>CM057450.1:1490423026-1492823026 GCA_016271365.2 Neoceratodus forsteri | reverse complement strand
ACTAGGGACAGGGCAATGCTGGACCTGGTGCTTACAAACAGGGACAGCATTGCAGACATCACAGTGGTCAGCCCCCCAGTTTCCAGTGATCACTGTACAATGTGGTTTAACATTAGGACAGGAATAGAGGCTAACCACATGAGTAAGAGGGTTCTGGACTTTAGGAAGGCGGATTATAAAGCAAGGGAGACTGCCTCAGAAAATGCCTTGAAATGGGGATTGCCAGGGAGGGGTAAAGGCACAGTGGGGAAAAATAAGTGAGGGCATAATTAAGGCAACCAGCCTCTGTGTGAATGAAGTGAGTAAAAGCAAAAGGAAAAAGTCTCTTGTGTTTCTCTAGGGAAATGGCCTAGGTGGTGAAGAAAAAAAGTGTAGCATTCATGAGGTATAAAGAAACGCAGAGGAAGGACAGGAAAGTGTACCAAGTACAACGGAAGGAAGAAAAAAGCTAATAAGGGGAGCAGAGGCACTGATAGAGCAAAGGAGAGCTAAAGGGGTAGTTAAAGGGGATAAGACTTTCTTCAAGTACACAAGTGAGAAGAGGAGAACAAAGGGAAGGATAGTGAGGATGAGGAGGGCATCCGGGTAAGACTGCGCAGAAGAGGACCAAGAACATCTGCCATTCTGAATTGATACTTTGTTCAGTCTTCATAACCCAGAGAGGGGAGGAAGGACCACAAGGGAGCAGCAGAAATGGAAGGGGAGCCACAAGTCAATTTTCAAAGGAAGGAGTCCTAAAGGGACTTGCAGCTCTGAATGTAGGTAAGGCAATGGGACCAGACAGAATATACCTATGGGTACTAAAGGAACACAGGGAGATGCTAGCTGTCCCACTGATGGCCTTATTCAACAGTTTAATGGAAACATGTGTGGTTCTGGAGGACTGGAGGAGAGCAGATGTGGTCCCTCCACATAAGACCATTAGCAAGGGGGAGGCTAGCAACTATAGGCCAGTCAGCCTAACTTCAGTGGTGAAGAAATTAATGGATACCCTGCAAAATGAAAGGCTGGTAGAATATCTTGACTCCAATGGGCTGAAAGACCACAGGCAGCATAGATGTATATTGGGGGGGGGGGGTCATGACAGATTAATCTGATTGATTTCTTTTGACTTGGTGACTGGGGAAATAGATCGGGGAGGGCAGTGGATACGGCTTATCTGGACTTTAGCAAGGCCTTCAATGCTGTGCAGCACAGGAGACTGATTAAGAAACTGAGCAGCCTAGTGTGGGATCCAAACTGGTGAACTGGGTTAGAAACTGGTTAATGGATAGGTGTCAGAGGGTGGTGGTTAATGTCACTCACTCTAATGGCGAAAGAGTGACCAGTCAGGTGATGCAGAGCTCAGTACTAAGACTGATCCTTCTTCAATATCTTCAATGGTTAGGTAAATCAAATCACTGTGTGCACTTACTACTAAGGGAAACAGGTAAACAGCTACAGGTGGTGGTTAATGGCAAGGAGGCACAATTGCAGGACTCAGGTAAAGGAACTGCCCTATTTTCCCTCCCTATGCCTATGAGGGTCTCAGCTATGTGATGGGGGCTTGCCAGGGTTTATTTTTTGAGTTGGGGACTATGGGACAAGCAGGCAGTGTAGCACTAACACACAGCTTATCTGTGAATAATACACTGTTCACAACAAGCATTTGAGTCAAGCAGCTTTGGCTTTATCCAGCCGCATGGTACAGCAATACTGCTGCTTCCTGAGAAAAGAACAGGTGCAGCAAGCACTTCATTACTTGTGGACAGAACTCCAGGAAAACCTCAGGAAATTACCTTGGCTTAAATTCATCTTTGACACAAAAGAACACCCTTGCTGCTGCACACATCATTGGTATGTCTTCTTGATTTAGATAACACCAGTAGTGATACATTTTCCCTGATAAAGGTTTTTTATCTCACTGTATTATCTCCAGATAAATATTTATCTAGAGGTTAGATATGTCACAATGACTATCATTCACCTATGGACCAATCAGAGAGCAGCTTTCACAATGCTGATGACATCACAATAGTTTTGGCCTATTCTGAAGCTAGCAGCTGGATTAAAAGAGGAACAGTTAACTAACACTACACAAACATCTGATTTAAAAGGTATAACTTATAAACTGATGTTGTATAAATCAAATACACAATGGCCTTACTCAAAATATGCAACTTATCTCCATTTGTGAGGGGGAAGAACTGTCATAACTCACTCGTGGCTGTGTCACTCGTGAGTTATGGTCCTGCCCCCTCACTCATGAAGATAAATTGCATATTTTGAGTAAGGCCATTGTGTGTCCCCTATAAATCCCACTCCCTGCACAGTAGTCAACAGAGGGCTGGGGAGCTTGCACCTCCAGCAGGGTGACACTATTTGTGTGAGAGCCACTTAGAGGATTTGTGCACCATCACAGAGTGGTAAGAGGATAAAAGAACAAGACGGAGAAAACCACAGTGCTGTCATTCTACCATTTCCACCCTCCCAGCACACTAGAAAGGTCCTGGATTCTGTGAAAAATACTAACATGAATTCTCCTTACCTCTGCCACAATCTCAGCCCTCCCAGCTAATCAGAAACATATTGTATTCGTTCACATTCCTCCTGTTCTTCTGTGCAATGTACCAGTGTTGTACACACCATGACAGATCTTGTATTATTTTTAGCAGACTAGATGAACCACGAGTTTTTTTGGTCCATAAACACCTATGTTTGTACATTTCTATTTTATTATTTAAACTACTTTTTTCTCCTTATATGTACTCTGCATCCTGTTTTCTCTTTGCATCTTGTCAGATCTTGGACCACATCCTTTCTTCACTGCCATTGTGCATTTACTATGATGAACCTGCTTTGCCTGTGCACCCAGACAGACTGGGGGCTCTTTCCGTAAATGTTTAGGTTTCCCTTTATGGTCATTAGCTCCAGGACCAGACTTCCCAGCAACCACAAGAGCGATACTGGGTTTTATAAATGTATTTTATTAGCAACCCTCTAAATAGCTTATGACTGCTACTGGAGACTAGTTACAGAGGAGTCAGCCATGATGCAACGCCATAACTTGCAGTAAATAACATGCTACAAAATACTGCAGTAAAAAAGGCCTTAATTGCCATTGGAGTACACTGTTCCCTGCTGCAGCATACTGCAGCATTTTGTGATATACTGCAGCATTACTGCGTTGCATCCTGGCTAGTGTCACTGTATAAATGACTCCATCATTTACACTAACCCCTTCCAGACCATCATCCAACTGAACCACTCCCAGAGTCAGTATTCTATCTCTGCTTTCAGAATTAACTGTTGGTCCTACACCCTTTGTATAGAAATATTCAGTTATATTTCACAAATACATATCTCTGATTACCATTCAAATTAACAAAAAAGGTGATGAATAATGAAATAATTAATTTTAACATTAAAGATGTGCATGGAAAACTATGATGATTGACAGGATAAATAAATAAAATACAATAAAAATGTACATACAGCTGTGGTCCTAATACCTTTATTCAAGACTTAAATATAGAAAATCAATATAATTTGTAAATTATAATTTCTATGCAAAGTGTCTAACCCTGCTTCATTTATTACTAGTTACTGTATAGGCCCTTAACATGTTCACCCTGGAGAAAAAGAGGCCAGGGCAGGACATGATCTCAGTCTCCGTATACTGAAGCATATTCACAAGGTTGCTATAACAAGAACATTTTTTTTTATTTCTCTATGTGTGTGACTGAGAATATGTCTAATCTGAAGGTCACCTGAGCCAGGCAGTCATTGTTCAGGTGTGAGTAAGGACTGAGGTCTCTTTAAGTGCCCTTAATGGAAGGGTTTAAATTTGAATAGCATGGATTTCAGTCTCTGCTAGCAAGTCAGCTCACAATGGAGACCCCAACTGTGTTTACTCTGAGCCATTCAATGTCAGGTAATTACAGTAATTAGTTTGTCAAGAACCAAGCTTATAATTATCATGATCATCTGCCAGAGTCAAATTGGTCTGAATCAGTTTTTAGGCTTGCAAAAAATGTGGAATTGTCATGCAAAGTGGGCCAGCCCTGCAAGGTATATCACAGGAGTCATAGATAGTTTGTCAGATTCTCTGGGACAACCAAGAGATTGGATACCCACCATCTGAAAGGACGTGCTAGACCTTTGGATCTCAAGGCCTGTGTGGTGAACTTATGTTGCTATTCCTGAGAAGAACCATGGGGTAATGAAATAGATTTTAAGTAAGAGTTAGTAAGGTTTTTCTGCTTGTAATTCAGTGGTAGTTAATCCCTTTCTGTTTAAAAATTATTTATTTGTAAATTTCCTAGTGTTGATGTTTTTTCTTTAGTTTGCTGTATGTCTCGTACATTTTATATTGTAAATTTAGTGTAAATATTAAATATTTTATATTTAATACAAATCTGTAATGGGGAGGTGTGGCTAGCCACCAGCAAGATGGCAGCTTTTGTTTTTGGCAGAGCTCTGCCTCGGGAGAATTGCCATACATCTATTTATTTCTGCAGACATTTACTCCAAAAAATGGTGGGACCTGATAACCTTCACCAAACTGTAGCAGCTTATGGCATGTTTTTGTTCTACTGTATGTGATGTCCTAGCGATAGTAAATCATCTCTGCTCCCGCTCAGCTGCAACAGAAAGTGAAGGGCCCAGACAGCAACTATTCATCCTGTCTAGCTTGAATACTCATCTCCACTTGTGATGGCCTCCTCACAAACCACACTGCTGGATATGGTGAATATTATCATGTTGCTGCAGAGCATACTACAAAACACAGCTGACATCAAACAGCCAGCAGCTCAGACCACTAAATAACTGACCGATTTGGGTCAACAAGTGATGGGCACAGAGCAGCACCTTCAGCAATTAGGGGACCAAGATGAGTATGAATAGATAGGCCACTGACAGAGCAAAGGCCGATGGCACATTTATAAGGTAGAAAAAGAAATGGGCAGACTGGATGGGCCTTGTGGTCCTTATCTGCCATCAACTTCTATGTTTCTATGTTTCTATGTTCTCTGTGGCTGCCTCTGGGAGCAAGACAGGGCAGTAAAATACCTGCTCTCCAAGGTGGATGACTTGGAGAACAGGACAAGATGTAGTCACCTCCAGTAGGTCGGCCTCTCTGAAGCAGCGGAAGGTAAAGAGCTTATATATACCCTTTTGGCAAAAAATGATTCCTAGTATCCTTAATGGCCCACTGTCAACCACTGGAGACTGAATGGGCACCCTGCTCACTTGCCCCCAAACCTAAGCCAGATGACTGTCCACAGCCCATCCTGCTAAAGCTCCTACGATTCCTTGTTAAAGAAAACATCCTACAGTTGGCATGGGAGCAGAGCCCACTTAACTGGGAGGGCCACCAGTTGTCTATCAGGATTTTTCAACAGAACTCTCATACCGCTGTAGAGCATGTGCCCAGGTTAAATAGACACTTTCATATCTTGGCACTACTGCTGCTCTCTACTACCCTGCTCAGCTCATGGACGCCTCCCATCGGATGATGCCGGCCCAAGTGGCGGCCCTCCACAAACCCAGGACAATGATGCTCAGTGGGTCTAGCAATGCCATGGTTGGGACCAAAAGAAATATAAAGGTGACGTACATGTGGGCACTGCGATCTGGCCAGTATAAATATAGATGCCTAAGTGAGAGTCTTTTGGCTAGGGCAAACTGTAAACTTGGCAGGAGGCTGAGTTTTTTACTCTGTGAACTTGAATTTTACTTTGTTACTAATTTTACCTGTGCATCTAACCTCTCTACATAAAGTACAAATGAATACCCTATCTCTAATAACCTCTCTATAGAAAGTATTTATTTGTTCATTCTTTGGTGACCAGGTAAACTAGGCACAAGTGCCTGTTTTCAGGGGCAACCCGGGAGCACTGGGGAGGTTAAGTGATTTGCTCAGAGTCACACAGCATGCAGGTGGACATTGTGGGAATCAAACCCAGGTCTGCTGGATGTACCAAGCTCATTCGCAGCTCATTACTGTAACCTCTAGGCTATACTACCCGCCCTGAAAATAAAATAAAATTTATAAAAAAAAGTTCCCCCTATCTCTGTACTATCTGCTAGCATGGGTCAGGTGTTGGTGACCTGGACGGACTCAGATTCAGGTCACATGATAGTGCTATTTGCACTACCTAGCTATTATTTTGGATAAACAGACACTTAGCAATAGTATGGGACTTAAGGCTGGTTAAATACCAGTTAATAACATTAAAAAAGCAGTTTTGTAATATCACCAAACTGGAAGTGCCAGAAATGACTTCCAGTCTGGCCAGTATAAACAGAGATGCTTAAGCAAGCATCGGTGAGTGCAGAGCAGAGGTGATGCACAAGCAGAGGCAAGCACATCTGCCTGCATCTGCTGAGGATAAAGAGGCAAAGGGAGGTTACTCTGGTGCAAATTAAGTGAGTAAAATCAATATCCTTCTATCTGAAACATGGACCCCACAGATGACTTCCTAGAGCTTTTATGCAAAGAAATAAATACATGTCAGTTATGCAATACATACATTTCTGTACTGCAGCAAGAACCCAATGAAAAATACACATGTAATAAATGCAACAATAACATGTCATTCTGCAGAATTAGAACTAAAAAGGGAATTGTGTCAAACAATTGAAATAAACAATATTGAACAATTTGTAAACAAAATCAATGTGGAAAATCCAATACCACAAGTTACAATAAGGGAAAGTAAAAAATAACAGAGAGGAAGTCCCGGAGTAAACCAGCCCTAGTCAGGGTGACAGGGATGCTAAAAGAGGACATGAAGATACCACACTAGAGGGTGATTGGTGCATTGTAAAAATAAAAGAAGAGGAAAAAAAAAGCTGTTTAATCAACTCAAACTCCAATATCAACAACATACAGGTATTTACCACTACAAAACACTGAACTAGAGAAACTTGATATGCTCCACCCACTGTGCTGAATTATGACATAACCCCACCCAGACAAAGACTAGTAATTGGAGATTCCATGATAAGGTATTCAAATACACACATTACAATAATGATAAAGAATGTACAACAGCTACATGTCTCCCTGGTGCCAGAACTAAAGGCATTTGTGGCAGAGTATTGACTCTCGCTAATAAACTGGGTCCATCTCCATTAGTTGTTTTACATGTTGGCACTTATAATATTGGTAAAGAGAATGAGAAAGATATTTGTCACAAACTGCTAGATACCTGTAACACACTAAAAGCAAAAGGCTGCACTACTGCCATATCTAGAATTCTGTCAATACCTAGGGCTTCTAAAGAAAAAAAAAACAATACTACTCGAAGAACCAATATCAGATTATCAAACTGGTGTGCTGAAGCAGGCATTACATATATGAACACATGGAATGATTTTGTCAATAAACACCATTTATTTCCGTGGGACGATCTGCACCTAAACATCACTGGATCAAATAACACTAGGTGAATTAGTGAGAAACTGCTTGCCGAATATTAACTGAAACTGACTAGGAAAGGGGTATGAGTGACAAGTAAGTCGTGAGCAACATAAATTCACAAAGACAAACTATCGATGGGATGGGGTATTAATAAATGCTAGAAGTATTACTAATAAAATGGAGGAGTTAATGTTACTTGTCAACAAAAATAAGATGGCCTTTATGGCAATAACCAAAACCTGGTGGAGCCCAGATGTTAACAAACTGAGGAATACACACTCTGTCATAAGTACCAAAGCAGTAGCAAAGGAGGTGGGGTAGGACTGTGCCTTAAGAACAGCACTAATGCATATAACATATCAAACAAAATTAAAATGGGTGTAAACAAAATAGACTCTGTATAGGTGAAAACTGTAAGTAACTACACCAAAAGTATGGTAATTTGTACATGCTATAGTATAGACCACCAGATGCCAAACAAGAGTATAGTGAGAATTTGTTAACAGAAATAGCAAATGCCTGTAAACATTGCACTGCCATCATAACTGGTGATTTCAGTCTTGGAGAAACAAACTGGGACATATGGATTGCAGTCACTACAGAAGATATTTTTCTTGCTAACAGAATTGAACAACTAGGATTAATACAGTATGTGATAGATCTAACAAGAAGCAACAGAATCCTGGACTTAGTATTAGCAAATAAACATGCATTAATACATTCATGTATTACTGACACCTCCTTGTAACACTAGTGATCATAATGCCATCAAACTCAGCATTAACACAGAACATAGCATAGAAAATGGCATTGCAGAAATTTATCAATACTCAAAAGTGGATATCGCTAGCATTAAAAATGTGATTAAGAATATTGATTGGGACATGCAATTCCAAAATAAATATGTAAATGAAATGTGGGTCATTTTCAGAAATGTTACAACACTTGTAACAAATTAATGCCCCAAATCAGAAAACATGGCAAAAATGGAGTTAAACTGAAATGGCTAACAGTTAAAACCAAAAAAATTGTTTAGAAAAAAAAAAAGCATGTACAATTTTCTTAGAGACTAGGTCAACAGAACTGTGATGTAAATGCACAGACTTGCAGAAAAACAGTAAAAACATAATAAAAAAATACAAAAATAATATGGAACTCTCCTTGGCAAAAAAAATCAAAACAGGGGGATAATATAATCTTTTATAATTATATCAACTCCCTAAAGAAGAACGGCTGCATAGGGCCAATAGTAATAAATAATAACAAACTAATACATGAACCTACTGAAATGGCAGAAGCCTTCAATGAGCACTTCTGTTTGGTATTTGCTGAAAGCAATTGCACAGTACAACACCACATTGAACCTGACTCAATATATTACCATAACAGAAAGCAGCATTAAGGACAAATAATAAAACCTGAGAAACAACTCATATCCAGGACCTGTCAGAATTTCAACACATATACTAAAATTGTGATTGTACATATCATTAAACCATTAAAATCCATACACAGTACCAAACTTCAGTCAGGTCAGCACAAATCCTTGATGACTGGAAAATAGCAATTATAAAATGGGTTTTAAAAATTTATGAAACCTGATTGGCTGTGGTCTGTCTTTGCCAGTACTGTTATTTCAGCACAACAGCACTGCATAAAGATTCTGCAGCATCTTCACAATAAAATCAATACTACCACACTTCCCTGACTGCCATCACAAACATGGCTGTCACCTTTACTCACTAAAAGCCATCAGCTAGGCCCTAAAATATTTTTGCCTTAAATTTTAAAACATAACTAAATGTTATTTGGCCTGGTAATCCTCTTCTTATACACATATACATAACTTGAAAAATGAAGTAATACAGTACATGCAATTTTAACTTGTGACATTTCTTTCCTGACTGTGAAAAATCCCCCTTTAAACTTCACCTGCTTATTAGGGAAATGTATGCTGTTTACCCTGCTTCAGATAAAACAAAAGCCCTGGTTCCATCTGAGGCCTTCTGTTGTGTGATAGTGGGAGTAAACATTCTGTCAGTAAAACAGAGCAGAGATTTAAATTCTTGTATTCCATCCATTGTGAACATTCTGTCTCTTGAATGCAGGCAAGACAGAAAAGAAACAAGATAAGGAAAAGGGGTGGGGATAATAGAAAGAAAAAGAAAGAAAGGTCAGGAAAAGGGTAAATGGGGGTGAGTTGGGAAAAATAGAGGGTTTAAGAGATAATTAAAAATGAATGTATTTTGCTGTGCATAATATTTAGACCTGAGATGGCACGCCAGTGCTAGTATGTGCTGAGACTATTTTGTTGAGGTGGACGTACTGTTACAAAAAAAAAAAAGGCATAAATATTTTTCTTTTTTTTGGTTTTGGTGCATTTCTTCACCCCCTCCCTCAAAAAAAAAAATATTGGGCCCATTTTATAATCATGATTAAGACACTCCAGGGTGTGTGTTGTGGTGGAATAGTGGCACTTCTTGGGTGGTTGAAGGCCCTCGGCAATGCCTCGTGCCTCACAACACACCCAAATTAAGCCATTATCCCACCACAACGCACACCCTGTCACGTCTTATTGCCCAAAATGTAGCACCTATCTATAAAGATGGAAATGAAGAGGAGGTTGCAAATTATAGCCCTATCAGTCTCACATTAATACTGGGCAAAATGCTGGAAAGTTTAATAAAGGATCATCTATACAGTACACTACGAACTCTGGACAACAAAGAACACAGTTTTACCACCGGCCACTCATGTATTATTAATCTAATCAACTTCCACGATAATATTAGTTAATATTTAGACAAAAGAATTCCATATGATGTTATCTTCCTTGATTTCAAAAAAAGCATTCGATTTGGTCCCACATTCGGTAGTTATTGACAAGCTAAGGGAAATGAAACTAAATTGTTACCTTGTAAATTGGTTACAAAACTGGTTAAAGAAAAGAACCTTAAAGTTCAAGATTAAAGGTCATTCTTGAAAGCTAGATATGGTTACTAGCAGTGTGCCACAGGAATTGGTCCTGAGTCCTTTCATATTTAATGTTTTCATATCAGAGGTAACAGACAAGGTATATAAGCTTATGACAAAATATGCAAATGATTCCAAACTAGGAGGCCCATGTGCAATCTCGGATCATATAATATCAATACAGACAGTGTAGGACATGGCCACGATGATCCCCATGACTGTACCACAAGTCTGCAGGTAAAACTTATCATCAAACTTAACAAGATTTGAAGTGAAGTCAAAATAATTTCAACTGCTTTCAGTAAAAAGTCACAAGGGAACACATCAGATATTTCCAGTTTGTTGAAAAAATATTCTAGAGCCATGAGTCAGATCAGACCAACTGCTCTAACTGATGTAAAACATGCATACAATCTTTCATGCATGTTGGGAGTTGTACAGCAAGCTGTTGCAAGAAGTAATCAACAAAACTACTAAGGTTTTCGCTAAGTGAGCCCCATGCAGAAATGATGGGCCTACCAGAGGGGTTTGTCTGGTCCTTGTGCACCTTTGGAAGAATGTAAACATCATTGTTCCTTCTTCAGTTACTTTATCCACTGTTGGACCTCACTTCATTTTTTTCTATCCTCTACCTATTGTCCTGCATTGAACCATTTTGACATTTTACACTGATATGTTAATTTTTTATATGCAAGAAATGAATATACATGAATTATTCTTTTGTATGTACAAAACGTTTTCTATGTATGTATTATCAAATTATATTTTTGTATTGATATATTGTCTTGCACTTATGGTTCAATGTCATTGCATATGGCATATTAGTGGCTATGTCTCATTAATTATCACACTGCATATACCTTTAATGCTGCTATATAAATGATGTACCTGTGTACGTAAAGCCACCCCTCCCCCCTGGAAAAGACTCGTTTCTGTCAAAGTGCTGGGGAACAGTTGCCACGGCTTCTCACCAAGTGGTGTTTAAAAATTTGGGTCATGTTACCATGTTGCTGATCCATGAGTTATTTAATTTTGTATTTTACAAAGTTAACTTTGGCCGAGTGCAGTTTTTCTTGCCTTTGGTAACTCTTACACTGTCAGCCGCCTACTTCATTACTACATGCTTCCTCTGGTTGTGTGTCCTCCGGTGCTTTGAGATCGCCTGCTGCTTTGGATCATCCCATTGACATGGCACTTTTGACATCAAACTTTTAAGTGGTGACAGTCACTTTGTTCAAGGGTGCTTACTGTCTGGTCGGTAGGTGATGAGGAGTGGTACTAGCTTTTAAATAACCACACCAACAGATGCCGTTTGTTCTGGTAGCATATTCATTCCCACCTCCTTCCTTACTGAAGTCCTCATGGAGGGGTCGACTGGCGAGGTGAGGTGCAACATTTTTACTTATTGTGGGGTCTCTATATTGGGTTGCTGATTTACTGCCCCCACTCCTCAATATAGGACCCACCATCGTATGGTGCAAGGAGTGCAGGGCAGTCCATTGCATGAACAGTTGAAGTATGCTTGGTGCATAGCTGTAAGGCCTGACCTTCATGAAGATTTCATTCTCCTCACACCCCCCCCAGCCCCTCACATTTGACCTCAGGGCATACTGTCCCCTCACCCATTTCCTTAGATCTCAAATGTGTTGCGTTGTGTTGTGTGGGCCACCCCACCTTTACAACCTCATGGCATCCCCATCTTGAGAGCACTCACAAGAGCGGGTACTATCTGTTATATAACATACTCCCTTCTATATGAATGCCACTTGCAATATATGATGGCGTCTCACCCTCTTAGGCTGTAGCACTTCTAGTAGTTTTTTGTACAACTTTGCTTGTCGCAAATACTCCCACTATTGGAGTCTGGGCCTTGGATATGTCTGAATCTTCTACCCCAAAGGTTCTAATAGAACCAGACATTGACAGCAATATCACTCCAGCTGTTGGTCCAGCCTTCTCTGGTTTTCTTTTGCTGACAGTTTTTCTTGTTATTCCTCTGTTGTATGTTCCTTCTATGCACTTTGCAGAACAGTTGTCTCATGCTGTCACTGTATTTAATTGAGTTTTACAAGCTCAGATAAAAAGTCGTCAACAGACTCCCAAGTGTCCTCGAAAGAGAGACCCCCTACTGTTTAGCTCCTTACCAATGCTCTTATATCACAACTTATGCAATGGCCCCCTTGACTTACATATCCTGGAACATCTGGGGCTGAACTCCCTGGTCCAAAGGCAGAGAATACTAAGTTGGTAAAATGGTATAAATGCTCAAGTTGCACTTCTGCAGGAGAACAAACTGTGTTCCTTTGAAGCTGCCAAGCTTCACAAGAATTGGGTGAGTCTGGAGATGCATAACTGTGCGCCCATCTCTAAAGCTAGGATCTCAGTTTTAGAGCACAAATCTCTTTGGAGGTCTGTGGCACCTTCTGTACAGGACATGGCTGGTAGGTGGATAGTAGCCTGTTTTAACACCCCTGAGGGTCCACTAGTCTTTGCCTATATTTCTGGGTAGAGCCACAATGACCCTGAGCTATTTAATGACCTACATCATTCTCTGATAAATCTAGCAACCCCTAATACCTCCCTCTTCCTGAGTGGGGATTTTAATCTGGTCCTGGACATCTACATGGATAGGAACTCTGGCAGGGGCTGAACCCCATCCCAAAGCTCTGGCTGCTGTCCAAGATATGATGGTGATATTTTCATTGACTGATATTTGGTGCCTACAACACCCTCAGACACTAGATTACTCCTACTTCTTAGCCACACACACTCTACCTCTGGCCGACTTGACTTCTGGCTTGTCTCCTCCAGTGCCACCTCCATAATACAGGCCTCACACATCATTCCCTTATACCTGTCTGACCATGTCCCAGTGGAATTGATTGTGGACTGTGAGCCTACTGTCCACAAATCCACCTCCTGGCACCTCAACACTCTTCTGCTGCAGGATAAGGCCTTCCTTCCCTGGCTATAGAAGGAAGTTGCATCCTTCTCAATGACAATGGGGAGACCTCAAAATCAACTTGTGTGGGGGCCTTTAAAGCCTACTTAAGAAAAGAATAATGGCCTGTGAGTAGCAAGAAAAAGAGCATGAATACACTACAAGAAAAAGCTCAAAATGTATGTATTGGAAAGGGGGGATCCACCCACGAAGCCAAAATCAGTTCTAGAATATTTCCACTGTCCTGGGAAGGAGATGATCATGACCTTTTCCTAGATCTTTAGAAAGATTGTGTGGGCAGTTTAAATTGGACAGGGTTTCTTGGGAGACACACCTGAAGCCACTATTTACAGACAAGGCATTAGAGGCTCTCACCAGGATGGACAATGCAGGTTCAAGATTGGCTGTGTCGTGAGTTTGTTGGGTGCTTTTTAAATGGCACTAAGCCAAAACAAAAGAATAAAGCACTCCTGCTGCTATACTTGATGGAATTAGTCATCTAAAAGTGCTCTTCAGTGCTCTTCAGTGCCATGTAAAGTGCAAAGCAGGACAATATAAGGTGCATACATACAGTCTCAATAGAAAAACCACAGCTGTCCATTAGAAACTCACCAAATTCTAGTGCTTCGACTATTCATCTTCCTTGGGGTTATCGTACTTTATATGACATTGAAGAGCACTGCACAGCACATTTTGATGAATAAATTCCATCTTGTTCTTTCATTTTGGACAATGCAGGTTGCACTGACTACAGTAAAGAGAAAAAGGGTGTGTTAAAAAATCCTTACTGAACTCCTGAGGAGTATAGGATCAAATGTGGAGGGCTTAAGAAAGCACCAGGGAACAGTTACACTAAAATTAATGCTTGTAACCCTACCCGACTCAGAGCATTAGATTAATGTACTGGGTTTTACACTGGTTTTAATTTAAGGGCTTCATGCCTGTGACCCTCTAAAGGGTTAATTTTTTAGAGCCTCATGGAGCTAGCAGCTAGTTATGCTGGCTTCCTGGGGGGAGGGACAGCTACTTGTAGCTAAGAGGCTGCAAGAAGCTGCTTTCAGTTTTGCAGGGCTGAGCAGGGGATTAACAGGCAAGCACTGCCTGGCTCCTGCTCTCTAAACTATTTGTCTCTGTGCAGTGCCTGAGATATCTTGCAGCTGAAGTGGTGGAGGTCTGAGTTACAAGACCCCCAGGTAGGGGGAATATGAAGCCATCTGGAGGAGAAGCCTGATGTGCCTTGCAAGTAGCCACTATGGGATTTGAACCAGCATTTAGCCTGGGTGATCGAGTGAACCGCGAGGGAGGAGGAACATGGAGGCAAGGCAAGAGGCTGAGCCAAGGGAAAGATGGACCTCAGCTGTGAGAATTGAGCCCGAGTCCAAGACCCGATGTAGTGTAGAGGGTAAAGAGAGAAAAACAGCATTGACTTCACATCTGCGGGGGGGGGGATGTGCAGCCAGATGCCCCATGAATTTGAATGGAGCAAGGACTGGAGGGGACACCAGGCCTGAAGGGAATACATAAGGCTGGAGGTTCGAGAACTGATCATGCAAAAATAGTGTCTGAGGCATTGAAGGGGATGTTCTGCCTGTAGTTCAGTGGGGTAGTCGTCAAAGAGTGTGCCTGGGAGGAAAAGGCTGTTGGGAGGATTAGTGGCCCCAAGGTGAGAGGTCAATGGACCCATAGGAGCATAAGGATAGAAACCTGCCTGAAATGTGAAATGTATGCTGACTAGTTAATCGGGGTCATCAGTACCACACCCCACAATATGGACACTGCTTCCAGGACTATAGGCTTTGCTTGGACGTTGATCTAAAGGGCCCCTAGGCCCTGTGGACATTTCCCCAATGGGATACTGTTTGTCAAGGTGTTGCTCCATGGAGAAATCAAGTTTCATTAAAGGATCCAATTATTTTATAATTGCTGTTTGAACTTTATTTCAATGTCTTCCTGATTCTAAAGTGTTGTTAATTCAGCTTGCCTTCTATCCCAGTGCCCCATGGTTAGAGTCTGTACCCCAGGCCCGAGGAATCAAAAATGTAAGTCATCTTTTGCTGCATCTGTTGTGGTCCCCCCCCCCCCAGACAGTTACCAGCATATCCCTAGACATTGGGGAGCGGGTGGGTTACAAGTGAGGGCTCATCCGGGATGTTTTTTTTTGGGGGGGGGTTCTGCACTAAAGTGGCCCCGCAGTGTGGTTGGGTGAAGTTAGGAAGTTGATGTGGACTGTTTGCTTTAAAGATTTTGAATACAAAATTATGCTGGGGAGTTGTGGAATTTCACGCTGATCGGAGAAATTTCACACCTTGTTGGAGTGGCTGAAGAGGAACTGTCACAACAATGTGCGAGGAATATGTAAGTGTAAGGAAATCTGCTGCATGTTGTACCACAGATTGGACCCCAGTGTAAAAATGGGGTGTGCCTGGAAACCACTCGTCATTCTGCTGGGGTGTGTCTGATCAGAGGAGCCTTGTGGTCAGTGGAGAGAGAGCAACTGTGCTAGCGCAAGATTTATTACTTTCACTCTTCGTGAAAATAGTGTCCCTTCCTTCACTGTACCTATGCCCATGTGGGTGTCCATAGACAATGCATCTGAGCTTGCAATGGACTGCACCTCTGTAAGTACTTTTGCCATTTCTACTGGTCAGAAGTGAGGAGGCCTTAGTGAAAAGATAGGCCCAATTGATTCTGGTGCGCCAATACTGTCTATAGCATAGGAAGTTTGATGAAGGGGAAGACACAGCAAGTAAACTGGAACTGGACTAGGTAACAATCCTCGTTAATGTTGTTGTTGCTTTGTACTTAATCACAAGGGTACAACAGAGGTGTAGCCAGAGGGGTTTTCTGGGTGCCCAGAAGCCCCCCCCACTTCAACTGCCTATTGTAACCCCTCCCCACTTGCCTAAACTGTCCTGACTTGCCAAAATCTGATCCCCCCCTTTACTCACAGCCTGAGCAGCCACCGGGTCAGTGTCGGAAATTTAATGGTTGATCCATTTAAAGTTCCGCAGCACTAGCGAGATGGGAGGCAGGGATTGGCTTATGAATATGCAGCAATCAGCCCTGCCTCCCGCCGAGAACAGACAAGGAGCCTCAGATCAACAGGTCTGGTCAGATGACTGTAAAGGGGTGTTCACGTGGTTCTTATCAGCCAGAGCACGCAGATTCGCACGATACTCACACTTTCCTGCTAGTCAGTGTGAGAGATGAGTAGTGGTATCTGTCTGATCAACATGGCTTTGCTCTGGGCCTTTTTCGTTGCTTTTTGTGGAGGCTGCAGTAAATAAATAATCTGACCAGCGGTCGACTCTGTCACTTCTCTTGCTGCATTAGGGTTCCAGTGGTCATCATGGGCCAAGTCCCAACCTGGAAACTTAGAGCCTGACCGTGTCCCCACCATATCGTAGTCTTTGTGGGCTGTGGCAGCATTCACCCCAGTTTAACTGCAGGCAGTGCTTTAGTGGCAAAAGCCAAAGTAGAGCTACAGGAATGGAGATAACTGGGGGTTGGGAAAAGGAAAAAAAAGGAAAACAGGCTGATACGGAGCAGGTTTGTGACTGGTCTTGGTCCACAATTCCAGTTAAGCAAATATAAGCCGCAGTCTGTCAGTAATGGAAATGAGGCCGTGGGAATAAAAAAAGGAAGTCATTATAATAAATTAAAGGATGTACTTTATCAGTTCTTCCTCTGTAAGTGAATGTTCTTTGCTTGCACATGGGGTCATCTAGAAGATGGCATTGTGCCTTACACTGTCAAATTGGAAAGGACTTTACCGTTAATCACAATGTCTTATACCTCAGGGTAAACGCTGACTGTACCGCAGTGCGTGCATTGTGCATGGGGAAGCAAAGTCTGTACAGAAGCTTACAAACCCAGTTTTTTCATATTATCTATTTTTATTAATTAATTTTATTTTATTTTACCTGGTTGGTGGACTGAGACAAAACCCTTTTTTGCCATGCCTGCATATGGTAAATAAGTATGCAAGTTGAAAGACAGCATATGCACAAAGCTTATTAATTGCATTAACCCATATTTAATAACTTACTAAATTCTTGATGCAATTAATACAGCCTGAACTAAGGGGTGGTTGTGTAGAAGGTCTTAAGTGGCAAATCTGGAGATACTGCAGTTATGCCCACAGGACTGCTGCAGATGCCCTCTGTGCACCAGTCATATGCCGCCCCATGATTTGTATGGTCAGAACTGATCCTGTAGATTATTGGGGCTCCTGAGCAAAACTGGGGGGAAGGGAGCTGTGCTCTCAGCTGATGAATAAGCCACCAATGCCTATCAATTGTTTTTATTATAAATGTTCCGACACACGTCACCTTGTCTTCTTCAGGGACTAAGGGCCTTGTCTTACAATTGAATACAAATAAAAGAAATACAGGGTGAACTTCCTAGCAACAGAGTCCTGAAAAATTATACTCTGTTTCTTATATGTTTATCAGCATGCAAACTAGACTTTATGGCGTGTTAAGTTTGTGTGCATCACGACATATACAAAATTGAATATAATTATTTAAGACTGTTGCCAAGAAGTCCTTGCATTTATTTGTATAACATGTTACAGACATAGCCCCTTTGAATCACCGAGGTGTGGTGGGGGTAGGGGCTGCTGCTGAGGACAGCTGCAATTTGAAATACAGATTCTAGCATATGTAGAAATTCTGCAGTGTGTGGGCACTGATTTGGGTAAATATATCTACAGAAGGGAAGGATAGAAATTTAAAAAGGGAGAAAAGAATCCTGAGTTCAACTCAAAGACCTGGCACTGGGGAGGGATGAGACTGACAACCTGAACTTTGATGCATTTTGTAACTCAACAGTTATTGCCTAAAAATGCACGAAACGACACCATTTAACTCCTAAATTTTCGAACATTTCTGGGGGAGCATGCCCCCGGACCCCCCAAGAAATATTTGGAACAACACACATACACACACATGCACACGAAATCCTGGCTACACCCCTATGCAATTCTTGGGGCTAATAATAGTTCCCTGTTTACAAAGCATGTCTTTAAAAACCAAAAACATTAATGTTTGAATTATTGCAATGTTAGATTGAATTGCTGAACTGTCTGAATCATTGTTATAGTAATCCTGAGCCCTGCTTGGACATTTATGCTGTTTCAGTATTTTAATCATTGTGGAACAAGTGTCCTGTTACGGGGAGTTGTACAGTATAAGGTAAAGAAGTTTGGGTAATGGGCAGCAGTGAAATGGGCTGTGTTTAGGCAGGCTTAGTTAGCTAATTAGTATGGCAGGGATAGTAGATATTAGACCTGGATGCCACTCCCTGGGGACTTAGGCAATCCAGGGTCCAGGAGGGTGGGTGGCCAGGGTGAGTTCGAGTTAATTTGGAAAGTGGAGCTCTAGGGGCCCCTTCATGGCGAGGCAGCCTGAGCTTCTCTAGGCCCAAGTAGGGAGTGGAGATGTGCATACCCTTCTCACCGTAGGACCTGGGGGGGGGCTGGGAGGTGCTCTGGAGTGCTCACCAAGGGGTATCGAGCTTTAAAAAGGTGGTGAGATATATACCCCATTTTGGGTTAGAGTGTTAAACTAGTGTACTGGGTTTTACACTGGTTTTAATTTAAGGGCTTTGTGCCTGTGACCCTCTAAAGGCTTAATTCTTTAGAGCCTCAGGGAGCTAGCAGCCAGTTGTGCTGGCTTCCAGGGGGGAAGGGCAGCTGCTTGTTTCTAAGAAGTTGCAAGAAGCTGCTTTCAGTTTTGCAGAGCTGAGCAGGGGATTAACAGGCAAGTACTGCCTGGCTCTAGCTCTCTAAACAATTTTGCTCTAGGGAGGGCCTGAGATATCCTGCAGCTGAAGTGGCAGAGGCCTGAGTTACAAGACCCCCAGGTGGGAGGAATATGAAGCCATCTGCAGGAGAAGCCTGATGTGCCTTGCAAGTAGCCACTATGGGATTTGAACCAGCACCTAGTCTGGGTGATCAAGTGAACCCTGAGGGAGGAGGAACATGGAGGCAAGGTCAGAGGCCAAGCCAAGGGAACAAGATTGCTATGGAATTGAGCCCATGTCCAAGGCCAGATGTAGTGGAGAGAGTGGAGAGGGTGGAGAGAGAGAAAGAGTATGGACTTCATGTCTGCAGAGGGGGGAATTGCAGCCAGATACCCCCGTGAATTTGAATGGAGCAAGGATCAGAGAGGACACCAGGCTTGATGGGAATATGTAAAGGCTGGGGGTTCGAGAACTGATCATGTGAAAACAGTATCTGAGGCATTGAAGGGGACGTGCTGCCTGTAGTTCAGTGGGGCAGTCACCGAAGAGTGTGCCAAAAGAGTAAAAGGCCATTGGGAGGATCAGTGGCCCCAAGGTGAGAGGTCAGTGGACCCATAGGAGCATAAAGATAGAAGCCTGCCTGAAATGTGAAATGTATGCTGACTAGTTAATCGGGGTCAGCGGTACCATGCCCCACAATATGGACACTGCTTCCAGGACTATAGACTTTGCTTGGACTTTGATCTAAAGGGCCCCATGGCCCTGTGGACATTTCTCCAATGGAGTACTGTTTGTCACGTTGTTGCTCCATGGGGAAATCAAGTTTCATTAAAGGATACAGACTGTTAAAATTGCTGTTTGGACTTAATTTTAATGTCTTCCTGATTTTGGTGTTGCTAACCAAGCTTGCCTCCTAGCCCAGCACCCTGTGGATGGAGTCTGCACCCCAGACCTGAGGAATCAAAAACCTAAGTCATCTTTTGTTGTTTCTGCTGTGGTCCCACCTCCCCTCGGACAGTTACCAGCATACCCCTAGGCAGCAGGGAGGGGGTGGGCTACATGTGCAACTGTGCATTTGTGCAGTATGCTAAAAAGATGGTTGGAGGGTGGAAAAGCAATTTTTGCAGGGCAGATAAAAGACATGTATTTTAATGGAGAAATTTCTCTGGAATTGCATGTATATTTGCTAGATCAAATGCCCAGTATGATGAAAGAAGAAGCTGAAAAAGCTGATCAGTTCGTGTACAGCAGCAGACCATAGATCCACTGCAAATACAGTCATGGAGGGAATGCAGGTGGTCAAAATGGATCACTGGAGGAGGCAGTCTAAGGTAAACCAACCTCAGCCTGAACCCAAAGTGAAAAATAATGATTCCAAACCTAGGGAGCTAGGGGATCGGAGGTCTTATACAGTGAAGCACACCAGGATGCAACCCAATTCTGCAGAACTCTGCAGCACTGTTACTGCAGGAAACAAGGCAATTTCAGTGGGAGTTCATCCCTGTTGTCAACCAGAACTCTGTGACACTGCATTCCATCCTGGCAGACATCACTGTATGTGTCAGAAACTGGGGCATTTATATAAAATTGCAAATAATCCAAAGGCAAGCAGTTAGTGATCTGTAATCAGAATATAGTCCCTGCTATTTCCACGACACATCTTAACCCTTTATCAGTGGTAAAATAACAGAGAGGCTGAGAGATACAGCTGCTTCCCTCTCTATGGTGAAGCAAATCTGATCAATGAGGGCCAGATTCTGCCAGGTCTGTTCACCAGAATTTGGAGTGACCAGCCCTGTCGTCTCAGTACCCATGGCAAGTATCTTCCTAAGCTGGGCATGTAGGCAGGGTGTAAGGCCCCTGCAGGGGGAAAGCTGCCTTATGGATAAGACGCCACTACCTTACACCACCACCAGGTTTCTGTAGATGTTTGCAGTTGCTCCCGGGTTCTTTTCTCATGTCACAGAGACAAGTGTTCATATCCAAAAGAAAAGATGTGTAGTGCCTCCACCCAGAGAAAGATTGAAATGATGTCGCACCTGCCCATCTCCCCACTGTGGACACACTATCCATAGACCCCACAAAAATGCAGCAGTTTCCTCCATTAGCATGCATGGTATGATTGCAGTAAATAATGGTAAATTGTTTAAACAGCAAAACACTGTTTTATTTAGCACTGTTGATCCTCAAGGAAAGGAGGGTTAAGCAGGCACCAACAGTACCAGCCTCATGTAAGTGCCTTTCTTGTCAGGGTCCAAGTAAGTAACTATTGTATCTGTACTGCGGCTGCCACCAACAAGGCCCAGCAAAGCACAGCCACACATTTCCCACTTTCACACAGCAATCGAATCACAGGTGCTGCAATGGCCCTCCCGTACTGGAAACCACTACCCTCCTCCAGTTGGTGCCAGGACTTTCCCTTAAACACTATGGGAGCTCCCCTACAGCAGTCTCTGGGTACCCAATATTGAAACTTTTCAGGCCCATCAATGCTACTGCAGGCTGGCTGGAATTGGTATACTTAAATTTAAACATGAACTGATCACTTTCTACAAATCCCCAAAGACCAAGCAATTGCTTAACTGGCTTTAAGACCTCTAAAAGTGAGATATTTGTAATCTGTCCTGTTGGTTAACTTGCAAAGAAATTCCAGCTCAACAGTATTTTCTGGAAGCAGGGCAGGCTCATATTGTACTCATGGTTCTCCAACTGGATGTCTCTTTCTGTTTCTTCAAGCTACTGGTGTTTTGATCTCCATACTAGTATAGCCAGTTAGGTCAGAGTTCACTTCTTGGACTCGCTACACCTACCTACAGGACTGGCTTTTCGGTTTCTGCCAAAATGAGTTGCTAACTCCTTGGTCCTCTCTGTCCCCTAACTGTTGAGATCTTGGACCACCCCAATTAGATCTTGGCTTCCAAACTTTTAGGCTGGTGGCAGCCTAAAACCTGGTTGTAGTGCCTGCAAAGGGACCTGACTGGATCAAGGAACACAGGAACCTAGGCAAGTACGGACAAAAACAGGCTATTGCTTTACAAGACTATCTAACCACTATTGGAGGGCTTTAAGTCCAAGGTTCAATGGGCAGAGTAACAGCGTCACTCCTCCGTCGACCTCAAAACATCACTCATCCTGGACTCTCCAAGGATTCATTTTCATTGCAGCCCGAGGCGCTGCTCTGCCCCACCTGTGTTTCAATTCCCCCCTCACTCTCTAAGTCTCCTCTGTGCCCCCCTCACCATGGCTGCGTTTCCCTGCCACTTCACCACTGCTCCTGCTGTCGGACCGTGGGTGCCTCATGACCTCTGTTGCATTCCCTACAGTATGTACCGCTTTCTCGTGGACTTCAACCTAGCCCTGCCTGACCAAATTGCTGTTGTGTCTCCTCTCTTTCCACCGGTTGGCATGTTCGACAGCTGTCTGTTGCCTGCTTCATTTCTCTACTACTACCATGCACAGCCACCCCACTCCCAGTGGCTCCTTCTAGTAGTGCTGGTGCCCCCATCCCCTCTCTCCCTCTCCTCATGCTTGCAGCTTCAGTCCTCCATTTCCTTTCCCCGACCCGACCTCCCCATTCCCTCCTACTGCTTGCACCTGTGTTAGTGGCATGTGTCGGCTTCTGCTCTTTGCTTTTGGCTGTTGCCCTTCCCTATCTTCCCTCTGTGTCAATTGCACTCCGTGGGGGAACTGGGCAGGGGGATTTACGGGTCTCAGCCACAGCTCATTCACTGACTTTCACCAGCCTATCCAGGGACTCTGACCTGCATTATTCCTCTGCACCTTACCGCTCAACAGTCCGGTTTCCTTGGTGGCATTTTGGCTTTGCATCGGGTTTCCTATTAGCAGCTGTCCGCCACTGCCTGGTCCGAGACCTTTTACTGTATTCGAGGTTTACATGATTACAAAAAAAAAAGCCTATCAAGAATACTGACTCTTGCTCAGGGGCCGATTACCTGATCTGGTGCTCTTTCCTCGGACAGCTGATCACGTACAGGACTGTCTGTTACGATGCTTTTTCTGAAGCTTGCCATGTATGTTGCTCTGCTGTTTGACATTATTTTGTGCTTTTCATCTCCACTTCTGTCACATGACTTCACCTTTTTGAGGGGCAGTGGAATGATCAGTGGCAAAGGCAGGGACATCCCTGGATATTGGGGAGTGTTGATAGCTCCTCATTTTTCTGCTGTTTCCTACATTCTTGGTTCCTGCCTGTCTTGGACTCATGCAATACCCGTTTCTCATCATTTACCTTCGTCCGCCCTCAGGGTCTGTTCATTTCCAATTCTTAATCGTGTGTTCCCCTCCTCGGATGGGATGAGTGCTTTCCTTCCTTCTTTGTCCAGTGCTTTCTTTGAGGTTTCCCTTATCTCTGTATGTTCCCCTAGTTCATCTGGTGTATGGGTGCCTACATGTGGTCCGACCTCGCCATCGCTCTCTCGAGCATACTCCCTTCGTCCAAGTTCTTTCTCATTCTTTCCCATGTCCTCTGATTCACTTTTCCATACCTGCCTTTGAGGATTCTCTAATCCAGGCCTGCATCCGATATTTCTTTTGACCATATTTATCATGGGCAGACTTGGTGAGCCTTGTTTCAGTCCTGTTCTGGTGTCACACTTCCATGACTCTATGCATCATAGCTCCTCTATATGGCTACCTACCATTAATATTATGCCACGCATCAACCGCCAGCCCTCCTACCATGCATTATCAATTTCATGGCCCTGGTCCTTATTCCCCACTTGTTAATTCAAACCAGCCTTCATGGATTATTCCAATCATGGCTTCATTCCCTTATCATCCATCTATCTTCCGCCATCAATGATTTGCTCTAGTCCTGGTTTCCATCGCTCCCCATGCTTCCATCTCTCATCCTGAACCTCGATTTTACTCTATTTCTACAATATTTCCACTCAAATGCCACACCTTCATATTCATCACCTTCAACGCTGTCTGTATGGAGGCTCTCCACCATAGTTCGTGTTCCTTTTCAAGTTCATTTCCAACTCTACCTCATTTTGAGGAGTCTACTTGGTCACCTTGCTCTATCAAGCATATCACCCCTCTGGTTCGCATACCCTCTGGTCCCAGCCGTGCCTTCTAGGCTTCAGAGTATGTTTCTTTTCAAGGAGCCTCATTACTTGCATCACTCTATTGCATACTCCAATCTCTCATCACCCACCCATCCGGATCTACTCGGTCATATCGCATGTTCACGTCTCAATCAGCCTCAGTGTCCACTTCCCCACCATGCTCACTCAGGCGTACCTATCTGTTGATCTTCTGCTCCCTGCTTCAGGTTTTATGCTACCCCAAATGGCAGCGGCTGCAGTCTCACCTCCTCCGGCCACTGCACGGCTCTGCAACTCCCTGCATGCCAGCACGCTTACTGCTAGACCGATGAGTTCTGAATCCTTGGTCTTCCACAGCGACCACCTCCCTGATCTTTCCAGCCGTGCAGCTTGCCAGCTTTGGATGCTGCCCCTTTTACCTTTGCCTTTGACTACTTTCTCATCCTGCATTGCTAGAATCTGAATGCTACCAGCTGCATCCTTCTGTGTTATCCTTGGTACTAGTCTCTCTTGGGAGTCCATCTAATTCTGTATTTCAGGTCTAACCCTTCTGTGTTTTCAGTTTCTCACCTAGTAAACTGCTCCACATGCTGCTTGTTGCCTTCTGCGTATCTTCGTGCTTTTTTGATGTTTCCCCTTCTCTCCTCCCCCACCCCAGGATTTGCCCTGTAGTTCTGCTTGCATTAACCAGCTTCAACAGGTCTGTATGCTTCCCCTGCCTATTCCTTGTAGCATTCCAACCTTTTCGTCCATGTTTCTTCTCTCTCTACTAGGTTTGATAATTCGTATATCTCCGGTGTTTCGCATAGCTCTTGTTCCCTCTGCATCAATTTGCCTTGGTCATCCAGTGCTCATCTGCTTCTGTTGACTCTGAGCTTCATTTTTTCCTGCCTCTCTTTCCCCATCCACTACTCCAGCTTTGATGTGCCCTCATTCTGCTCCCTCCCCTCGGCTCTTTCAGCAACCTCAGTCGTCCTGGTTTCGCTCTGGTCATGGCTTCTATCTCCTCGTGCCACGATGTCTCCATCCATTTGCTTTGCCATTCATATCCTCTGGCCTTCCATGGCTGACTCCATCTGACTTTCCATCGACCCGGACCTCTGTGCCACCTCATCCAGTTCGCCTTCCTGCCCCCTTGAGAAGCCTTTTTCCTTCACAGGGTCTACTCGCTCCATATTGTCCACCGTCGATGATCCTTCATTTCCTTAGCCCCTTGGCTCCATGATGCCTGGCCTCGACATGCTCATCTCGTTCATTACCTCTACAGGTGTGCCTTTGCATGGTTTGCTGCCCTGTCTGCGCTGTTCCATTGCTCCTTCTGGCCATGCCTGTCCTGGATCGTGTACCACCTACTTCGACTTGCCCCAGTGCGGTTCTCCTCCCGCATCGGCTGGGTCCTATGCTACCCTACTGACCTCCCTACTGTCCTTCGTCATTTCATACCTCGCTTTCCTATACCTACATTCATGGTGTCAATCTCCCATCATACCTCATCCATTCCTGTTCCCTTCCTCAGCCTAGTGATCATTCTCGTCCTGCCTGTCCTGGATTCTTTCCTCTCTTGGTTTCCCTCCTCATCGTACTTCATCAGATTTGACTCCTCTTGATCGCCGTCCCATGCTTGCCCTCTGGTTTGCAGATCCTCTGGTTCCTGATGCACTTTCTTGGCCTCAGTGTCCATCTCCTTTTGAGGAGTTTCATTGTTTGTCTCACTCCCTGGTTCCTGATACCTTCGTTCGCATTCTGTTCTTGTTCATTCCCATCTCCTTTCTTCCAGTTTCATATCTACTCTTCAGGATTCCATCATCATCAGCTTCCCTCCACTCTTCACTTCACTCGTCATCATACTTCATCCAATTTTGCTCACTCCTCATTGTATCTCATCCAGTTTTGATCCTCGATCGCTTCGCCTGAGTTGCTTCTGATTCCTGATCTCCCTTCTTGGCCTCGGACTCTACCTCTTTCCAAGGTGCCTCACTGGTGTACTTCCTTCATGCCACTTTCATTTTTGGTTCTTTCCCATCTCCTCCTCTTCCAGTTCACTTCCAGCTATCCAGGCTTCCCTCCACTCTTGGCCTGCTCTCGACATTCTTTTTGGGCGTACCTATCATAATTCCTACACCACCTATCAGCTGCAGCCATCCTGCTGAATGCATCGAGTTCATAACCCCAATCATATTGAGTTCATGAATCCAGTCATTTTTCACTCAGCATTACCTCAAAGCTCATCCATTTACATTGCTTACTCTAACATTCCTGTCATTCAATACTGTTCTACCTCATCGACTACAACCTCAGGGTTCAGGGTCTAATTGTTCAGGGACTAATCATTTCAATTGCATAATCAAGAATGCCTCTTCAATCTCAGTATCTGCTCACTTGCATAGCTCTATCAAACACATCTCTCCATCAAGCCAGTCTACAATATTATTGGTCTCCTTATTGACTCATCTGGAATATCCTTGTGAGCACATCTGGATAACCCTTGCTGCTCTGACTCATAAATGGATTTACTCCATCCTATCCTTACTTCCAGATCTACTATCTCACATTGACTACTCGAGCATACCCTCCTTAGTTCCAACAAGGTTCATCTAGTTTTATCGTTCCCTGGAGCATTCCATCATTGACTCTGATGCTACTCATTGACCACAACAACAGGATCTACTCGTTCTCATCGTATAATCATGCCTTATCAACCTCAATTTCTACTTCCTCGCCTCACTCAATCAATCATACATATTATCGATCTTATGCTACCTCATCGACCCGCTGACCTCCTGCAGTAATCATCACCATCAGTATTAATCTTGCATCATGTTCACATTCAATCTACGCGCAGCCTCATGTTCTGTCTTCAATCTGTGCTTTCTTTTAGAGATCTTCCGTATTCCATCATTATCCTCACTACTCGTATCCCTCTAGCCTGGAGGGAAGGCAACCTAGGCCTTGAATCCCTATAGGTTTCCTCCTCAAAGGGTTTTTTTCCTCTCCTCCATGCCAATGGTCATAATATTAGTTAGAGTTAGTGATTTTCTTCTTGTTAGTTAGTTAGGTTCCGCTGTTGGGCAGAGACAGATGGTGGCTTGGCTTTCCCCTCTCTCCTTAGGAAGCTAGCCCTTCTCTCCATAGAATTCGTCCATCATCCTCACCTTTTTGATACTCAGCATCTTTGGGTATTCTATTTGGGCTTCTTCCTAACCTACCTTTAGCCGATGCATTCATTTCCGGCACCTGTAGAGGGGGAACCCTCCTCTAGGGTTCCTTGCATCGTACCCCTACAGGGTGGTATATCCCACGGATAGAGAGGCAGAAAGCCACAAAAGTAATCAAGTTACTCAAGCATTATCACATATCTTATCCAGTTGCATAAGCAAATTGAATGGGAGGGCTTTAAGCCCGAGGTTCAGTGGGTGGAGCGACAACGTCACTCTACCATCGACCTCAAAATGTCACTCATCCTGGACTCTCCAAGGATTCATTTTCATTGCCCACCATCCCCCTCTCCTCCTCCAGCAGCTTGTCTCTCTTACCCGTGGGCTTCTTCCTAACCTACCTTTAACCGACGCATTATTTTTTGGCACCTGTAGGGGGGGAACCCTCCTCTAGGGTTCCTTGCGTCGTACCCCTACAGGGTGGTATATCCCATGGATAGAGAGGCGGAAAGCCACAAAAGTAATCAAGTTACTCAAGCATTATCACATATCTTATTCAGTTGCGTAAGCACATTGAAACAGTGGTTGAGACAGAACAAATTTCAGAGCTCCCCTGGTAAGCCCCATGTACCCAGCCAGGGGTTGGATTGATGTTATTTTTTTTTTGTTTTTATTAGCACAGTGCCTCCATTATGTAACCCACTACCTGGCTGCCTGGGTCTGGGGAGAAAACTGTTGCTCGGTATTTTGGCTAGATTTGACTTCTAGTCAGGGGCACCCAAGTAACTCCGGACACAGGAAGCAATAACTGTAATGTCCAAACCAGGAGTGGGATTCTAGAGTGTTGCTTTTATTCTCAGCACAACAGAACAATAAAGCATAGATGGACCACCACGGGGCTACACTTCTGGTAATGCAGATACACGGAGAACAGAACACATCTTCTCACACACTGTAACCCTCAGGTTTAGAAACACACTGGGCACTCAGCCCGAACTTGTACTCTTCTCTGGATTTCCCTGGTCTGGCACATCCAACCATCCTTGGACTACTTCCCTGCATGGCAAATCTGACCAGCAACTGGACTACTTTCCATATGGCATGGATATTTATTGGTGGCTCCCTCTACCACCCATGAGCACATACTGGCTCCATAAAGGGAAAATCTTCCATCTAATCCCACATCTGAGTACTTTCCCCAAACACTGGCCAAGTGCCCGAAAGAAAGCTAAAAGTGCCCAAACTGAACCCGTAGAGGTAAATCTGGTTACTCCAGATGGGGGGGTCTCTCCCACCTCTTGCTCCCAAATCTATACCTGGACATCCATTTGGAATCAACACCTTTCTCGAAATACAAAGTTGTAGAATGCTGTCTCAAAATGTATGTCACATTTAACAATCTACAGTCTCTGGAAAAATAGTGTCCTGACTTGAAATGTTCTTTAAGTGGTTATGTCCATCCCTGTAGACCCCCACTGATTAGATACATTTTTAGTCACACACAACTGTAGTACTGTACTTGGCTGTCCTTTCTTGACCCCACAGTAGCAGATACTAAACACACTGTCTGGTGAAAAGATAGGCTCTCTGGCAGAGCTGACTCACCCTGGTTTACAGGTGCCCCACAGGCTTCTTCCACAGGAAAACCAAACAAATTCCTGGTGCCTCAGCACAAATCTTCAAGGCAGCTTCTCTCCTGCCAGCAGGGCCAGGGGATTGCCCCTGAGAGCTGGTCTGGATCCCCCCCATCCCTCCCAGGGATGTGGTCCTGGAACAACTGGGAGACGGTCTCAACCACTTCCAAACAGTATCTTCTGTGTCTCTATCTAGGGCGAGAACACACAGCCACCACAACAGGTAGTTGTGGTCAGAGCTGAGGGCTCTGAGGAACTGCAACTGCAGTGCATCTCATCCCTCCACTGAGTCTCCCACTAGACTGATTCAAAACCTCCCAACATTCTATCTAACTCCCAGCTGCAACATTCCAATGTGGCTTATGCTGCTGTGAAAATTCTATATGATGTCATCCCTCCAGCTCAGCTGAGACTGAGAACAGAGTGAGACAGTGTGAAATCCATTTAATTGGAATTTCACAAGCTGCCTTCCCTGCCTGCCACTAGATCTAACTGGGATTCTTGTAACCCCGGGTGATGGGGGGGTTACACCCAACCTTGGCCAGAAAAATGACTGTCCACAGTCATTACTTACCCAGCCTAGGCTATCTCACCCTATGTGTTGACTACAAGAAGGTAGTGCTACCTTCTCCCCTACCATGTGCCAGCACAGGCAGACAACACTAAGGGCCCAGAGGCCTTTTGCTGACGCATCAGCCTCTACACTAAGATCTTACTATGGACACCTAGTGGGCCTGGTAGAATTATCCACAGCATAGCCCTAATAGATCAGTACTGTGGCCCCTACTGCAGGTCAGGACCACAGCCTGACTGTCCCCCCAGCCCTCTAGGAAAAACCTATCTGCCTCTAAACCAACTACCCAGAACAAAACAAACAGGGGAACCTCCCCCCAACCTGGGACACCTGCAACCAAACACAAGGAGCTAATGCTATATACTATACATTACTTCCACACTCCCTCCACAACCATACCTGTGGAAGGAAAAGTTACACACAGAAACCACAACATCCTGTACTTTAAACACTACACCACTAAAGTACTATGAGAAACTCCGCTGAGTCCCTCCTCCTCTTCTTGTCTTCTCTTCTTATCTTCTTCAGGAACACCTGCAAGAAAAAGAAAGATAAACACACTCCTAATCTGCATACACAGTCTATCTAACCCCTACCATCAAAACACTGTAGAATCCCCAAAAAGATTTTTTTAGAAAAGTAGAAAAACAGTAGAAACAGTAAAAACAGTTGAAAACAATGACATTATTTTCAATACACAGTATTTGGGGATGGAGTGCCCTAAAAGTCCCTTCTAGTGACAACAGTGCCCGAAGCCAAGTCCAATAAAGACTCTATCTTGGGCCAGAGCACAGTGAAGCACAGTTCTAGCATGCTGAAATCCTGAAGGGGAGAGTCTTTGAGGACAGTTCAAACATCTGGAGTCTGCTACTCTAGGGTGTGTACTGCAATGTCATAAGAATAGAAAAGTCTGGACTTACCTGTCCCTTGGAGAATTAAACCGATACCACACCTGGTCCTCCGGCTGAAGACTCTCCCTGGCAGCATTCTTCTGATACAGCTGGGCAGACATCTTCCGGAAAATGACAGGAGGGCACATCTGGAAACTACTGGGATGATGTCATCTAGGAGAAGGAACCTTAGAACAGGAAAAAAGGAAAAACAGCTGATCTGAAGTCATCCGGAATCCCAGGTGATGAATCAGGATACATCTGGGCTGGTGTCCTCTCTGGATATGAAGTCATCTGGTGGGCTAGTCGATGGAATCTGGAAAGCCAGTACACTGCAAGACTGATGAATGTGGGGCACCTGGGAGCACGACAATTCGCTCCCGTCTTTTCGCTCCCGGACTTTCAGCTCCCGACAGTACGCTCCCACGTAAACTCGCTCCTATGTAATTACACTCCCTGTCAATTCACTCCCTCCCTTTTGGTTCCTTAAGCTTTAACTTTAAAATGGCTCCCGAGTTAAAAAAAAATACTCCTAGAGGAGCGATAGTAATAGCTCTTACCTTAGCACAGGTAGCAACTGTAGTGATAGTAACCATAGAAACGAATGCAGCCCATAGTAAAACGTGACGTGACGTCGTGACGCTTGCACATTTACTTGATGTTACTCTGTGAGTTTTAAAAACAACTGATGTCTTTATTTAATACAATTAAAAAGCAGGGCACTAAAATTCAAATCCTTTGGCCATTTGTGCATTCACCGGATGTTACTGGATGTTACTGGGTATTTAATACAGTTTAACAACAATGACAGGGGCATTAATATTCACAGCATTTGTCCACTTGTTCACTGGATGTTACTGGGTGAGTTTTAAAACAACTGGTGTTTTTATTTAATACAATTTAAAAACAATGACAGGGCATTAATATTCAAAGCTATGGGCCACCCCACATAAAAATTCTTCAGTTCACAAGATGGGTAAATTGTCATCATCTACTTGTAGCAGGTGTGCAGATAAAGAGGGGGATTTATTCCACCTTTTGTGGGACTGTGCTATGATCCAGCCCTTTTGGAGGGCAATTTGCACCTCACTACCATCAATATTAGGTTTAGAGCTCCTTTTTACACCAGAAATTTGTCTGTTAAACAGCTTCCCAAGAGATGAGATCAGACAAAGAAAATTATATATGGCTATCATATCAGCCACGGCCAAGGCGGTTATCCTTAGACACTGGAAGGACGCTTCCACTCCACCAGTTCTAGAATGGTATAAGGAAATTATAATGGCATTACAGCTAGAATATCATATAGCCAGAACGAATAACAGGATTCAATTTTATGGCTCCAAATGGGGGCTTTTGGAATCAGCCCTAATCAGTTGGCAAGTTTAATCTCTTTGACCGTTGGCAATATTCCTGTGGCTTGACGTATTCACAGTACAATTATTTCTTTCCTATTATGAATGTGTGTATAATACCTCAACCTGATTGTAGATGCTGCCAGGGAGTGGGGTGGTGGGGAGGGTGGTGTTGTGGGTAAACTTAACTAGGATAATTGGCTAAGTCCCATCTCAATTTCTGTGGTTCTCGTTCTTGACGAGGCAGTTTCTATTACTATGTGCTTTCGATAAGTGTCCTGTTTGATTTGTAATATGCAAAACTGTGTAGATTGGCACTTCTCATGTAATGTTTTAATGTGCTAATAAAATATACTGAATTAAAAAAAAAAATTCTTCAATTGTGCGATCTGCACTATTCTTCAAAATACAGGCTAGTCTGGCAATATTGTCACGGTACACACGCCGTGATGCAGTTGGGGGGTTGCCCGCAATGATTTGCTCCACCTCTGAGTCTCTTTTTTTTGTACTCCCCTGAGGCCTTCAATAAATTTCCACAACGTGGGATGTGCCATGCAAAGGATACTGCGGGAGCGATTTGATTTGATTCACAAAACGTTGAAAATACTATTAATAAAAAAAGTTTGAAATACTATTTGCTACACTTGCTACTTGCACTGGAGCAATTTGACTCGAAGTGTGTTGACATAGGAGTGAGTTTATGTGGGAGTGTACTGTCGGGAGTGAAAAGACGGGGAGCGAAATTACGGGAGCGAATAGTCATGTACCCGGGGCACCTGGTTCCTGGAATGCCAGACTGGTCGGAACAACATAGGTACGGCAATGGCTGGATGGGAGCACTGGCTACCACTGCTCTGCTTTCCACTTGGTAGGCATGAGCACATTCGCAGGTTGATCTTTGCATTGTGGCCAATAGCACAACGTGTCAGGTGCTGGAATTATTACCCCGTCTGGGCGCTCATAATCCACACTGTGAAAGGTTTCATGTCCCTCTCCATCCACAATTCAAACAGTGTCAATAAATAGTGTCCTGCTCTTTTTCCACTGGCTGATTTTTAATTGTAACACTCTATTTTTGACATGTTTGTTGGCACCAGGATGCACATGTTTCAATGCCTCTTCTATTATCCAGGATTTCCTGCTTTTTTCAATCTCCTCCAGGCTCTCCGAAGAAAGGTAGGAAAGAGTATCCCATAGATTTAATTCGCTTTCCTATGAACCAGTCTTTCCTCTTTACTACTGTTGATAAACTTGCGACCTCTGGCCTGGCTTGGGGGCAGCCAGTCCTGGTTCTGCCAGCTGCACATACTTAAGGCAACATAGAATGGGTCTTTAACTCTTCCTTGTGGGGTCAAGGCTGTAGAGTCACTACTCTCTTCTGCTATCGGTTCCTCTGAGGCAAGAGATTGAGGCTGTGGATCCATACCTTCTTCACAAGGCCACATGGGTTCCTCCTCTTCTTCTTCCTCATTATGAATCTGTGCCCAGGAGTAAGCAGTCATCCTCACTCCTGAGACGGTCTACTCTTTGCTGGGCGTGGAGGTTGATACCTCCCATTCAAAGGCCTCCCTCATCTCATCTTCACCTATGAGACTTGGGCTAGGCCCCTCTCTCCAAGGGTCTACTGGTGCTCCTTCCACAATGTCTTTCTGGGAGCCGGACTCTGATACATCAGTACATTGTTCTGTCTGTAAATCTGCACCCTCTTGCTTTATGCCACACTCTGAGGGGCCTTCCCTATCAGGCTCCGCCTGGTGCTGTGTGCTGCCAACTGCAGGTTCTTGAAGCTTTGTCCAAGTGGAAGCCAAATGAATCTTGGGTGCTGTAATAAAGCCATATTTCTCTAGGCACCCAGAACAGTGAGTTACCATGAAGACGTCCCTTCCAGCATTTAAGCACATTACACATACTCATACTGGATATCTAGGAATCACCACATGAGGAGGCAGTCATCACCCATAGTAATATCTCTCAATATCTCTCAACTTGTTAACTTCTTCTGCTATCATAGCCCAGGCATGATCTGGGTAACGGGTTGGCCCCGAAGCCATGACTGCAGAGAAAAACCAACATACACTCACTGTTATTTCAAGTCCCACTCTTTTGGAAAAACTTTTACAAAATGGCTCCCTTGCTGCTGTGTTTACATTACTACCCTACCTTGTAATGGCGGCAGCAGCACTCCTGCACATCAACGTTCTGTTTATGAGTCAAGCCACTGCGCATCCGATTTACACACTCCACTGATAAAGTTCACTCAAATGGTAAAATTGCACTGGTTGCTCTCCTAGCACATTTATATGATTTTACTGGACTTTTCGTTCGCTTTAGTCACTGTTCTAGCTTAAATTCCCCTAAAGCCACAGTATTTCATCGCACAAGATTGCCTGTATTTCTTGCTGCATCTCTCATACAACTCTCAGTCTCTCACATGGCTTTGAAAAGTATACTGTTGCTGAACCTATAATTATACTCACAGTCTAATGCTCAGAATTCTTGTTTTTAGCTGATTAACTTGACACAGTCCTTCTTTGCAAAACAATCACACTGCTGCACACAGATTCAGCTGGCTTTAGATTAAAATTACACAGTTTGAGCTGTTTTTTATGATGGTACTCACTTAATCAGTGGCTTGTTGTTGCGATGTTAAACACGGCCTACAGCCAATCTTTGAGGCCTCTGGAATAAAGCGGATTGGCAGTCCTTTCGATTGTCCCTCTGAACACTTCGCTCTCTTCTCAGATGAATCGGAATGCGGGTTGAGCCCGATTTTAAGCAGAAAAGTCCACTTTTACTAATTTTACAGTGTTTTCAGTCACCGCGATGCTCCTCCTGCAAACCTGCTTGCACACTTCTCTCTCTCTCTCTCTCTCCCTCTTGAACACTGTGCAGTCACTCTAGAGCTGGCTTGGGGGTGGCACTGATTGCAGTCTCACCAATCACTTGACGCCATGCAAATGAGCCTCTTTCCTCTCGAGCTCTTCTTCTCCACGGCGATCGTCGAGCAGGCAAAATTTAAACTGCAAACCACACTTTTTTTTTTCAACTGTAGCTCCTCAGCAGGAACACCATTTCAACCATTTATCATGGCATTTTACTTAGCGACTCTCTTAGTCCATACCACAAGCATTTCCAACTTCTAGGGCACAAATCTTTCTTTGTTTCCCACAGTTTTCCATACTTTTTTCTGTCACACAACATTTAAAAATCTGGCAAACGTTGTAATTTGATGCAGGACAAGGGCATACACACTCAGGCTTTACTGCTCCTTGGTAAACAGTTGGCACACTTACAGCAGCACATACAGTAGACAGCAGCACACAGCGGCACATTCAGTTGGCAATGCTTCTACTTTTTGGGCTACCTACTGTCAGACAGCCAAAATGCTAGCCACAATTCGAGCAACCTTTCTTGCGTTTTCACCCAAACTGCAACCAAATCCCAGCGGTAGCCTCCAAGTTGTAACCAGCCAGGGGTCATGTTAATGTTATTTTTTTTTTTGTTTTTATTAGCACAGTGCCTCCATTATGTAACCCACTACCTGGCTTCCTGGGTCTGGGGAGAAAACTGTTGCTCTGCATTTTGGCTAGGTTTGACTTCTAGTCAGGGGCACCCAAGTAACCCCGGACACAGGAAGCAATAACTGCAACGTCCAAACCAGGAGTGAGATTCTAGAGTGTGGCTTTTATTCTCAGCACAACAGAACAATAAAGAATAGATGAACCCCCATGGGGCTACACTCCTGGTAATGCAGATACACAGAGAACAGAACACATCTTCTCACACACTGTAACCCTCAGGTTTAGAAACACACTGGGCACTCAGCCCGAACTTGTACTCTTCTCTGGATTTCCCTGGCCTGGCACATCCGACCAGCCTTGGACTACTTCCCTGCATGGCACATCCAACCAGCAACTGGACTACTTTCCATATGGCATGGATATTTATTGGTGGCTCCCTCTACCACCCATGAGCACATACTGGCTCCATAAAGGGAAAATCTTCCATCTAATCCCACGTCTGAGTACTTTCCCCAAACACTGGCCAAGTGCCCGAAAGAAAGCTAAAAGTGCCCAAACTGAACCCGTAGAGGTAATTCTGGTTACTCCAGATGGGGCGTCTCACACCACTTGCTCCCAAATCTATACCCGGCTGTCCATTTGTAAGCAACACCCTTCTCGAAACACACAGTTGTAGAATGCTGTCTCGAAATGTATGTCACATTTAACAATCTACAGTCTCTGGAAAAATAGTGTCCTGACTTGAAATGTTCTTTAAGTGGCTATGTCCATCCCTGTAGACCCCACTGATTCGATACATTTTTAGTCACACACAACTGTAGTACTGTACTTGGCTGTCCTTCCTTGACCCCACAGTAGCAGATACTAAACACACTGTTTGGTGAAAATATCAGCTCTCTGGTGGAGCTGACTCACCCTGGTTTACAGGTGCCCCACAGGCTTCTTCCACAGGAAAACTGAACAAATTCTTGGTTCCTCAGCACAAATCTTCAAGGCAGCTTCTCTTCTGCCAGCAGAGCCAGGGAATTGCCCCGGACAGCTGGTCTGGATCCCCCCCATCCCTCTCAGGGATGGGGCCCAGGAACAACTTGGAGACGGTCTCAACCACTTCCAAACAGTATCTTCTGTGTCTCTATCGAGGGCCAGAACACACACCCACAACAACAGATAGCTCTGGTCAGAGCTGAGGGCTCTGAGTGACTGCAACTGCAGTGCACCTCCTCCCTCCACTGAGTCTCCCACTAGACTGATTCAAAACCTCCCAATGTTCTATCTAACTCCCAGCTGCAACATTCCAGTGTGGCTTATGCTGCTGTGAAAATTCTTTATGATGTCATCCCTCCAGCTCAGCTGAGACTGAGAACAGAGTGAGACCATGTGAAATCCATTTAACTGGAATTTCACAAGCTGCCTTCCCTGCCTGCCACTAGATCTAACTGGGATTCTTGTAACCCAGGGTGATGTGGGGGGGTTACACCCATTTAGGGAGTTAAAAAGGGATACGGGAGGTGGGAGTAGTATCAGATCTCCCTGTGGATGTTATTATGGGAAATTATTTTGATAGCAGATAAAGTATTGTCTTTATTAGTACCCACAATCAAGCAAAGGGACAGGCTACCGAGAAAAGAGAGGGGGCAGTCCAGCCAGGGGTGACCCCTGCCTCAGTAGCAAGGGAAGTAGACAGTGTGACTGAGGGACTAGCTGGGGACAGCAGTTCTGAGCCACAGCTGCAGACTGTGAAGATCCCAGCTGAGAGTAGGTCTCCTATTGAAAAAGAGTGTACCATAGGGTACGTTAAGCATGAGGAGCTGAGTAGGTCTCAAAAGGCTGACCCATCCCCACAGAAACAGAGAGAACTGGCAGCCAGTGCTGGCAGTAACTCTCAGGGAGAAAATAAAAAGGGAATAAACTGAGAGAATTAACTACTTTGCAGAAAGTGGGTGCCTTAGGGAGGACAAGAGGAAGGGTGGTCCAACAGATACAGCATATTCTCTCAGGAATATAGGAAGCAATCCCTAGCTCTAGGCCATGACATTCTTTTCTCAGGACCCCTGGGAGGTAGCCACATAAAAAAGATAGCTTACAAACAGTTTTACTGGTCTGGCATTTTCAAAGGTGCAGCAGATTACTGATGGACTTACTCACAGTGCCAGAGGTAGGAAAGGTTGGGGACAAGGCTAAAGCAGCTTTGATTCCACTATGTGTAATTAATGAACCTCTTCAGGGAGGGTAGGCATGGACAATGTGGGGCCACTACTAAGCAACCAAGTCATGTAGGTAAGTGGTACATACTGGCAGTCATGAACTACACAACCAGGAACCCAGAAGCTGTGACCATATCCTCCTTAGAGGAAAGGGAAGTGACTGATGAACTTCTGTTGGTATTCAGCAAAGTGGGACTTCCACAGGAGATTCTGTCAGACCAGGGCACCAGTTTTATGCTTGCCCTTTTGATCAGTCTGTTGGAGAGATGTGGAGTACAGAAACTTAGAACCTCTCTATACCACCACGAGACTTATGGCTTGATTGAGCATTTTAACTCCATGCTTAAGGTAAGAGCATTTACAGATCAACATGAGAGGGAATGGGAAAATAGTTGCCTCATGTTTTATTTTATGTAAAGTCTCACAGGAGTCCACAGGGGTTTCATCCTTTTCACTCCTGTTTAGCACAGGGTAAGGGGACCCTTAGATTTGGTAAGTGATGATTAGAAGGGTGACCTTACTTCCCCAGGGGAATCTGTTGTGCTGTATGTCCTGATTTTCAGGTCATGGATCAAGGCACTCATGGGTTTTGCCCAGGAGCATATAGCTGCTGCACAGCAGAGACAAAAAATCTGGTATGTCTGTGGGGGCCAGAGCCTGGGAGAATGAGGTCAGACAATACATGCTGGTACTCATCCTGTTCCAACAACATACATTGCAGGCAGTCTGGGAGGTTCCGTGCTCTGTAGTTAGGAAGATAAATGGGAGAATTACATGGTAGAGCTGCCCAATAGGAGATGCAGATAGAAGGTATACCATGTAAACACAATAAAACCCTACCATGATAGAGAGGAAATTATCCTGGCAGCGTGCAACTACCGAGAAGAAGAGAATGAGGCAGATCCATTAGTGGATCTCCTTAGTGAGGTTCAGGGAAAATCCTCTGTGGAATTCATCACCTTCTCACAGCATTTAATATCTGCCCTAGCAACAGAGATGAGTGGGGTATGGCAATCATTTACAGAAATATTCACAAAGATACCAGGGTCCCCCCCCCACACACACACAGCTGCTTGTCCCTGAACAGGGCTGTTCCAGCTCACCCACGGTCGGCCGGCACCCAGCCAGCCACCGACCAAGACCAGGACACCCGCCTGCAGCTCCTTGGAAGCTGCTTGTCCCTGAACAGGGCTGCTCCAGCTCACCCACGGTTGGCCGGCACCCAGCCAGCCACCAACCAAGACCAGGACACCGCCTGCGCTCCTGGAAGCTGCTTGTCCCTGAACAGGGCTGCTCCAGCTCACCCACGGTCAGCCGCCACCAGCCAGCCACCGACCAAGACCAGGACACCGCCTGCAGCTCCTTGGAAGCTGCTTGTCCCTGAACAGGGCTGCTCCAGCTCACCCACGGTCGGCGGCCCCAGCCAGCCACCCGACCAAAGACCAGGACACCCATGCAGCTCCTTGGAAGCTGCTTGTCCCCAGGGAACAGGGCTGCTCCAGCTCACCCACAGTCCTTGACACCCAGCCAGCCAGCGACCAAGACCAGGACACCCGCCTGCAGCTCCTTGGAAGGTAAGGGACAGCGCAGCCAATGGATTCACCAGGTGCTTCCAGCAAACCACTCTGATTGGCAGGAGTTTTCCCGCTATAGACACCTGGCACTTTGTTAGATTTTCGATAGAACTAAGCACATTTCAACTGTGTTATTAGGAGTTTTTCAACTGTATTAGCTGGATTGTAATTTCTACTACTGTTTTAAAGTGCTTACACCTCTTCTGTCTGACTGCTCTTCCTGCAGCCCCCACATCCAAGCACTCTGCCTTGGTGCTGATAAGTCTAACTACCTTTTGTCTTACTAAACTGCTCAAATCTAACCCTTTTACCTCTATGCTATTTAAGACCCGCTCTGTCTTCTTCTCTCTAGCTGCTTGTCCCTGAACAGGGCTGCTCCAGCTCACCCACGGTCGGCCGGCACCCAGCCAGCCACCAACCAAGACCAGGACACCCGCCTGCAACTCCTTGGAAGGTACGGGACAGTGCAGCCAATCGGAACACGGGTGCTTCCAGCAAACCCACTCTGATTGGCAGGAGTTTTCCCCTGCTATAGACACCTGGCACTTTGTTAGATTTTCGATAGAACTAAGCACATTTGACTGTGTTATTAGGAGTTTTTCAACTGTATTAGCTGGATTGTAATTTCTACTACTGTTTTAAAGTGCTTACACCTCTTCTGTCTGACTGCTCTTCCTGCAGCCCCCCCCATCCAAGCACTCTGCCTTGGTGCCGATAAGTCTAACTACCTTTTTTTTTTTTTATTAAGTGGCTAGTTTTCCATTAGCAGGTTATACAGACCTGCCACTAGAGGGATTCTTGGTCTTCTACATAAATCACTGTATTCATTCGTGGGCAATATGGCCTGCATTATCAGTCTACTTCTTTCCCGGTTCTGCTACAAGGGGATTTGAGTCTGAAGGGTGGATGGCCACTAACTAAGCTGCTCCTGCTCTCCTTGTTCCCCTTTCTGCTGTATTTTCTCATCTAGGTTTTAAGTGAGTACCTAGGTGGGCAAATTTCTTGCCTAGAAAATATTGCACTAATACAAATCACAAGACCACTCAATCTGGGACCATGGCTCTCCTTATTGTGTTTTATTGCTCTAAGGTGCAGAGTTTTCAACAATACAGTGCAATTAGTACCTCAATGCAATTCAGTTCTCCAATGTACCTTATCAATACCTAATGTTATAACAGTCTACGTGCAGACACTATGTCATTGTCCTCTCCCTTTTAGCCTATTCCCCAGGTTAGCCTACACCCCTTGCTACTGTCCTCACCTATGTCTACCCAAGCACTTACATTGATCACAATCAACTGTCATTACAGTGGCGCCTCTTGCGCAACCACCGATATAGGTTGCCATGAAGAATAAAAAGCAGTCTCCATTCTTATAAGCTCCTTAAAGAAAGTTATACTTCTGCTTCTTCTCTGCTCGGAAATGTGGAGCTCAACCTGCCCCCCACACAACTTACCTCGCCTATCGATTTTGCTGAGGCCACAGGTCTCAAAATGATGATGGTCAACATTTTAAGCCTGCCTAAAAAACTTGTACAGCTGCAAGCCTGGGCTGCACACGTTAACCCAGACCTTATCATAATTACTGAGTCGTGGTTAAAAAAGACGAACACTGATCAACAAATAACACTGCAGGGCTACAATTTATTTAGAGCAGATAGAGAGTCTAGAGGCGGGCTGTGGTTATCTATGCCAAATCTAAGTACTTGGTCACCAATATTAGTTGTAAATCTCTAGCCAAGGAATTTGAGTTAGTTTCGCTGAGCCTTCATCTCCCCTCCTCGGAATGTATCACTATCCTAGGTGGCTATAGACCCCCGTCTGGTGGTGATGAAGCCCTTAATCTTTTGAAATCCATGTTCGTAGATGCAAAAAATGAAACAATATTTCTAGGAGATCTAAATATGGACTGGCTGTCACCTAAATCACAAGGCCTCAAATCCCTTTGTGACGAGCTAGGTCTTGGGCAATTAGTCAGTGAACCTACTAGGAACAACACTCTAAATACTGCCAACAGTTCCATTCTAGATGTGGTACTAACCACCCATCCACACAAAATATCTCATTTGGCAGTGTTTCACAATGACATGGCGATCATGGAATTGTTGCTTGCATAAGATCTCAAATTAAGGCCCGTCCATAGCCCATCTTTATAACAAAAGATCCTTCGCAAATTCAGTGCAGTAAACTTCCTATCTGACCTGAGCATGATCAGATGGCAAGATCTTTACCTAGCCAAAGATGTCAACAAGGCAGCTTGCATCCTTAATGACAAACTCACTACAATAATAAATAAGCATGCCCTTTCATCAAAGTAAGTGCGGAACAATTCAATCCCTGGTTCACCTCGGATCTCAAGGCAGCCTTATAGCTTGAGATAAGCTCTGGGCTAAAGCTAGACATTCCAAAGAATCTTCGGATTGGCAGGCCTTTAGAACAGCCAGGAATAACTGTGTGAAAAAACTTTGCTCTGCTAAAGCTAACTATTAGATTTCTACTCTCAAACATGCTAAAGGTAACCCTCATAAAATCTGGAAGACTATCAAAGCTATAGAAGGATGGCCCATGGCCCCCTCTGTCCCAACAAAGATAGTTGCAAGTGGCAAGATTGTGGAAAACAAGTCCCTAATCCTGGAGGAACTTAACTCCCACTTTGCCACAGCTGGATTAGCTTTTGACCCGTCACCTTATGCTGGTGCTGCGGTGAGCCAGCATCCCCTCCGCACATCTAGTCCTGCACCAGCCCTTCCAACTCGGCGAGATAACTTATAAAGAACTAGAAAATTCTCTTCTTAACTTAGACACCAAAAAGAGCGCAGGGGACGATGGCTTGGAACCCTTTCCTAAGGTCAGGCTCGCCCATCTCACTGCCCCAATTCTCCACATCTTCAATCTTTCCATTACATCTGCTACTGTGCCGTCCTGCTGAAATCAGCACATATCCTCCCTCTATTTAAATCTGGTGACCCATGCGATGCTAAACAACTATAGGCCCTATCTCCATATTGCCTATCCTTTCTAAAGTTCTCGAAAAACTGATCCATATTCAGTTAAAATCTCACTTGGAAACCTTCTCTCTCATTAACCCAGCTCAATCTGGCTTCTGGGCTAATCATAGCACAATCACTGAACTAGCAAAAGTAACCAATGATTGGATCTCTGCTATAGATGCTAAGAAGGTAACTGGTGCAGTCTTTTTGGACCTCAGCAAAGCTTTTGATACTGTTGATCACAAACTATTAGTCAATTGCCTTGCAAAGTTGGGTGCCACATACCATACCACCTAGTGGTTCTCTAGCTACCTAACTGGAAGATTCCAAAAGTAAAGGTGGAAGGCTTTTTCTGCTGCCTTGCCAGTTGCAGAGGTCCCCAAGGATCCATCTTAGGCCCTAACTTGTTTTCTCTGTACATTAATGACTTAGATGCTAACATATCTCGTCCAATCTGCACTTTTGCAGATGATACTGTGTTGTATCTTCTGGCTCATCATTATCTGAAGTCAAAGGGTGCTTCAGCGGACTTCGCACAACGAGCATAATCTAATAAAGGCAAGCTTCTGCTCAATGCTAAGAAGACTAAGCGATGATATTCTCCCGCAGTGCTGTCTCAGGCCCCCAATACCCTTGCCCAAGACTTCATTGTCACCCGCTAAACAAGCCTCTGGAAGTTGTAACCAAATTTAAATATCTAGGTATCTGGATCGACAATAAATTATCTTTCAGTGACCCACGTCGAAGATGTCTATAGAAGGTTAAAAGCAAGGTTAGGTTTCTTCTACAGAAATAGGCCCTTTTCCCCTTGAAACTCGAAACAAGCTTGCAGGCCACTTTTCTCCCCTACTAAGCTATGGCGATGTAATCTATTCCTCCACCACTCTTGCAAATCTAAGTAAACTGGACATCCTTTATCACTGCGTTACGATTCATTACCAACTCCCTTACCATTACGCACCACTGTGACTTATATGCAGCTGTTGGTTGGACATCCTTACTACTAGGCGCCTGCTCCATGCTGGGCTATGGACTCTTAAACTGCTCCTGCAGAAATTGCCAAACAATCTCTCTTCCCTTATTAGTATCTCACATAGTGCATACTCATTAAGAAAATCTGACTTTATATTATGCTTGACATACCAAGGACGCTGGACCTCCTTTGGTAAACGTATATTGCATATGCCCTTCCTCCATTTGGAACCAATTACAAACCGTATCTGAAACTAACTAGCACAGTTTCAATAAACTTCTACAAATCGCTAAGTTCAGCCAAAATAAAAGACACCTGTAACTGTCATTAAGTCTCTTCCTTCCCCATAGGTGCCATATTATCCACTGGTAAGGTATAATTGATTTGTCATATTAACTGCTTTCCTTCCCCTTCTACTCCTGGCTTCATCTTTGCTTATGCTCCACTGCTACTCTATCAAATCCTCCCTCCCCATATCAGTTGTAGACTGTTGTTTGTTCTAGCTGCCAAAATACTGTATATGTATTGCACACCAGTCATCATGTTTCATTTATCAGTATGCAACCTGTAAGTCGCCCCTGTCTCATATCAATGTTTACCACCTGCGGTCACCCTATGTGGTACCCTTGTATGTATATCCAGCCTGTATCATGTAACGTGCATTTCATGTATATACTGTTATTACCTATCTGTGTTTGTACTTTAAGTGTTTATGTCACAGGACCTCCTTGTGAATGAGCTTGCTCAATGGAGTTTTCCTGCAATAAACTTGGACTTGAACTTGAACACACACACTGACTGAGTACCATGTGGACAGAGGGGTCCAAGCCCCACTGAGGCAGCTTCTCTACAGGGTGCTGGAAGGAGTGAAGCACGCTGTAGAGAAGTGCTTAAGGAGCCGATGGCTCTTCAGATTATTCAGAAGTCCATAGTGCTTGAGCCTTTTCTGTAGTGCTTATTGATGGGAAGAATGGAACCACAAGGTTTTGCATTGACTATCACAGGCTTAACAGCTGTCTGGACTGAAAGTCTGCCCAATGCCAAGGGCAGATGAGATCCTAGAGAAATTAAGGGGAGCCAGGCACCCAACTACCATAGATCTAACAAAGAGTTTTTGGCAGGTACCTTTAACCTTCAAACCAGGAGGAAAGGTCGGCCTTTATCATCCCATTTGGCCTAACTGAATTTCACATAATGCCATTAAGGATGAAGAATGTGCTAGAAACTTTTCAGTGGCCTGTGGACTGTTTTACATAGAAACAGAATTTGATGGCAAATAAGGACCACTTGACCCATCCAGTTTTCTGAGTGGGTCAGGGGAGTTTGCACTAGCATATACAAACATACGAACATACAGAGAAGCCAGCAGAAGAAGGCCATTCGGTCTATCAAGTCTGCTTGTATTGCAGGGTCCACAGCTTGAGCTAATGTCCTTGCCCTCCCTCCCCACTCCTCCCATCCTCCCTACCCATGTTCCTTACCTTCTCTCTATGCCTATCCCAGCCTCTCTTAACACTGGCCACTGTCTTCAACAAGATTATCTCTTTCTTTTTTTTTATTATTTTTCCCTCCAGTCATGGCCCGCGGAGCCTCTCTCAGGCATCCTGCCTGTTTCTGCCCTCCTGAGGTCTTCTCGTTCCAAAGCCTCCTCTCTCCCCCCTTCCATCCGCAGCTGGTACCCCCAGCTTAACCTCTCTGGGATGGGGTTGCCCCCTCCTCTTGGGTGCACTTTCAAGTCAGACCCCAGCTGCAGTGGCGGGACCTGGGTGGTGGAACTGAGAGGCTGGATGAGCTGCATCCGGCAGAGGGCATGGGGTCAGGTGCTGTCAGGTCCCCTGCAGAGCCAGGTTTTTCTGTGTTCTCCCTCTTGCTTCTCTCCACTCCTCTCCTTGCGTGGGCACCCCTTCGTCAAGTGCACGGCAACCCTGCCAATGTCAGCCACACTGATTTGTGCTGTCTGTGTACTGCAGCACCCCGATCTCCACCGGGAGCCGCTAGTACACTGAACAAACCTCAGCCCTCCCCCCCAGGAGAGGAGAGCTGTCCAATAGACACTCAATCCTCTCCCTCCCTCTCTCTCTTGCCGACCCCCGATGACCCAGGCTTGTTCCTGAACCCAGGTCGCCTGCATGCTGCAAGCTATGGCATCCATCACCTCAACCCTCAGCACCACTGGGCTGGCCAACGAGATGACCTCTCTGCAGTGCATTCCAAGTGTCCACCATCCTCTCTGTGAAGAAGTGCTTCCTGACCTCTCTCCTAAACCTCCCACCTTCCAGCTTAAGACTGTTCCCCCTCGTGTTATGGTTGTCACTCAGCTTAAAGAGACTCTCCATATCAAGCTTGTTTATCTCTTTCAAGTACTTGAAGGTCCCAACCATATACTCTCTCCATAGGTGCTAGAACGGGGTCCACTAGGGCCATGGCCCTACCACTTTCATAAGTGGCCCTATCAGTTTCTGCAGTTATGGTAATGTATTTAATAGGGGAGAGTTTACCCTTACATCCTTGGCCCTATCACTTTCCAAACCATTCCGGCAGCCCTAACCTTCTCTCTCTCCTGTCTTCCAGGGAGAACATGTTCAGTGCCCTCAATCTCTCCTCATATGCCTTACCCTGCTGACTAGCTATCATCTTTGTAGCCCTTCTCTGGACCTTTTCCAGCAGGTTAATGTCCTTTTTGAGGTGTGGGCACCAGTACTGAACTCCATACTCTAGATGCAGCCTTACCAGTGACCTATACAAGGGCAGTTTAACCTTCTCTCTCCTACTACTGATCCCCCTAGATATGCATCCTAGCATCTTGTTTGTCTTTGTTGTTGATTTCTTAAACTACGTGGGACACAAAGCACATTTTCTAGACCTGGAAGGACACTACTTCTTTATTCAGCTGTGAGCTGTGTGAGAAATTCTAGATTGCACTTGATATCTGCAACAAACGTGCACTTTTGCTTAATTCTGTGGGAGGCGAAACTAACTACCCTTGGTAATTGCTTTTTATTCACATATTTATTTAGTGTTTAACCAAGAAGGGGCTTGCAAACTCTGTTTATCTTGTTAGTAACTTCAGAAGGATTTAAATACTGCATTTGGGTAGATCCTTGGAGGTAGCTAGATTGTCTACTAGGATTTTCTGACAGTTAAGCTATTTTTAAATAAATTACAGGTGGCTGAGGAGTTGAAAAAGAAGCTTGCAAACTCTGCTTATCTAGGAAGTAACTTCATAAGTGTTTGAATACTGCATTTTGGTTGTCCCTTTGGGGTAGCTGGATTGACTACTAGGATTTTGGGACATAAACTATTTTTAAATTATTTACTGGTGCGTAGGAGTTTGTGATAGTTAAACTATTTTTAAATAAGTTACTGTGGTTAAGGAGTTGTCATAGAAAAACCTGCAGTGTGAAACAGGAAAAGACAGTCTTTCAAGCAACAGAGGGAGGTGGATCTAGGTTTACATTTGTTTGTTACAATTCTTAACATTTTTCAGTGCAGAAAGAGTTTAAAGCACAGCTGACTTATTTTGGGGCTGACAGCTTTCAGAGCACAAACCACCAGGCCTGTTTTGGGGCTGGGGAGGTTTACCTGTGTCTGACTTGGATGTGTGGATTTTCTCTGTTTGATTAGCAGGGTATTTTCTCTGTCAAATTGTTGTGTAGGGCATCTTGCTGACAGGAAGGCACTCATCACAGTGGTGGGTCAGAGCTTTAGCTGATTGTTTTGTGAGGGCACAGTTTAGGCCCAACCCTTCCACCATCACCCCACCCACCCCTGGAAATATTTCTTTTATACCTGGGGTTCTGACATCATTTCCTCAAGAGTGCAAGGTGAATATCACTGTCATATCCTCTCTAGCACACTGCACTGACAATATAAGCATACACATTGTATTATATATATATATATATATATATATATATATATATATATATTTCTATATTACAAACCAATCACACACACACACACAAAACAAAATGTGGGGAGTAGTGCAATGTAATGGCTGTGGGGCAGCAGTCTTCCAGGAGCCTTTCTGGAGGCTGAGATGCTGACCTATTTGCAGACAACTCTCTGCCCTGAGGGAGGAAGTTGCCCGTCTTCAGGCCACACTGGACAGTAGTAAGGGGGACCTTCCCCCAGGCCACACTGGACGGTAGGAAGGGAACCTCCCCCATCCAGGGAGCACCAGAGCCACCACCACTACCTCAGAGGTTGCAAAGAAAGCACAGCAGTTGGACCACAGTGGGCTCAGGGAGGGTGAGGATTGTGGAACAGAGGCACACCCAGTCAGTTGTTCCACACCACAATCCATACAACATTCTGGGGGAGCATAACTCCCAAATGGATGCACCCACAGAGGAGACTAAGGAGGCTAAGGACAACTGTCACAAGGGAGGCCCACAGGAAGGAGGCAGAGGACACCACAAGGAAAGGAAGCAGCTCCTGGTGGGGGACTCAATTATTAGGGGGATAGAACTGGGGGGAGCAGGGAAAACTGAAGTAAGGTGCCTGCCTGGTGCCATGGCTTGGAGAGACAGGAAGCGCATCCTCAGGATCATGAGAACAGCTGCACGGGAGTCTGAGCTGGACGTCATTGTCCACCTAGGGACAAATGACTTGGCTAATCATGAGATTAGAGCAGTGCAGAAGGACTTTGTAGAATTAGGGAGGGGCCTAAGACAAGTAGCACACACAATATCCTTCTCTGAGGTGCTGTCTGTTAATGGCATGAGTGAGGTGAGGGTACTTTTCACCATGTAGTTTAATGAATGGTTGAAAAAATGGTGTGGAGCACAGGGGTTTGGCTTCATTGGGGACTGGGGTTCCACCTGGAGGGACACCAGCCTATACTGGCAGGATGGTCTGCATCTGTCCAGGAAGGGAACAAGTCTTTTGAGCAATCGGTTTAAATGCTTCATTGGCAAGCTTTTAAACTAGTCAAGGGGGGAGGCACTGATAAGCAGCAGGAAAATCCCAGCCTCTCCCTACAAAACAGGGTACTAAATGAGAAAAAGACCAAGGTAGACAGGTCAGTGGGGGATGCTGCAAAAGAAGGTAAAGCCATCAAAAAATGGAGAGCAATGAGTACCAATGCTTGTAGTCTGAGTAACAAGCTTCCTGAATTAGTGGCCTTGATGGAGGAGGAACATCTGGATATCATGGCAGTCAAAGAAACATGGTACACACAAAACCATGACTGGGGCATAAACATACCAGGATACACTATCTACAGGAGGGACAGGGAGGGTAAAAGAGGAGGAGGAGTAGCTCTTTACATAAGGGAAGGAATCAAAGCAACAGAACAAAAGGGAAAACAGGGAGGAGAAGAAGCACTGTGGGTAAATTTGGAGACCGGCAATGGCATCACAATCCGCACTGGGGTTGTATACAGACCCCCTTCTCAGGGGGAGGAAATGGACAAGGAAATGATAGAAAGGTATACTTAGAATGGCAGAAAAAGGGGAGATATTGCTGATGGGTGATCTGAATATGCCAGATGTTAACTGGAGTGCAGTTGCAGCAGCCACTTCGAAGAGTGGGGTTATTCTAGATGCCCTACAGGGGGCATGCCTTAGACAGCTAGTATTGGAGCCCACTCAAGAGGGAGCAATCTTAGACTTGGTTCTCTCAAATGGAGATGGAGAGAGGATCACAGATGTAGAAGTGGGTAGCCATCTGGGAACTAGCGACCATCAAACAGTATGGTTCACAATAAACACAGCAATAGAGTCAAGCCATACAAAGGCAAAAGTACTGGACTTTAGGAGGGCTGACTTTGCCAAAATGGGTGAGTGCCTAAGGAATGCACTAGCAAATGGGCAGGAAGGAGGGGTGGAAGAACAATGGGGAATAGTAAAAACTGCCATCACAGAGGTAACAAGCCTTTGTGTGAAGCAAATTAACAAAAACAAAACGATGTAAGAAACCACTTTGGTTCTCAAAGGAAGTGGCAGTGAAGGTTCAAGAGAAAAAGAAAGCATTCAGGAAGTACAAGGAATCACAGAAGGAGCAGGACAGAGAACTGTATCAGTTAAAGCAAAAGGAAGCTGGGAAGGCAGTCAGAACAGCAAAGGCCCAAACCGAGGAAAAGATAGCCAACTCAGTTAAGAAGGGGGATAAAACCTTTTATAGGTACATCAGGGAGCGAAGGAAGACCAAGGGAGGGCTAGTGAGGCTTAATAAAGAGGAAGGAAGGTGGGCAGAGGGTGACTGTGAAAAGGCAGAGATACTAAACAAATATTTTTGCTCAGTATTTACAAAGGAAGTGGGAGAGGTACCTAAAACAAACAGCAGAAACACTCTGGATACAGAAGTTGATACCAGCCCATTTACAGAAGAAAGGGTTCTGAAATAACTCTTAAAACTGAAGGTGGACAAAGCAATGGGGCCTGATGGGATTCATCCCAGAATTCTAAAAGAACTAAAGTAGAACTAATGACACCACTGACTACCCTCTTTAACAAATCGTGGGAGGATGGGGTGGTACCGGAGGACTGGAGAGGGCAGATGTGATTCCCCTTCACAAAGTGGGAGCAAGGCAGAAGCAGGAAACTACAGACCTGTTAGTTTAACCTCAGTGGTAGGGAAAATGATGGAATCACTTCTGAAGGAAAGAATTGTTGAGTATCTAGAGGCCAGAGGGCTCAGGCCCAAGGCAGCATGGATTCACAGTGGGAAGGTCATGCCAGACAAATCTGATAGATTTCTTTGACTGGGTGACCAAAGTAGTAGATCAGGGAGGGGCTGTAGACATGGCCTACCTAGACTTTAGCAAGGCATTTGACACAGTCCCACAAAAGATTAATATACAAGTTAGCCAGCCTGGGAGTGGGTCCCAAGATGACAGCCTGGGTAAAGAATTGGCTGGAGAATAGGACACAGAGGTAATAGTAAATGGGTCCACTCTGAAGAAAGGGGTTACTAGTGGGGTACCACAGGGTTCAGTATTAGGACCGGTCCTCTTCAATGTCTTTATAAGCGACATTGCAGAGGACTGGAAGGAAAAAGTATGTCTCTTTGCAGATGACACAAAGATCTGCAACAGAGTTGATGCACAAGGTGGGGTGGAAAGGATGAAAAGGACTTGGCAAGGTTAGAGGAATGGTCAAATGTATGGCAGCTTAGATTCAATGCTAAGAAGTGCAAGGTAATGCACCTGGGAAACAAAAACCCAGGGGAAGAGTACACAATGGGGGATGAGATACTAACAACAATAAAAATGGAAAGGGACCTGGGGGTGGTCATATCAGATGACCTAAAGGTGGGCAAGCAATGTGAGAGGGCAGCAAGGAGGGCTGGGAGCATACTGGGATGCATAGGGAGAGGCATTACCAGTAGAAAACAGGAAGTTATTATCCTTCTGTACAGACAGTTGGTGAGACCCCATCTGGAGTACTGCGTGCAGTTCTGGAGACCCAATCTCCGCAAGGACATAGACAGGATGGAGGCTGTCCAGAGGAGGGCAACTAAAATGGTGCAGGGTCTGTACTGGAAGACATATGAAGAGAGAGAGACTTAAGAAGCTGAATATGTATAGCCTCAAGGAAAGGAGGAGAGGGGACATGATAGAAATGTTCAAGTATCTCGGGGAATCAACAAAGTCAAGAGGGTAGCATCTTTCAAAAAAGAGGTGTGCAAGAACAAGGGCCACAATTTGAAGATAGAAGGGGGCTCCAGAGGTAATTTAAAGTATTTTTTCACAGAAGGGTTGTGGATGCATGGAGCGGCCTTCCAGAGGAGGTTGTGGAGTCAAAAACAGTGGTGGAATTCAAGCATGCATGGGACAGTCATAAGGCAATTCTAGGGGGTTGGGGTAGGAAGAAGTAGGCTGCTGGTTAACTAGGATCTGCAGCTTATCCATTAGGTAGGGAAATGGGCAGACTGGGTGGGACAAGCGGTCCTTATCTGCCGTCAAAATCTATGTTTCTGTGTTTCTATGCTTCAGGTTACTAGTGATCATCCCTCCCAGGTCCTTCGCCTCCTCCTCTTATGCAGATACTCAGGCTCCACGCAGGTAGTACTCTGTCCTAGGATTCTTGGCTCCAATATGCATAACTTTGCATTTCTTGTCATTGAAGCCAAGCTGCCAGATCCTGGACCACCTCCCCAGCTTTCCAGATCTTCCTGTTGGTCCTGTATCCCTTCAGCTGTGTCCACTCTCCCACAGAGCTTGGTGTCATTGGTGATTAGGCACATTTTGCTCTTAATGCCATCTCCATTGTCATTGATAAAGACATTGAACAACACCGGCCCCAGCACCGAGCCCTGCGGGACTCCTCTGGTTACCTCTCTGGTGCCAGATAACTCTCCCCCACAACCACATTCTGGGTTCTATCCCTCAGTCAGTTTTCCACCTATCTAGCCATCTTTTCCCCAGCCCCAAGATCCACCACTTTCCTGATCAACCTTTTGTGGGGCACAGAGTCAAAGGCCTTGCTGAAATCAAAATAAAGGATGTCTACAATTTGGCCCCTTTCTACTGTCTTAGTGACACAGTTAAAGAAGTCACTCAGATTCATTTGACATGATCCCCCATGGACCCATGCTGCCTCTCATCATGGAGACCATGCTCCTCTAGATATTCCACCAACTTTTCCTTTAGTATGGTCTCCATGAGTTTGCCCACAATAGAGGTCAGACTGACTGGTCTGTAATTCCCTGGGTCATCCTTGGGACTGCTTTTGTGGAGGGCACTACATGTGATGTTCTCCAGTCCTGTGGTACCACGCCTGACTCTAGTGAACTATTAAATAGATATGCCAGTGGCCCTGCTATCTTCTCAGCCAGTTCCTTTAGACATTGTCATATACAGACAAACATGGGAGAAACACATCAGGCAAATGGCTGAGGGGCTCTGCTGACTGAAAGCAGTTGGGATGGCAGTTAAGACAAAAATAGCAAATAGGTAAGGCAAAGGTGTCATACCTTGGTCACAGGGAAGGCAGTGGGCACATCTCACCTGAGCCAGCAAAAACTGAGACCATTCTTGAATGGAGCACACCTACCACTAAGAAGATGAGGGCATTTCTGGGGACTGCAGGGCATTACTGCAGGTTTGTGGTGAGCTTTAGCAGTACAGCAAACCCCCTAACAGACCTTTTGAGGAAGCATTCCACAAACCGAAAGAGGCATTATGGCAGGTAAGTTTGTTTGCTAGTGGTTTATTGTACATGTGGATGCTTCCAATCATGGATTAGAAGCTGTTCTGAGCAATGCTATGCCCATCTGACTGCGTACCTGAGCCAGAAACTGCTACCTAGTGAGGAGGCCTATGCCGCAGTTGAAAATGAGTGTCTGGGGATAGTGTTCGGACTTCTAAAACTGTAGCCTTATACCCATAGCAGGGAGTTTACCCTTGTTACTGACCTTAAATCCTTAACATGGCTGCATAGACAAGTGGGCAGAATGCAAAATGGCTACAGGCATATGTGTGTGTGTGTGTGTATATATATATATATATATATATATATATATATATGTATTTATAAAATGGATGATGGCATCCTCCTCAAAATCCAGTGTTCTGATTGTATAAAACACATCACATGACCATGCATATATCAGAGCGTGACCACACACCTGCACTTTTACCCCCCCAAAAAGCAATTTTACCATTTTACAAGATAGATAACCCACTCTAGGATGTGAGGTCATGCTCTGATATATGCACGCATTGGGTGGTTGACACACTCGGCCTGCGGCCCCATGCATATAACGCACACCAAGGTGTGCATATATCAATCTTGACTGTACACTTAAGAGTGGGTTATCTATTACATATATATATATATATATATATATATATATATATATATATATATATATATATATATATATAAATGTAATAGATAAACCACTCTGAGGTGTGTGGTCGTGCTCTGATATACACATGCCTTGGTGTGCGTCAGCCACCCAAGGCGTGCATATATCAGAGTGTGACAGCACACCTCAGAGTGGTTTATCTATCTTATAAAATGTAAAAATTATTTTGGAGGGGGGGTAAAAGTGCAGGTGTGCGGTTGCGCTCTGATATACGCACGGTCATGTGATGCTGTTCAGCTAATTATATTGCTGCAATTTCCCTACCCATTTTTATATATATATATATATATACATATACATATATACATGTCTATTCAACACCACAGAAGCTCCTGTTATTGATTTACATATATAGATATACAGTCCACTCCACATACTACAGACATGGGTAATGCGGACAATTGGCAAAGGCGGACAGATTTTGAGAACCCAAACCAAACCCATAGAAAAGTTAATTGTTTCTGCCTTTTAATTTGGACGTTGCCTGCCAGCAACCATGGACAGCTAATCAGGTAATTATGGCCATTGATTGGAGCAGTTGACACTTTATTTAACTTAATTTACACCTGCTGCACTCATTAATGAGATTATCACCTGTATTTAAATACAGCAATGTGTTTTCAGCCTAAAGATTACCCGCTAGCTGTGCATCTTATTTCTGCACTTCTGTGGCCAGCCCTGGTTTGATTTACACACAATCGTTTATCGTTGAGCAGTAAACAGCTCATTGCTCTACATCAGTGCGGGCTGAGGCATAATGTCACGGCTTACTGCACTTCTCGATTGTGGAACTGGATGGGGCATTTTCCACTGGTGGGGGAAGTACACTTGGATCTTGGAGAAGGGGTGTGATGCTAATGTGTGTATAGAATAAATATTTTACCCACCGCCACCCTCCAACCCTCAATGTTATGAGCACTAAGCACTAGCGCAGAAAGGCTAACATCAGAATGACATCAGAATAAATAGATATATGTGGAGTGGTCCGTTATAGAAAATCGCTATGTACAAATGCCATGCCTAAGCGAATACAAGTTACGAACTCTTAGGTCACAGTGCCACCTGCCGGTAAATACAGACATCGGTTTTCCTGGACATAATTACAGTGAGCGAAAGTGTCCATGTTAAATGGCTTACACTGTATATGTATGTGTGTATATATATATATATATATATTTATTTATTTAAACATCAGTAACTGGTAGAGGCACACTAAGCCAAGGTTCATTGTCAGGTATGACCTGGGGGAGAGGGAACAGGAAATACAAAACTAAAAGCATGCATTATATTATTGATTGGTGCAACATAAGGTAAAAGCAGAATACAATGTAACATCGTAAAACAATTAAATAGGATCAGACAAACAATTTGCCATAGTAAAACAGGGAATGACAAGAGCAGGAACAAGTTTTAGCTGGTGCCTAAAGGAGAAAGGGGAATAGGAGAGATGGAGAGAGGAGAGGAGCAGGTTCCAGAGGGAGGGAAGGTGATAGGAGAAGGCTGATTGCCAGCAGAGGAGTGAAGATGGGAATGAGAAAAGGTGGGAGGATCCCTGGAGTGGAGGGAGTATTAGGCAGAAGGAATGAGAGAGAGGAGTGAGAACAGACAAGAGGGCAGGGTCTCAAATCAGAATTTGGAAATAAATGAGGCACAGTGGGACTGGTGCTGTGAGGGTAGGGGGGCAATGGATGAGGAGGAGTAGAGGGAACAGTGGTGAGTATAAAGGGGGAGGTTGGTAGCAAAGCAATAAAAGGCATTGCAGAGGGTGTCTGGTCCGGCAAGGAAAAAGGAGGGGTGGTGCTTCTAGACCACATTCACATAGTTGAAAACTGGAATCACTATTTTAGTGACAAGCTTCCAGTGGACATGAGGAGATGATTATAAGAATCCAGCCAATAAACTGAAAAATAAGAGTAAGCCCTACAGAGTGGGGTCTGTCCATACTCATATGAAACCTGTCTTTTGGTGGGAACCAGGGAGACACTGTTTCATTTTTTTCTGGGATGAGGACATGTAACCAGAAAAAAAGATCTCCTCCTTTTGTGTTTCTGTCTCTGTCTCTGTCTCTGTCTCGCTCGCTCTTGGTTTGAATGAGTATATGTCTCATTTAAAGGTCATCTTGGGGCAAGTAGTGATTTTTCAGGTGTGATTAAGTGTTCAGGTCTGTTAAAGCACCCTGAATGCAGGGGTTTAAATGTGAGTGGTATGGAGTTGGGTATCTGCTTGCAAGCCAGTTCACAATGGAGATCCCAACTGTGCTTGCTGTTAGTAACTCTGTGGCAGGCAATTAAAGTAATTGGTTTGTTTGACAAGAACTAAGCTTTTAATTAACATGGCCAATTGCCAGAGTCAGGCTGGTCTGAATCAGCTCTTAAGCCTGTAAAAAATTGAATTTTCCTGTAAGAAGTGGGCTAAAAAATGCCAGCAATTTAAACTTCTATTGATTTTACTCGTATGCACCCAGAAATTACTAAGTAAACTATGGCGGCAACCTAAGCTTCCCACGTTGATTTACTGGACTGCTTTAGTAGATACCATTTATCAGTTAGAAAAAGAAACTTACTATTTCCTAAATGCAATGCCAGCATTCAAGGAGACCTGGAGATGTTGGGTGCTTTATAAATTACAAATGGATTCCTCATTTGTTCCATAAACTATTCTTCACTTCAGTAGTGAACATTAGAATCACTGCCACTACAAAAAAAGAGTATTTCTGTTAATGTACAGGTGACTTTTCTATTCCTCTTGCCTTGCTCGCATAGATTTACATCTTTACTTCTATACCAAACATTGTACTCCTAATTTTTTTATGTTCAATGTAATTCTTTGCATAATTTGTAACTGTATATGTTACAGAAGTGAAACATAGAGACATAGAATTTCATGGCAGATAAGGACCGCTCGGCCCACCTAGTCTGCCCATTTCCCTACCTAATGGATAAGCTGCAGATCCTAGTTAACCAACAGCCTAATCCTACTACACCCAACTAGAATTGCCTTATGTCTGTCCCATGCATTCTTGAACTCCCCCGCTGTTTTTGACTCCTCAGCTTCTTCAGGAAGGCCATTCCATGCATCCACAACCCTCTCCATGAAAAAATACTTCCTCACATTACCTCTGAGCCACCCCCCCATCTTCAAATTGTGCCCCCTTGATCTTGCACATCTCTTTTTCTGAAAGATGCTACCCTTTTGGACTTTGTTGATTCCCTTGAGGTACTTGAAAGTTTCTATTATGCCCCCTTTCCTTGAGGGTATACATATTAAGCTCCTTTAGTCTCTCTTCATATGGCTTCTGGTGCAGACTCTGCACCATTTAGTGCCCTCCTCTGGACAGCCTCCATCCTGTCTATGTCTTTGTGGAGATGTGGTCTCCAGAACTGCACAGTACTCCAGATGGGGTCTCACCAACTGTCTGTACAGAGGGATAACAACTTCTTGTTTTCTACTGGTGATGCCTCTCCCTATACATCCCAGTATCCTCTCACCCTCCTTACTGCCTTCTCACATTGCTTGCCCACCTTTAGGTCATCTGATGACTACCCCCAGGCCCCTTTCCATTTTTGTTGTTGTATCTCACCCCCCCCATTGTGTACTCTTCCCCAGGGTTTTGTTTCCCAGGTGCATTACTTTGCACTTCTTTGTGTTGAATCTAAGGTGCCATACATTTGACCATTCCTCCAACCTTGCCAAGTCACTTCTCATCCTTTCCACCCCACCTTGTGTATTAACCCTGTTGCAGATCTTTGTGTCATCTGCGAAGAGACATACTTTTCCTTCCAGTCCCTCCTTAGTGTCACTTATAAAGACATTAAAGAGGACCGGTCCCAGTACTGAACCCTGCGGTAGCCCGCTAGTAACCCTCCGCTTTCTTCAGAGTGGAACCCATTTACTATTACCATCTACGTTCTGTTGTTCAGCCAATTTTTTAACCGGGCTACCACCTTGGAACCCACTACAAGGCTGGCTAACTTGTTTATTTATCTTTTGTGTGGGACTGTGTCAAATGCCTTGCTAAAGACTAGGTAGGCCATGACCACAGCCCCTCCTTGGTCTACTACTTTGGTCACTTCAGTCAAAAAAATCTATTAAATTAGTCTGACACTACCTTCCTGCTGTGAATCCATGCTGCCTTGGGTCCTGTGCCCCACTGGCCTCTAGGTACTCAACAAGTCTTTCCTTCAGAAGTGATTCAATCATTTTACCTACCACTGGGGTCAAACTAACAAGTCTGTAGTTTCCTGCATCTGTCTTGCTCCCACTTTTGTGAAGTGGAATCACATCCGCCCTCCTCCAGTCCTCAAGTATTACCCCATCCTCCCATGATTTGTTAAAGAGGGTAGTCAGTGGTGCCACTAGTTCTCTCCTTAGTTCTTTTAGATTTCTGGGGTGAGTCCAGTCAGGCCCCATTGCTTTGTCCACCTTCAGTTTTAAGAGTCCTTTCAGAACCTTTCTTCTGTGAATGGACTGGTATCATCCCCCCATCTAGAGTGTTTCTATTGTTTAGTTTAGGTATCTCTCCCTTCTCTTCTTTTGTGAATACTGAGCAGAAGTATTCGTTCAGTATACCTGCTTTTTCACTGTCACCCTCTGCCCACATTCCCTCCCCTTTATTAAGCCTCAGTATCCCTCTCTTGGTCTTTCTTCACTCCCTAATATACCTATAAAAGGTTTTATCCCCCTTCTTAACAGAGTTGGCTATCTTTTCCTCAGTTTGGGTCTTTGCTATACTGACTGCCTTCCCTGCCTTCTTCTTCCTGCTTTAACTGATGTAGTTCTCTGTCCTGCTCCTTCTGTATTTCCTTATATTTCCTGAATGCTATCCTTTTCTCCTTAACCTTCCCTGCCACCCTCTTTTGAGAACCATAGTGGCTTTTTCCTTTGTTTTGTTTTGTTGATTTGCTTTATACAAAGGCTAGTTGTCTCTTTGACGGCAGTTCTGATTTTTCCCCATTGTTCTTCCACCCCTCCTTCTTGCCTGTTTGCTAGTGCTTTTCTGAGGCACTCTCCCATTTTGCCAAAGTCAGCCCTCCTAAAGTCCAACACCCAAGTGAACTTAGCTATGTTATCGGAGACAAGTTGCCCTTTGATACATATGTACTTTTCCAAGATATTTGTAAATAGTTGAAAATTATTTCAATAAAGGTGTTTTTTTATAAAAAAACAAAGAAGTGGGCTAAACCTTCCTAGTACTGTGGCAAGGTAGGCTGGCCCTCTAAGGTATATCACAGGAATACTAGGTATTTTGTAAGATTCTCTGGGGCCAGCTATAAGATAGGAACCCACCATCTGAAAGAGGAATGCTACACCTTCAGATGTCAGCCTGTATGGCATCAAGTCTTGGGCCTGTAGAGCAAGGAAGAATATTTTAAGTAAGAGTTGGTGAGTTTTTCTGTTTGTAATTCTTTGTGTTTAAAATTGTTTATTTGTAAATTTCTTAGTGGTGTTGCTTTATTTTCTCTAATTTACTGTATACTTTGCAATTTTAGTGTAAGTATTAAATATTTCTACTTTAATATGAATCTATAACAGCTGGCAGTATAGCACAGAGTTTAAAGTAATGAGCTGTGAATGAGGATGGTACATCCAACAGACCTGGGTTTGAATCCCACAACCTCCACTTGCATACTGTGTGACCCTGAGCAAGTCACTTGCTCTCCCCAGTGCTCCTGTTGTGACCATGAAAACATACCTTGGGCCCAGTGGGCCTTACCCAGTTACCAAAAGAATAAATTAAAAGAAAAAAGTCTGTGATCTGCTTCTGGAGAGAAATATACAAAACCTAAAAAGTAAACCTGCATCTGATACAGCACAGTGGAGAGGTTACATAGAGTGATTAAAGGGGGTCCTTTGTCAACAGGTCCTGTACTGACTGTGTGAACAAGTGCCTGTCCTTGTGCTGTGTAATCAGGGGCCTGTGGTGCGACTAGAAAGGAAGATCCCTTAGAGAGCTGTAACCAGTTTATTTGAAGCATGATAAAGCAAGTGAATGGGCCACCCTTGTTACACCACTCAGGGCCTGTGGGAGTGTATTGAGAGTACATGACAGCTGAACAGATGGCGATGTTTGATCTGGTGTGTTCCAGTGAAACGTGGAGACATACCCTAAAGCTAAAAGATGGTAAATTTAGGGGTAACCTTAGGAGTCACTTCTCCCAGAGGGCAATGAACCTTTGGAATGGTCTACCAGCAGAGACAGTGGACATTAAAACAATACGGATGTTAAGGGTAAACCTAGACACATTTTTGCTTACCAGGTGAATCAACAAGTATACAACAGATAAAAACCTACACACTAAGGAAAACGAGAAGACAATCTGAAAATATTTATTTCACAATCACAAAAAGTGCATTTAGTGTTTAAAGGAACATTGTCAACCACCTTAGGCCTCAGAGTGTCTCTAGTTTAAAAAAACACGTGATTGTTCTGATTCTGTAGAATCTGGTCATGTAGCTGGTCAATTTGATTCTGATTCCTTTTTTTCTTTATCTTTAAAGTGAAACAGACTGCACACCCTACTGGCGTTACCAATAAAAACATGTTTGATTACAGTCCTTGATCAACTCACACTGCATGTTTCCTAGACTTGGAAACACCCCAACTCAATCTTGCCACTCATGATACAGCGGGAGGAGAATAGACTATTGCATAGTGAGTGGCTGCACTGTTTGGGGATGGTCCTAAAGTTCAGGCAGTATGCAGTAAGAGTAGATCAAGGAAACAAAACAAGGTTGGGTATAATTACACCACTGGCATGTCTTTCAGTTTGACTAAGAAAGTAAGCAAATAAAACAACCAGCAACAAAAAAGAACTTTAAAGAAAATAAGCAATCATAACATGTGGATTTTCAGCAAGAAATAATCGGATGCAAAAAGGGTTGACAATGTCCTTTTAAAGTGCTGGCAAAAATCAAATGAGGCACTGCATATTCAAAGATAGGCAAAACTGGTGACCAGACCAAACTCTCCAACATTTCCCTCACACTGAGGCTTCTACAGGAGGGAATCAACAGGTACCTCAACAGGTACCTTGGGTAGTGGGCTAGGCTCTCTGTTTGCACACCATTTGTTGATACCTGCTTGCGAAGAGGGGAGGGGAGCTTGATGGACCAAGTGTCTCTTCTGACCTTAAATTACTATGTCACTATGACTTACCCATACTAGTTTGGTTCTTGCAATTTGTTTAGTTGCTCTGTTTTAGAACCGAGTATATGTTTATTTATGTAAAATCATGAACTGCTGCAAAAAATAAATCTTTGCTGTGTTTATCTACTGATGCCAAATAGTTGCTACCCTCTAATAAAAGCTGCAGCTCAAAACATGACTTGTGATTACATGCCAACCTTTTGTAATAGCTGCAGCTTGTATTCAACAAATGGCAAAAATTGACACCTACCGGTATTTCAACTTTTATTATTAAAAAAAAATTCACAAGCTGCATTTATGATCTCGCATAACTACAATAGGCACACCAGTTACCACACTGACTACCATGTGGTTGCAGTCTTTCCAGTTCATCCTTGCTAATGACCTTATCAGAACAGGTGCCAGATGTGGTATCCAAATCTGGCATTAGCACAGATGAGTCGGTGTAGGCTTTGGAGGACTGTGGCTATTGCGAGGCAACCTGTCTGATTTTATTTTCAAGCTGCTCTCTTTCTCTATGCACTATCCATCCTCTCAAGTGCAGGAAATAGAATCAGGATCACAGCTTGTTCATCCACATACCTGCATTAAAAAGTATGCAATGGGAGTTTTGAGGGACTATGTGAATCCTAAATAAATGTAAAAATTAATCTCAAAAGCCTTTATAACAATATCCTTTGTAGCTGCTTGCCATGTAAGCTTAACCCAGTACAGCATATTCTTTCTTTAAGACTTCCATCTGGAATGAAAGCACACAGCTGTGTTACAAGCCAGTTATCATAACACTCATGATATGCTGCCTTGAATGGGGCATTCTAAGACACACCTGCACGCTGAGTAGCTTTGTGCAGTCACCAGGTATCACTGTCATTTTTCTTTAGCTGCCTGCTTTACCAGTGGGCTGCTATAGAATTTGACAGTGTCCCATAAAAGGAGTTGCTGATGGAACAATATGCCACCCCATACTTTAGCCGTCCACTTCAGTGTTAACTCTTTATTTATCCAGTCATTACCAGACATCCCTACAGTATAATCATTCCTGTGGTGTTTGTGACTTCCTTCAGCATCCTTTTTCCTTTAAAAATAACAAGAGGTGTCAGTTTTCAGCCATTTGCCATAGCTGCCAGGCAAACTCTGTGCTTTGCTTTTCATGGCCAGCTGAGACCATAGGAACCGACTCGGCACTGCAGAATCGATTGTCCAGTTCCCAGGCATGTCCATCCAAATGGCAGTTTTGTTCATATTACCAGTACTGCAGAGTTTAATGTTGTGAGTTTTTTCAATGGCTGGCACAGAATTTAATGAAGTTGATGATTTTGAGAATGTAGTCTTTGGGTAGCTTTTGGCTGATAATAGCTCTCTGGGTCTTTGGTTCATTGTAAACCACCAGTGCCAGAAAAACTTGCCTACCCAACCACGACTTGGCCTAAAAGAGGGATTCTAGATAATAGTGCTAGCCTTGAGAGCCACTGATTTCCAAATGACTATCATATGCTGTTCATGCTGCAGTGAGATTCTGGATGCAAGATCACTCTTGCACTATGGGTAACAATCCTTATAACCCCCACCATCCAGTCAGCATTTTTTTATTGGTACCAATGGGGTCAGAAAAAGCCAGTTTTTTCCCTCAGGCCTTCTTCCTCCTCCACTCCCAGAGCTCCTCATCATCTATATTTAATGCTGCAACTACCGGTCGGTTCTTTTCAATCTCAGCACCCTTGCTAGCTGTAAACCTAATGTTGCAATCATAAGCCTCTCTTTTTGATGTTTTGTACTCTGGAGTTGATAGTGTCAGCTGAGTTATCAAAGAAACTGACAGTCTGGCAGGCCCTTCATACATTTATTTATTTATTTATTGAAAAGTTTCACCAGGAAGGGCACACTGAACAATAAATGATAGTGTATGGTGGAATGCGGTTGTGTATGGAAATCCGTACACCGCAAAAAGTTGTTCTGCTGCAGTAGTGACGTCCTCACTAACGCAGAAAGACTTTTCATTCTGCATTAGTGAGGACGTCATAATACAAGGGGCTACAGCAGACATCCTGATTCGTCCCTTGCTGTGTGAGAGGGGCGCCAAGAGTGCTGGGCAGTGGCAGCTGTGAATCGACGGCCTCGGCAGAACCGAGTGAAAATATGGAAAAGTGAGTCTCTTTTTGTCTTTTTTTAGGACACCATACACTATAAAGAACAGTTTATGGTCACCCATACACTACAAGGCTATTCTTTCACCTCAGTAGATACAATGTCGATTGAGACCTCTCAGCTCCGCTCTTGAGGTCATCAGTCGGCTTTGTATCCACTCGGTGGAAGAATTGCCTTGTAGTGTATGGGTAACCATACACTAGCCTATATGTTCATCTCATGGTGTGTTCTGGGGGAGAGGATAGCAGCAATACATATGACATACATAGTTTGATTGTACAATACACAGATTACAAGTAGGAATGACAAGTGAACAGTTTGCAGTAACATCGTTGGTAATAGCAACACTTGTAATAACACAACTGGGTTTGCCACCCAAGGTGGAACCATACATAAATTTTACAATAAACAACAAAAACAGTGAGTTACATCTCTCTTATGGAACATTTAAGGATGTAACAATGGATGCAAGTACGAAGAGTACCACAAGATAATTGTCGAGCATTAATTTAACAAGTGGAGAGGTAGGGGGTGGGTGACATGGGAGAAAAAAAGGGGGGAGGGTAAGGAAACAGGTAGGTTGGGGCAATGGAGGGGGGAAGGTAAATGGAAAGCAATATGTGGCCAGGCAGTATTGGGGGAATTAGGAAGGGGAGAAGTGGGGTGAGGTTGGGGTATCTAAATGCATTTGCAGTGTAGAGAGAAGTAGTTTTGAAGGGCTAAAGAGATAGAGTAGGGAGAAGAGGAATATCTTATCTGGCAGGGTAGAGTATTTTACAGCTTGGGGAAGTGGTGAGAAAATGCAGCCCGGCCTACCACTTTTGTTCGGAGGGGGAAAGTCAACATATGAATGTCTGTGGATCTAAGGGAGTGGGAAGAGGGTGGAGGAGTGGCAAGAGAGGAAGATAGGTGGTGGGGAAGCGAGCCAAACCAGAATTTAGAGATGAATTTGGCAGTGTGCACACTACATCTGTTTGTAAGCGATGGGAAGGCCAGAGAGCAGTAAAGTTCACAGTGATGAGTAAGGGGAGAAGAGTCAAGAGCAAATCGGCAGATGGAGTTGAAGAGGGTATCCCATCTGGTTAGGGAGGACTTGGGAGCAGCACTGTAGACTACAACACAGTAGTTGAAGATAGGGAGAATCATCTTCTGGATAAGTTCATGCCTAGCCAGTAGAGGTGACTACTACGGTTCCTTATAGGGCATTACTAATGCATTACTAATTGTGCACTAATTGTGCTCAGATTGACTAACTGGATACAAGCTACTCTAGTGTAGAAACTTCCCTCACTAAATAGGAAACAGAGAAATGCAATGTAAGTCAGGGCTACTAATCGAAGATATACAGTAAGATATACAGCCAGTACCTTTTGCAACCAGCAAGTTGTAAAATGAGGTTATACTGGAGCTGAATTTGGATTTTGTACTGCATAAATGCTTTATTTGAGAGTTCAGGAATGTGAATCTTGGATACAAGTGTTGCGTAAAATAGTCATCTGGTACAAACTTTGAGAGGTCTTTCAATTTTTATTTTTTTTATTTTAGTCTTTTGGTAACCGAGTGAGGCCCACTAGGCACAAGTGCCTGTTTTCAGGGGCAACCTGGGAGCACTGGGCAGTTAAGTGACTTGCTCAGAGTCACACAGTATGCAAGTGGAGGTTGTGAGAATCAAACTCAGGTCTGGTCTGCTGGATGTACCAAGCTCGTTCACACCTCGTTCCTCTAACCTCTAGGCTATACTGCCAGCCCAATTAAGAATATTTATTCTCTGTTAACTTAAACTTTTTTATTACCCCACTCAAATTGCCCATCAGTGCTTTGCTGGCTGTGAACCATCACACAGAAATTGGTAGCCACTGATGGACAGACTAGAGAATGGTCTATATCCTCCAGAATCAATCAATCAATCAATCACTCACTACAGTGGGAATGAGACAGCTATGTCCATCTTTCAGAGATGGTCACAGTTTGAGTCCCTGTACTGCAGAGCTGGAGGAAAGTTGACCTAGTGAAGAGCTGCAACCATGGAGGCCCAGTTATAAATTCTACAGCTGCCACTTATGGAGTGGGGAGTCAGACTAAAAACAAACAGGCAGTTAATTTGACCCAGGACTTAATGCATACAGCTGTAAAAGGTAAGAAAAAAGACATTTTGCATTGCTAGGTCAGTGGGTGAGGGGACTAATATGTATTGGTTATGGTGAAAGTGTGCATACAGAGTATGCGTGAGTGAGTGAATGATTGAGTGAGTGAGTGAGTGAGTCAGTCAGTATGTCCAGCTGTATTGTTGCGTGGGCATGGCTGTTGTAATGGCTCCTGCTACGTGTCTGTTTTTGTGTTCACATGTACTGTATCTGTGTTTGTTGCGAACATTTTCAAGGGAGTATGTTTGTACACAGTATTTGTATAGTACATCTGTGTCTGTGCAACAAGAGCCAACAACAGCTGCTTCCACATTAGCGTCAGTTGCTAGGTTTTAATTTCTGTTGTATTAGTGGGATGTAAGTGAGGAAAATATAACATGAATCTTACAGTCCAAGTCACCCATTCATTTTATATCCCTTATCGGGCTGATGCGTATAGCATTCATTTTGGCTTGGATTAGAGCTTCTTTGCTTTGGGAGGGGGAGGTGATGTATTTGTGTCCTTAAAGGCTTAATTTTTCATTGTGTTATTTTTATTTGTTACAGGTGAGTGACTTAATCATCAACTCCCTGTGCACATAACAGCTAATTAGCCTCACGGTGTCATAGCCCAGCTTCAGGACATGTTTACCTCCCGCTGCTTTAATACTGTGAATGAGTCAGACACCGCATCTGCCTGCTACCTGGAAACTGCATTTACAGAAATCCTCTATGGTACACACAAAGATGTGCATTAGCGTTAAATGTTCTGCCCTCCTTTTTCTGCCTCATTGAATTAAAAAAAAATATATATAAGAAGCAGCCAACCTTTGATGATACAAATCAGATAACAGACAAATGACATGGTAAGCAGGTGGGGAAGGAGAACAGTACAAATGACTTTTCATCAAATTCCCTGCACCTGTAATTAACATGAACAAATACATTATTGTAAAATGCTGGACTCTTAAGAGAAAGCCAGTCATGTATCAATAATGCAATGTAAGTTCTTTCCACTGTTATTCCATGGGCAATGCATATTCTAAACTTTATAACACATTTGAACTTTTTATACTTATTATGTAAGCAATAAGGCATGACAGTGTGTGTAATTATTGACCAGTAATCGTATGTGTCAGGTAGGTTGTGTCTTGTGATGTAAGCATACTGTACCCCAAACAGTGATTCTTGGTCAATAACTAATGTTTCAATGCCTGTATTTTACCAGAATGATTTAATAAAAAAATTTAAATATATAAAAAAATAATATAAATTACGCGACCTGGAAGTATTTATTGTGCTTATATCAGATGCCACATGGGAGGCTAGGAAGTAAGCTGGAAGGCAAAGGAGTGGGGCAAAGTTGGTGGGATGAGTAGTGAACTGGCTGCAGGGGAGACAGCAGAGGGTGGTGGTGAGAGGGGAGCTCTCAGCTGCCAGGGTGGTGACAAGTGGGGTGCCAAGGGCTCTGTACTGGGGCCAGTGTTGTTTGGGATCTTCATAGCAGACATCTCAATAGGCATTAAGAGCAAGATCAGTCTGTTTGCAGATGACACCAAGATGGGAGCAGTAGTGGATGACTTAGAAAGGTGGCAGAAGCTGCAAGATGATCTGGCGAAATTGAAGGCCTGGCCAGACACTTGGCAGCTGGGGTTCAATGCCACAAAGTGTAAGGTGCTACATTGCGGTGCAAAAAACCCATGGAGGAACTACCAGCTAGGCGGGGATTCAACTAGCCAAGACAGAGGAGGAGAAGGATCTGGGGGTGATCATAATGGGTGCAATGAACAACTCGGCACAGTGTAGAAAGGTAGCTGAAAAGGCCAACAGGATGCTGGGTTGGATTGCCATGGGCATATCCTCCAGGAGGGGGGAGGTGATACTGCCGCTATGTAGGTCACTGGTTAGACCACACCTGGAGTACTGCATGCAGTTCTGGTGACCATACCTGAAGAAGGACATTAGGTTGTTGGAGAGGGTGCAGCGCAGGGCAACAAAGATTATCCAGGTGCTAGGGGACTTACCCTGTGAGAGTAGGCTGAGGGAGTTGAACATGTACTCCCTGAAGAAGAGGAGGAGTTGGGGGGGGGACATGATTGAAACCTTCAAGTACATAAAAGGAATAAATAAGATGGGCATGGAGGGAACGGGGCACTCGAAGGCATGAGTTGAGATTGGAAGGGGAAGGTTCAGTAGGGAAATGAGGAGACATTGCTTTACGGAGAGGGTGGTGTCTGAGTGGCATTACCAGAGGAAGTGGTATCCTGCAGAATGGTGGGCTGCTTCAAATGGGGATGGGACAGGGTAAGGGGAGGGTCAAGGGAGGGGCAGCTGCAGTATAAGGGCTGCTAGCTGCACAATCGAGCAGACTTGATAGACCATAAGGCCTTTATCAGATTCACTATGAAATCCCAACAGTCAGTCTCCCAAACTCCATAAGCCCGAGTTCAGGAGACCGACTGTCGGAAGACTGACAGGGTCTTAGTGCAGTGTGGGGGGAACAAGCCCCCCCGAACCCCCCATAACCAAAATAATCAGCTCTGAAGGGGAGCAGACCTCGGAGTAGGTTAAAAAAATGATGAGGGAACAGAAGAGCGCTGTGGCAAAATTGTTATCCCAGAACAGAACCCAGGTCTGAAGCACCATGCTGGCTGAGCTGCTAGTGGCTTAGCCCTCCACGCCACAGAAGCAGCTCTGCCAACCTCTGAATTTTCCCCTCCCTTGTGGTGCCTGACTAGGGGTAGGGTAGCGGTTCATCACATATGCTATCTTACCTCTGTTGGCACCAGCTTCCTTCTGTCGAGCGGGTGTGTGTCGGGCTACCGAACTCGGGATCCTGAATGTCAAGATTCCAAGTGTCGGCATTAAGAAATACTCCTCCACGCCAGCCCAGTGGTGCTGAGGGTTGAGGTGCTGGACACCACACCTCGCACTGCACCGGCGACCCGGGTTCAGGAGCGAGCCCCGGCGCCGGGGGTCGGCAGGGGAGGCAGTTGGATCAAGCATCCAGAGGATTGCTCTCCTCTTCCGAGGAGGGATTCATGGGGTTTCCCGGCACATTAATGGTCCCCAGTGGAAACCAGAGGTACTACATGCATGGGACAAAAATTAGGGGACGAGCGAGGCAGGCATCTACGGGGGTAGCCTGCATGCTGACGCCATTGCATGCCTCGCTCATGGGGGAAAAAGAAAGAAATGCCTCCTACACCATCGGTGAGATGATGGTGGCCCCAGGGGAATCACCCACATCCCAAACGCCGGCCCAGATGTGCCCGGATCTCTTTCTATGGCCGACCCATCGACAACAGGTAAGGCACTTCATACTTAGGGAGTCAGCTACTGGAGCAAGGGTGGAATCAGCCCTGGAGATGGTACCGGGGGTCAAGCCTGCCTGTGGTTATTCAGGGGAGGAGACCCTGGGAGTTGCGGAGGGGTCAGGCTGGGAGTAGGGTGAATTCAGAGTGGGCACTCCTGAAGGATGCCCGGGTTATAGGTATACAAAGAAAGCTAAAAAAAAAAAAAGAAATACTCCTCCTTTATCTGCTGGCAATTTTGTATGTTTACATATCTATAACTATATATTTTGTTAACGTCTTACTACCTGTAGTTTTTTTTAGAAGTATGACTCTTCCATTGCTTAAAGCAGCAGTATTTGTAAGTCAGCAAAAATCATTATCATACAGGTTTTTAGCAAAATAATGTATTTCTGACCTCTGTACATTCATCCTCAATGTATTTAAAATTATCTCAGATATTTTCAAAACAGATTTTATTGCTAAATATATAATTAGTGACTCAAGCCATTAAAGATGGCTGCCACTTTCAATCTACAAAAATCTCTGCCACTGAGGTTACCAGTTGAATGCACATACTAGAGTCATACTGCAGATGTATTAGGATGATGCTACCCCATGTTTCCGAGGGCAAACAACATAGCACCATACCAAGATATTTAAGGTGTGCATGGCAGGCAGGGAACTGCAGTGAGAATTAAAAAAAAAATCAACATCCCATTTCTTAGTTAAGAAATGAAATAAGATAAAAAGAAAAACGGGTATATTGATGTTTTCACCAGAAAAACATAATTGCTGAAAAAAACTACATGGTGACTGGCAAATACTGCTGCTTTTACCTTGATACAAAATGGCCACCAAGGCAAAATGAAGAGAAAGCAGAGGCCTTTAAACTGCATATGCAATCCCAACCTATCTTAGTAAGGTGAGATAATTACATGGATTGAAATATTAATTGGTCAATTATAGTTTTCTGTTTGTCTGTGCCATTTGATAAAAATTAAGTCTATAATGGTCATTAAAAAGCCTGTAACCTGTCTGGTCAGCTAAGGTATTTACCCGTGGGTACATCCTGCAATAACTCACAGCAGAGGAAGGGCATTTCTTTAAAAAACATAATTACATGCATTTTACATTTATTTTCAGAGTACAGTTGTGGTGCATCATGATAAACATGTGTTATAAATTTTGGAAGGCAGTATAGCGCAGTGGTTTAAGGCTCTGAGCTGCAAACCTGAAGACCTAGGTTTGAATCCCACAGCCCCCACTTGCATACTGTGTGACCCTAAGCAAGTCACTTAACTTCCCTGTGCTCCCAGGTCGCACCTGTAAAAAAAGCTTTCAGCTTAGTGTGCCACTCCTGGCTAAACAAATAATAATTTTACTCTTGGGGTCATTGTAAAATTGCAATAAGGCAGTCCTGGATGTGCACAATTTGGTGATCATCTACTTCTCCTCCTCCTCTGGTTATGTCACTCAACTACATCTCATAATGCACCAAATGAGGCATGTGTAAATCCCCCAATAACCCATGCCATGTCATGCCATATTGCTTAAATAATACATGCCAATGTGTGCAATGTGCTGAAATAACCACACTTTCCCGGGTGTTAAAGGCCCTTGACTGCACCTTGTGCCTCACAACCTACCCAGGGCATGCAGTGATTACAGAATCATTTTACAACATTTTATATGATATTGCTCACTTATACTGTTTATCAGAGACAAACTCAGGAAGGATATTGTCAGTTCTTCCTTACCTGAGATAAGCCTAGATGAGATCAAGTTACTGACTGTACCATTCAATTGCTGGAGTCTGAATTTGCTAATGGGAATTGATTGCTTGCATTGTGAAACACCAGTTTAAAAGTAGCTTTTTCTCACATTCCTTTAGTTCAGCAATTAGTACCTGCCAGACCTCAGCATAGAGGGACAGCAAGCTACCAGGTGGCAGATTCAGTCCAAGATGGTGGAATGGTGCTGAGCTCTGCTCGAGCACTTCTAGAGTGTCAGCAATTCTTTAAAAATGTCTTCCAAGCAAACTTCAGCAGGTGGTAATGATCAGACTATTCATTCATTCATTCATCCGTTTATTGGCACATATTTTACGAGGGCTCATTTCCAGTTGTGACCAGGGAGGGGGGGGGACTGGAAGAGTAGGATACAATTGCAGAGTACATACATTACAAGATACAAATGAGTCAAGTACGTGGTAAGCAACAGACAGAAAGCCGCTGCAGCCCCTCAGCGAGGGCACAGCAGTTGGGCGGTAAGTATAGTTCTGGATTAATATGATAATGAATTAACTAGATACAGTCATCTTGCTAGCCTTCCTGTGCTAACTTTGTAGCAGAGTACAGTGCAACTGTCCTTCCAAGGTTCTTGGCCAGGGGGCCTGGTCCATGGGGTGTCTGAAATAAGCCTGGGGGGGCAAGCTTGGCAGTGAGGATAGGTCATCGGGGATTTGTAGCAGGACCTGAATAGAGCCTTGTTTGATTTGAGTGAGTGAGTGAGGAGCAGTGACTTTGCAGGATAGACTCTTCCAGACGTCAGGGAGCATGTAACTAATAGAGACTTGGCCTAGGATGTACTTGTATTATGGAACGTGGAGACGGTACTTGCCTCAGATCTAAGCAAATAGGTAGGGTTTATTGCAGGACAGAAGAGGTCAGATAGGTATCTAGGCAGTTTGTCTGTCCAATACGTAGCTCCAATGACAGCAGTGTGCATCGTTTGTCTCATGGGGTGGAGGGGCAGTCTACCTCACTCTACATAATGCAGTGTGGTTTGGGGGGGAGCTCAGTATGAATCTGCACAATGCATTGAGCAGTGTGGTGATTTTTGTCTAAAGAGGTGGAGTTTGCTCCTGAGAAGACTACAAACATCCCCATAGTCCATAAGGAAAAGGATTGATTGTTCTACAACCTGTTTGTTGATGTTTTGTTGGAGGCAGCTCTTTACTCTGTAAAGGGTGCCAGACTTGGCAAAAGACTTGGCTACTACCTGAGGATGTACCCAGAGTACTGAAGGTGTTGGTCCAGTAGGTGAAGAGAGAGTCTAGACAGGTACCATTAATGAGCGTAGGGTCAGAATATGTGTGTGTGGGGGGGGGGGGGAGTGGAGCCATTGCTTGGTTGCAAACAGCATGGATACTATTTTCATTTGGTTCATGACAACCCAGTTGTCCAGCAGCCATTTCTGGACTGCAGTGAAGTTCTGTTGAAGGGCTACCTCAATGGAGGGAGCAGAAGTACCTGATGAGTAAATTATGGTATCATCTGCATACATGTGTACTGCTGCTGGCAGTGAGGGACAAGGACAGGTTGTTGATAAAGATCATAAAGAGCAGTGCCCCAAGACCAAGCCTTGAGGGGACCCCCAGAGAGATCGGTGAGGGGTAGGAGTTCAGGCCAAGCCTGACAGATTGGGTGCAGTTGGTCAGACAGGATAGCAATGCAAGGGCTGTTGAAGAGGCACCAGAGTCAGATAGTTTGTATAAAAAATAATGATGGTCCATGGTGTCGAAGGTCTTTGCTAGGTCTGTAAATATGGCTGACATGTCCAGGCCCTTTTCCATAGTGTTGTGTATGCGGTCGATGACTCAGAGTAGGGAGATGGAGGTTGAGTGGTTGGAGCAGAAGCCAGATTGGTAAGGTGTTAAATAGCCAGTTTGTGCATAGAGGTTAGATAGCTGCCAAATGATAACCTCTCAGGAGTTTTGGATACAATGGGCAGCAGTGATATTGGTTAATAGCGGGAAGGAGAGTTAGTTTGGCCACTTTTATGGATTCATGCGACCAATGCATGCATACAACTACATAGGAAGGAACCGGCTGGTGCAGAGGGATTGATTGAACATGTGGGCAACAGGGACACCTGTTGCCGGAATGCCTATTTGGACAAATTTGGGTAAGATGACATGAGGTCCACAGCTGGATGCTCCAGTTAGCACCGATGGCTCTTTATGAACATTGAAATTGTCAACTGAGATGCAGGTCGAAGTTGCTGTTTGTGGTAGGATTGGATTGTGGGGATAGGAGTGGTTGGGGAATAAGAGCCCTGGGGCCTTTGGTGAAGTATTGGTTGAGGACATTGGCAGTTATGAAGGCACTGAGGGTGGTCTATGCCTCAATGGGGGAGGTTTAGGGGTTGATTAGGCTAATGTTTTCCAGAATTTAAAAAGATCTAGAGAAAAAAAATCGCAAGATACCTTGCTCTGGAAATATTTGGCCTTGGCTAGTCGTGTGCTCCTGGTATAGTGATCCTGGAGGGTTGTATAGGCTTGCTTATCCTGAGATAGTCCACTTGATTTGGTTTGGCCAAAGCCATGTCACATCACTAGAAGAACTCAATTAAATCTGAGGTTATCCAGGGGAGGTGGTGGCCCTGGACTTCTGACTGATTGGCTGTGGTGTGTTCATCGCAAATGTCTAAGAAAGTGGAGGAGAAGTGTGCCAGTGCCTCTTCTGGATTGAGGGCTAATAGGACAGGGGCCCAGCTGAATTCAAGGAGATCCTGTGTGAATCTGTCAGGGCAGAATGATTTAAAGGATCTGGCAAGGTTAGTCTGTGAGGTGCGTTTGTGGACTTAGCTATTTGCACACAGTAAGTTATGCAATGATCACTGAAAATATCTGTCAAGGTGCCAGTGGTCAAGATTCTCTGCAGATGGGATATCAACTCCCAGTCCATTGTGCTGTGATTGGCAGATGTGGGATTGAAGCGGGTGGGCAAGCAAATCAATTGGTACAGGTTCAGGGCTTTGATTTTGGCATGGAGGTTGGGGGTTGTGGGAAGGTTGGTGCCAGATGACCAGTTAATATTAAAGTCACCAAGCATGATATATTCACCCCTGGGTAGGAGATCCAGTACTCTTTGGAGTATATATATAATCACATTGGAGGATTTACCTGGGGGGTGGGCAGAAGACGCCAGTTATCTGCATTGAGAAGGAGTGTGGGCAGGAAAGGACCCCTGAAATGAGTTCATGTGATTTTGGGATGGTTGGTAATGGAGAAGCTGTGGGAGCATTGCTGAGTAAGTGAGGAAACCTCCCCCTCTCTTGGGGCAGTCATCTGTGGGATAAGTATCCAGGGATGTTGATGTTTGGGGGGAGGTGTGATGCGGGCTGAGAGACAGGTTTCCGTTAGTGTCAGGAAGTCAGATTGATTGGTTCAGGATTGCCCAGGTTTTAGAATTAGTCAATCTTGGGAAGGAGACTCCTGATATTAGGAGGAGTTGGCTGCTCTGTGGTGTGGCTTTCTTGGTAGGTTTTTGGTAGGTAGTAGAGAATATAGGGTGTAGGTAATTTAGCCTCATTAGTGTCTCTGGGTGGAGCCAGTTGAGGTGTAATAGGCTTGGGTGTATATCCGCATAGTGTGAGCCTGGGTTAGTTTGGAGGAGCTGAGAGGGGGAGTTAGAGGTGATAATGCAGAATATAATTGCTAGCATGTTGGCCGCAGAAAGCCCTTCTGGTGGGTGGGCAGAGCATTGCCTGTGTTGTGTACATAGTACTATGTCCTACAGGGGTAGCAGGAATTGCAATGCTGGGCCGAGGATTCAGCCCTCTTGCCTCATGGCCTGGTGGGGGGGGGCTGGGGTCATAGAAACATAGAAACATGGAGAATTTGACGGCAGATAGGACCGCCTAGCCCACCCAGTCTGCCCATTTCTCTACCTGATGGACAAGCTGCAGATCCTAGTTAACCAGCAGCCTACTTCTTCCTACCCCCAACCCCTAGAATTGCCATATGACTGTCCCATGCATGCTGTTTTTGACTCCACAACCTCCTCTGGAAGGCCGTTCCATACATCCACAACCCTCTCTGTGAAAAAATACTTCCTTAAATTACCTCTGAGCCGCCCCCCCCCTTCTATCTTCAAATTGTGCCCCCTTGTTCTTGCACACCTCTTTTTTTGAAAGATGCTACCCGTGGGTCAATGATCACACAACCTCCACTTGCATATTGTGTGACTCTGAGCAAGTCACTTAATCGCCAGTTCTCCCAGGTCGCCCTTGAAAACAGGCACTTGTGCCTATTGGGCCTTACCCAGTTACCAAAGACTAAAATAAATAAATAAATAAATCACCAGTGCTGGGCCTACCTCTGGCCTCACACCCATACTCACTGCTGCAGTGTTACCCTTGGAATGTTAAATGTGTATAAATATGTTTTATCTTTCACTGAACCTGTTGTTTATCACAGTACTAGTTTCTCCATGAATTAAACCCAGTGTGCCTGTACCCTCATCAACACATGTATTTATTACTGTTGTATCATACTGATGTATTAAACAATGCACTAAAAGGCACATGTAAGCAATGCGAATACTGTTGCATGCATAATGTACATGTTCCTATATCTCCTGTACTGCATTACTGTACTCGTGTCACAATGTATACTGTTAATGTTTGGATCTTCCTGTTGTTGATGATATTTTTTGTATTAATGTGTGTTATATGTTATGTCCTTATCCTTATCCTTCACCCCGGCTCACACCTGGAAATGAGTCTTGGCTCTGTGTGCCTTTCCCGGTCATCAACTTTTAAATAAATAAATAGATTACACAGCACAAGGCATGAACTAGCCTAGGCAACAGTTATGGGCACAGCACTAGATTAACAGATGTTTACTAGTTATTGTAACATGAGGTAGAGAAAGACAGGTAGCTGATTGGTACAGCGACATCAGGTGACCATTGATTAATCCACGATATACGCATACCAAGTGGTGAAGTGTCCACCCTGAGTGATCACTGAGCAGACCAGATCTCATTATTCTGCCAGAATTGCAGTCTGACTGGCAGCCATTAATGTTCTTGCTAAGTGAGGGACAGCCCAAGCCAGTGATGTATGTCTTTGTCTACCCCATGTTATAATGTAGCACAGTGCAGCACCAGCAGCAGCAACTGAACATTAAAATTCTGCTTTCCTCCCTGCTGTGTAGCTTCACACCCATCCAGCCCAGGGACCCCACAGTGGAGCTCCACAATTAGTAACACAGAGCACAGAAGATGTCAGCTAACTTTTCCTGTGCCAGTGCACACCTCCTTTGCTGTACACCATCCCATCACTCTCCTCTCCCAATACTGTTGGCTGTCCCACTCACTTGCTGTGTCCACCTCTCTGCACGCAGTATGAGGTAGGGGCTGCGCTGCTCGCTTTGTTCATCTGTCTGTCCCTCTCTTTTCCTGAATCTGTGTGGCCCTGTAGCACGCACTTTCACTACCCACCCGCAACACACACACACACACTGCCTGACCAAACGGAGCGCTGATGAAGAATTAACATGCAGCAAGAAGAGTCGCTCCCGACATGGTCCCCGAGGTACAGTCTGAGCCTGGGATGTGTCCTTTCTCTTTGTGTGCCTCTGTCAGCAACGCAAGGGAAATTTTCTGAGTCAGACAGAGTGCTGGCAGTGTGTTTGTTTGTTCGTCCTTCTCCTCCCCTCCCATGGTGAGAACCCTAGCGATGACACAGACTGAGAGCAGAACTGGAAGCAGCATGTGTGTTCCTCTCCTCTGCTGCCTTGCCGCTACAAGGGAGAGAAAGAGAGAGAGAAAGAGAGAGAGAAAAGCCACCGGACAGTACCCTATGAGCAGTAGGTTGCATCTCACTGTGTGCCCCATGTCCTCTGGTTGTTAAGTACCCACAATAGTGTTCTCTCTCTCTCTCTCTCTCTCTCTCTCTCTCTCTCACTCTCTCTGTCTCAGAAATCAGTGAGACAGCCCCTGCACTGTCATGTAGTGCACAGTGCTGCAGCAAGTGTCTCCGAGGAAGACAGAAGGAGAGGCGAGGCAGAATGTTCTCCTTGAGGTGGTGCTTCCTGATTTATGCAACAGTGTGTTATTTATTTGACAGTTTACCCCCACAGGGAGCAAATATAGTGAATCCCATCCAGTGTTTACCACATAGTACTATTCCAGTTCCTCAGTAGTGTGCAAGCAGAGGGAGGGGAGAGGATACAGTGAGGGTGCTAGCCAACATACCATGTGCTATTATGCACTAGAAATCTCACAGATCATGTCAGTAGTGTATCTGTGACATTTCTATGTGCATAAGAGTAATGCAGCATGCATAATTTGTTAGGGACTATTTTGCAAGGTGGCAGGATACAGTAGCTTTCTTGCTATTTAAACCGCACAAAGACACTTTTTCTGATATTGTTTTGTTGTTTAAACATAACCCACGTTATAAGCACAAAACCCTACAGCCTTGTGCCTCACAACATACCCGGGGTATTGATTAATCCCCAGTAACCGGACACCATGTCGTGGGTTATTGCTTACATCAAACACTGAAAATTAAGAGTTGCACAGACTAGAGCAGGGTTTCTCAAATGGTGAGGCCAGCTTCCCTTGGGAGGCCCCAACCTGTTCCAGGGAAGGCTCAAGCAAGTCTGAAAATGTACTGTATTTAAATTTTGAGTTTTAGGTATTTTGTGTGAAAGGATGAGGCAAAATGAAAGAGGATAATAGTAGGTGAATTTATGTATTTATTTACATATCAGTGACCAAGAAAGCTACATTGAGACAAGGCTTATGTCAGGTGCACCCGGGGAAGGGTAGGGAGTGAATACAATTCGAAAGGTAACTGCAAAAAATTGCAGAATGAGCAATAGTGCAAACAAATAGGAACAATGAACAAATAATGAGAGGTAACAATTGACCAGTTAGGCTGGTGGCAGAACAGCCCAAATACAAAGGTTAATAAGAGAGGCACTAGGAGCAAGAGCAGAGTAAGAGGGGGAGAGGCAGAGGTGGGTAGGAATGTTATGCCTGATAGAAGGGAAACTGAAAACGCAAACTGACCTATGAAGGTATAGCAACGAGGGGTAACAATGGTTCAAGAGTCAAAGTAGCGGAGCAAGCAGGCTGGCCTGGAGATGGCGGTTACGAGTTGAAGTTGTTACAATAAGCTGAATAAAATGAGAGCCAACTACTCAAAAGCGTTTCACTTTATTCCTGTTGTACCGTAGGAAGTATGCTATTGTTCTATGTGGAGGTCCAAGATTACGTCAGTACTTGGGGGAGGTGAAAGATCTTTTCTAAAGCTTGGTGAAGGCTCACTGTGACAAAGTCTGAGAACTAATGGATTAGAGCAATGTGCATTCTGCAGTTCAAAACCTAGCCAGCCTGGGCAGCATCAAGGGAAGACAGTGCTAGAGCACCTAACATTAACTCTTGGTGTGACATAGCATAGAGCTTGTATCATAAAGCAGTTAAAGCATGAACCAGCCTGAACTGCAGCTTGGAATTCAGAGCTACAGTATACCTTTAAATGTTCAGCAGTTTAGTACATAACCTATTCTAGCAGCAGTTGGAGAATGCAGCCCATGGCATTAGACATTCAGCAGTATATGCAAAGTTTAACTAAATGTTAAGTAGCTCAGCACATAACCTATCCTAGCAGCAGTTATAGAATGCAGTCATTGGCCTTGACTAAAAGGAAAAGGAAAAAGGCAAAAATGTGCAAGAATTCAATTGCAAGACTAAGCCTGAGGTTCGGTGGGACAGAGGGCAACACTTGCCACACCGCTGATCAAGTGTTACTTGCATGCCCCAAACATTTCTTTGTTTACTGCTGCACAGTTGCAGGCTTGTTTATATCTGCCCTGCCACCCTCCGTTACCACTGCCACATGGCTGTGGTTCGTGGCAGCCTTCCGTCATCCGTGGTTGCCGCTCCTGGACTCCAGCCTGGTTTGCATTGTCTTGGTGCCTTCTGCACCTGTGTTGCATGCACTGCTGCTGGACTGGACCCCCAAAGCCCTGTGTCTCATTCCTGTTTCTCTAGACTGCTGCCCGCCAATTGGGCTCATTTTCTCTGTTCCCACGCCCGCTTTTGCAACTTCCCTGGGTCTTATCTCTTCACTAGTTGTGGCTTCACCACCTTTGGTCTTTGCCTTCTGCTGGGGACTTTGCTGTCTGGTGTCTTCTGATGTCCATTCTGGGGTGTACTATTTCTCCCACTCCTGCTGCTCATTGTTCTGCCTGGGTGCAGTGCTCCTGTCCCTTGGCACTGCTACTGCTGTTTCCTTGTCATTGTGCGGGGGAATGCTGTTCTGTCCCAGCCTTGTGGCTACATTTGTTTTGTGTCTGCCTTGTCTAGTGCTGGTCTTTTCTGGTGCCTCCTTCCTTTTTCTTCCTGGCTACTTCCCTCCTCATTCCTGCTGCCCTGCAGGGGGTGCTTGCTGGTCTTGCTGTCTCTGTCTGCCTACTTCCTTCATGGTGCTTGCCTCTGGCCTCCTCCTGGCTATGGCTATGGTCATGCTCTGCTTCTTGCTTTTTGGGGCCTTCCTCCCACCCTTTTGGGTTGGATGTCCTCCCTGCCTTCACCCCTGAAGGGTTCAGTGTATTTCAGCTCATGCCGCTTCTTTCCACAACTAAGGCTAGGCTCACTCCAGATGTTTCTTGGGCTCATGTTCCCCTTAAGCAATAAGGCAAGACTAAAGATTCATTTAACAGTCTGTTGATCACCCCTAGGAGTGTAATGTGGCACAAGGCACAGCTGAGTTTCATATTGCCCCAGGGGGTAATTGACTGTTCAATGTGTGGTACATAGCTTGGTGCTTGTGTATACTTATGAGCTGCCTGGTATATGCTTGGTGTTTATGACATGAGCTTTGGCGCTTCTCCGTACCCCACCCTCTGTAGGATACTGGGTAGGTGTCAGACTTAAGGCCCAGTGGAGACGGTGAGACAGGAGTGCCGGAGAAGGAGGAGGAGGAGACAGGGGAGGATGGAGGGCACTCCTGAAACGCTTGAAGCAGAGTGAGAGAAGGCCAGATGTTTAAATAGGGGACGAGGGAGGACCTATCCTCTCCCCCCCATTGAACATCAGGCTAAAGCCTTCCAATTACACTAACTCCTGGGAATGCCTTTTTTGCTATTATAAAAAAAAATTCAAAAAGTGTTAGAAGTGTGCCTTTTGAATATTTTCCTCATTGAGAGGGAGATTTGAATAAAATAGTGTATCTCCAACAATTGTTTAAAGCAGCACTATAATGAAAGTGGACAAAAAATGTGACCCTGCTATTTTTTTTTACTATATAAAATATGTCAGGCATCTTCCAGTTTTATTTGGTGGCAATATTTTCTAATTCCACCAACATTAGAAAATGCCTTTTTCCTTTGCCTGTCCTCTCAGGCGTTCCCCAGGGTTCCATTCTCAGGCCGCTGCTTTTCAGCCTATTCCTCAACTCCCTCCCCATGTCCTACCCCAGCAATCTTTTACTTTACGTGGACAATGCTGTCCTCTTCTCCTCCAACCCTGACCCCTTTCAACTACACTGCTCCCTCCAGGCTGCTTTCAGCTATGCTGAGAACTGGTTCGCTGCTCAGCGACTCACTAATAACTATTCTAAAACCAAATTTATGCTGTTCTCCCATCCGCAGAATGCAAGAAAGCAACATTGCCCTCTAGTTCTAACTGCAAACCAGACCCCCCTTGAGCAAGTGTTCTCATTTAAATACCTGGGCATTACTCTGGACCCTGCACTTAACTTCCACACTCATATCTGCCACCTGTCCAAGTCCTTAAATGTCAGGTTGGGACTGTTATATCGCTTCAAACACTGTCTCACCCCAGACACCCTCAGGCTTGCTCTCTCCTCCTTGGTTCTCTCACTGTTGGATTACGGCTTGCTAATATATGGAGCAGCAAACACCACTGACCTAGATAGTCTCCGTCGCTCCCTAAATAAAGCCTACCACCTTGTCCTGGGATGCAACTGGCTTACACACACCTGTGTACTTTATAATGACACCGGCTGGCTAAACCTAGAAAACAGAATCCGGTTCCACACCTGCCTCCTGGCTAAAAAAATTGCCCTTGGTCTCTCCCGCCCTGGACTAGCCCCTTTAGTCAACCTTGAACCCAAGGTGCAGCACACTCATTGCTCTGACAAGACCATCTTCTCAGTCCCCAGATGCCGGACATCCCTATTCCAAAGATCCTTTAACTATAGGGCCCCTCGGTGGATGAACAATCTACTGTACCTGGTCCCTTGGCAAATGAACCAAGACTTGGGCTCTTCAAAACCCACCTTAGGGAACATCTCCTGACCTCAACTGCCTGCGACTGCTCATGATCTGGCGATAACCTTGACGATGGCCCCTGTCCTGAGTTTACCCACACCCCCACCGGCTTCTTCACCTAAGCAGTCATTGCCAGAATTTGTTTCCGAACTGTAATACCTGTCGTGTAATGACCATCACTAAGCAATTCCTAGTATTTGAGTTTCTTTCTACTGCTCATTGTAACTGAATGTTTGCCTTCTGCTCACTGTATATTTACTTGAACATGTTACTAATCTATTGTTAATCCTGTCAGTCTGCATTCTTATCTCTGTGAGGTGGATCCTTTGTAAATTAGTCTATTACTCAAAGGTGTTTCCGAATTCCACGTAAATAAATAAATTTAAGTATTTTATAAGTGTTTCAATTTAGTTTTTTTTTCTCAAGGAAAAAAGGATGACCACCTCACCTGGCTTAGAAATAGTACTGCAGACCTAGCAAGGGTTTGGACTGAGAAAAAAACAACTCAAGTCATGGTTCACAATATAGGAGGTACCTAGAAAAGTAGATTTAACTAGTATATTAATATTTCTATTAATTGTAGATGAAACTAACCTTTTGGAAAAACATTTTTGAACCCCTGCTTTCAAAATGCTAGTTCTGAATCAGAACGCACCATTCCAGTCATTCAGCATTGCTAGAGGCTGCAATGCTGACAGGAAGAATTCATGCACCATAGTGAACAGACTGTACATGACACTGTAAAAGAGATTAAAGAGCTGGTGACATGGTCATGACAACTTTAAAGAGCCACCAACGCCTCAAGAAGAACTTTAGTGTCCAAATATTATGTTCTTCAAACAGCTTATATTTTTCATTAGCGCTATAGAAAAATAGAACATAGAAACATAGACTTTGACGGCAGATAAGGACCGCTTGGCCCACCTAGTCTGCCCATTTCCCTACCTACAGGATAAGCTGCAGATCCTAGTTAACCAACAGTCTATTTCTTCCTACCCCCCACAAAAATTGCCGTATGTATGTCCCATGCATTCTTGAATTCTCCCACAGTTTTAGACCCCACAACCTCCTCAGGAAGGCTGTTCCATGTGTCCACCACCCTCTCTGTGATAAAATACTTCCTCACATTGCCCCCGAACCGCTCCCCCATCTTCAAATTGTGTCCCCTTGTTCTTGCACATCTCTTTGTCTGAAAGATGCTACCCTCTTGGACTTTGTTGATTCAACTGAGGTACTTAAAAGTTTCTATCATGTCCCCCCTCTCCCTCCTTTCCTCAAGGGTATACATATTAAGCTCCTTTAGTCTCTCCTAGTATGGCTTCTGTTGCAGACCCTGCACCATTTTAGTAGCCCTCCTCTAGACTGCCTCTATCCTGTCTATGTCCTTGTGGAGATGGGGGTCTTCAGAACTGGACACAGTACTCCAGATGGGGTCTCACCAACTGTCTGTGCAGAGGGATAACAACTTCCTGTTTTCTGCTGGTGATGCCTCTCCCTATGCACCCCAGTATCCCACCAGCCCTTCCTACTGCCTTCTCACATTGCTTGCTAACCTTAAGGCCATCTGATATGATTACCCCCAGGTCCCTTTCCATTTTGTTGTTGTTTCTACCCCGATTGTGTAATCTTTCTCTGGGTTTTGTTTCCCAGGTGCATTATTTTGCACTTCTTTGCATTGAATCTAAGCTGCCATACTTCTGACCATTCCTCCAACCTTGCCCAGTCCCTTCTCATCCTTTCCACACCTCCTTGTGTATCAACCCTGTTGCAGATCTTTGTGTCATCTGCAAAGAGGCATACATTTCCTTACAGTAAATAGTAAATGGAGTCCACTCAGAAGAAAGGAGGGTTACTAGCGGGGTACCGCAGGGTTCAGTATTAGGACCAGTCCTCTTCAATGTCTTTATAAGCGACATTGCAGAAGGACTGGAAGGAAAAGTATGTCTCTTTGCAGGTGACACTAAGATCTGCAACAGAGTTGATGCACAGGGTGGGGTGGAAAGGATGAGAAGGGACTTGGCAAGTTAGAGGAATGGTCAAATGTATGGCAGCTTAGATTCAATGCTAAGAAGTGCAAGGTAATGCACCTGGGAAACAAAACCCAGGGAAGAGTACACAATGGGGTGAGATACTAACAACAACAAAATGGAAAGGGACCTGGGGGTAGTCATATCAGATGACCAAAGTGGTGGGCAAGCAATGTGAGAAGGCAGCAAGGAGGGCTGGGGGGATACTGGGATGCATAGGGAGAGGCATCACCAGTAGAAAACAGGAAGTTATTATCCTTCTGTACAGACAGCTGGTGAGACCCCATCTGGAGTACTGTGTGCAGTTCTGGAGACCCAATCTCCACAAAGACATAGACAGGATGGAAGCTGTCCAGAGGAGGGCAACTAAAATGGTGCAAGGTCTGCACCGGAAGACATATGAAGAGAGACTTAAGGAGCTTAATATGTATAGCCTCGAGGAAAGGAGGGGGGGGACATGATAGAAACTTTCAAGTACCTCAAGGGAATCAACAAAGTCCAAGAGGGTAGCATCTTTCAAAAAGAGTGTGCAAGAACAAGAGGGCACAATTTGAAGATAGAGGGGCGGCTCAGAGGTAATTAAGGAAGTATTTTTCACAAAGGGTTGTGGATGCATGGAATGGCCTCCGGAGGAGGTTGTGGAGTCAAATCAGTGGTGGAATTCAAGCATGCATGGGATAGTCATAAGGCAATTCTGGGGGTGGGGGTAGGGAAGAAGTAGGCTGCTGGTTAACTAGGATCTGCAGCTTATCCAGTAGGTAGGGAAATGGGCAGACTGGGTGGGCCAAGCGGTCCTTATCTGCCGACAAATTCTATGTTTCTATGTTTCTATGTTACAGTCCCCCTGCAATGTCACTTATAAAGACATTAAAAAGGACTGGACCCAGTACTGAACCCTGCAGTACACCACTAGCAACCCCTCTTTCTTCAGAGTGGACTCCATTTACAATTACCTTCTGTGTCCTGTTGTCCAGCCAATGTTTTACCCAGGCTACCACCCTGGGACCCACTCCCAGGCTGGTTAATTTGACTATTAATCTTTTGTGTGGGACTGTGTCAAATGCCTTGCTAAAGTCTGGTTAGGCCATGTCCACAGCCCCTCTCTGGTCTACTACTTTGGTCACCCAGTCAAAGAAATTAATTAGATTCATCTGACATGACCTTCCCGCTGTGAACCCATGCTGCCTTAGGTCCTGTGCCTCACTGGCCTCTAGGTACTCAACAATTATTTCCTTCAGAAGTGATTCCATCACTTTCCCTACCACAGAGGTCAAACTGACAGGTCTATAGTTTCCTGCCTCTGTCTTGGTCCCACTTTTGTGAAAGGGAATCATATCCACCTTCCTCCAGTCCTCAGGTACCGCACCATCCTCCCATGATTTGTTAAAAGGGGTAGTCAGTGGTTTCATTAATTCTCCCCTTAATTCTTTTAGAATTATGGGGTGAATTCCATCAGGCCCCATTGCTTTGTCCACCTTCAGTTTTAAGAGTTCTTTCAGAACCCTTTCTTCTGTGAAAGGACTGGGATCGACCCTCCTATTCAGAGTGCTTCTGTTAATTGGATTAGGCACCTCTCCCTCCTCCTCTTTTGTGAATACTGAGCAGAAATATTCATTCAGTATTCCTGCTGCTTTTTCACTGTCCTTCTCTGCCCACCCACCATCCATTCTATTCAGCCTCACTATTCTTCCCTTTGTCTTTCTATGCTCCCTGATGTACCCGTAAAAGGTTTTATCCCCTTTCTTAACCAAGTTGGCTATCTTTTCCTCAGTTTGGACCTTTGCTATTCTGACTTCGCTCCCTGCTTCTTTTTGCCTTAACTGGTACAGCTCTCTGTCCTGCTCCTTCTGTGTTTCCTTATACTTCCTGAATGCTGTCTTTTTCTCCCTGACCTTCCCCCGCCACCTACCTCCATTATTTATTACTGAAGTCATATGCAGGAAAACAGGAGCACTGTCCCTTGAGGGTTCATCAGCTCCTGTTGCTTCTTCTCCACCTGATGCCGTAATACTCTGCTTGTGACATCACAGTTATTCCCATAGCAACAGACTGTGATGTCACAACAGAGCATTATGATGTCAAGTAGGGAGTAAACTATAGAGGCAGATGAGCTCTTCTTCAGTAATAAATAATGAAGAGGAGAAATTTACAGACAATATGTGAAATACAAGCTGAATTGTGTGCAGCTGTTATGTTTTCCAAAGTTTTTGCAAAGGCATCAGCTGCTCTTAAAAAAAACATAATATTTAGGCACTGTTCAGCTTGTATTTCCCATTAGTTCTATATTCCTCCTCCCCATTGTTTAGCAGTGAGGTCATTTGCATGAAAATAGGACCTTTGCTCCAGAAGAGTTAATCTATTCCCGCTGCTTTCTCCCTACCTGAAGTCATAGAGCACTGCTTGCGATATCTCAAGTTGCTCCCATGGCAACAGATTGTGATGTCACAACAGAGGATTATGACTTGAAGTAGGGAGTAAGCTATAGAGGCAGATGAACTCAAAATAAACTGTAAGGGTCAACAATCATATATTCATACACATTCTTTACTAATAAATTATGGGAAGGAGAAATATATTTTTTTTATTTAGTTTTTGTTGACCAGGTAAGTGCACTAGACAAATCCTGCCTATTTTCAGGCACGACTCGGGGGAGGGGGATACAGATGAATGCCAACTGACCTTGAACCAGATTAAGCTGGTATATATCAAATAGAAATGGAATGCAAGGAGAACTGTACCTAATTATGATCTTTTTAAAGTTTTCTTTGAGGCGTCAGTTGCTCTTTAATGTAAGGGTCTCTGAATGCTGACAGCCAATCATATTGCAGCATTTCTAAGACCCTTTTTATAATTCTCCATAACTCCCACTAGCCTTCTGAGGCGGCTGTCCAGTCCTGTCCTTAGGGCTTACTTTACACTTACCATGTACCATTCCTACTCTTCTAGTCTACCTATTACTTCCAGGAAAACATCTCAACAGCCATCAATGGGCACACGCTCCAACATCATACAGGCACGCACCCTCCCATAACTGGGCAGACACCCACCCTCTGCCCTTCAAGAGCCCAATATGATTTAATTCTCAATGGCTTTGTACTGCACCTAACTGCCCCTCTCAAGGGATCAGTTTCTTATGTCCATGAGTCTCATCAGAAGTGTTTCGGCCCATCAGGCCTGAAGCAGCTGTCCTTGGACTTCTCCTCTTCTATGGAGTGTTTTGAGCCCTAACATTCTTTGGCATTGCTCCAGCTAAGCTCCTAGGGAGCAAGCCTTCGGCTATGGTGGAAGTCCTCAGATCAGAAGGAGAAGCTTGTGTATTTCTTGCAATGCAGTAGTGTGTAGCAGGCCCAACTGACACCAGAGTTGTTAATCATTTCATCTGACACCTGGACGGATGTTAACCTGAAGCCATGGACCCCCAGAGGTTTCCTCCACTAGGTTTTTTTTCCTGCCTGTTGTGCTGATGGTCATAAACTTAGTTAGCTTACTAGTGTTTAGTTCCATGTATTCTACTGGACAGGTTGGGACGTGGATGGTGGCTCTTCCTCCCTGAGTTCACTGGTCATTCAGCATCATGGTCTTACCTTTCTCTTTAGTGGAAGACAATGCTCTGACAGTTATACACACAGCTCTAGTGTGCACTCTTTGTGCTTCTTCCCTAAGGTACTTTTAACCAAAGGACTGCCATCTTGCAACACCTCTAGGGCTGGATCCCTTCTCAAGAAGGTTCTTGTGTAGCCGGCCCAGTGGCACTGAGGGTTGAGGCACTGGATAACACACCTCGCACCATGCTGGTGATCTGGGTTTGGGAATGGTCTCGGGTTGCTCAGGAGATCAGCCAGGGGAGGAAGGACTGAGTGTCCTTAGACAGCTCTCCTTCTTTGGGGAAGGGTGACTAGTGCTGTGCACTGTAAACTGACACCCAACACAGGGGCACAGCCATACATGGGGATTGCCCACATCTAGGGTTCTAAGCTGCCTCCACAGAGGCAGGAACAGCTGCCCCAACCATTGCACAGATGTGAGCTTGGTGAGAAAACAGAGGAAAAAAACGAGAATCGACAGGACCCATGATGGCCTTGTGCGCTCCTCCATGATGCCACTTCTGACTTCTGGATGTGTGCTCCAGGGAGAGTAAAGCCAGCACTCCTCACCCTGGTCCTGCTATGGGGGGCAATCCACAGGGGAAATGTGGGGGTCGGCAGAACAAAGGACCACCACAGCCAAGGCAAAAGCCCTCTGAGAGAGGGCCAGAGCCACCTGTCGGCTCCGTGGAGGAGCTAGAAATTGTATATAGAAAAAAAAAAAGAAGGTTCCTGTGCCTGCAGTGACTGAAAAGGTGACAGTTCACCATGAAAAGAAAGTACGGAAGACCTCATACTGTAGACTATGAGCTAATCATGCTTCAGATCCACATTCTGCACAAGCACAACACTTCAGGTAGTCACCTGCACTAGTTACTGCAGACATGGTTTCCCTCTAAATGAGTGAATTGCAAGGCTAAGCCTGGGATTTGGTGGAGCAGTGGACAACACTCGTCATGCTCCCCCACCAAGCGCTACTTAAGTGTGCTGCCCCAAGCATCCTGTGGACACTCGTTTCATTGTTCCCACCATCCTCCCCCCTCATCCCATGACACAGCTCTCTCTTCTGGGCTTCTTCCCTAAAGTGCCTTTAGCCAAACAGCTGCCTTACTGCAGCACTTATAGGGTTGGAACCCTCCTCAGGAGTGTCCCTTTGCCTCCATTACCCTGAAAGGGTAGTAGTTCACCATGAAAAGAGAGTACAAAAAGCCATATCGACTACTGTATGTGCTAATCATGCTTCAAGTCTATGTATTGCACAAGCTCTGTAATATGATCAAAGGGATCTGCCAACCCAGAATTACTGCTCAATGTTTGGAGAACTGCCACTACAGCGAGTTGACCAGTCCACAGTGTGTGGGAGCTGCAGGGATCCTGCACCTCTCAGGTGAGTGAATGCTCTTGGGGCTGAAGCTGTACCCAACTGAACTGATCTTAGAGGCACCAGAGAGTGGCTAGCAGAGAAGGAGAGAGCTGAGAGAGGCCAACCAATGAGCCAAGAGGTGATAGTCTGAGACAGAGGCCTGCTCTGAAGGTGAGAAGTGAGAGCCATGCTGATCTGCTTAAGAGTGCATCGACAGCTGGAAGGGCAGCTGAAAGAACCAACCAGAGAGTTGATCCAGGACCAGAGCTTAAGGGGTCCAGCATCTGTATGTCGGTCGGGTCGAGGCTCTGTGAGTATACAGTCAGGGGTTTGGTACTGCAACAACATGACTAGTTAGTTGAAGGTTGCCTATAGACTTTTAGACTTAACAATGCCATAGCATTTAATTTCACTTTTGGATTACCAATAGGACTTCAAGCCTGGGAAATAGTGTATATTTTTTTGCTTGTTAAGTCCTGTTTCCATTGGCAAGAAGAAGCATCATTATTTCTTGAAGAAGTACCGAGTCCAAACAGAGTCTGAACCTGAAGTTCCACAGAAGATTAGTGCAGTGAGTGGTGCAGTGATATCTGAACCTGAGAGCAAAGGGACAGGATATGGTCAGGGACCCTGGTTTTCCATTTTACCGGTAACACCGGTAACAATCACGGAATCCTTCTTGGTTTGTGGATTTTAAATTCTTGTAGCAGTGCCTCACGGAAATTGCATGTCACTGCACAGAATCTCTAAGATTTCAGTATCTTTTTAGATGTTTTTTATTTTCTCTTTCTATGTCCCCATCTCACAGCATCAGTCTCGACTTTTCAGAGATTCCTAGGCTGGGTATCCCCTAGCTTCACCCCAGGTAATGCTCAGGAGCTCCTGTGGGCCTGCCTCTAACCTGCCTGGATTGTACCCCCCAGGGGAGAAGGGAGGGGACCCCAGATCACCCCTCCACACTCACTTAGTGTGTGTCTGGCAGCTCAGTGGGTCTCTCATGGAACCTGGTTATGAAGTCTGGGGCACCTGGGTCCCTTCTGCCAGTGGCTGATGTGGGGTGATTGTTCCTGGTTTTCTGGTCTCTGTCCCTGACGGCATCTGCACTAGAGGAGTTCCAAGGAGGTAGGTCACATAGAGACATGCCACTGCTCCAGATCCTGGCTAGTGTTCTCCCCTTCTGATCACTCTGCATCACCATTGCACCACCACCCGTGGTCACACAGGTGGTGGTGGTAAAGCAGCAGGACCTGCAGCCCACCCTCCCCGGAGGAAGACAGCAGTCCCCCAGGTGCTCGATCCTACTCCCCTGGCCAGACCTCCAGCAACCTGAGCTCACTTCTGACCCTGAGTCACTGACATTGCAAGCAATAGTGCTACCGCACCGCCAGTGGGCTGACCCAGATTTCAGCATCTTAAAATGAATGCTGATGTGCTTTGCATTCTTTCTGCTTTGCTGCATATAGAGTCAGTAAGGAAATCACCCACACTGTTTTGTTGTAATCAGCCATTCAGTTTAATCACCCATGCCTAGTGGTTAGAGTAACAAACAGTGGTTGAAATGGGTACATCCAGCAGACTTGGGTTTGATTCCCACAACCTCCACTTGCATACTATGTGACTCCAAGCAAGTCACTTAACCTCCCCAGTGCTTCTAGGTCACTTCTGAAAACAGACAGTTCTGCCTAGTGGGCCTTACCTGCTTTACAAAGAATATAAAAAAAATACCAATATATGTTTATTACATCATAGAATACTAGTCAGGGTACCATGTAATTTACCTGAGTTTTACTTGGGCTGCAATGATTTTGTATAGGTAAAGATAAATGTTCAGATACATTTTATGTGCTTTATAAGCTTGTTTTTAGATTTTAGTCAGGTTTTCATTGTATTCTTTGCATATGAGCATCTAGGTTGTAGATTGTTAAACACAGGATCACTGTTACCAACTAGCTTATTCAAGTATACACTGTAATCAGTAGGGCCATCCAAAATCCTCAGTTGTTTGAATGAAAACTAGTCTGAATGAAAGTACGTTCACAATGAAAAAACTGCCTTACTACTTATGAAAAGACTTCACAGTTAACACCCCCTTTAGGTGAATTGGATGATTTGCACCTTTTCTCCCACCTGCTGTTTCAGTCTCTGTGACAACAAAAAGTTTTCTGATGACTGCTTCAACAAAAAACAAAAGTTAAGTATTTAAGTGTACTTATGTTTGGTCAGTGGATTCTGAAAGCACATTCAATGACATACAGAAGGTAAGACCCCAGGGGCTGTATGATGCTGGTGGGCAGAGTGGTGCTCAATTCACATCTGAACAAAGACATGAAAAGTGGGAGACACCTTTTCCATGGACACCAAGTAAAAAAAAAAGCATCCACATGTCTGGGAGATGCATGAATCCATTTGAAGGTCCTCCACTAATCACTTGTGGATTTTTTAGGTGAAGACACTTTATTTCAAAGAAGCAAATTCAAGCAGTTTTTTTTTCTCCTCCTACCCCCTAGCCATCCACTCCTTCAGGCCTGCCAAGGCCCCCCTACCACTGCTGCTGAGTCCCGACCTCCATCCACTGCCCCTTACTGCTGTGCTACCAGGTAACCCAAAGTAACCCTTCATTGAGTGGGCCCCTACCCCTGAGGGAGGCTATATTGCAAGGATATTGCTTGTACCCTGCGATTGCCCATCTTAACATTTCCACCGTTCCAACTGCACATGCCCCAGCACCCAGCACTTACAATCAGTCTTTGCACCCCTAACACCTTACCTGGCATACTCCCTCGACAAGGCCCCCTGGCTGCACTGTCTCCCACCCTCGCCCACCTCCCCCCCCCGTATCTCCCCTCCTGCTCCTGTCCCCACCCACCTCCCGTACTCCTCCTTACCCCCTGCACCTCCTACCCCTCGATCTCCTACCCTCACTCTCCCCCATCGACCCCCTCCCCTTGTATTGCTCATAGCTCAAGTCTTTGTACTGGTTATTACATGTCTGTAAGTCAGTGACGTTATGTTTGTAACTAAAAATGATGACTATTGCACACACTGACATGGAACCTTTGTAAAAGAACCTTGGCTCAAAGGTATTGTAATCCTAGATTGAAATAAATAAATAATAAATACCAGGGGAGGAGAATTACCCAAAAGAGCTTCCTGTGTATCCTGAGCATGGCAGGGGTCAGAACGAACACATGTCTGGGGCTTCCAGGTCCTTCGGTTGGCCAGCGGGTGTTTTTCCATTTTCTTGACAGACCACATGATGTCAAGGCACAAGCCGATGTCCATCACGCTCCCTCCTGCAGTGAGGACTGACATGTTGTGCCTCTGGCCTCCACCAGGGGACAGTAAATGCTGAGCCGTGAACCCACCTCCCTCCCAGGAGAAGGTGAGTGTTCGTTGGACACTCAAGCCTTCACCCACCAGCTGGCCCTCCAACACCCAAGTCTGTTACCTAACCCTGGTCAGAAGTGTGAAGTGTCACAGGCAGAAATCCAATTCAGGTAGTTAAATTATAGATAGGAAAAAACAAAGGTAGTCCACCTTAGCAGTGATGGTTCAAATTAATTCACATCTGAGTTCTAACAAGCAAAGAGACCAAGTCATTTGTAACTTGTGCATGTGGGGTGTGGGTGTTGAAGAAAGGGGATCATAGTGCTGTCACTACTGCCATCAACCCAGAGAGATGTGGACTGCATTGTTGCTACTGCCATCACACCGAAGGGGTGGGGACTGTAGTGCTTCTGCCATCACCACTGGTTGATGGGGAATGTAGTACTGCTGCCATCACACCTAAGGGATGGGGGCCACAGTGCTGTTGGAGCTGCCATCGCACCTGAAGGATGGGGCCGTAGTGCTGCTTCCATCACACCTTAGGGATGGGGGCTGTAGTGCTGCTGCTGCCATCACATCTTGTACCTAAAATAACTTTAAATTGGTACAAGGATGGAAGGATGTGCAACAGTGGCGGTCAAAAGTGTTAAAATGCATGTTAGCAGAGTTAAAAATTGTTAAATAAAGTACAGAGAACCAAATACCGGTAAAACTGGATTTTGGCTTAGCAGAGACCGGTGATAATACCGTTTTTTACAATGTGCAAAATGGAATATGCCCTTTCTCAATCTAGGTAAGTCAGTGTCCCTGGATATGGTGTGTACAGGTAACATCAATGTGATGTCAGTGCATCAAGCTGCATGTGGGGGAAGAGTGCAGGCTCAAGAAGGTTCAGAGAATAGACAGCTTTCTCTCTGAAGATAGACGCTAAGAGATGCTGGTGGAGGTAACCTGTAGAGTAGCTCTGCTTAATTCTGAAATCCTTACTATAAGAAAATTACACAATATTTATAGCAGATCTCTCTTGAGTGAGTTGTAGTCCGAGTACTGCACTGTAACTCAAGAATGGCCTAAGAGGTGCATCACATTTGCACATGAAAGCTGCAGAGAGGTAACTGGTTGAATTTGAAAGTAAAAATCACTGTGAGGTATTCACAGATGGTGTTTTGAATATGTTAAATACATGGGAGCAATGAACAATTCCACACAATGCAGAAAGGCAGCAGCAATGGCCAACAAAATGCTGGGGTGCATTGCAAGGGGCATTACCTTGAGAAGAAGGGAGGTTATTCTACCATTATACAGATCATTGGTTAGACCCCACCAGGAATACTGCGTGCAGTACTGGCACCCATACCTACAAAAGGACATTAGGCTGCTGGAGGAGGTGCAACATAGGGCAGCAAAGATGATTCAGGGCTTGGGGGAATTGCCATATGAGGTCAGACTAAGAGAGTTAAACATGTAAACACTGGAGGAGAGGAGGGACGGGGGGATATGATTGAGACCTTCAAATACACGAAAGGGATAATCGAAACAGACACTTCAGGAGGAGGGTGGGGAGAGACACTAGGGGACTTGACATTAGATTGGAGGGGGGTAGATTCAGGAGGGAGATGAGGAGGCATTTCTTTATGAAGAGGGTGGTAACAAAGTGGAATGCACTACCAGCTGAAGTGGTGGCACGTACCACAGTGGAATGCTTCAGGAAGGGGTGGGACAAAGCAAATGGGAGGGTTAAGGGAGGTAAGGGGAGGGGGGGGTGAAGCAGCTGCTGAATAGGGAGTTAGCTGCATTCACAAGCAGCCTAGATAGACCATGTTGGCCTTTTGTTGCTGGCAATTTTTGTGTGTTCATAAATAATATTATAAAATGGAGAGGAGAAATCCCGGAAGATGACTGGCTGAAGCAGACTTTGACTTGTGACGATATCTCACAATATCTTCATGGTCCAAAACTGATTGCCAAGATCAGCCATTTACAAACACTTTAGGGCCATTTTATAATTGCAATAATACACTCCAGGGTGTGGTATATAATAGGATATCATCACTTCTTGGGGGGAGACACTCAGCCTGTGGCCTTGTGCCTCACCGTGCACCCGAGGCATGATGATATCTTATGATATACCACACCCTGTCGTGTATTATTGCTTAATTATGAACTGGTGACCGTAAATGGAGCAATCTGATTGGTCAACAGCTCTTTAAAGCCGTGATGATATTGGGCTACATCATCATGGCTTTAAAAAAGCTCCAGCAACCAGACTCCTCACTCACAAAATTTCCTCTGTTAGCAGCATTCTCCAGATCCCTCACTACCTTCACAAAAGCCTCCCCACACAGAATCTGTCCTCTGATATACCGCAACCAACCACAGATGTAAAAGAAACCAAATAAATACCCAAAATCAATCCGTTAGTAAGGCAAGGGGCAGCTGCACAGAAGTTGTGGTCGGTAACTTGTCACTCGGTTTCGATAACAGCAGCAGCAGTGCATGACTGACAGTAATGGATGATTTTTTTTTTCTGTAGCAAATAAAAACAAAGCAGGTCTCGAATAACATAACAGCTGCAATTCTTCCCTATGGTTACTTACCAATGTACTGTCTGTTGTTTCACCCCAGCCAGAAGTCTCTTCTCCGCACTGACTCACATCATTGCCACAGCATTTCAGAGTGCGGCTTTTTATTCTTCATTTAAAAAAACAGTAAGCTCCACAAATCCTTGCACGTCATACACAAATTAACAGAAATCTTCAAAATAGCCACAATTCACATCCGATTCAATGTAGAGTGAGAGAGAGTTCAGAGGGACAAATAGTCCCACCTCTATCAACTACCAATATAATGGTGCCACCTACTGTCTTAAGAACTATTTTATCAAAATGTGACCCTACACCACCAAAACTCATTTTAAAATGTTTTAAAACCTGTTTATTTAAGGTTTTTTTTAATTTTAAAACTTTAAAGCCAGTTCATAATAGCAATAAGGCACTCTAGGGTGTGGTATATCATGGGATATAAATCACTTCTCGACGGTTGGGCTTTTCGCCCTGCGGCCTGTTCTAACCACCCGAGGCGTGACGATATCCCATGATATACCACACCCTGTCGTACCTTATTGTTTAGATGAAGAATGCTTACATATATTAAAAAAAGAAAGGGAAGATCATAATTCAATTATATTTACCTGCAGGGTAAAATAAGTAGATAAAAAGCGATGTTTAATGCAAAGCAAAAGTATTAATGTGTGTTATACAAACTGACAATGAAACATGTTAAAACAGCAAGGAGAAGACAATGCCACTTTACTGAGTAATGGGGTGTTTGAAAACACTTTGGTGTCCTGTTAAAACCAGACGCAGATTGATTTATATCCTCAGGATATTATCATTTGTATTTGTATATTGTGCATCTACAAACCACTCTATGTTCATTTAAAGGATTTAATCACAAGTGACCTGTGGGTTACAGGATTTTAATATATGGATCTTAAATTTAATAGTACTGCAAAGTATTCAAAAACATTCCAGTAATACCATTGGTCCCTTGCTGATAATACCACTGTTAGACAATGATAATACCATCGTTCAAATGTGATAATGCTATTGTTCCACTCCTGAACAATAGTATTATCACCACCACCAAACAGCACAAGCACCCACAAAGATGCCATCTGCCCCCCACATTGTCCTAAGAATGTTTCCCAATTGGCCACTTTTCATGTGTGGGTGGGCAGAACAATTTTTAAAACATGGTGGCTCACTCTCTCTCGCTTAGCGAGACCATACTGCCTCTCCAAGTTTCTTCATCCTTTTTTGTCCTCTGCGGGGGGGGAAGGGAGAGAGATTAGCTGGCTGAACCTGTGGTGCACAAAAAAAGGAAAAGGTAAAACTACCTACCAAATGTTATTCAATGTGCTTACGGTGGAGCCGAGAGAGGAGGCGGGTGGGATGGAGCGCAGCAGGGTGGGGCGAGAGCAGCAGCAAGACAGTGCAGCGGTCAGCCAGGACTGAGAGTCCTTCACAGAAGCAGCTGACTGCCCATCACAAAATGAGAAAAAAAACTAAACATCACATCCATATACAGTACTGCAAAAAATAACAGATAGCTTACTCTGCATGGCAAGGGATTATTCCATCTCGAGGTTCTGTGGACAAGGGAACCTCTCGAGCTTCGCTCTTGAGGTTCCTATGTCCCCAGAACCTCTCAATGGAATTACTCCCTTGTAATGCACAGTAAGCTATCCATTATTCTATTTATAATGCATGGCAAGGTCTTTTTTGAATTTTATGTATTGAGTGAAATAACACAATTAGGTAGTGAAATAATTTACAAAAAACAAGAATATTAATTAGCTATTGTTTAAATTATTGCAGACAAATGAAATAAAATTGCCTTGAAAAAGCCTTGCAAGTTTACAGTAGGTGAAATGCTGGGTGCTTGGAAGGATTAAATAAACTAAGTGAAAATACAAGTGAAAATCCATTTTTCGGATGAGACATTAAACTGAGGTCCCATCTGCCTGTTTTGGTGGTAGTTCAGACGGATGTTAAAGATTCCATGGCACTTTTTGAAAACAGCAGGGGTTTTTATTGAAGGAAAATAAATTAAACAATATATACATCACACATATATAACATGTCAAGTACTTTACAAATCATACAGTCTTTTACAGTCTCAAATAGAAAAACCATCAATAAATTCTAATAGTAAGTCATTAGAAGCATGACAAATTATAAAAGGGAGAAAAAAATGAAAAGAAAAATACAAATAAGAATTCTTCCACTGGCTGGATGAGTTAAAATAATTATAATAGCTCAATTATCATAATTGGCAAGAGAAAGCATAAAAATCCCAACTATAATGTGGTTACCAAAAAAAATAGTGCTCTTAGCCCAATATAGCTAAACATCTTATGTTACTGGAACATCCGAGTTGGTCACTCAGGGCATGTTTCTCCAATTTGCTATGAGGCACCTTTGTATTAGATGTTGAGCTTCAGTATTATATATTGTACGTAACTTGTTACTAATTTTTGCTATAAGCTCTATATGGCCTATATGTTTTTGTTGTAAAGTAAACAAGTTTCTGGTATTCCAGATGTACCATTTAATAGTAACTAAGACTAAATGTACTGTACTTTTATTCCATCTAATGGCCCATCCAGTATAGTGCCCATATATCAAAGCTTCATAGTTCCTTTGCTTAAACCATGGTTCAATGGCCTACGCAGCCAGTATAGTGTTATGCTTATGCAACTGTGTAACTGAGGTTTTGGCCATTTGCACTCTCTATTCCAGAGGAATTACCACCTGTAGGAGTACCAAAAGCAAGGAACCCTCAAAGAGGTCACCACCCCTAGAGGTACCATGGGATGATTCCCTTGGCTAAAGGTACCTTACGAAAGATCCTGAGGAGAGAGGCGCTGCTGCTGGAGGAGGAGGGGAGGATGGTGGGGCAAAGAAAAAGTGCTTCAGAAGGAGGCTGAGAGGAACTGCTTATATAGGTCAGGAAGTGGGAGTGGCTGGCTGCTTGTCCATTGAACCACAAGCCCAGCCTTCCAGTTCAATGGCCTAGGCTGTGAGTATAATGTTATGCTTATACAACTGTGTAACTGAGGTTTTGGCCGTTCACACTCTCTATTCCAGAGGAATTACCACCCTGTAGGGGTACCAAAGGCAAGGAACCCTCAAAGAGCGTTCCACCCCTAGAGGTGCCGTGGGATGATTCCCTTGGCTAAAGATACCTTAGGAAGGATCCCCAAAAAGAAATGTAGTAGCATGAAGCATGTTAGCAATCAGAAGCTGTGAGACATAGTAGTAGATAAGGCATCAGGCAGCTTGATAACATAATGAGATGCATAGATTAGCAATGGCATGAGTACGATGGGTTGCACTGGAGATTGAGGGGGCTTCCTAAGGAGAATGGGAACAGCGAGTAGGGACACCACCCACCTCCATCCAACAGCAGAACCTACCTAAAGGAATGATGGAACACTAACTACGGCTAACTAACGGTTATGACCTGAGGCACGAAGGAGAGAAAAAAAACCCTTGAGGAGGAAATCTCTAGGGATCCAAGGCCTAGGTCGCCTTCCCTCCAGGCTTGGGATGTTTATTTTGTGATGGCTCTGCTGCTGCAATTTAGAAACCCAATAAAAGGGGATGGAAAATATTCCAATTTAGAGGAAAGCTCTTGCTCGATCCCTCTAATGGGAATGCCATGGAAGGTTGCAAGAGTGCATTGCAACATCAGGGGCAACCAAGGCAGGAGGAGGGGAGCAATGACTGCTGAGGCACTCACCTAGCCTACTTGCCCTAAAAACAAACCAGCTGAACCAGAGGTAGTCGTAAGGAGAATGCAGTGAATGTGCCTTGCTGGTAGAATACTAGAGCCAAAGGAGATCACTGTAACCACCTTTCACAGCTAGTCTTAAATTCTACACCAGGAGCTACCATCGAGTCTCAAATAGCTAAAGCCAGGCGTGGAGTGAGGACATTCCCAGCTATGGGCCAGGTGAGAAGGACCCTGCCCCAAGTCAGGCATGCTAAGAAGTGGACTTAGAAATGCAGTGAGAGACTGTAGGTTGCAGAGAGGTCCTGTGCCAGAATGGTATGGCTGGTGAGCCCCAAAACTGAAAAGAAGCTGACTGAGCATAAAGTGCTGGGACCTCATGTAGGTCAGATGGTAGTAGTGAGGTTGAGCATTAAGCAATGATTGTGTAAGCAAAGAGTGGATCTGCATGTAGGTCAGTAAGGCAGAGTAGCAATAGTCGGACCTGCACATAGGTCAGTAAGCAGAGTAGTAATAGTCGGACCTGCACATAGGTCAGTAAGCAGAGTAGTAATAGTCGGACCTGCACATAGGTCTGCAAAACAAAGTAGCAATAGTTGGACCTGCACATAGGTTGGAAGAGCAGCAATATGAATAATGGGACAAGCCAGCCAGGCATTCAAGAAAACCAATGAAGGTGACAAATACTCTGAGGATTTTCTGTGGCAGAGGCAGGATTTAGAACATAAAGAAAGTAGCCGCACGGGTCCATGACTCCACCAACACCTCCAAGTACCCGCCATAGGAAAAAAGAAGAAGGTGATGGAAGGCGCCGAGACCCACTGCAGATATTGAAACTAGTTTACAGCATCTGCAGTAGCTTAGTTGACCTCAGAGTATAATAGCAGTGTACAAACATAGAGAGCAGCATCTGTGTTGAGTAACTATGAGTTGTAAAATCCGATAAACATAGAATGGAGGGAGGCGCAATGCTCTGAAAGCAGCTATCACCAGGCAGTATAATGAAACTGCAGCAATGAGGTAGGTAGAATGAGTTGAGAAAGTATGATTGAGCTGCATAGCTAGAGTTCAGAGTAAGCCTGAATCAGGTGAAAACAGTTAAGTGTGTAGCATGGAAAGCAGCTATTTGGTTTTAGTTGAAACACACAGATAATGATTGCAGTAGCATTCTGAGTAACGTGAGAGAAAGTAGCATGAGCTCTGGATTAGCAATATGCTAGGAGCTTAGAAACAAAGCCCCCAAAGGGCAAAATCAAAGACACACAAACACAGAAAACAGGGAACAAACAACAGAAAGAAGCACACAGCCAGAGGCAAAATACAAACCAGATGCAGGAAAATAAACACAGAAATCCAGCAGACACAAGCAGAAGCAGCAAGGCGTGGCGGGGGGGGGTTGGCCCAGCCAGCTGCAGAGGACAGAGCCTCCGGCCAACAAAGAAAAAGTGCTTCAGAAGGAGGCTGAGAGTAACTGCTTATATAGGTCAACAAGTGGGAGTGACTGGCTATTTGTCCACTGAATCACAGGCCCAGCCTTCCAATTCTTCCCATGTAGTGGACAACAGGTCCCAAAATCCTTTAATGTATAAATAGATAAAGTATGGATGCTGAATAGTTTCCAACTCCTGATTGCAGTCATGTCTACTGCAATATCCTTCCTCAAGCTGTTTATGCTTATGATTATTTTTAGCGTTTATTTTTTCATGGCAGCTGAGCCAATGGAGGCCCCACATTTTGTCTGGAATTCTTTTCTCTTTGGATAAATGTGTTGGGGATTGTACATAGTTCTCTGGACATTGGGAAGGTTACTGCTTCCTGAAAGTGTGTGATCCGAAGCCAGATATATATTTCTTTTCTGTTTTTAGTTGCCACTATTAAACTAGTTAGTTTCCATTGTTTTAGCTTCAAAAATGTTTCTCGTGTGTACTCCGGTACTGCTCTTGATCTTGCTAGTGCTCTTAAGTTCCCTCGCTCCCATTGATGAAACCATGCTGCACATGCATGTAAGAGAAGGGTGGTCCAACCTTGTCCAGTAAACACCAGCAGGGGTTTAATATTGGAATACAGAAAAATGCTATAGAAAAAAGTAATGGGATTTATCATTTCCAAGCCTCCTGAAGCTATAGGGAGATACAGTAAGTAATGTTCCTCTTGAGTGGGTTAAGCCTGCTCCCCCACACAGCTTGGAAAAAAATACTTAATATGGTAGTCTCCAGAGATTTTGGAAGGGGGAATACCTGGCTAACATATAAAAATATAAGTAGCAAGTGAGTTTTAAACAGAAAGATCCTTTTTCTCTTGCAATGTTTTCATTTATTCCAACCGGAAACGAGCTGCTGGCCCTGTTGAATTTTAGGCTCCCAATTCAGTTTGTCTGGCTGTTCAGCACCATATGATATGCCTAAAATATTGATAAGGTCCTTAGTTAATTGGATCCTGGCCACAAAGGTGAGCTCAGGGTGTGCCAGGCCCAACTGTGTTCTTATACATTTAGTAATGTTTAAAGAAGTTCCAGAGAAGCTGCCATAATGTATGCAGATTTGTACTGCAGCTTCTGCTGAATCAAAGTCTTTAACTAAGATATATACTGTAAGTCTTCTGCATACGCAAAGGCCATGAATGGTATGTCAGAGTCATTTAATTTGATACAAAGTAAATTTGGTGATGAGTGAAGATTTCTTAATAAAGGTTCTATACAGAAGACATAAAGCAGGGGGCTCAGGGGGCATCCCTGCCTGACTATATTTTAGCTGGGACCATTGGGCCCTTCCAACCTTGTATGACAAGGGTAACTGTTGCAGTTTTATACAAGCATTTAATCCAATCTATAAACACAGGAGGTATGCCGTAGTGTGCTAGACCTGTCCATAAAAAATCATGATGTACAGAATCAAAGGCCTTTTTCTGATCTAAGGATAACACTATGCCAGTTAGTGCATCCCTTTTCCCTTGTTCAGATAGCTCTCTTAATAAAATTAAATGATCTGCGATCTGTCTATTTGGCATCGCACAGGTCTGTGCAGGAACTATAAGATAATGTGCTGTCTTTAATAATCTTGCATTTAAGATTTTAGCTAAAATCTTAAACTCTGTATTTAAGAGGTAGATCAGTCTCCAATTCTGAATGTCTTGCTTAATCCCTTTTTTGTGTATGAATACCAACTGACTGGAAGTCATCCTAAGTGATGGCATTTGGTCTGTTAAGATAGATGTTAAGACTTCTGCCAGTTTCTCTTTGAACTCTTTGCCCATAACTTTATAAAGTTCACTGGTTAGACCATCATTTCCGGGTATTTTGTTGTTAGCTAAGGTATCTATGGCTAATTGTATTTCTGCTGGTTGTGTTGGACTTGTTAAAGCAGCTGTGTGTTCTTGTGTACTTCTGGGACTGTTTAGAGTTTGTAAATATTCTGTTAATTTATCTGACTTAACCTGGTCTGAGCTATACAGCTGCTGAGTATATTGTGCAACAATACGTATTATAATTTGAATAACTGTGTGTACTATACCCTCATCATCCTGTAGCCCTTCCACATGTTTTTGTTTAGATGTTTTTTGACAAGATTCATATGGGCAAGTATATTCCTTCCTCCCTTGAACCCCAAAACGCTGCTGATTCTGCAAATTTGGGCTTGAGTCTGATGAAACGGAACCCTCTGCTGCTTGATATTATTTGTGTATTAAAATCCTGCCCTGTTGTATAAGCTAATGGCAATAATTTCTGCAGTTGCTGTCTATTTTGTAAATAATGAAAACATGACTCATTTCTGGCAATTTTACTAAAGATTTTAGTAATGCTGTAACATCAATGAGTGTGTCTTTCCACCATAAGGTGGGATTTTCATACATGATAAAGACAGATTTTCTTGCTTCAATAAAATAAATCAAGTTTTATTTAAGGTTATTCAAAAGGAGCAAGGAAGAATCAAACTTCCATGTGCCAGGGCCATATGAAGTACCATTAGGTTTACCTATGACTACTTGCAAGATCATGTGATCCGAAAATTCTGTTACCATTACCTTTGTCTGGTGAATACTTAAAGATGGGGAGATATAAGGGCTATACAACGGAGAGCTGTCAGATAAATGATTTATCTACACAAGTGCTGTTTGACCTCGGGTAACCTCACGAGTGGCGTATGCAATATGCAATATGTGCAACTATGCAATTTATGCAATAGGGATGCTTTCTGTCAGTGCAGGGACATTTGCTTTTGATTGCTTATCTTTCTTTCTATATGTTTGTCAAAAAAATGAACAAAAAATTGCATTTTCTGCTCTTTTTTGCTAATGATAAAAAAATCTATAAGGTATCTATAAATGAAACACCACTCATTTTGTAGGTAATTTTGTGCTGAACAGCTTTCATGTTCACAGTACCATGCTATCTTTTTTTATTTTAAAGTTATTGGCATTTGAATATGGGTAGTACTACTACTGAGTCTGAACATTCTAAATGAGTTCCAGAGTGATTGTGACATAGCTACTATATGGATAAATTTCATTTATTCAATGGCTGTGAAGATAAATGGATTTATTCAATGAGTTTTGAGCCCACTCCTATTGCATAAAAAGAAATAATCAATCCTAATGGCCGATGATCCTCTCTAAAAGGTATGGTCAGATTTTCCTTTGTGGGAGACATAGGCATCTATCAAATTGGTTGCCTGAATCATCTGTTTTAAAAAGGTCATATCACAGAAGATTTTTCTAGATTTAGTGTTTTTTCCCCTATCTGCCAAAGAGCAGGGGAATTTCCCTGGTGTCCTGGCCAAATTTCCCTCATTCACTAAAAGTACCACCAACAGCTTAATCTGGTTCAGTGTCAGTTGGCATCCATCCATATCCCCCTTCCCGGGACAAGGCTGAAAATAGGCAGAATTGTCTAGTCCGCCTTTCCCAGTCAACAAAAACTAAATAAATAAATAAGAAGTTTACCTTCATTTTGTGATTGCCTTCAGAACCTACACTAAAGAATTTTACTTCGGATAAGATGTGGTGAGCCAGATAACCCCCACAGCTGTGACCGCATGGCACTGTGACACTGAACCCAAGGGAAAGGGTTGCAGTGCCATGGCCAGTGTTTCTACCTCACTGCCTTAACTGTCCATGCCTGAGCACTGTGACCCATCGAAAAGGGTATACCCCTCCTGCACTACCACCACTCAGGGCTCCCACTAGCAATGATGTGCCTTCAAGGGCACATGTACATCCCGTGGCCTAATTCTCATGTAGCCGCACAGAGATCCATGATTCTGTACTACCTGTAAATATGTATTGAATTGCTGCTAACTGTACTAAAGCTGACTAGCTTGTGATCTGTATATACTGTATATATCCACATACCAATAATGACTGGTTCCTTGGTATGGTTTTGGTCAGGGATTCAGCCATGTAAACCTCCGTCACCATATGGTACATGTTCTATGGCTCTGTAAATAAGTGTTGGTGTTCTGCACACTTGTTTATGCCTCAAGAGTTATGGCTGGTTCTCATGTGTTTCAGGAAGAGGAGAGCAGAGCTAAATTGATTAAAGTAAACCTAATAATGAGCTTACGGTTTCAAGTAAAATTAATTATTCCCTCATCCCAAGTTGCCTTGCTGGCTTCTAAGCATATAGTGTGATGTAACATGACCTCTATTTTATTGACCACCCAGGGTGGCTCCATTTGTCCCTGGCACCAAGGAAAAAAGAACATGATGGAGGCATAAGTAGCAGAGGCTGAGCCAACACACTAAGACAACCCAAAGAAGGAAATACACTGTTGGTGTATCCAAAACAAGTAAATGGTGGCAGCCAGTCTCCCCTTGTGAGGCACAATGTAGCGAGGTCAAAGCAGTTCCATCAGGGTGGCGCAAAGACGCTTATAGATGGTGCAGTGGTGGTTACACCTACTGGGTGTGAGGAAGCTAGACGTGGGAAAACAGACAAGTGGTGGTTTCTGGCAAGAATGTTCATCCAAACAACAGACACAGTAGGCCACCCAGGGTTATTATCCACCCTCCTCTTCTGTAAGTAGGTGGTACAGGCAGATGGCAAGAGGAGTTGTTACACATACTTAATTAATGACCCACTGTACCTTATTTTCCTTCTCCAAGTCAGTATGCAACTCTGCTCTCCCTGGTCCCTGTTATTTGAGCAAAACTGAGTGCTCATAATTCATAACTCTTTGTATTTTGAATGATGAGTAATTGTGTAGCCAGTGGTTATCTTCTTGTAATACACAGAAGTAAAAATAACACTATGAACTTTATTTAGTAGTAGACCACAACAGCAGCTGACAGCGTCTCCAGTGTGCATTTTTTTTCTTGTTTGATTTTTTGAGTACATTGTCCGAACTTGAGCATCTGATGTGGTGACGGATGAGAAACTGGAGCCAACAGCAGTGTTGCTGAAACTGGGGTAGAGAACTAGAGTAGATGTTGTCAGTCTCTGCAGTGCATCTGACATTGAAGGTAGAGCTGTCGACACTCGTCACCTTGAGCTTGTTGTTACTGTTGATCAGTTGGACATACAGTTCCAGGATGTAGATCCATGCCGGTGCTGTATTCCATGTTACTGGTGGAGGATGAGCCTTCATTTTGTTCTTCACGTTCAGTGATACAGTACCTGCAGGAGAAGGAGATGTAATGGGACAGAAATTACACTTTTAGTAAGTGGGCACTAAGTCTCCTGCCTTGAGAGTCCAGTGGAAAGAAGAATCCATTAGTAATGATTTTTCATTTGGGACCCTGGCTCAGACACTCACCATCAAAGTGGATGAAGAAAGGCTGTTATGGCACACACTGGGGCTGGAGTCCTTGGTACTTGCTGCTGGTACCACCAGTCACTACACTGATACCGGAGGCCAGATTTATAGGTGGAGGAGGATGTGTGTTGGTGCCACCTGGACTTGACTGTGGATACTGGAGTCATTCTTTGCCCTTGCAGGGAGGAGCAGGCTGTGGTGCCAGAGGAGGTTTTGTGTCCCCACTGTCAATGGTTATACCTGCAGGAGAGGGAGACACAAGGGAACAGAAAAGATAGTTTAGTAAGGGGGGGCACTACGTCCCAAGCCTTTATTCCTGGGATGGTCTTCTGGAGGTAAAATGCCCTTAGTAGTACTGTTTCCTAGGACCTGTATAAGAGGGCAGATTGCTGGGGGGAATTCATTTTGGCTGGCTATTGCTAGCTGGTCTTACAGTGGCATAAGAGACCAGGTTGCTGGAAGTAAGTTAATTTTGGTTGGCTAATGATAACAGATCTTATGCTGGCACAAGAGACCGGGCTGCTGGAGGGAAGATCAGATTTCTAGTCACCTTATTGGCTTACAGCCTGACACACCTCCAGAACCTGCTTTTCCCATAGACTATACCAATATGTTTGATTTGCATTCTGCAATCCAACAGCTCCAGCCAAGCAGCCCTGGGACTCTCTTCTAATCAGGCGGACTGTATTTTAGTACTGGGTGGGGTTTCAGCTTGCCCACCAGAATTGAAACAATGAGGCCAGCTTTGTGTGCTGCACTCAGTCACTGTCAGAGCACCACATTCTCTCTGTGTGGGTTCTTGGAACTTTTCCTGCTGCTTCAGACCTCCCCAGCACGAAGACCACCTGCTGATGAGTCAGGTGCCCCCTGCTCAAGCCAAGCAGCCCTGGGACTCTCCTCTAATCAAGCAGACTGAATGACTATTCAAGGAAGTCTTCTTAAGTGGTCCTTCTGTGCTGCCATCCTTGCATGAAGAACCAAGAATTAAGGGCATTGTGGAGTCTGCCTGGAATCAGTTGTGAGTCAGCTGTTCGGATGGCCATGCCGCTCACCAGGTCTGTCTCGTCCTGCCTCCATCGGATCTCTGCTGCACCATAAACATATGCAAAGCACAGAAGACTAAATACCATAGATATAGATATAATCTATAAATTGCAGTTGCTTTATTGTATTCTAGATACACATTGTTGCTCACCATGTCTTGACTGTGCGATTAATTCTCAGTTTGCAGTCATGCTGTCTGTTTGGTTGTGCTTTTATTAACAGTCTGCTACTAATCTATGAAACTCTGTCAGTCATTCACCTTGCATTAGTTTTGTTCCACACTGAAACGTGTTCCTATTGACTCATTATATAATCCCTGTTTGGGTACACCCATTTTATTGCTTATCATACTAGTATTTATTTGTTTGCACTAGTTTTCGTCTTTGTATGCTAATCATGTCGTTTGTCAATCTTCAGCGCTGCTTCCATGTCAGTATACTATGTGTCTTTCCATGCTGCATCACCTCACTAGTCACTGCCACCATCCCATATTAGTCACATGCTTATTTATTGTTACCATAGGTTCCCACTGTGTAGTCCTGTTAACAGGTGGAGGGTAAGTGCTTCATTGTGAACTATTTCATCAATTAACTACCCTGCTTAATAGTTGGCTGTGGCACCTCTCTTCATGCTTGCAATGTATTTTCCCTTTCTGTTTCTCATTCCTTTCCTCCTAATAGCACTGCCAGCATCTCCTTCTCTCCCCATCCCCTGATACCACCCCCATTCCCCCTCTGTGCTCACCTGTCCCTCAGTCCTCCCCTTACCCTCCTCCACTCCTATCCACCCATCTCCTATCTTCTCCCTCCCTCCCTCCCTTAACTTTGAAATTCCTACACCATTCTGTTGGAGCAGGACTGCCAAGAAGGGGCACCCGAGGTAATGGACAGTGAGGATGTGGGGGTGCTCCCTAGTGGAGTTCCCAGGAGGAGGAAGGAGAACAACAGAGAAGGAGGAAGCAACATCTGGTGGGGGACACAACTGTTGAGCCGATAGAGTTTGGAGGAAGGAAAAGGGGTAGAGAGGGAGGTAAAGTGCCTGCCTGGTGCCACGGCTCAGAGGGTGGGGAACGTAGCCAATGGATCGCGAGGGCAATAAGAAGGAAGTGGGAGCTACGTGTCATTGTCCACCTTGGGATGAAAGACCTATCTAAGGGTGGGACAGGAGAAGTAAAGGAGCAGTTTAAGGAACTGGGGAAGAGTTTTAGGAAGTTAGCACACACTGTAGCTTTCACGGAAGTGCTGCCTGTCTACTACAGGGGGATGTAGTGTGAGCTCCGCACTAAGGTCTTCAACTCATGGTTAAAGGAGTGGAGCAGAGGACGGGGTACAACTGCATTGGGGAGTGGGGGACCACCAGGAGATATCAGAGCATATACCATGGGGATGGCCTGCATCCATCCAGAGGGGACCCACAGTCCTCCCTCAGTGGATGGTTTAAGTGTTACATCAATGGACATTAAAACTAGCTGAGGGGGTAGCGGAAGAAAAGGGGGAGGCAGTAACTGCCCCCTTCCCCACAAGCTGAGTTGGAGAATAGGAAGATCCTGAGAGGAGAGAATCCCACCACGATGCAAGATAATCAAGGTAGCAGGATTAGCAAAGGAAGAAAGGGGAAAGAGGAGCACTCCAAAGAGAAAGGGGTGGAAGGGGGTACATTTGGGAAAAGGGGAAAAGGGCAAGAAAAGGGCTAACAAAATCTGGAAGGAAGATCATGTATGCCAGTGCTAGAAGTCTGGGAAATAAGATCTCAGACCTAGAGGCCATCCATCATGGCAGAGGCAGACCTGGATTTTGTGGCCATTATCAAATCATGGTGCACTAAAAGCCATGTCTGGGATATAACCTTACCAGGCTACATGATGTTTAGAAGGAAAAGGGAGGAAGAAAAGTAGGGGCAGTGCTGCTTTATGTGAAGGAAAACATAAAAGCAATGGAGGTACTGGGAATTCAAGGGGAAGGGCGAGGGGATGTGAGTCATCCTCAAGCCAGGAAACAGAGCTGCTATTCGGATAGAAGTGATCTACTGGCCTCTGACACAGAGGGAGGACTTAGATAAAGAAATTTTAGAAGCAATTGGCAAAAAGGCTGAAAAGGGGGAGGTGGTGCTGGTGGTGGATCTAGACCGGAGCCTCCCTGCTGCAGCATCAGCTAGAATTTCTTCACAGAACGGGTGGTGGACAAGTGGAACACCCTGCCAGAGGAAGTGGTGGGGGCTGAAACAATCACGGAATTTAAGAATGCATGGGATAGACATAAAGGAATTCTAGAGGTCAGGGGTAAGGGGAAATAGACTTCTAGGAAAACAAACTGAACTTACAAGCTCAAATGGGCAGACTAGGTGGGCCATAGGCCCTTATCTGCCGACACTGTCTATGTATCTATGTATCTATGTAGAATCTGAGATGTCCTGGACTCCCTGCAGGGAGCAGTCCTCAAGCAACTAGTCAATGGACCCCCTTGGGTGGGGCAATACTGGACCTGGTGCTTACTTACAGGGACAGTGTTGCAGACATGGTGTTCTTAACATTGGTGACTCAAATTGAGTGACTCAGGTTTGAGTACCTGTGGGAATAGCGACCATGAAAACATAACGAAATGAGTGGTACTGAACAGTGAAAGAGAACAGCCAGACAGAGTGAACAGCGAGGCACCAGAGTCAGCTATATTACGTTATAGGGTTTCTCTGGCAAGCCACTTCACAGCTGCTCATCTTATGTGGTGGCTACAGTCACTGCCTCTGAAGCTGGTAGACCCAGGTTCAGGACTGGCTATTGGGATTTTTTGTGGGTTTTTTAATTTTTGGTTGTTTAACTTTAATTTTTTTTTATTTCTGAACTCCTGTTCCTCCGACTTTGTTCCCCCGCCAGCAGGTTGCCTACCCCGACATTCTCCACCTCCCGACTTGTGTCCCCCTCCCTGAGTTGTATCCCCCCTTGAGTTTCTTCCACTCCTGAAATCTACCCCCAGTTGGCTATTTTAATTTGGGTGGGTGCAGGGGGCAAAGATTTAAATTGCCCCCCCCCGCAAAGACTGTGAGCACTGTCGCTATTCTTTAGTGGCACTTTAGTGCTTATAGCCATTTTTGTTTTCACTGATGAGCACTTGCTATTTTTGGTCCATGCCATTTTGTAGGTGCTGTTATTACATAGAACTGCAGACACTGGAGTGGGAAGTCATCTGGGGACCAGTGATCATTGTACAGTGCGATTCACTATAAGAAACGTGGCAGAATCAAACCACACATGGGTGTATGTCCTGGTCTTCAGAAGGGCTGACTTCACAAAGACGGGAGAATCCCTCCGAGAAGACCTGGCAGGAGGGGATGTCCTGAGTGGGGTGGAGGACAAATGGGGCAAAATAAAAGAGGGCATAGTAAAGGCAACAAACCTGTGCATCAAGCAAGTAAGCAAAAGGAGAAGGAAGAGGAGACTGTTATGGTTCTTGAAGGAGGTGGCAGAAAAGGTAAAGGCAAAAAAAGTGGCATTCAGAAGGTATAACGAAACCCAGAGAGAGGAGGATAGGTAATTGTATCTGGGAAAACAGAGGGAGGCAGGCAAAGCAGTAAGGAGCGCAAAGGTGCAAACTGAGGAAATTAGAGCCCAGACAGTATCAAAAGGGAACAATACGTTTTTAGGTAAGTTAGCATGAAAAGGAAGACAAAGGGAGGGATTGTGCAGATAAAGAAGGAGGGGAGGGACTGTATGGAGTGGGACCAAGAAAAGGCAAACATCTTAAACAAATACTGCTGCTCGGTGTTTATAGTAGAAGGAGAGGGACCATGAAAAGGCACAAGGAGCTTTGAGGGTAGGGAAATAGACATTAGTCTCTTTTCTGACGACAGGGTCAGGAAAGCATTCGCTAATCTAAGGGTAGACAAAGCCATGGGACCAGATGGAGTGCACCCAAGGGTGTTGAGGGAGCTCAGGGAAGTACTAGCTGCACCTCTGACAGACAGACTTGTTTAACAGATCACTGGAGACTGGCGTGGTCCCGGAGGACTGGAGAAGAGCAGACGTAGTCCCATTTCACAAAACTGGTAGCAAAGAGGAGGTGGGGAATTATAGACCTGTCAGCCTGACATCGGTGGTGGGAAATTAATGGAAACACTACTAAAGGAAAGGATTGTGGCACATCTGGAATCCAGTGGATTGGACCTGCGGCAGCATGCTTTCACAGGGGGAAGGTTGTGCCAAACAAATCTGATAGATTTTTTTTGACTAGGTGACCAAGGTGTGGGATCAAGGAGGAGGGACGGCTGTCACCTACCTGGATTTCAACACGGCTTTCGACACCTTTCCACATAGCAGACTGGTAAACAAGTTGGGGAGCATGGGGTGGGCAATAAGGTGGCATGCTAGAAGTCATCATTGTGATATGTGACAGGAATTGGGGTGGTTGACCCCTGAAAATAAGAGAAAAATGCTGTGGGCAACTCAAATCCACAGAGTATTAAGCTCAGAAAAAACAAAATACCTGATGGATAAATTGGATAATAACATCCACAGACTTAAATATAATTTAAGAGAACCCCAATGTGGCCCAGTTAGACCAAAAATAAAAAAATCATTTTGGAAAATGTCCCTGAGGACTATCTAAGCTTCCACTTGGAATCTGATAGATAATAATACGAAGAGCACAAATCATCACTCAAAACACTTTGCAAAATCTTTAAAACATAAGTTAAGAACAAAATATATGTGCAATGGATGTACAGATAGCACTTGAAGATACATGCCTGGGAACTGTCCAGAGGGACTGGGATTATATGGATTAATGTCCAGGATGTCACTTGTTACTGTTTTATGAATGGATTAACTGTCTGATAATTGTTTGATGTGCTTATGCAACTGGATGAGATAATATGGGTAATCCGTGAAGTGGATGCATGAGGAAGGGCGCCGTCCATTATGGCGACTCCTTCCTGGCGCAATCCACTCACAGCAATGGAATGGTAGGGTGACCAGATGAGGGGGTGGGTGAACTAGGCGACAGGATGTCGCTATATGTACGCATGCCGGGGGGGTGGGAGCGAGCACGGCAAGCATGGACTGGGAGGGGGTGGAGAGGCTGTAGGGGGTGGTGCTGCAGTTGCTGGTCAAGCTGCATCATGGCGTCGGGGATTGGCTAGTGGCTGGGGTGGCTGAGGTACTGTGTTCGGGTCTGGGCGCTAGTGCAATTTTTTATTGTGCCCAGCCAGAACCTTTTTTTTTTTTTTACTGCTTTCACCCCCGACATGCACCCCCTGGAGTTGAGAATTCTTAAGTAGAGGAGCCCCCACAGAAAGCAGTAAAAATCTGTCCTGGTGCCATTGTTCTGGTGTGCGGTTGTCAGAATGCCAAAAATGTGTTTGGCACTCTGACTGAGCGATAATGGTGATCACCTTTAGGCGTTCGCTGTTACCATGTAGACCTGATAATATGAGATAATGCTTGTGTAACTTGATTTGCTTTGTGGCTTTGTGCCTTTCTATCCATGGGATATACCACCCTGTACGGGTACAATGCAAGGAACCCAAAGGAGGGTTCTCCCTACAGGTGCCATGGGAAATGAAATGCTCGGCCAGTTGTAGGTTAGGAAGAAGCCCATGGCAAAGAGAGATGAGCTGCTAGGAGGAGGGTGGATGGTGGGCAATGAAAATGAATCCTGGTGAGAAGCCCAAAGTGTGTGACCTTTTTAAGCTTGATGGGGAGTGACTTTGTTTGCTCCACCCACATGAACCTCAGGCTTAAAGCCCTCCCATTCAATGTGCTTACACAACTGGATGAGATAATATGAGATAATGCTTGTGTAACTTGATTTGCTTAGTGGCTTTCTGTCTCTCTATCCATGGGATATACCACACTGTAGGGGTACGATGCAAGGGACTCTAGAGGAGGATTCCCCACTACAGGTGCCACGGGGATGAATGCGTCAGCTAAAGGTAGGTTAGGAAGAAGCCCAAAAAGAATACCCAAAGATGTCAAGCTTTGAAGAGGCGAGGGTGATGAATTAATTCTGTGAAGAGAAGGGCTACATTCCTAAGGAGAGTGGGGAAAGCCGGGGCCACCATCCGCCTCCATCCAACAGCAGAACCTAACTAACTGAAGAAAGCACCAGCTCTAACTAATATTATGACCACTGGCACAGAGGAGAGGAAAAACCCCCTTTGAGGAGGAAATCTCTGGGGATCCAAGGCCTAGTTCGCCTTCTCTCCAGGCTGACGACGTTCTTTTATTGAGGACGTATTTCAGTAAAAGAGTGGTTCATTAACTAGGGATATGAGTAAGGAGGATGATGACTAGATAGGGAAAACTCCAAAGAAGCGCAAATTAAAGAAGGAACATGAGGCAGCAGGGACCCGAGAAGGGTATGCTCGAATAGGCAATGGGAAGGATTAAATCCATGAAGAGGTCAGAGAAGCAAGGGGCATCCAGATGTGCTCATGAAGAGATTCCAGATGTGCTGATGAGGAGACCGAGGATAATGCAGACTGACTTGATTAAGCGATGCAAGGGAGCAGACACTGAGGTTGAAGAGGCATGCTTGATTATGCGATGTGAACAATTAAACTCTGAATGATTAGACCCTGAGGTTGTAGTCCATGAGGTAGCATAGAATTCAATGATAGGAATGTTTGAGTAAGCGATGTAAATGGATAAACCTTGAGGTAATGCTGAGTGAATGATGACTGGAGTTATGGTCTCGATACATGCGGCAGGATGGCCGCAGGTTGATAAGGTGGCGTAGGAGTCATGATAGGTACGCCCAAAAAGAAATATCGATAGCAGGCCACAAGTGGTGTGAACCCTGGATTTGCCGGTAAGGAATTGGAAGAGGAGGAGACAGGAATGATTCAATGATAATGATGACTGCCGCAGGAGTGCAGTGGTTCAACATGAGCAGATTGGGGAAAGCAGACTGTAAATGAACTTGAAATTGAATGAAGGAACAGGAGGCAACAATGAATACCGATGGTGAAGATTGCCACAGGAGGGTGGCATGTCAATGAAATGCGAATAAAGGAGATGGGAATGAACTTGTACAAAGATAGGATGCTCGATAGAGTGATGCAGGTAAGGAGGCTCCTCAAAAGGAGGTAGACTCGAGGCCAAGAAGGCATGTCTAGAACCAGAGGGTAGGTGAACCAGAGGATACACTCAGGATGAGCAATCAAGAGGTGCAAAATCTGATGATGTATGATGAGGAGTGAAGTCATGAGTGGAGAGAATCCATGACAGCTGGGATGAGAATAGACGCTAGGCTAAGGAAGGTAAAATAGGAATGGATGAGGTACAATAATGGATTGAAGCCATGGAGGCTGGTATGGGAAAGCGAGGTACGAAAGGATGAAGGATGATGGGGAGGTCAATGGGTTAGCATAGGACCCAGCCTGTATGAGATGAGAACTGCAGTAGGGTGAGTTGCATGAGGCCAGACAGAGTAAGAAATATCGAGTGCAGGCCAGACTGAGCCCGCTGAGGTATACCGATCGGTGAGCCGAGGCAGATTGATTGAGCGATGGAAATAGATGAGCAGGTCAGTGCGAGGCAGCGTGGAGCCAAGAGGGCTAAATTAACTTGAATGAGTCAGCTACAGACAGGTCGAGCATCTGGAACTGAGAGAGGTAAGCCATGAATGGAGCAAATCCATGACGGCGGACGAGGGATGGATGATGATAGAGTGAAGCCATGATTGGAGTGAATCCTTGACGGCAGGCACTTGGACAATGAGGAGGGAAGCCCTGATGGCTGGGATGAGAAGAGGCATGATACGAGATGGAAGCCATGACTGGAGCGAATCCTTGACAGCTGACGGAGTGAAGCCAAGATTTGAGGCTCGATTGCAGGGCATGCGGCAGAAGGGATGTGGATGTACTAAAGAGACAAGAACAAGGAGGAAAGGTGATGGTAGGACAGGGAAAACCCCCAAAGAAATGCACAGGTTGTGGGGAGACGAGGTCCCAGCGATGGAGGTGAAGGGAGGGCTGAAACCGAATGGAAAAGACACAAGGTGATCAGCTGATCATGGATGGTCAAATAGAGCCACCTGCTGGACAGTAGGAGAACCTGCCAGAGAGAAGAGCAAGAATCGTCCTGATATAGGTATGAGCAGATGAGCGTATAGTACGAAACTGGGAGGGAGAACATCTAGGGGGGGCAGCACAATGAGACATAGAAAAAACCAGCAGAGTACTCCAGAGAATTGGACTTGCCCCACAGAAATGAGAGACAGAGCAGGAGAAATAACATGGAGAATGGAGCACATACGTAGATATGATGGAGGGAGGTAGAGGACAGACTTTGCAATGAATGTCATTCCCAGCTGTCAAAATAAAGAAAGTCATACCCAACAAAACAAATGATCTGACAGACATGAGTATAGAGGTCCTGACCAGCCAGCACATGGAAATGTCTTAGGAGCCAAAAAAAACATAGCCCAACTGAGAGTTGCAGGTATGCGAGAGCCATATGAAGCTGCAGATAAAATGAACATATGCAACCGCTGCGGGAGGCCCAATGAAGAAACTGTGTGAACCAAGTGGGGGGTTGACAGTAAACCCGGAAGTGCGGTGGGTTCTCCATAGGAAGACGGCTCAAGTTCACCATGAGCCCCTTTCAGAACAGAAGAGCCCCCTAACAATAGACCAGGCAAAGAGACAATAGCATTTCCTGTAATGTGCTTCCTGAAAGGAAAGAAAAACACAACAGTACTCCAAGGAAACTGCACAACAGCATAAAGTACATCACCACTCCGGTGTCCTCGACGCAGCTTCCTGACTCCCGATATCTGGTAGCAGCAGGCAAAGCAGTGCACACTGAGTGAGGGAAGCTCCATTTCCCATCCCCGGTCTCCCTACTAGCCGGTCAGAAGCTGCAAGGAGCAGGTAGATGCACAGTCAGAATGGGAAGAGCCAACCGCCAAAGCAGCAGATGGGGGAGGGAGGAAGGGCACGTCCTCCGTAGGCCAGAAATAGGCCCCCAGTTAGTGAGTGAGAAGAAAATGTAGAAGGAGATAGAAAACAGAGGTGCTCCCACTCTCCAACTCACTGTCTCTCAGTGGGTAAGGCAGCCGACAGAGAGAGAGAGAGCCCAGGGAGCGTGCTAAAAGCAGGGGCGACGAAAAGGGGGACAAAGCCGACAAGTGGCAGCAGGAGAGGGGAAAAGACAGTGGAAGGCAGACTGTGGGTGAGCAGAGGGCGAGGAGTGCTCAAGAGCACCAATGGAGAGGGGCCAATGGACAGAAGCAGCAGTAGCTGCGAGACAGAGAGCAGTGAAATGAGCTAGGCAGGAGGAGATGAATGAAGGGGCAGTAGAGACCAGGGAAAAATGGAGCATGGCATGAGGCCAGAGGTAGAGAAGAAAAGCAGCGCCTCCGGCTACAACGAAAAATTAATCCTGGTGAAACCCAGGATGTGTGACCTTTTAAGCTCGATGGGGGAGTGACGTTGTTGCTCCGCCCATCGAAAATCAGGCTTAAAGCCCTCCCATTATGTCAACTAAATCTGCTCTTTACTTGAGGAAACTTTTAAAATTTTGTATATGTATTATTCAGGACCATCTTGAAAATAGGTCTTGGGACCTAAAGATGTGAATATGAGATCTCCTCCTGTATAAAAATGAAGCATTTTACTACTACTACTAACTTGGGTAAGAAACTGGTTATAGGATAGGAGGCAGAGTGTGATGCTAAATGGACTTCACTCCGAGGAGGGGAGAGTGACCAGTAGGGTTCCACAGGGGTCGGTGCTGGGGCCGGTCTTCTTTAATGTCTTCATTAGTGACATAGTGGAAGAGCTGGAAGGGAAAGTCTGCCTCTTTGCGGATGACATCAATATCGGCAACAGAGTGGACACTCCGAGGGAGGGAGGTGCAAAGGCTGGCAAGAGATTCGAAAAGGCTGGAAGAGTGGTCAAAGGTTTGGCAGCTAGGATTTAATGCAAAAAAGTACAAAATAATGCATTTGGGCCACAGAAACCTGGGGGCTGAGTATAAAATGGGGGAAAGATATTTGCAACAACCAAGCAGGAACGGGACGTGGGGGTAATCATATCATATGACCTAAAGGAGGTCGACAATATGACAAGGCAGTTGAGAGAGCTAGTGGGATGCTGGGGTGCCTAGGTTGGGGTTTCACCAGCAGTAAGAGGAGAGTGGTGTTAGCCCTATATTGGTCACTGGTAAGATCCCACTTTGAGTACTGTGTCAAATTCAGGAGACCACATCTCAGGAAATACATAGACATAGTGGAGGCAGTCCAGAGGAAGGCTACCAAAATGGTGCAGGGTCTGCATCAAAAGCCCTATGAGGACAGGCTAAAGGAGTTAAATATGTACACCCTGTTAGAGAGGAGGGAAAACGGGGATATGATCCAGACCTTTAAATACCTCACAGGGGTGAATAAGGTACAGGAGGGAAGTATTTTTCAGAGAAAAAGATGCTCTAGAACAAGGGGTTATGATACGAAGCTGGAGGGGGGGTAAATTCAGGAGAGATGTGAGGAAGTTCTTCTTCATAGAAAGGGTGGTGGATGCCTGGAACAGCCTTCAAGTAGAGGCAGTGGGGGTGAGAACAGTGGTGCGATTCAAAAATGCCTGGGATAGGCACAGAGGAAACGTAGGGGTAAGGAAGGGGAGTGGACGAGGCAGAGCCATAGATCATGCAGGGTCTGCAGCATAAGCAATTACGACAAAAATGGGCAGACTAGATGGGCCATGTGGCCCTTATTTGCCATCAATTTTTATGTTTCTATGTAGGACAGGGGCAAATGTGGGGTTGGGGTTGCTATTTTTACACATCAGAGCCTCTCCTTCATTATGACTCCTAGAGAAGCTGTATCATCCTCCCATGAGTTTCTCCTTATTAGTTTGTCTTTTCCCTCCTCTCTGCCCATTTTCATTGGTGTATTCTGTGCATCACCCAAAATACTGAAGAACTATTTATATTAGTTTTAGTTTAATTTTGTGGTCTAGTTTACAGCCAAAGCATTTGATAGTGTCAGTCGGGGTCACCTTAGTTCACAGCCAAAGCGGTTGTGTAATTGGTTGATCTGCTGTTTAAAATGACAGTCTAACTATCATGCTAAAAAGTGCTGCATTTACTCTGTAGTGAAGTTTGTCATGCAATAAAGTGCTGCACTGGATCCGGCCTGGTGGCGCTGAAGGTTGAGGCACTGGACACCACACCTCATGCCACACTGGCGACCTGGGTTCAGGAGTGAGCTCAGGCTGCTGGGGGTCGGCAGGGGAGGAGAGGATTGAGCGTCCGGAGGACTGCTCTCCTGTCCTGGGATGGGGGACGTTCCCGTCCCGGGCTGTGGTGGCTCCTGGTGGTGTCTGGGAGCACAGCAAGCCCGCGATCCAGCAACCAAAGGGATTGGCTGCAGTGGCAATCCTGTAGGCACACACGGGAGTATGTGCACCTGTGCTGGATGCATTGCACATCTGAGCTTAGAGGGAGGGACCAATACAAGAAAAATCCCCGTCCTCAGGGATAGGCGAAGGTACCTCTGCCTCCACTGAACCACACTCCCGACACCGGATTCTCCTCTCCAAGGGGCCAATCCCCAACCCAGTTTACTAGATTGTAGATAGAGTGTCCTGGGCTGATAGGGCAGCCTCACCTCGGGGGGAGGGGGGTTCAGAGCCAGGGGATTTCGCCGGGTTGGTACGAAGAGATGGAAGGGTCTCAGGTGGGAGGTAGAGCTTGGGAAAAAGTAAAAGTTGCAGGAGAGAGTTCCCCAAGGAAGGAGCATAAAGAGGATTTTAAAAAAAAGTGCTGCATTAACAGCACCAGTATTATGATCGCAGTGACCGCATTTACGGCAATCATCAATTCACATTCGGGCATTTCAGGTTACCATAGGTCAGCACAGATCAAGAACTTGATATCGACAGTCAGACTCGAGATTACCTTAGTTCACAGCCACAGTGGTTGATTGATCAGCTGATCCTCTAATTAAAAATGACAGCCTGATTGTTTTGTGCTACTGTACATTACAATGTTCAGGATACAGCACCTGCTGAAGCGCTACTGTGGTGGTGTCTGATGTAGCAGCACTATTGAGCAGAGGTTACAGAATGATTCAACCTGGGATTTATACAGCATTTTACAACCATCATCGATCATGTGGTTTACTCACATGTAATAACTGTTTAATGCCATTTTCGTTTCACTGGTGGCAACATGTCCATAAATATAGCCAAATATAAATGCCATTGAACATTAACAGTTCTACAGTATCATCCTTCTCTCTGGTTGAATCTATCACTTTTATCGCCTCCCATTGCTCTTCCCTCTTCCTTGCATTTCGCCACCTCCCCTACCTCACTCAGGTATCAATTGAGACTCCTTCCCTTCCCTTCCCCCTTATTCCTGTTTCCCCTCTCATTAACAGTCAGTTTATACCTGTTGTAATGCTTAACTGTCAGCTTTATTTGTCTGATCATTATGCACTTTCTGTGGTCTCCATTACGCATGATTTTGCGCTCTTTTTGTAACACTGTATTTGTCTAAGCTATGTATTAGTTTTACCCTTTGTTCCCCACCCCCAGGTCGCACGTGGAAGTGAGCCTCAGTTTAGTGTGCCTTTCCCAGTCACCAATTTGCAAATAAATATGTAAGTATTTACAATACAAAGTACAGTTACTGTATTGATGACAAACAATAACACAGTTAAATTTATATTGGGTTTCTTAATTTTGTTTTTGGTATTCTTAAAATGTTTGATTATCTTTGGTGTTTTGGGGGTACATCGTGCAATCCTTCCTCTGTTTTGGAACCCACTAGGGATGGGGCAGTTCTGAACCTGGTACTTACAAACAGAGAGAGCACTGTTGACGTCACTCGTGGGTAGCCCCTAGGTACAAGTGATCACCATATAGTGGGGTTTGGCATACAGATAGGACGAAAAAAACACACTAAGACAGGGGTCCTTAACTTCAGGAGGGCAGCTTTTCAAGAAATGGGAAACTGCCTCAGAGACTGCCTCAAAAAGGGGGAGGCAAAGGGTGAGTGGAGACTCAATTTAGAAAAATGAAGGAGCGTATAGCCCACTGGTGCTGGTGATAGACAAGAAGTACAGGAACTCAGGCATTGACAACTGTGAAATGCAGAATGAAGATCCTCAATCTGAAGGATAGTTGTGTCAAGACACATCTATCTATTTAGACACTAGTAGATTCAGTTAAAGATATTGAAGTATTTCTAGGAAAAAAGCATTGTTGTACAAGTCAAATGTTGTTATGGAAACCCTGATTTCAGGTCACAGGCCTAGAAACTGGCATTATGTTGCTGGTTTAAGAATTTCAGTTCCAGTGTCAGTAGGAAAAAGTACAGGAACTCTGTTCCTGCTGCAAAAAAAGTACAGGAACCAAGTTCCTATGTGTTCCTGTTCACTTTCATCACTGGTGTAGCCCAGGGAATGGTATGCTGTTTGAAGGAAGTAAGCAAGGGAAACAGGAGGAAGAGGCTGCTATGGTTCTCTAAGAAGATGGCAAAGGCAGCGAAGGAGAAGAAAACAGCATTTAGAAAGTAAAAGAAGACTCAGAAGGATGAAGGCAGACAGGTATATCTGGCAAAACAATGGGAGGCAGGAAGGAGAGTGAGGACAGCTAAATCACTAACAGAGGAGAGAATAGCTATGGAGGCCAAAAAATGGGACAAGACCTTCTTGGTATATGTGGGGAGAAGAGGAGGACAAGGGGAGGGATAGTAAGAATCAGGAGGGCAGGGGTGGGACTGTGCAGCGGAAGATCAAAAGGAAGTGTAAACACTGAACGATTACTATTGCTTTGTCTTCAAGGTAGAGGATGGGGAGGGCGGACAACATGCTGCAGTAAGCAACAGGGAGAGGGAGGAGTAGACACAAGTCCATTTTCAGTGGAGAGGGTCCAAATGGGACTGGAATCCTTAAAGGAGAATAAGGTGATGATGCTGAATAGGATTCATCCAAGGGCCCTAAAGGAACTGAGCACGGTGCTAGATGCCCCTCTGGCAGCGCAATTTAGCAACTCACTAGAGATGGGGGAAGTTCCAGAGGACTGAAGGAGGGCTGATGTGGTCCCCCTGCACAAAAGTGGCAGTAGGGAGAATGCTAGCAACTACAGGCCAGTCAGTCTCACATCAATGGTGGGGAAGTTAATGAAGACACTACTGAAGGAGAGACTCGTGGAGCACCTGGAGGCAAAAGGGCTGCGGGACCAACAGCAGCATGGTTTCACAGGAGGGAGGTCATGCCAAACTAATCTCATAGATTTCTTTGGGATATCGAGGAGGTGAATCAGGGAGAGCAATCAACATGGCCTATCTGGACCTCAGTAAGGCATTCTACACTGTGCCGCCGCACTAAAGGCTAGTTAAGAAACTAAGCAGCTTTGGTGGTGGGGGAGAAAGTGACAAGCTGGGTATCAATCTGGTTAAAGGATAGGAGGTAAAGGGTGGTAGCAAACAGTAACCACTCAGGAGCTAGGAGAGTGACTAGTGAAGTGCCACCGGGTTCAGTGTTGGGACCGGTCCTCTTCAGTGTCTTCATAAGCTACATTGAGAAGGAGCTCGAGGGTAAGGTGTGTCTCTTTGTGGATGATGCAAAAATCTGCAACAGGGTTGACACACAGGAAGGGGTGGAGAGAATGCAAAGGGATCTGAGGAAACTACAGGAATGGTCTAGAGGGTGGCAGATGGGTTTCAATGCCAGAAAGTGCAAGATTATGCACTTAGGGCTGCGGAACCCAGGGGCTGTGTATAAGATGGGAGAGTGGAGCTTACTGTCACCAAGTAAGGAAGAGACCTAGTGGTCATCATATCTGATGATCTCAGGGTAGCCAAGCAGTGTGACAAAGCAGTGGGAAAGGCTAGCAGGATGCTGGGGTGCATTGGTGGAGGGATTTCCAGCAGGAGGGAAGTGGTGCTGCCATTGTATCGCTCACTGGTGAAGTCCCATCTGGAGTACTGTGTCCAGCTCTGGAGGCTACACCTTCTCAAGGACATTGAAAGAGCGGAAGCAGTACAGAGAAGGGCAACCAAAATGGTGAGGGGGCTGTATGAGAAGCCAAATGAGGAAAGGCTACTGGAACTCAAGATGCACTCCCTGGAAGAGAGGAGAGCAAGAGGGGACATGATTGAAACCTACAAGTACTTCACTAGATTGAATAAAGTGTAAGTAGAGGGTCTATTTCAGAGAAAGAAAGGCACTAGAACAAGGGGACATGCAATGAAGCTAAAGGGGACGTTTAGGAGAGATGTGCGGAAATACCTCTTCACAGAAAGGGTGGTGGATAACTGGAACAGCCTGCCAGAGGAGTTAGTTGGGGCAAAGACTGTGGGCAGCTTCAAGCATGCATGCATGAGATAGGCACAGGAGCATATCAGGAAGACGAACAGGGGAGGGAGTGACAGCTATGATTAACTAGAGTCAGTGGTGATGGAATAGGCAAAGACAAGGACCAGATTGGATTGTCCTAAAGGTTCTTTTCTGGTGACAAAATCTGTTTGTTCCTATATTTCTTAACCACATATGATTAACTGCAGACTATACAGATTACAGCACATAAGACACAACCATACATCACCTGACAAGAAAAATGCGTAAAATATTCACAAGATTTACAAGGTCTGGTCATGTCATGAATCACTATGATAAATAATTAACATATAAGTACCATGATGCAGTAACTTCAGAAATATTAAATGAATGTTAACTGCACATGATAAATGACACAGTGCACCAACATGGATGCTACCATAACTTTTGTGGCCTGATATTCAAAAATGTGCAAAGTGAAATGCAAGAATTTGAGCTCCGCTTTGCTATAGCCCGGCTGCCCGAAGATGCATAATTCAGTGGAATAGCGCAATGATGCAATTCAACTGGATTTAGGGCCTTGTCAGCCCAGTGCTAAGCCACTTAGCACTGCCCCGACATGACTACTGAAGTATGCCGCCACAATGGATTGTGCCGAAGTGCAATTTGCAATATTCAAACAGACCCATGAAAATGAGCCCATTGAGCATGCAAGACGCTAAGGGGCCATTTGCATGCCCATTATGGGCTCTTTTGCATGGATAGCTGGGCAGTTTAGCATGGTGCCCCCCCCAGTTGGCCAGTCCCAGATGTGGAGCTATCCCTGGTGCTAGTGGTTCCCCCCCCCAGATCCCACACCTGTTAATTATACATCATTTCCCTGGTGCTAGTGGTGCCCCCTCCTGCTGATCCCACACCTGTAAATTATACATAAGTTCCCTGGTGTCTAGTAGTCCCCCCCCCACATCCATGCCCGATGCACCATAGTTCTGTTCCTGGTGTACAGTGGTCATTCCCTCCACTTGATCCTTCACTTAGTACGTTACACCATAGTCCTGGTGTTTAGTGGTCCCTCCCTCCCCACCTGCACCCATGCCCGATGTGCCATAATTCTGTGGCTGGAGTCCAGTGGTCCCCCCTCCCACCCGATCCCTTGACCGGTACATTACACCATATCTAGTGTCCCCCTCACCCGATCCTCTGCCCAGTTACTAAAAGAATATTCTCCCTGGTGTCCAGTGGTTGCTCCCTCTATCCTAACCCTATCCCCGTACCGGTGACAGTGATGCAATGAATGCCCCCCACAGCAACACATCCCAGCTCCCGCCCTGACTACTGGTCCCCCAAACCCCCCAGCCCATTTCCTGTTGGTGTCTAGTGGCCCTCCTCCTCCCACAGCACTGACAAAGTGCCCTAGAAATAAGCAACACACTCCCTGCTTTTGTCAGATGGTGGGCAGCCAAAGTGGTATGTGAAGGACTGTGTCATTCACCATCACTGCACTGTGGCACCGATAGTCAGGTACAGGAGACTAGGGGGATGGGTTATTGGTGCCACAGGAGGGAGGGGGGCCACTAGGCACCAACAGGGAATGGGCTGGGGGGAGTTCTGGAGACTGGTAGTCAGGACTGGGGCCAGGGCTAAGTTGTTTGGGGGGGGCATTCATTGCACGACTATCACCAGTACTGGAACTGGGCTCATATGGGAGGAGAGACCACTAGACATCGGGAAATATGGTGTAATGTACCAGGCAAGGGATCGGGTGTGGGAAGGGACCACTGGATGCCAGGGACACTGTTTTGGTGGATCAGGACTGGCGCAGGGGGGCCGCCACACTCCCTCTGCAAACCACTAGAGTTGTATGGGAGTAAGTCATGGTCTCTGTTGTCGGTATTTGTGCTGCACAAGGGGACCATGCAAAATGCCCTTGTATGGCACTGATGCTCTGAAGTATCGGGATGAGCTGATATTCAGGTCCCTGCCCTTCCATTTGCATTGCCCCCCACAGTTTGCCTGGGCACAAACCGGGTTTTTATTTTTATTTTATTTTTATTTATTTTAGTCTTTAGTAACTGGGTAAGGCCCACTAGGCACAAATGCCTGTTTTTAGGGGTGACCTGGGAGCACTGGGCGGTTAAGTGACTTGCTCAGAGTCACATAGTATGCAAGTGGAGGTTGTGAGAATCAAACCCAGGTCTGGTCTGCTGGATGTACCAAGCTCATTCACAGCTCATTACTCTAACCTCTAGGCTATACTGCCAACGTTTGAATATAGGATTGGCACTCGGGCAAAGTTTTGAATATCTGGCTCCTGGTGTAATAAAAAAACCAATATTATTACACAATTCCTAAAAGTACGGTATATGTATTTAGAAGTTCCACTTCACACAACCAGATGAGATAGGAGCTATGAAATGTCTGGAAGACTGCCACACTCAAGACATGGAGGTGAGAGTGGGGGGCACCTTTTTTATCTGGTATACTTAATAAGTACAATACAAATCCTGCTGCGTGCCTATGGATATGGCATGGGATGCATGGCCTTGTGGGCAGCAAAAGAGGATATTATATACTATGTATAAGCACAGAATAGTTAACACTTGTCATTTTAGTAATCTGTGACTGTGATAAGAACAGACAAGCACTGCACAGATGGACGATTCAGATGATGAGACATGGTGGAACTTGTGGCACTGTCCTCCAGCTATGCTAGTACCGAATTGCACTAGTATCACACTGTCTCATCTTCTTCCTCTTCCCATCCCATGTCTGCAGCATCAGACCCCTTCAGACTCTCTAGGGCAGAACTGTCAAAACTAGCAGCCAGTAGATGACATGGACGTTGGCCAAAATCCTTATTCATTTTAAGGAATGTGAACATCTCCACATTTGCCACGCTCAGACCTGTGGGACTGTCACTTATTATGGCTTCAGTGTGCTGAAAAACACTCCAAATACACACTGGAGTATGGACATGATGGAAAAAGGCAGCCAGCTGAAACAGCTCAGGCCACACATGTGTCTTGGGGCTCCAGTACAAAAGTAGATCAGAATCCTGACCAAAAATAGAAAAGTCTCTTAAATACTCTTCCAGCTGAGTAGCAAGGTTTACAAATTTATGAGAGCCTGGTGTTAATTTCTTCATGGTCTTTACCGATCAGATTCATGCAAGACATGCGTTCCAGTAGTGATGGCTGAGGTGCAGACAAAGGCGCCCATGTACTGTCTGATTCCTCTGGTGCATCCCCGAAGTTCCTCAACCTCAGGATCTTAAGTGGAACAAGAATCAACCATCTTCTCCAAGCAGTGACACAGAACATCTCACCAGTTTTCCATCTCTGTATTGGGAGGTGTAGAAGCGTGGGAAATAACAGATGTCCAGACCAAAGGTTTAAGATGCATAAAAAACGCAAAGGTATGCGTTTTGTCAATTTATTTCCAAAAACAAAACAAAACAAAACAAAAAAAATATTCTTAACTTAAAGTTCATAGAAAGGAAAACAATCGGTGTTAGTCTTCACACCCAAAAACAGGAAATACTTCTTTCCACAGACTCCTGAATTGCCTTTTCCTTTCCTTTTGTCTGTACAGCACTTTGTGTGGAAACACACACACAACCTTCTTGCTCTGTGGTCAGTCGAATACTGACTCTCCTCTCTCTATCCATCTACACAGGTCTCCTAGTGGAGGTTTATATACTTTCAGAAGGGTGTGTCTTGAACTGAGCCCTCCCTATTGTGACATCACATTACCTGAATACTATAAAAGCAGCCATTTTGTAGGCTGCCATCCCTATAGCAGGACCTCAGCAGGAGAAGCAAGACATTCAGGTACACATTCATTTTGTTTTAATACAGAAAGAAAAAAACACTTGTTAAAGATTGAATTAAAATCTACAGCCTTGGCAAGGAAAAACAGATGAGGGCGCTCCTATCTGTCTTCCTTGCAAGGCTTCAGGATTCTATTTACTTTAAATGTAAATGCCAGAAAGTAAACATGCATTTATTTAAGACAACAATTTAGTAAATCTTTTTTTCATAGTCTCCTCTAACATATTTTCTTTATATGTGCTGCATAATGCTTGTTTTTATGAAATTCCTCACAGCTAGAATTTCAGCTGACTGCTTTTCAGCTTATCAAGATTTGGATGCCAGATTGTTTTAAAGATAATCAGGGACAGTAAAGAAAGGTTTAAAGATTGCCAGGTTGGCCACCCTGACAAGAAAATTAGGATAGATATAATATAGAATCAGACAGGATAGAGTGAAAATTTAAAAAGTATGGGGGGCATCTTGTAAATTCTTGATATTTCTCTTCATAACAGGACCCTGTTACACACCTCCCACCACAAGAAGGCAACATAATAAGTTTTTATTTGTTGGCTGAGACCCTTCACCCTTTGAAAGGGTTGGAACTTCGCCTACCACTCTCAGAAGTTCCACCTCAGGGACCCTTATAATTAGTTCTGTACAGAAACAATATTTACTGTCTTATCAGAACTACTGTACAAAACAATTCCCTGAGGTGTCTAGTGCTTACTTAGCACCAATATTCATTTTACTTTGGTATTCTTGCAGCACCATATCGAGATAGAAAATCAGCATTTAAATGCTTCGTTCCTGACCTGTGTTTTACGGTAAACTTATATGGTTGTAGAGACAAATACCATCTCATAATCCATGCGTTTTTATCTTTCATCTGGTTTATCCAACACAACGGATTATGATCTGTCATCACTACAAAATCATTTCCCCACAAGTAATACTTAAGGGACTCTATGGTCCACTTCAGTGCCAAACATTCCTTCTCTATCGTAGAGTACTTCCTTTCACGCTCATGAAGTTTCCTGCTAATATACAATACTGGATGTTCCCCTTTTTCATCATATTGGGTTAACACAGACCCCAAACCTGTCTCTGAGGCATCTGTTTGAATTTCAAACGGTCTTGTAAAATCTGGGCTAGTTAGCACAGGGCTGAGCAAGGACCGCTTTTATGTTCCTGAAGGCCTCCTCACATGCTGCGTCCATTTAACTTTATTAGGATATTTGTTTTTGGTCAGCTCTGTTAAGGGAGTTGCCAGAGTAGCAAAATCTGGGATAAATCGACGGTAATAATTTGCAAACCAAAAAAGATCGAACATGTTTCTTTGTAATGGGGTGGGGCTGTTGGCTACTGCCTCCATTATCAATCTCTGGTTTCAAGGATCCCTTCCCAATTATGAAACCCAAATATCTGGTCTCTGTCCTTGCTATGGCACATAGCAGGGTTTATTGTTAATCCGCATCCTTAATGGTCTGAATAATTGCACTTAAATGCACCAAATGAATGCCAGTCATGACTGAAAATGACTACATCATCCAAGTACACTGAACTGTACTGGGCATGTGCTCTTAGGATGTGGTCAATGTACCGTTGGAATGTGGCAGGTGCCCCATGGAGTCCAAATGGCATAGTGGTAAATGGTACAATCCAATTGGTGTAGGAAAAGCTGTTATTGCTTGGGCAGTGGGGCCAAGGAATTTGCCAGTACCCTATGGTTAAATCTAACGTGCTGATGTAGTGGGCATTCTATTCTATCTAACAGATCATCTATTCTGGGCATGGGGTACCCATCAAAATCTGAAATAGAATTTATTTTTCTGGAAGTCTAAACATACTCTTATTCCTCCTTCCTTTTGTTCACTACCACCATTGGGGAAGACCATGCACTCTTGGAAGGGCAATCACCCCTAACTGTTCCATTTTTTATCTCATCAATTACCTCTTGCCTAATCTTTTCCGGTAATCTATAGGCTTTTTGGTGTATGGGCTTCTGCTGGTTGACCTTAATGTCATGTTCTACTCCTTAGCTCATCCTGGGTGGATGTGAAAGTGTCCTGAAAATAGTGTAACAATTGATCTATCTCCACCTTTTGTTCAGGGCTTAGATTAGGATTTATTTGTATACTTTTATCATTCATGGGCCAGTCAAGCCTCTCATAAGCAATCTCCAATTCTGTCTGCTGGGGCTCAGGGTGAATGTAGAGTGCTTGGACCTGGGGTTTTTCTATCCATTTCCTCAAAGATTTGCATGGTATACCCTCTTAGTTGGTCGGTGACCAGGCATTTCAATTTCAAAGTTGACACTTCCTGTTTGCCTGATTACATCAAAGGACCCTGCCAGTACATCAACAGTTTGTTCTCTGTTGAGGGTAATAATAACAACACTTTTTCTCCAGGTATAAAACTTTTACACTTTAACCCCACGTCATATGCTTCTTTTTGTCCCATTTGTTTCTGGGTCACATTTAAATGAGCCATATTTACATATTTGACCAATCTTTCTCTTAATGCAGTCATGTAATCTATGATGTTACTATAGCCAACATTTTTACCATCCTCCCAGTGTTCTTTTACCACATCTAAGGGTCCCCTGGGATTTCTACCATAAAGTAAGGAAAAAGGTGAAAACCCAGTTGTAGCCTGTGGTACCTCTCTGTAGGCAAACAGGAGGTAAGGGAGATATTTGTCCCAATCTCTACCTTCTTCCTGAACATACTTCTGTAGCATTTTTTTTAAGGTTTTGTTAAATCTCTCCACAAGACCATCTGTTTGGGGGTGGTAAGGTGAAGTACGCACAGCAGATACCCCTAGGAGGTGATATAACTCCCTCAACATAACAGAAGTAAAATTACTACCTCTGTCTGTGAGAATCTCATGGGGTATTCCCATTCTGCTGAATATTTTGGCTAACTCTTCAGCTATGCGAGGTGCAGTAACTGTTCGCATAGGAACAGCTTCGGGGTACCATGTGGCATAATCACATACCACTAATATGAACCGGTTACCCTTAGAACTTTTGGTAAGAGGGCCTACAACATCTATTGCGATTCGTTCAAATGGGGTAGTGACATAAGGTATTGGCTGAAGGGGCCCCTGATCTCTTTTTCCCCCTTGTGCAACCAATTGGCATTCTTTACAGAGCACGACAATATTCAGCCACATCCTGATGTATACCTGGCCAGCTAAACCGTGCAAGTAATCTTTTGCAAGGTTCGATCCCTCCCTCATGGCCTGCCATTGGAATATTGTCGCTAACTGCATGACCTTTCTCTATACATTTTTGGTACCATTAGCTGTTCTACAGGTTCATTTATGGTAGTATCAACAGTGACTCTATACAAGATATTATTTTCACAATAAAATGAGATTGTCCAGGGTGTTTTACTTGTTGAGCCTGTGAAAAAAAGGTTTAAGGAAACATCAGCTTGTTGTTCCTTAATAATGTCTTGCAAGGTACTTCTGTCAAAATGCCAGCAATACTGTTCTTTGTTGTTCTGCCCACTTTCTCTGCTCTTTTTCTTCTGATTTTTGATTTTCTGGGTTTCCCTGAACCTTCAGCTCCTTCAAAGAAATCCTCTTCAAAAGAAAACACTGGCTCTGACTGTTGTTTTTTTGCTTGAGCACGGTTACCACATTTACTGATTTTACATAGTCTTGTTGTTCTTGCACCAGTGAGTTAAAGTGGGAAAGTCTTGGCCTATAATCACTGGAACTGGCAATCGAGGTACCAGGCCAACAGTCATACAGTGGGGCTCATTATTGATAGTCATTTCAACCACTGTAGTGTAATACTGATGAATATCCCCGTGTATGCACATTACTGTTGTATCATTTGAGGTAACTTTACTGTCCGGGGCCAGGTCTGCTCTCAGCAGGGTCTGCTTACTCCCTGTATCTAATAAACCCAATGTCTGTTGGTCTCCAATCCCCACATTTGCAACATACCCAATGTTAGCCAATGCTAGGTGAGTCATGTCAGTTCTTTTCTTATTTGGACAGTTTCTCATTATGTGGCCTTTGCCAAGACACCCATGGCAAATCAGTTCAGAATATGGTATTCTTCCCCTCTGTCTCGCCTGCTGTAATTATTCTGGCGTGCATTAGAATAAAAGGCCTTACCATTTCTGATGTCTGAGGTGGGTATTTTGTTGCCCTCTGGGTCTAGTGGGTCGAGCAGCTATATAATCCTCTGCCAGCTTCACTGTATCCTCTGCAGATTCAGGCTGATGTTCTTTCACCCATAGCTGGACATCATGAGGTAACACCTGAATAAACTGTTCAATGACAATCATATCCATCATCTGCTCTTTAGTTTTTACTAAAGGTTGTAGCCATTTCCCACCATAGTCCTTTAATTTTGCATAGATTTCTCTCGGTGTATCATGAATAGTCATTCTCTGGGTACGAAACCGCTGTCTATAGGTTTCCACGCTAATATCATAGCGTCGCAATATCTCTTCTTTTACTCGATCATAATTATTTGAGTCCACCCCACTTAACTGGCTATACACCATTTGAGCTCTACCAGTGGTTTGGAAGCTACCTACACAACAGGTCCCAAAGAGTCAAACTAAATGGGACCCTCTCCTCCTATCTTCCAGTACTCTCGGGTGTCCCCCAAGGCTCCATCCTTGGCCCAACCCTTTTCAGCCTATTCCTAAACACCCTCCCCAGCTCCTGCTCCAGTAAAATATTACTCTATGCAGATGACGCCGTTATCCTTGCATCACACCCTGACCCACTCTCACTACAAAGCATGCTGCAAAGCGCCTTCCTCCAAACCGAAAAGTGGTTCGATAATCACCGCCTAGTCCTGAACCTAAAGAAAAACAAAGTCCATGCTCTTTTCCCATCGGCAAAACAATGCCAGAAACTTCCCCCTCCACATCACCACCAGCAAGCCCCTCCTCCTGGAGCAGGTTGCATCCTATAAGTACCTGGGCATCACCTTCGACTCCGGCCTTACTTTCCATGCCCACCTCAACGCACTGTCATCTGCTATAAACTCCAGGATCGGTCTCCTCTATCGGCATAAGACTGTCTCCTGAACCGGCCTTAAAACTAGCCATCACCTCATCGGTTTTATCGCTGGCTGACTATGGGCTCCCTGTCTATGCTGCTGCTGATGCCTCTGCCTTATCCAAAGTTCAGACCTCTATTAATAGAGCATGTAGGCTCCTTACGGTGCCACAGCAGAACCCACACCTGTTTACTATACTCTGCCGCTAAAATACTCACTCTTGAGGAAAGACTGAATTATCAAACCTGCCTACTGGCCAAAAATCCTTGTCAGGACTCTGCCCTCCTGGGGTCTCTGGACCTTTGCAGCATGCTGCTAGGTCTCTGCCAACCAGTATGCCACCACAGCCACTTTCATAGTTCCCAGAGCAAGGACCTCTCGCTGCCAAAGATCCTTCCATCACCAAGCCCGTCCTGTTTCAACTCCTTCCGAAACTATCTCAAGATCCCTGGTATTGGCCGCTTCAAAACTGCTCCTCAGCCAGCATATTATTGACAGCCATTGTTGTAAATGCCTGTAGCTGCCTCTTCTGCCTGTCCCTTCCTGCCCTATGCTGGTCCCTGCTATCCCTTTTCAAACCCTACCCAACTGTTTTTATACCTACATATTAACCTGACAGGCTTACTTATGAATACTGTAACTATTATTGTTTCGCCAATGTTACTTACCTACTTAACCTGTGACTTGCTGTCGATTTGAATCTCTTGTTGCTTTTACCTATGTTTAGTACCTCCCACAAGTTTAATCCAGCGCAGCCTAGCTGTCTGCTCTCTCCAAGTGTATATTTTACTTTTTTATGTATCTAACCTGTTTCGTCATTCCATTGTCCTAAACCTCACTTTATTGTTGTCTCCCCCCCCTTATTGACGAGGTACCTTTGTAAACGAGTCTGTGACTCAAAGGTTGTAAAACTGATACTCTACAATAAATAAATAAATAAATAAAAATAAATATGGGACCAGTCTTATGACCCATTGATCTTGGGGCCAAGCGCAAGTTTGGGCAATCCGCTCGAAAGTGGTGAGGTATGCCTCTATATCATCACTCTCTGACAGCTTTGTTAATTTAATGTCTCTGGGTATAGTTCGATCAGACTGACCTTGTGCAAGTGCCTGAATAGCCTTCAGGGTATCCGTCCATTTCTCATCCTGTCACCGACGTTCCTCAGCCTGGACACGCCTGTCCTCTTCCCTCTGGCGATGATCCTCATCTCTCTAGCGACGATCCTCTTCCCTCTGACGATCCATTTTGATCTGGTGAATACACAGCCACTTTAATAATTCTCGGGGTCATCTGGTACTGGGGTCACCTGGGCTGCCTCCTGCTTCAGGGTTCTGTATCCATATTCTCCTCCTCTGTTCTTCTCATTTTAGGCCTTGCTACAGGTTCTAGGCCAGGCAATAACTGAATACCAGTTTTTTCAGTCACTGCTCTAGTGACATGATATACATCTTTCTTTGTCAGGTCCTCTTCCTCCATCTGTTAGGTACTTAACTTCAGTACCCCTGGCACGCCCCAGGCAGTCTCGACGTGCCAGTTATATCCACTTTCTGACACCAGTGTAGAAGCGTGAAATAACAGATGTCCAGACCAAAGGTTTAAGATGCATAAAACGCAAAGGTATGCTTGTCAATTTATTCCAAAACAAAACAAAACAAAACAAAAAATATTCTTAACTTAAAGTTCATAGAAAGGAAAACAATCGGTGTTAGTCTTCACACCCAAAAACAGGAAATACTTCTTTCCACAGACTCCTGAATTGCCTTTTCCTTTCCTTTTGTCTGTACAGCACTTGTGTGGAAACACACACACAACCTTCTTGCTCTGTGGTCAGTCGAATACTGACTCCCTCTCTCTATCCATCTACACAGGTCTCCTAGTGGAGGTTTATATACTTTCCAGAAGGGGTGTGTCTTGAACTGAGCCCCTCCTATTGTGACATCACATTATCTGAATACTATAAAAGCAGCCATTTTGTAGGCTGCCATCCCTATAGCAGGACCTCAGCAGGAGAAGCAAGACATTCAGGGACACATTCATTTTGTTTTAATACAGAAAGAAAAGAAACACTTGTTAAAGATTGAATTAAAATCTGCAGCCTTGGCAGGAAAAACAGATGAGGGCGCCCTATCTGTCTTCCTTGCAAGGCTTCAGATTCTATTTACTTTTAAATGTAAATACCAGAAAGTAAACATGCATTTATTTAAGACAACAATTCTAGTAAATCTTTTTTCACAGTAGTCTCCTCTAACATATTTTCTTTATATGTGCTGCATAATGCTTGTTTTTATGAAATTCTCACAGCTAAATTTCAGCTGACTGCTTTTCAGCTTATCAAGATTTGGATGCCAGATTGTTTTAAAGATAATCAGGGACAGTAAAGAAAGGTTTAAAGATTGCCAGGTTGGCCACCCTGACAAGAAAATTAGGATAGATACGAATATAGAATCAGACAGGATAGAGTGAAAATTTAAAAAGTATGGGGGGGGGGCATCTTGTAAATTCTTGATATTTCTCTTCGTAACAGGACCCTGTTACAGGAGGCAGGATATGTCCGTGCTGATCCTTAGTCTGTGGGTCTAACCTAGCAGAGAGGAGATAAGGGTCCTTCTCAAATACCTGCTGCACTTGTTTGTCGCCATGCAGGAAATTCAAGAGCGAATTGACAACTATCTTCACAGCATGTGATACCGCACTGCATCTATACTAGGCACCCTTCTGCTTCAAGAATATATGTAGGAATCTGAGCATGACTGAATCATGCTCATGCATAATGAGGTGGAACTGACATCCATCATAATGACGTCTAAAGGTTTCAAGATCTCCACTGGTGCCATTACCATATTCCCACCACTCGAATACACCATGACATCTCCCATGCCTATTTTATTACTGAGCAGATAGTCATGGATTGCCAGTTTCTATTCTAAGAGTTCTTTCAACATATGGTATGTTGTGTTCCATCTCATCACACTATCCTGTACCAGGGCATGTTCCAGGTTTTTTTCTTTCATGCTGAAGCACACACAGTCCCCTTCTTGTATTCACAGAGTGTGAAAAGTAGGAGCAGATGTTGTTTCACTGTACCCACTATATCCTCCACAGTTCTGTTCTTGCTCAGCAGATTATGCACCACCAAGTGTAGGCAGTGGGTGAGACACTACACATTGGCATACCACATCATCCACATCTGTCAATGTACTGTCAGCATTATCGGTTACAACAATCACAGTCTCCAGAGCATTACTTATCAGCCAGTTGTCAATGACCTCCTCTAGTTTGACCAACAAGTTGTCTGAAGTATGGGTGTTGTCAAACCCAGCAAAACAAAGATACACATGATTTATGACTGCATTATGAGACTTTTGGACACTACTGCCAACACCCTCCAGCCTTTTCCCTTCTGTGTTAGACAGGCACATCCAATGTGCCATCACTGCCAGCCATAACCTGAGCTCTCATCCACATGTCAGTGGTGAGATGAACTGTTGAGTTGCTAGACTGCTGCAGGCTGTATCAGATCTCAACACATACTCACTTATAAAGCTCAGGAAGGCAACTCAAGTAAAAAAAAAAGCCTTGATGGCACACTTTACCAAGGATCTGCTGTGTGCATCAATCTCTTGAATGCTAGACTTGAGAAAAAGAAGGGCAGCGAGTTTTCTGTCACCAGCTCAAGCACTGCCCTTTTCATCTCCTTTGCCATGAAATGTCCTGCTGCAAATTTCCCCACGCCATCTACACATGCTGCAAGGTCAGCTGCCACCTGGCGGTAAAAGAAACATCAGGAGAAAATGGGTTGTTGGTTTCTCAGACTGAGATGACCTCCTATCCAATGATGCCTGGCTCTTTACAGACAGGAATTCTTGCTTTGCTGTTTCTGGCCTGCCTAACTATGGACCCAGGTTATTGCAGACCACTTACAATGTTGTTTAATGTGCAAGTGGGTGCGCACGTCAGAGGTGCCGAGAGTTGGTGGACCACTCCTGATTATCTAGACCAAGCACACCAAGCACTGGACATGGGTTAAGTTACTGGGACAGATCTCAATATATGCCTAGACACCAGACCCTTTGGATCCTCTGGAGACAGAAGTCACCGTCACCACCAGCATCACCCCCAACGGAAGACCCAGCACCACCTTTTCTTTTTTTGGGCAGCAGTTCACCTCCCTTAGGTAATCTTTTTCCCACCTTATTTCTCTGGTAATGCAGTTGATTTATTTCATCTTCTTCTATATCTACTGCTGACCAGCACCTATGGCATTTTTTCCCTCTACCCATAATCAACATCTGATAGTAATTTGGGGGGCATATGCCTCATCGTCATCTTCAAGTGCTGATTCCATTTCAGAAGCTTCTTTTTCTACATCCTTTTGTGCAGAATGCTCTTTCATCTGAGCCATGCCCTCCAGGTGAACAACTTGTGCAGGCCTGGGTTCTTCTTCCAGATCAGACTGACTAGTGTGTTGGGCACTGGGTATAACATCCACAGGAACAATTCCCCACTGGAGATGGGCCAAAGCTAAACCCAGTAGTTTATTTTTGTGCAGGTCAGTCAGCCTGAACCAACTTGTCTCTCAAGGTCCTGTATCTTATTGCAGACACTTTTCATTGAACCAGAGAGGGTTGGTACACAAATGGCACCAAAGCAGATCAGCCAAGGAAGCAGGCACCTGTAATCTTAGTAGTTTCTTAGTAAAGCAACCAAGGGTGAAAGAGTACTTAGTATCAAGGGATAGCCAATCCAAACGAGAGTATAATAGGCAATGGGGAACTGAGACGATTGGTAGCAAGAGCAAAGTGACAAATGTTATTATAGGTGACAACCCACTTGGCCAGGTTACTTTTAGACGTACAGTATTAGAAAAGAATAGTAGACCATAGTTCAGTCTAGGCCAGAGATTCTCAATCGGTGAGGTGCAGCTCTCTGGAGAGGCACCATGCTCTTGAAAGAGAGGTGCAGTCTCAGTCAGCAGCTTATGTAAAGCTGTTGTTTTCAGCATGCTTGAAGGCTGTATCTCCTCCCCCACTTCACAGTCTCACAGCACAACAGCAGCAGTATAGCATCAGCAGTCTTTCAGGCCAATAAGAAAGTATGGAAATATTGGCCAATCAGTGGCTGCTGGGGGAGAAATTTTCCAATCAGTGGCTGCTCTAATCAGCCAATCAGACTGAAAGACTTGGCAGTCTTCCTCATTAATAAACGTACCTGCTTTGCACAGCATTTCCCTAATCACCTACCCTGCTAATCATCTTGCTGACCTGCCTGCTAACCTGTGCCTAACCACACAACCATGCTAAACAGGACACCAAACAAGACTCAGACCCTCTGGAGTGATCCCAGTTCTGCTGCTGTTGGACCCCCCACAGACTTGGTTGTTTAGCCCGCTCTACTCTACTTGCTGCAGGACACCTGCTGACAGTACCAGAGGTGAAAACTTTTTAAACTAAGTTTTGGTGATTGCTACTTGCCAATGGACCCCTCCCAATGCCATCCGTCCTTCAAATGAGTTCTTTCCTCCCAGCCAAGAGGACCACCAGAATCTGGACCCCTCTGCTGCTGAAGGAACACCTGACCTAAAGCGGGCCACACAGCCACAAGTGTGAGCAGCAACAGTTGCTACTGGTAAGACTTAAAAAGACAAAATAAGATAAAAATAACATGGTGGACTTCTGCTTGAGTCAGCAAGGAGATGGGGGTAAATGTAGCTTTGGTACTTGGAGTCCAGCCTTGCTGTGAAAAACCGTGGATTTGGGCTTGTACTGTACTTGAGTAAGCAAGGGGATGGGGTTAAAAATGAAGTGTACCTGTAGCTCGTGGAGTGCAGCCTCACTTGTGTAAAAACTAAATGTAAGAGAGCACAGGCTCCAGAGCCATTTCGTTCCCATTTTCATTGTTGCTCTCTTTTTTACTTTGGTCCCTTGGAGTGTCTTGTGAAACAAAATGCTTTTTACCAAGCTGCAGTTTGAGCTAAAGCTGGGAATGTGGAGGGGATATTTAAAACAATATGTGTCTTTTGGCAAAACTGAAGCATAAGATAAGGTAGTTGAGGGGCCAAATATGCCTTTCATCCAACAGCAGCTTGAGCAAAGGTGGGTGGAGGGGAGGATTAAAAAAGACAATGCATTTAGCAAACTACAAGTTGAGTGAAGACAGAAAAGGAGGGGTTAAAACACAGTATGCCTGTAAGGATATTGCAGCGGTGTCTTTTTGGTTAACTGCAGTTTGTACTACCTGAGCAAGGAGGCAATAAGAACAAAATGTGCATTTGCCGGCAAGTGCACGAGCGTGTGTGTGTGTGTGTGTGTGTGTGTGTGTGTGTGTGTGTGTCTGTACGGTTACTATATCTGCCTTGTGGGTTGCACAAGGTTGAGAGGCCTGGATCCTTTGTATCTCCTTTTTTCAGGGGGGTTTATAGCCAAAAGTTAAGATAGAAAGTTAACGCGGAGCTCTGGTGGCATCAGCAGTTGATTTAGATGTGATGTAACTCAGCTCTGTCCACAGTCTATCAAAAACCACATCAAAAAAGTCAATCCTGTCAAAAAAGATACAACCGACACTAATTCAGATGGCAGTGTGCAAGAAAATGAAAGAATTAAAGATGGAGAAGCCTGAAATTCACTTGAAATCTCTATTCCAGTCAGGAGCAGAGCAGCAGTTGCTCATCTTCCCAGCACCTTGATGTGCCTGCATCATTCAGTGAGTGTGAAGATGAGGCTGAGGAGAACATTACCATTGCCTCCTGAAAACTGGTCTGGGAGCTTAGAAACAGTGGATCTTCCCTGAGGCACCTGGAGTCAGGACTTGCCAACGTTAAGTAGAAAGTGCACCAAGTGGAGGCACAGTAGGAGGTGCTCCAAGTGGAGGCAAAGACCACTGATTTGGAGAGAGGCCTTACGGGGACTTTGGAGCAAACTGATGCTCACAAAGCTGCTTTGCTATATCTTTGCAAACAGGAGTGAGAACAACTGGCAAAATTAGAGTACATGGAAAGCTAGTCCTGGCAGGATAATATAGAGTTCATGGCCTGCCAGAAAACACAGAGAAGGGGGTCCTGAAGTTATTTATGACCTTGTGGCCAACTGAACTAAAGGCTGGCATGGAGATTTTTCACTGTTCATTTTTGAGAAGGCCAAAGAGCACTAACCCAGAAGCTGGCAGACCCGAAGGCAAAGCCAAGATCTTTCACTGTGGGATTCCTAGATTTTAAACAAAAAATGAACTTCCTGAGAATGGCCTTGTCTTAAAAGGAACTGTTAATAGATGAACCTACTCAGATCATGCCTACATCCCACAAATGCAGGCTAAATGTACAAAAGTCTTAGATGGGCAGAAACAATTAAAGAGCAAGGGCATCAAATCTCACATGTACTTTCCTGCCCAGCTTAAACAAGTCCTAAAAGGAGACCCAAAGACTTTTGTTACATTGACGGTTGCTGCTCTGACCCAGAGGAAGCTGGGAGTGGAGGTTAGCACAATGGTGCCAGAACTTGTGGCAATGAAGCAGAAGATACATAGTAACAACTGGCAGCTCCAGGGCAGTCCAAAGAAAAGACCCCCACAGCCGAGAATAGTGCAGGTATGGGACTCCATCTGGAACAAATGGCACCCAGCAGAACAGCAGCCCAGCAGGCCACGAAGTGAAGCAGGCACATGGCTGACTAAGTACTGAACACGCTAACCACAATCCCTTTTTTTCTTTCAGTCCAGAATCAGCCATGCTGCCAGCGCTGTCCTGCATGAAGAAATAACACCGCACAAGACTGGGGCTTGTTTTAATGTACCCTTTTTTCTTTTTTGGAAAAAAATAAAGAAAAATTAACTATGAATAATTATCTTGTGATCCTGAATATGTTGACGACAAAGCTCATTGGACATCTGCATGCAGACTCTTTAAACTGTGATGCAGCTACTTTTCTTTTGTTTATTATTTAGACTGTTTCCCTCAACTAATTTGAGTTACAGCCAGTACAATGCTATGGATAATGTAGCCCACAGAAAATGCCACCCAGTATTAGCTGGTTTTCAAAAATGGCTTTGCCGGCGCAAATACTGGTGCCTCGTGGGGACAATGGAGGGAGCGGAGACTACTTATAAGCTGCAAATACATGGAAATGCACTCTGAGATAGTCAGTGAAAAGTTCATAAAATGGTTATTAAAATGTGCACAAGGCACTGGAACCCCTGGGTAATTCTAGATACGAACCCAAAATTTTGAAATGTCTTTGATGGGCAAACTCGCTGGTTCAAATGGTCTTGTGATTCTCACCAGCTTGCACGTTAGAAAGGCTTACATCAGAGGGTTCAGACTAGCGGGAACTCTGTTTCCTTCACACTATGATTCCCTTGTGCTTATCTTGATCCCTGCCTCTGTTTTCACCCCTACCACCTCCACTGGAAGGCTGTTCGAGGAATCCACCAGTCTTTCTTTTCTTTTATTAAATCAACTTTATTGATTTTTTAAATTACAAATATCAACAGAATGAACAGAGCATGATAATTGACAGAACAAAATCAAACACCCACCCCCTTCCCCTCCTCCTTAAAAGCCCTCCCCCCCACTGAGTGACACAATAATAAGTACTAGAAAGGTAATAGGTCCAGAGGATTTATGTGTAACAGGGAGGCAGAGAGACATCAGAAAAATTTAGTTCAGGTATAGAGCATAAAGCTTGCCCCATTTCTTGTTGAAAAGATGCAATCTATGACAAATACTGGCAATCATGTGCTCCATCTGAAGACAAAAGGAGAGCTCATGCAACCATTAACAGTATAAAAGGGGTGATTGGTCCAACCAATGTTTAAGGACCAGTTTATTAACCGACGTGAAAGTAAGTGCAATGTGGCATCTCCTCTCCTTGACCACAATCTGGGTATAGTCCCCTATAATGCATATATCTGGAGTGAAGAGACCTTCTAAACCCAGAAGGGGTGTCAGCACAGGTTTCAATCGAACCCCATAGTGGTGAGATTTGCTCACATGATCACAAGATATGTAAAATTGTTCCCTCTACTTTGCCACATCTACAGTAGGCAGAAGAAGAGAGATTACCCATCTTAGCCAATTTGACAGACGTATACTTATGATACACATTATTTAAAATGTGGTATTGGGTGAGTCTCAACCTGTCCTGAGTGGTATAATAATACAGAGCTTTCCAAATGCATGTCTAATTGAGTGTGGCATCTGGCAACAGAGCCTCCCAGACCTTAGAGCCCGTGGGGGGGGGGGTTGGAGTGTGACGAGGAGAAGTGAATATAGCAGGGAAGTACTATGGGGTCTAACTGCCAAATCTTGTATCTGATCCAACAGGGTGTCTAAACCAGAAGCTCCTGGAATGGGGCCAAATTCTTGTAATAGCAACTGCCTTAACTGAAAGATCTTGAAAACATGAGAATGACCCAGATGGAACTTTGCCAGGATCTCGGGAGAGGAAAGAAGAGAATCTTGAGAGTAAAAATCAGATACACTGGCCCCACTTAACTGGGGAAACTAACCGGGAGAGAGAATACTATCCCCAATCTTAATGCTGGGATTAGATAGAACAGGCTGGGAAGTATCTTTAAAAGGAGAAATCTTTAGGGATGCGCATATCTGTGTGTAAACCCTAGATGGTGCTATCCCAAGGGCAACTACACCTGCCTGCTTGGCTAGTAGCAGGTTAAGAGGCCTGAGTTCTGAGACAGGCGCCTCCATCTGGAGGTCAGGGTTGGTAGTGGTCAAGCTAACCTGGGCGCAGCCCTCCGGGACACTGTAACCCCCCTCTTTCCTTACTAGTGGCCGGAACAATACGCAATAATCATTTTCACAATACCCCTGATACACCACACAAGTACCTACACTGTTTGCACTTACCACCAGGGCTTTCCTCTGACTCGGCCCAGGGGACCCCATGTAAAACAAGGTTGTACACAGCAAATAACAGCAGTACAGTACTCTTGCACAAACTGGAACCACAGTCAGGGTAAATGCAAAAAAAGAGCTAGATCTGATTTATTTAAGGGACTTGAACAAGGGAGGGGTGAAATCAGGTTAATTTGCTTAAAGGCTGTATCAGTCAAACAGTTATGCATGCACTTCAGCGTCCATAAACAGTCACACACTCTGGGTACCCAGATGGAGAACGGTGGGCTAGCCAGGAACATTGCAGCTGGTTGGAGCCCTGTGATGGGAGAAAGCAACATGCACAACACACACTATTTGTAATCCAGAGCCGGAGGGCTCAGTTTGTGAAAAGAAAACAACAAGACAATCAGATGACACACTTTTAGATTAGGCTGTTGTTGAGGGAGCTACCCTGATGATTACTCACGATACCCAAGACTGGACACAGGCTGGATAGAAATTGAGACTGCAGGTGGTTGATCTGGAGTGCCAGGAGAAGCAGGGCCCACACGATTCGCCGAGGCATCGTTCCTGTTCAAGTGTGGAGCAGGGGGCTGATCCCCAGGCAGGTCTCTCATCGATGGCTTTCTCTGTGCAGTGGGTAGTCTGGCTGGGCCAGTGTGGCAAGGCCCAGGCCAAATGGAGACAAATTCGGATACAGTCCGTTTTGGGCTGGATACAGCTTCCAGCAAGCAGAACACAGTTCACACAGTGGGGAACCAAATCACGACCCACTAACAACTCACAGCACATTTACATGTAAGGAAATTCTACTGTACCAGGCAAACCGCTCTCCGGTCATGATCGCAAAGTCTCTGCACAAACCGGGGATTCAAAAGCAGCTGGAAATCCTGACAGGCCGATCGCATTCGACAAAATCTTCGGTCTTCTTCAGGTATGAACCTGGTTAAAAATCAGTGGTTTACTTCGTTCTCACAAACTCGGATTTAGTCTGAAAAAATTATCTTCTCTCCCTCTTAGGAGCAGTAGGCAGACATGCAGGCCACAACTCAGGCCTTTCTACACAGACTGTCTCGAGCTGTTGCTTCTTCAGCTCCCAACTTAGATCTGACTCAACTACCAGCAAGCCTGGGCATTTCCCCAAGATCCAAAAGGTTCGGTTGACTGATTCATCTGTCAGTCACAACAGGAGCTCCCCCTTCAGGTGCAAAAAGGTGCAAAAAGCTCAAAACTACAATTCCTACAGATTCTGAATCCAGACAGCTCCTGTAGTCCGGCTCCATTTTAGGTCCCACCAGTACGGATTGGTCCAATTCAGCAGTCCCAGGCCAAAGTGGTGGGGATAAACAAAACAGTCCTTGCTGCAAAGAAGGCAGATTAGACAAACTACATTATCATTATCACTCTAAATGATTTTCAGCAAATAGTTACATCTTTCAACAGAGCTCCCTGTCAAATTACTTATGACTGCAATCCAGGCAGCTCTTAAAGAGACATTATATAGAGGCTATACAGGCACTCTCTGGCAGTCATATTTAAACTGCTAAAACGCAGGACACCAGCCTCGCAGTGAGCATTTAGGCAAGCTCAAGGAAGACTTTTCGGGAACCCTCATTTGTAGGGGGGTTACACTCTTCCCTGCCAGGAGAAAACTTGGCGTCCACGTCAAATCTATACTATCCCAATATTGCAAATGCAAACTATATGAGACATTTATGCCATTAGCATGTTATGCAAGTGACATCTGATGCATCAGTCAACATAAACTTGTACCTTTTATTACACATATTCTCTACACTTCACAATACTATATCCATTCTGACAATAGATCATGCATATTTTACACAGGTAATTTACACATTACTATGCAGAATCATGTAATAACTTCTTGTACATTGAACAATGTAAGAGGGGCCCTTCTCTATCAGCTAGCTTGGGGCTAGATGGGGCAGGGGCACCATACCTAGAAGGCAGAACAATCAGCCTGGAATAGGCACTTAAGCTCAGTTTAGGCAGTGAGCTCTGAGAAACATAAACCCCTTTGTGGACCACATTGAGAGGCAAATCCACTGGCCTCCCAGGAGAATCATAACTAAAACATACTACCAGCTTGACAGCTCGGCCAGTCTTTCTGAGGAGGACTACTACAGTCTCTGTACTCTCAGCACTGGTCTGGGGACACTCGTCACTTGTGACGGGTGCCTCTGCCTGGATGGGAACTTCCAAACTTGGGGCACTGTTGGCTCCTTGCTCTGCAGGCTCTGTTTCTACAACACTTGACTCATTTTGTGAAGGCTGAGGCACAATCAAACTTTGAGGCATGGAAGGGGGGTTGTCAGCACCCTCATGGTGTTCTTCAAATTCTGGTATGTCACCAGAAAGACTCAACCCATCAGCCCCTCCTTCAGGCAAATCATACAGTTCCACAATACACAGGGAATCAGCATCTTCAGACGTGATACTTTGCACTTCACTTTCTGGGAGCATTGCCTCCAAGGAAGAAGCTGGGGGGTTAGACAGTCCAGAAGGCCCAGCTTCATCCCCGCAATTAGTCATAGGATTTCCTTGAAACTGACTCAGTGAATAGGAGGTGTAATAGGCACTGTCACACTCACTATCATCAGAATCTGACTGACAATCACTATCAGTCTGGACCTGCTGGGAGGGAACCCTTAAATCTGTATCCACTGGGGTAGGTTGACTCTGTCTCTTCCTTGCAGCAGCACGAGTCACTGGCCCAGGGGAATCAATCTCTGATTGTTCAGCCTAAATTATGACTTGGCACATAGGTAGCAAGTGGTTACAGTGCATGGTCTTGACAGCTTTGGAGCTGTTCTCTGGGCGCACCTTGTACACAGGTAAATCATCCAACTTTCCAACTACTACATGGGGAAGATGGTGCCACCAATCAGCAATTTTGTGTTTACCATGCAGTCCCAAATTGCAACACATGGTCTCCAGGTCAAAGCTCTTGAGCGTTTACTTTTTTATTATGCCTCTCTTTGTTGGCTAGATTTCTCTTGGCAGCCATTGTCTGGTCTAGTTGATAGGCATGGTTCAATTGAGTTTTCAGTTTTTGTACATATTGCAAGTAGTTTTTGGCTCAGACCCCATCTGAAGAGACCCCAAAACAAACAACAACTGGCAGCCGGGCCTCTCTCCCGAACATGAGGCAGTAGGGGAGAACCCAGTAGCATCATTTTTTATGCAATCGTATGCCTGTACCAAGGTGCTAATCTGCTGGCTCCATTTATGCTTGTCTTTTGGGTGGAGGGTGCCCAGCATGTCTAGAAGGGTGCGGTTAAAATGTTCTGGTTGAGGGTCTCCCTGCGGGTGATAGGGGGTGGTTCTTGACTTTCACACCCCCCATAGAGAGAGAGCATTTCTTTGATTAGTCCACTGTCAAAGTCTCTGCCCTGGTCAGAGTGGATCTGCTGGGGGGGCACCATAATGGACAAAGACATTTTCCACTAGCACCTTGGCCACAGTAGATGCCTTTTGATCTTTGGTGGGAAAAGCTTGTGCATACTGTGTGAAATGATCCATAACCACTAACACATTGCCAATATTCCGCTGATCAGGTTCTAAACACAAGAAGTCTTTGCAGACTAGTTCCATGGGGGCACTGGTAGTAATATTAACAAGGGGGCAGCCCTTTGAGGCGGGGCTTTTCTTTGCAGGCAGTGACTACAAGTCTTTACATGGTGCTCAACATCGGCCCCCATTTTGGGCCAGTAGAAGCGAGTTCATACCAGGTCAAGGGCTCTGTCAATACCGAGGTGCCCCATGTGATTGTGAAGGGACCTCAGTACCAAATCTTTAAAGGCTGTGGGCAGGACCAATTGTTGCTTGTCTACTTTGCCACTATGATCTACTGTCTCTCTATACAACAACTGATTGAGCAACTTCAATCTGGGGCCTTCTTTAAACAATAAAGCAGTTCGCAAGTCAGTGGAACATAACTTAGACACATCTTTCCCCGTACACAGGGCATCAATTGCTGGCTGAATCATAGGATCTTGGGATTGAGCCCACTGAATGCTGTCATTGTCAAATTGAGGTAGTGCACTAATATCTAGAGCAGAGAAGTGGCAATAAGCAGCTGGTATGCAGGTGTCAGAAGGGCCCAAGCAATTTACTAAACAGTCCACTGTGTCCGTAGACATCTGTTCATCTCTTTCAAACTTTTGGCACAATGCTCGAATGTCAGGTTCAGACAGCCTGACCCAATTACTCTTGGAGTGGGTCTTTGTGATAGGGCATCAGCATCAATATGGTTCAGAACCGGTCTGTATTCAACAACATAATAATAGGTTGATAATGCAGAAAGCCACCGGTGCCCAGTGGCGTCTAACTTAGCTGAAGTCTATACATAGATCAACGGATTATTGTCTGTCTTCACCAATATCTTTGCCCCATAGAGGTATTCATGAAACTGGTCAACGATTGCCCATTTTAGTGCAAGGAACTCCAACTTATGCACAGGGTAGTTTCGTTCGGACAGGGTCAAGCTCCTACTGTCAAAAGCTACTGGTCTCAGGCCATCCTCATGGTCTCAATACAGTACCGCTCCTAGACCCTGCAGACTAGTATCTATATGCAATACATAGGGTTTGGTGGGGTCAGCATACGCGAGGATGGGGGTGTGGGTGAGCTGGTATATGATCTCATGGAAGGCTGCTTCACAGTTTGGCATCCAGCAGGGCCCGAGGAGTTCACCTGGGTGGAAGTATACTTTTTCTGGTTCTTTAATGTCCCCTTGTTTGTATTTACGATTGGTAGGAGGGTAACCTTGGGTAAGGTTCAAGAGTGGGCGAATCACCTTGGAATAGTCTTTTATGAACCTGCAGTAGTAGCCACAGAACCCCAGAAAATGTTGTAGTTCTTTCAGATTATGGGGCTGGGGCCAAGTAGTCAGTACTTCAACCTTACTGGAATCAGTCTATATCCCTTTTGTAGATACTGTGTGCCCCACATATTTCACAGAGGTTTGGAAAAACTGGCACTTGTCACTGGACAGCTTGAACTTGAAGTCTTCCAGTTGGTCTAGGACTTTAAACAGTCGGTTCTCATGCTCCTCTAAGGTGCTCCCAAACACAATGACATCGTCAAAGTACACCAGGCATTCCAGCAAATTCATATCTCCCACCACAAGTTCCATCACACTGAAAGGTGGCCGGGGAGCCCGATATCCCCTGTGGCATCCTCAGAAACTCCTAGAACCCCAATGGACAGATGAAGGCTGTTTTCTCACGGTCTTTCGGGGCCATCGGGACCTGGTAGCATCCACTGCGAAGATCCAACACCGAGAACCATTTGCTCCCATTCAAGCAGTACAGGACATCTTGTACACGAGGCACAGTGTATTGGTCTAGGATGGTCCGCCAGTTCAGGGTTCTATAATCAAAATACATCCTCATAGACCCATTCTTCTTAAGCACAACCACAATGGGAGAGGCGTATGGGCTCCTGGATTCATGTATCACGCCAGCAGCAAGCATTTCCTACAGGTGTCTTCTCACATCATCTATGTCTGCTGGGGCTCAGCGGTGGGACCTCTCTTGAAATGGCCGTTCATCGTGCATGCGTATTTGATGCTCCACACCCTGGACACATCCCACATCCCATTCCTTCAACAAAAACACTTGGTCTCTCTGGGCAAGTCTCTTGCTAATTCTAGCCTTCCATTCAGCTGGCAATGGGGAATCACCAAAGTCAAACAAGTTTGGGGTCACTCTCTCCTTCTCACCAGGGTGCTTGTTGCTGGGCAATACTGAAGTGTCTGTGCAGTGTACTGTAGCTAGGGTGCACCCTCTGTTCACCCGTATCTCCCGATCTGATACATTGTGAATCTGGACCATCACTCATCGTGCATAGGCATGGGCACGAGCAGGCAAGATGCTGGGCTTGACCAATAATCCTTCTGGCAATTTTCCATCGCCTGGCACATCCAACATCAGTATTTTGTTCTTGACATCTTTCCAGAGGCGGACCTTCCCTTGCATGGTACACTGGGCATTAGGGGCCAGTACCATTGAATCGGGATCCTTCTTCCACATGTTCCCCACTGGTTCATCCTGGTCTACTTCCTCGGGTTTCTGTTGCAAATCATAGGCCCTCTTGATCAGAGCTGGAATTCTCAGGGCCCTTCCAGTCCATCGCCCTTGTTTCTCATGACAGAGTTGCGCCAATCTCCCAAACATATGGGCGTTTGTCCCAATTAACAGGGGGACCCCATCATACAATCCAGTGGGGGGATACACTAGGGCCAATGTCTCTACTCACTCCTCTACACCAATTACAGTTGCAGGAAAAGACAACCAGAGGCAGACATACCCTATTTAGGGATAAGACTTGTCGCTCAGGCCCCACACATGTAGGCCTTCCAGGGATTGCAAAAGGCACATCAGATAAGTGTTTGTCATACCAGTCCTGGAATACAATGGTCATTTGCGACCCACTGTCAAGCACAGCCTGAGTATGAATACCATTCACAGTCACCGTAGTCTCCACTGAAGGGCCCACTATTTTGGACCAGTCTGGAGAGGCAGTAGCAGAGGCCTGGACAGACGATTTAGCCACAAAGAAGTTTGAGTTAGGGTTTCTCAAACCCTCACTGTGGTAATTTCGGGCACAACTTGGCCACTGATTTGCTTTTCAGAGCTCCCCTTGGAGTCTGTTTACTACTCTTTCTAAGTCCTTCTGAGACCAGCATCCTCTTTTCATATGGCCCTCCTTTCCACAGTTGTGACAAATGATAGACTCCTGGGTCATCCTGGGATAGAACATCGTATGAGGAACTGAAGCAGTAGTAAGAGATTGGGGTCTAGTTTCTGCTTGCAACAGTGAGAGTGGTGCATGTCTTAACAGTTCCTTTAGAGTGGCAGTCAATCCGGTGATCTCAGCCTTGGAGCCACCCTCGGTAGCGGATGCCTGAGGGTGCACCTCCACCCCCATGGCAGTCACATCCTGAAAGGAACCAGAATCTTGTTCCATGGGGGAAACCCTTGCAGAGGCACCCATCTTCAACTCTCGGACTTCCTTTAGTAGTTCATCTTTCCAGTGCTGAGCCCAGGGCCGGAAGTCCTTTGCATTCTCAGAGTGCTCGCTAAGTGCCGACTTTTGCCCCTGAGCCTCATTTGGCTGATCACTCTTGGTCACTTGCACAGCAGCAGCAGACATGGGTGCAATTCCCCCACGGGGTCACCTTTGCTCAACCCCCAGAACTTCTTTCATTAGCTCGTCACAGGAGAGGGGGCAATTCCAATCGGGTGGCAAGGCGCAACTGAAGCAGTAACAATTCTGAAAACGGAGCAGACTTAAGGATCCGGTCCAACCTAGTTCGATCTAATTCATTTGACAGCAAACTACCCTTCCTGAGGCACTCCTGTAGCAGTTTTTCAAGCCGAGGTATGTACACAGACAATGGCTCCCCTGGGTACTGCTGAGCGTTTCTTACTCAACACCACCGATCCTCATCTGAGTCCGGACTCCCATACCATTCTCCAATGCATCAAGATAGTCCTGTGCAGTTGCTTTGGGGTTATTGGCCCGCTTGGTACGGATGGAAGCCAGGGCAGGACCTCAGAGGCTCTCACTCATCCTGTTTCATTTCTCTGCTTCTGAGCATTGCCATTCAAGTACTAGAGGGGCAACGTAGTCTATCCAGGTTTCCCAGTCATCCTACCCCTGTGGGGTGGGGAGGGTGCCCGAGAAGATTCTCAGCCTTCAGTAGGAGTTGTGACTAATGGCAGGTACAGATATAGGGGCCAGCATTGGCATGGGCACAGAAGGCAGGGCAGTAATAGGTGCTGGAGTGGGAGGGGTGTTGGGGAAGGAACATCCCCAGGTGGCAGGAATAGTTTCTTAAAGTCCTCTATGGTTTTCCCTTCCCTCAGCAATGACTTATCAAATTTCTCCTCAAAAGTCTCAGATAATGGTGGGAGCTCATCCTCCCGGGGGTCTTTACTGTCTTTTGTTATCACTCTCCAGGCAGCTGAAACTCCTTCTGGGGCAATAGTCTGTGGCACTTTAGAGCTGTTCACGAGGTCACTACACTCTACCAAGGCTATGAAAGTTTGGGCAATCAAATCAGCCTGTCGACCCACCACCACCACAGGGTTTTTTAAACATTCAACTTTGGAGAGTGCTCCCCCACAGTGTCTTTACTGGTACCCAGGGGGATATCCAGTATAAGTAGAGCATTTTGGGGGTTGATCTCCTGCCCAGTACACCACCCCACCAACTGGTGTAAAGCCATTTCTACTGGGGTAGCCATTAATCTTTAACAATAATTCATAATTTTTGGCCACTAGAAGGCACAAAATCCCAGTGGTGAGCCTCCAAAATGTAACCCCTAGGTGGCGCTATCCCAAGGGCTACTACCGCTGCCTGCTTGGCTAGTAGCAGGTTAAGGGGCCTGAGTTCTGAAACGGGTGCCTCCACCCAGAGGTCAGGGTTGGTAGTGGTCAAGTTAACCTGGGCACAGCCCTCCGGTACACTGTAACCACCCTCTTTCCTTACTAGTGGCCGGAACGATACACAATAATCACTTTCACAATACCTCTTATACACCACACAAGTACCCACACTGTTTGCACTTACCCCAGGACTTTCCTCTGGCTCGGCCCAGGGGAACCCCTGTAAAACAAGGTTATACACAGCAAATAACAGCAGTACAGTACTCTTGCACAAACTGGAACCACAGTCAGGGTAAATGCAAAAAAGAGTTAGATCTGATTTATTTAAGAAACTTGAACAAGGGAGGGGCGTAATCAGGTTAATTTGCTTAAAGGCTGTATCAGTCAAACAGTTATGCATGCACTTCAGGGTCCATAAACAGTCACACACTCTCTGGGTACCCAGATGGAGAATGATGGGCTAGCCAGGAACGTTGCAGCTGGTTGGGGCCCTGTGATGGGAGAAAACAACATGCATAACACACACTATTTGTAATCCGGAGCCGGAGGGCTCAGTTCGTGAAAAGAAAACAACAAGACAATCAGATGACACACTTTTAGATTAGGCTGTTGTTGCAGGGAGCTACCCTGATGATTACTCACAATACCCAAGACTGGACACAGGCTAGATGAAAACTGAGACTGCAGGTGGTTGATCTGGAGTGCCAGGAGAAGCAGGACCCACACGATTCACTGAGGCATCATTCCTGTTCAAGTGTGGAGCAGGGGGCTGATCCCCAGGCAGGTCTCTCATCAATGGCTTTCTCTGTGCAGCGGGTAGTCTGGCTGGGCCAGTGTGGCAAGGCCCAGGCCAAATGGAGACAAATTCAGATACAGTCCGTTTTGGGCTGTATACAGCTTCCAGCAAGTAGAACACAGTTCACACAGTGAGAACCCAAACCACGACCCACTAACAACTCACAGCACATTTACATGTAAGGAAATTCCACTGTACCAGGCAAACCACTCTCAGGTCATGATCGTAAAGTCTCTGCACAAACCGGGGATTCAAAAGCAGCTGGAAATCCTGATAGGCCGGTCGCATTCAGCAAAATCTTCTGTCTTCTTCAGGTATGAGCCTGGTAAAAAAATCAGTGGCATACTTTGTTCTCACAAACTCAGATTTAGTCCGAAATAATTCTCTTCTCTCCCTCTCAGGGGCAGCAGGCAGACATGCAGGCCACAACTCAGCCCATTCCACAGAGACTGTCTCAAGCTGTTGCTTCTTCAGCTCCCAACTTAGATCTGACTCAACTACCAGAAAGCCTGGGAATTTCCCCAAGATCCAAAAGGTTCAGTTTGCTGATTCATCTGTCAGTCACAGCAGGAGCTCCCCCTTCAGGTGCAAAAAGGAGGCAAAAGTCCAAAACTACAATTCATACAGATTCTGACTCCAGACAGCTCCTGTAGTTGGGCTCCATTTTAGGTCCCACCAGTACTGGTTGATCCAATTCGGCAGTCCTAGGCCAAAGTGGTGGGATAAACAAAACAGTCTTTGCTGCAAAGAAGGCAGGTTAGACAAACTACATTATCATTATCACTCTAAATGATTTTCAGCAAATAGTTACATCTTTCAAAAGAGCTCCCCTCTCAGATTACTTATGACTGCAATCCAGGCAGCTCTTAAAGAGACAGTACACAGAGGCTATACGGGCACTCTCTGGCAATCACATTTAAACTGCTAAAACGCAGGACACCAGCCTCGCAGTGAGCATTTACACAAGCTAAAGGAAGACTTTTCGGGAACCCCAATTTGTAGAGGCTAGCTGAATAAGTTCACCCACGCAGGAAGCACTTCAAAGCACACCACTCATGATCTCCTCTGGGAACAGAATTCTGGTTGGATTCAGTATAGAACTGGATAAGAGATTTTATTTTTTGAGACAATTAAATCAACCTTGAGGAGTTGAGTGTTTAGCTTCCAGCTAGTGTCCTGTTGCAAGTCCGTGGAAGGGGTAAATAGAAGCCAGGCCACAGCATGATCGGAGAGTATTATGGGCTCAAGACCAGCATTACACAACCCGGGTAAAATAAATAAACTAATGAGAGTGTAATCCAGCCTGGATGATCTGTGGTGAACAGTAGAATAGAAAGAATATCTATGGCTGGACAGATTAAAAATCCACCAGGGATCATAAATACTGAGTAAATCCATGAAGTTCCCTAGAGTCCGTTGGGCAGGAGATAGAGGTCTGAGATGCTGGTTAGAACAGTCTAGGTCTTGTGAGGGTGGAATGTTACAATTCCCACCCATAATTAAGGGAGCTGATAGGAAAGGGGCAATTCTGTCAGCAAGATCCATAAAAAAGGCAGTGACCCCCCTCAACTGGGCCATAAATTCTGCCCAGTATCACTTCACTACGGTCTAGGAGGCCCTTGACTAGGACAAATCTTCCCTGTGGGTCTGAGATAACTTGCTCTGCCTGGAAGGAAGTGTTCTTCATTATTAGGATTGCAACACCCCTGCCTGAAGTTGAGTCACTGGCCGCGAACACCTGATTGACACCATGTCTACTTAGCTAGATTGTCTCTTGAGTAAGAAGGTGAGTTTCTTGTAAGAAAATGATTCGGGCTTGAAGTAGGGCAAGGTGTTTAAATATCTGATATATTTTGAGTCAATTCCAAGTTACAATTTTAACAACGTTATTAACCATAGCCATGGTAACCAGTAAATGTGGAACCACAGATACCCGAAAAATGGCACACTCCGCCCCACCCCACCCCCGACCTCCCTTCAGCCAACAAAAAAACCTGTGACTTTGACTGGAGCAATAAAACATTAGGTGTCATTTGTAGAGAAAGATACCATATTAATGTATAGCGAAATTGAAAAAGTAAACATCTGACTAAGGAGATTTGAGACTGTCCCCTCACCCTTCCCCCTCCCAATCTGCCCTTCCAAACCACAGAAAACCTTCCCCTTCCATCCAGAAAGCATAGTCCAATGACACAATAACCAGGAAGTAAATAAAACCCCACCTCCCTCCCTCAGTTGCCCCAAAAAAACATCAACTATATACAGTGGCCCTCCTCCAATCAAATGTCCAGCATATATATGATGGAAGAGCGACTAGGAGAGACCAGACCCACTTAAGCCTAGCTCTATCCCACTCTGGCAGAAAGTTCCAGAAAGGAGGTTCAATTAGTGGTTGCCAGAGAACTTTGGGTCGAGAGGAGCTTAAAAACAGAAAAATGGCAGAGATATCATAACCCCCCTGCATCCAGTAGCGATCCTACAAATAAAAAATTGGAATGGTGCCTAGAGTGAGGAAGAGCAGGCTAAACCCCCATCACCCAGTCACGGTAAACCCAGCTTGATGCAAACTCAACAAACAGAGCAACCCTACCCTCCACCCCTAAGTAGAAGGTGATAAAACAAGGTTAACTACTAAGAGTCTCCATTTAGGAAAAGGGGCTTACCAATCCAAAAGCAGTCAGTGTTGATGCTACTTCCCCATTCTCATCCATGTTTAGCTAATCGAGGGTTAACATGCCAGCTACACTGGGTCTAGCTATTATGCAAGCGGGGGCTGGAGTCTGGCAGAGCGGCGTGCTGGGCAGGACCAGATTAGCCTGCTAGAGGGGAAATAAGAAGTAAGGCCTGGGAACCCTGAAAAGAGAACTTCCACAACTCCCGCAGATAAGTCATAACCGAGCAACTTAAAACAGCGGGGAGGAGAGAGGAATCCAGCTCAGAAAATGTAGATCCCAGCAGGCAAATTAAATAAAGTAAAGAATCCCCCCATGAAATACCCAATCCCCGAGGTGGTACACGCTGAGCCAGTAGGAACCGAAATAAGGACGGGACAAGGTGTACACTCACAAAGCTCCAACAGGAAAACAACTCAGCTAAAAAGGTCCCCGTTAGTAGAATGGGTGAAGTCCCAATAAACTCGACCCCAGAAAAGCGCTCGGTTAAGGAGGCGAGCTCTAGCCAGTTAGGGAGATGATTCTGCAAGTTGCAACACATGAAAATATAACTGGGTAGCACCAAGAAGCCATACCAGAACAAGAGGAGCCCCCCAACCTCGAGGAGCATGTGAAGAGGACCAAAATTACACAAATAACAGGTAACCAGAATTAACAATTCAGTAGATTAACACTAACTACAAAAGGTAGTTCAAGTGTCAGTAAATAGATCCGGGAGACGCTGCCCGAGTTCCTTTCTGGCCAAGTCCAAGGTATCAAAGGACATCCAGGAGCCATTTAACAAAACTTGCAAACGAGCAGGGTAAGTTATCCTGAATTTGATGCCAGCCACAATCAGCTTTCTAACTGTGGGGTGGAAACCCATTTGCTTTTGCCGAGTTTCTATGGGCAAGCCCTAGGCCAGGCGCAGAGGTTTCTCTTCCCAAAGAATCGAGTGGAACTCTTGTGCTTTCATCAGAACGTGTTGCTTCTCCAGATAACTGAGGAATTTTAGAATGATGGGTCTGGGGGGAGCATTGTCAGGGGGCTTTGGGTGAAGTGAATGGTGGTCTCTCTCAATCTGATATGCTGCATTGAACAGAGAAGGCCTGACCACTTTGATGAGGAGTGTTTGCACAAAGGTAACCATGTTGAGGCCTTCTTCTAGCTCAGGCAAGCCAAAAATCTAAATATTATTTCTCCAGCTACGGCCCTGTAAGTCCTCAGTTTTTAGTTGTAACTTTGAAATTTGTTGACACAGCTTTACGATCTCCAGGTCGGTTTTGTCCCTCCAGGATTCCAGGGAGGCCACGAGAACTTCCACATCTCTGATTCTGCGGCCCATCTCCTCCATGTCAACCGGAATGCATTTTAGCTCTGAGGAAATGTCAGCAAGCGATTCCCAAAATGGGAACAGTTCTTGAAGGAAGCGATCCTCTGTTAGGGGCACTGATGTAGATGGTTGAGCCACCGGGTGTGTAGATTGTGACCCTTGCACTTTAGATTTTTTGGGTGCCTTCATCGGTAAGGTTGGTGGAGTATGGTGCGGGGGGGGCCTGTCGCATATCGGCTTCCATCACAGCGGTAGAATGCCAATAGCAATGTGGATTTCAAGACAACTCTAGCTGCAGGCAGGCAACAGATGTCTAGCAGGATATTAAGTAGAAAAATTGGAGATCTCAGCAGGTAGATTCCAGATAGAAGGTGGAGAGACGGGAGCTCTGAGAGCAGGCTGCTACCAGGCTGTAGACATCATGAGATCTCCACCACCAGTCTTTCTGTGAAGAAGTACTTCCTCACATCTCTCCTAGATCTTTTTTTTTTTTTTTTTTTTAACCAGGAGAGACACACGGCCTGGGAGCACAAGGAAGTTAAGTGACTTGCTCAGGGTCACACAGTATTCAAATGGGGGCTGTGGGATTCAAACCCAGGTCTCCAGTTTTGTAGCTCAGATCCTTAAACCACTGCACTATACTGCCTCCCCAAAAAATATGACACATACTTATCATGATGCACTCAGTATTAACTGGTTTTCAAAAATGGTTTTGCTGGCTCAAATAGTAGTCCCTCGTGGGGACAGTGGAGGGGAAGGGGACTATTTATAAGCTGCAAATACATGGAAATGCACTCTGGGATAGTCAGTGAAAAGTTCATAAAATGGTTATTAAAATATGCTCAAGGCACATGAAACCTCCAGCTTCCATACCATGCGCCCTTGTTCTTGAATACCTTTCCTTCTGAAAAATACTTCCCTCCTGTACTTTACTTACCCTTGTGAGGTATTTAAAGGTCTCTATCATATCCCTCCTCTCTCTCTCCTCTGTTTCAGGGTGTACATATTGAGGTTCTTTAGTCTCTCCCCATAGGTCATTTGATGCAGACCCTGCACCATTTTAGCTGCCCTCCTCTGGACCACCTCCACTCTATGTCTTTCTGGAGATGTGGTCTCCAGAACTGGACACAGTACTCTAGGTGGGGTCTTAACCATGATCTATACAGAGTTAACACCACCTCCCTCTTTCTGCTAGTGATACCCCTCGCCATGCATCCCAGGATCTCACTAGCCCTCCCTACTGCATTGTTGCACTGTCTGACCACCTTTAGGTCATCAGTATGATTACCCTGCTTGGTGGTTGCCAGTACCACTCCACCCATTTTGTACTCCACCCTGGGTTTCTGTGCCTCCCATGTGTCAAAAATTAAGGAGCTAGGATGAGTGGAGAGAAAACCAATAAATGCCAGAGGCACAGGGAGATGAGCTTGCACAAAACAGGCAGCAGTGCTAGAGGAAAGAATACATAAAAACATTAGCAACACGCCCACTAGTCTAACAATGACTAATCAAATTTGTTCAAATACAAGAAAAATCCTCAAGGTGTATACCATACAACCTGCGTGGAGCATTGGGAAGTCAACTATAGGTGACACTGGCTTGTTTTTTCCAGAGCAAACCTGTTAGCGGAAGAACGAGTTGAGCTCCCTGCTTTGAAACTCATCAAACCAGTTGCAGGCCAAGTGCAGTCACTAGGATTTGCAATCTCCGAGAGGTTGTCCATTTGTCTTTTATCCCCTTGCAGCGGTCCATCCATTTAGTTGTCTGGAAGAGGTGAGATTGCCCCACAGGGCCACAGACCTCTAAGCCCACCCCTCAAAAATTTCACATCCTCCCCAAGTCAGACACAGTTGTGAACTTATCTCTTCTTTCAATGAGAATAGCCCTCCAGTCACTGGGTCGGCAAGCCACATTTCTTGCCTTGATTTTTAAATTGCCTTTTAGTGGATTTTGACAGCATCTGTTGTGGGGGGGGCGACATCAAATTATGCTTCAAGGTGGTCCTGCAAGTGTCTACACCCACTCACAGGCACAGGTTGCTGTGGTGCACAGGTTGCTGTGGTAGCAGCTGTTGTCATGTTGTTCATACAACACAGACAGAAGTTGGGCTTGCCTTTACAAATCTGGATGGATGGATCTATTCTATCTCAGATCATAAAACTGGAAGTACTGGAAGGAAGAAGAGGAGGAGATCAAGCAGAGGAGGAGACCAAGAAGAGGAGGAGACCACAGTGCTTCCAGATTGCTCAACATGGTTTCCTCACCAGATGCACTGGATGACCGTCTGGAAAAGCTGTTCACAGTGGGGGTGGAATCAATGGACTTCTGGGGAGTAATTAACCATGATTTCTTAGGACACACTATCAGGCACCCAGTCCTAGTTGTCCCCTCAGGCTTAGCCGCACCAGTATGACTCCCAGTCCTTATCCTAATTCCTTGTCCACCACCACTTGCAGAACTGGTGCTTGGTGGAACTGACATGGTGGAACTTTTCCATGCTTTTTCCTCACCTGCATCCCTTTCTCCTCTAGTTTTTTCCTTATATTTCTACATGACACAACAGCAGATGCCCAAACACACACATGTGCACCATGCCCACTCTGACACACTCTCCTCATCCTCACTGAGAGACCTCTAGTGTCTCACTGCAGCTACCTGTCTCTCTTAGGGAAGGAAAGAAGGAAGGAAGGAGAATGAAAAAGAAAGAAAGAAAGAAAGAAAGAAAGAAAGAAAGAAAGAAAGAAAGAAAGAAAGAAAGAAAGATGGATGGATGGATGGATGGATGGATGGATGTGCTCCATCCTCTGGCCAAAACTACCAGCAAATTATTTGCGAAATGACTCTTTCAGGCTCCACCGTGCCACATTTCCCAGTCTGATAAATTGACTCTGCTCTGCTCTGCTCCTGCTGCAGGGACAAAAAAAGAAAATGAAATAAAAAAAAATATATTGATTTCTGTGACCTCTACAGCACCAACATTCAGTAAACAAACTTGGCAAACAAATCTTTATATCTTTCAACTCCCCCCCGTACCTTTGATTGTGTGCTACATTTAATGTGCCCTGCTCCTGCTGCAGTGCCCACAGCTGCCAGTGCTGACTTACTGTGCATTCTCTCTTATCCACTGAATCATAGTTTCAATATGCCTGCCTGAAATTACATTTAAATGTAGTAAGAATTAGCTAACTGGAATGATAATGCATAATTCTCTGATGATTTCAAAAGTTTTGTAATCAAAGGTCACTCTTTTTTCACATAAAAAGATGCATCTTCAGTAGCTAGATCCTTTCCCTGTGAAAATAATTTGGAAATGGCATGGAAATCTGTCCAGTGCACGGAGTTCTCAATCACCTCTGTCACCGATTGCCTGCTGCAGGTCTTGCGGCTTGTCAACAAGTTGGGTATGCTCAGTGTTTTCTCCCTGAAACAAGTTTAGTGTCATAATGTTAAGGTGCTGAAATGCTGAAGAGAAACCTATTTACTTTGGACCTGCTTCACTGGTGTCCAAAATACTGGATTTCAGCACCTTCACCAAATGCAAATTTGGCGTCAGTGAATCCATTCAGTAATTAAACCGTGGCAAGAATTTTGCAGGCAGCACTCCACGTCCACTGACAGCCAGCAATGGAAGCTGCAGACTGATAGTTGGAATTAGACAGAATAAATAAAAAAAAAAAAACCCTCACAGAAACGTAATAAATTGGCTCGGTGGTGCTGAGGGTTGAGGCGCTGGACTCCACACCTCGCGCCACGCCAGTGACCTGGGTTCGAGAGTGGACTTGGGCCACTGGGGATTGGCGGGGGAGGAGAGGATTTAGCATCCAGAGGACTGCTGTTCTCTCCTGGGGTGAGTTCTGGGGGATTTCCCCTCTTGTGGCAGCTCCTGGCGGTAGCTGGAGGGCGCTTCACCTTATGAGGGGGCAGCCAATGGGGACTGGTGTCAGTGGGCTTCTGTGGGAGGGCAGGCAGGAGCATCTTACCCATGTGCAGATGCCATTGCATGTCCATGCTAGGGAGAGAAAGCAGAAGGAAAATTGCCGTATCCCTGGTAGGCGAAGGTGGGTCGTGGGGCTCCATTCCCATGCCGAACACCGGGTCCTCTGTGCCTGTCTCGGTGCTTCAGTAGCCTGGCCGCTCTATCAGACTATAGACAGAGCACCAGCAAGAGTCAGTGGTCCCACCCCCGGGAGCTCAGAGCCGGGGGGTCAATAGATCTGGGTGGTGGAGGCGGGCACACCGGGGCAGTGGCGGAGGACTTCAGACGGGCGGGAGAAAGTGGAGTTGAGCGACTTCACCAGAGAGAATCCAGGTGATGGCGAGTAAAGGAGGAAAAAATAGAACTGACAAAAAAAAAAAGTTAATAAAAAGTTATTTATATTTGCAAAACGACACAACACTGACACAGTGTACAGGGCACAACTAGATTAAAGCAAATCATCAAACTAATAAATGCAATGCTGCAGTTGGTCTTCAGCGTGGACATCTTACTCATGGAGAACACCAATATGTGTTTTCTTTACCGATTTTTTATTATACTTATGTAACCCCCAGGGGGCGCTATCCCAAGGGCTACTACCCCTGCCTGATTTGCCACTAACAGGTTGAGGGGCCTGGATCCAATGGCGGGTGCCTCCACCCAGAGGTCAGGGTTAAGACAGTCTGATATGACTTAGTCACAGCCCTCTGGGTCACTGCAACCCCGCTTTCTTCCCACTAGCGGCCCACACAAATCAATCACAGTACCCTTGCAATATACACTTACCCCCAGGATTGGTTCAATCAGCTTGACTCTGGGGACCCCCTGTAAAGTAAGATGCAGTTATACAATAACCACTGTGCAGTAATTCAACATAGGCACACAGTTCAAGCAGTGTAACTTTGCTAAACAACCAAATCTGATTTATTTAGGGGCTAGTAACAAGGACGGGGGAAATCAGGTTAATTGATTCAGTCCCATTAATAATCACAGTACTGTACACATATTTCAGAGTCCCAAATGTCATTCTTACTGGGTACCCAGGCAATAAGAGGCTAGCCTATTTGGTGCAGCTGGTTGGGTCCCTCAGGATGGAAAATGCATGCACAATACCCACTTTGTAATCCGGAGCCGGTAGGCTCAGTTCGTGAAGAAAGAAAGGAAAAGTAATCAGATAGAACACTTGCAATTAGATGATGGCAGGAAGCTACCCTGATTTGTACTCACAAATTCAATGCTGAAACTGAATGGAAGGTAGATTGTCCTGGATTGCCAGGGGGAGCAGACCATGTGGACAGGGTCCTTGTGACTGGACCCCACGGCAGTTCACAGCAAATGGATGTAGTCTGGATTAAGCTGGGGTTTACTTCCAGCTTCAGGCACTCAATTTACTATACAGGGGATTTGAAATACGATTCCCCACAAGCAAGACACACATTTATATGTAAAAGGAAAGTACTATACCAGGCATGCTGCTTCTCTATCCCGATCGCACTCACTGCACAATACCCGGGAGAACACACAGCAGATTCAGTTCCTGACAGACCGAGCGCGACTCAGTAATTTCTCCAGTCTTCAACAGGGTGAGCCTGGTTTCCTCACTTCTGGTGTTTCTTTCTCCTTACAACTCTGATTCAGTCCACACTGGCACTCACAAACAGTTGTAGGCCGAACTTCAGGGCCCCACACGAGCTTCCCGCAAAACTCAACAGCACAGGAGCCGGGCTCCTTCCTCTTCACAGATCACAACTCATCTGATCTTTCCAGTAGACAGAGCCGGGCATTTCCTTTGAGTTCCTTCCAGTTCAGTTGGCTGGTTTGGCTGTCACTCACAGTAAACTCCCTGTTGGTGGAAAAAAAGTGCCGAAGTCCAAACTACAATTCCCAGAAGCATTGGCCATACAGTACATAGGTGGCTGGCTCCACAATGAGAGCCAAGTTCTGATTTCCAGCAGCAGGCTCCATTTCAAAGGTCCCACACACTGATTGGTCCAGTTCAGCAGTTCAAACTAGAATGGGGGACTAGGCAAACACAGTTCTGACTGCAAAGAAAAGCAGGTTAGACAAACTGTATTTTCATTATTACTCTAAATGATGTCTGGCAAACAGTTATATTTTTGAAAAGTGCTCAGTCTGCCCACTTAGTGACGGTAGAAACGGAGCAATTTGGCAGCAGCTCGAGTGGGACTCAAGCAGGGAAACACATAGACCCCCATCCAAATTAATTATGTCTGCAGGCAGACAACTCTTAAAGAGACAGTACCAGAGGCTCTAAAAGCACTCACAGATAAACGGCTTAGACGCCGAACACCATCCAGGCTTGGAAGACTTTTGGGAACCCCATTTGGGGGGGGGGTTACACCTATATACTTGAAGCACTCAGACATTGATCTGTGTCCAATAGTTACAATTAGAATAAAACAGAATAATATACAATTTAAGTAGTTAATGTATAATGCTCTCCCTTCCAACGAGAGCACTTTATAATGTGGTATGATTTTTTTCAGATTGGTTTAAAGTTTAAATAATTGTGTTATCAATGTGTGCTGAAAAACACAAACTCCAATAAAGAAATGTCTATTAAAAAAAAAAGCTTTGTCTCACAAAAGGAAGTGGAGAACAATCCAGCACAAAATTACACAGATTCTCCATAGACAACTCATCATGATCAGAATATAAAATTGACAGTAAAAGGCATTTATTACAATGGCTTAATTTTAGACAGGGTGTAAGGTGCAGGAAGACTTCAATGCTAAACCAGTAGACTACAGACTTGTGTTTCATTCAGTTTCGGATTCCTCATTGTGATATAGGTTTTGTTTCAGCCACGCACAGGAAGTCAGGCAGACCATGTTGACAGTTTTTGGCTTGCAGTGAACCAAAAAAGAACTGGGGCAAAGGTTATGCACAAAACAAATTCAAAGTAGCTTCAAAAAAGAAAGCAAAAAGTGTATCCTACCATGGGAAAAAAACTTGTCAGCATAACAGAAAGTTTGTGACTCAGGGTTTCAAATGCAAATATAATGTAAAAGTCAGATGTATGTAACCCCCCTTGGAGCTATTATACCTTTAACACTCCCTTGTAGCCTGCACATCAAGTGTCAGCTGGCGCTGCTGACAGGGCTGACCTTGCACTGCTTCTAACTAGACTGGGATTCACCTTATTGTTGCATGGACTGAACTGGGCATGAGTTTGCACCCATGCAGTGCTGGTTTGGGATGTGGATTTGTGTTTAAACAACAAAGTCTGTGGAAATCAGGACTTCAGAGGAAGACTGCATATGGACTACAACTTGATAGCAATTGTCATCAACTCTGACCTGCTTTGCCATGGTGACAGGGTAAGATAGTGAGGGGCCATCAATTCGAGTAACTCTATCAAATGAGAGCCACAAAGGCACTTAAACTTGCAATGGATCTAACTACTGTTATTCTGGTGCCTTTCCAGATATCAATCACCTGTTGAGTGACAGACCTCCATGAATGTCTGCTGTGATTGACAGCTTGAGCAACCAATATGAGCTGCTGATTCTCCAGTGAACAACAGGGGCTGTTCTGAATCCAAGTCAGATTGGTATGAGATCTCCAGGGAGAGGGTCTGCATATGTCTGCTGAACAGCAGTGTTGCTCAGATAGTATCCTAGAAACTAGGATACCAACAGATACCTCCCATTTGGCCAGATAGTTGCTGTGGTAGGAGAGTAGTACTATCTGACCATGGATCTTACCCTGTAGGATCCAGTGCACGGCTCCTACAAATGTTGTGGATCCTGTGGATCCTAGCAACAGATCCAACTCGGATCCTATCTGACCTAGGATTCCTGGATCTGATCTAGGATCCATCACTGTCTGACCCCGGACCCTAACTATCTGAGCTAGGATCCACTGCTATCTGACCATGGATCCTACATCTGTCTTTGGTAGGGTTTCTGGTAGGATTCTAGGTATGATACCAGCACTACCTGACAAATAGTGGTAGGATCCACAAAAGCACTATCTGAGCAACACTACTGAACAGACAGGAAACTGAGTGCTGCTAACAGCTCAGGCTGCAAAGACAGACTGCACATCTCTCTTAAAATTGAGAGGTGAGAAGCAGATTCCTTGCCAGTAAAAGAGAGGTATTTGCGTGCTGAGCTCTGCATCATCTTGAAGATGAAACTACAGCTTAAAAAAAGACTTTTACTGAGCTGTAGTTTGAACTGACACTAAATCCACCTGATCAGCACCACTGCTACATTACCACCACAGGACTGGATGTCATTACATGTAGGAGAGGGTGGGTCCTGAAGGCTGACACAGGAGAAGCCAAACTGTGAACCGCTGATTGCTGGAGTCAGAAGAGACCTGACTTATGTTGGAGGACTGCTGATTCCCTGTAACACTACCCTCATCACAGATGGGAGCGAGACTGAGAGCAGAGAGCCATCATACATCAGCCAGAGAGGGATCACTGCAAACTGCACCGTCACCTGCACAGTGAGGGAGCTCCCCAGGTTCACCCACCGCACCCCCTACTAAAGGATTCTCAACTCTGGGGGGGTGCATGTCGGGGGGGGTGAAAGCAAAAAAATGTATGTTTTGTGCTGGGTGCAACAAAATTGCACCAGCGCCCAGACCCAAACCCAGCACCTTCTCCACCACAACCGGAGGCCAACTCCCAATGCCACAGCACAGTTCGGCAGCCAACTGCAGCGCCACCCCCTACATCTCTTCCCCTCTCAGCCCACATCCACCATGCTCCTCCCCCCCACGGCGTATACATATAGCGACATCCTGTCGCTGAATTACATCCACCCACCATCCGATCGCCTTCCCTACCCTCCGTCTTCATTCGGGCTTCTCACCCATAACACATGTCACCATATTTAGACGGTGCCTTACTCGGCATCGACATCGCAGGCTACCATAAAATAGTTAAGAAATGTTCTGCGGATATAAAAATACCTCAGTTAGAGGTTTTCATTTAAAAGGCCTTTGGGCTTAGGATTGACTTGTTTCACAAAGTATCGATAATTTATTTTAAGTGCACAACCGCTCACCAACCATATGCAATGTCAATGGCCCTAAACACCTTTTCCATGACCGGGTACCCAGTGAAGCACTAGGCGCTCCCTAGTTAAGTCTAGGGGTATAACACTGGTACCAGTGGGGAGAAAGTAGTGCCTCAGTACAGGAGGGCTGAAGGAAGCAACTGTACTCTGCTTGTGTGGTGTGGGGATGAGCATGGCTTGAGGTCTCTGCCTGGAAGGGCACATAATGACAGCCCAGATAATATTATTAATTTGACTGTGTCTTGGAGGGCAATAAAGAGCAGCCATGACTGAAGTGGACTGGGCCTAGAAAAGCACAAAAGTCCAGCCACAAATTACAGTGCTGCTGTACCTCATTGCTGCTACACCCCCTCCTCCAACTTCACCCATTTAAGACCTCATTCCTGACCCTAAATAAAATTATTTGTTCTTTGTTTAAAAATCTTTGCCTGTGTTCTAGTTAAGTTACAGTATTAAGTGCATACTGTCTGAGGACTGTCACTATCGTCCATTGACTCATGAGTAGGGTGAACTAGTGGGGAGGTGGGGGGGGCTACATCTCAGGACGTTGTACCATACTTCCACCAGGCCCACTTTAACTTTTATCTGGGTGGAGACACTACTATTTTCTAAGTTAACCTTGAATATGAACCCGTTCTCCAACAACAAAGGATATGGAAGGGCCCAGGCTCCTCAACCTTGTGCGTCCCCACAAGGCAGAGGTAGTATCTAACAACATCTATGGTGACCCAGTTGCTTCTTTGGAGGCACCACTGGGATCTTCTGTTTACCATCATGTCACCCACATGGACCACCAGTGTGGGCAGATGACAGTCTGGTACCCCCCCCAAACATTTTTTAACTTTCAGAAGCTGCAATGATATTCCAGGAGGTCAGGATGATGTTGTGTGGTGGGGTTGTCAGTACAGGAATATTTTTGTTATGGGTAAAGATTATATAGTGGGAATATTGTTTAAAAACTTAAAGGGAGTAGTAAAGTTGAAAGCATCAAGTGTAATGTATGATGTGGACACCAAAATGATCAGCATCCCACATTCAAGATTGATTAAGAGGTGGACCCAAGTGAATTACCTAGCACACCCACATTGGAAGGAACTAAGGATAACTAGCAAATTCTTAGCAGGAGAGCACCACAGATAGTAACTCTAGCACCCTTTGGAAATGGATTGCAAATGGACTGGAAGGGGTGAATTTGACAAATTTCACTAAGTAGCACAAGGCAGAGAAGGATCTGAGGAACTACTAGTGTCATTAGAATTGGAAGTGGCACCCACAGAAGCAGTTCTGGATGCAGTGGATTGCCTGACAGACAAAATGCAAAAATAAAACACAGGAGAATACAATTAGAGTCAGAGCCTCCAGCCTTTTTCTGGACTCAAATCTACCTCACCCAGGGAAGAAGATTTTGACATGTGGATTCAGCATGCAACATTGATGGTAAAGGATCTGAAGGGCCCAGATGCTCAAAAGAAGGCTCAGATGAGTGAATGTCTAAGTGGACTGGTGCTGGGTGCCGTGCAAGCTCTCAAGGCATCGAAGACTGATGCTGCCTCCACCAACTACCTTTCTATTTTGGAATGCATACCTGGGAGTGTGGAAAACCTAACAAAATCCTCATTTAGCTATCACTACTCAAGCAAGAAGGCAAGAAGCTTTCATAATTCCTGGTACCTATGCAGCGAGAGTGTCAGAAGGGAAGCCTGTTCACTTCTAATGTGATTCAGGTTTGTGTTGAGCAAGCTCAAGAGGGAGCCATGTATGCAGACCAGATATTGTTGAACATTCAATTAAGAGACCAGATGGACAAGCCACCTCTCCATAAAGATGTGAAGGGTGCAATGAGGGAACGAGAAGAGAGATGTCTCTCTGTTAATGCCCCTTGGAAAGTTGTCTATATGGCAACTGCTCTTATGATGATAAGTGCCCCAGAAATGGTTTAGGAAACTCCTGAACAACTTGAAGGTTCCAGAATGGCCACAGCCCTTCATGGGCTATATTTAATAGTTCAACATAGAGGAGTCCTTTAATGGCAGTAGAAGATACTAAGTAGAAAAAAAAATGCTCTACACCACAGAAAGTAATTCACATCTTCATTTAACCTCTTCCTTCCACCAATATAGCAATGTTTTGTGGCTTCATGACAACTTCTTCAGGCACTTAGGTTTTATTTTGCATTGTGCTATTCATTTGAATTCACAAGGAATTATTTCTTGTACTGTCTTGTTGGGTTGCTACAGCCTTAAAACTCTCTCTGTTATGCTTCTTATTTTATTTCTTGTGACTCCAAAAAGTCATCTGTACTATGATGTGCTGGTGTTTAGGGAGCGGATGACTTCTAGCTGACAGAAGCAACCCAACAAGACTGTACCAGGAATAATTCCTTGTGAATTTGAAATGTTGCTATACTGGTGGAAGTTAAACTAATTACATTTGTGAAGTAGAGTCTTTGTTAGGTCTTTTTTTGTATTTAGGAAGACCCTGGAACCATGAAACTTATGGCACAGATCAAGATGTTGACACAACAGGTAATAGAGAATTAAAAGTATGGACACTCTGAAGGTGGAGACCCAACAGTCAAGGAAGCAGCAGAAACATATGGATTTTGAACCCTGCAGAGGTGGAAATCAGACATAGCCTTTGGTGGTACCCACAGTTTATGGGAAGGGTGGTAATGCACGAAACCAGTTGGGCCTTTTGAGGAAAGGGGAACACCTACATGGCACACTTGTTTGTACCCATTTATATTTTGCTTTGATTTTTGGCAATAAACGTGCAACAGTTGGATTATTTAGTTTGTGGATGGTGCCCTTATTTCTCGCTGCTGTTGGATTGTTCTTATGAGAGGCACATCAGCGTGTGGAGCTGTCTTAACAGTTTCCTGTTATCTTTTGGACAAGAGCTCACCGCTAACACTGCATAGTGCACAGTAAGTAAATATAGCCATTACCTTGCAATTTATCTGCGGTAGCACTGTTACTGTCAGGTCCTCTAGACTTGAGGACTTGCACGTAGGTGCAGTGGGGCCCCTCTCCTTTAGTGCAGCTATATTTTCTGGTATCGGCGAGTCAAATCGCTTTGTGAATATCACGCCCAACACTGATTTAGAACCAGAAAGTGTTTCACAAAACACAGATGCAGCTGTAAACACAGTTGAAACGGCAGTTAGCATTCATACAGCGTATTCTGAGCTCGAGAAAACTACACTAAGGGCTTGCAGAATATATGGAATTTAACAAGCCTCGAAGCTTATCAGGAGGTGGGACATGTTTCTAGGGAGCTAAGAGTCTTAAAATGGCCAGGTTACGGCCTTGATCAGGTGGATTTCAAAACGGAGTGGAAGAAACAAATGCAGGCTGCTTCTGAATTGTTCCAATTGTGCATTATCTGTGATTACCGCAACCAGCAGTTAGAAGTGGAACCAATACTAAAAGACAAGGAAGTGGTCTTCCTGGAATTTAATAATGACCCAGAGTTTACTGCTTTAGAAGAGAGACTTAAAGCAGCAATTGCCAAACAGGACAAGCATATTCATGCTGTTAAACTCCATAAATATGAAAGGGATAGATTGGATTACTTGAATAACCAGGTTTTTTCCTGGAAAGGATCTGAATTCACTGCTAAATCAAACAAAGACAGTAGAAGAAACAAAATAAAGGGCTCAAAACCAATCCTGAGACACAGCAACACAAGCTTCCATTCAAACTCTGAATCTGACTTAGAATCACCGGAGGAGCCTTTTTTGGAGGAAGAGGTGGGCAAACAAGCAGAAGGGTCAGAACTGCCGAGGTGCTCAGACAGACTTGTTTGATTTGTGCCCACTGTAGAACATGGTGGGGGGGGGGGCCGAAAAAGAAACAGGCCATACCAAAAAAGGAGCCAAGAAGCAGCCCCAAGTAACATCACAGGGAAGGGGAGCGGGGGCAATACTTAAACAACGGGGCAAGGGGAGAGGTAGATGAATATTCTTACCCTCTCTGACAGTGTACTCTCCACAGCCCAGGTATCGATATTAAGCAAGGGCTTGAGCTTTGTGCCTACCTGTTCTACAAGTAGATTTGACACATATTTGGACATCAAAAAGCTTACTAGAAAGTTAAGCTTAAAATCTTTCTACAACAGAAGAAAAATAGGTGTAGATACAGAGACCTTGTTACCAGAGGATGACACACTTATGGTCTCGAATTCCCTGGATGACCTCCTAAACTTGAGTGTATATAACATAAATCCTAACAACAGTATGAATTCAGAGGACAAACTGTCAAGTCATAACATCTTAAAGTCACTTCACAGCTTTAAGCCTACTTAAAGTTTCACCCCCCCAACTTCCGCTATACATATTTTTGAACAGGCCTGCCTTAATGGCATCAATAAACTGTACAGTGAACAGCATCATCCTTCATACTGCAATATTTCATCTAAGGAAAGGACTGCTCTACTTGAATTGGAACATAATACAACTATCACCATCAAGCCAGCGGACAAAGGAGGAGTGATAGTCGTAATGAATTCTGTGGACTATATTGCATAAGTCCAAAGACAACTATCAGAGGATAACTTTTATAGAATACTCAAAATGAACCCCACCATGTCCTTTAAGAGAGACATTGAGAGTATTCTGCAGCAAGTCTTGGCTGACGCCATAATATCCCAGAGCACCCTAGAGTTTCTGCAAGTCGCCCATCTTGTACCTCCAACCATGTACATACTGCCCAAAGTACATAAGAGCCTACGCCAATTGTCTCGGGAACTGGTTCTTTCACCAAACCATTGTCCCAATATGTGGATTCCCATATATGTGACTTGGTAACCAGTTTACCTTCATCTTAGGGACACCACAGAGACACTTGGCCTGCTGGAGAAGTTACATTTCGAACATAACTGGTTGTTAGTGTCTCTTGATTTTGAGTCACTTTATACTAATATTCCCCATCAGGGTGGCCTTGCAGCACTATATACATGGTTGGATGACACTATGGATTTAGATAGTGGGCAGACAGACTTTTGGTCACTTTGGCAGAATATGTGCTTAAATGCGACGTTTTCTATTTTCAAGGGTCATACTATCACCAGGTGAAGGGTACAGCCATGGGGGCCAAATTTGCCCCTAATTATGCGACCCTCTACCTGGGATATTGGGAGAAAAATGTTATCTATGATGTTAATAACAATCCCTTTTTTCACAGCACTGACCTCAGGCAATGTTATATCAATGATGTCCTGATGGTGTGGTGTGGCACGGCAACAGAGTTGGGGTGTTTTGTGGAATATCTCCACAGGTCTAATTCAAACCTGAAATTTTCTGCACAATACAATTCAGAACAAATTAATTTGTTGGATCTGAAAATCAGTAAAAATTGGGATGGGACAATTTCTACAAACTTGTTCCAAAAATCTACAGACTGTAACACTCTATACGCCTCCAGTAGCCACCCGCACCACACCATCGGGAACATTCCTCATTTGCAATTTCTATGTCTCAAAAGGAATTGCTCCAACATCTTTGATTTTGATATGAGATTCAGAGAAATGTCAGAATGATTCCACCATAAGGGCTATAGCCAAGAAGATATTACCAGTGCTCAAACACATGCCAAGGACACTCCACGCATTACACTTTTAGAATACAAAAGCAATCCCTTTCCTAGCTTTAGCCACATAAATTTTATAACTATCTATGGAACTAACAGCTCTGAAATCAAAGCCATAGTTTACAAACACTGGCCCATTCTTTCCATCAATCCAGCACTAAAGGACACAGTAAAAAACTTTCCACGTACTGTGTACGAAAGAGGAAAAAACTTCTCTGATTTACTAGTACATTCACTACAACCGATGGAAAGAAAATCTGACATGTGGCTACTGCCACCTCCCAAAGGCTGCTATAACTGTGGCCGATGTAAATTTTGTGAGGTTATTGTTAAGACCAAATAGTTTAGCTCCATCAACACTAATTGCAATTATCACATTAGGGAGTTTATCAGTTGTTTTTCCAGTTCTGTTGTGTATATGGCCACTTGTTCTTGTTAGGCGTTTTATGTTGGCAAGACCTCACGTATTTCAAAACAACGCGTATGTGAACATCTGAGTGATATCAGATGTAAGAATTTTTCTAATGCCTTAGCCAAACATGTAGGCATACAAACTGGTAAACACATATTCTCTTTTTGTGGTATTGAGAAGGTAACTGTGGGCATCAGGGGAGGTGACCTAGAAAATAAACTTCTATGCAGGGAGGCTTTCTGGATTTTTCAGTTAGGAGTACTGATATACCCTGGGCTTAATTGTCAATTTGATATTACCCCTTGTCTTAAGAGATCCAGCAAGGGATACAAAAAGATAACAAATTTTCAGAAAAAAAAATGTATCCCTCTGTCTGAGCCAATGACATTCTAGTGCATTTTTTTGACAATTCACAAATGACATAGTGTAATTACATTGTAACAGTTGATTTCTATAGAATTGGGCCATAGTAAATTTTCCTTTTTAAAAATGGCCCTCAAAACCTTATTGTTTGCAGTCTTAATCAATATGGGCTTTCTCCCCTTTCATTATGGCTATGAATCATAGGTTCTTATATCCCTTAGCCTTTAAAAATTGATGCAGAAATATCAATCATAAAGAGCATTGAATTTTTGGTTGCTCCTTGTGGTCAAACACCATAATTACAAGCAATTACTTTTTAATTGTAATTTCATTTCAAAACTTTGGTAACATTGTCTAATGACTATACTCCGAACACAGTTACTTCATAATGGGAATAACATGCACAAAACCAGTTGAGCCTTTTGAGGCGAGGGGAGCACCTGCATGGCAAGCTTGTTTGTACCCATTTATATTTTGCTTTGATTTTTGGCAATAAAAGTGCAACAGTTAGATTATTTCACTTGTGGATGGTGCCCTTATTTCTTGCTACTCTAAAAGAGGTAACTACACATACTTCCACTGTGGGAAGTCAGGATTTTGACAGTGGGAATGTCAAAGCACAAAGGATCTCCACAAAGTGAATAAGCAGCTCATCGGGAAGCTGGCACAGGAGGGACACACCAGTGGGGCCCAGTAAAGGAGTATACTGGATCCCCAGATGCAAGATTACAATGTGAGGGCCTGCAAGATCTGTTAAGGATTTAACCAAGCCACAAGGAGACAGTGAAAGAAGGCTGTAGAAGCCTTCATCACCATCAAGGTCCTGGAACTTAGTGAAGGGTGCGAGCTCCAAGTCGGCTTCTCCCTCATGCTCAGTTGCAACAAGAAAAGATACACCCATATGGTTGTCAACCTTTTGTCACTGAGATGACTAGAATGATGGAGAAATCCAGAGAGAAAGAAAAAGCATTGCCGAAACCCTTCTCCTCCAACCACCATAAGTATGGAGGCAAACATGCTTCACCGGTGAGGTTAAGGTCTGCATTGAAGGAGGGTACATCTGCTCCAGCTGCATTGATTACAGTCCTCCCAACCATTACTGAGACACCAAGGTTGGGGCCTGGCTCTGGCTCTGCAATATGTACTATGGATGGTACATCCCCTTCATCATTGGACTCTTTTTTCCAGTGACGATGGCAGTCACAAACTAACAACTGGGCATCATTGACTTCCAGGATATGATCGTATTGTTTTCAGAAATGTTAACTCACCTGTTTCTGTCACTGACAGCATGCATGCCAGTAGTTCCACTAACAGGGCCTCCCCCGTTGGCACCGCCATAGGCAGGATCAAAAAGGATATACTATGTGATCACGAAATTTGGTATGCCAACGCTCGGCATACCAAGTAAAATGGCCTGAAATGCAAGGGCCTGAATCACTGACATGCCTGAAATACGAATTTTGGGCATGTCACTAAACAGAGTGTAAAATGCGGGGGTCTGTGCCCACCACACCCCCCACACCCCCCATAACCAAATTACCCAACTCCGAGGGACAGCGGACCCTGGAGTAAAATGTTAAGTGTTACGGGGTGCAGTGTGTAAAATGCCATGACCTGGACCAGAACCCGGGTCATGTGCAGTATGCTGGCTGAGCTACCAGTGGTATTCCCCTCCACATCTCTGGGGCAGTTCAGCCAGCAACCCCATCCAGCCATCCTTTCTCACGGATCACACGAGATAAGGTAGCATTCCATCACATCTTCTACTTTACCCTATTGGGAGCAACAGCATCAGGTGTAAAAGTGTCGGGTTAGCGAATCTATTGGACAATGTTGACCGGGATACCGTGTGTCAGGATCCACAGTTTCTAGATCACATAAGTATACCATCAAAAAGCATGCCTGTAGCTCCTTTATTGGAGCCATTGCCTCTGTTGCCAGCTCTGTCAATGATTCCCATCGTCATTTGAGACAACGATGAGGAGGAATACAATCCTAACCTCCTGGAGATGTAGAAGGATTTGGAGGATGAAGGAGGGAGAGAAGATCCCTATGACAGATCTGTGCTGTGGACATGAGAGATGCTTGCCTTCATATAAAACTCCAGTGTTGCCACATGTGATACCTCCACTTTATACTGGAAGACAGCCATTATCAGTTCTGAGTCTTGACCTTTAGTTTAGCTTCGGTGCCATGGGTATTTACCAAATGCTTCTCAGTAGTAGCATTAGATACCTCCTCAATCATGAGGCCAAAATAAAATTAGTACAAATGACTTTTCTTCCTCTATTAGACTACACCAATATCCTTTACAGCCTCTGCCCAAAAACTACTGGATCCAGACTCGACGTTCTATACTACTGTGCTCTGAGATTTATAACCAATGCCCCTGCTAATACACATCACTGCTCACTCTATGAAATGTTCAGCTGGTCCTCACTCACTATCAGAAGGACGAGAAACGCATTGCTCTGGTTCTTCAGAGTAATCTCTAACAAACTCCCCCAGTACATCTCCAAACTCTCCTTGTGCTTACAAGGGTCCTATAGCCTGAGGTGATACTCCTTTGTTATGTTCGAAGTCCCTAAGGTTAGGACACGCCATGGTGCTGCTGCCATTAGTTCTGCCCTTCCCTCACTAAGGAACAACCTCCAGAAATCATTGAGACTCACCCATATTCCTGGGACATCCATCCTTAAATCTGTGTTAAACCAAGTGTTGAAGGAAACATGCTCCTGTCACCTCTAGCCACCTTGACTATTGTGTCAAAGAAAACATGCTTCTGCTACCGTTTGTCACTTTGACTATGGTATTCCTTGTACCATTTCTGTTCCTGTCCTCTCCCAGCTCTCTCCCCCACACACCCCTGCCTCCCTTTGTCTTACTTTCTACCCCTCCAACTTTGCTATCTATCTTGTCAACCTTCCATCCCCTCCTCCTCCCTCCTTCCCTATCTTCCCCCTACCCCTAGACTAGCCCCCAGCTCCCCTTCCTGGTTCTTAATCTCTATCCTACCCCACATTTACTCAATTCCCTAATCTACCTCCTATGTTGAAAAAACAAACAAACTTGTATTTCTGCAACTTAAAAAAAAAATTTAAAAAATAATTACTGTGTCTTTTATGCACTTGATTCTTATGTGTATCTCTTTGTGCTGTACATACAATACCCTACTATGTATTTTGTTGAGTTACAAATGTATGTTCAATTGTATTCCCTGCTCAATGTGTATTCGTTCCTCCCAGGACCATCTTGCAAATGAGCTTGCTCACCGATGTTTTGCCTGGTTAAATAAAACTGAATTGAATTGAATTGAATTGGAAAACGTAGGAGCAGTCCACTGCAGGGTAGGGCTTTATGTCTTCCCTTATCTGGATGACTGGCTTCTGCAGGGCTGGGCATTAAAGTAGGTCGTTACTTAGGCTCCATAACATGGTAGTTGCTTGAGTTACCTGGGTGTTACCATCAGTGCACCAAAATCATTCCTTTTACCTTGTCAGCTCCTCCAGTACATTGGTGCTGTACTGGACACAGCAGTAAGCAATGCATTTCTGTCAGCAGATAGGACTGAGCCCTTGTGGCCCAATCCCATCTGATAAACGGGCTCATGGTGTGTCTGCCAGAACAATGCTCTATCTTCTAGGACTTGTGGCAGCTGCCATTGTGACCATCCCATTGGCCTGCCTCCATATGCGAGCCCCGTAATGGATATTTGGGTACAGTGGGGTCAACTGATGGACAAGTTGAAACAATTGATTCTCATCATGTCTCCTCTTCGGAAGTTACTGTTGTGGATGGACACCCCCCCTTTTGTTGCAGGGTGTTCCATTTTACACCCTAACGCCGGTGAAGAACCTCACAATGAAAGTCTCTGTTTAAGGTTGGGGTGTCCACCTGCACCAGATAATAACCCAGAGATTGTGGATCAACTGATAATGTCCTCTTCAGTGTCTGTTCTTGTTGAATTTACTACAGCCTGGCCCCCTCCCCAACCCTATGGTCGAGAAACCAAGGTCAGGGCCTGGTTCTGGCACTGCCACACCTATTATGGACAGTATGCAGCCTTGGTCAACAGGTTCCATCCCGATGACAACAGCAGTCCCGACCCCTCCACTGGGTGTCATTGACTCCCAGGTTATGCTGGCATTGTTCTTGGAAATATTAACTGATTCCGTCAACAGAGTCTCCCAGTCGTCGTTAATGGGACTGAAAACCATACCAGCTGCTCCAATGGTACAGCTACCGCCTCCATCGCCAGCTCCGTCTATTGCCCCTGTTGTCATCCAAGACAACAGCAAGGTGGAATGCAATCCTGACCTCCTGGAAATGGAGGATTTGGAAGATGGAGGTGGGGATGAGGAACTCTATGATGGGTGTTTTCCTTCCAGCATGACTTTATCATCATGCAGTGAGGACTCTGTGATATATAACTCCAGGTCTCCTCCAAAGAATCCCTCCTTCCAGTCCTTGTTTAAACAAATACAGGATGTGATGGGACTCCAATAAAAGAAACTTAATGGAGTTCTTAGAGGTAACAGCTGCTTCTGCTGTTGGGGTTTCCCCCTGTTTACCCTGCCTTGGAAGATTCTACTTTTGCTGCATGGCACAGACCTGGCTCTTTGCCTGCAGACCCCATAAAGGTTGTCCAAGCGTACCCTGCTCCATTTGTTACGCCCTTTATGTTTCTCAGCCTAAAACCAACTCTCTGGTTACCATGGCTGCACATAATCATTCCAGAGCTCCTAGAGTTATGTGGCACACAGGAAAAAAATGCAGATTGCACTCTAGAAAAAATAATAATCGGAAATTACATGACTGCGGTTAAAAATGCTTTTATTGGCACATTACATTTGCTCACATCACAGATAACATACATGACCAAACACCCAATGCTTCAGCCAAAACATGTGGTCTTTCTCTAGGGGTGACTACAGTTATGTACAATCTATCTCCTGACAAAGAGTCTAAAAAATTGAATGTAGTGTGTATGGGAACTTATGCCTTTTCCCTTTTGGGCCTTCGTACTGCAAACTACCAGGCTTATATACAGTAATTGTCAGTGTAGCCTCTGGAAGTCAGCTATGGCTACAGCATACACACTACCCTATAGTTCTGCAAAGATGGAACTGCTTAAAGCTGCATCTGCTGTCCTGGATGCTGGTAAACATTTACTAAGATCAGCTAATGATGCTACAGATGCTGCTGCTAGATCAGCTGTCTCTGGTACATGCCTCAGAAGGTACACCTGGTTCAGAGTGGCAGGATTTGCTTCAGATGAGCAACAGACTTGATTAGTGCCCCCTTTAGGGGCTCTCAGCTGTTTGGCCAAGATGTAGATAATGCATTGAAAGACATACAGTAATCTAAAATGACTCCATGATCTGTAAAATCCCTGACATCCCCCAACCCCCAGAATGCATACAGAGGTCATAGTAGGGGTGCCTTTCAGAAGTCTGCCAGCTGAGGAGCCATGGCTAATCCTGGTGGAAGGGGTGGTCCCCAAGCTAAGCCTGCTGCCCAGCGTGGCTGCTCCAATGCACCCAGTGGCTCAATTCTAGGTTGCCCTGCCACCCCTCAGCACCTGCTGACTTTCCACTTTCTCACCCTCCATGGCTGCTGCTAGGGGTAAAAGTTGGGGGAAGGATATCCCTTCACCTTCAGAAATGGAGGGAGATAACCTCAAACAAATGAGTCCTGGTAGTAGTGGAAAAATGGCAGCACTGGAACTGATCTTGAAACCTCCAGTGCATCCTTCCCTTTCTCATTACTCTCTGGGACATTTGTCCCTGTTGTGGGAAGACGTTCACTCCCTGTTTCAAAAAATGGTCATAGAGTTTGTTCCTCCCAAAGAAAGGAACAGAGGATTGTACTCAAGGTACTTTCTGGCCCCAAAAGTCACAGGAGACTTGCGTCCCGTGTTAGACCTCAGAGCCCTGAACAAATTAATTGAATACCTAGGGTGGGATATTCAAAGGGGTTGCGCATGGTGCAACAGTGCCTGCACTCTTGCCAACCACTGATGTGCCCCGGTGTAATATTCAAAGGGGATTTGCACTCGAATCCGATGCGAGGGCACACCAGTAATGTATGCGGCGCAAGTGTAGGGGGCGTGCCCATGCATATTCAGCACATCCCGATATTCAGCCCGGGATGTGCAGCACATAGGCAGGCACACACCTGCCTTGTCCCGCACAGGGGGGGCACAAAGATGTGCCCGAAAAAATAGGAGCAAGGACTGGCCACCCACAGGCCGGCCACCATATTGCTGGGTGCAACACAGCAGCCGCCTGCTGTGGGTGGCCACCCAACCTCCCAAGTCACAGGCTGGGCATCGGGTCCCCCCATGCCGATCATGGGCTTAGTAGATAAAATAGAATCCCTAGTGGTTCAGTGGACTTGCCCCCCCAACCCAATCATGGGCATAAATACATATATCTATTCCCTGGTGGTCCAGTGGACCCTGCCCTCCAGCCCAATCGTGGGCATAAATACATATATCTATTTCCTGGTGGTCCAGTGGACCTGCCCCCCCCAGCCCAATCGCGGGCATAAATAAATAAATCTAATCCCTGGTGGTCCAGTGGACCGAATCCCTGCCCGATCGCAGGCTCCCTAAATGAAGGTATAACCCTGGAGGTCCAGTGGTACCCCCCCCCACCCACCCGCTCAGACCCACCACCCGCTCCCCGGTCAGCAGCAGCGGCAGCTCCCCATCCACAAGCCGCTGGCACCTTGCCGACTGACAGTGTACAGTGACGGCTGTCAGCCCATTGGTCCACTGCATGGGCCAATGGGTGTGAGACCATATTGTACTACACAGTCCTGGGCAGTGAATGAATTCCATTCACATATCAGGACCGTGTACTACAGTATGTTCTGCATGCCCAGTGGACCAATGGGCGACAACCGAGTGTATGCTGTCAGTCGGCGGGCGGCTGGGAGGCTTGCAGGTGGGGAACTGCAGCACGCTGCTGACTTGGGGGGGAGCGGGGTGGTGGGTCTGAGAGGGCAGGTGGGGAGGGGGGTGCTGCTGGACCACCAAGGTTATACTTCCATTTAGGGATCCCACGATTGGGCAGGGATTCGGTCCACTGGACCACCGGGAATAGCTTCATTTATTTATGCTCGTAATCGGGCTGGGGGGGCAGGTCCACTGGACCACCAGGGAATAGATTTATTTATCTAAGCCCATGATCAGGCATTGGGGCATGTTGCCACCAAGGGGCAGGGGCCATCGGTCCCCGATGGTGGCAGCCTGGATGGGCACCAGGTGCAAGTCGCCGGGGATCAGCACACCTGCATGCAAATGGGGCCATAATGACATGCAAATGGACCCATTTGTGCCTTGCATGCATAAGGACCCCATTTGCATACCCATCGCTGAATATTGCAGTTCCTGCACCTAGAGCAACCACACTTGCGCTGGCACATCCCCCTGCTCCTCTCTTGCCACTTGCGTAGGCACAGTGCCACTGAGCCATGAGCAATGCAGGTGGCCACGGTGCCATATTCAATGGTGCTGAGCCATGGTGCAGCACCGTTGAATATCACCCAGTCCACACCCTGGCGTATCCCAGTTGCGCTGTGCCCGGCTTGTGCTCCTGCTTGGCGCATTTCTGAATATCCCACCCCAAATGTTTTGAATGGTATCTCTTCAGGCTCTCATTCCCTTTCTGCAAAAAGGAGATTGACTTTGTGTTCTGAATATGAAGGATGTTTACCTTCATATAAAAATCAGAACATGCCACATACAGTTACCTCAGATTCACTCTGAAGGACTGTCATTATCAGTTCCGAGTTTTGCCATTTGGCCAGGCTCACCACAGACAATTGCCGAATCAGTTGTCAGAACTAACAAGAAACTGCCTCTTGTATGGATTGAGTTAGTGGGACCCTCATCGGAGATACATGTCCAAGTGAATGGACTACCTACACATGTTCGTATTGTAACTTTAGACTGGAACCTTCAGTCAGAATATCTCACTTTGGATGTTAATGATTTCTAAGAAAATTACTCAAAATTCTTTTACTATTTTGGCTCCTTTATTTGTTCACAGATAGTCTCTAAAAAGTTCTGCTATGAATGGCATATTGCACTTCTCACCAAGAAGTGGTACCCAGATAAGTTTTATTTAAAATTGTAAAAATATTGTGTAAGCTACTCATCACTGAAAATCTAAGCTTGTATGGTAACATGGCAAATACATCAATACAGGCTTAAAACATCAGCAGCAAAGAAAAGACCTATTGTGAGCAGTGTTGTAGACAGAAAAGCATTTCTTTGGCTTGCCTACACTGATTACTTTAATATCTCAGAGTACAGAAAACCTTTTAAATGTTATTGAGTGTATACCCATTTAATGGCAGTAAGATTATAGTGCTTCTAGCCCACCTTATTACTATACTAAGAAAACATCTTTGAATGAAACAGATTTATTTCAGTGGTATCACCTGGAATCTTTATCTGCAGTCTGATGAATAGTGTCTGCACTTGTAGGACTCAAGGTCTGAAGTCTCCATCTGTGGCTGCTTTCATCACTTTAGAGCTACAAGACTGGAGCATTCATCTCTCAGAGCAAAATGTCTTTTTGTTCTCGGGAGGTTAGAAAATGCATCTTTTGTGAAGATATCATTGTCCTGATCTCTAGGTTCATCTCCTGTTGTCATCTTCTATTGTTATCTTCTGCTGGTCTGCTAGGTTTCACATCTTCTCATCACTGAGAGAGAGACAGAAAGAAAGAGTGAGAAAATTCTCTGTTTATCTCAAAGTGAAGGCATTCACTGGCTCACTAGCACAGTGGTAGTGCTACCATTTCCGAAGCCAAAGGCCCAGGTTCAAGAACAAGCCTCAGCCATTGGAGGGCTGGCCAGGGGAGGATGGCTGAGTGTCCCATGGATGCTCACTTCCTCAGGGGAAGGAGACAGTCTAGTGACAGTCCTCGCTACAACACCGCCACCTGGGTGTCCACAGGTGATGGTGCAGCTGGAGCCAATGACTGAGGGAGGGTAACATTGGCAGCATGACACTACACATCTGCCTAGGCTTTACCAACATCAGAGGGTGGGACAGAAAAAACTGGAAAACTACTGACTGATGCAGGATGCCATCCATTGCCTGCCACAGGCCCACACAGCCGACTGGGTTCCCCACTTCTTTGACTGACATTGCAACTCTGTTCAGAGGGAGTAAGGGCCCAGCTCCCCCCTCCCCCCAGTAGCCCTTCCCCTTTAGGGGTCATCCATGGGGGAATTGCGAGGTGGAGGTAAGTCCCAGAGATGGCTGGTGATCTGGCCGGGTGGAACGGCAGAGACTGATGGGGGCCTGTTAGGCTTCAGGGGGATAAAGCATAGTAAATTCAAAACAAGTGAAGGCATTCAGCCTACTATTTATTATTTGTGAAACCGCTTCATGCCTGTCAAGATCAGACTTACGTTGTGGGCTTTTCCATTAAACAACTATAGGATGAACACTTCTGAAGAAAAACATTTGCATGTAATTAAGACTCTACAGATCCTACAGATTTATATCATATTTCCTCTGATGGCTACAAATGTCATTTGCAAGAGGGCATACCATAGGTTTTGATTGGTTGATTAGGTGGGCCATGCGATCCTTATTTGCTGGCAAATTCTAGGTTTCTATGTTAGGTCATTATAGCATTTGGCAGTCTTTTGTAACTTGCAAAACATCTAATTGGATTCATTCTGCCAGCTGTGGTTTTAAAGTTTGTTAATTTTAAAAACATGCATGTGTCAACTGGACTCATGATTTAAAATCTCTTACCTGATGGTACAAAACGACACAGAAAAATCTAGGCTATATCTGGTCCATGATTCAGTTTTCATATCAGTCTTATTTCTGTGAAATCTCCTTAGGGATTAACTATTTCCTCCCCTTTGCATAAGCATAATCAGTCAATATATGTATTAAACAGAGTTCATGTGGCCTGTGTTCATATAATAACCACTTTTGTTTATGAACTGCAACTTCATGTCTTTTCATACGATCTGTCTGTATATAGAAGACAAATAACCTCTGTGCGCAAGCACTGAGGCAATGGTTACCCCAAAGAGCATTTGGCTGGGAAGCCAAGTTCCTTCATCATACTACTTTTCATAAGGCATGATAATTGTAATAATAAAATAATAAAACTCAGATTGTCTCTGAATGACTAATAATAGTTGAATATTTTGCATCTGTCATGCGGTTGAAGGAGCAGAAGGAAGACAAGGACACAGAGAATATGGTACAGCGCACCTCAATGTGGTTTTATTCAAGGAGAACTCATAATCAGGAAGTAACTCAAACTCAAAATAATTCAAAATAAAAAGTGAATACCATAAAAGTCCATCACACCTTCAACTGCAGGACAGAAGTCTAGTGACCAGTGAATAAGCAGCAGCAATCCTCCCTTGCTCTAGGTGTGACCCTCAGTTAGGCCTTCATGTCTGGATCTCCCAAATTCCACCCCTCCTGGACTGGGACTGGAGGGACTGCAATTTTACCTCTGCCAAGGTTACTGTGCAGATTTGATGTTTGTATCTTCCTTTGGAGTTTTTTTATACCCACACTTTTGATCACTAGATCTGCCCTTTCATCCAGTTAGACTTTGAAACAGAGGTATGAACTGGAAAACATAAAGTCAAAGCAGGCACACAAACAGCAGTTTGGGCATGGACTTCTTTAGACTGATAACTGCACTTTAAAGAATTAGCGTAACAGGTATAACAGCTCAGTAGCTATATGTGTAAATGTCCTTTATGTCCTGCTCTGATCATTGCCATTTGGCCAGGAACAGCCTTCCTGAAGGAACTATTAGTAATTTGGAAATGAGGCTGACCCTGCTCTAAGCAGCCGTACTGTATGCAATCACCAGATACCAGCAAGCATCAGGTATGACAAACCTAATTTCCTGTTTCTTTACAGCATTGCAAAAAATTAAATCAGAAAATGCTCAAAACAGTTGTAATTTGGCAGGGTCCTTTAGTAGAAACTGTTTAAGCTGTTCTTTAGCTCAAGTATGAACTTGGGGGGGGGGGCACAAGTGTTTTAACTGCATTTGTAACGTGGGGAAGAGAAAGGGTTGCGCAAGATTGGTCCAACAGCATCAGGTGACCATTGATTAATTCTCAAGTAATCCATGGTTGCCTGAGAATTAATTAATGGTAAAGTGCACCCACATTTCTGTTCCCCATGTTAGTTTCCTGTCCCAAAACAGTCTTAGCCTGCAATTCGCAGTCAACCAACAGATGGCTGTCAAACAAGAATACATATGCTTAAGGGAAATTTCTTGTAGTTCTGTCATAAGTAGCTTGAAAACATCTATATGACTGTTATTTTTTGTTTTGTTTTGTTTTACTTGGTCTATTGGCTCAGAAACACATACCCTTTTAGTAACTACACAGTAATGTATGCCACATCTGATTTTCCACATTGCCTGATTTTCTAGATTGCCTCCATGTCTTTTATTAAATATTTAAAAAAACTACTTTAACAGTAGAACCTAAAAACAACAAAAGCACACACCTTGGACCAATATCTATCAAACCAGAAAGTTTCAGGTTTCAAAGTCTTCTATTTTTTTAGTTATCAGGTGGCAAAAAAAATGGCTTAACATTTTAAAAAACTGAGACCTTTGCATTTCTTTGCACCCCTGCAACTTTGTCTTCCCTGAACTGATCTACATGGAATTTACAGGATCAAGAGTTCCTGACACAAAGGCTGTGCTTTCTAAATTTCATGTGGCAAAGTTATTAATGTGCAATGCTGGGTGTAAAAATCACAGCTAAAAAAGATGTAAGCCTTAGTGTACTACCATTTGTAGGTCGGCAAAGGAATTGCAGCAACAACTTGAACCACTGATGGATGTGTGCACTGTCCACTATTACAAAATGGATCAGCTATATCAGCCAATCAGAATGCTAGCTATCCATGCATGAAATCTGTTTCATGCATGGGTAATAACTAGTACTGGAAAGCATGACCGCATCACATGATCAATGTGCCATTAGAATGTTGATTTATTGAATGCCGCCATTTTTTAGTCTCGCCAATGCTGCTTACTCTTTCCCCAACTGTGCTCACACCTCACCGCAGTAAATAAACAGAAATGTTATCTCAGCTAGTAACTGCGCTCACACCTCGCCACACTAGCAAACAAAAAAAAGTTTAAGGGAATATTCTTTTCGTTTCATTTCGGTCCAGCAGTTTGCAACCAGGAAAGAGAGTGACAGAGTGGCAGCAACAGCCAGTGTGCTCTGTCTGTCATCGCCAGCAATTTGTGACCGGCAGAGAAATACAGTCTAGTCTCCTCAGTCTCTCGTCTCAGTTTCTGTTTTTGCCACAGCCTGATGTCAGCGACAGACAGCTGATGTACCTTCAGAGCTCCGTGGCAATGTGGACAGACAGCGACAGCAGCAGCTGCAAATATGCAGATAAGTTAATGAATATTTAAACAATGCAGTGGAAGAACTATTTTATCATGGCTTAGGAACATAAAATCTTTTTTCTATATACAAGCATGCTTTTTCTAACTGCAAAAAGTAAAATAAAGCTAAGATCCCATTTTATAAGCGCAATACGATACTCAGGTGTGTATGGAACAGATTTTACCGCACGCCAGGTAAAGGCACTCGGCCAAGGCCTCGTGCCTTATTATGCTCCTGGCCGTACGGTAAAATCTGTTCCATGCACACCCTGTCGTGTCTTATTGCTTACATAATGCCTGAGTTCTGTGCACTGTCCACTAATAATGCCTGAGTTCTGTGCCCTCTGAGGTAAGGATGAATCACTGCTGCATGTGTGCACTGTCCACTAATAATGCTTGAGTTCTGTGCCCTTTCAGGTGAGGATGAACCATTGATGCATGTGTGCACTGTCCAGTAATAATGCCCGAGTTATGTGCCCTCTGAGGTGAGAATGAATCACTGATGGATGTGTGCACTGACCTCTAATAATGCCCGAGTTCTGTGTCCTCTAAGGTGAGGATGAACCACTGATGCATGTGTGCAATGATCACTAATAATGCATGAGTTCTGTGTCCTCTGAAACTTTGCCTCCCCCTAAACCGATCTACATGGAATTTATACGATCAAGAGTTCCTGATACAGAGGGTGTGTTTTCTAAATTTCATGTAACTCTGTTGAAAGGGGGCAAAGTTATTAATGTGCAATGCTGGGTATAAAATACACAGATAAAAAAAGATGTAAGCCTCAGTGTACTACCATCTGTAGGGCAGTAAGGAAATTGCAGCAACAACGACCGGAGCTCAAATTTCCTCTGCATTTAAATATATGCATTTCCCATGATGCGCGCAGCAGCCAAATCCCAAACATAGCAGAAAAACGGAGATGATGCCACAGTTTACAAAACAAAGTCAGTCAAAATGAGCACATATTCTGAAATGCTGATCACATCTGCATGTAATCATTAATTGTTCACCGTTGCAGCCACAAAATAAAGAAGTTAAAAATTTAGTTTCTCCAGTCAGGTGTAACTCCTTTCTTTTCCCTATGGTAGGAACCTTAACATCCTCCTGGAAGTTTTGTAATTTTGCACTTTAAAATTTCTTTTATGCAAATGTAATATGAGGAAGAGAAACATATAAAAAGAGTGCTGAACCCTTTCTCTTCCTCGTGTTACAAGAGGATTAATCCACTCCTGAGTGTGGGTCTCTCAGGGATTAATGTATGGCTGGGTGGTTGGAATCACTCGGCCTTTGGCTTCGTGGTCCAACCCCCCCAGTCATACATTCATCCCTGTGAGACCCACACTCTGTCATGTGTTAATCCTTACTTCAACTGTTCCTTCAGGCCAGAAAACAGCTTAACTTTATACAACTTCAACACATTGCTCAGTGTGTGTTTTAACACTGATATACTACTAACAGCAGCAGGATATTTTATTTTTATTTTTTTGATTTTATTACAACTAGGATTACAAGTACCTTTGAGCCAGGCTCTTTTACAAAGGTTCCGTGTCAGAGAACAAATACAAGTTACAGAAATAGGAACAAAACAATAAATAGGTCGGCATATTAGGTTACAATGATAGATCAATACAATAGCTAGAATTAGTAGAATGTATACATGGGAACACAGAGTAACAGAGGGATAAGTAGGAAGGAGGGTGGAAGATGAAGATAAACGTGAGGAGCGAAGTTGGAGAGGGCAGGAATTGCAGCCAAAGGGCATGGTCATCAACTGGGAGCAGGCTGAAACTAGTCAACAAAAAGGGAAAGATCATTGAGGGCTCAGAAGAGGCGGGGGGTAAAGGGGGGAGAGTCAGGAGTGATGAAAAGAAAGAATAAATAAAAAAGTAACATAGAGGAAAAGGAGGGGGTGGAGATGTAGTAGGTGATAGTTGGAGGGAAAAAAAATGAGAGGATATACAGCCACTTGGCTGTATTTCAGCTACCACAAGGTCATGTGCTTTAGGCTTTCTTTTTATGGGGCAGGGTCATGTTTTCAAACACCCAATATGTAGGCAAAATAAAATGTTTGCAATGGAAAAAAAAAACTTGAAAGATTTAGGGGAAGAGGTGACTCTGACTGGCAATCCCACAGCCAGAAAAAGAAAAGACAGGACAGTAAAGGAAAAGTTAAAAAAAGTGCTCTTGCAACAGCCTTAGAAAATGGTTTGTTCATGGGATGTCCCTACTTTGTTTATAGGCCTTGCAAGAGAAGCTAAATCTCCACAAGGGTCTAGACAAGCATCTACCCTGTCACAGTATCCTCGTCTAATTATTCCTGCATCTTCCACCTTTTTTTCACACAGCTGTTTGGCCATCCGAGTCACCACCTTGCTCCTCCACTGGGCATGCTCCAGTGTCCCAACCCCAACTGCCACTCCCACCACTGTCACACCAGGAGGGATACACATGGGAAGGGGGTCAGAGGGCTCTGGGACTCCGTCGTACATGGTGAACGGGAAACATTATTTTTCCCCATTTTCTTTCCCTTTCCCAGGCTGGCCAACATGCCATTGCACAGGCATATGCCATTAAGACACCATATACACACACACACACTCAGCAGCTGCCTCCAGCCAATTAGAAGGCTGTTGCTTTGGCACCACCCAGCCTCCTTTAGGTGCCAACCGTGCAGCGACTCATGCGGTCCCCCCTCTCCAAAACAGTAGAGCAGTCTGTGGACACTCAATCCTCCTTCATCCAGCTGACCCCCAAACCACCCTGATCTGATCCCAAACTTGGGTTACCTGCGTGGTGGTAGGTGAGGTGCCCAGTCCTCCATGCCACTGGGCCACCTCATCTTCCCCTTTTTTGGGTAAATGTGTATCTCACAACATGCTTCTGTTTCAAAACTCGATTAAATATACTACCAATGGGTATCACAGTCATGCTCTATCTACCATAATACAAATAATAAGGTATTCCTTAACATTCATTTCAGAATTTTGCGATTGTACACAGTATTGTGAATTTCTATAACATCATATGTAGTGAGGTAATATACAGTGCATATGGGAGTAAAGATCGTATTACATTGACGTTTTACGTTGACCATCTATCTTCTTTGAACATATACTGGCAGTAGTTTTCAGTCTCAAACATTTTCAGAGACAGAATGTTTGTCATGAGAAAACATTTTATATGTATTTTGTGACGGAGCACACCACCTGCTTTGGCGTCATTTGTTTGAGCTCTTGTCTCCTTGTATCCTGTGTTGATGCAGGACTAAATGCATAGCACAATATTGGACTAGGATTAGTGTCTTATTTATTGTCTTCTTGGATTGCAGTTCCCCTTTGTGCTGCTATAGGCACTTAATATTGATGTTCTGGAGTTTGCAGTTTTGAACCTCTTGATGAATCTGAACATTTGATTTAGAGCCATAGTGACGTGAACCAGTCCGCAAATCAACAAGTTGTGAAATATATTTGTAGAATGATAATTATGGATTTATGTAAATATGTTTTTATTAGTTTTTGTAGTAGATAATTAAGCCTTAAAAAATTGAGCTTTCATAACATCTAATGTATCGTATCTCTGTAATTGTCTGAGCAGATAATCATTTCCAAAATAGCTGTCACTATATATGTAGCATGTCACACTTCAGCTTTGACACTTACCTGATCATATGCATCACCCTAGAATTAAAAAAAATCTTAATGAATATTGAATAAAATTACTGATGAATATATATAAAATTCTGCATAAAATAGGCTGCATGGTCAGGGAATTCTCTGCCCCAAGAAAAGGCAGATCCCGATACCAATACTTAGGGGAATGTTTCTTGCTCCGTGGCTAGCACTAGCCTCACAGGTTTTTAATACTGTACTTTCGAACCTTATCACAATGAACTGCTGTTTGTAGTGTTGTGCAGTCTTTGAGTAAAGCTTCATATGAGCTGCAATAGTCTGGTGTGCTCACTTTTCTTTTAACTATCACAGAAGTTCATAAAGTCTGTTAGGACATCGGTCCTTATCTCAAGTTTCACTCTTCGGACCCTTACAGTGGGGCTGCGGTATATTTCAGGAGCTCCTTCTGTATCTTCATCTGTTATATCAAACCGCTGAGGTATGTACACATAAGATGGTTTCAATTGATTGATTAAGTACCACTTAAGTACAGTTTCACCAGCACCCTTCTTTTTCATCTCACTTCAGTAGGCTACACGTGACACTTCTTCTTTAATGACATAAAGCCAGTTCTGCGTCAGTAGAAATGTTTTATGAGTGGCCTTTTTTCTGCTATAATTGGAATAGAATACCTTGTTTCCCATCAGGTATTCCATAGGAGTTGCTTTTCTGTAGTAATAGGCCGAAGAATCTTGGCTGCTTTTCTTTACATTTCTTTGCACGAATTCTAAAACTTTTTGAAGTTGCCATCGTAGATGGGTTACATATTAATGTAATGCAGTGGCACCAGCTAATATTACGTCCCATGTTGTATATAAGAGTTAAAGAGGTAGTACCATCTATCTACCAGTGGTCATTTCAAAAAGTGAAATTTCACTAGACTTACTATTGGTTGCACATATTGCCATTAGAACAAGTGGAAGTTTTACATCCCAGTCCTCTACAGAAGTACTTACATGCATCTTTAGCATAGTCACTAGAGCTTGATTTGCATGTTTTACTTGTCCAGAGGATTTTGGATGGGGTACCATGTGATATGAGCAATGGAATATCACCGACAGAAACATCAGCGAGTGCACATCGGGTGAATAGCAAAATGCCGACATGCACTACAGTGAGCACAATATGAGCGACAGTCCTGAATAATCATACCAGGAGCAACCTACTTTTATATTTTTATGTGGGGGCTATGCCATCCACACACCCCCATACGGGCACCCCCCGTAATATATATAATAAACTCGGGGGGGGGTTGCTGGACTCAGGGACAGGGAGAACCACAGGACGGGGGGAGAAAAAGTGGCTGTAACACTTAAAAAAAGGTAACTTACACAATGACAGAAGAGGAGCACCTGTGGGAATCGAACCAGATCCCACATCCACTACAGCATACACACCACTCTGCCTAACCCTCTGTGCCACACTACCAGCACACTTCACAGCCTCACAGAAACTCCTCTTGTTTCCTCATTACTGCTCCCTCACTGGTGAATAGCTACAATACACTCGTTCTTACTACAGTCGCTCAAAAAACAGTCACCCATCCCTCAGTCGCTCTTCTTTTGTCGCTCTTTTACTTCGCCCAGATCTACTCGCTCATATCATGAGTCACCTCTGGATGGTGGGACACATGTAGTTCCCTTTGTACACGTAAAATGTTCCATCACCTTTGCTGTAAAGTGGGAACCTCTATCGGACTCAACTCTCAATGGTAAGCCCCAATAACTAAGTACATTATTCAGCAACAGTGCAGCTGTTGTTTCGACTATATCATTTGGGGCTGAGATACATTCAACCCACTTTGTAAACAGACATGGGGTAACAGTTAGGAGGTTCTTTTTCCCTTCGGGATGACCTCATGACAGAACCTATCCAATGTATCTGTATATCTGACCAGGGCACAGTGATGCCTTTTACTTGTAAAGGTGCTCTATAGCTTGGTAAAGGAGGCTGGAAACTCTCAACAGGTTATACACCCCTTGTATATAATCTGTTACATCTTTGAGAATATGTGGCCAGTAGGCCACTTCCTTGAGTGTCTCCAGTGTGCTCTGGTATTCCCAATGAGCTCTCAATGTTTTCTCATGGGCATGTTGCTATATTATTCTTCTGTGGCTTAGAGGAACCTTCCACTTATCCTACTGGAGTGCTTTACCAATCATTATCAGTAGACCTTTCCACAACTGGAATTTATCCTTCTTACTATACATAAGTTTCAACTCATTATCAGTTTGTATGTACCTGTCTGGGATCTTGTTTGTACTGGGATCCTCTAGGTATCAATAACATTTTCCTAATGTGTTATCATCCTGCTGCATTTTAATCAAATCCAGGTCTGGTCTGTCACTTTGTTGGTCATGGAATGGTGTAAAAAGTGGTAGGATGAAAGATGTAAGGTGTAAACCCCTCCCCCCGAAAGAGTTCCCCCCAGAATAATTGTTTTCTTATACACTTTTTTAATCTGTAGAGTAGCTCACTCCTCCCCACACCACTTCACAGCAACTAACAGTGCTTAGTTCCTTGATACCCACCTGAACTTTGGCCTTTCCTTCTCATTTTTAAATTTTGACAACTGCTACTTAACTCACCAGGCCATGTACTCAGGCCACCACCATCAACACTACTCAGGCCTTTACTTTTCAAAATTCTGCTGACACCTTGCTGCAAGCCACAAAGAGAGCAATTAGAAAGTAGTTTGATTGATTGATAGTGCCTTTAAGCAAATTTTATTTATTTATTTATTTAGTTTTTGTTAACCGGGTAGGTGCACTAGCCATAAAATGACTATTTTCAGGCACGACCCAGGAGAGTACAACAAAAGAAGAACAGTTGAACAACAGCAACATAGGTACAATAGTACAAATAGAGGAACAGTACAGCAGTGCTACAAAAATACAATAGGTAGAAACAACAAAAAATAATGGCAAGCATTATACAGATAATGGCAGTAAGACATATAATAAGTGCAGAAACCATGGACCCGACCTGTGGAGTGAAAGGGTTAATAAGATAGTAAGGTTATATAGAGAGAAATGTGAGGAATGTTCAAATATAACAAGAAAGACTGACAGAAGGAAGGTCAGGGGTGGTAACTGGCAAAACAACAGTGGATGGTCAGCAACAAGGTTCAAGAAGGAAGAGAGCTAGTAGTCAAGAAGTTATTTACAAAGAGAAGGAAAAATATGGGGAGCGGAAGAGGAGACAGTCTTGGAGCTGGATTAGAGCAGGGGTGACATTACTGGTAAGTCTCAGGAGCTTCAGGTTGGGTCAAAGCATGTACAAGCATCAGCTAAGGATAGATAACGACGATATTCACTTTTAAATCCAAAGTGAGACTGAGACAGCCAGAGGTTGAGTGGAAGAGCATTCCATAGCCTGGGAGCAGAGAATTGGAAGGCCCCTGTGCCTTTAGTCGTCCGACATCTCGGAACATAGAGCAAGGTCAGCTGATCGCAGGCCATGGGAGGATGGTTGAGGGACCAGCAACGCCGCCAGCTGGGACGGGTTTTTTTCCCAGATGATCGAGTCCATTAGTGATCCAAGGTAGTATTGTCTACTGGCAGAGGGTGAAAGCCAATTCAGAAATTAACCTGCTACGCCCTCCTTGTTCAAGCCCTAAATAAATCAGATCTAACTCTTTTTGCATTTACCTGACTGTGGTTCCAGTTTTGCAAGAGAATGTACTGCTGTTATTTGCTGTGTATAACCTTGTTTTACAGGGGGTCACCAGGGTCAACAGAGGAAAGTTCTGGTGGTAAGTGCAAACAGTGTGCTACTTGTGTGGTGTATCAGGGTATTGTGAAAGTGATTATTGTGTATTGTTCGGCCACTAGTAAGGAAAGAGGGGGTTACAGTGTCCCTGAAAGCGCATGTGCCCAGGTTAGCTTGACCACTACCAACCCTGACCTCCGGGTGGAGGCACCCGTTTCAGAACTCAGGCCCCTTAACCTGCCACTAGCCAAGCAGGCAGAGGTAGTAGCCCTTGGGATAGCGCCACCTAGGGGTTACACATGCACTTCAGGGTTCATAAACAGTCACACACTCTGGGTACCCAGGTAAAGAAGAGGTGGGCTAGGCAGGATCATTGCCCGGGGTAGGCTGGAGTCGCAGCTGCTTGGGGCCCTGTGATGGAAGAAAACAACATGCACCACACACACTAATTGCAATCCGGAGCCGGAGGGCTCAGTTCATGAAAGAAAAGAAACAACAAGACAATCAGATGACACACTTAGTTTAAGCTGTTGTTGCAGGGAGCTACCCTGATGGTTACTCACGATACCCAAGACTGGACACAGGCTGGATGAAAACTGAAACTGCAGGTGGCTGATCTGGAGTGCCAGGAGAAGCAGGGCCCACACGATTCGCCGAGGCGTCATTCCTGTTCAAGCATGGAGCAGGGGGCTGATCCCCAGGCAGGTCTCTCGTCGATGGATTTCTCTGTGCAGTGGGGTAGTCTGGCAGGGCCAGTGTGGCATGGCACAGTCCATATGGAGATGAACATGGATTCAGTCCGGTCGAGCTGGATACAGCTTCCAGCAAGCAGAACACAATTCACACAGTGGGGAGCCAAATCACAACCCACTATAAACACACAGCACATTTACATGTAAGGGATTCTACTATACCAGGCAAACCGCTCTCCGGTCACAATCACAAAGTCTCGGTACACACCGGGAGTTTAGGGGTAGCTGGAAATCCTGACAGGCTGATGCATTCAGCAAATCTTCTGTCTTCTTCAGGTTGATCCAGGTCACAACTCAGTGGCTTACTTCATTCTCACAAACTCGGATTCAGTCCAAACCGATTCTCTTCTCCCTCTCAGGGGCAGCAGGCAGGCATGCAGGCCAAAACTCAGGCCTTTCCACAGAGACTGTCTTGAGCTGTTGCTTCTTCAGCTCCCAACTTAGATGTGACTCAACTGCCAGCAAGCCTGGGAATTTCCCCAAGATCCAAAAGGTTCAGTTGGCTGATTTATTTATTTATTTAGTTTTTGTTGACCAGGTAAGTGCACTAGACAAATTCTGCCTATTTTCAGGCACCACCCAGGGGAAGGGGATACAGATGAATGCCAACTGACTTTGAACCAGACTAAGCTGTTGGTGGTATTTTAGTGAATGATTCATCTGTCAGTCACAACAGGAGCTCCCTCTTCAGGTGCAAAAAGGCAGAAAAAACCCAAAACTACAATTCATGCAGATTCTGACTCCAGACAGCTCCTGTAGTCCGGCTCCATTTTAGGTCCCACCAGTACTGATTGGTCCAATTCGGCAGTCCCGGGCCAAAGTGGTGGGGATAAACAAAACAGTCCTTGCTGCAAAGAAGGCAGGTTAGACAAAGTACATTATCACTCTAAATGATTTTCAGTAAATAGTTACATCTTTCAACAGAGCTCCCTCTCAGATTATTTATGACTGCAATCCAGGCAGCTCTTAAAGAGACAGTACACAGAGGCTATACAGGCACTCTCTGGCAATCACATTTAAACTGCTAAAACGCAGGACACCAGCCTGGCAGTGAGCATTTACGCAAGCTCAAGGAAGACTTTTCAGGAACCCCCATTTGTAGGGGGGTTACACCATGATTTCAAAAACTGATAGAGCCAGGCCCTACCACTTATGAAAGTAGTAAGGCCACTGCCATAGTGGCCCTCCTGTTCCGGCACCTATGATCACTATACATCTGTACCACTTGGTCAGTTTTGCCTTTTCGTTCCTGTTGTTATTAACCACACCTGCCTTAGTGAGAGAAATATGAGTAATATCCTAAGGTTCCTCTCATAGGGTACCTTGTTTTGCTTGAGTATCTGCTATGTCACGTCCCTGTTTATGTGGTCCAGGAATTCTGGAATAGCCCTTTACCTTTTCCAGTAATAGTCATTCCTTGTCCTTTACCTAGCTACACAACAAGCTATTGGGTTTTATGTTTTTCTCTCTGGACCACAAGTACTATCGTTTTAGTTTATTTCCTGGAAAGGTATGGGTGATCTGCCCCACTATACTGTAGTACCAACTACTCTGTGAGAGTGTATTTCATCAAATTTTTGAGTTTGGAAGTATTCTGTCAGTTACACCAACAAGTTCTGATGATTTATGTATTCAGTTTTTGTTTACCAGGTTGGTATGCTAGCTAACTGAATGCCCATTTATAGACACAACCCGGAAAAACACAAAAGAACAACAGCTACAGCTGTAACTCTGAACAAAACAGACATGAAGTACAGTTAGTAAAAGACAGGCAAGATACCACAGTGAACAGATAAAAGGTACAGTTCTACTCACGATTAGTGTAACAAAGAGCAGTGGAGACCATCATGGGAGGAGATAGACAAAATTAAAAAGAATTATGCAAAAGAGAACAGCAAGACCTCAATTTGGTGAGAGAGAACTAAAGACCAGGCTCACCACCAGCCCCCAGCTGACATGCCTCATTGTTGCACAACTGCTGCTGCTGCAAGTGTTGCCCTGCCAAGGCATCCAGGCCAGCCATGTCATTCCACCATGGCAGAAAAAAACCAAATGATACCAACACATGAACATACAAAATTTGCCAGCAGATAAAGGCCTAGCGGTCCAGCAAGTCTGCTCAGATGTGCAGCTTGCACCCCTTATTCTGCAGCTACCCTCCTCCCACCCTTCCCTCCATTGACCCTCCCCTTGCCCTGTCCCAGCCCCTTTTGAAGCAGTCCACTGTTCTACTGGATACCACTTCTGTCGGTAACGCATTCCACCCAGCTACCACCCTCTCTGTAAAAAAGTGTCTCCTCATCTTCCTCCTGAACCTTCCTCCCTCTAGTCTCATCATGACCCCAGGTGTCCCTCCCCTTCCTTACTTTGAACAGCCCCTCCGTACCTGTCTTGTTTATTCCTTTCATGTACTTAAAGGTTTCAATCATGTCCCCCCACCTCTCTTCTCCTTCAGTGAGTACATGTTCAACTCCCTCAGCCTCCTCTCATATGGTGAGTCCCCCAGACCCTTGATCATCTTTGTCACCCTGCGCTGCACCCCCTCCAGTAACGTAACGTCCCTCTTCAGATATGGGCACCAGTACTGCACGTAGTACTCCAGGTGCGGTCTAACTAATTATCTATACAGTGGCAGAATCACCTCCCCCCACAAGATATACTCCGTTGCAGTGCAACCCAGCATTTTGTTGTCCTTTGCAGCTGCCTTCCTACATTGTGCTGAGTTGTTCATTGACCCTGTAATGAGCACCCCCAGATACTTCTCCTCCTCTGTCTTGGCTAGCTGCTCTCCCCCCATCTGGTAGCTCCTCCTTGGGTTCATCACCCCAAAATGCAGCACGTTGCACTTTTTGGCATTAAACCCCAGTTGCCAGGTGTCTGACCAGGTTTCCAGCTTTGCCAGATCATCCTGCAACCCCTGCCATCCCCCTAGGTTGTCCACCACTGCTCCCATCTTGGTGTCATCAGCAAACAGACTGATCTTGCTCTTGATGCCCAATGATATGTCTGTAATGGATATCCCAAACAACACTGGTCCCAACACTGAGCCCTGTGGAACACCGCTCGTCACTACCATTGGGGATGAAAGCTCCCCACCCACTACCCTCTGTTGCCTTCCCTGAAGCCAGTTCCCTACCCATCTCACCAGCTTTGCACCCACCCTTGTGCCTTCTAACTTACTTCCCAGCCTCCCATGTGGCACTGAGTCAAATGCCTGACTGAAGTCCAGGTACAGGACATCCACTGCATGGCCCCTGTCCAATTGCCTAGTTACGCAGTCATAAAACTCCACCAGGTTGGTTTGGCAGGCTCTGCCACATACGAAGTCATGCTGTCTGCTGTCCTGTAGTCCTTTGGCCTCCAGGAGGGCCACCAGCCTCTCCTTCAGGATAGTCTCCATCAGCTTACTCACGATGGATGTGAGGCTCACCAGTCTATAGTTCCCTGGTTCATCCTTGGGGCCGCTCTTGTGGAGGGGCATCACATGTGCCATCCTCTAATCCTGAGGTACACACCCTGAGTGTAGTGAGGCATTAAATAGGTCTGTCAAACGTCCCGCAAGGACCTCTGCCAGCTCCTTCAGTACCCTGGGGTGGATACCATCTGGACCTGGCACCTTGTCCACCTCCAGTGCCCTCAAATACTCCAGAACCCTGCCCTCCATGATTTCCCCATTTGTCACCCTCCCCCCCCATTTTTGCCCTTCCTCTTCTCTTGGGTATCACCCCCTCTTCTCCTTAGTAAATACTAAGCAGAAGTAATCATTATGCGCTTCTGCCTTATCACCCCCTGCTTCCACCCAACCCCCGCCTTCCTAATCCTTACTACATGCTCTTTACAGTTCCTTTTCTCCCTGATGTACCTGAAGAAGTCCTTCTCCCCCTTCTTAATTTATTTTTTATTTTATTTAGTTTTTGTTGATCTGGTAAGTGCACTAGACAAACTCTGCCTATTTTCAGGCACGACCCGGGGAGGGGGATACAGATGAATATCAACTGACCTTGAACCAGATTAAGCTGTTGGTGGTATTTTTAGTGAATGCCTTTGTAACCCCCGGACCCCTGCCTTTTTGCAAAATGACAGGTGGCATGCTGTTGAAGCTGACAGCAGTACCTGGTGGGGACTGGGTTCGGGGAAGACTAGGTTACGTGGCACAGGGGGCCTAGGTTTGGCTACTCTGCACAGGGGCACCCAAATAAATCCGAACACAGGAAGCAATAACTGTAATGTCCAAAACCAGGAATGGGATTCTAAAGTGTGGCTTTTATTCACATCCAAACTGAACAAACAAAGCATAGATGGACCCCCACGGAGCTACATTCCTGGTAATGCAGATTAGAGATAACAGAACACTTCTTCACTATTTCCAGCCTTCAGGCTCTGAACCCACCAGGCACACAGCCCGGACTTGCACGCAGCTTTGGGTACACAGCCCGACTTGTACACTACTTGGGTTGTCCCCATGGTCCGTCTCCCCCACCGGCCACTTGATCCATGGTCCATATGGGAATGAACCAGTTTTCCTGTTGGTGGCTCCCAAACCACCTTAGAGCCTTGACTCCTAGAGGGAATTTTCCTTCCAATCCCATCTCTGGGTACTTTCCTCATCACTGGCCAAGTGCATGAGGCAAAGTAGAAATCCACAGAGCAAATCCGTAGAGGTGGATCTGGTTACTAAAGATGGGGGCTCTCCCACCTCCAGCTCCCACAATCCATACCCGGCCATTTCTCTGGAAACTAAACAACTCTTTTGAAAGCTTGGCAATATAGATTACTGGGTAGACGTATGTCACATCTTCTCTACATGTTCTGACTTTCCCTATGTGCTGGACTTGAACATACTTTTACTTTTGGCTAAGCCTATTACTCTAGGCCTCCCACTACTTCAGTAGTCCAATCCCCACTTTAACACAGTTCAGAATGAAACATGGGCCCTTTAGAAAGAGCAGAACTCACCCTTTGGTTGCAGGTGCCCCACAGGCGAATCACAAAATCTTCTTGTACCCCACACTCGTAGACAAAATAAGGTAACTTCTTCTCAAGCTGTAGCCAGGGGGTTGCCCTGGAATAGCAGACAATTCTTTCCTGCCCCATCCCCTGAGGGATGGGGCACAGAGACCCGAATCAGTGGTCTCCACCACTTAAAAAAAACTTACTGTGTCTCTCTTTAGGCGGAAACACACACCTTTCCCTAAATGTAGCCCTATTTCAGGGCTGAGGCTCCAAGAGCCTGAGCACAGAGCAGCTTTACTACTCTCACAACAATCTCCAAACTCCAACTGCCACAGACTGACCGTTCAAACCTCCCAACATTCTACTCTAACTCCCTTCTGCAGATTCCATTGTGGCTCATGCAGCTGCGATAGTTCTATGGTGATGTCATCCCTCAGTCTCAGCTGAGACTGAGAACAGAGTGAGACAGTGTGAAATCCATTTAACTGGAATTTCACAAGCTGCCTTCCCTGCCTACCACTAGGTCTTACTGAGATTCTGGCAACCTCGGGTAACAAGGGGGTTGCACCTTGCACCAGCCTGAGCTCTGTAGACACCTTGGCTTCCCTTATTGCCCATGTCACCTCCTTCGATTCCTTCAGGTACTCCTCCCTGTCCTCCCCCCTCCCTGTTTCCTTGTACCTGCTAAAGGCAGCTCTTTTCCTCCTTACCTTTTCCATCATCATGCAGTTGCCACTCTATTTCTCACAAAAATCCTCAGCAGTTCAGTCATGTACAGTAGCTAAAAATGACCCCACAAATCCACTGAGAGCATGCTGCAATCTGTCTGACAGAAAGACCATCTGGGGTCAGTCTACTTAGACATTAGCAACCAGTGTTGTGGCTGATCACCTAAAGCATGAACACAGCATATTCCTAATAGTCACACTGGTTCCCAGTCCTCACTCACATCACATGGGCCAGCAGCAGGGAATGTTGGACAGGGGTGGGATGAAAGAGTTTTGTCAAGTAATGCAGCCAACGTGGCAGCCGCAGCAACCAACTGATACATCCCCAGGTACTTATGCTGCTTCAAAAGCACCACTCCAACCACCAGCAGCAAAACAAACTACAGTGCTCAAGTCATTATATGCCCACACTAAACTGTCACCAACTTACCAAGGCCGACCTTAGTTAGGTGCAAACTGCACCCCTGCACCTTGGGGGCCCATACTTGTTTCTGGAGAAAAAAAAATAATTTAAAACATTTAAAAATGCCTAAATGTTGTTAAAGATTAAAATGTTTACCAACAGATGAAAGTGGATGACAACTGGCTCTGTTACTGTTTGTTACAAAAGGTGGGGGCAGATTTGCTGCTATACCACTTTAAGATGCAGTGGAAAAGATTAGGCTAAGTAAGTGCTAATGGTGTTAATGGCCATACTTTATGCCTCCCAGGTTGACTACTTTCACAAGGGGCTGTACTGAGAAGAGAACTTGTTTGTAACCTGGATATGGAGCTGAAACAATGAATGATATGACAAAATCTGTTTTAGAAGTATGTGAGCACTCAAAATGGCTCAAGAACCTGACTAGCACAGAGCAAAACCAGATTTCCTGATAGGGACCCTGATCACCAGGTAAAAATACTGACAGGTGGCAACCTTACTGGTGTTCCATGATAACCCTCTCTATTCTCTCTCACTCACACCTCCAGAAAAGTTAAGCTGTTTAACTTGTTTGCAAATTGGATTATCAGAGGTGTGAGTGTCCGGTGATGATGTTCCTGTCCTGAAAGAAATGAATATGGTAATAGTACTGTACTTACTTAAGTTCTTGCTCCAGGTCAGTCAGATTCATTTCCAATGGTGAAGTCAAATGATTCAATGCAGCCAATAGCACTAATTAAAAGATGCTGGCTAAACTAGTAGACCTGGTACTGCTTTATTAATACAGGTCAGGAGGGTTACTTAGGTATATCAGGGAGTGTAGAAAGACAAAGGGAAGGATAGCGAAGCTGAATAGAATGGACAGTGGGTGAGCAGAGAGGGACAGTGAAAAAGCAGGGATACTGAACAAATATTTCTGCTCACTATTCACAAAAGAGGAGGAGGGGGAGGTGCCTAATCTAATTAATAGAAGCACTCTTGATAGGGGGGTCAGTCCCAGTCCTTTCACAGAAGAAAAGGTTCTGAAAGAACTACTAAAACTGAAGGTGGACAAAGCAATGGGGCCTGACGGAATTCACCCCAGAATTCTAAAAGAATTAAGGGGAGAACTAGTGAAGTCACTGACTACCCTTTTTAACAAATCATGGGAGGATGGTGTGGTACCTGAGGACTGGAGGATGGCGGATGTGATTCCCCTTCACAAAAGTGGGACCTAGACAGAAGCAGAAAACTACAGACCTGTCAGTTTGACCTCTGTGGTAGGGAAAGTGATGGAATCACTTCTGAAGGAAAGAACTGTTGAGTACCTAGAGGTCAGTGGGGCACAGCACCCAAGGCAGCATGGGTTCACAGCGGGAAGGTCAAGTCAGACGAATCTAATTGATTTCTTTGGCTGGGTGACCAAAGTAGTAGACCAGGGAGGGGCTATGGATATGGCCTACCTAGACTTTAGCAAGGCATTTGACACAGTCCCACACAAAAGATTAATAGTCAAATTAACCAGCCTGGGAGTGGGTCCCAGGGTGGTAGCCTGGGTAAAACATTCTCTGGCCAACAGGTCACAGAAGGTAATTGTAAATGGGGTCCACTCTGAAGAAAGAGGGGTTACTAGTGGGTACCACAGGGTTCAGTACTGGGTCCAGTCCTTTTTAATGACTTTATAAGTGACATTGCAGAGGGACTAGAAGAAAAAGTATGCCTCTTTGCAGACGACACAAAGATCTGCAACAGGGTTGATACACAAAGAGGCGTGGAAAGGATGAGAAGGGACTTGGCAAGGTTGGAGGAATGATCAGAAGTATGGCAGCTTGGATTCAATGTAAAGAGGTGCAAAATAATGCACCTGGGAAACAAGAACCCAAGGGAAGATTACACAATGGGGGGGGGGTAGTAACAACAACAAAAATGGAAAGGGACCTGGGGGTAATCATATCAGATGACCTTAAGGTTAGCAAGCAATGTGAGAAGGCAGTAGGGAGGGCTGGGGTATACTGGGATGTATAGGGAGAGGCATCAGCAGCAGAAAACAGGAAGTTGTTATCCCTCTGTACAGACAGTTGGTGAGACCCCATATGGAGTACTGCGTCCAGTTCTGGAGACCCCATCTCCGCAAGGACATAGACAGGATAGAGGCAGTCCAGAGGAGGGCAACTAAAATGGTGCAGGGTCTGCAAGTGAAGCCATACGAAGAGAGACTAAAGGAGCTTAATATGTATATCCTTGAGGAAAGGAGGAAGAGGGGGGACATGATAGAAACTTTCAAGTACTGTACCTCAGTGGAATCAACAAAGTCCAAGAGGGTAGCATCTTTCAGAAAAAGAGATGTGCAAGAACAAGGGGACACAATTTAAAGATTGGGGGGGGTGGTTCAGGGGCAATGTGAGGAAGTATTTTTTCACAGAGAGGGTGGTGGATGCATGGAACAGTCTTCCTGAGGAGGTTGTGGGGTCTAAAACTGTGGGAGACTTCAAGAATACATGGGACAGACATAAGACAATTCTTGTGGGGAGTAAGAAGAAATAGGTTGTTGGTTAACTAGGATCTGCAGCTTATCCTGTAGGTAGGGAAATGGGCAGACTAGGTGGGTCAAGCGGTCCTTATCTGCCATCCAAGTCTATGTTTCTATGTTTCTATGGATATACCCTCACAATTTGAGGTAGGAATGTTTGTGGCAGACAGTGGGAGTAACATGCTGAAGGCCATGAATGATGGAGATCTCAGCCATGCACTTTGCTTTGCACATGCACTGAATCTGGCAGCAAAGTCATGCTTGTCAAACATGCACAGCTAAAGAAATATGTAACACTGTATGAGATATCACTATATATTTTATCATTCCCCAAACACGCTGAGCTCCTTCGTCCAGCACCAGCAGAAGCACAATGTTCTGCAGCATTGCTTTAATTAAAGATGTGGAGCCACCATGATCGGTTGCAACAGTTGGAGTTCGCTTGCAATACCAGTGACCTGGGTTCGAGAATGGACTCAGGTGCTAGAGGGTTGTTGGGGAGAGAAGGCTGAAGCATCAGATGACTGCCTCTTCTCTTGGGGGATGCGACCCGGCAATTGCTGACCCTGACAGAGGCTGGGGCTTGGCAAATGGGTGGGTCTCACTAATCAATGGGACATGGTGAACGTTCGCGTAAGCCTGACATTAGTGGCACGCCACATCCCTGGGGAGCAAATGGGAAAGAGCTCTGAGGCTGACCAGATGACGGTCGCCAGCTCCCGCTGCCGTGAGACCTCAGGCAGTGCACGAACCACCCTAGCAGCACCCGGGGCACGTATGGTGCTGGCCGCCCTCCCGGCGCCTTCCCTCTCAGAGGAGGGGGACCCACCTGGTGAAGGGTTACATCCAGGGGTTACCCGGGGGGCTGCACTATAGGGTGAAGAAGTGGCTGTACCAAGGCATTGTGGCACAGAGGGCATAGGAGGGCCTGAAGGAGAGGCTGGCCCAGAGCTGGGGGAGCAAAAAAAGAAGATGTGGTAACAAGATGAAATTCCATCTCTGTCTGGGAGAGCTGAGATGAAAGCGAGACCAGACCAGCTAACCTAATCAAAAAAAGGTGATTTTTTTTATTTATTTCATACTTGAAGGAAAACTACACCTTCATATCTTGTAAATATTATCTGCTTCCATGTCAGACGATTCCTTTTGTGTAGCTGTTGGGAATATACTGTATGTGTTTGCTTTGGTTTGTTTTCACTGTTAATACTAGTCCCCTGTAACTATTCAGGGAATTTCCATTTTAAGGTTATTGAAATGTCATTGTCCATGAGAGTTCATAGGTGTAATCGGAGGGGGGTCCTGGGTGCACAGACCCCCGCCACTTCAACAGCATGCGTTAAACCTCCAATCCAATCCCCACCCCCTTTAACGCACAGCCTCAGCATCGCATCACTGTTTTGGTCAGAAATGCCCCGATCCACTAAAGTCCCACAGCGCTTTCACCGGTCAGTGTGTCAGAAAATTGACAAATCCATTAAAGTGCCACAGCGCCAGCGAGATGGGAGGCAAGCATTGGCTAATGAATATGCAGCAATCAGCCCCACCTCTCCGTTGGGGACAGACGAGAAACTCCAATGATCAACTGGTCTTGGCTGGGTCAGAAGACTGTCAAGGATGGTCAGGTGGTTCTCAGAACCAAAGCGTGAGACTCAGGACACTCCTACTTTCCCACTAGTCAGTGTAAGAGTCGTTTGGATGATGTGTGATCAGCGTGGCTGCTCTGGTGCTTTTATTTCATTGCTCTTCTTGGTGGGTGCTAATAATAAATAAATAATCTGACCCCATCAATGGACTAGTGTCTGTCATTCCTTCTTGTGGCCACAGCAGGTCTTGGTGGTTGTCACGGGCTGGGGCAGACTGAAACGCCCTGGAATTCTTGACTCAGCTGACTAGTAATTCCCCACCTTATTTAGTCTGAGGGCCGTGGGGCAGCATTTGCCTGATTACTGCAGGCATGGAGTCACTAGTGCAAATTATTAAAAAGCCAGGGTAGAGTGACATGATCAAGAATGACTGGGTGGAGAAAAGGAAAAAAGAAAGAAAACATAACAGGACCAAGTTTGTGAAGTTTGTGACTTATCTCAGCTCAGTTCACAAAATACCTATGAACAAGCCACAATCTCAGTATACTCATGTCTGCTTCCTAATCATGGAATGGTTTTTTTGTACATAGGGGTCTCCGTAGAGAAGATGACATGATTGTGTTTTAAATATACCCAGACTAGAAAGTACCCATACTCACAAATGCCCTTTAGGGTAACCCTTGCCTCAGTGTTTGCGCACAGAGGTTTTTTGTCTTTTAAATAGTTTTTTATTTTAATGGGTTCACCACAATATATCCAAGGCACACTGCCTTAAGGGTAGCTGGTCCATTCCACTGGGGTGTCAAACAGACGAGGCATACTGAGGAGTCCTGTAGGACGTAAACACGTGTCTATATCTTCTGTTAGCACCCTTTGCAAACTGTGTGTGAGAGGGGCCTTCGGCACCATGCAATTCTGCTTAAAGTTGGACCAGCATAACATTCTGTGGTGATTTGCATATGCAGCCCATGATGCTTTGCATTGTGGGGGCATGTGTGATTTTTGTATTTTCTTGAAACTTGGCTTCCCAGCCAAATGCCCTTGCCTCAGTGTTTGCGCACAGAGGTTCTTTGTCTTTTAAATAGTTTTTTATTTTAATGGGTTCACCACAATATATCCAAAGCACACTGCCTTAAGGGTAGCTGGTCCATTCCACTGGGGTGTCAAACAGACGAGGCATACTGAGGAGTCCTGGTAGGACGAAACACGTGTCTATGTCTTCTGTTAGCACCCTTTGCACACTGTGTGAGAGGCGTTTCGACACCATGCAATTCTGCTTAAAGTTGGACCAGTATAACATTCTGTGGTGATTTGCATATGCAGCCCATGATGTTTTGCATTGTGGGGGCATGTGTGATTTTTGTATTTTCTCACAAATTTTGTCCTGTATCTCAGGTTAAAGGCTGAGCAGTGTGTGTTTGTGTATGATGGATTCAAGCATAGTCTGTACAGAAGCAAACAGTTTTTTCATATTAATCTATTTTTTTAATTAATATTTTATTTTACCTGGTTGGTGGACAGACAAAACTCTTTTTAGCCATGCCTGCTTATGGTAACAAGGGTATATAAGTTAGGTCTCAGTTAAGCTGGGCAGGCAGTCAAATGCGTTTTGAAAGGTACAATGAAATAAGCATTGGCTTACTTATCTGAAAGTTTTAGTATACCAATAAAAATAGGAAGGTACAAGGAAGAGACTGGGGAGGGATGAAACTGACAACTTGAATTTTGAATCATTTTGTAACTCAACAGTTATTGCCTCAAAATGCACAAAAAACTGCACCATTTAACTCCTACATTTTCAAAATTGTACAGGGGAGCATGCCCCCGGGCCCCCCCTAGAAGTGTTTGGGAACCCCCTCACCAGATCCTGGCTACGCCCCTGGAGTTGCATTAGCGTATGAGAGCATGATGTCACAGCACCCATTTATACCATGAATCTCTATGCTGAAAGTAAAAATATCCTGAGAATAAACTCTCTGAAAACACAAATTTGAATGCAATTTGAAGGGGGGAACCATGCATTACAACTCAGACAGTTTGCTAAGCTAATTGAAGCTAAATGTCATTTTCCACACCTTGCTGAAACTTATTTTGCTGAACTCTAATCAAACAAGCATACTGTGGAGTCTAAAGGGTGATGACACATTATGTTCTCATATGCTAATGCAGCTATCAGGGACAATGACATTTTAACAACTAGAAAATGGAGTTCCACGGCATAGTTAGAGGGGATTAGTATGAACAGCAAAAATAAACGGAGGCAAACACATATACATTACCCCTAACAGTTACACGAAAATAGTTAACTGTTGGCATGGAAACAAATAAGATTTACAAGATATGAGCATGTAGTCTTCCTTTAAAGGGTCTGTGTGAGTGACTAGACAGAAGTGAGTGCTATGTGTTAGTGTCTTGTAACTCTTTTTTTAGATTTCTGTAATTCTTAGTAGTCAAGAAGGAGAACCTAGCTGTGAGAATATTTGCAATCTCTTGTGGGCTGGGTGGTTAATTACAATTTGTGAAAAAGGTGTCTGATTAGGGAGGAGCTCAAGTAGGTTTAGAAGTGATAGGAGATTTAAGCTCCCATGCCTGCAAGCATCCCATCACGTGGCATCCCACTCTGTGAGTGTCACATGAGGGTGGAACATCTGCCTAAGGGATGTCTGCAGGTGGGCCACAGTCCACAGGAACTCTAAAAGTTTTATGTAGCTGTCCGTACAGTTGTAACTAGCATGGCAGGTTGCGCAAGGGATCTTAGAGGTACCTAATCTGTGCTAGCATAATATTGCAATTCATAGTGCCTAAATGAGCAAGCATGTACTCAAGAGTACATCGCGTTGTGTGTGGCTAACTCTATATTTAGCGTATGGTGTGATATAGAATAACTAAAGGGTTGTGTGGCTAACTCTATATTTACTGTAGGGTGTGATACAGAATAACTAAAGTGTTGTGTGGCTAACTCTATATTTACTGTAGGGCGTGATACAGAATAACTAAAGGGTTGTGTGGCTAACTCTATATTTACTGTAGGGCGTGATACAGAATAACTAAAGGGTTCCAGACAGATAGTAGACAGAAAGTCAATACCAGGAAGTTATACCCTATGGAGATATTAGTCAAGGAGGACCCATTGGACCACCTGGAGAGAAATTGGCTTCAGGATAGCTAGCAGTATGAGTCTGTGGTGTAGAGATCTTATCAGACCAACCTGATAGTATTCCTTGGCTGGGTAACTAGGGCAGTAGATAAGGGGAAATCAGTGGATTTATTATACTGCACTTCGACTTCAGCAAGCATTCAGCTCAGTTCCACATAGAAGGCTGCTGAAGAAATGAGAGAATTTAGGTACAAGGAAGATCCTAGTAAGATGGCCGGGAAGTTGGTTGAGGGAAAAACAGCAGAAGGTGATGGTAAACAGGGTCTAGTCAGCAGAGAGGGTGGTCACAAGTGCTGCAAGGATCAGTCCTGCGACCAGTCCTTTTCTATATCTTTATCAGCTATACAGCAGAAGGAATATAGGGCAGAAGGTGTCACTTTACAGATGACATTAAACTCTGTAGCAGGGTAGACAGTGAGGAGGGGGTAAGAGAGATGCAGAGGGATCTGTAAAGGTCTGAAAGATGGTCTAAAATCTGGCAGTTGAAATTCAACACCAAAAAGTGCAAAGTGATGCAAACAGGGAATAAGAATCACAGGATGAAATATTGGATGGGAGGGGTTAAGCTGGACACTACTTCTGAGGAAATAAACTTAGAAGTTATCATGAGAATCTCCCTGATATAATCCAGTCAATGCAATAAGGCCTACTCCAACGTGACTAGAATGCTGGAGTGTATTGGGAGGGATTTTGATAGCAGAAGGAAAAAGGTAATACAACCTCTCTATAGATCACTGGTGAGGCCACATCTGGAATAGTGTGCACAGTTATTTATTTTATTTATTTATTTAGTTTTTGTTAACCGGGTAGGTGCACTAGCCATAAAATGACTATTTTCAGGCATGACCCGGGAGAGTACAACAAAAGGAGAACAGAAGGCCCTGTGCCTTTAGTCGTCCGACATCTCGGAACATAGAACAAGGATTTGCCAGCTGATCGTTGGCCATGGGAGGATGGTTGAGGGACCAGCAACGCCGCCAGCTGGGATGGTTTTTTTTCCCAGATAATCAGGTCCATTAGTGATCCAAAGTAGTATTGTCTACTGGCAGAGGGTGAGAGCCAATTCAGATCCTCATAAAGAAGGCAGTGATGTTTGAGTCAAGGCGACAAAGTGGCAAATCGGCATATATTGTTATAAGTTACGTCCCATTTTAGTAGGGAGGTTTTATGGGTAGAGGTAAGAATAGAGGCACCATAAGTAAGGGTTGGGACAGAATACCGGCACTGCTAATTTGGCTGAGGGTAAGCATGTAGCCTGTCTTTGTAAGCTACTCCTAGTTTCGAGTTTACAGCTTGCACGAGGACTGAATGTGAAGATTAAAACTAGTGACTGGTCCAGGAGGATCCCAAGGTACTTGAAGGAAGTAACATTTTCAAGTGGAAATCCTCCTGGGTGAAGAACCTCCAGCAAACTAGAACAGGTCTTAATCTTTGGTGCAGAACCTAGGAGCATGGCTTTCATTTTCTTTTCATTTAGTACAAGCTTACAGTCTAGTAGCCAGTCTAAGACCTTATTGAAGTCTGAAGTAAGTGATGTGTTTATGCAGGCAATACTAGAAGAACTAGTGTAGATGATCAGGTCATCAGCGTAGAGAATAGCTGAGCAGGATTCCAGGACCTCAGCTGCATTGTTGATAAAATTGAGAACAGAAGGGGCCCAAGGATAGAGCCTGGGGACCCCAAGGTTGATAGTAGACGTGTTGGACAGGGAGGAGTTAAATTTGACAGTTTGCGACCTGTTTGACAGGTAGCTACAGAACCAGTCCACAACAGGGGTAGAGAAATGGAATTTATGGAGAGTGGAGAGAAGCAGGGGATGGTCTACAAGGTCGAAAGCCTTAGTGAGGTCAATGAAGATGGCACCTGTGAGTTTTCCAGAGTCCATGTTGGAAAGAATATCAGTAGTTAGTTGAAGAAGAGCCATGGTGGTGCTATGACCTTTTCTGAAACCATGCTGAGTGTCTGAGAGGAGATTGTAGCGTGTAAGGTAGTCAATGGTCTGTGATGCAACTATTTTCTCTAGGATCTTGTTAAGGACAGAGAGAATTGCTATAGGTCCGTAATTGGCCATGTCCTTTGGGTCATCTTTTTTAAAGACAGGCGTTACTCTTGCAGATTTCCATAGGTCTGGCACAGTGCTATGGATAAGGGATAAGGTATAGATTCTGGCAATCGGAGAGGTAATGAGTGGAGCAGCCAGCTTAAGAAGACGAGGTTCCAGTGAGTCAGAACCAGAGCTGGTATTGGCAGATATGGATCTCAGTAATTTCGGAACTTCCGCTCTTGATATAGCCTTGAAATAGAATGGTGGCGCTGGAGGAGCATCATACGATAGGGCAGTATGGTTGTCTGATGGTAGTGTGGTAGGCAGATTGGAGTGCGATCCACTAGGTTGTAAAGCCAATGTATAGTATGAAAGATCAGAGAAAAGATTGCTAAAACTGTTTGAGATGGTCCTAGGGTCATTACAATGTGCCCCATTTATGATCATTTCATCAGGAGTGACCGACTGCGAGGTACCGAGAAATGTTTTGACATGGGCCCAGAATTTCCTCGGGTCGCAGGCTGAGTTTTGTAGAAGGTCCTTGCAGTATTTGCTTTTAGCAACTCTAACTTGTCTCTTACATCTGTTCCTTAGTTCATGATAGACAATAAGATCTGACTGTAGGCCAGTTTGTTTGTAGTGAATCCAAAGCTTGTCCCTCTGGCGCAGATTAGCAAGGAGGTCTTTATGCAGCCACCTTGTCTATTTTCCTCTGACCCTCGTAGTAGTCTTGGGGGCATGTTTATATTGAATGGTAAGAAATTCATTTATGAATATCTGTAGAGCAATCTCCACATCCTTTGTTTGATAGATACCTGCCCAGTCGATATTGGAGACATCATTGAGAAATGCATCCTGGTCAATATGAGCTAGATTTGTAAACGTGATTAGTCTTGATGGAGGAGATGGAGGCGCAACCATAGGTAGGATACAAAAAGTGGGTAAGTGGGTTGTTAGTGCATCTGCAAAGATTCCTGCTTTTGACACATCTTCCATACGGTTAACCATCACCCAGTCTAGGAGTGTACCCATTTGATGGGATGATGTGGCTCTAGTTGCTTCAGAGATCAACTGGTGAAAATTATAACTAAGCGTGAGTGATTGCAAGGATATTTGAGCTGACCCTAATCAACTGAGGTTAAGATCACCTAGGATGACAGCCTCATTATGATTTACAGTCTGAGAGGTGATGTCAAGGAGTTCTTGAAGACCTACTATTCCCCCAGCAGGGGGATTATAGGCACAGATAATATGAAGCTTCTTTTGGCCCAATACAATAGTTGCCTGTATGAATTCGCACACTGCAGGAGAGGCAGATGCTGGGACAATAGAGATGCTGAGGTGGTTTTTGAAGAATAGGGCAGCTCCACCTCCACGCTTGGATAAGGATCTATCCCGCTGGAACAGGGAATAGTTAGGCAAGGAGCATACGTCATCAGGTATTCCGGGTTTTAGCCAAGTTTCTGTGAGACAGAGTACATCAGGATTGTAGAGTTTCACCCAGGCCTCGAGTTCCGCATGGTGACAGGTAAGACTTCTGATATTGATATGGGCAATTAATAATCCTTTCTTGGACATGCCAGATAACTCACTTGGAGAAAAGAAACAGGTAGGTGGACTTGGATTTAGTTTGATGTCCCCAGAGAGCAGAATAATGATCATGGCTAGGAACCAAAGCCTTGCACAGTGGCAGGGTAGGGTGAAACACATCTCCATGGCAGCTTCCTCCTGGCATGTAGAGGGTAATAGATGCTGCCTCTGACAAGGAGGATAGGGTTAGGTTGCAGATCAGGCTTTGTCTCTGCAATCAAGTTAGAGAAAATATAGTTGTGGTAGGCCTCTGAGGAGTCTTTTGCCATTTGGTTACATGGGAGAGCCCATGTGGCAGTGTCCAGGCTGAGTAAAAGGACAAATGACAAGACTGCCCATAGCAGACTATACTTCGCCATAGTATTACTATTTGACTTGGGTAGGAAGGCTAGTGGTATACTGAGACAGAGGATTAGCTCTTAGGGATAAAGAGATAGTGTGTGTAAAATTAAGACTGCCAAGGGTGACCGTATTCCACCGTTTTAACCCCTGGCCGAAATTAGAGATAGAGCAAAAACAATGAAGTGTTTCCTGCTAGCGTAGCAATTATTTAGAAGAAGTGGATCAGAGAAGCAGAAAGTAAAGCTCCACAAAGGTTAATTAGGAAAGCAGACCAGCTGGAGGCTCTACTTGTGGTAGAGATTACAGTGAGGAAATGAAGACCTATTCAAGATATGTTAGACGGCACACCTAGTGGCGGAATTTTATAAGGAACCAATGGGAGGCTAGACAGATAGCAGTAGTGTTCAGCAAGAGTCAATGCAAAGCAGAGGGCACCAAAGCCCAGAGACTGATAATCCGACAGAGAAAAAGCAGGACCAAACAGTGGCCGAGCAGAGAGCAGCAGTCCAATTAGAGGAGGGAGGCAGCAAGTGGCCACCTATCAAACCCGCACAGTGCTAGCCCAGACACTTAACCGGATTTGAAGGTGTCCTGTTCGTCAGGAGGATAGAGGTACGGGCAGCTGGCAGGATTAGCCGCGCCGCTCACTGGGAGCACGATCAGGCACAGTGGATCTATTTTAAGATATAAAATGTAGGTTAAGATAGGATGTTATTAGCTAGGGCAGGGGGTACCAAAGCAACTTGAAAAATACTCGGGGTAGCAAGAAAGGAAGCCCAGGTATGGAACTGCACAGTAGATAGCAGAGCAGGCACTAAGCAAAGCTGATAGGCAAGCAGATGGTGAAAATAGGAAGATCTCTTTAAAGGGAAGAAAGGACAAGTGTTAGGCCTTATAGCTGCACTCTGTATCTTTAAGGGGAGTTGCAATATTAGTGAGAGGGGAGGATGAACATTGCTAGGTCTGGAGTCCCCACCAAAGGAAAGACAAGGACAAGCTGTAGACGGTGCAGTGTAGGGTAACCACATTTATTCAAAACCAACAGGACAGATCCTCTGAGGAATGGCGTAAGGTACAGAACATGTATTTACCAGAGGCCAGAAGGAAGAGGGGAGATATGAAAAAGACCTTCAAGTTTTTGAAAGTAATGAATAAGATAGACTATGAGGAGCTATTCATCAGGAGTGGTGAGTCACAATAACGGAAACATGAGTGGAAGCTGATGGGGGGAGAGATTCAGGAGAGATGTGAGAAAGTTTTACTTTATGGAGAGGGTGGCTGAGTCATGGAACAGCCTACTGGGTGATGTGGTGTGGGTGCAAAAATCAGCAGTGGTTTCAAGTGTAACCCCCTACAAATGGGGGTTCCTAAATTGTCTACTTGGGCTTACCTAAATGCCCACTGCCAGGCTGGTGTTCTGTGTTCTAGCACTTTTAAAAGTGTTTGCATGTGAGTGCTCTATTAGCCTCCATGCCTGTCTCTTTAAGAGGCATCATTTTCATGTGGTTATAATTAATCTGGGTGGGGGCCAAGTGATTTCAGGCTCGAGTCCCACCCAGGCTGCAATACAGACACTTCATTCTGCCATCGCTAATTGTGCAGAGGGATCTTTACAAGGAACTGTAATTGTTTGCTGATTATCTGCTTTAATAGTAAGGATATAGTAGTTTGTCTAACCTGCCTTCATTTGCAGCATGGACTTTCTGTTTTGTACCACCATCTTGGTTCTGGACTGCCAGTTTGGACCAATCAGTACCTTTGGGGACCCTGAAATGGAGACTGTCCCCAAAGGTCTTGTGGGAGTGAATTTCTTTAGAAATTGTAGCTTTTACTGTTTGGTACCTAAATGGACCTGGAGGGGGAGCTCTTGCTGTGACAGACAGATGGATCGACCAACCAAACCTTTTGGATCACTGGGAAGTCCCAGAGCTGCCTGCAGCAGTGAGTCAGTGTGTAGTTGGAGTTGAGAGAGTGAAAAGCTTGAGTAATTTGAGCAGCTGCTCTTGTGTAATAGCATGGGGAAATTGGCAGGAAGGCTATGTCTGGCTTGCCTGCTACCATCTTCTCAAGTGAAAAAGTCTGCCTTAATATCTCAAACTTTATCCAAATTTGCTGTGATTGTGACCGGAATACTGAATTGTGACAAAGTCAAATTCACCACCGAAGATTTGCTTCAGTGCAATCGGCCTGTCAGGACTTGAGACAACCGCAGCGCGTACGGTTTGCACAGAGACACTGTAAGTTGCTACTGGACTGTCATCCGAACTGTTGTATTTGCCTATCCTTTACCATAATTGTGCTGAATATAGGAACATAGAAACATAGAATTTGACGGCAAATAAGGACCGCTTGGCCCACCCAGTCTGCCCATTTCCCTACCTACTGGATAAGCTGCAGATCCTAGTTAACCAGCAGCCTACTTCTTCCTACCCCCACCCCACAGAATTGCCTTATGACTGTCCCATGCATGCTTGAATTCCACCACTGATTTTGACTCCACAACCTCCTCCGGAAGGCCATTCCATGCATCCACAACCCTCTCTGTGAAAAAATTCTTCCTTAAATTACCTCTGAGCCGCCCCCCTATCTTCAAATTGTGCCCTCTTGTTCTTGCACACCTCTTTTTTTGAAAGATGCTACCCTCTTGGACTTTGTTGATTCCCTTGAGGTACTTGAAAGTTTCTATCATGTCCCCCCTCTCCCTCCTTTCCTCGAGGCTATACATATTAAGCTCCTTAAGTCTCTCTTCATATGTCCTCCGGTGCAGACCCTGTACTATTTTAGTTGCCCTCCTCTGGACAGCTTCCATCCTGTCTATGTCTTTGCGGAGATTGGGTCTCCAGAACTGCACACAGAATGTGAAGTGTGGGTCACGATTTGGTTCCCCACATTGCCTGAATGTGTCACGATTGCTGGAAGCTGTATCTAACACTTTACCGGACTGAATCCGAACTGTTCACCTGGTCTAGGCCTCACCATCTCAGCCTAGATTGCCGTTCATGCCACAGAGTTACACCCAACAAGAGACCTGCCTGGAGATTCAGCTCCCTGTTCAATACCAATGAACAGGAACAACACCATGGTGCACCGTGTGGGCCCTGCTACTCCTGGCAAACCAGCACTTCATCCTGAGGTCTCCATTTCATCCATCCTGCATCCTGGTCTGGATTGAGTGAGTAAACATCAGGGTAGCTCCCTGCAACAGAGCTCAAATCAAAGTGTGTCACCTAATTTAATTGTTTTGATTGATCATTACAAACTGAGCCCTCCGGCTTCGGAACACAAATTGTGCGTTGAAGTGCATGTTGTGTTTTTTCTTCCTAAGGGCCCCAACAACAGCTGCAATGCCGGCCTACCCCGGGCAATACTTCAGCCTAGCCTGCAGACCAACTAGGTACCCAGAGTGTGTGTGACTGTGTTCAAGGGACTCTTAGAGGCACGCATGATTAGCCTGATTAAATCAGATCCAGAATCAAACACCAGATTACTGCCCCTCCCTTGTTCACATCCCCCAATAAATCAGATCTAAATCTTTTTGCATTTACACTAGCTATTGTGTACAGTTGTGGTGGGATACTGTGTTGCTATTGCCTTTCTCCATTGCAGGTCTTGTTTTCCAGGGAGTCTCCAGGGCCATTGCAGTTGATCCAGCCCTGGTGGTAAGTGTGACAAAAGTGGGGTTAACATTGCATCCCTGTGACAATTGTGATTGTCTTATTGCTGATCAGTTCGGGCCACTAGAGTGGTTAGAGGGGGATATCAGTGTCCCAGAGGGCTGTACCCAGAGCAGCTATGCTACCATTAACCCTGTCCTCTGGGTGGAGGCACCCGTTCACAGAACTCAGGCCCCTCAACCTGCACTTAGTCATGCAGGTAGGGGTAGTATCCCTTGGGATAGCGCCACCTAGGGGTTACACAATACCGTTGGGACAGAGTTAAGGAATTAATAGATACTGACAGGGCTAGCAATAAGGCAGTGGGTAAGGAGGGAAGCAAAGGCATAAACCCTGTTTAAACATTAGGTCCTGAGGTAGCATAGGGTACAACAGGGCAGACTGGATGAACCAATGGTCATTTTCTGCTGACATTGTTTATGTTTCTATGTTTTATACAGAGGAGAGAGTGGCAGAACAGAAAGCTGTGTTCAGGACTACAAAATGCAATGATGTGGTCTGTGGGGGATAGCTGTTCTGGATGCAGTGGAGTGCTGCAAAACTTTTTTGCTTCTGGAACCTTAGAACAGGCCACCAAAAATGACATTGCTGAGTCAACAACCGTTAGCATGATCTTCCCCTCGTGAATATACTTCAATGACATACGCTGTTATTTGAGATCTTCTACGGCAACCCAACAAAGCAAGGCTGGTCGAGGCAGCCACACTGGTGGCAGTGGTGAGGATGGCAATCATGGCAGTGGTGGTGGAAGAGGTGGTGGTGACACCACTAGTTCATCTGAGTCATCTCTTTGGCAGCACAGGCAGAATACAATACTTAGTTACAGAAGTGGAAGTAATAGTATAGTATAGTAAACGGAGTACACTCCGAAGAAAGGGGGGTTACTAGCGGGGTACCATAGGGTTCAGTACTGGGACCAGTCCTTTTTAATGTCTTAATAAGTGACATTGCAGAGGGACTGGAAGGAAAAGTATGCCTCTTTGCAGACGATACAAAGATCTGCAACAGGGTTGATACACGGGGGAAGGGTGGAAAGGATGAGAAGGGACTTGGCAAGGTTGGAGGAATGGTCAAATGTATGGCAGCTTAGATTCAATGCTAAGAAGTGCAAAGTAATGCACCTGGGAAACAAAAACCCAAGGGAAGAGTACACAATGGGAGGAGGTATTAACAACAACACAAATGGAAAGGGACCTGGGGGTCGTCATATCAGATGACCTAAAGGTAAGCAAGCAAGCAAGCAATGTGAGAAGGCCATAAGGATGGCTGGGGGGATACTGGGATGTATAGGGAGAGGTATCGCCAGTAGAAAACAAGAAGTTGTCATCCCTCTGCACAGATAGTTGATGAGACCCCATCTGGAGTACTGCATTCAGTTCTGGAGACTCCATCTCTTCAAGGACATAGATAGGATGGAGGCTGTCCAGAGGAGGGCAACCAAAATGGTGCAGGGTCTGCACCAGAAGACATACGAAGAGAGCTAAAGGAGCTTAATATGTATACCCTTGAGGAAAGGAGGGAGAGTGGGGACATGACAGAAACTTTCAAGTACCTCAAGGGAATCAACAAAGTCCAAGAGGGTAGCATCTTTCAGAAAAAGAGATGTACAAGAACAAAAAGACACAATTTGAAGATAGAGGTGGGACAGCTCAGGGGCAATGTGAGGAAGTATTTTTTCAAAGAGAGGGTGGTGGACGCATGGAATGGCCTTACTGAGGAGGTTGTGGGGTCAAAAACAGTGGAGGAATTCAAGAATGCATGGGACAGACATAAGGCAGTTCTGGTGGGGGGATAGGAAGAAGTAGGTTGTTGGCTAACTAGGATCTGCAGCTTATCCAATAGGTAGGGAAATGGGCAGACCAGGTGGGCCAAGCGGTCCTTATTTGCTGTCAAAGTCTATGTTTTCTATGTTTCTAGGGAAGAGATATTTCTGAAACAATTTGCAGACAGAGTTGAAAGCATTAGACTGGGCATACAATCTGACATGACAACACTACTGAATCCCAGCTATAAATATATGTGCATTTCTTCAAGATGCGTCAACAATTTCAGGCAGAAACTGTTGCATATACTACAAATGGAGCAGAACAGACAACATGAAGAAACAACCAAGAATCAACCTTCTCCTGCTCGTAATGCACCTCCCCCTCAATCACTGTCGTATGCTTCCAGGGCCAAGTGTCAGCTTGACGACATGGAAGACGACTTAGAGAGTGATGATCAGGAGACAAGAAAGGACATTTGGGAGCTTTTTTTGACACTGAATGCTGGTGCCACACAGGAATTATGGAGGAAGGCACAAACATCACCACAGAGTACAAGATTGAGGCTTATCTAGCAGGGCCACTGTCTATCCGAAATAGTGATCCCATCAAATTCTGGCAACACAGGAAAGTCTTTTTTTCCTGCACTGGCTAAACTGGCTTTGTATTTCCTTGGATGCCCTCCAGCATCAGTCACTTTGAAAAGATGTTTCATCACTATGAGTGATATTGCCTTACCCTCCAGACTACTGTAGATCCTAGCATATTGAATTTTTAGCCTTTCTTAAACTCGGTTACCATCAATTTCAGCTATGCGTTTGATTATTTCCATGTCCAGTATAAACATCTATGGCTATTACTACTCCTATACCTCCTGCTGGCTGATCTTCCTGGACTCCCACCGGCACTGGCAGCACCACAGTCTTGATGATCACTCCCGGCAGCACCGTAAACCCAAGAACTATGGCACACAACTGCCTCAAGTCCTCCTGAAGACAGTGCAACTTTTAGAATGATCACCATCAAACTCAATATCATCAGGTGTAATGCGCAACTCACCTCACGTCATTACTGGCTAAATAAGACCATTACGTTACCCAACGCACCGTCAAAAGACAGCGGTGGCAACCCCATGCCAAATGAGTCATCAGTGATGGCCACACATAGATGAGTAAGTTCCTCAGTGCCATGTCCTCGTATATTCCATTGATTATAACACATCTGGATGCCAGGGATCAGTAGCTAGGCAGCAGTACAACATAGCGATTAAAAGCACTAAGCTGCAAACCTGAAGAACTAGGTTTGAATCCCCATAGCCACAGCATGCATACTGAGTGACTATGAGCAAGTCATTTAACTTCCCTGTGCTCCCAGGATGCACCTGGAAACAAGCCTCAGCTCAGTGTGTCTTTCCTGGCCAATACTGTAAAATAAAATAAAAATACACAGGCCGGCCCAGTGGCGCTGAGGGTTGAGGTGCTGGATGCCACACCTCGCACCACACTGGCGACCCGGGTTCAGGAGCAGACTCGGGCCACCGGGGGTCAGCCGAGGGGGGGGGGAGGCTGGAGCATCCGACGACAGCTCTCCTTCCCCGGGGGGGGAGTGATGGGATCCAACCCAGCACATGCTGACTCCTGGTAAAGGCTGGGGGCCTGACAGCACATGAGCACCTTAGGAGTATGATTGGCCACAGGCGGAGGCCTGCAGACCAATCAGCTCCAGGGGCTGCAACATTTGGGGGGGTGGATGTTGTGGACGTTGGCACTCGGGCCTTGACGTCTGGGCATGCAACATCTGCACAGAAAAGGAAAAAAGATCCTCCGGAGCCAGGAAGATTGAGCACCAAGCCTAGTCCCAATGTGCCACCATCTGCCAGCTGCCTTGGGACCTGACGGGAATTGAAGATGCAGGGGTGTCCTGCCCCACCCCAACCCCGCGGGGAGGGGGGTGCAATCCACAACAGGATGGAGGAACCCAAACAGCCAGGTAAGATGGTGGCAGGGTCAGGCTTCATTGGTGACTCCTGATGGGGCGGCTCCGGTAGGGCAGTAGGTGGCATAAAAAGAAATAAAAAAAAAAATACATAAAAGGCAACTGATTTCATTGTTACTTCAGTTCAATCAATATGAAAAAATGCAAAACAAAAAATGTAAAATATTAAAAACCAGGTGATCCAAAGTGATTTCTGGAACACTAAGCCTATGGGATAAGGTCTGCACTCTGCTGGTCCTGTAATGGAATCCAGATCTGGTTCTTGTAGGGCTGCTGTGTGCCACCTCTATATCTCTGGTAGTCAAGAGCTAAAAGGGGGTCCCTTCTAGACTTTAACTGGTATGTGACTATGGTAGCTCCCTTTAAATTAGTGGAGAGTGATTATCATTGTACTGTAATGTCAAACGTTTCTGTGAGACGCCTGTCATCTACTGCTCACTATGCCTCTAATGTCTTTTACTGCTGTGGGAATGGCCAATGTTTAATTTAATTATGTATATCCTCACTCACTGCTCGGTATTATGTACTGCTGTTGGATATGCTGTGCTGTGTATTTTGAAAACATATGAAAAATAATTTAACTAAACAAAAGATTTAAAAACAAACAAGAAAAAAACAAAAATAAAAATTCTACAGCCATGCATATTGAATCACTGGGTAGGTAAATGCAATGCCTGTGATGTGTTGCCCTTTAATTCTGTTTATGTTCTTGGATGCATAATTGTTTTTGTGGGGGGATTACTATACATTTTGGGGTCAGTGAAAAGGTAGTAATTGGCATGGAGGTAAAACAGAGACTATAGGGTGCAAACCTTGAGCTCAGCAATGAATAATAACAATTACTATAGTGCAAAACTAGAATGTGTCAGTCGTACTGAATTGCATCACCACAAACACACCAATCCCCAGCAGTGACAAGCAAACTCCACCTGACACAAGTAAATTATAGTAATTAATATTCACTGCCAGCCTAAAGGATTTATTCCCCCTATTTATAGTCTGTTTTGCCCCATGCCAATTACTGCAATGGGAGGCAAAGTGGTTTGGCCATATTGACAAAGCCAAACCACATTTTTGGGACCCAAATTAAAGCTGAACTGAACATGGTTCTGGTCCACTTATCTCCACTTATGCTTAGTTTCAACCATACAATGAGCCCTTGTTTACAGAGGAGTGTCTCGGCAGCCAAGCATGACGCAGCTGTCAGTAGAGCTTCCTCCTTTTTTTTTACTTTATGTTTATTGCTTTCATGGTGGAATTCAAGCATGCATGGGATAGTCATAAGGCAATTCTGGGGGGTGGGGGTAGGAAGAAGTAGGCTGCTGGTTAACTAGGATCTGCAGCTTATCCAGTAGGTAGGGAAATGGGCAGACTGGGTGGGCCAAGCGGTCCTTATCTGCCGTCAAATTCTATGTTTCTATGTTTCTATGTTTCTATAGTCATAATACCAGCACTGATACACAGATTGTAATTTTTCACAATGAGGGTGCCATTCCTCTTAATAGTCACAGTCATAGACAATCTAATGCTTTAAGATACATCATAGAGGGGTTAAAAAGAAACTATAATTAATTTTCTATGCATTGTTAAGCTGCTTGAAGGAGTCCATGAGCTGCGGGGAACTATTCTGGGGGAGCATAGCTCCCCTATGGATGCACCCGCAGAGAAGACTAAGGAGGCTGAGGACAACTATCACAAGGGAGGCCCACAGGAAGGAGGCAGAGGACACCACAAGGAAAGGAAGCAGCTCCTGGTGGGGGACTCAATTATTAGGGGGATAGAACTGGGGGGAGCAGGGAAAACTGAAGTAAGGTGCCTGCCTGGTGCCATGGCTCGGAGGAGAGGAAGAGCATCCTCCAGGATCACGAAAAAGAGCTGCACGGAGTCTGAGCTGGACGTCATTGTCCACCTAGGGACAAATGACTTGGCTCAACATGAGATTAGAGCAGTGCAGAAGGACTTTGTAGAATTGGGAGGGGCCTAAGACAAGTAGCACACACAGTATCCTTCTCAGAGGTGCTGCCTGTCAATGGCATGAGTGAGGCGAGGGTACTTTGCACCATGCAGTTTAATGAATGGTTAAAAAATGGTGAGGAGAACAGGGTTTGGCTTCCTTGGGGACTGGGATTCCACCTGGAGACACCAGCCTATACTGGCAGGATGGTCTGCATCTGTCCAGGAAGGGAAAGTCTTTTGAGCAATCGGTTTAAATGCTTCATTGGCAAGCTTTTAAACTAGTCAAAGGGGGAGGCACTGATAAGCAGCAGAAAAATCCCAGCCTCTCCCTACAAAACAGGGTACTAAATGAGAAAAAGACCGCGGTAGAAAGGTCAGTGGGGGATGCTGCAACAGAAGGTAAAGCCATCAAGAAATGGAGAGCAATGAGTACCAATGCCCATTGTCTGAGTAACAAGGTTCCTGAATTAGTGGCCTTGATGAAGGAGGAACATCTGGATATCGTGGCAGTCACAGAAACATGGAACACACAAAACCATGACTGGGACGTAAACATACCAGGATACACTATCTACAGGCGGGACAGGGAGGGTAAAAGAGGAGGAGGAGTAGCTCTTTACATAAGGGAAGGAATCGAAGCAACAGAACAAAAGGGAAAACAGGGAGGAGAAGAAGCACTGTGGGTAAATTTGAGACCGCAATGGAACCACAATCATACAGGGTTAGATACAGACTCTACCAGGGGAGGAAATGGACAAGAAAATGGTAGAAAGTATACTTGAATGGCAGAAAAAGGGAGATATTGCTGATGGGTGATCTGAATATGCCAGATGTTAACTGGAGTGCAGTTGCTGCAGCCACTTCAAAGAGTGGGGTTATTCTAGATGCCCTACAGGGGCATGCCTGAGACAACTAGTAGTGGAGCCCACTTGGAGGGAGCAATCTTAGACCTGGTCTCTCAAATGGAGATGAAGAGGATCACAGATGTAGAAGTGGGTAGCCATCTGGGAACTAGCGACCATCGAACAGTATGGTTCTCAATAAACACAGCAATAGAGTCAAGTCATACAAAGGCAAAAGTACTGGACTTTGGGAGGGCTGACTTTGCTAAAATGGTGAGTGCCTAAGGAATGCACTAGCAAATGGGCAAGAAGGAGGGTGGAAGAACAATGGGAATAATAAAACTGCTCATAGAGGTAACAAGCCTTTTGTGTGAAGCAAATAAACAAAACAAATGATGTAAGAAACCACTATGGTTCTCAAAGGAACTGCAGTGAAGGTTCAAGAGAAAAGAAAGCATTCAGGAAGTACAAGGAATCACAGAAGGAGCAGGACAGAGAACTGTATCAGTTAAAGCAAAAGGAAGCTGGGAGGCAGTCAGAACAGCAAAGGCCCAAACCGAGGAAAGATAGCCAACTCGGTTAAGAAGGGGATAAAACCTTTATAGGTACATCAGGGAGCAAAGGAAGACCAAGGAGGATAGTGAGGCTTAATAAAGGGAGGGAGGGTGGGCAGAGGTGACTGTGAAAAGGCTGAGATACTAAACAAATATTTTGCTCAGTATTTACAAAGGAAGAGGGGAGGTACCTAAAACAAACAGTAGAAACACTCTGGATACAGAAGTTGATACCAGCCCATTTACAGAAGAAAGGGTTCTGAAAGTACTCTTAAAACTGAAGGTGGACAAAGCAATGGGGCCTGATGTGGGATTCATCCCAGAATTCTAAAAGAACTAAGGGTAGAACTAGTGACACCATTGACTACCCTTTTTAACAAATCATGGGAGGATGGGGTGGTACCTGAGGACTGGAGGAGGGCAGATGTGATTACCCTTCACAAAAGTGGGAGCAGGGCAGAAGCAGGAAACTACAGACCTGTTAGTTTAACCTCAGTGATAGGGAAAATGATGGAATCACTTCTGAAGGAAAGAATTGTCGAGTATCTAGAGGCCAGAGGGGCACAGGACCCAAGGCAGCATGGATTCACAGCGGGAAGGTCATGCCAGACAAATCTGATAGATTTCTTTGACTGGGTGACCAAAGTAGTAGATCAGGGAGGGACTGTGGACATGGTCTACCTAGACTTTAGCAAGGCATTTGACACAGTCCCACACAAAAGATTACTATACAAGTTAGCCAGCCTGGGAGTGGGTCCCAAGATGACAGCCTGGGTAAAGAATTGGCTGGAGAATAGGACACAGAGAGTAATAGTAAATGGAGTCCACTCTGAAGAAAGGGGGTTACTAGTGGGGTACCGCAGGGTTCAGTATTAGGACTGGTCCTCTTCAATGTCTTTATGCTTACATTGCAGAGGGACTGAAGGAAAAAGTATGTCTCTTTGCAGATGACACAAAGATCTGCAACAGAGTTGATGCACAAGGTGGGGTGGAAAGGATGAGAAGGGACTTGGCAAGGTTAGAGGAATGGTCAAATGTATGGCAGCTTAGATTCAATGCTAAGAAGTGCAAAGTAATGCATCTGGGAAACAAAAACCCAGGGGTGAGATACTAACAACAACAAAAATGGAAAGGGACCTGGTGTAGTCATATCAGATGACCTAAAGGTGGCCAAGCAATGTGAGAGGGCAGTAAGGAGGGCTGGGGGGATACTGGGATGCATAGGGAGAGGCATCACCAGTAGAAAACAGGAAGTTATTATCCCTCTGTACAGACAGCTGGTGAGACCCCATCTGGAGTACTGCGTGCAGTTCTGGAGAACCAGTCTCCATAAAGACATAGACAGGATGGAAGCTGTCCAGAGGAGGGCAACTAAAATGGTGCAGGGTCTGCACTGGAAGATATATGTAGAGATACTTAAGGAGCTTAATATGTATAGCCTCGAGGAAAGGAGGGAGAGGGGGGACATGATAGAAACTTTCAAGTACCTCAAGGGAATTAACAAAGTCCAAGAGGGTAGCATCATCATTCAAAAAAAGAGGTGTGCAAGAACAAGGGCTAATTTGAAGATGGGGGGCAACTCAGAGGTAATTTAAGGAAGTATTTTTTCACAGAGAGGGTTGTAGATGCATGGAAGGCCGCCTTCGGAGAGGTTGTGGAGTCAAAAACAGTGGTGGAATTCAAGCATGCATGGGACAGTCATAAGGCAATTCTAGGGGGTTGGGGCAGGAAGAAGTAGGCTGCTGGTTAACTAGGATCTGCAGCTTATTCAATAGGTAGGGAAATGGGCAGACTGGGTGGGCCAAGCGGTCCTTATCTGTCATCAAATTCTATGTTTCTATGTTTCTATGCGTGGATCTAAACCAATACTATTATTAATTATAAGGTCCAGTCTTTTTCCTTGTCTCAGGGACTAAGGAAATCCACCATGCATAAAAAAGCACTGAGCTGCACTAGCATTCAGTGCACTATTGTGCAAAATGAATATAATCAGCTTGCCCCCCCCCCCCAACAAGCTCTTTCTCCAGAAGGAAGTCTATCAATAGCGCTATTTTAAAGAAATATAACAGGAGCATGTTAAGTCACACTAATTATTTAGCTTACCAATTCAAAGTGTTAACTCTTATTTTTTACTGAGGTGAAAATTGCAGTAAAGCATTAACTGAATTTAACAATTCCTATTGGTCACTAACTTGTAACCTCAACCACAACAGAACTTGTCCTCAGTTTATTTATTAACTATACTGGGAAATTCCAGCAGTTCCAAACAGTGTAAATGTCTTTCCAAAGGGACTGTAATCAGTCTTTAAACCAAACCCTTGAAAGACTGTACAGTTTTACCAAGGAGAGTCTGTTACCCTTAATTACCCTGGTAGGAGCCTGAGAAAATCAAACCTTCGGGTGTCTTCTTCCTCATCTAAGGATTTCACTGTGTCTTCCACCCTTGGTCTGGTAGCTGCATGCCTCCATGTCCATTTTTGAGCTTCTTGTGGGTCTGAGAAAATATATATCTGACCGTGATGGACGATGCGGAGACAGGCAGGAAAATGAGGCCATGGGTGATATTCGCCTCGCGTAGAAGAGCTCTTGTGTCATTGAATTCTTTTCATTTCTGCCATGTATGATAGAGCAGGGAACAGTCTTACCTGCTCCCCATCCTGAAGAATGGTTTTCTTCTGCCTAGCCATGGCTAAGATGAAGTCCCTAGAGCCCATGCCATCCATAACTGTGACAACTGAGCGGGGAGCATCCGGGTTATCTGGATGGCCCCGCAGTGTTACTTTGTAGACTTTTTCAATATGTTGGGCCCTAGATTTGACCTTTGCACCCAGCTGTTGAACCAACCAGTCCTGGATAAATAAAAGTAGGTGGTCGTTCGCACCCTTCTGGGAGGCCTAATATGCAGATATTAGCTGCCCTCGCTTGGTTTTTCGAGGGTTTCCAAGCGTGACTTCAGCTGGTGATTGTCCTTCAGGACCACCGTGATGGCCCCCATCACTGTGTTGGCTCATTTAGCTGCCTCCACCACCATTCCCTGAACAGTTTCCATAGTTTGCTCAATGCTGACCACCCTATTTGTCAGCGAGTCAAATTTATCAGCGAGTCCCGAGACCGACAGGATTAATTTAGTTTAATTCCCACAATCTGTAGAGTTTCCTCCCCAGTTTGTTCCTGTGATTCTGTTCTGAAGACTTGAGCAGATCTCGTGGCTGGTGCTCCCGATGGCATCTTGGTTTTACCTCCTTCATTCTCTTTTTTTGGATTCCCATTTTCATCTGCAATCTTTCACCGATTTATGGAGTAAGCTGGTTCTTGATTCCTGTTCTGAGAAAAGGTGCTTTAGATTCAATATATTATTTATATGTACAGAGCGTTACATTGGAGTGGCCATCTTGCTCTGGCTCCGCAGTGCCCCCACAGCTTCCTTCTCCTAGGGGTAAACCTGTTAGTCTTTGAGCACCAGCCTCAGCCCATAGCACCACCCCAGGGGTGGAACCCTTCTACATGGGGTTCTTTTAGTTGTACAGTACAACTAGCCCTTCAACACCTTCAGGAGCATGGAGGTCTCTAGACAGGAGGAAAGACCCTGCATCTTCTATCTGAGGCATCATGTTTGAGGTCCTCTCACAGAAATAATAAGCAATCTTTAGTCTGGGGGGATGGCAACTTAGGCCTTGTTTCCCAAGAGGTTTCCTCCACAGGAGGGTTCTGCTCTCCTCTATGTTAATGGTCATAACTATAATGTTATTAATGAGTTATTCTGCCAAGAGCTGGAGCTAGATGTGGTCATATCCCCCTCACTGGTATCTCCTTTTTCATGCTGGTACTGTATCTCCTTCCCCAGGCTGCATCTCCTCTCCTTATGAGTCATGCTGTGTTCCTTTTTCACTGTGCTTTTGACTTCTTCCTTAAGATACCTTTCCTCTAAAGAAACCTTGTCTCTGCAGCACCTCTAAGGGTGGAGCCCCCTCAAGAGAGTTCCTGTGCCTTCATAGCACCTCAAAAGGGTGGTAGTCCCTTCACCAAAGTTCCATATATGTTGTACAAGCATTCTACATTTTGCCTGCCTTCCTCCTTACCTAAATATCTACAGTATGAGTCCCTTACTCTCCATACTACCTGCCTTCCACTCTACTATAATAGGCATGGCCCCACCATTACAGATCACCCACATAGCATAGATAATACAGTATGTAGGCTATATTTTACCTGGACTAGGAGAGCCACTGATATGGGTCCTGGGGTGATGGTTGCTCCTGCAAAATAAGAAAAGGAGAGTGTTCACAAATGATCTGTACTTCTTTAGGAAGAAAACATAATAGACTGGCAAGGTAAACACACAACAATACTTATCTGATAGGCAGGGGTTTGGAATCTTGTCAGACCTGTAACAATAAAGGGAAAACTGGGTTAGTATGGGAAAAAATAGTAGTGAGGGCAGAGGCAGAGTAGTGGAGAAATACAAGAGGTGCAGGAGAAATACAGAAGTTACACTAAGAGTACCCTGTATTTTACAGAAAAGTACAGTTTTAAAGTGGACATAGTAGAAAGTGAAAATAGAAACAAAGGAAAAGAATAAGAGAAAAATAAAAAAAGAGACAGAAAAAAGAAAATAAATAGTAAAGTGCAGCCAGCAAGTGTTCAGGTTTACCCCCTCTGCACCCTGTGTGATCTGTATTTGTATACTTATAATCCTGGTGGTCCAGAAGACTAGTTAAGGCCATTTTGGTTATTACTCATTTTTTTCTAAAGTATCCCTGGCATCTAGTGGGTTCAGGAAGGGCTTCTTCCTTCCCAGACTGCTGGTCCCTTATGTCTATCTCCTCACTGGTGTCTCTATTTGACTGGTGGAGGACTGGAATGAGCAGTAAGTGAAATCACTCATTGAGAAAAGTGTGTTTGTACTCTCTGCCTAGTGTCAGCCTAGCAAAGATTTGGGTGGGGGTGGGATGGTGCAAAGAGGAACATCTAAGCTGAAGGGCCACCAATAAAAGGCAGTAGGCACCACAAATGTGGAATCCACTCCTACAGCTCTGTGAAGATGCATGTTTCTGGTGAGGAGCAGAGACAAACGCATGCAACGGGAGCTACTAGTGGAAACTGCTGCTACAGCTCCCAGCAAATGCCCAGCATGCCTAATTTACTAACAGAATCTGTAGGAGCAAGACTGGGGGCTTGCTTTGTGGACTCCGTAAGGGGAGCTGAAGGTGGCAGGTTCCACAATGGTTAGTACCACTATATGACTGCTAGTTAAGACCTTGAGCGGCTAAATATTAGGACTGGGGGAGAATAGCAGCATGATCCAAAGGGACCAAACAGTCGAGCTGCATGGTGGCAAGTTTAAAGCCCTGAGGGGCAAAAATAAATGATTCAGTGGGTCAGCGGGCCTCTGTGTAGGTATGCTTAAGGAACACAGGGAAGGACTGATAGGGCATGGTAAGACTGGAATGATAAAGTGATTATTGGTAGGGGGCAGAAGATTGATGGAGGAGAGGAGGTTATGGGCCTAGGTGGGTCCTAGGGAACATCCAGGAGGCAGGTATATGGAGGCTAACGAGGGACAATGATGTTTGATGTCAGCAGAAAGGAAGGATCAGATATGAACAAATAGACTGTCTGTTCACGACAGCCAAACTAGTTTTAAAAAATGTATGAAAAAGGGAATAAAAGTTATTTCCCCCACTAATGGTGACAAGCTAGAGACCCCAACAAAATGAGGGCACAAAGTAGTCAGGAAGTACAGTTAGGAGGAGTGGGCTCAAGATGTTTCTGCCTCTGGGGGGTGCATGCTTGCTCCTGATCAGCCATTAGGAGCCATGTTGACTTGACAGACTGATTAGGCATTGAGTTGGGGTGCTTAAGAAGCTAGAGGAGTAGTGGCTCTGGGTCATTCTCTACTCCTCAAGCTAGCAGGAGTGCTGTGGGTGGTCTCTGTGATGTTTGGCCAGCTGGTTATAATTGTTCTATGATCCTCCGTCTGTATAATGCCCTGGTTAGACCGCATCTTGAGTAATGCATGCAGTTTTGGAGACTCATTCTTAAGAGGGACATAGCGCTGCTGGAGAAGGTCCAGAGGAGGGTGACCAGGATGATTCAGGGCATGGAGGGTAAGACCTAGGAGGAGAGACTGGATGAACTCAATCTGTATGCATTGAAGGAGGGACAATGGGGACATGATAGAGACTTTCAAGTATGTAAAGGGGATAAATAAGGGCAGAGCAAGGGAAGTGTTCAGGCTTAAGAAGGAGAGAACTACCAGGGAGCACGAGTGGAAGCTGGAAGGGGGGGGAGTACAGGGGGCAGCGCAGGAGACACTTCCTTACAGAGAGGGTGGTGGAACCATGGAATGCACTGCCCAGGAGTTTGGTGGAAGAGGCCACAGTGGAAGGATTCAAGAAGGGTTGGGACAGGTACAGGGGGAAGCTGAGGCCAGGGAGGGCCGCCTCTGGGGCTGAGGGGTGGAGCAGCGAGCTCCCAGTAGGGGGCTAGCTACCGAGCAGTCAAGATAGACCATGGGGCCTATTCTGCTGGCTTTTACTATGATACTATATTTGTAAAATAAAAATGTAGTGTGTGATTGTCTCCATAAGACCAGCTGGGCTATGGGTGCTTCCAGGTTTTAGTGGAAATAACAGGCTATAGTAAGCTGAAACCAGGAGGTAATTAAAAGACTAGAGAGCCTTAATTAAGGGTCTCTTATTTATCTGACTTAATAAGAACTGACCCAGCTACCAGGATATGGGGCTTGTAAACTTTTATGACATCTTAGAGGAAACACATGTTATCTCACCATGGTGCTAAAAGGTTATACAATCTTTTGATTCCTTGGGAAAGCAGGAAACCACACAAGATCAAAGGAAAGGCTTGATTAAAGAATGTCATAATTTGGTAGATTAGTTTCTGCTGAAGTCACAATATTTAAAATATCTCCTGACAGGAAGATCATTGTTTGTATAATTTTTATATTCTAAAAGGAGGAGCTAGATGACACAGAAGGGGTGGAGAGAGACACAGTTTAACCTAGGACTGTGTCCATACCTCTCAACTGTCCTACATTAAGAGGCACATCACTCATTTTATTCCTCAGAAACCCTCTGTTCCACATTGAGAAGGTGACATTCCACACAGATCACTGAGACTTTTAAGCAGAAATGTATACTAATATAAGATGCTAGGTTATCAGCAAACATTTTAAACATTAGTGCTCTTATTTCCACAGTATTCTGAGCTTGCAATGTCATGTTTGAGGATCTGTCGCACATTTTGTCCAGTTGTCACACATCTTGTCACACATTTGGGTGATAAAAGGTTGAGAGGTATAACTGTGTCTGACCTTAGTGACATAACGTTTTGGACTCTTAAGAAACAAGATCTCCAATTTAACTTAAGCACTGTATAAAGGTAATACATTAGATAGAAAAAATTTAATTGCATTGTGGTAGGAGTTTTTGTTTGTACTTTTCCTTGGTTTCTTTTAAGTGACTGTATGCTTTGTGATATAGTGTTCTGTGTTTACAGTTTACATATTTTTATACATTTTTAAGTAAACCTCTTATTTTAAAGAGACTGCCTGGGTCTGCAAGTTCTTTTTGCATGTGATGTATAGATGGTTAAATTTGACAGCTGTTCAAGGGCTTAATGGTGTTACCAAACTGGGAAAAGGTAAGAATATACCTAAGGTCTTTTATGGAGTTTTAAGGGTTCATTTTGGATACCTGGTTGGCGAAATACATCTGGCATCCCCCCAAAGAGCAGAATTTCTGAGTCTGTACATTTGGGTATGCTAGCATAAGGTTCACAGTTTGAATCCCCCCAGAACTTGAGACTAAAGGTGATTTGGACCCACAAGCAGACAGGAGAGTTACCCTGTTCTGTTACCTGTTCTCAATACTGTGCTTGGTGGTTGGCACTGTGGGAGCAGAGGGCCTGACCTGCTGAGTGCAGTTGTGACAGATTGGTTGTCAGCGGTGTGGATAAAATTTGGTTACACAAGCTTGAACTGTTCAGTGTGTCAGCTTAATACTGAACAGCTCACTTACAAAAAAAAGGCAGTGATTTATTTTTGAAAAAGAAACAGAACTATATAATTTGGCTTACAGTCAAGTCCCTACCTGTTTTATTTTTTTTCTAAAGTACAAGTTAGAGTAGCCGTAGTTAGGGAAGAGGATGGCTTTCAAGTACAGCGGGAACACTGTAGACTACTTGAGGCAGTTGTGCCAGGACAGAGGAGTCCTGTATGAGGGGAGAGCCACCAAGCAGAACCTCATGGATACCCTGATGGCAACAGATGCCCAGAGCATCAAGTCACAGACTGTGACTATAAAGGACCAAACCTTGGGCATGGAGGGGCTAGTGGCCAGTGTACTGTCCAGATCCAGTGAGGATGACAGCAGGGCCAGTGCCAGCAAAGGGCCACAGCAGCAGGGGAAGGTCACCAGCACTCTTGGGGCCAGAAGCACTGAGGCTGCAAATTGAGTTGTGCAGAATGGAGCTGGAGTTCCAGAGAGATGCTGAGCAAGAGAAACGAGCTGCAGAAAAGAAAAGGGAGTGAGAACAGAGAGAAGCAGAGTGAGAGAGATGAGCCGCAGAGGAGAAGAGGGAGTGAGAACAGTCAGAAGCGGACCATGAACAGCAAGAGGTGGATCGTGAAGAGCGTGAGTGCCAGCAAGCCACAGAGGAGAAGAGGGAACGAGAACAGTGAGAAGCTGAATTTGAGGAGCGCGAACACCAGAGGTGACATGAACTGGAGAAGCTATGACTCCAACCAGCAGCACCAGAGCAGGTAAGTGGCTTGGGTTTAACTGGAACTACAGGACTGGGTTACAAACTGAATTCCAAATTGATAGCTGAATTTAAAAGGGGGAGGATATGGATGCCTTTTTAAATTCCTTTGAAAAAGTTTGTATTCTGGCTAAAGTTCCTAGAGGGTCCTGGAGCTTCCAGCTATCCCCCGCTACTTACCAGGAAAGCTCAGGATGCATTGGGTCAAATGGACAATGAGGACAGTAATGATTACAGCAAACTTAAAGCTGCACTTTTAAAAAAGTTTGCTTTAACTGCTGAAGCACACAGAGCTGAATTCCATAAGCTCAGAGAAGCCCTGATATGAGCTATGAGGAACTAGCCCCGAAACGTTAGTTTTTAAAATGTTGTTAGGAAGGAATTGAAGCAAACTCTGTAGATAAAATTGAAAATGCTATTTTGTTAGAACAGTTTTTTGGGGCATGCCCAGCAAAGCTGAAAACCTGGCTGGAGGACCGAGATCCCAAAACAGTGCAAGAGGCTGCTGAACTCTCGGACCGCTATGCCAAGAACAGACCTGCTCTGAGCGTGAATGGGGCAGGCGTGGCAGTGTAGAAAGGGAAAAGCACACCTACAGAGCAGCTAAAACCCTCACTGCCTCCACCGAAACCAGTTAGCCCCAGGTTTCAGAGAAAAGATTTCTCTGAGTAAAGAAACAAATGTTGGGTCTGTAAAGAAACTGGGCATATTGCCAGACAGTGTCCCAAAAAGGCAATCAATACGCAACATGGGACTAGGAAAGAAGTGGGTTGTTTGTGTTTCCCTGGAAGCATGCCTGTGAACATAAGGGAACACATGTACCCAGTCACGGTGAATGGTGTACAGACACAAGGGTTAAGGGACACAGGGGCATCCCTGACATTAGTAAAAGGGGATCTGGTAGAGCTCAGTCAGCTTATACCCAATGAATTTGTAACTTTGCTAGACTTTACTGGTGAGGAGAAAACATTGCCCCTCGCTAGTGTTCTCCTAGACTGGGGTGAAACAGGGGGAACTGTGCAACAGGTGGCTGTAGTCAAAGCATTAGCAGTTGACATCATCCTTGGCAACAATCTCAGACAGGGGATGATGTGTGCAGTCACCTGTAGCCAAGCGGCAAAGGAAAAGTGTAGTTCCCTGGACCCCAAAGAAGTCAGTGTGGAAACCACTAGGAGGCTGGTTCATCAGCTTGTGTCTCCTGATAGGAAGACTAATGAAAAAGGGGGTAGAAATTTCCCCAGTAGCAGTTAACCACACAGCTATGGAGGGTTACTCCAAAGAGGGAAGGGTGACCCATTGTCAAAGAGTTAGGGAGAACAGTGATCCCAAGTGCCCTGATGCTAGTGCTAGGGACCCTAGTTTAGAGACTGAAGGGGACCTGTCCCATACCTTGGGAATGTGTAAGGTGTTTTCAGCTGCTCAGAAAAGTGACCCTAGTCTAGAGAAGCTGAGGGCTTGAGCAGACTCTGATGGAGCACAGGGAGGTCACGGTAAACATAAGGTTTATTGGGAAAATGGACTGATGTATATTCAGGCTGTGCAGACAGAGGGAGGGAGGGGTGATAGGCAGGCAGCTTGTTGTTCCCCAGGGGTATCATGAGCAGTTGCTCAGGATTGCACATGCTGTTCTCTTGTCTGGTCATCTGGGAATAACACACACTATGCAGTGGTTGGCCCAGAATTTCTATTGGCCCAACTTCACCCAGCAGGTGAAGGAATATTGCAGGTTTTGTCACCGGTGCCAAGAAATAGGGAAGGTGGTAAGAAAACCCAAGCTGCCCTGATTCCATTGCCCATAGTGGAGGAGCCATTCCAGAGGGTGAGAATGGATATTGTGGGGGCCTTTAAATACCCCCAGCTCCTCTGGGAAGAGGTTTATTCTGACTGTGGTAGATTATGCCACCCGGTATCCAGAGGCAGTCACCCTATGAGTTTCTCCCATGTTGGGTTTCTGCAAAAGGTTATCACCGATCGAGGGGGTTCCTTCATGTCGGACCTGATGAAATGTTTGTGGGAGAAGTGTGAGGTGGTGCAGAGATGCACAACACCTTATCACCCACAAGCCAATGGGCTTATGGAAAGATTTAATGGTACCCTGAAGTCAATGCACCAAGCGTTTGCTGAACAGCATGGGAGGGACTGGGGGAGATACCTTCCCCACCTGTTGTTTGCATACAGGGAGGTGCCCCAAGAGTCAACAGGATTTTCACCCTTCGAGCTCTTATATGGATGCCGGGTACATGGGCCCCTAGACTTGATCTGGGAGGACTGGGAAGGCAAGCATGCCTCCCAGGGAACTCCCATAGAGGATTGTGTCCTTAGGTTTAGGGAAAGGCTGAAGGAGTTTATGGGGACAGCCCAGACTAACCTGACAGCTGCCTAACAGAAACCAAAAGTGTGGTACAACCGCAGAGCCAGAGCTCGTACACGGTGGGTCAGGAAGTCAAGGTCCTTATTCCGGTCCAGAAAGACAAGCTGTAGGCTAAGTGGGCGGGACCGAACAGAGTAGCTAGGAAGGTAAATGACGTGAACTATATCATAGAGTTACCTGACAGAAGACAGACAGAAAGAATATATCATGTCAACATAATGAAGCCGTATGCTAATAGGGCTGACATGCTGTTCGCAGTATGCAGTCCTGGGGAGGGGATGGATGAAGGAGACCCCCTTCTGGACTTGCTGGAAGAAAGCAAGTGGGAGTCCTCTGTGGAGGCAGTTAAATTGTCTCCCCAGCTGGCCCCAGACAAGATCCAGGAAGTAAGGGAGGTTCTAGCAGACTTTGCCCCCATGTTTAGCACCAAGCCTGGACTAACCCCCTTAGCGACGCACAATGTGGAGACAGGGACACAGACGCCCATACGGCGGACAGCATATCGGGTGTCAGAGGCTGTCCAAAAGGACATTAGGAGGGAGGTGAAGGAAATGCTGGATTTAGGAGTAGTCCAGAGATTCCACAGCCCCTGGGCCTCACCCTTAGTCCTTGTGCCCAAGCCAGATGGCTCTACATGTTTCTGTGTGGACTATCATGGACTAAATGCAGTCACGAAGTCAGATGCCCACCCCATGCCCCGGATGGATGGACGAACTCCTGGACAAGTTGGGAGGGGCGACCTACCTTGTGACTATTTACCTGACAAAGGGGTACTGGAAGGTGGAGTTGACAGACAGAGCTAGGGAGAGGTCGGCCTTCATCACTCTGATAGGCTTATTTGAATTTAAAGTAATGCCTTTCGGAATGAAGAATGCCATGGCAACTTTCCAAAGGTTGGTGAACCAGGTGTTAGGTGGTGCTGAGGAGTACACCGTGGCGTACCTGGATGACATTGCCATCTTTAGTGCCAGCTAGGAGGAACACCTGTCCCAGCTTAGGAAAGTGCTGGGCAGGATACAGAGGGCCGGGCTCACTGTCAAAGCTAAGAAATGCCAGGTGGCATGGCTGAAGTGGCATACCTTGGGCATGTTGTAGGCCGGGGACAGCTCCGTCCTAACCAAGCAAAAATAGAGGTGATCAAGGCATGGCCCAGACCAGAAATGCAGAAGCAGGTCAGAAGTTTTCTAGGGACAGCAGGGCACTATAGGAAAGTTGTACCCAGTTACAGTGCCCTGGCGGCTTCCCTCTATGACTTGGTTAAGAAAAGGGTGCCTAAGAAAATTACCTGGGAACCAGCCTGTGAAAAACCCTTTACCAGACTGAAGGAGACACTGTGCAGTGCTCCTGTATTGACAAGTCCTGACTATAGCAGACCCTTAATAGTTCAGACTGATGCCCTAGACGTGGATATTGGGGCAGTACTGAGTCAGACATCCAACCAAGGGAAAGATCACCCAGTAATGTACCTGAGTAAAGTTACTTCCCAGGGAGCAGGCATACTCTACTGTGGAAAAAGAGTGTCTTGCCATAGTGTGGGCCCTGAAGAAGTTAGAGCCATACTTATACAGGCAGCATTTTGAGGTACAAACGAACCACAGCCCCCTGGTTTGGCTGACCCAAATGGGAAAAACTAATGGTAGACTGTTAAGATGGAGTCTCGCCTTGCAAGGGTATGACATGACAATTTTACACAGGGCTGGAGCGACCAATCAGAACACAGATGGCTTATCGCGTGTGTCGCAAACTCGCTCAGCTGGTCAGCCCTCTACTCCCAAAGTGCCAACCTCTGAGCGTACAGTATGATTTGTGTACAATGAATAGAACAAGGTAGCCCTCTTGTCTGTTTTGTGAGTTCAAGTCACCTTAGTCTCAAGCTCTGGTGGGATTCAAACTGATAACCTCTTGTTAGCGTACCCAATTTTTAGGCTCAGATAATTTTGTCTTCGAGGGGCCAGATATCTTTGCCTACAGGCAACCAACCAGGTCTTTCAAATGAACTCTTAGAACTCTATGCAAGTCTTTAGAGAACTCTATCCATTTCCCAGTTTGGTATACAATAAGCCCATACACCGTGTTACTATAACCTTTACAAGCTCCACTTAAATAAAAAGAAATTTCAAGGCACTCCAGACAGTCCTGTTGTAAAAATATCTCTTTACTTTAAAAATATCAAAACAGAACAATAATTACAGAACAAAATATATATCCCAACACATACAGCCTTAAAGGAAAACTACACCCAAAACCTGAAAAAAATATATGTTGTGCAGAGTGTTTTAATTTGTATGTGAAGTTCTAGTGTTTCCTTCCCTCTGACTGGTATTAGGAGTTTTTCACAAATTAGCCTGACCTCTTACCTAACATAGTAAAATAGAGTATTTATTAGTCAGGAAAACATTCAGTCAGGTTAACATTACCATCTAAAAGAATCATTGGACCTGGTTAGTCCAATTTAGGGAGGAGTAAATGGAGTAAATGAAAATCCATTTTATTTGAGTAATTTACATTGAAATTCATCTTTGCAGAAGAGTTTTGTTTTTAACTAGATCAACATTTTTTTTCCGAACTTTATTTATTCTCCCCTATCTATTAGCCTCTCTCCAGCGTAGTTTCTCGGCATGTTGGCTCTGCCTATCCAGCCTGAAGCCCAAACATCCACACTCTGGTTGCGACACCCCCACTCCATGTGCAGCCTTACCCTAACCCCTCAGATCTGAGTCCCCAGAGAAGGACCGCCACACTTCTTACTGGCGCTTTATCTATAGTGCTGGAGGGCTGCTGCTACTGGAGGAGGGACCAGAACAGACATCCTGGTGCCCGGCGAGGGACGTGGGGTCACAACCACTGGACCCACCTTCACCTACTAATGGCAGGGGGGGTTTCTCTTTTACATTTCCCCAGCAGCGCTAGCGTGCTCCCACACCCACCTGCACGATGTCCGCCGCTGCCACCCTACCCCTCTTGGAATGTGCACTGTGCAGCTGAACCCCAAACCACTAGGGGTTGCCAAAGCTGTGCAGTGCAAACCTTCCTCTCCGGGGAAGGAGAGCTGCCTGTCAGCAGCTCGATCCAATTCCACACTCTCCCCCCAAGCCGATCCCCAGTGGCCTGAATCCACTCCCGAACCCAGGTCGCAGGCATGGCGTGAGGTGTGACGTCCAGCACCTCAACCTTCAGTGCCACTGGGCCATCTAGATCAACATTTAAGGGAATGGAATTCAACAGTGCAGAGGAGCCAACTATACCAGAGGACCAGAAGAGGACTGGAGGTGCATCTGAGCTGACCAGAGGGCCCAGAGAACAACATCTCCAATCATCCCTGGCCAGGGTAGAGAAAAGAACATTGCAGACACCACCATTACCATAGGCAACACCCATCTGGTTCATGGAAGAAGGGAGTATGTACCTCAAAGACTTTTATTTTTGTACTTAAAATTTTATTGAATTTTCAGACAATACAAGTATCAATAGCAATATAACATTCCAAGGCCAGCCTGGTGGCAAAGAAGGCTGAGGTGCTACATGCATGTCTTATCTTTTCCCATGCCGGTGACCCAGGTTTGGGAATGGATTTGGGTCACCAGGGGTCAGCTGGTGTGGGAGAGGACTGAGCATCAGATGGACTGTTCTCCTCTCCCAGGGGAAGGTGGCTGCTGACTCCACCACGTGACTGTCACCATGTTGACAGCTGGTGGTAGAATGGCCAGGAAGGCCACAAAGGGTGGGTGCTGCAGGACTTCTGTAGAACATGAGTGCCTCTACATGCATGCACCTATGTGTGCACCCCACCATCAGGGAGAGGGAAGAAAAGTGAAAAATGGGAGGATGGGCTCCATGAATCCCTGCCTATCTCCCTGTAGCCCACTCCACCATGCCACGGACCACAGCCTCTTGATTTGTTATGGGGGGGAGGATGTCCTTCTCCCTCATAGCCCCACCATGGGGAGGAAATCCACTGAAGACCGTTACTGGGCACCCAGTAGTGGTGGGAGATGGCTGCAGGTGGCAGGGATGGGGCTGATGAGCTGCATGTCCTACCAGAGGAGGATAAAGACTTTGGCAAAAAACAATATAACATTCCAGCAGCAGTCAAAGTCTATTACCGTTATGCATCACCTCCTCCCCATTCTTTGCCCAAATTGTATCTTGTTCCTATTCTGTGAGTCTTTTCCTTTATTCTTTATTCTTTGCATAGCTGTACAACCTACAGTCTCAGAGTATGGACATGTGTACTGCAGATACAGGGTCTATTGGGCAGGAATATTACAAATGTCTTAGTTCCATATGAATGTTTATTGATCTTGTATTAATCTACCTTTAGAGCCAATCTGGAGAAGGGGAGGGAAAAATGGAGGGGGGTTAACTAGGTGGACATAGGGAACATTAACACTTTTGTAGCACATTTGTTATGTACTTCGGACATGGTATGGGACTCAGTCTCATTGAATAGAAGAGAAACAAAACTTGCTCTTAATCCTGGGTGTTCATTCCGGTCGGCTTTTAGGAAATTTGTGTTGTAATTATGGGGATATCAGGTTATGTCAATAGACATGAGAGCTGAGTTATTATACCTTGGGCTTACTGGAGACTTCAGAAGCACTGCTTGGGTATTTGTATTTAACTAACTAGTTAGTTAGTTAGTTAGTTATCCAGTTTGTTAGTTAGTCCTCTGCTATGTTAAGCAGTGTGTCTAGGCTTCCAAATTTTCTTAAGTAAGCTTTCGACACCCCTTTCAAATCATGTGCTAGTTTTTCCAGGTGTAAAGCGTCCAGCACTTCTCCAAGCCATTCCCATCTTTAGGGTGACTATGTTGGCTATGATTGTGATTAATGCAAAGGCATGTCTCCTACTCTCTGCACTTGTCTTTGGTTTGCATTTCCAGCCACACACAGTTCTGGTCTGAAGAGCTCTCCCATGCCCAAAAACGGATCTAGAGAATTTTTAATGTCCATCCAGTATTCTTGAATTACTGGACACTGCCAGAATAAATGCATTTGGGTTGTTGCAGTTGTAACACTGAGCTGTTGGGATTTTCTTTATTTTCCATAATTTTACTAGTGTATAGTACAGATTATGGAGTATTTTATATTGCTGCACTTTAAGGTTTGTCAGGGATGCAGATGCTTTTGTAAACGCCCACAGTTTGTCCCAATCCAACTGGATGGTGTCTGTCCAACTCCCTCAATCGCTATGTTGTTGTCTCCTCCGCCCTTCCATGAATCTGGTGTACCAAAGTGGAGTGCCATCCCGAGACTTTGGGCTTATTCATCAAGTTAATCAACTCCTCTTCCCATTGGCTCGGTGGTATTCTTCTTGTCCCAATTATTCCCAAGGATGTAAGGACATGTTAAAGTTACAATAGTTTGTAACAGTCTATTGCTGAGAAGTGTATAACTTCCTGTAACTCGCGAAAGCTTCTCACTTTATTGTTCTGTATCAGATGCTCAGTTCTCAGTATTTTACCCTCCCTCCCTCCATGTTGGGAACTGCAATTTTTTGTTATTAATAATTACTTGTAGGATCCTCATGTAGGTTGGCCTCTATTGTTCTGCATTCTAGTATTTGTTTTTTGCAGAAAGACTGACAGTTGTTTGTGCACCAGTTCCACCAGGGTGTTATTTAGTGACTGTGGTATTTTGTTGAAGAGTAGTGTCGCCAGCTTTGTACCCTTTTCTAGGCATAGGTCATGCTCTATTTGCATCCATTCAGGCATATAGGTCTATGTTTCTCTTTCTTTTGATGGTACCCAGTGTGCCAGTTTGGTTAGTTGTGTAGCCATGTAATATAACAGGAAATCTGGGACTTTCAGCCACCCCACCTCTGTTAGTCTGCCTATCTTCTGAAGAGAGCATTAACACCTTTTTCTGTTCCACATGAATGCTGTTGTCATGCTTTGCAGTTCTTTATTCTGCTTCTGAGTTAGGGGAGATTGAAGCATGTTGAACAAGAACATGGCCCTTGGGAGTATGTTCATTTTAACCATTGCTGTCCAGTGTCCCATTGAAAAGGGGGGGGGGGGCATGCCATCTATCTATAGCTACCTTTATGTTTTGTATTAGTTTCTTCCAATTTGTCATTGTTGTTTCTTGTGGAGAGGGGTGAAGTCTCTACCCTAAGTATGCTATGGATTTAGGCACCAACTTCACTCCCAGAAGGTTCTTCTATAGCTTTTTTGTGGCATCCTCTGCTCACTGGGAGCACCTCAGTTTTGCTTTGTTCAGGTTGTAGCCCAATAACTGAGCAAATATATATCAAGTTGAGTAGGTGGGACATGGATGCAGCTGGATTCCACAATGAAAGGAGGATGGCATCTGTGTAAGCTGTTACTCTGTGGTCTTTGCCTGGAAGTGGAATGCCTCTGATTTCCATCAATTTATGTATGTGGAGTATGAGTGGTTCCAGGACTAGGTTGGACAATCCTGGTGACAGGAAGCAGCCCTGTCTTGTACCTCTGATCAGCAGAAATTGCTGAGATATTAGTCCATGTGTGTGTACTGCAGCTTTAGGTGATGTATACAACATTATCATTCTAATAGAACCAGTGAGAAGACTGAACCTCTTCAGGACCTGGAAAAGGTATGGCCTTTCTTTTTTTATTTTTATGCACTCCCATCCCTGTCATCCCTCCTTCCTGATGGTGCTCCCAGCTCTGTTACACCAGCTTCCTCCAGGGCTTACCTACCTCTCCCGTAGTCACTGGGTGTGGGGCCTGAGGAGGCCGGCGGTCATCCTCAGTGACCGAGAGCTTTCTCCATTTTCTCCCCTGGGAGATGTGGCATGTGCTGATGTCAAGGCACACACACACACACACACACACACACACACACACACAGATGTCTGCCATGTCTCCCTCACCTCTTTAGCTCAGGCTGCCTTTCCCCTGGTTTCCAACTGGAACCAATCGAGCACCGAGCTCTTCACCACTTCTCCCTCCCAGATGAAGACAGCAGTCCTGCTGATGCTCAATCCTCCCCCCCCTTCCCCGGCCGGCCCTCCGATACCTCAGGCTTGCTTCTGAACCCAGGTAGTCAACATCACAAGCCATAGTGCTACCACTGCACTAGCAGGCCAGCAAGGTATGGCCACTCCTCCTGGTGGAAGGCCTTCTCAGCATCTAATTAGATCAACACTATTGCATCGTCCATTTACTTTGCCTATATGAAGATATGTGTTATTGTCTTCATGTTGACTTCTAAATGTCGTCCTGGCATGACACCAGACTGATGTGGCTCTATCAGAAGCAGATGTAGTCAGTATAATTAGGTTGCCATGACTTTCACAAACATTTCTCTAAGACCATAGTACCACCTAGCCCCCACCCCCACCCCAGTTACCTATCAGGTATATGCTCTGAAAATTTGCTCCTCTGAACCAGCACTCTTAGGCTTTTCAACTTCCTCTCCCCTCGCGTAACCCTTCCTAGCTCATGCTCTAAAAACTGCTCTAGTGCCTCAGCATTTTCTAGGCTTCTCTGCCTCCTCACTTACTAGCACTTCCTCTCCATACTGTTTTTCTGCTCTACTTTCCTCCACTGGCCACCATCCTAACATCCAGTGTTGCACTATTTTCCCTCCTCCTTCCTCTGTTAGCTTTAGGTTTTTATACTTTTACTTAAGTACAGTTATCTTAACCAGTGCATTGACCTCTGAAATGTCTATACACTGAGACTTCCGGTTTGAGCACTGATTTAATGGTGGCTTAGGCTTTCTGCTCTTCACCCGACTCATACTAATCCACGTTAATCCATACTGCAAAACTCTCATCCTGCATCCAAAAAGAACAATTAAGGGTTACCTGATGGAACCAAAGCACAGATTTAAAGAAAATCAATCGAACAGAGGAGGTAGGCAGCAGAGAATTGGACAAGAATCCAGCAAACAGATAGAGGCCTGTGTGGCGCGGGAATCCCCACAAGATAACATGGAACAAGCAGAAAAATCCCAGGAGGCTGACTGAACAATAACATCTAGGCAATTGTGCCAGACACTACAACAAATGAACGAAACTTTACAAAGACTGGAGTCGAAGGTTTCAGACCAGTGCTAGGATATTGCAGCACTACTTCAGAAAACGGAGGATATGAAGACGGTGGTCACAGACTACACACAGACCACCGATGCACATAACACTGCCCTCTTAGAATTACATCAACGTACCTTGCCCTTGAACAGAAGTTGGAGGAGCTTGAGAATCACAACCGGAGGAACAACATCCGAATTCATGGCTTGCCAGAGGGCACAGAAACTGGGAACATGATGGCCTTTATGGATTCCTTCTTCCGGGAGATACTGAGCCTACCCTCCGAGAAATGCTTAGATATAATACGAGCCCATAGATCCCTGGTACCGCAGCCCCGGGATCTGAAGGCCAGACCGAGATCAGTGGTGATGGCTTTCCTAGATTATAGGGTTAAGGAGGAGCTGCTATCACTAGCCTGGACCAAAAAAAGTGTATTTTTTGGGGATGTCTGTTTATATTTTGACCATGACTTCTCACCCCAATTACTTATAAGGAGACGACAAGTCCTTATGGTGGTAAAAATATTACAGCAAAAGGGCTACAAAGCCTTCGTGGAGTACCCTGCCAAATTGAAAGTCCTAACAGACAGGGGCCAACTTTGGTTTCAAGAACTTAGAGATGCCAAAGAGTTTCTGGAACAACATGGGCTCGCATTACCAGAGCCACAAGCTAACCAAACTCAGCAACAACTATGGGAGAGAACCTGGATGACTAAAGGACCAAAACAACAGGGCAGCAGTTCCAACAGGGACACATCCAGACTGCGGGACACAGTGCTTTCTAAACGGTGCTCCCCACGCAGAGAGATGGAACTAGGACCCGTGGCACAGAGTGAAAAGTCGAAAACAGGAGATGCCTTGAATAACGGTGAGAAACCCACCACCTGAGAAGAGACTGTACGCTAAAGGAACCGCAAGTAACACCAGAGACTGGCTTTGTGTCTCAATTTTCTGCTGAAGAACTAAGCAAATAGACATACAACTCATGGACTCAGGGACCTGGGGACTACACTAAAAGAACTTTCATAATGCTAATTGTTTTGGTTTTATTGTGTCCAAATAGGTGGGTTCCAAAAGTTAGAGGGGCAGGATTCTTATAGCACATTCCTACTTTGCTGTAAATGTGGATATAGAGCTCCGGGGGCTTGATGGTGCTCTGACCAGGAAGGGGGAGGGGCCACCTCTGGGGGGGATGATACCGGAGGGGTGGGGGTGGGGAGCAGTGACTGGGGAGCCATCCAGGTGGTGAGTTCCATTAGGCCGGTTTGCCAGGGGGCGGTGTGCCTGCCTTCTACCCTGAATAATGGTTTTAACTATTGAGCTAAATGGACCCCTGAGCAAAATAGTAAGTGGAATTCACAAATGGTTAGTGGTCTGCTGGCCCCTACTGCCGGGTGACTTTAAGCGGTTGCTCGGGGGGGGGCTGTGGGTCGACAGTGCTTCCCTAATAACATTCTGGAGGTCGGCTGTAAGTGGTGATAAGATGGCGGGCGGCACCCTCTCCGGATGGTTGTGGTCATGGAGCTAAGCTGTGACAAAAAAGGGCATGGACTTGGTATAGGCCAAGGCACCGTAGATACTTAATGCCCTTGCTGAAACTTGCAGAGCTTTGATTGCCCTTGGGTGGGCTCTGGGTTACGGTCTCCTCGCTCTTCTCTCGGGGGGTTGCCTGCTCTGGGAGGGGGGCCCTCCTTGCTTGGGGTCGGGGGGGCAGATTCACGCAACCCTGACTCATTAATTTCAATAGCCTAGAGCAAAACTGTCGGGAGAAGAGTGCCAGCATTGAAGCTGCCCGATAAGCAATTGCTTGTTTTTGTTTAAATAATACGTGCTCCTAGATTAGTGCTTAATTGACCAACATAGCGTCTGGTCATAGAGATAAGCATGGAGCTGTAGTTAACACACAAGAGTTACCTGAGGGGGTCTCCCACTGTGGAGACACTGGATACCCCTCCATGCTTACCTTCTCCTTGATAGGGTGTAGGTAAGAAAAGAGACCCAAAATATGGGTCTTCTACCTTGGTGGTTGCTTAAATTCTACTTGTTACAGGCCCGGTTGGCTGACGTGGTTTACTATTTTTCCTAATACAGTGGTCATTTATCTGATTTGTTTCTGGGATGTTGTGCTAGTTAGAGAATTGTTTTGCAATATAGGGATGAAGTCTGAGGCTGGGGGACCTCGAGGAGGAGTCTCTCGGGGGTTCAAAGTAATAAAGGTAAAATTTTACTTCCAAGATGGCGAGTAAGGGTACAATCCTCTGCTCCTACAATGTAAATGGTCTCACGAATCCAATCAAGAGAAGCAAGATTTTGAGTCATGCAAAGAAGGCCTCAACAGATTTTTTATTCTTGCAGGAGACCCATTTGTCGGTGCGGGAGCATGACAAATTGTTAAAACTGAGATTCCGAGAGATGGCCACTGCATCTTACAAAAATGGCAGACGTAGAGGTACAGCAGTGCTGGTCCCAACTAGAACCCCTCTTTTGAGAAATTGGATTCGAAGGTGGATAAAGAAGGATGCTTTGTGATATTAAAAGGGAAATTTAGGTGGCAATGTGGTAACACTAGCATCGGTGTACTTCCCCCCGGTTCAGCATTATCTGAATACTGCACGTTTATGACCACGCTACTGGAATTGGGGGAGGGAATACTGATATGCAGGGGAGATTTGAATTTACACCTAAATCCTGAGTTAGACTCCTCCTCATTGGTACGAGGGAAACCCCATAGCATAGCTAGAAAGGTCCAGAAATTGTTGGGAGAGCTGGGTCTCTTAGACATCTGGAGACATCAACATAGCCAACAGAGGGATTACACCTTCTTCTCTGCGGCACACAACATGTATTTGAGACTAGATTATTTTCTTGTCCCGAAGAATGAAGTGCACAGGGTTTATGAATCTTGGATAGGGGACTTCCTCTTATCAGACCATGTGCCTATATATATAAAAATATATTTGAGGGAGACACGCCATAACACTTTTTGGCGTCTGAACGTCCCTCTCCTACAGGATAAGGAGATTAAAGACACGATCATAGAGACATACAAAACATATCTAAGGGAAAATAATGAGCAAGAAACCTCGCAGGCAATCCACTGGGATGCTGCAAAAGTGGTAATGCGAGGTAAGTTCATACAATTAGCCTCCCGGAAAAAGAGGAAGCGGGAAGCTAGAAAGGTTGCATTAACCAAACATATTCAAGACCTAGAGGGACAACAAAAACAAAAATATGATAAGAGGTGTAAGAGACAGCTTCTTGAATATAAAAGAGAATTGATGGGCATTCTGGACTATCAGGTGGAACAGGAGTTGTTCTTTCTACGTCAGCAACACTATGAGGGGGGACCCCATTCCATGTGGCTCTTAGCCAGTAGGCTGAGGGCGAGAAAAGTGAGGGCAACAATAACTAGGATATGGCACTCTCGACTGGGTAAGGTGGTACGGGGGTTCACGAGATTGCAGATGCTTTTAAGTTCTACTACACAAAATGGGTCTATGTGATAATGGCAAACGCCCAAAGGCGATCGCCGTTATCACTCAGTCAGAGTGCCGAACACATTTGGCACTCTGACAACTGCAACACACAGCACAATGGCGCGGGACATATTTTTTACTACTTTCTGTTGGGGCTGCGCCCTCACACACACCCCGCGCCCTACTAAAGGATTCTCAGCCCAGGGGTGCATGTCGGGGTGAAAGTAGTAAAAATAAAAGTTCCAGCCGGGCGCAATAAAATCGCACTAGTGCCCGGACCCGAACCCAGTACCTCAGCCACCCCAGCCATTTCCCAATCCCGACGCCATGCCGCAGCTTGACCGATGACCACAGCGCCACCTCCCTACAGCCTCTCCACCCCCAGCCCGCGCTTCGCCGTGCTTTCCTGCACTCCCCAGCGCGCCGCGCGACATCCTGTGCGCCTAGTTTGCCCACCCCTCATCCGGTCGCCCTACCCGTCAGTCGCCGTGAGTGGATTGTGCAAGGACGGTGTTGCCATAATGGACGGCGCCCTTCCTCATGCACCCACTTCATGGGTTACCATGCAAAATTATATACAGAGGAGATAGATGCGGGAGATGAGAACATACACGACTTTTTGAGGACACTTAAGCTACCAGGTTTAACTAAGGAGCAAGAGGAGTCCCTGATAGTCCCAGTGTGGCTGGAGGAAATTAAGTGTGAAATTAAGCGGCTCAAAGTAGGTAAATGCCCCGGATCGGATGGTCTCCCAGCAGAATTCTACAAATGTTTTGGGGAGTGGGTACAACCCCTGCTTACACAGGTATATGGAGAGGCTTTGGGAGGAGAGGTTCTAGCCCCTCCTTCATGGTCAAGGGCAGTAATCTTGGTGATACCCAAGCCGGGAAAGGACCCTGTTAGATGCACCTCTTATCGTCCAATATCGCTATTAAACACAGACTATAAGATTCTGGCCTCTATTTTGACGAGGCGTATACAACAATACCTCCCCTCCCTAATACACATAGACCAAGCAGGCTTCATACCGGGAAGACAAGCCCAGGATAACTTGAATAGAACAACCATATAATTGACCATATCAACTTGCAAAAGCTCCCATCCTTGATAGTGAGTCTGGACGCTGAAAAGGCCTTTGACAGGGTGTCTTGGCCTTTCTTGAGGGGGGTCCTTTCCCGGTTTGGGTTCCCGAAGCAACTTATAGCAGTCATATTTAAGCTCTATGAATCACCACATGCACATGTCAGAGCAAAAGGCCACACATCAGGGGCCTGTGGTCTAGGATGGGGCACGCGGCAGGGTGTCCTCTTTCCCCGTTGCTGTTTGCCCTTTTTATTGAACCCCTCGCTCAAAGTATTCATCAGAACCCAGAAATAAAGGGGATTATTATAGGGGACAGTCCCACAAGCTGGCCTTGTACGCAAATGACGTACTTTTATACTTAGCAGAACCAGAGACGTCTCTTCCTTCTGTGTTCCGCCAGCTGGATGAATTTTCAAAACTAGCTGGATATAAATTAAACAATACAAAAACCAAGATATTAGGTTTCCATTATACCCTGGACAGGAAGATTAAAATAAAATATCTGATGTTATGGGATCAGACGGTGATCAAATACTTCGGGGTTAAGTTGGGAAAGGATAATGCCCACCTAAGGGAATTGAATTACCCACCTATAATAGGACAATTAAAAAATTATTTTCAACAATGGTCACTATTACCATTATCATTCTGTGCTAGAGTGCAGGCCCTCAAGATGAACGCATTGCCATGCCTCCTCTATTTGTTCCAGTGCATCCCTTGTGTGGTGGCTCGAACGGATTTGGAAAATTGAGAGTATGTTCTTCTCCTTTCTATGGAGGGGTAAGAAACCTAGAATAAGACAATCTCTCCTGTATCTCCCGAAGGCAGAGGGAGGCCTTGCCTTCCCCTGTTTACAGGGCTACTGCGTAGCAGCACAGATGAGGGTTGCTCTTCTTTGGGGCAACCAAGAATATGATGCACACTGGAAGAGACTAGACCTGTGGAGGCAGGGCAACCCCCCCCCCCCTTTGCAGGCAGAGCTATTTAGGCTGCAGGGCCCTGATGAAATAAAGGGCTTCTCCGGCACAAAAGCAGTTGTAGAGGGCTGGAAGAGGGGTACATGTAGAGGTATTACCCGTAGGCAACTCTGAAGATACAGATGGTGGGCCTTCAACCACCAGTTTGCCCCAGCCACACTTGACAAATGGTATCAGATGCAAGCCAGGAGAGGCCTCTTTGCGCCTTACCAAATAATGATAGGTAACATAGTGCTTTCCTTTGAAGCAATACAGGAGAAACATGGCTTACAGCAGACGGATAGAATTAGATACTACCAGCTGAGAGATCACCTGAATATACAGATTAATAAATTAATGCTAGAGGACCCTGACCCACTAGAGAATAACTTATTCCCAAAAATGTGGGGCCCTCAAGGGGCAGAACATGCCATTTCATTACTATATACCAGATATATGGCTGACATGGAAAAGTCTTCCCAATACATGAAAGACAGAAGGGAACAAGATCTGATAATCCCCATCATGGACAAGCAATGGTCCTTGATATGGAGACGCACATGGTCAACAACTGGCTCGTCGACATGGAGGGATTTCTGCTGGAAACTGAGGACCCAGTACTTTTTGGTACCAGCCCAGGCAGCCCACTTCACGGGGGGGGGCATATCTACTTGTTGGAGGGCCTGCAGAGATAGCCATGCCACACAGACCCACATCTTTTGGTCTTTCCCAGCTACCTCCCCATTTTGGAGAGAGGCGATCCTCCATTTGAACCAAGTATTTTTGTTACAGACCCAGCTGGGCCAGGAACACTTACTGCTGGGCCTCATCCCTAATGAACTGAAGGGTAAGGATGCAAAATACTTGTGGATAATCTTGGTAGCAGCAGCACTAAAAGCCATTACTAGAAGTTGGATTCAGCCATGGCCCCAGGGGTACAGGAATGGGGGGAGGTGATTGAATCCATACATAGGATGGAAAAGTTAACAATCAATTTTAACCAGAAACCGCAAATATACCAACAAAGATGGACCCGGTGGTTACTTTATGAATGGCTGGTAGGAACCTAGGCTACAACCTAACTACAAAGGACATCGGAATAATGGCTCCTTGTAAGGTCACCTGACCATACATCCTTGGGGGGACCAAATTCACCCATGGGCCCTAGTGGTGGGGAAAAGGGACCTTCTCTCCCGAGCCAGATGACTCCTTTCCCTGATCTTAGTTTATTGATTCAATGAAAACAGAAATACTGATCTATTTAATGCTCTTTGTGAACACATCCTGGACTGTTTTGCTTCTTCTAAAAAAGATTAACTATCTTTGATCTGTAATTTTTTGTAAGAGGAAGATGAGGAATCAGTGAGTACATGAATAGACAATAAGTTGAACTTTAATTCATTCCTAATGACTACTAAAGTTAATATGTATAACAATTGATTAATGAAGTGTATGTAATCTGAACATGCCTATAATAAAATAAGTATAAAAAAATATGAAATGTCTATACACTGTAAATATTATGTCTAGTCCTGCTGATTGTATCATTTAGTCTGGCATTGACCAATGAAATGTTTATATGATGTAAATATCTTGTCTAATCCTGCTGATTGTATCACATAGTCGCTGTAATCCTATGCTATTTTACCCCTTGCCTTTTATCCAATGTACTTTATGACTATATGTTCTGTCCAGGTCCATCTTGAAAATGAGCGTTGCTCAATGCTGTTCGCCTGGTAAAATAAAGATTTTGTTTTGATTGATTGATTGATTGATTGATTTTAGCATCCAAGCTGAGTAGGGTAATCAGTCTATAATTGGTGCACAGCATATCTTCTTTGCTTGGTTTCAGCAGTAATGTAATTAGCCCTTCTTTCATGGTTTGTGGCAAGATATCTTTTTCAAGAGCTTCTTGAAAGACTTCTGTAAGCAGTGGAGCCAATCTGGTTTGTAGCTTGATATGAACATACGAACATATGAAGAAGCCAGTAGAATAAGGCCATTTGGTCTATCTAGTCTGCTCATACTGCAAGGTCCTCAGCTTAAACTAATCACCCCCCATCCACCTTCCCCTCCATTCATCCATCCCTTGACCCTCATTTTCCCCCAACTCTATCCCAGCCTGTCTTGAAGCTGCCCATCTTCTTCAACAAAACCACCTCTTCTAGAAGCACATTCCAACTTGCCACCACCCTCTCCATAAAGAAGTGTCTCCTAGCCTCCTTCCTATACCTCCCCCTCAACTTGAGATTGTGTCCCCTCGTGTTTTGGTTTCCACAAAGCTTAAAGAGACTATCCTTATCAACCCTATTTATTCCTTTCATTACTTTAATACTTGAAGGTCTCAATCATGCTCCCTCGCACTTTCCTTTCCTCCAGGGAGTACATGTTCAGGGCTTCCAACCTCTCCTCATATGTTCTACCCTGCTGGCCCATGATCATCTTTGTTGCCTTCCTTTGGACTGTCTCCAGCAGGTTGTCTGTTTTAAGGTACAGGCACCAGTACTGTACTCCAGATGTGGCCTCACTAATGACCTGAACAAGGGCAGTATTACATCCTATCACCTGCTGCTGATCCCTCTAGCAATGCAGCCCAACTTTTTATTTGCCTTTGCTGCTGCTTTCCTACATTGTGCGAGACATTTCAGGTCACTAGTGATCATCACTCTCAACTCCTTCTCCTCATCTGATGCAGATACCCGGATGCCTCCTGGGCTATATTCAGTCCTGGGGTTCTTTACTCCAGTGTGCATAACTTTGCATTTTTTTGCATTGAAGCCAAGCTGCCAAATCCTGGACCACCTCTCTAGATTTTCCAGAGCCTCCATTACTTTTCTAAATTTAATAAGCTTTATTTGAGCAAATATCAATGTAGAGTTACAAATGACAATGACTGTTAATGCACATAAGGAACCAAGCATACTAAGATTTATATAAAGAGAAAAGAAGGGTGAGAAAGTTCAGAGTATTAAAGCAACACTCTGCTACTGAAGTAGGGTAATAACAATACGTTTCACATTATAAAACTCTGACCCTCCCCTCCAAACTCCCCCCCAAGCACCAGAGAATAACCATAAGTTCAAAAGGGTTGTGAGTGGCATATCTTGTCCTTGCTCGCACTAAACTGACAGAAAAAGAGGAAACGAAAGGAAAGAAAAATTGTAAATACATGTGAACTAAGAGAGAAAAGAAAAACAAACAAGGGAAGAAAAAGGAAAAAAACAGTAGGCTAGCATCCAACCATTATACAGTCAGCAGTGTATGTAGTGGCTCTCAAATACGTTTATATCTGGGTGAATTGTCAGACAGGCTTGCTATAAGGTGCTCCACTTGTAAAGCAAACACAATTTCCTTGTACCATTCTAGAATATGAGGGGTATCTTGGTCTAGCCAGTGCCGAAGAATAACCTTCTTTGCACACACTGAGATCAAGGCCATGTGAACCTTTTGATTGCCAATCAGGGAGCCCGAATAATCACCCACAATACATATTTTGGAGAGAAAAGCATCAGAAAGCCCCATCAATGGATCCAAGCGAGAACAAATTGAATTCCAAAAAGGGGTGATCATCTTACAAGTCCAGAGGATATGGTATAGGGAGCCAGGCTCCTGGCCACATCTGGAGCAAAGATCATTAGGTAAGCGGCCCATCCTATGCAACCTCACCGGAGTATAATAAAGGTTATGGATAATCTGGAATTGCATAAGATGGTATCAATTCCATTTTATAAATTGATACAGATGCTTCCAGATGAGGGTCCAGTTCCTGATAGGTGTAGTGGGTGGAAAAGTATGGTCCCAGCCATATACCCGAGGGCCCTCATTGGCAGTCAAACTTGTTTGTAATGAACGGTAATAGTATGAGATAAGGTGGGAGGGGGCGGAGGAAAGTAATGGTAGAACCACCGAACCTAAAGGGCTAAGCTATGGTCCTGTGCCCAAAAACTGTGTGAGTAAATGAGATATCTGGAAAAATTTGAAACAAGAAGTGGTGGGCCAATGATATAAAGTCTGGGCTTCTTGAAAGGATAACATTTTGTTATTCAGTGTTAGGTCAGCCGCTTTATCTACTCCCATGTCTGGCCAGAAGCACTTAGAGAGCATCTGTCCAGCTATAAACAGTTGAAGAACATCTTTAGTTGAGCATAGCTTCAATAAGGAACAGAACTGCGAATGGATCTGAAGGGATGCCCCAAGGGGGGTATCTCGCAAATTGGGGGGGGTAACCTTCTTCCAGGTAAAAAAGGAAGTGCCCTAAAGTCTATTCCATGGACCAAACAATGGGAATGTTCTATATCTACCCATTACAGAATATAGGTTAGGTTAGCGTGGCTCCCTGGTGGTTGTAACCAATTACATAGCCTGTTAAAATGTAAAGCTAAGTAATGGGAACCGGTGGACCACCATCCTGTTTGGTTCTCATTAATTTTGAAAGTGCCCAACGAGCTGCTTTACCATGCCATAAAAAGGAGGCAAGAAGCCTATGTACCTGGGTGAACCAAGATTGAGGAAGGGCCCAATTGTACATCTGGTGGGGATATAGTAAACGGGGTAAAACGTTCATTTTAATAATATTGAATCTACCCCATAGGAAGAGAGGCAACAATGACCAGCAGTCTAAGTCAACCTTAATACGGGAAACAATGGCATCCAGGTTATATTGTTTGAACTTAATGTGGGAAGTGCTGAGAAAGATACCTAAATATTTCAGTTTGTCTCTCCTCCAAGCCAGATCCAGATGCTGTACCTCCACTCTAAGTGTTTTGTTATTGAGAGGCGTGATCTCCATCTTAGCGAGATTGAAAGTTTGTAATTAGAAACAATACCAAATTGGGAGATAATCTGTAGAGCTGAGGGAAGAGAGTAAGCAGGAGAGGAAAGATGGAGCAATATGTTGTCTGCATAAACAGAAATTTTATAATTGGTATTATTAACTGAAATACCAGTAACTTGAGGTGAACCAGAGCCTCCTTTTGGTCTTGCATCCCTTCTGCTGTGTCCACTTTCCCACAGAGCTTGATGTTATCCATGAATAGGTACATTTTGCCCCTAATGACATCCCCAGTATCATTGATAAAGACATTGAACAGCACCAGTGCCAGCACTGAACTCTGTGGGACCCCACTGGTGACCTCCCTGGCATTAGACAGATTGCCCCTCCCCCCCACTACTCTCTGGGTCCTGCCCCTCAGCCAGTTTTCCACCCATCTAGTGAACTTCTCTCCAACCCTGAGATCCGCCAAATCCTGACCAACCTCTTGTGGGATACAGAGTCAAAGGCCTTGTGAAAGTCCAGGTAAAGGATGTAAAATGTAAAATTTGATATAAAAGTGAGGGGACTGTCTGTCCAGGCCAGGTGCCTTCCAAGGGATTGTTGTCCCTATGGCTTCTACGATCTCATATGCCTGCTGTTATAGCTGGTAGTTTGATTCTGATTCTTTTTTTTCTTTTAAAAGTGAAAAACAGACTGCCCACCATACTGGTGTTACCACACAAAAACAGGTATGTTTACATTTTTGATCAAGTCCCACTGCATCTTTTCTGGACTTGGGAACACCTCCAACACAGTCTAGCCCCTCATGATGTAATGAGAGTTTAGGAGGCTACTGCATCATGAGTGACTGTACTGTTTGGAGGTGCTTTTAATATTCAGGAAGTATTCAATAAGAACAGATTCAGGACTCGAAACAAAACAAAGTTGTTTATAAATAAACATTAGCATTCATTTCAGCTCTACTAAACAAGGAGTCAGACAAAACAAACAATAACATCAATGAATTTTAGAGAAGGTAAGCAATCATAAAATGTGGATTTTTAACTAGAAACAATATGATGCAAAACAGGTTGACAGTGTCCCTTTTGTAGAAATTAGAGAACTAGTTTTTGATTTCATATGGATTCTTGTTATGTTTTGTGTCTCCCTGACCCAGATGTCCTTAATGGAGGGTTTGTTTTGCTCTTGTTTGAGCTGTAATGTCAGTATCTTGGTGGCGTTGGAGCTACTAGTGATATATTTAATTTTGGCTTTTCTATAGGTGAATTCTGCAGATTCCCTAAGGACTTTGTTGTATTTGTGTTTTTGCTGCTGCACACTGTTTCCATGTTTCCTCTGAGTTGTTCCCAGCTAAAATGTTTTCCAGCTGTGTAATCTCGCTCAGTAATTTTTCCCTTTGATCAACTTGTTTCTTCTTCTTTCTGTGTGTGCAGGATGAAATTATCTTGCCTTGCAATGTGCACTTCAGAGCCTCCCAAGGCAAGGCCCAGCTTATATCTACAGGTTTATTGATGGATAAACATTTCTCTATGTCCTTCCCCAGAGTTTCTATAACACTTTTATCTTGCAACAGGGTGTTATTTATTCACTACCTTGCTGTATGTGGGCATTCAGGGTCTATTTCCATAACTAGTTTGACCGGTGAATGATCCAAAATCATTATCGGAGGGTCTCTACCTTATTAAGAGCTGGTATATTCTCCATCAATACCATATAGTAGTCAGTATGGGAGGATGTTTTGTGGTAAGGAGACCTCAAAGTGAGCCCATTATTGCTGGGGTACAGCAGTTGCCATGTGTCTACCAAGTTGTGTTCTCTCAACAGACCTTCCCATGTTACTGCTGTTTGTGATAAGCCCCAGATGCTGTTGGAATGTTGCTTTCTGGATTCATCACAGCATTAAGGTTTCCTCCCAATAGTATCATATGCTGTATATAATTTAGTAGTTTCTCCTGTATTTCTGCCACAAAGGACTTTTTTTCAGAGTTGGGACCATATATGTTTAGCAGGACTACTCTCTTGTTATTTAAGGTGCCTTCTATAAAGATAGCCCTCCTCTCTGGATGCTGTCAAATGTGTACAGCTTTAAAATGTGTTTTCCTGTGAATTACAAGCATTACTCCTCCTTTACTCCTGTCAATCCCTCCTGCAAATGCCTGTCCCACCCAATCTCTTCTTAGCTGTAGCACTTCTCTGGTGAACAAGTGGGACTCCGGAATGTAGGCTATTTGGGCTCTGATATGTTTCAGGTGTTGGAGTACCTGTCATTGCTTCATCTTGTCATGAAGCCCTTTGATTTTCCAAGTAATCATATTTATTATGTTATCCCCATCATCATAGGTTTTACTTTATCTTATTTTATTTGACTGTAATGATATCCCACTAGGCTCTTTCTCCCCAAACCCCTCCCCCTCCAAATTAGAAGACCATGATTTTATTAATCCTCTTTAGCCTGACCTATCCCTTTATCCGATCGATTCACCCATGTCACAGCGACAGGCCTATTGCCGGTGCTGATTGTGGTGCAGGCAATATGCCGCTTGGCGTTACAGCATCAGGCATTACGCCTCCTGGGAGTTACAGCACTAAAGCACCATCCCGGGAAACAGTCAGCTTTTGTGGGGGGGTTCGCCCACTGCACTTCCAATGTGGGGGGCTTTGCCCCCCGCATCCCCCAAAAATATATAAGACCTCCTCCAGGATGGGCATGCCAAGAAGGGCACAGAAACTGTCTCAGTGCCCAACATGGCATGAGTGTGGGGTGATCTAAAATCAAGATCACCCTGTCACCCTCGCCCTTTTAGCAGCGACAACATTATCACATTGTAATGCTGTCGCCAAGGTGATGGGATACGTATCTGATCCCCATGCCTTTTATGTGATCTTCGGCTTATCACCACATCTATCTGGATGAGGTGTAGCGTCAATGGGACTGCTCCCGGTGACACCCCCAAATATCAGCTCATTTTGTTAAGGTAAGCTATTAACTTTTAGTATTCAAATAACTTTTTATCTTATCTTGTGTAATCAAGACATGCACAGCTTATAGCAACAATTCTATAATCCAGCAGTAAACAACATGGATAGCAATTTGCATGAACCTCTGCTCCGTTTATGCATTGCAGGTTCCCAGTGGCAAATAGCATACATTCACTATTTATTTCCCTACTTATTATTCTCTACCTATTTCAAGTCTCTTAACAGGTTTTAAATTTTTGTTGTTGTTCCCCACCCTTTGTTTTTACTCCCATGTGAAGCCTAGGGGTATAGTCTTTCTGGCTGAGTTATTTCCCCTGCCACTATGCCCTGAGCCTACCCCCCTTTCCCATGCATCACTTCGGTACCCAGGCCTGCTCTCCTGTGCTGTGTCTGTGCTACCTTCTATTCTGGTGAGAAAGGACAAAAGAAAGACCAGGTCCTCACTGCTGGTGTCCTGTCAGAGGTGGACCCCACACACAAAAACTCTCTTACGTCAGTTAAGTACACTTGAGCGCAATTCATGAGCACCCTCTGGCTTTCACACTTCCCTTGGGCTTCTGTGGTCCTTTTATTTTGCAGCCTTTAGCTTGTGCCACATGTAGCAGGCTGCTCAATATCTGTGTGGTTGTTCCTTTACTGGCATCTCATGCAGGCTATACCCTGTGGTACAAGTCCAAAATATAGCACAAATACCACAGACTGCAGTGTTGGGAGGCAAACATAAATGATTCTTCTATTTTATTCACTCAAATAATCTTGAAGTTGCCTCACATCCAGTTCACATTCACAATACAGTATAAAAGTAAGTCTGCTTATCCTGCATACCAATCAGTTCCCCAGCGTTTCAGCTCTCCAACAAGCCTTCGTCAGGGGGTGTCTGGGTGACAGAGAATCTGTTCATGTCTTTTCTCCAGAGGGCAGTGTAGGCTTGTAGTTAAGAGTGCAGAGCTGTGAACCTCGGAGCCCCAATTTTAAATATCACACCCACCGCTTACTCACTGTGTGACCCTAGGGAAGTCACTTAACTTCCCAGCGCACTACTTAGCCGCCTTCATTCCCACTTCCTAAATGTGTGGGTTTAGCAGGGGCTGCCATCTGTTTATGGAATGTAAAGTCTTTTGGGATATAGTGGGTATGAAAGGCAGTATACAGAACAAAAGTCCTTCCTTTCATTTCTTTTTCTTGTAGCTTGATATTAATCGACGTCTTAAGTTAATATTGTGGGCCATTGCTTAGTACATATTTAAAAACAAACATTAGAAAGTGAAGTAATCTGTTCTCATGCTGCCCCAGGCTTTAACACATACTTTAGAACAAAGGAGAGAATTCAACCCATTATTCAGAATAAACCTTGCTATTTTATTGTATATGCAACATTTAGATAGCGCATTAGCAGCAGATCTGTCTTAGGCACAATTTGCATAATCCAAAATGGACATAACTAGAGAATGGACAATGGCCAGCTGTATTTCTCTGATGAACCCCCCACTTAAACAAATTCAATGCTGGGATCCACTATTTAAGTAAGGCCATTTCTGTTCACTTCCCAGTTTAATAAGGAGTCCAATCAATGAGTCACATACTTATATGAATTAATATTAATAAATCAGTGTATGTGGTCTCACACTAAAGTATGGGCTCTCTGGGGTAACCAGTGGATGCTGAATAGTTAGTGCCAGCCATTGCAAAGCGGTTAGCTACTGTGATTGCACCTACACCTGCGAGTATTGATTCTATTTTTACAGCGTCAGGGGCTCAGTCAGTTTGTTGCTCATCTCTGAGGCATGATGATCAAAAGGTCATGGGTTTTAATTCCATACCTGGTACTTGTGCTGTTACCCAAAATTAACATTGCATTATACCTCTCAACTGTCCCTCCTCACGGGGGGGGGGGTCAATAGCTTTCCCCTTCAAAATTGCTTTTTTCCCCATATTTGCCTCATATGGGAATGGTAATGCCAACACAGAGTAGGTTCTCTGTTGGCCCACTGGCACAGTGGTAGCACTACTGCTTGTAACATTGACAACCAGGGTTCAGGAATGAGCCCAGAACATTGCAGGGCCAGCCAGGGGAGGCTGGATGAGGGTCCCAAGGACAGCTCTCCACCTCTGGAAAGGGGAGTTCATTGGTAGTTGGCACTTGAGTGACACCCAGTGGTAGCTGGGTGTACACCAGGTCGAGATCACTCTGCAGGGGATAGGCAGCAGCAGATGTCTGCGGGGCATGTGTGGCAGCATGCACACCCTACCGCTAATGTCACTGTATGTTGTGTCTCTGGGGAAACCAGAAAAGAGAAAACCCCAAACCGCAGCCATACAGTGACGCTCCTGCTCTTCAAGTCCGAATGACACCGCAGCCTAAGACTCAGGCGGATTAAAGGTGGACCTTGGTCTTTCCTTCGGGAGCCCCACCATAGGAGGTAAGCTACAGAGCCTCTGCTCTGAGAAGCTGGTGGGGAATGTCGGGCGGGGGGGGGTCCAGGGGGTCTGATATGGGGTATACCTCAACTGCCAACATGACGATAAATAGAATTAAAAAAAACACACACACAGAGTAGGTGCTGAAAACACTGTCTCTTAAAGAAATTGCTAATACTCTAATGTTGTAAATCATAATTAAACTTTGCACATATGTAGGCATTGGTTTCCACAGTGTTCTGAGTATCTCCATGTTTGATAATGTGTGTCACGTTATGAGGGCCAGAGTCCCACACTGTCCTACCTTTCAAATGTCAGTGTCCCACATTTCAGTAGCAAAGGGTTAAGAGGTATGCTAACATTGTAGCGCATCACTGGAGGGGGAAGGGTGCTACACTGTTAAGGGGATATCCTTTGGATGAGTATTTAAACCAAAGTCCCTTCTACCCATCACTGGTGACTGTTCATGTTTGTTATTCATTTTAAAAAGTTTACAAAGAAGATATTCTGAGCTAAAACTAATTTCCTGGTGTAACCTATGGAAAGGGAGCGTAGGCAGTGCAACAAATCAGCAGTAGTAAATGGTACCCATAAATCAATCAAGTTATAAAAAAACTATAAAAAGGTACACTAAAAATAAGTGTGACAGACAGATGTGAGATACAAACAGAACTAGAAAGGAAGATATTTATTTTTAGAGCAACCACTAGTAACTTCCGACCATTTCCAAAAATAATCTTTTATGGTATTTTTGAATGCTCAAAATAACATTTTGAAAGCTGTAACATTTGAACTGCTAGGTGCAGAACTGCAAGTTGTTTTTTTTGTTTTGTTTTTTTATTAATGAAAGCTTGGAGTCCAATCAACATGTATAGATCCTAACTATGCAGTTCTCATGTGTTGTCACATGTCTGTACCTGATTATATAATATGTTGTTAAAAATAAGAGGGCTTTAAAAATTTAGTGAACCATTTTATATTGTTAAATATCGATATATGGAAGTTGTAGCAATATTTTATATCACTATAACTATGGCTAACTCCAAGGTTTCATTTAAAACAAGCATTTGCCAATGCGAATGTTTGCTTGCTGGCATTGGCATTGGTAAGGTAGGAGTTAGAGAGATGCATAATAGGAATGGCAGTGAAGTATTGAACTGAAGCCAACCCCACCACCACCCTGCAGAGACTAACAGGCACTGGGGTGTGCCTTTAGGCGCTTTTACACACAGGTTTCTGTAACGGAATGACTGTTACGGAAACAGTATACCATTACATCCCCTGTGGGTAAAATGCATCTGTTCTGTTACACCGGTGAACATTCACATGAACCGTAATCTCTTCCTACCTCGGTTCGTCCCTTTGTGATCCGTTTCGTCTGGCTGTGTAAAACAGCCATTCCGGCAGCAGTAAAAACACAGGCATAGAGCACCACACTGCATGGGGTAGCCAAAACACAAATACTGAAAACGGAGATGGGGAGGTTGCCGGAATACCCTCTGCATGTAAAGTGAACCACAAACGGAACAGAGTACAACGGTGGCACACTGGTAACGGTCATTCCGTTGTACTCGCCTGTGTGTAAAAGTGCCTTTTGGGTCATCAGGCATAACAGCCATGCCATTTCACCACACCATACCCTGTAGACACCGAGAAGTGTCACAGTGTGCCTTGGAGTCTTTGGGCCTTATGCTCACCCCATTCCATAAGAAATACGGTGAGATGGGTGCAGTGTAGGATAATTGGGTGAACTTTGGGGCCAAATAGTCCAAGGCACAACTTGATGCCTGTCACTGGCTGCAGGGAGTGGGTGGGAGTGGAATGGCAGGAGTATTACAGGTGGCAATCCCAAGTCACACTCCTCATGCCTGTCAGTCTCTACAGGGTGGGGCGTTATGGCCGGAAACACTAACGTCCCAGGCGTTCGTTGGTATTTTCACTCCACATTTTAAACATGCTTTTTTTTGTGACTCCCACCTCATGAACAATGGCAATACCAGTTCATTAGCAGAAAGCTGATTTTGTACAGTGGGCTGGTGCAAAAACACATTCCAAACAGGATGTGAAAAATGACAGCTGTACTGTTCATGGGGAGGTGTAAAAAATGGCAGTGGTAAAAATCTGGAGTGAAAATATAAAATAACTGGTGAAATCATGAGCGTGCATAGAAACAGCGCAACGCACACCCGTAATGTAATTAGTTTGGAGATTTTTTACAGCAGATTGTCAACACAGGTATTTTGGGACCTCCACTCATGAACAATGTCACTGTGATTTTCTTAATCTGTCCTGAACACTGATTTCCCACAGCGACCAGGCATTTCTCGGTGGAAGTGCGAAAACACATTTCGGCCAGGGTGTGAAAAATGACAGCTGTACTGTTCATAAGGAGGTGCTGAAAAATGCCAGTGTTGACAATCTGGACTGAAAATATTACAAATTTGTTAACTTACGCGGGTGCGTGGAAACTGCGCAATGCACACTCGTAACACAGTCATTTTATGGACTTTTGTCACCAAATTTTCAACATAGCCATTTTAAGACCTCTGCTCATGAATAGTGTCACTGCGACTTTCTTAATCTGTCCCAAACATTGATTTCGCACACCAACTGCGCCATTGTGTGCTACATGCGCGAAAACACATTTTGGGCAAGATATGAAAAATGACAGCTGTACTGCTCATAAGGAGGTGTGGTAAAATGGCAATGTTGAAAATATGGAGTGAAAATATTACAAATTTGCGAAGTTACGAGCGTGCATAGGAACAGCGCAACGCACACTAGTAAAACAGTCATTTTTGGGAATTTTTTCACCAAATTTTCAGCATAGGGTTTTGGGAGGCCTACCTCATGAACTATGACACTGTCTTTTCATTACTGGGTCCCAAAAGGTGGTTCCATGCAGTGACCGCAAAATCACCTTTCAGGACCGAATAAGAAAAATGACAGTAACTGAGTTCATGAGGTGGGGCCCCAAGAACCACATGTTGAACATTTGGTAAAAGAAATTCCCCAAAATGGCTGAGATATGCACCAAAGTTGAAAAAAAACCTATTTATGCCTTTATACAGCTTACCGGCATTTCTTCAGTTCGCAGCCGGCTTTGAAGAATGCAGACGTGTTCCCGGTCCACTGAAGATCGTTGCGCTGGCCTCTGGAGGTAAGTATGGGGTCGGTGGGTTTGGGGAGGTGAATGTGCAGAGGGTGGGCGCGGGTTGAGGGAGGGGGAGAAAGACAATCAATGAGGGACCTTTTTCTGTTTTTAGGTCTTTGTTTTTCTTTTAGGAAGATGACGCAGGACTTTTGCCACGCTGGGGTGGGCTCCCAGTGTGGCAGCTGAAAGTTTTTGGGGGCAGTGGAGCCGACGAGTTGGGCACCCGTCGTACACAGAGGTTTGCCATGCTGGAGTGGGCTCCAGCGGCACCTGGAAGTGTGTGGGGCAGCAGATGGACATTTGCCATGCTAGGGTGGGCTCCCAGCGTGGCACCTGGAAGTGTGTTGGGCGCTGGAGCCAACAGGGATTGGGTACCCCTGTCGGCCATACGCTGTTTGGGGGAGCACATGAGCATGCTGGGGTGGGCTCTCAGCGTGCACCTATGTGTTCGAGGGGGGGGACCTGTCTATGTCAGACAGTTCAGATGCAGTGCCAACGTAGACAATTTGCATACTGCCGATGGCAGTATCCAAATTTCCTGCAGTGTTTTCCTTTCAGCTGTATGCCACTGCATCTGAACAGCTGTCATAGACAGCTTGGGCATTCATTGGCACTGTGCAGCCATGCCTGCAAAAGGGAGCAGGGCTTTGGAAGTGGGGGAGGCACACCTACGAAAACTCGTATGGTGGCACTATGTTTCTTGCACATGTGTGCAAGCAAACATAAAAACATTTCCAGCCCTATTTTAGGAAATTATCTTTCAAAAGGTCTAACTCTGGAACCCTTGGGGCTATAAACTTATTTTAAATGAAAGTTTGGACTACAGCCAATAAAGGACAGCTTCCTAGCTGCTGAGTTGCTGATCCCCCAAATGTATACTAGAGCTCACCTGGCCATAAACTTGAGTTCCGTAAATAATTCCTTTTAGTTCTGCAATTTGTAAGAGATACATCCTTCGTAATTTTCAAATCCGACCTCTCAGCAAGAAACAGAGCTACTTCCTCAAGCTCTCGACATGCCCCCATGTAGGCACACACAGACCCATTTTGTGATGTCACAAAACAAACACCATATGTGTGTACCCCATTGATTTAAGTGGGGGTGATTTTCCATGCAATTTATTAACATTTAGAGTAAGAATTTTATTAAATCAAAGTGACTGCTTGACTAACAGGGACCCTGTTAGTCCAGCGGTTGCTTTGATTTAATAAAATCTTAACTCTAAATGTTAATAAATTGCATGGAAAACTCACCCCTAGCACGCACGTGGTGTTCATTTTGTAGCATCACAAAATGGGGCTGTGTGTGCCTACATGGGGGCATGTCAAGAGCTTGATAAAGTAGCTCTGTTTTTTGCTGAGATATTGGATTTGAAAATTACGAGGAATGTAACTCTTACAAATGGCAGAAATAAAAGGAAATATTTATGGAACTCAAGTCTGGACCAGGTGATCTCTAGTATACATTTGGGGAGCAGCAACTCGGGAGCTGTTCTTTAAGAATAGCTTTGACAGTACTGGTTTTATGTGTCAATATTATTATGTATGTGTCAATACAATTTGAAACTGCTTTTTCAGTATATTATTGATACAGATTTTTTAGTTATGATATAGTTAAAAAGTGGCAGACTCATAGTGCTGATACTATTTTGTCATATCGTTAGACTGTAGCAATACTAATTTTTGTACTGATACCTAACATTACACGACAGTTTAAAAAATTAAAAAAAGTTAACTTTTTCTGAAATTTGATATTACTACATAATTTAAGTAGAAACTCTGTAGTGCACTATTTAATTTTCATTCAGCTTATGCCATCAATCATGTTGCAAACATTTCAGTCTCCCTTCTAGCAACTTTACTCTTCCAAGTATCAGAAGAGAATAATGAACCCACAAGTGTTCAGAAAAGGTTGATTCTTTACATCAGGTAAGTTCTGTGACATTTTGTGAGCCTATGAATGTAGGTTGAGAGATACAGATGTCACAGAACCCAAAAAGTTATAAGAATCAGATTGTTCAACACTTGGGGGAATATTATGTTGTTTAACAAAAGAGTTACCTTGTTTTGCTGACTTTTATTTTGAAATCCAGTGAAAATTCAGTCATGAACAAAGTGGTTTGTTAAAATGTCTGTATTATGTCCTACCTCAAGACAAATACTGTGAGAACTGTTGTACATCGTTTTCTGTTTGTTTGTTTTGGTGTACTTCATTTTTTGTGCAGTGATAAAATTTAGCCTTCTTTTATTACAGCAAACACTGAATCAAGAAGTAAATGATGCTCTGTTGCAGACCTGACAAAGAAATGTGCTAAAAAGAAAACAGATGTGGCAAAAACCTCTTTCAGTTGCTGACTTTTTAAAGTAGCGTCTGTACAAAATCCCATTGTAACTGAAGTTTTGGTTTGCATTTAGTTTATGCTGCACAAAATGGTAGTCAAAATTCCATGCAAGATTCTGATGACTACTTACATAAATGACACTTCATTTATGGTATGGTATATATGTTTTGTTGAATACTAAAAAAGAGGTGTTGGGGCATCTGATTTTGCTTAATTGTTAACATGAACTCTCTTCCAAATTATACACAAAATCTCAAGAGCCATTGTTTGTACAACATACTCTGCATCCATTCTGAAGTTTTTGATTGACAGGTTTAATGGTAAAATGACATTCTTAACATTTTATTTATTTATGTGTGCATCTATATATCGGTACATATGTATTTATTTATTTATTCCAAAAGATTCACAAGAAAAGACGTGCTGAGTTGATAACTGCTCATTTCCAGATGTGTCCTGGGAGCAAAGAATAAGGTAGACAGTTCAAGAGAAGACCAAAATACACCTTATTAACAGCATTGCAAAAAACAGAAGTCATACGCAACCATACAGTACATCAGAGGAGTATGATCATAATTATAAACACTGTAGGGCAATTCAGTACAGTAGATACATGTAGTAGATAAAAACTGAGCTTTGATAGGCAGATGGAAATTACTCATACAGGTAAAATGGGGAGGGAGGGAGGGAGGAAGGGAGTGGAATGGCCAGGGCAATATGAGTTGGGGGAGAAGGAAGTCAAGAGGGAGGGGGTCATGTACAGTTGTAGGTGGGAGTAGAAATGTCATGAAGAAGAGACTTAAAGGAGAAAGAAGAGGAGGCAGAGCAGATTGACAGGGGAAGGGTGGACCAGAGTTTAGGAAAGCAATATGAGAAGGCAGCTTGACCAACAGTAGATTTCCTAGATAGAATTGAAAGGGAAACATTTGTGCGAAGAGAGCAGGAGGAAGGAGGAGGAGGAGAGGATAGTAGGGAGCTAAGTTAGGAGGGAAGGGAGCCAAACCAAATTTGGATATAAAGGAGGCATAATGGGAAAGGTATCTGGCTTCAAAACAGAGGAGTGAAAGGGCAGAGTAGAGCCAGCTGTGGTGGGTGCAAAGAGGACAGTTTAAGGGAAAACAGCAAAAATAGTAAGGAGGGGTCCAGTCTGGCAAGGGAGAATTTGGAAGCTCCACTGTAAACTATGCCACCATAGTCAGAAACAGAGAGAATCATCTATAAAACAATCTCTTGGTGAGCAAGAAGCAGGATACTCGTTGTGTTCCTGTATAGTGCACCAAGCTTGTGGTGAGACTTATGGTATATGGCATCAACATGCACCAAAATATCAAGATGCTGGTCCAGCTAGACCCTGAGGTTCTTACAGAAGGATACATCCTCAACTGTAGCACCATCAAGGGCATGGAATAAAGGGATAGAGGGAGGTGAGCATGGTAACCCTTTTTTGGGTGCCAAAAGTCATGGAAACTGTTTTTTTTTTTTTTGGCATTGAAGGACAGTTGGTTAGACTGGAACCAGTGTTAAATATCTCAAAATGTAGTTGTAGCTTTGGAAGTAAGGTCATGGGATGAAGAACTAGATGGAAAAAGGACTGTATCATTAGCGTACAAATGAATGGACACAGAGGAACAGAGGGCAGGTCGTTTAAGAATATTAATAAGAGAGCAGGACAGATCCTTGAGGGATGCCTGAGCAGATGAGGTGCGGGAAGGAAATGACGCTTCTGATCTGGACAGATTGAGACCCTGCCTCAAGGTGGGAGCAATTCCAACTGACTAAGGAGTCAGAGAGGCGCACTGCTTTAAGTTTATCCAGAATGAGGGGTGTATCACACTGTCAAAAGCTTGAGCAAGATCAACAAATATGGTGGAGATGATCAGTCCTTGATCCATTCCTGAGAGGATCATCAGTGAGCTGGAGGAGGGAGGTGGAAGTGGAGTGGGATTTCCTTAAACCAGACTGGAAAGGGATGAAGAAGGAAAAGGAATCAAAGAAGGAAGAGAGCTAAGAAAACACAAGGTGTTCATGTAACTTAGCCAGGGTGGAAAGGAGAGAGATAGGATGGAAGTTACCAGGAGTAGAAGGATATCTACTTTTAGGGAGAAGAATGACAGTAGTCTGCTTCCAGGCTTCAGTGACAGTGGCAGAGGTAAAATATAGGTTGAGAGTAGAGTAACAGACAGGGCAATGGCAGGAGCTGAGAGAAGCAGAAGCTTAGGATCAAGATCAGGGCCAGATGAAAGCATAGGTAACAGAGGACTGTGCCTAGCCCCGCCTGCCACAGAGTCCCCAGCAATCCCTAAAATATATTAACTACATACCCTTTTCTTTCTGCCCGAGTTGCATTTTTTTTGTAAAGGACTCAGCTGCTGAGTAATCTGAGCAAGGCAGGGGCTGAACTGTGATGTTGTTCTCGCATCCTTGATAGATGTTAAGTATGACTGATAGCTTCAGGGGTCCCTGGCCAGGCTAACCTTTAAGGTGTAAATAGGTCCATTTCCATCTCTTTGTCTCCTACTCCCCTGGTATCCCACATGGGAAAAAGTGGCTAGAAAGATCCCTGCCCCCAAATGGTGTTCCTGATAAGGAGAATAACTGGCACGTAGCTTAAATGGGACCCCTGCAGTAATTTATCCACTACTTGCATCATTTTGTGCATTTGAGAGGGCCCCTATCATTCATATCAGAAGGATTGAAAAGCCAGCAGAGCCTGCTTATTGAAGAGCTTGTTCCAAGTTCCAGGTGCCTCTCATTAGCACAGGGATGCTATGTGATTTGCCCTGGCCCTGGGTCACATAGCATATAGGTAGAGGGTGTGATTCACAAATTCAAGTGTTCTGAGCCTACAGTTTTCCAGGTTCTCAACGTGGGGCTCTACCCACTAGGCTGTACTGCCTAATGTATTGCTTAATGTTGTCACTCCTTGACTGGAAGTGGATTGTCATTGTTAAATGCCATTCTTCTCTCAGGGAACATTAGTAGGGGATTCCTGGTTGAGTCTGAGTCAAGGGGATGAGTGTCACAAAAATGACCATCAAAAGTCATGAGTAAAACAGAAAAGGGGGCTGAATTTTCTAAGTCCCTCAGCAAATACTGTATTACAATCTGCAAACAGTATGGCTAAATACAATCTAAAAAACACATGGCTGACCAGCGGGGTGCCTCAGGGAACAGAAGGAGAAAGGGAAGGTCTGCCTCTTTGCAGATGACACCAAAATCTGCAACAGGGTGGACATTCTTTGGGGGGGTGGAAAGGATGAACAGAGACCTGAGAAAACTCTAGGAGTGGTCAAGGGTATGGCAGCTGGGTTTCAATGTGAAAAAGTACAAAATAATTCACTTAGGGCACAGAAACCTAGGGACGGAGTTCGAAATGGGAGAAGTGGTATTAATGACCACCAAGCAGGAAACAAACCTGGGGGTAATCATATCGGATGACCTAAAAGTGGCTAGGCAGTGCGACAAAGCAGTTGGGGGGGTAATCATATTGGATGACCTAGAAGTGGCTAGGCAGTTGGGAAGATTAGTGGGGTGCATGGGAAGGGATATCACCAGCAGAAAGAGGGAGGTGGTATTACCCCTCTATAGGTCACTGGTAAGACCCCATCTTGAGTACTGTGTCCAGTTCTGGAGACTACATCTCTGGAAGGGCATAGACAGAATAGAGGTGGTCCACAGGAGGGCAACTAAAATGGAGCAGTGTCTGCATCAAAAACACTATAATGAGTAACTAAATTACCTCAATATGTACACCCTGGAAGAGAGGAGGAAATGGGGATATGTCACAGAGACCTTCAGGGAAGTATTTTTTCAGGAAAAAAAGGTGCTCAGGAGCAAGGGGACATGCTATGAAACTGGAGGCAGCTAGATTCAAGAGAGATGTGAGGAGGTACTTCTTCACAGAAAGAGTGGTAGATTCCTGGAACAGTCTTCCAGCAGAGGTGGTGGGGCTGAAGACAGTAGTGAGGTTCAAGACTACATGGGATAGGCATAAGGATATCTTAGTGGAAAGGAAGGTGAGGGAGAAAGAGCCACAGATGGATGAGGGGTCTGTGGTGATATTGTAGGTAGGGAAAAATGGGCAGACAAGGTGGGCTATGGGGTCCTTGTCTGCCGTCAAATTCTGTTTCCACGTTTCTCTACTGTTGCCTGCAGCTGTTTACATACAAACTGTATCATAACTTGGGATACAGTTTATATGTAAAAGTATTCCCAATTTGCCATAGAGTCTGTGAGAGGGTCTCTTCATGGCGAAGGAGCATGGTCACGGTGAGAGGGGGCTCAGATTTCTTTTGGGCCTAGGGCCCCAGGTTGCCTTAATCAGGCCCTGATCAAGACAATCAGGGCTACCTCCCTTGCAGGGATTAAAGGCAAGCAGTGCCTTAAGGAAAGTAGAGAGAATGGTAAGAGAAAAGGAAAAGGTTGGGGGGGGGCAGAGAGATTGAAGAAGGGGGGCAGTGAGGAGGGGACAAGAGAGAGCACAGGTGGTGAAGTAGGAGTTAAAGAAAGAGGTAACAGCAGAAGAGTCAGAGAGGGAGTCACAAACCTTGAGAACAGGGGAGGGAGACTGGGTTGGAGGGGGAGAAAATGGAATGAATAACCTTCCATAACTTGGAGGGGTGATTAATGTTGTTCTGGAGCGTGTATGCAAAATACTTAGACATCACAAGTCTGATAGCCTTGGTACAGGAATTGCGAAGGTGTCGATAGTTGGTCAAAGTAGCCAGGGAGTTAGTGAGCTTATAGAATCACCAGGCAAGGTCTCTGGTGTAAGGCAAGCTAACAAATGAAAATTACATATTTACTGACCTTCCAGAATATCTTCACCATTGATTCAGACTTATGGGTCTAGGGCCAGAGGCACTAGGACTCTGGGGAAGTTTTTTACAACAGGGAGGGAGCCAACATCAGCTACCAGCATCGCACGCTAGCCAGTAACTGTTTTCAGTTCCCTCACACACCTCAGTTCTGTTTGCTTGGAGAGAAACAAGTGCAGAAAAATAAAAGAGAGGACTAGTTATTTATAGGATATAAAACAAGCAACCAACTGGAACTCAGCTACCAGCTTAGAGACTAAGGCTTGGGCCTACTAGGTGGTACAAGGGTAGTGGGTCTAAAAATGAGCTAGAGTCTCTTACCACTAGCCAGACAGAGTGTGGGTAGTACTTGAAGAGGCAGCAGCAGATCAAAAGGCTCTAGTAGAAGCAGCAAAAAAGGGGAAGTCCATTGGGATCCACTTGCAAACAAGATGGCTAAAATGCTGAAAAAATGGAGATGTGACATCTGGACTTCATGATAAAAGTTGAGTAAACTCGAGAGTAAACCCATAACCCTCTTTTCTATATAAGTGGAAAAAAGTAGGCATGAAGTACATAGGAGCTGCAGAACTAGCAGTCCTAGAGAAGCAAGATGTGGTTATCTCCTTTGATATGCTCAGGGCGGAGTGGGCAAAGCACGAGCACAGAGTGATGTGGCAGTGGATACCAACCAAAAATTCCAGCTTGAAAAAGAACATACTTCGCATCTCCCTGCAACCACAGGGTGTGCCTGAGTTAAGCTAGTATATTGATCCAGACAAGTGCATTGCACCCTTCCACAGACAGAGTATCTGCTGAGTGGCATTAGATAGGATGGTGCTCAGAGCGCATGTTGCATATAGCAACTAATAGGGATATACACCATTAGGGATATATCCCCGGAAAGGGAGAAGGATGGAGGGAAGGTGACCACCTACCCGCTACGTGGGAAAAAAGAAAAATTTCATTTTTTGGTTAGTGGCATGGCTTTGCCACTCTCAACTGGCACCTATGGCTCGGCAAAGAGTGCTCAACTCCCAGTCCTAGTCCCCACAGTTTTTTTTGTGTGTGAGGGTTGGCACTGGAGTGTTCCCTCTCTATTTTTTTTTTTACTCAACAAAAATGACTACCAATAAAGGAACAAGGCAGAGGAGATAAGCAGACTAAAGTGCTGCCAATACCCACAGAGTGAGCTGTCAGAGGCCCTGGCTGTCAGCAGAGTGGAGGTAGGTGGGAAGCCATCTGAATCAGTGGTGAAGATATTCTGGAAGATCAACAATTATGCTAATTATGTAATTTTCTTATCTCCCAAGAATCCATCTTCACCATCAATCCATACTTATGGGTCCAACTACTTAGCTTCTCAAGAAGGGAGGAGCTCGTCCATCCCAAAGGTAATAGGTACCCTCAGCCCTCTGCATAGGGCAGAACACCTGAGGGTGGGGCTCTTCAGGGGTCCAGCAAGATCTGACTACATTCTGAGTTAGATGGAGGAGCAGGATAGTGCCCCAAAAGCTCCCATCTGACTCTACAGGAAAAAACTGAGCCCACTAGGACTGGGAGTTGAGCACTCTTTGCCAAGCCATAGGTGCCAGTTGAGAGTGGAAAAGCCATGCCATCCACTGAATGCAGACTCTGGTTCCTACCTGCCTGCCTGGTAGCTGCCTCCTTGGCATCATAAGATTCCCTTGTCTGGTGCCTCACAAACTACAGGACCTTGGTGGAAAGACAGATGGCTTGCCTGACCAACTCTGAGTGCGGCATGGCAGCTAGGAGCTACCCTAGCTGCACCCACAAGCTCTCATTGTAAGCTGCCCAGTGTACCTGTTGTACAGAAATGCACATCATGGCATAGTGCAAGCCAAGGAGAACACTTTCCTACCCAAATCATCTGTCTGCACAGTCAACTTCAGAAAGCTGGTCATGCACCAGGCAATGAGGCCCTGTTGGGGTCTGCTTGACCTGAATCTCCAAAGTGGGATAAGGTACTGTGCCTGCAGAGCCTGCAGGTGTGCAATACAACTGGTAGACATCCCTGCAGGCTGGAGGGAGATCAAAGGGGCATCTCCAAACTGTCTTGGAACATTCTTAGACGACTCTCAACCAGGGAGAGATAACGCAGTGAGTATCGCCGAAAGCTCCTAAGAGTCCCAGCTGCATGGACAGGGTATTGCACTTGGAAATGGTGCCAATTTCCAGCATCTGCCACATGTTCATCAGGGATCTCTGGTACAGGAAACACTCAGAGGCTGAGAACAAGTGCAGAGAGGATTCTGTGCCCTCAGAGGAGGGTGCCAATGAAGAGGAGCTGCTAGACTTGGAAACGGGTGGTTGCAGAGGGCCAGGATGGAACTGGACCCGGTCAGAACAAGTATGATACTGGAACAGCACATGAGACACACTTCCACGTTGGCTCCAGGTGACAGGCCAGAGAGGCCCCATGATCCCTGGAAGCTCAGGAAGAGGTGGCATAGACCCAAGAAGGACAGAGGAGCCAGTGGCCCTAGGGCCTATGCTTTAGCTGTGGGAATGCTCAACAGACCCAGCCCAAGGGGAAGACATGGGGAACCTGCCTGAACAAGGCTGACCTATGGAACAGGAATGACCAGGTCAGTACCCATGGTGGGGGAAACACCCAAGTGAGGAAAGCAGAGCTGTTCAATCCCCTTAGGGCAGCTTCGGTCCTCACCAGTGATAGGCTCAGCCAGCAGTTCCAGGGAAAATGCAACATCCTGGCTGACCTCCAACGTGAACTGTGGTGCCTCTTGCAGCAGGCTCAGGGTCAGAGACCAGCATAGACATAGGGCTCTCTTCAGCCCCGCAGCTAACCCCATCTTCATTGCCAGGTCTGGTGCTGGTTTTGATGCTGACCTTGGGTCTGCCCCCTCCCCCAACACTGCGAGTGGTGTTGGAGGCTGGTCCAGTGTCACAAATGACACCAGGACCAGGGATAAACCTAGAGGCTGCACAATCTCTTGCACCACGCAGTCTTAGGCCCAGAACCAGCTCCACTGCCTGTGCTACACCCATTGCCGAGGCTTGTGTCGACCCAACCCCAGAACTGCAAGGACTATATGGGGGGGAGGCCAGCACCACCACCACAGTGACAGGATGCTGCACAGCCTCAATACTGGTCCCTCTCCTGACACCACAAACGATGTCAGAAGGGGGCATGATATCACTGCCGGCACCACCCTGCTCACCGATACCACAAACAGTATCAGGAAATGGGGTGCCACAAGGCCAAAACACTGAGGTTTCCACTGTTGTAGCCTGAGTGAGCAGATAATTTTGGCCTTACCACCGAGGATGCCTGCTGGTAGTAGGATGGGGGGGGTTCCTCAGCTGACTGCCCAAAAGGAGCCCCCCCCCAATCTCCAATGTCTCAGTGATGGGGGATCGAGGAGAACCCTGTACTTCCTCAGTACCAGAGGTAATGGGGAAGGACCCAGGGGAAGGGTAGCAGCAGGCCTCAGTGGATGCAGATGAAGTGTCATGGCTGCTGTGTCTGGATGTTGGGCCACAGAGGCCACTGCATAATGAGGGGCTTGCAGGAGCAAGCTATGATGGTGGTGCCTCAGTCTTGCTGGTCTTCACCTTCTGGCAGGGACTTTATCCTCTTCTTCTATCCCACATGGTGACTTCCTTGATTAAGTGACTGGTGGCTAAAGGCAGCCACTCTCCTGCAGTCTCCAACTGCTGACTTCATTCTGTTTCTGTTTACATAATGTCTTTTGTTGATTGCTTAATTTGTTTTGTGAACAGAATGTATTTTGTCAATGTTGTAATTGTACTCTATAGACAAAATACAAAGGAGTGGAAAGGATGAGAAGGGACTTGGCAAGGATGGAGGAATGGTCAAATGTATGGCAGCTCAGATTCAATGCAAAGAAATGCAAGGTAATGCACATGGGAGACAAAAACCCAGGGGAAGAGTACACAACGGGGGGTGAGATACTGACAACAGTAAAAATGGAAAGGGACCTGGGGCTAATTATATCAGATGACCTAAAGGTGGGCAAGCAACGTGAGAAGGCAGTAAGGAAGGCTGGGGGGGATACTGGGATGCATAGAAAGAGGCACCAATAGTAGAAAACAGGAAGTTGTTATCCCTCTGTACAGACAGTTGGTGAGACCCCATCTGGAGTACTGTGTGCAGTTCTGGAGACCCCATCTCCTCAAAGACATAGACAGAGTGGAGGCTGTCCAGAGGAGGGCAACCAAAATGGTGCAGGGTCTGCACCAGAAGACATACGAAGAAAGACTAAAGGCGCTTAATATGTATACCCTTGAGGAAAGAAGGGAGAGAGGGGACATGATAGAAACTTTCAAGTACCTCAAGGGAATCAACAAAGTCCAAGAGGGTAGCATCTTTCAGAAAAAGAGATGTGCAAGAACAAGGGGGCACAATTTGAAGATAGAGGGGGGATGGCTCAGAGGTAATGTGAGGAGGTATTTTTTCATTGAGAGGGTTTGTGGATGCATGGAACAGCCTCCCTGAGGAGGTCATGGAGTCAAGAACAGTGGGGGAATTCAAGAATGCATGGGACAGACATAAGGCAGTCCTGGTGGGGGGTAGGAGGAAGTAAGCTGTTGGTTAACTAGGATCTGCAGCTTATCTGTTAGGTAGGAAAATGGGCAGACTAGGTGGGCCAAGCGGTCCTTATCTGCCATCAAATTCTATGTTTCTAATACCCTTTGTAAAACTGCTAACAATGCTGTGGACAAAATGTTAATTGTTACAAACAGAACCCATGAAGCATGATAACACTGTTATCTTTTTTTTTTTTTTAACTTTATTTCTTTGACTACACCTTCGGGCATCCTTCAGGAGTACTGTCTCGGAGTCTGCCCTACTTCCAGCCTGAATCCTCGCATCTCCCTTCGATCTCCTCCCCCGATTGACTCCCAGGCAGGCTCAACCCCCAGTACCATCTCCAGGGCTGATTCCACCCTCCCATGGTGGTTTTCCTCCTTAAGTGTGAAGTGCCTACCTACTTGTCATCAGGTCAGGGATGGAGCAGGATCCTGGGTGCATTGGGCCGGCAGTTGGGATGTGGGCAGAGTCCCCCGGGGCCACCATCATCTCACCATGGCATAGAAGGCTTTTCTTCCTTTTTGGTCCCCCCCCCCACACAGCCCGGCATGCAAGGCAATGAAATGCCGTGGCTCTGCCCCCCAGGCATTGCGCTCGGCCACACTGACTAACTTCTAGCCACCACGCCAGAGGTCGCTCCAAGAGCAAGCGCATCCGTCACTCCACCCTGGGAAGACAGAGCAGTCAGCGGATGCTTGATCTCTCTTTCCCTGCTGACTCTTGGCGGCCCCGGGCCCGCCTCCCGAACCCGGTCGCCAGCATGGCACAAGGTGTGGCATCTAGCGCCTCAACCCTCAGCACCACCGTGCCGGCACAACACTGTTATCTTGATTTGTTTTATCTCTGCCGCTATTGTATGTGAGAAATGTTAGCCATGGGACACAGGAATTCAAAGTTTTGAACAATTCCACTGGTAAAATGTTCGCCCATCCCCCAAACCACACAGACACACTCTCACACACTAAAAGGCCTCAAGTGAAGTCAGGGCCTAATTTGTAACTTTGAAAGGGTAAATGGCAGAAATTCCCAAGTAAGCAGGTAAGGTGGGGGATGGTGGGGGATGTTTCATGGTTAGCAAAGAAACACTAGAAACTGAGCAGTTTAAATTTCTGCATACTATATGTGTAAGGAAGGAGTGATAATCTCAGAGAAGCGACATTTAGTTACATTTTTTTTAGTTTTTAGCTTTATATTTTTAGGGTGAAGTGAACTTTCTTTAGTTAGTAAAAGTGGTGGGCACATTTGTGATAGCAGGTTAGTTCCTGGGTGTACGAGAACTGATACAGTAATTGTGATGTCGCTAGTAGCAAGTCATAATCCTAAGGTTCTTAATTATAGTAAAATAATTACACACCTTGGAAGGCCTGTTAACCAGTCAGGTGGGTTCATTGTCTTAGCTTTTCATTACCCCCCCAACATGCACACACACACACACACACACACACACACACACAACAGCTGAAAACGTGCTGACACAACTCATTGTGTCTTTCCTGGTCAAATTATAAGCAAACAAGTAAATGTTATTTCTGTATGTTTTACAGTAGGGTAACCTCATTTATACAATAAGGGTGAAGTGATACAACATCTAATAAAAATCTTCTATCTTCACTCCCATGAAATAAACTTGATGATGACGTATCTACTATGTGTATATAAATGTACAATCTGACATTTATACACATAGCAGATAACATCATTACAGATTAATCCATCCACTAGGCACATCAGCGCCCCCCTTCCCAGCCAGCACTTCTTCCCACAGTGCCCTCTACACTGCGATCTCCTCCACTCCATCGCTCCCTCACACACACACTCTGTAGCTGCTCCCTCTTCTGAAATTAAAAAAAAATAAGAAATAAACAACCTGATCGAGAACACCTTCCCCTCCATAGGACAAGACATGTACCCTTCTCCTAAGTCTTCCTCTGGATGAACGATTCAACAAGTGCACTCACCTCCACTACAGTACAGTTCACTGGTTCCATGTCAGCAAACCCCACAAAAACCATACCTCTTTTTTTCCTCTGTCTGTAAATAACAGCTGTTCCTCTCATGATCATGAACTACAGAACACCCTCTCGCTGTTCTGCAGCGCTTCTCAAAACGGATGCATTATCTCCAGACCTCACATGACACTCCCTCAAATGTAGGCATCACTAATAATATTAGATATGAAACATCACATCAACGCAACTCCCAATCCTGCAGACAACGCAAAAACATTCAGGTTTTTTTTTTAACCGCAGAATACTGAAGTCCTAGAATGATCCACAGCTCGCATACTCGCTCAGTCGGCACCCGAAAACCACAACCGCCATATTTTTAAAAGTATCCAGCCCACCCACATCCAAAGTAACAGCCAGTCACAACCATCATTCTCATTGACTGGCGCTTCCATACTAATTGCCTACTACAAGTGTAACCCCTCAGTGGCGCTATCCCAAGGGCTACTACCTCTGCCTGTTTGACTACGGACAGGTTGAGGGGCCTAGGTCCTATGGCGGGTGCCTCCACCCAGAGGTCAGGGTTTGTAGTGGTTAGACTAGCTTGGTCACAGCCCTCTGGGACACTGAGACCCCCTTTTATTCCCTCTAGTGGCTCACACAGTACACCAGACTTACAGCCCCAATACCCCACGTATACACACTGTTCACTCATATAGATACCACTTACTCTCGAGACTGAATCTGCAGCACGTCTCTGAGGACCCCCTGTAAAATAAGGTTAAACAACATACATAGCAAAACACAAACTGTTTCCATAAGTACCACACCACAGACAGTATATAGTATGACAACAACAAATCTGATTTATTTAGGGGGCAATAACACGGGAAGGGGAAATCAGGTTAACTGGTAGCATTAAATCACAGTACTGTGCACACATACAGGGTCTGAAAAGTCACACTCTGGGTACCTAGGTTGGGAGGGGGGGGCTAGCCAGGTCCGTTGCCCAGAGTTGGCCGGCAGGTGCAGATGGATGGGGCCCTGTAGAAGAAAATATATGCACAACACCCAATTGTAATCCAGAGCCGGATGGCTCAGTCCATGAAGCAGGGAAACAACAAGAATTAGATGACACACTTGTGATTGAAAACAGACTGTAGGGGAATACCCTGATTTGTACTCACAATACCTAAGCTGAGGACCAGATGGTAGATGTTCTTTCGATTGCCAGAACAACAGGGCATGGAGACAAGGTCCTTGTGACTGGACTCCACTGCAGTTGATAGCAAACGTATTTAGTCCAAGCTAAGCTGGGGTTTGCTTCCAGCTTCAACACACAGCACGGGGGATTGGAAATAGCGATTCCCCACAAGCACTACGCACATTCATATTTAAAAGGAAAGTACTATACCAGGCAGGCTGCTCCCATCCCTAACGCATTACTGCAAAAGACCGGAGCACACACAGCAGCTTCAGTTCCCGTCAGACCGAGCGCACCAGCAATTCTCCAGTCTTCTACAGGATGAGCCTGGTTTCCACACTTCTAGTGCTTCTTTCTCCTCACAACTCGGATTCAGTCCAAACTGGCACTCATAAAGACTGTAGACCGAAACTCAGGGCCTCACATGTGCTTCCCACGCTAAACTATACACCGCAGAAGCACAGAGCTCCTTCTCTCTTCACAGTCACAACTGATCTAATCTTTCCAGTCACACAGCAGGGCATTTCCTTTAGCTCCATACCATTCTGTTGGCTGGTTCGGCTGTCACTCACAATAAGACTCCCTCTGTTGGTGGAAAAAGGTGCCAAGGTTAAAACTACATTTCCCAGAGTCACTGCCCATACAATCTCCTTGTGGCTGGCTCAAAATTGAGAGTCCAAGTTACAATTTGTCCACAGGCTCCATTTTAGGGTCTTCCTTTCATCCTGATTGGTCCAAGTCAGCTATTCAGAACCAAAATGAATGAAAGAGCTACACTGAAATGGTTTGTGCTGAAATGAAGACAGGTTAGACAAACTATAGTTTCTCAGTCACTCTAAATGATTTCTGGCAAACAGTTATATCTTTCAACAAGGCTCCCTCTGCACATATAGCAACGGCAGAAACAGAGTGAATTGACAGCAGCCCAGGCAGGATTCGGGCATTAGAACACACAGACCCCCATACAAACTAATTAAGTCTGCAAGCTGACAGCTCTTAAAGAGACAGTACGTGGAGGCTCAAATAGCACTCACTTGAAACCACATTTAAACAGCTCAGACGCCGAACTTAGAGCATTCAGGCAAGCTCCTGGAAGACTTTTGGGAACCCCCATTTGCAGCGGGGTTACACAAGGACACTATAACACAAAATAATACCACCAATCCTATTAATAAAAAACACCCACAGAAACTAAACATAGCACTACTTCAAAACACAGCAACCTTAATCCAGCACAATGAAAACACACAAAAATGTGGCCCTATTGTACAAATCAAATACATGATGGGCAGGAGTGGAATACAGGCGATATCTGAACTCATAAAGAGTGACCTCGGGAACCATCACTTGTGGCTCTGCTACACTCTGCCACTCGTGAGTTAACCCAAGGTCACTCTTCACTCATTCAGATATCTTCTGTATTCTACTCCTCCCCATCATGTATCCCCTATTTAGGTCCAGCAACTAATTTGCAAGAGGGTCGCGAGTGGGTGGTTAAAGATCAGCAGCACTTATGTTACTGCAAATGTCAATTTAAAGTTGCATATTTTACCTATGCAAATAATAATAAAATCCAGAGAACTGCATGTGCTCCAGATGTATTAGGATATGTGAGACAGCAGGGTCTACAGACTAGACCTCAGCCTTGGGACCAGGAGACCCAGGTTTAAATCCCACCACAGCTGTTTAACACAATGCATGACCCTGAGCAAGGCACTTACAGTAGCTACCAGTGATTCAGTGCACCCAGTTGAAAAATGGGTAAGAAAGTAGGATCCCACTGAAAACAAGACACTGCATCTCAGCTGGGCTATCCTCAATAGATAGTATATATTGTACAAGAAAACAAAGATGTAGTAGATGCACAATTTCAGCAGTGAGGTGAATATCTAGCTTTAGAGAAAAAGGAAAAATCTCCTAGAGTCACATGTTAGGATAGGCTAGGGCTTACCTGTTTGGATAGCAATAAATAAAAGGAGTAGGGCCAGGTCTGCAGTCTGCAGTCTGTGTAGGGTAGGAGCTGGTAGGACAGAGGTCATGTAAGGTGGCCAATAATTAATCTGCGAGGCAGTCACAAGGCTTATCTAAATACGGTAGGTAGAGTGTCCATTTGAAATGCCTGAGGTTATTACTTTCCCAGCCTCACAATGTCTGGCAGACTTCCAGCTTGTTGGTGTAGCATACAGAAAGGCTTCCTACTCCATAGATATCCTTATCTTTGGTAAAATGCAAATAAAAACTGATTTATTTGTGAACTTAGGTGAGAACTCTGTACTGTTTTCCTACAGAAGTTGTACAGGCACTTAGCGTAGCTGCCATTCATTCCATCAGAACGTGTAGTTGCTGGTGCAGACTGGAAAGCACACGCAGCAGTTTTAAGAGACAAAATAGTTGTGCAATACACTCCCAGCTAATTATGGAGACTTGCCTGTGACGATTCATCATGTGGTAATGGTGCACAGTTAAACCTGATCAGAGTCCACAGTCAGGCAACACAATTTCTGGGAAGCCACAGGGTCTAGATGTGGCTGATGCTGAACTAATAAGATAGGTTGCAGGAATATTTAACAGTTCCTTTTCACTTCTGCTGCTGTCCCCAGAGGTTTTCCCACCACTTCTTCACAGCCAGTCCCTGCCTGTTTTTTTTTTTATCACCAGATAGTTGCTATGGTTTCAGGCTTCTGGCATGGTTTGTGACAGTTTATAAGGCAAGCAGGGGTCCACAAAAAAGTTGCTGGCGGTCAATAGGGGGAAGGTTTAGGAGTGAGATGAGGAGGCACTACTTCACGGAGAGAGTGGTGGTGGGTTGGAACGCACTGCTGGAGGAGTTAATCACTCAAAGGACAAGGGATAGTTTTAAGCGGGGTTGAGATCAAGTCAAGGGCAGGGTTAGTACAGACAAGAACACAAAGTGGAGGAGGAAAGGGAGGGGTGGGGCAGCTATAGTGATATGAATCTAAGAGCTGCACAATCAGGCAGACTTGATAGACCTATGGGCCTTTTTCTGCTGGCAATTTCGTATGTTCGTATGTTAGTGTAATATAACAACCCTGGTATCCGCTCCTCACCTCAGTTTTTTTTCATTTATTTTTTAAAGACCCTCATTCAGCCAGTGCAACCACTAATGCGCATCTCTCACAGTCCCAGGTTTACAATACCTTACCTGCTGCTATACACTCGCACTCTGGGCCCACGAGGCACAACAAGAAAGGGCTGGTCCACTACCATCCAGACTCAGAACTGTCCCGCCTCCTACTACTACTACCATACTGCTTCCTGCTGTCCTCTTCTGTAGCCCCCTACTACAACAGTGAGACCTACTGACCATATAACAAAATACGGAAACTATTTTTCTAAATGTGCACCTGCACTGTAAAAAAATATCATTACAAATGTCTTGGTGCCTATGTGAACAAGCTAGAAAACAGAACAACCCAGGGACATTGTGAAATGGTGAGTATTGGAGGGTTACAATACCTCTTTTAAGGGACATTGTGTCAGGTACATGGACGCCTGTCTACAAATCTGAAAGGCTAAATGGACACTAATCCATCTGACTTGGTCTATACAGACTGGGCATTTTCAAAAACACATTTAAAGACCTTAAACATCACCATTTTTTGTCACATTTTGATTTACAGACTTGATCCGATATAATTTTTGTCATCAATCAAACTCTGGCCACCTCAACTGGCACCAGATGGTGTATGATTTATACTTAAGGTTTGGTGCCTTGTACCCACTGTATGTGATTTGAGATACTTGAATAAACTTGAATTTAAAAAAAACAAATGTCTTAGTGTTTTACTTAATTTGACTGCAGTTATTTCTAAACGTGACTGTACTGCCTGCAGCAGTCCCTGAAGTGACACGATATCCATAAGAGCAATGTCTTCCCACAAAAAATACTTTTAACATTTTACACCAAGGCAAAACCCTCTCGGTCCGCTCCTATTTGCAATGCCTGATATCGAAGCGCAGTCACATTTCTAAATGGCGCTGAAGCACTGGAAGACTCGTACAGTCAACATTATACTGAAGTTCAGCTAAACACAGTGTTTAACAGTATAAAAAAAGTTTATCTTGGGAAAGCATCTGTTGTTTAGAAGTGAACACTAAACGTTAAGGACATAATGGTCTGAAAGTCAAGCCATGAAGTATCCAGTGAATACGACGACTCAATTATAGCGAGTCAGTTTGGGCAAGGTAACAACAGTGAACATGAAAATAGGGATGTGCTTTTAACAGTACTTTCCAACTACAGCGATTTTGTTTCAGTTGGAAGTGAGTCAGGGTGGTTGTTGCATAAGGTGTGTAGGTGTTTGGTTCGGTGGGCTGCTTCTGAGGTGGCCATCTGGTGCTGTGGTTAAAGACACCAGTTGTGTTGCTGTGGACCTGGGTTCAGGACTGGCAGTGGGGAGAATTTTTTTTTTTTTGGTATTTCTGTTTTGTTGTTTTTTTATTTTTTTTTGTTTAGCTTCCATTGTGCCCGCCCTCCCCATCTTGTTCCCCCCCACCCGCAGGTTCCCCCAAAATTTTAACATAGAAACATAGACTTTGATGACAGATAAGGACCGCTGGCCCACCCAGTCTGCCCATTTCCCTACCTATTGGATAAGCTGCAGATCCTAGTTAACCAACAGCCTACTTCTTTCTAACCCCCACTAGAATTGCCTTATGTCTGTCCCATGAATTCTTGAATTTCCCCACTGTTTTGGACCCCACAACCTCCTCAGAAAGGCTGTTCCATGCGTCCACCACCCTCTCTGTGAAGAAATACTTCCTCACGTTGCCCTTGAGCTGTCCCCCCTCTATCTTCAAATTATGCCCCCTTGTTCTTGCACATCTCTTTTTCTGAAAGATGCTACCCTCCTGGACTTTGTTGAGTCCCTTGAGGTACTTGAAAGTTTCTATCATGTCCCCCTTCTCCTTCCTTTCCTCAAGGGTATACATATTAAGCTCCTTTAGTCTCTCTTTGTATGGCTTCTGGTGCAGACCCTGCGCCATTTTAGTTGCCCTCCTCTGGACTGCCTCTATCTTGTCTATGTCCTTGCAGAGATGGGGTCTCCAGAACTGCATGCAGTACTCCAGATAGGGTCTCACCGGCTGTCTGTACTGAGGGATAAAAACTTCCTGTTTTCTATTGGTGATGCTTCTTCCTATACATCCCATTATCCCTCCAGCCCTCCTTACTGCCTTCTCACATTGCTTGTTTACCTTTAGGTCATCTGATATGACTACCCCCGGGTCATTTTCCATTATTGTTGTTGTTAGTACCCCCCCCATTGTGTACTCTTCCTTTGGGTTTTTGTTTCTCAAGTGCATTACTTTGCACGTCTTTGCATTGAATCTAAAGCCATGTTTACATGGCAGCATTTACACCACAACAGCCCGAACGACCAGATTTGCCTGTGATACAACTCTTTCCCTACATGTGGATGCTTACTGAATTGTGGTAAGCCACTCCCATGCTCCTCTCCGTGTTCCCAGAAAGTCTGGGGCCGCGTTTGGGAGTGAGCAGATTAAGCGGCCGTGTGGACAGGCTGCACCACTCGCTCCCACATGAAACACCTTTCGGGCGCTTCCATCAGCCGACTGCCCCGACTCCCAATCCCTCTCCAGCATGTCTTACATTGGCACTAAGGGGGGCTGTGTAGACATGTAAGACAAGCATCTTTTAGGTCGGGGCAGCTCTGCAACTCTCCACTGAAGGAGTGAGGTCAGTCATGTAAACACGGCTTAAGCTGCCACACTTTTGATCATTCCTCCAGCTTTGCCAAGTCCTTTCTCATTCTTTCCACCCCCCCCGTGTATCAACCCTGTTGCAGATCTTTGTGTCATCTGCAAACAGGCATACCTTTCCTTCCAATGCCTCTGCAATGTCACTTATAAAGACATTAAAAAGGACTGAACCCAGCGGTAACCTGCTAGTAACCCCCCTTTCTTCGGAGTGGACTCTATTTACTATTACCCTCTGTGTCCTGTTGTCCAGCCAATTTTTTACCCAGGCTACCACCCTGGGATCCATTCCCAGGCTGGCTAATTTGTTTATTAATTTTTTGTGTTGGACTGTGTCAAACGCCTTGCTAAAGTCTAGGTAAGCCATGTCCACAGCCCCTCCCTGGTCTACTACTTTGGTAACCCAGTCAAAGAAATCTATTAGATTCGTCTGACATGATCTTCCTGCTGTGAATCCATGTTGCCTTGGGTCCTTTTCCCCACTGGCCTCTAGGTACTCAACAATTCTTTCTTTCACAAATGATTCTATCATTTTCCCTACTGCTGAGGTCAAACTAACAGGTCTGTAGTTTTCTGCCGCTGCTTTGCTCCCACTTCTGTGAAGGGGAATCACATCTGCCCTCCTCTAGTCCTTAGGTACCATGCCATCCTCCCATGATTTGTTAAAAAGGGTAGTGAATGGTGTCACTAGTTCTCCCATTAGTTCTTTTAGAATTCTAGGATGAATCCCATTAGGGCCCATTGCTTTGTCCACCTTCAGTTTTAGGAGTTCTTTCAGAACCCTTTCTTCTGTGAATGGATTGGTATCGACCCCCCTATCCAGAGTGCTTCTATAGATTGGATTAGGTACCTCCTCATCCTGTTCTTTTGTGAATACTGAGCAGAAGTATTCATTCAGTATCCCTGCTTTTTCACTGTCACTCTCTGCCCACCCATCCTCCCCTTTATTAAGTCTCAATATCCCTCCCTTAGTCTTTCTTCGCTCCCTAATGTACAAATAAAAGGTTTTATCCCCCCTTCTTAATCGAGTTGGCTATCTTTTCCTCGGTTTGGGCCTTTGCTATTCTGACTACCTTCCCTGCTTCCTTCTGCTTTAACTGATATAGTTCTCTGCCCGGCTCCTTCTGTGTTTCCTTATACTTCCTGAATGCTATCTTTTTCTCCCTAACCTTCCATGCCACCTCTTTTGAGAACCATAGTGGTTTTTTCCTTCATTTTGATTTGTTTATTTGCTTCACACAAAGGTTTGTTGCCTCTGTGATGGCAGTTTTGATGTTTTCCCATTGTTCCTCCACTCCTCCTTCTTGTCTGTTTGCTAGTGCTTTTCTGAGACACTCTCCAATTTTGACAAAGTCAGCCATCCTAAAGTCCAGTACCATCACTTTTGTATGGCTTGACTCTACGGCTGTGTTTATCGTGAACCACACTGTTTGGTGGTCACTTGTTCCCAGATGGCTACCCACTTCTAAATTTGAGATCCTCTCTCCATCCCCGTTTGAGAGTACCAGGTATAAGATTGCTCCCTCCTGAGTGCATTCCAACACTTGCTATCTGAGGCATGCCCCCTATAGGGCATCAAGAATGACCCTGCTCTTGGGTGTGGCTGCAGCAAAGGTGCTCCAGTTAACATCTGGTATATTCAGGTCCCCCATCAACAATATCTCCCCTTTTTCTGCCATCCTAAGGATGCCTTCTATCATTTCCTTGTCCATTTCCTCCCCCTGAGATGGGGGTTTGTATACAACACCCATGCAGATTGTGGTGTCATTGCTTGTCTCCAGGGTGACCCCAAGTGTCTCCTCTCCTCCCTTTTTACCCTTTAGTTCTGTTGCTTTGATACCTTCCCTTACATAGAGAGCTACTCCTCCTCCTCCTCCTCTTCTACACTCCCTGTCCCTCCTGTAGACTGTGTAACCTGGTATGTTGACAACCCAGTCATGGTTCTCTGTGTACCATATTTCTGAGCTTGTTACCCAGACTATGGATGTTGATACTCATTGCCCTCCATTTTTTGATGGCCTTTTAGCCCCATCCCTGTCCTTACTGCCTTTGCCTATTTCTCCATTTACCCCTGCCCTTCTCCCTATCGACTTCTCTATCTTGGTGTTTACCTCACTAACTACCCTGTTTTATTGGGGGGAGCTGGGATTTCCCCGCTCCTTTTCAGTGCCTCCCCCTTGGCTAGTTTAAATGCTTACCAATGAAGCATTTAAACCTATCACCTAGGATCCTGGTTCCCCTCCTGGACAGATGCAGACCATCGCGCCAGCATAGGCCTGTATCCCTCCATGTGGACCCCCAGTCCCCAATGAAGCCAAAACTGTGAGCTCTGCACCAGTTTTTCAAACATTGATTGAATCCCATAGTGCAGAGCACCCTAGCCTCACCCATGCCATAGACAGACAGCACATCCGAGAAGGTTACCATGTGTGCTACTTGTCTAAGACCCCTTCCCAACTCCACAAACTCCTCCTGCACTGCTCTGATTCCATTCCCAGCCAGGTCATTTGTCCCTTGGTGGACAATGACATCCAGCTCCCTCCCCCATGCAGCTGCTCCCTCAATCCTGAGGATTCACTCCCTGTCCCTCCAAGCCATGGCGTGGGGCAGGTACCTTACCTCCCTCTCCCCTCCCTCCCCCAGTTCTACTCATAAAAATTGAGTCCCCCACCAGGAGCTGTTTTCTTCCCCTGTGGAGCCTCGTGCCACCCTCCCATGGGTCTTCTTTGTGGAGGTTCCCAGCATCCTCCTTGTTTTCCACTGCAGGTGCCTCCATAGAGGAACCACGCTCTGCCAGAATGGCGTACGAATTCAGGAGAGGTACAACTGGAGGGATGTGCCTCTGTTCCTCCATCCTCACCCTCCCTGAGTCCACCGTGGTCCAACTGCTTCTCTTTCTTGGGAACTTCTAAGGCAGCAACACCGGTCCTGGTGGTCCCTGGGTGGGAGAGGAGGTCCCCTGAATCCTTGTCAACTCAGCCTGGAGACAAGCAACCTTCTCCCTCAGCCCAGAGAGGTGCCTGCAGATGGGACAACACTGCATCCTCCAGAACATCTCCCGGAAGACTGCCACTCCACAGCCATTGCACTGCACCACTCCCATCATGTCTTATTTATGGCCCTTGACTGTTGTTTTGTATGCTTACTCTTTCTTTTCTCCGTTTACTTTTTTTCTCCCTACTTTCCTACTGCCTCTGTGCCTTTACAGCTCCTGCCATTCCTGTTCTGGGACAGGAAGTTCCTGTATTCCTCAGTAGTGTCCTTCTTACTTGCTCAGAGACAGACCTCCAGCAGCTAGGGGGTGAGGGAGAGCTATTGTTTTCCTTCTAGGATGGCAAGTCTTTTGTGCCTCTGTGATCACTCCCTTCCTTCTCCCAAACAGGAAGTTCCTGTTGTTAGTCAAATCCAGTGCCTATAAAAGTGGAACTGGCTAATGGTGAGAGGAAGGGCTATATAGTCCCAGTAGAGGAGTTCTAGCAGCTGCCTCCTTCCTCTTGCTGCTCTCTGCCAAAAGCTAACTAGGGAAGCTTTAAATACAGACACCTGGCTTCCCCTCCCAACTTGTGTCCCTCCCGAGTTGCATCCCCCTCAATGTCTCTCCTTCCCTGAAATGCATCCCCTGAGTTGGTTATATTAATTTGGTGGTGGGAGGCACCCCCACAAATGGGATGCAAGGGCACAACCCCTACATAAAAAGTCAGCACATATCACCCCCGCAGATAGAATGTTGCAATCCATCACTGTTTGCGGAGCATGCTGTAATGCTTATTGCCATTTTTGTCCTCGCTATTGTGTCTTCGCTGTTGTGCACCACGTTGTTTTGTATTCACCAATATCACATAGAACCAAGGCGTGATACTGGGCATGTGTATATTGCCATATGCAGGTATAACCCCCCTACAAATGAGGGGTCCTGAAAAGTCTTCCTTGAGCTTGCCTAAATGCTCACTGCCAGGCTGGTGTCCTGCGTTTTAGCAGTTTAAATGTGATTGCAGAGAGTGCCTGTATAGCTTCTGTGTACTGTCTCTTTAAGATCTGCCTGGATTGTAGTCATAAGCAATCTGAGAGGGAGCCCTGTTGAAAGATGTAACTATCTGCTGAAAATCATTTAGAGTGAAAATGATAATGTAGTTTGTATAACCTGCCTTCTTTGCAGCAAGGACTGTTTTGTTTATCTCCTCTATCTTGGTCCTGGACTGCAGATTGGACCAATCAGTACTGGTGGGACCTAAAATGGAGCCGGACTACAGGAGCTGTCTGGAGTCAAAATCTGTAGGAATTGCAGTTTGTGGTTTTTGCACCTTTTTGCACCTGAAGGGGGAGCTTGTTGTGACTGACAGATGAATCAGCCAACTGAACCTTTTGGATCTTGAGGAAATTCCCAGGCTTGCTGCAGGTTAAGTCAGATCTAAGTTGGGCGCTGGAGAAGCAACATGCTTGAGACAGTCAAGTAGCCTTCTGAGTAGTTTCACGTAGGAGAACTGTGGAAAGACCTGAGTTGTGGCCTGCATGTCTGCCTGTTGCCCCTGAGAGGGAGAGAAGAGAATTATTTTGGACTAAATCCAGGTTTGTGAGAACGAAGTAAGCCACTGATTTTTTACCAGGCTCATACCTGAAGAAGACCGAACATTTTGCTGAATGCGATCGGCCTGTCAGGATTTCCAGCTGTTTTTGAATTCCCGGTTTGTGCAGAGACTTTGCGAACGTGACCGGAGAGCGGTTTGCCTGGTACAGTAGAATTTCCTTACATGTAAATGTGCTGTGTATTGAAAGTGGGTCGTGATTTGGTTTCCCACTGTGTGAACTGTGTTCTGCTTGCTGGTACCGTGGAATCCTTTACATGTATATGTGCTGTGTATTGAATGTGGGTCGTGATTTAGTTCCCCACTGTGTGAACAGGGGTGTAGCCAGGAATTTCTGAGCTGCACACCAAGTGGACTCACCACTACCCGCCCCCCCTTAGGGTGAGCTACCCCTCACCCACCGTCCATGTCCTCTCAGACACTAGCTTCATTTTCTGTGTTGTATGCCAGCACACCATTCCACCACCAACAGGTGTCAGACTAACAGACTGGCTTTTGGTTACAATACTGCATTGTGACAAGCTTCTGTACCAGATTGGCCAAGTTTCAATGTTGCATTGTGACAGACCTCTGTACCACATCAAGGTAGCCAGTCCCACAGAGGTCCATTCACACTAGCCAGCCACCAGACTAGCTTTTAGTTACAATGTTGCATTGTGACAAGCCTCTGTACCAGATTGGCTTAGTTACAATGTTGCATTGCGACAAGCATCTGTGCCATATCAAGGTAGCCAGTCCCACAGAGGTCCATTCACACTAGTGTCTTAATCTTACACTATCCACTCACAGAGAAGGCCCACATCCAAACTCCCACACCAGCCACACAAAAGCCCCAAAAAGTTCAGTACCATTACCAGTTTAGATGTAAGCAAAATCCAAATACTCACCCAGTCCACACAACATGCATACCAAATTCAACCACTGAAAACATACCCACAGTGGAGCAGAGTTACACCCACTGCAGATAAGTACTTACCCACTCAGCAGAGCCTGTCCACATTACAAAGAGGGATGTGGTAAGCTACATGGTGCTTTGGCTGGTGTTCTGATTCTTGTTCAGTTACATTAACTGAAACCATTGATACCAAAAAAGACTCATTCCAGGCACAGCATTGTGTATGTACCTGCTCCGGTTCCAAGCTGACTACATGCAGAAGCAAAGACAGTTGCAGAGCTTACCACAGTCATGCACTGCAGCCTACTCACATCCAAAACCCACCATTGCAAGTGGCCACCTACCCACAGCAGTGTTACAAGTATTGTAAATAACAGCTGAGCACTCAGCCACACATTCATGCTCTTCTGCCCACTCACACCCAAAGTATCCCAAACCCACCACTGCAAGGGGCCACCTACTCACAGCAGTGTTACAAGTAGTGCAAGTAACAGCTGAGCTCTCAGCCACACATTCATGCTCTTCTGCTCACTCACACCCAAAGTATCCCAAACCCACCACTGCACGTGGACACATATATACACATACATACATACATATTGTACTTGTAACACTGCTGTGGGTATGTGGCCACTTGCAGTGGTGGTGGGTTTTGGATACTTTGGATGTGAGTGGGGCAGAAGTGCATGAATGTGTTGCTGTGAACTCAGCTGTTACTCACACTACTTGTAACACTGCTGTGGGTATGTGGATACTTTGAGTGTGAGTGAGAAGCTCACGTGAATGTGTGGCTGTGAGCTCAGCTGTTACCCACAGCAGTGTTACAAGTGAACAGCTGAGCTCACAGCCACACATTCATGTGCTTCTGCCAACTCACACCCAAAGTATCCAAAGCCCACCACTGCAAGTGGCCATATATCCACAGCAGTGTTCCGTTACATGAACACTACATAATTTGTCAGGTAACCATAACATTGCACTCACTGTTATATGGAGGATCTGGGTAAGCTAGTTGATGCACTGGTTTTGTTACCTTAACCAAAAGCATTCACACCAAATAGCCCAATAGCCCCATACCATGCAGTAAGTGTTTAAAGTCATCCTATTGGCTTATTTGAGAAGCGTCTGTCCTGGCATGGGTCAAAGTCTTTGAGCACCTGTTCCATATCAATTTCCATGTCTCTGTGTATATGTAAAAGAGAGAGTCCTGTCAGGCATTGCTCCCCCATGCTGTTTCTGAGCCAGGTCTTCAGCCTCCTCAAGGCACTGAAGGATCTCTCTGCATTTGCCACGCTGACTGGCATCATTGCCAAGACTGATAAAACAGCATTAACATTTGGGTAGAGATCTGCATTCACATCCTGTAATGTCATGAGAATGGTCTCTGGAAGATCTGCCACAGGAACATCGACCCACTTTTACTTTCCATCTTTCCAGCTCCACCTTAAGCTCCTCCAGGCTGCCCAGATCAGTCTTGTAGGCACTGTACACTGCTGCTATTTTGTCCTCCTGTAGCAAATGCAATTTGTGTGGTAGAAGATACTGCCCAAGGAACCGTGGCCGGCACTCTATAAGTTTATCCTGCAATTCCGAACTGACATGGTCTAGGAAAGGAATGAAAATGTTGACTCTGAAGTAGTCTTGAGGGCTTGCAGCACTGATGTTACTTCTCTGCGTTTGCCTACCACATATGCGAGGTACCTCCTCCTGAATGAATGCAGCCTCCACCAGAGTCAGGATACTCTGATACAGTTCTGCAAAGTGGCTTTCTGACCTGTCCCGCATTTTCTTCAATACTTGCACACGGTTGGAGGCCTCTTGTGTTGCTTGTAGAAGGTCAGTGTTGACACGCTGCAGATATAGATGAAGAGGTTTTGTTTGGGACAAAACATAATCAACTGAATGAAGAGTCATGAGGAAGTCGAATCACTGGATGCACAGCAGCAATCTGTTCGCTTCATTGTCAAACTCTGCAATTTTCTCAAGTGTACTTGCTACTATCAAAAATTTTGCTTTTAACCTTGATAGAGAATCTGCCTGACTCATCCACCTGGTGTTTCCAGCTGCAGGAATAGTGTACGTCCGATCTGCTGGCTCATCATCGTAGTCAGATGGCAAGTTGTTGAATTCTTTGAGTTCTGCCTGAAAGATGTTACTGCGCTTGTAGGATGACTTGAGTGTCGAGATAATCTTTTTCATGGTATCGAACATATTGGACACTTGTCGCAAGGAACATGAATGCACAATAACTGTGTTGAGGTCATGAGCCTTGCAAACTGTATACACTGCTTCAGGGACAACCACTGTGATGTGTGCTTGCACACCATTGAATTTTCCACTCATGTTACTCCCCTTGTCGTACCCTTGTCCACGCATTAGTTTTGTGTTGATGCCCCAAGCCTTTGAAGGCCGCAAGAATAGTTCTGCTAAACAATGGCCAGTTGTATCCATACCTTCAGTGAACTCGACGAAATCTTCACGAAGTTCAATTGTGCCTGAAAGGTCCCGATGTACATAGCGAACTGATAAAGAAATCTGCTCCTTGGTTGACAGACACATCTGTTGTTCCATCCACTATCAAGCTGAACCATTTTGCCTCCCTTACATTGTTTAGTATTTTTTGCTGTATTTGCTGACCCATCAATTGAATTAGTTCATTCTGAATTTGTGGGGATGTGTACAGTGCATTCCTTGGAGCCACTTGTCGGTGTTCTAGCAGACTGGTATCCAATTCTGCGGTGTATTGCGAGCAACGTTGTGTCTCCCACAATATAGAATGTTCTTGATGATTCTGCATAGAAAATGAAGCGTGTTCTCCGTCACCTTGTTGTTGCGCTCCACCAGAGACTGGCTTGCTGTTTTTATCTTCTCAGCACAAACTGAGAGAAACCCATCTGCTCTCACAACAGCATTTCCATGGTCCTTAGACTTGCTATGCCTCTCCAGAGTCTTCTTTGTATTCGACCAGTCCCTCATTGGTGCAGATACCAGAATGGTACTAGTACTGGAACTGTTGAACATGAAGCATGGACCACAGAACACGCCATCCAATACCTTTGAATATCTAGTAAATTTGAAGTCATGCAACACATGACCGTTGAACTGCCTGTAACGCTGGCTCGGACCATCTGGACCCATCAGATGACCAGGAAACTGAAATCCTGGAGGTGGTTGCCACTGATGTTCAAGAATTTCCTTCCTCTGAGCATCTGTGAGATGGGATCAATTCATACAGCCGATGTCCTCAGTATTTGGTGGATGCACATCTGGTTCCTGAGAAATGACTGGAATCTGGACTGCTTCAACAGTAGTTGCTTCTTCCACTGTCTCCACTAACTGGGAGTCAACACCAGCTTCCTGCAGCTCTTCCATGGTCCCCACTAACTGGGAGTGGACATTGGCTTCCTGGAGAACACCTTGTGATGCTGTGTCTTCTACAACTTCACCAGCAACTTGTTCTTGTGCAATCACCCATGCAAGGTTATTGGATGGGCAAGTCTCCTCCACACCATTTCCAAGCTGCGGCTCTGTGTTGTGGACCCTGCAAACACAAAGGTCTGCAGTTAGCTAAACTGTTTACCTAGCAAAATTCTGTTTACTCTATTTTATGGCAGGATTTCTTACCCAGAGCTAGACGATGGCCAAGTGAGGAAGGACTGCATCAGCTTGGACATTTGTGCCGTTTCCTCCATTCTGGCCCACTTTTGCTTTTCACACCTGTGCTCCAGATGGTTGCTTTCTTTTCCCTGCTTCCATTCTGGAAACAGTAAAAACAGTTTAACCCCTGCACTACAAGTGGAAATGGGGACGATATGGAAGTAGGATAAAGGAATAAGGGAATGAAGGGGTATGATGAGGCAAGTTAAATATGGTCAGATACCTTATCTTAATGCAGTGGTTGGTGCAGTCAAGAAATCTTAATAGATCTGAATATGTAGCAGTTGCCTGAATATCACAGATGCTTCTGCCTCTGCCCGTGAATCAAATGCTGTGACTGTTGCTTTCAATAAGTTGCACTATTAATGCTGCTGGCACCTGTCCTGAGTAACCGCGCTGCTTACCTGTCACGGCTGATACCCTTCAATTGAAAAACAAAACACACACCTCATTTGACAGCCCGTGGGATTGCATGCAACAAAATACACATCAAAAATTATGCTGTTTCAATGTATGCAATACATAACTGTCTAGGCCCAAGGGTAAAGCACACAATCCCAGTATTCACCAACACCTTATCACAAGCTAGACTGCCCCAATTGTCAAACTTTGGAACCAGGTAGCATTCAGAGAAAATGTTCAGAAGATGAACTAGTCCTAATACAACATTCCTCCAAACTATTTACACAAAAATGCCAAAACAAAAAAAACAGGGCTTGCAGGCATGGCGTCTGATGACCTCCTTGCCAACATAAACTGGCATCATGTCAAGAGGTCCAGCACTACTAAAAACTAAGGCTTTGAGAAACAGACCCCCACAATGTGGTATACAGGATTTGTGAAGTGGGCCTTTATAGGACAGAGTAAATTAGCTGATAGGATGTGTAAGGAGACCAAGTTAACTGACAGCCATGTTACTGGAAATAATGCAAGGTCAGTTACCTCACGACAGACGTTAAATGTATAATGCAACAGCATTTGGGCAGACAGTGTTTGGACTGATAATTATACTCTGGTTGCCCAGCATCAGATAGTTTGCTTGCCAAATTACATCTGTCTACAGTACTGTTTTTTTACTTACCAGACCCACCCACACAGTACAGAGAATAGAAAACAGGGGCTGAAGCAGGGTACATGCTAAAAAACAAAAACACACAGCATGCATTAAACAAATCCTTCACTACACAGAGGACTCCAGATTTACTCAGATGCTAGGCAACTGACCCTACCATTTTATAGTTTCACTCCAGTATGATACCAAATCGAGATAGTGAGTAAACAGTGAGTAAACCATATAAAAGTCATGCAGAAATTAACACACACTATAACCAAAGACTGGCTGAGCGAAGGTGTAGAACCCGTTGTGGTCCTGATACCCCAAGCTTCTCCAGTTTAGTTAGGTGAGGTCTGTGCGAATCAGAACCCCTCTTGGTGAAAAAATTGGTTCTACACCTTTGCTGAGCCATTCTCTATACACTCCAGTTGTACCAGGTGACGTACCAAATCCAAACTTTATCAATGATCTCTACAATCTCTTATAGGTTTCTCCAGAAGAGAAGATTATTTTGTGGTCTGCGAGATCAACATTCAGGAAAGACCTCCTGCCATAAAGAAGTGGCTACAGTCACCACCCCCACACCACCCACCCACTATCATAATCTTACAGCAAGTAATGCAGTACATGACATAGCAATAATAAAGAGTTTTACTAAAAGAAACTGTCGCTTTTCTCTGTGTCCTTATATTGTCATATTACACCAAATTATGCCACCTATTGCTGCTCTCACTCCAGAATGAAGCAGGGGCGCCCATATGGCAAAAGGCTGCAGACACAATTTTAATTGACAAAAAAAAAAAAAGCTGACAAACCAGCTCTAGTCTATTAAATCTGTGCCACAGTGCTATTGTGGAAGTGAGGACGGGGGGGGGGACTAGAGGTATATCAATCAGTTGCTGGGCCAAGAACAGCAGGACAAGTGCAGGCAAACGGTCATCAAATTGCCTCTCTTGTAGCATGGACAGTAAAGCGCATACGGCAGTGTGAGGTACTGAGTGAGCTCTGGCAGCCACAGATATCATCACTTGCTGTTCTGCCCGAAATTATGTAGAGGGACAAACAGGATTACTATACCTCAGCCTCTTAGCATTAAAATGCATAGCACTGGCTTTTTAAATTCAGAGCTAATGGCTAGAGTGTGTAACCTTTATTTTAAAGAATATGCCTGAGATTAGTAGGTCCCATATGTTTAATGCCAAACAATGTTTCTATGAAGTTAGTTCAAGGTTTTAACAGTTTGTCCAGAAATAGCTCTAGCATCACGAGGAACAGCAGTAAACCTCCACAGAGTGAGGGTACAGTCATATGCAAGTTCAAATCAGTGCTATCTGAAATTCATAGTGACTTGGAGTATGGGAAATACCCAATTGTTTGCTCTTGCCCATCCCACACAAACAAAAGACTCTCTGCCACTCTGGTTTATTAAAAAAACACACAGTGCACCCCCAACCCCACCCACTGTGTGGTGGTTGCTGTAGCGTACCTAGATTTCAGTAAGACTTTATACCGTTCTACATAGGAGACTAGTCAGCAAGCTGGGTAGCTTAGGAGCGAGTCCAAAGGTGGTTAACTGGGTAAGAAATTGATTAGGAAATAAGAGGCAGAGAGTGATGGTAAATAAAGTTCACTCCAAGGAAGATGAGGGTGACCAGCAAGGGTGGGGAGAGAGAAATCAGTGCTGGGACCAGTCCTCATCATTATTGTCTTTATAAGTGACATTGAAGAGGAGCTGGAAGGGAAGGTCCATCTGTGGATGACACCAAAATGTGCAATAGGGCAGACACACTGTGGGGGTGGAAAGGATGATCAGTGGCCTGAGAAAACTCAAGGAGTGGTAAAGGATATGGCAGCTTGGTTTCAATACGAAAAGGGCAAAATAACTCACTTGGGGCACAGTACAAAATGGGTGGAATGGTAGTAACAAACACCAAGCAGGAAAGGGATCTGGGGGTAATCATATAGGATGACCAAAAAAAGGTGACCAGTCATTGCGACAAGGCAGTTGGCAAGACTAGTGGGATGCTAAAGTGCATCGGGGGGGTATCTCCAGCAGAAAGAGGGAAGTGGTGTTGCCTCGGTCTGTATAGATCTCTGGTAAGACCTCATCTAGAGTACTGTGTCCAGTTCGAGAGACCACATCTCCAGAAGAACAGACTGAGTAGAGGCGGTCCAGAGGATGGCAACTAAAATGGTGCAGAATCTACATCAGAAGCCCTATGAGGAGAGATTAATCTATCTAAATATCTACACCTTGGAAGAGGGGAGATGGGGGGGGATATGATGACTTAAATACCATACGGGGATAAATAAGGTACAGGAGGGGAGTATTTCAGTAGGAAAAGGTGCTCAAGAACAAGCGGACATGCTTTGAAGCTAGAGTAGGGTACATTCAAGAGAGACTTGAGGACGTACTTCACAGAAAGAATAGTGGTTTCCTGGAACACCCTTCCAGTGGAGGAGAGGGGTCAAACACAGTAGTGGGGTTCAGGAGTACATTGGGTAGGCATAAGTTAATGTTAGGTGAAGTGGGGATTGAGGAATGTGTTGGAGATTAAGTAGGATCTGCAGTGATACTGCAGGTAGTGAAAAAAGGGCAGACTGGGTGGGCCAAGGGTGGGGTTCTTATTTGCCACCAGATTCGGTTTCTGTATGTGACAAGCAACTACTGGCCACGCGGCTGTATGCAAAGTAAGCTACTATGACTCAACAAGAAAAACATTTATTGCAAAAAAATATGCTATTGTGAAAGCTAGGTTTGTTCGTAAAGCTACAAAAGTAAGGAAAATACATGCTTAGGCTGTTTTTGAACCCTAACTCCGCCCATTCCAGTAAACACGACTTAACTGAATGCCAAAGCACAATCCAGATTTCAAGCACAGATTTTGGCAACAGCAAACATAGTAAGAGGAATACAGTAACAACCCATGATGAACATGCACCGCGCTGGTTGCTTCTGCTTTGTTAGTGGCCCCATAGCCATCCGCAAAGGCTGCTGCAGGTCTGGGGCAATTTGTATTACGATGCGGCTGCTGCTATCACACACACACACACACACACACACACACATCATCCCCCCCCCCCCGGGGCCTTGTGTTAGTCGTGGACTATAACTGTCTTACTTGTACTGTGTTTTGTTTAGGACATTAAAATATATGTTTGAAATCTGGATTGTGCTGTGCCGTTCGGTTCCATTGGGTTCATGAAGGTGGTGCATGCGGGTGGGCAGCGTCAGAATTCAAATACCCCAACACCTTACCTTTGTGGGTTGAAGAAAGCCTAAGCGATGCAGTAACAAAGCTGTGTGCAATGAATATAAACAATTCATGGATGTAGAGTCAAGACCATGATGTACAAGAAAAGTGCACAGAATATACAAGCATGGACAAAAACAACCCTAGAATGAAGGGGGCTAGCTTAACAGCAACTACAAGGGTCACTCAAATGAAGGGCAAAAACTTCGTTGAAGGCCTGCAGTCTCGGTACATTTTTACACTTCAATTCAGAGGGCCAGATATAACCTTAAAACAGCTGAAGCTGAACAGTTCTACCACTCTGGGTGTGTCAGGGACCCTGCACACAATTTTGTAAAATTAGGGGTCCCTGTGCCCAAGACCCAGAAATTGCCACAGCTGGAGGGCGTTGCCAGACAGTGGGTGCACCTGCATGGTTTGATGGTGGGATCAGTCAAATCCCCCCCACCGCAAGCCTACACGAGCCATGGAGGTGGGGAGAGGGCTCTGGCTAGAAAGATGAGGAAAAGGGGCTGCTGGGGCAGTGAGGGTGTCATAGGGCATGAAGGGGCACAGTGGCAGACATGGAGTGGAGGAGTCACATGGCAGAGGTGCCATACTTACAGCATATCTGACAGCCGGGGAATTGGGTGGGGGCTGGTGTGGGGATGTATTATGACACAGCCCCAGGTGGAAACAGCCCTGGCACCTTCCCCATAGGACCCGCAGACCCTTATATGTGGCGGGTGGTAGTGGGTGCAGGTTGCAGGAGGCATGCTATGGCCAAATACATACCCCAGGCACTGTGACATTCCCTTGGTACACAGCCCCCCTGCGTGGTGGCCAGGCAATGCCTGACTACACTGCAAGGGACTGCGATTCCTGTGGGGCAAGTGCCAGGGCTGCTTCCACATGGGGCTGTTATAATAGTATTACAATGCCAGCTCCCTACCTGGTCCCCTCAGCTGTCAGATATGCCAAATAGCACCTCTGCCAGGTGCCTCCTCCTCTCTGACTTCTGCCATATCCCCCTCATGCCCCAGCAGTCCCCGTTCCCACCTTCCAGGACCCACTGCTCACTCGTCACCCTGACAAGCAGTGGCACAGGGACCTTAGACCACCTCCTGGCTGGTCTAATCTGATCCGCCCCCAATGTGATCACAGCAGGGCCTATAGAATCCAACACAAGGGTATGGTGCAGCTCCACCATGGCACAACCACCCTTGCATCCTGGCACATGAGTGCCTTCACCACAAGCGTGGCACAGGGGTTCTTTGCCACACAGCATCACGATTTCGCCACAGCCAGCGTTTGAAAATTAGGATTGCCATAAACTATGATGCAAGATGCCACTTGTGCCATACACCGTTGGCGCAGGCACCTTGCGTCATAGTTTGCTGCTTGAAAATTGAGCCCTGGGTATTTGTCTGACCTCCCTCATTTTTTGTATTTATTTTAGGGTAACTGGGTCAGGCTCCCTGGGTACAAGACCCATTAAAGCAGCAGACTTTGTTTTAAATGTGCTTATACTGAAGAATTGGATGGCAAATACGGTAGGACTAACTGACTGAAATAGGTTAAGGAGATTGTAATCAATATTGGCTTTATAGCAAAATAATTAGCCATTTGGCTAAACTCCAAATATTTCTTTTAGCCACCACTAATTTTATTTTAGCCATTTTACCATATTAACCTTTTTTTTTTCAAGTGAACACGTGGTATCTCGACATAAAAATATACTAACCAACAGCGGCTAGTTAACAAAAAAGTTGTTTAGTGAAATTAAAAAAAAACAAAAGAAAAAAGGCAAATGACTTGGTGGATAATAGATAGAATGAACACGGGTTATATCTCTAATTATCCAACAGGAAGGACTGAAAAATGAGGGCAGCAGAGGTGGTAACTGCCCATACACCCATAGTACTGTGCATAGTTTTTGTATTAGGACTGCACAGATTACTTTAATTTTTGCACTTTTTTTTTATTCTTCAGTAACTAGATAAGGCCCACTAGCTAGGCACAAGTACCTGGGAGCACTGGAGGGGTGATTTGACTTGCCCAGAGTCACACAGTATGCAAGTAGAGGTTGTGGAAATCAAACTCAGATCTGCTAGATGTACCAAGCTCATTGCTCTAACCTATAGGCTATACTGCCAGCCCTTTTGTATCTTAAGTAGCTCATTTCTAGATGTGTCCAGGGGGAAGGGAACAAGGGACTAATGCTATAAGTCTTGTTGTAACAGTTCCTTCTTCTCTTCCACCCAGACACATCTAGAAATGAGCTACTTGAAGCTCAGAATGCTCTTCTGGTGAAAACCTTTCAATAAATGAATAAACTTTGCCAGTGACAAAGCAGTAGCTTGTAATAGCAATGGTGTAGTAGGGGTGCTGTGGTAACCAGGGGGTACCTGCAGTGGGGAGATATCATTAATTCACATCACAAACTACACAAAGTAACTGCACCAGAAAGATTATATGATAAAAAATCACCATTACACTGGGTGAACACAAGGAGTCAAGGACAAACCTACTGGCTAAGCAAATTCTTGTAGTCCAGTCCACTTACTTGAACTCAACGGTCCCCAATTTGAATCCGATTCCCTGAAGAGGACTCCCCGACTGGCAGCTGAAGACAAGTACCTCAATCAGTGTCAGGACAGTAGTTTGAGATTGTGTAGCCAGACAGGCTCTGCAGAGTGCATTCTTGTCTAGACGTCTCCTCGTTGCGCGGCTAGTCGCTCCCTCTCCGAAAAATTCACAGTCAGTGTGTGTCAACAGTAAGCGCATGCGTCAGACTCGCAGGGACTCCGCCTCAAGGCAGCAGCAACTCCTCCTTTACACAGCAGGACCGGAATCGAAAAACAAGGATCCTCATCACGCCAAGACTACGTACTTTCCCAGCGACTCATCTTGTAGTCTGGTCAGAAGTCTGTCTCTCTCCTCCACAGCCCCAACGCAAATGCAAACAGACTACAGTGCTTGTAAGATGGGCATTTAAAGAGCCCGCCTGACCTTGACCCACCCCTTACTACTCCACGTCCACACCTCCATTCTTACAACGGACCTGATTGAGACATGGGGCAATGTCACAGCAGCCTAGTTCTCAATCAGGTCAGCCCAGCCCCAGTGTACGGACATCATCAGCTTAAGGCAGGCAGCCCCCCCCAACCAATCAATACACATTGAAAGGACAAAGAGCAGCCGGGAAAGCATGCAAAAAAAAAAAAACGCACAAAACGAAGAAGCGGGGAGAAACCAGCTGGTGCCTGCTACCCAGCTGATCTGCTGCAGCACGCCGTGGCGTGTCAGGCGTATCGGTAGCTATGCCCTTGTGTGTGAATTGTGTTCTGCTTGCTGGTACCGTAGACTCCTTTACATGTAAATGTACTGCGTATTGAAAGTGGGTCGTGATTTGGTTCCTCACAGTGTGAACTGCGTTCTGCTTGCTGGAAGCTTTATCCAGCCTAATCGGACTGAATCCGCGTTCATCTCAATTCAGCTAGGGCCATGCCACGCTGGCCCTGCCAGACTACCCCACTGCACAGAGAAAGCCACCGATGAGAGACCTGCCTGGGGACCAGCCCCCTGCTCCACGCTTGAACAGGAACAACGCCTCAGCGAATCGTGTGGGCCCTGCTTCTCCTGGTACTCCAGATTAACCACCTGCTGTCTCGATTTTTGTCCAGCCTGTGTCCAGTCTTGGGTATCATGAGTAATCATCAGGGTAGCTCCCTGCAACAACAGCCTAATCTAAAAGTACATTTGTCATCTGATTGTCTTGTTGTTTTCTTTTCACAAACTGAGCCCTCCAGCTCTTTCTTCCATCACAGAGCCCCAACCAGCTGCAACGTTCCTGGCTAGCCCACCATTCTACATCTGGGTACCCAGAGTGTGTGACTGTTCATGGACCCTGAAGTGCATGCATAACTGTTTGATTGATAGAGCCTTTCAGCAAATTAACCTGATTATGCCCCTCCCTTGTTCAAGGCCCTTAAATAAATCAGATCTAACTCTTTTTTGCATCTACCCTGACTGTGGTTCCAGTTTGTGTAAGAGTACTGTACTGCTGTTATTTGCTGTGTATGACCTTGTTTTACAGGGGGTCCCCAGGGCCGGGCCAGAGGAAAGCCCTGGTGGTAAGTGCAAACAGTGTGGGTACTTGTGTGGTGTATCAGGGGTATTGTGAAAGTGATTATTGTGTATCGTTCTGGCCACTAGTAAGGAAAAAGGGGAGTTACAGTGTCTTGGAGGGCTGTGCCCATGTTAGCTTGACCACTACCAACCCAGACCTCCGGGTGGAGGCACCCATTTCAGAACTCAGGCCCCTTAATCTGCTACTAGCCAAGCAGGCAGGGGTAGTTGCCCTTGGGATAGCGCCACCTAGGGGTTACACATATGCATTTGCACATGCCCAATATCATGGTTTTACTTTCAGACTATTATTTCCCTAACTTTTAGCATTGGTTTCTAAACAGACACTTCCCAAGTTCAACTTTTTTTATACTATTAAAAACTTTATTTAGCAGAATTCATGTATAATAATGAAAACACAAGTTTTTTGGCACTTCAGCACCATTTAGAAATGTGACTGCGCTTTGGCATTGGTGCAGTAACTAAAGGGCTAACAGTGTCCCTTTAAATCAGAACAGTGTTAACAAACTTAGGAAAAAGCCAACCTGGCTAGCTGGGGCAGGAATGTGGGATGAAATACATAACATAAATAGCGGTAGTACAATGAAACTAAGGAGGGTGGTTGAGTTGTTCAGAGGCTCCTGCTGTACCCTACCTGGTGCCTGCCCACTTCAGATATGGGGATGTTGTGCCCCGAATGCAGGTGATGAGCACAGTAGGGATAGCCATCCTTGCAATGGAGACTACTGGGAGGAAGGGTCCTCAGACTGTGGCCATGTCCTTGACCCCATAGGGTCATGGTTGAGGCAAATTGAAGCCCACATCCAGGGATCTGTGCGGTCCATGTCCCATGCCCTGGTGTTCCAGGGGTGCATGGGGTGTGTGGGGTCTGCACCCCTACACTTCCCAGTTTGCACAGACTGTGAGGAATGGATGCCCCCTGTGGTGTACCTGGTGGCATCACTATGGCATGCTGGGCCTCAGCCATGTTGATGACAGCAATGTGTGCTGTGACACTGCATCAGCTATGGCTGTAGGGAGGCTATGCCCACAGAGATAGCCTGCTGCAATGCAGCATTGTGATCAGTAGCCCACTCATTCTGGTCCTGAAGCTGCACCCCAGGCACCTCAGCTCTGCCTGAAAACCATCCTGAGAGATAACGGCTGCATGTAGCAAGTGTTGATTTGCTGAAGTCTACTGTCTGCAGGGGCTGGGCAGGGGTATGGCATCCAGCTGCATCTGCGGGGGTGTCTGGGTGGCCTCAAGGCAGAGATGACCAATCCAGCAGCCATTGGTATGGTACGGTGGCCCAAGGACATCAGACCACTCTTCCTGGTCCTGCAGCTACACCCGCAGATGCTTCAGCTCTGCCTGGAAGCCCTCCTGTGAAGCAACAGCCACCTGCAGCATGTGTCAATTTGTGCAGCTTGCTGTCTGCAGGGGCTGGGTGGGGTATAGGTTCTGCTTGTACCAGAGAAGGGTCTGGCAGCCCACAGCAGCAACAGCCAGTCCAGTGGCTACTGATAAGGCAGGATGGCCTGAGGGCAACAATCCATGAATGAAGGTCTGATCATTTTCCTCCTCTTGATGTAGGCCTCTGGCATGGCCTCAAAATGGTCAGTGTCCTCAGCCATCTCCTCCCCTGTGCCTGACGATGTCACAGGCATGTTATCCTGCTGCCTCTACACAGCTGTTTCCTCCTCCACCCTGGTTCCATGATATGGCCTGGCCCCCCTGGTATGGTGTTTGGGGCAGGCCCTGACTTGTCATCATCCTCTTCCTCTTCTTCTTCCATCCTTCGGATGAGATGTTAAACCGAAGTCCCTTCTGCCCATCCTGGTGTTGTCCTGATGGGTGTCCAGGTGGAAGTAAAAGAACCCAGGGCACTCTTCGCAAAAGAGTAGGGGACTTTCCTGGTGTCCTGGCCAACATTCCCCTTCCCATAAACCAGTTCATGCAATTGTCCAGGCTGTATGTGAGTGTTGATGTGTGATATGGCCACCACCACTACTCATTCAGTCACTTCACTACCAGTCTAGCATTGCTTTGGGATACACTGTGTATGAAAAGAGTTATATAAATGCTGATTCTTCTTCTTCTTCCTCCTTCTTATTCACCTCCTTCTCCTCCATGGTAAACAGTGATTATGCTGTGAAGAAATGAAGAAATACATGGGTGAGTAACGCATGTTGCAATGACATGGCTGTGACAGGGTGTGGTACGACCCTGCCCCATTTGTTATACAGAGAGAGTAAAAAGCAAGGATCTGATTTGTCCTCTACTGTTCTGCCACATGTCTGTCTTTTGCCTGTCTAATTGTGCAATCAAATTTTTCTTATGGCGCCTAGGAACTGATCACACTGATGGTCCCATAAGTTCCCCCCTGTTATCTCCCCTCCTTCACTCACTGTTTCTATTCTTTCGTTCTCCCCTTGCTTCTCTGTGGTTAAAAAATATTTGTGAATTTTTATATAAACCTGGTATCCCTTGGTTTGCAAATGTATATAATTATATTGTTGACATGATTGCAGAAAACTAATTGGGATTCTTAAAAAAGATAATTGGAAGGCTGGGCCTGTAGTTCAATGAACAAGCAGCCAGCCACTCCCACTTCCTGAGCTATATAAGCAGTTCCTCCCAGCCTCATTGTGAAGCACTCTTTCTTTGCAACTGGAGGCCCCGTTGGTTTGTCCTCTGAGCTGGCTGGGGCCTACCCCCCCCCCGCTGTTTCTGTGTGTCTCTGCTGGACTTCAGTGTTTGTTTTCCTGCTTCTGGTTTGTATCTTTCCTCCAGCTGTGTGCTTCCCTGTGTTTAGTGTCTCTTGTTTTTGGGCCTTGTTCCCTGTTTTTTGGTTTTGTCTTTTTTGGGGGGCTTTGTTTCTAAGCTCCTAGCATACTGCTACTCAGAGCTCATGCTACTGCTTTCAGTTACCTACAACTGCAGCCACTGCTACTGTTTACTCAAATTACTATTTTACCCAGTGCTTGTGTTTTTACACTGCTCACCACGCTCAAACTGCAATGCAACTGCAATCATTATCTGTGTGTTTCAGCTCAACCATAGCTGCTCCATGCTGCATACTCAATTCTTTTCACCTGACACAGTTTACTCTGACCCTAGCTGTGCTGCTCATTCCTACTGTCATTCTACTTGCAGCTTCATTGCACTGCCTGTTTACACCTGTTTTCAGAGCATTGTCTCCATGTTTTATTGCAGTTACAATTCTGTGGTCAGCCAACTAAGCTCCTGCTGAGGCTGTTACTATAGCTTTATTATTATTAAATCCTGCCTCGGTGCCGAAAATTCTCAGAGTATTTGTCACTTTGATTTGGCTATTCATGTCTGGCTGGCTTGGGGTTAGGTACGATTTCCCGACACACTAAATCCCACCGCACTTTTGCCTGACACCAAAATCCCGAAAAACAGAATTCCGACAGGTTCGAAAGCCTGTGAGTTGAAATCCCAACATTTGTCATGTTGGCTTTAGTCAGGCTTAGTGTTGCAGGACCTATACCTCAGTATTACTAATAGCTGCAAGCTGTATTTTCAGACACCGTTTACATATAAAGCAGCACGAAAATCTGGCAAAGTTCAGCATATTAAATCAGCCAATAACTTTAAACTGTCATAACTTTATAACGTACTTAGAATATCTGCACGGTTTTAATGTAGCCTGTACAGTACACATGCGAGGCAATGTCACAAGGAACAATAGCATAATTTGAGTAAAACTGATAATAACATATACAATTTTAAAGTCTCCTGAAAGAGATAGTTTTGCCTTAATTATTAGGTTATTGAAAAGAGCTCAGGTATCCAAACGTGGCTGCGTGACGAAGTATCAGCTCAATAATTCCCAAATAAGCAGCTGCTGGTATTAAATGTAAGCTGCAATACCCAGCCTGCCTACAACTCTTTCAGGATGGGTTTGATTCATTGGAGCAAGCTAAAGTACACTTAGCGATGCTACTGCCTGAATTAAGTCTGCTACACAAGGTACGTTAAACTGCAGGGTGGGACTTGTCTCGGTTTAAAAAAATACTGTATCTCAGAATTATTGGGACTCTTTGCTTGTCTGTGCCTTTTAGGAAGATCGAGTACCTGTTTGGGTTTGCAGGTTAGCAATTTTGCTTTGATTTCATGGAATGGAACTATTAAGAAGCAAAATTAAGATTTTTTGAGTGCACACTGCACACAGTTTCAAAACTCAGTTACATTTTTTCAGATAGTACATGGATGGGGTTCAAGTGAGTGGCTTTATTCAAACAACATGAAGTCTTGCTATATTATAACATATGCAGTGAGTCCCAACCTTCGAACTGCTCCGGAGGTGAAAGAGTTAACTTTCCATGCCAGGCATGGAACGCTGAGCTCGAGCTCGGTTGAAAACTCTGTCTGTTGTTCTTCAAACGAAACCGCCAGATTCTTTACTCCGCCTCACTGAACAGTCGCCTCCGAGAGTTCTCCTCTGCTCGGTTCATTTTGTCGTTAAAGTATTAGTTGTCTTCGGTTTTTTGACCGACTTTTAACCGAACCGGTCGGTTCAAGCTCTGTCTGTGGTATTTGTGAGTACTAGATAGGTTTACATTATTTCTCTTCTGTGTGGAACTTGTAAACTGTTTATCGGTTCACTTTTGAACCGATCAGGTTGTTTGAAATACTTTATTCTATCATTTAGAGTGTGGTTACCAGTTCTTATTGGTTCTAAAAAAAACGGAATTTCTTATGGTTTTTTCCACGACCCGTGACACGGTTGGGAACCGATAAGATGGTCTTGCCTGGCGGATTGCCATAAATGGGTAAGTTTGGTTAGGACTGGCACTATGTCTGAGAAACCCAAAAGAAAAACCGTGGCTCATTGCTTCAATACAGTGTGTGTGTGGGGAAGCTCTTTGCCAAGGCTGGACCCCACACCACCTGTGTTATTGTCTGGGGTTTGACCACCCTCAATGCAGACTGCTGCCAGATTTGTAAAATTTCCCTGCAGCTACCCTGGAAAAGAGAGAGTCGTAGGCTCAGGAAAGGAAGGCCAAGAAGTCCGCTGACCCGAATGGCCAGCCCGGTTCGGTTCTAACCGAACCAGAGGGAGTGCCCTCTGACCAGGGCGAGACTTCCTTGGGCAAAAGGAGAGCCGACTCTGAGGGGTCAGTTCCAGCAAAAAGGACTAGAAAATCAGTTGGCATGGAGCCAAAAATTTCCTCTCCAACTGCTGAAGAGATAGCCAAAGCGATTCAAATTGTCCAGTCGCTTTCTCCGGTTCCAACCGAACCGGTGCCATCAGGTAAGCGCCCGGTTCGGCCGGTTCCAGCGGTTCAAGACTATGATTTAGAGGAATATTATGAACCGGAGGAGGGGGGAGAGGAGTATGAGGAGAGTGAATGTGGATTTGAAAGTCTGGATATGCCCATCGACCTGGACATCTCCCCAGACAGACCTTTAGGAGTGTCCCCTCCTAGGCTTTCTGAGTCCCCTTCTCATTTTATTTTCTATAAAAAAGTGGCTGAAACCCTCCAGCTCCCTATGGAGGAAGCTGCGGATGATCAAGAGGAGCCTGACTATGTGGAAATGATGGATATCCCAGAGTCTAGGAGACTATCTATTCCTTGCATGAATCCTTTTGGGAAACAGACTTTAAAATTCTAAAACTCCTCACACTATACCTCCTGTGGATAAGAGAATGGACAAGAGGTACACATTTTCAGGCTCTGATACGGAGTTCCTTACACAACAATGCAGCCATGTTAGTAGTGCAGGCTGCAGCCTGTGACAAGGCAAATATCCCTTGGCCTCACACCCCTGGACAAGGACTCCAGGAAGACTGATGCCATGGCAAAGAAACAGTACATGGCAGCATCCTTGGGACTCAGACAGGCAAATTATGGCTTATGTTGCTAGATATCAGAAATCCAGATGGGATACTGTTATGGCTCTAGCAAAACAGGTCCCTGGCCAGCTTGCCAAGGAGCTGGAGCAGGTGGCTGCTGATGGTATTGAGGCATCCAAGGTGCAATTCCATGCTGCAGTGGACTCTAATGATGTGTCATCAAGAGTCATGGCTACATCTGTGGCACTTCGCAGAATGGCTTGGCTCAGATGTACTAGCCTGTCACAGGATACCCAGACTAAGGCCATGGATTTCCTGTTGTGGGTAATTCTCTGTTTGGGGAGCAGACAGAGAATTACATGAAGAAAATGGATGAGTATAGGACCACCTATAGGAGTGCACAGGCCAAGGAAAGGCAGGCCACTCCTCAAAGGCAGCTTCCCAGGGGCAGGCCTTTTCATAGGTCTTTTTACGAAGCCCAGGCCTCCTCTTCTGCTTATGCCCAGAGGGGGTTCTTTAGAGGAAGAGGCAGATGGGGTGCAAGCAGGCCTGCTCCCACCCCTCAGCCCAAAGCCCCTGCCAAGCAGGCACCCTGATGGGGTTGCCAGGGCCGATTCTCAACTACCTGTAGGGGCAGGCTGGCTTACTTTGTCCAGGACTGGGAGTCTCTGACATCAGACAAGTGGGTCCTGGAAGTAGTAAGCCAGGGACTGGTTCTCAGCTTCAAAAAGTTTCCAAAGATGAGAACCAGATCCTTTCCACCTGCAAATTCTCCAGAGGCACTTGCCCTAGAGGCAGAGGTCTCTTCCCTCCTGGCTCTCAGAGCTGTGGAAAGGGTTCCACCCCTACACCAGGGCAAAGGGTTGTACTCCAGGTACTTCCTTACCCCAAAAAAGACAGGAGAATGGCGGCCCATCCTGGATCTCAGATACTTAAACGAGCATCTTTTAAAACCAAAATTCAAAATGGTGACTCTGGGAATTATTCTACCTCTTAAGGCCAGGGGACTGGCTAGCTCCCTGGACCTCAAGGATGCCTCTACTCATATTCTCATCAGAAGCTCTCATTGAAAGTACCTCAGGTTCAAGCTGCCCTCAGGCCATTACCAGTTCAGAGCAATGGACTTTGGCCTCACCTCTGCTCCAAGGGTATTCACAAAATGCCTGGCAGTAGCAGTTGCTTCTCTAAGAAGGCAAAAAATTGCCATCTTCCCTTACCTGGACGACTGGCTCATAGTAGGCCAGTCCCCAGACCAAGTCAAGTTACACCTACAGATAAGTCAACAACTGCTCACCTCTCTAGATTTCCTTCTGAATCTTTCAAAGTCAGTTCTAGAGCCTGTCCAGCTCCTCACCTTCATAGGTGCAGAACTGAACACAGAGAAAGCCAGAGCCTTCCCCCCTTTGGACAGGGCAAGGACCCTGGTCTCTCTGGCCTCCTCATTCACCCTGCAGGTGTCTCGGCCTGCAAGGCATTTTCTACAGCTCCTGGGGCACATGGCTGCTTCTACAGCAGTGGTGCAGGGAGCAAGATTTCAGATGAGGGACATTCAGTTCCATTTGAGAGCCTTTTGGTCTCAAAGGAAAGACCCTCTAACCAAATTGATCCAGTGACTCGAACCTGATCCAGGCCCTACAGTGGCGGCAGGATCAGAGCAATCTCAGACAAGGGTTCTTTTGTCACTCAGTCTCACTCCTTAATCCTTACTACAGATGCATCTCCTCTTGGGGTGGGAGCTCACATGGGCGACCTCACTACCCAGGGGGTCCCTCTCAGGAATCTCTGCTCCACATCAATCTGTTGGAACTCAGAGCAGTTTTTCTAGCCCTTCAAGCTTTTTCCAAATCTGTTCAGAACAAAGTTGTACAGGTCAGAACAGACAACACCACCACAATGTGGTACATCAACAAGCAAGGGGGCACTCGGTCTACGGCCTTGTGCACTGAAGCAATGAAGTTGTGGTCTCTGGCTTACTCCCTGAACACCTCCCTTACGGCAGTTCACCTCCCAGGCAAGGACAATGTCCTGGCAGATGCTCTCAGCAGGATTTCCCAGGGCCATCACGAATGGTCACTGGACCCCCTGGTCCTGGAGGTGGTATTTGCCAGATGGGGCACCCCACAGATAGATCTTTTGCAGCCCCAGACAATCACTAACTTCCCTTGCTACAGGCCCTCAGAGTGTTGGGCCCAGTCCCTCTGGATGCCTTAGTCCTCAATTGGGAAGGGAAGTTTCTATGCTTTTCCCCTTCCCTCTGCTGTTCAAAGTGCTAGTCAAAATCAGATCTCAACCCTGCAAGATGATCCTGATTGCTCCAGATTGGCCCAGACAACCTTGGTATCCACCCTGCTGTCCTTAGCAGTCCATCTTCCCTCTGTCTTCCCAGGAATCACAACCTGTTAACCTGTGCTCAGGGAGGGTTTGTACCAACCTCAAATCTCTCAATCTCAAGGCCTGGCTCTTGAAGAGTTAGAGTTTGCTGATTTACACCTCTCCCAAGGTGTAATGGATATCCTGAAGGCTTCTAGAAAACCTTCTACCAGGGCTACTTATAATTCCAAATGGAAGAGATTTTCTATGGTGCTCTGAAATCATATTTCCCAGAATCTGCTGATTTACCTACAGTCCTGGATTACATGGTCCATCTAAATACCTTGGGGCTGAGACCAGCTACCCTGAAAGCGCATCTGGCAGCTGTGTCTGCCTTTATTTCAGCAGGTAAGCCCTCTTCTCTTTCAGCTCACCCTGTATTCTCCCAGTTTTTCAAGGGATTGCTTCACACCAACCCTCCATTCAGGGACCCTGCCACTGCCTGGGACCTTAATGTTTGCATTGCTCAGCTTATGCAACCCCCTTTTGAGCCTTTGTCTTCAGCAGAGCTTAAGTACTTGACTTGGAAAACTGTGTTTCTGGTAGCCATCACTTCTGCCAGACGCATAAGTGAATTACAAGCTTTGTCAGTGGAGCCTGATTTTATCTCCATTCATAGAGATAAGGTGGTCCTCAGGACTAGCAGGAAGTTCCTAAGGTGGTTTCAGATTTCCACCTTAATCAATCTATCTCTCTTCCTGTGTACTTCACTGACCATTCCTCCTCTGGCGAGAGGAGGCTGCACAGTTTAGATGTCAAAAGAGCCCTTAGCTACTACATAGAGTGTACCAAGGGTCACAGGTTTGACTCCCTCCAACTATTCCTCACTTATGGTGAGGTTGGTAAGGGAAAACCTGCCACTAAGACATCCATTGCCAGGTGGATTGTCTCTTGTATCCAATTTTGTTATGAAAAACTGGGTAAGGTTCCTCCCTCAGGCCTGAGGGCTCACTCTACCAGAGGTACAGCTGCTTCCCTGGCTGCTGTCAGGACATCCTATTCTAGAGATATGTCAAGCAGCTACCTGGAAAACAGTTCATACTTTGCAAGCATTACTCCTGGATGTCCAGGTTGAGGGTGATGCCGGTCTGTGCAGCTGTGCTTCAGAGCCTATTTCCCAAGTAGGTTCCAGTCCCTCCTCCATGGAGGTACTGCTTTAGATCTGCATATGTCATAATATAGCAAGACTTCATGTTGTTTGAAGAAAAAATTACTCACCTTAGTAATGTTGTTTCTTCTATTGGAGTCTTGCTATATTATGACCTCCCCCCTGCCCCTCTCAGAACCTCTGTTTTTGGGATGTGGGTGGGCAGTGCAGTGTTGGCACTTAGTAGGTGCCCACCTTGTTGTTTTCACCCCTCCTTTTTTAGGGTGACTTGGTGTTGTGTTTTTCATTTTTTGGGTCTCCTGACTCGAGTCTTTGTTTTGGGACCAAAAAATGTGTTATTATGTTAGTAGCCAGTTGGCTAGTGTAGGTTTACAGCTTCCACACAGGACCGCAGCGAGTTTAGCTCATAAAGATCTGATGGTTTGAGTTTGAAGAACAACAGACAGAGTTTTCAACCAAGCTCGAGCTCAGCGTTCCATGCCTGGCATGGAAAGTTAACTCTTTCACCTCCGGAGCAGTTCGAAGGTTGGGACTTACTGCATATGTCATAATATAGCAAGACTCCAATAGAAGAAACAACATTACTAAGGTGAGTAATTTTTTCTTTTGTCATTAAGCAGCATTTGGTTTTTACACATAGCTTTTAGGGCCATTTCAGGTGTTGCAGAGGCCATATATGCATACATTCTGCATGTGAGGCAGAAGCATAGTCAGAATTATGACGTTAATGTCGGGCAAATAACATGTGGGCAGACAAAAGTCGGGAATGCAACCCAGTCGGGATTTTAGAGTCTGGCAAATCCATGTCGGGATTTTGAGGGTCGGGAATTAGTACGGATCCCCTGGCGGGCCCCCAATTTAGTGCTGTGTATGTTATGCAGACCTCCGTGCAGGTCCACCTATCACTACTACTGCTTACTGACCTATGTACATGTCCACGCTTGCTTACACTATCATTGCTCATTGCTTACACAGATCATTGCTTCATGCCTACTGCCATCTCTTGGCTTCAGCCTCTGGGATTCTGCTGCACTCAGTTCTGCATTCGACCTTGCAAGGTCTCAGCACTCAATGCTCATTTCGATCTCATCACGCTGTGCTCATTCAGCTCACCAGCTTTTCAGCTCTCAGTCAATTTTGGGCATGCCAGCCATTCTATTCAGGTGCAGGGTTCCTGCGGCTGGTGGTCTCGCTCTGCATTTAGTCCACATCTTGAACGTGTCCAGCTTGGGGTGGGATCCTTCTCACCTGGCCCATAGCTGGGAATGTCCTTGCCCTGTGATTGGCTTTAGCTGCCTGCTACATGACAGCAGCTCTTGGTGAAGAATTTAAGAGTAGTGGTGAAGGGTGGAAAAAGTTACCTTCTTTGGCTCTAGTGTTCCACTATAACGGTTAGCCATTGATTTTAGTGGTTTCCCTAGCAAGGCACCTTCACCGCATTCTCCCTATGACTGCCTCTGGTTCACCTGGTTTGAGTTTAGGGTGGGAAGGCTAGGTGAGTGCCTCAGCAGTTGTTGCTCTCCTCCTGTGCCTTGGATGCATGTATTGTTGCAGAGTTTTCTCGAAACCTTCCATGGCATTCCCGTTAGAGGGTTTGAATGAGAGCCTTCCTCCAAATTGGAATATTTTCCACCTTCCTATAATTGGGTTTTCCAAATTGCAGCTGCAGAGCCGTCACTAAATAAACTATCCCAAGCCTGGAGGGAAGGTGACCTAGGCCTTGGATCCCCAGAGATTTTCTCCTCATAGGGTTTTTTTTCTCTCCTCCATTGCCTCAGGTCATAACTGTTAGTTAGCATAGTAGTGTCCCCTAGTTCTTTAGGTAGGTTCCACTGTTGGTGGAGGTGGAGGATGTCCTGCCATTCCCTCTCTCCTTAGAGAATCCCCTAATTCTCATTGCACACCATTAGTATCATGCTACGCAAATCTGGGCATTTCATTACATTATCAAACTGAGCATCTCATTACGTTATCAAACTGTCTATGCTTCTCTACTACTAAGTCACAGTTACTGCTACTACATCACAGTTACTGCTTACTCATATGCTTCATGTTGCCTCATTCTTTTGGGGTATGTTTGCTCTACATTTCTTTTGGGGATTCCTAAGGTACCATGGCACCTCTAGGGGTGGAAACCTCTCTCTCCGAGGGTTCCTTGCCTTTTGTACCCCTACAAGGTGGTAATTCCTCTGAAGTAGAGTGCGAATGGCCAAAACCAAACCAACACAGTTGCACAAGCATAATACTATACTGGCTGCACAGGACATTGAATTGGAAGGCTAGGCCTGTAGTTCAATGAACAAGCAGACAGCCACTCCCACTTCCTGAGCTATATAAGCAGTTCCTCTCAGCCTCATTGTGAAGAACTTTTTCTTTGCCCCACCATCCTCCCCTCCTCCTCCAGCGGCAGCACTTCTCTCCTTAGGGAGATTCCTAAGGTACCTTTAGCCACGGGAATCGTCCTGTGGACCCTTCTTCGAGGGTTCCTTGTCTTTCGTACTCCTGCAGGGTGGTAATTCCTCTGGAACAGAGTATGAACGGCCAAAACCAAACTAACACAGTTGCATAAGCATAACACTATACTGACTGCGCAGGACACTGAATCTGTAATTCAGGGGGTTGACCTTCAGATGCAGTTTGACATCCACAAGCTTGTTTACAGAATTATTAACAGGAAAGTAGCTCTGGGCTAGGATTGTCTATTTTGCTGCAACAGTTAAAGACTAGATGTGCTCTTCAGGCTGGCTCCAGGAAAGAAACTGACAAAGTTCTGGTACATTTTGTGAGAACCAGGAGATGTAACTTAACAATCAGAATTCAGAGTTTAAACTGCCAGGAAAAGACATCTTATGAAAAAGAGAGTAATGTTTTGTTTAGAGGGAGATAGAGAGACTGAGATTTAAATTGAGAGAGGGAGTTGGATGAAGGATTTTTGTTTGTACTGGGCAGACTAGATGGGCCAAGTGGTCCTTATCTGCCGTCAAAGTCTATGTTTCTATGTTTCTATACTGCCTTTAGGAAGAGCTGTGCTGTACAATTTTATTTTTCCTGTTCTACTGTTATTGATAACAATAAAATGTAACTTGCAAATGTTATTACTTTTCCTGGTCTGCCTGTGCTTCCTGATCTGTGCCTATATGACAATGGCACACAGCCGATGTGCCGAGCCAGCACTATGAATATGGCCATACCAATGCCACCTAAGCAAATACATTCCCTATGACTACTGAGTATTGTACACATTTCACATATCACCTGTGATCCAGTGTACACCCAGAAAACACCAACAAGAGAGCAGTACACAAACACCGAGTACCAGTGTGACATGCACCACCTCAACAGTATCATGCCCACCAGTGTCAATGCCAAGTGCAGGGATAAAAGTGGTCGCTCACATGCCTGTGATGGGCCAGGTTCACTTTGAAAGCTATCCCAGGACCCCCTGCATGGCCACATGCTATACTGTGGTGGCCAGGAGGCTCTTCTATATCTGTCAGGGCTAGAGCATTAGACAGCTTGGCCCCTGAGGACTTCAGGTTTACATGGACCCAACTAGCATTTCCAGGAGTGTATCCACAATTGAAGTAAAACTAACAGGTCTGTAGTTATCCAGGTTCTCACTGTCTCACCTTTGTGCAGTAGTACCATGTCTGTGGATCTCCAATCCTCAGTGACTTCTTCTGTCTCCAGGCAGCATCCGAATAGCGCAGCAAGCCCTTTGTGGACCTTGTCCACTGTGACCACCACTTTGTCCATTTTTCATATCCCCTTTTATGATGTCTTCACCCCTCTATCTGGCAGTAGTACCCCATCTTCCACTGCAAATACTGAGCAGAAGTTATGTAGTATCATGTCCTTGTGCCCGTCATCCTCGACATCCCTCTCCTCTACTTCAGCCTTTATGTCCCTCCATTACCATCCTCTTTTCCCTGATGCACTGTACCTGAAGACTTTGCTGTCTCCCTCTTTCACGCTTTCTGCTATCCGCAACTCTAGCTTTGCTTTAGACTTCCACACTGTTCCCTTTGCTTCCTGTAGTTTCATCTGGCACTCCATCCACAGTTTCTCCCATTACATACACTTGTACTTCTTGAAGGCCATTTGCTTGACTCCCCACACCTCCCTAGAAAGCCAGATTGGTCTCCTGTGCATTTTATGTTTGGCAACTTTTGGCATGCAGGAATCTATTATTTCCATTAAGGCCCCTTTCACTATTCCTCATTTAACCTCAACCCCCACCCCCGAACTGCCTCGCTCTAGGTTGTCTGTGATCAGTGTTTTCATACCTTCAAAATCCACTTTTCTAAGGTCCAGTACAATGGCCTTGGATGATGACTTATGATTCCCTGGATATCTCAAACCACACCAAGTCTCGGGCTGCTGGACTCCAGTGGCTTCCCAACCCTGCCTCGGCCTCAGCTGTGTTACTGTTATACAGTACCAGGTCTAGAATGGCCTCCTGTCTGTTAGACTCCCTGACCAATAGCACTAGGAAGCAGTCTTGCATGATGTCTAGCAGCGACTGACTCCTCCCACTTCTTGCTATAGGAATCCCCTAGTCTATGTCAGACATATTAAGATCCACACTATCACCACCTCCAATTCCTGCCTCCCTTCAGATCCCCCTCTAGATCCCTGTTCCCATCCTCATTTTGACTGGATGGGCAGTAGACCACAACTAGTCTGATCCCCAAGTGCTTGTAATTGCCCCAAATTGAGTTTATCCACCTTTTTTTTCATATTCTGTTAACCTCCCCTCCTGGCATCCGCAGGCAGCTATCTTCCCCCTGCCTTGCCACCTAAGTCTGTTCACTGCTCCCCCAGCACCAGTGAACCCCTAGTTCTCCCATGGATTTCCCCTCATGGTGGGGCTGGGAAGGGGAGAGCCATTCTCCCCCCACCCAGGACAACACATTCAGTTCGGAGTCTCCAGTGGTCCAATGACAAAGTGGGACATCGGTTGGCAGGCAGGGATCACAGAGCCTGTGGATGACATCTTTTCCATTTTCTGCCCTCTCCTTCATGCCCGTCAGAGTGCGTGAATGGAGGCACGTGTGCATGCCATGTTGCCATGTTCTTATGCCTCCCTGACTCCTACACTGCCACCCAATCTCCACCAGGAGGCAGCCAAGAAGCAGGATGACCATCCCTCCCTCCCTGCCCGGGAGAGGAGAGTAGTCTGTCGGACGCTCAGTCCTCTCCCTCCCCTGCCAACCCCATGGCTACCCGCACTCACTCCCAAGCCCGGGTCACCTGCATGGTGCAAGGTGTGGTACCCAGCACCTCAACCCTCAGCACCTCCAGGCCAGCACCCTCCCCCCGATAGCTGAGTCCTCTAAAGGCCTCTATTCCCTCTCTTACATATAGGGCCACCCACTCCTCTTCCTTTCCCCCATCCTTTCTGTATGTATCATGGTGGCCCAGGATTGCAAGGTCCCACATATTTCCCCTGTCACCTATGTCTCCATTCAAACCATTATCTCAAGACTTGCCTCTGTTACTAGTACCCAAAGTTCACACATTTTGCTACCCAAGTTCCTGGCATACAGGTTAACTGCCCTCCACATGTCCCCCCCCCAAGTGTTTTTCCCTGATGCTGTCTTCTGCTTATTTGTGTTCTGTTCACATCTCTCTACCTTATACTCTTTGCTGGCCATGCCTATGCCCTCCCCCTCTTGTCTCCCCTACCACTGTAATAAGGCATAGCCTTATCCAATGCATAAACCCGACACCATTAATTCCTTGGGACAGGCAACTCATGGCAAGAAACTTCCTGCCTGAGGACCTAACTCAGCCAGACTTTTTTTTTTTAATAGAAAGGATTCTTTAGATGTTAACCTTATTTCATCCTCAGTGGCTGGCTAGTACATTAGAGCAAAGGATCTGCGTGTCATCACCGGTGGCCACCTTAAGCAAACCAGCCAGTACAATCATGCCTACAGTGAGGCATCAAGGACACTACGGTGTACTGGGAGGGGTTTTGATAGCAGGAGAAGGGAAGTGATACTGCCCCTTTACAGATCACTGGTGAGGCCTCACCTGGAAGATTGTACCCAGTTCTTCAGCCATCACTTGAGAAAGGACATAGACAGGATGGAGTCAGAACCAAGACATGTCACCAACATGATCAATGCCCTGCAGGGCAGATAATATGAGGAAAGGCTGGAAGCCCTGAAAATGTACACACTGGAGGGTAGATAGGTGAGGGGGGACATAGCAGAGACTTGTAAGTTTCTAAGGGCTATACATAGGCTGAACATTGAAGATCTGTTTGTTAGAAACAGGGAGATGGTCATGAGGGGGCAAGATTGAAAGTTAGGGTGGGTAAATTCAGAAGAGATATGATGAAGTTCTACTTCATTGATGGGCTACTTGAGCTACAGAACAGGTGCCAGCGAAAGTGGTGGTGGCAGGTACCCTCAGTGGGTTCAAACTTGACTGAGACAGAGCAAGGGGACTCCTAGTACAACTAGGGGAAATCAGTGAGGTAGGAATGTAGGTTGGGAGTAGAGGGGGACAGCCCATAGTACACTAGGTCAAGAGGTGAGGTAGTTATAATATGGGCAGACTCGAAGGACCATCAGTCTCTTTCTGCCATCAGAGTCTATGTTTCAATGTTTCTGTGATCGTACTTCCTAGTACATTCCAAGTCGCCAGGCACCTTCCCGCAAAACCTACACTTTGATAATGTACCTTACGGACGAGGCTGCAGGGTTAAAATACGTATACATTGTAGGGTTACCCCATGGTCCAGCAGCACCATGTTGTGTTTCCGTGCAGGCAACCCAAGTTTGGGAGCAATCTCAGGTTACCATGTCAGGAGGCAGGCTGGGCCAAGGCAGCTGCCGTGCAGCAGTGTGCCTGTGCCAGGGAGGGTCAGCAGTGAGCCCCAACACCACAGCGACCCCTGCGGCTGGGCCAAGGCAGCTGCCGTGCAGCAGTGTGCCTGTGCCAGGGAGGGTCAGCAGTGCGCCCCAACACCACAGCAACCCCTGCAGCTGGGCCAAGGCAGCTGCCGTGCAGCAGTGTGCCTATGCCAGGGAGGGTCAGCAGTGAGCTCCAACACCACAGTGACCCCAGCGGCTGGGCCAAGGCAGCTGCCATGCAGCAGTGTATCTGTGCCAGGGAGGGTCAGCAGTGAGCTCCAACACCACAGTGACCCCTGCGGCTGGGCCAAGGAGCCTGCTCCTGCTGCAGTGTGCCTGTGCTAGGGAAGGTCAGCAGTGAGCTCCAACACCATAGTGACCCCTGTGGCTGGGCCAAGGCAGCTGCCGTGCAGCAGTGTGCCTGTGCTAGGGAAGGTCAGCAGTGAGCTCCAACACCACAGTGACCCCTGCAGCTTGGCCAAGGAGCTTGCTCCTGCTGCAGGGTCTGTTGGGACTGAGTGAGGCTTTGAGCTTCACTCACATCAGGGGAGGGGGGAGGGGACAGAATAGGAAGGAGAAAAACACATCTGTCTATATGACAGTCTGCGCCTCAGCAGTTCCCTTATGTCCTTGTACCTGCTGGCATTGGATCCTGGTCCACACAGTGGACTGCCTCAGGAGGGAGGATAGAAACAGAATTTTCTGGCAGATAAGGACCACTTAGCCCACCTAGTCTGCCCATTATTCCCTGCCTACAGTATCACTGCCGATCCTACTTGATGTCCAGTCCATGCACACACACACACTTTCCCTAAGATTCCCTTATGTCTATCCCGTGCATTCTTGATCCCCACCACTATTTTCACCCCCACCACCTCCCTGGAAGGCTGCTCCAGGAATCCACCACTCTTTCTGTAAAGAAATACTTCCTCACATCTTTCCTGAATCTACCCCAGCTTCATAGTATGTCCCTTGTCCTGGAGCACATTTTTTCTGAAAAATACAGTGCTAGCCTAGATGTTGGACTGCCAACTGACATGATTCTTTGGACTTCAAAAAAGCTTTTGATACTGTTCCCCACTTAGAATTAATAAACAAACTCATAACAATGGGGTATAGTACGTATTTGGTAAAATGGGTAAAATCCTGGTTAAGGGGGAGAACACAGCAAGTAAGGATTAATGGTGGACTTTCTACTGTGAGATTAGTGATTAGTGGTGCCCCACATGGGTCCATCTTGGGACCAACATTATTTAGTAACTTTGTACATGATTTACACCAAGGGTTAAGTAACCAAATTGTGAAATTTGTGGATGATACCAAAATCTGCTGTGAAGTGGATACGGAGGTAAAATATCTCTCCCTGGTAAAGGACCTTCAACTAATTGAAAATTGGGTGGCAGCAAATGAAATGGAGTTCAAACTAGAAGAATGCACTGTCCCACACATAGGCCGAAATAAACCAAGAAACTCCTATATGTTAAAAAGTGTCAGCGTGGCTCAGTTGGTAGTACATCTGCTTCTGGACCAGAGGGTCGTGGGTTCTTGTCCCACACCGGGATTGAGCTTGCACCTAAAAAATCACTGGCAGTATCAGGGGGGTGCTGTACTGCTGGGGTGTGCCGTCCTTCGGATGAGACGTTAAAACCGAGGTCCCTTCTACCCATCCTGGTGTTGTCCTGGTGGATGTCCAGGTGGAAGTAAAAGAACCCAGGGCACTCTTTGCAAAGAGTAGGGGACATTCCTGGTGTCCTGGCCAACATTCCCCTTCCCATAAACTGGTTCATGCAATTATCCAGGCTGTGTGCGGGTGATGATGTGAGATATGGCCACCACTACACATTCAGTCACTTCACTACCAGTCTAGCATTGCCTGTAAAGCGCTTTGGGATACACTGTATATGAAAAGTGCTATATAAATGCTGATTCTTCTTCTTCTGTACTACATGAAAGAGATTTGGGCATCTTAATTGATAACTCATTTTATATGCATACCTACTGCATGTAAAAAAGACCACCCAGACGGCCAATAAAATTATCAATATGATTAGGAAGGGATTTATAGCTAGGGATAAAGATTGCCTAATTTGTTAATACAGGTCCTATGTTCGACCACATATTGACTATGGGTCCTCATTTTGGTCACCCTATTTGAGGCAGGATATTAAACTCCTGGAAGGTGTACAAAGATGGGCTATGAAAATTATTCCATGGCAAAAAAATAAATCCTATAGCCAAAGGCTTGAGGAACTGAACCTAATGACACTGGAACAAAGGAGGGCTAGGGGGGATTTACTAACATGCTAAAATTGCCAGCAGAGTAGGCCTAATGGTCTTTCATGTCTGCTCATGAGTCAGCCCCTATACTGGGTGCCAACTTTGCTGTCCCCGTCCCCACCCCTTTGGGTTTCTCTATCCCCAGTCCAAGATATTCCCCATGTATCAGACTTCCTCAACTCAACCCTCCCCTACACCTGCCCCAGCCTCTCTTGAACCGCTCTACACTCTCTGCCTCCACCAGTCCCTTGGGCAATGCATTCCATGGTTCCACCATCCTCTCAGTGAAGTAGCACCTCCTCCTCTCCCCCCTGTGTCTCCCCCCTCCAGCTTCCACCCATGCCCTCTAGTTGCCCCCCCTCTTTCCTTTGGAACACCCCTGCTGAGCCTCCCTTATTAATCCCCTTCATATACTTGAATACCTCTATCATGCCCCCCATCCCTCCTCTTCTCCAGAGTGTATATGTTGAGCTCCTCGAGCCTCTCCCCATAGGTCCTTTCCCCAAGCCCCAGATCATTTTGGTTGCCCTCCTCTGGACCCTCTCCAGGACTGCAATGTCCCTCTTTAAGTGCGGTCTCCAAAACTGCATGCAGCACTCGAGGTGCGGCCTAACCAAGCAGTTATACAGAGGGAGGATCACTTCCCTCCTTCTGGAGGCAATCCCCTTAGCGATGCATCCCAGCATCCTATTGACTTTGGCTGCTGCCCCCCTACAAGTCTCAGAGTTGTTCATTTTGATGTCTACCACCACCCCCAGGTCCCTCTTACCCATCGAGACTTGTAGCATTTCTCCCCCCAGGGTATACACTTGATTCGGGTTTCTAGCCCTCAGGTGCAGAACCCTGCATTTCCCAGCATTGAACTTCAGTTTCCACTTCCTCGAGCACCTCTCCAGAGCCTCCAGGTCCTCCTGCAGGGCCAATCTCCCCTTCTCCCCATCCACCACCACTCCCAGCTTCGAGTCATCCGCAAAGAGACTCACTTCACTCCTGATACCCTTCCTTATGTCAGAGACATAGGCGTTAAATAGGAGGGGCCCTAGGACTGATCCCTGGGGGACCCTACTAATGACCCTCCTTGGAAATGAGACTAGCCCCCTAACCACCACCACCCTCTGAGTACACTCCGAGAGCTAATTTCCTATCCATCTGATCATCTGCTTCCCCACCCACATTTCCCCCAGCTTCGCCAGCAGGCCACTGTGAGGCGAATCAAACGCCTTGCTGAAGTCAAGAAAGAGGATGTCCACCGTCCTGCCCTGGTCCAGGGCACTCATCACCCAATCGTAGGACTCCAAAAGGTTTGTCTGACATGCTCTTCCAGGGACAAAGCCATGCTGTCTGTCATCCAGGTACCCTAATTTCTCCAGTGCCCCCCCCCAGCCTTTCCTTGATAATACCCTCCATCACCTTGCCCACCATCAACGTAAGGCTAACGGGCTTGTAGCTTCCCGTCTCCTCTCTTATTCCTCCCTTGTGGATAGGCATGATATGGGCCACCCTCCAGTGCTGGGGTACCCACCCCGTCTTCAGAGAGATGTTGAAAAGCTCTGCCAGGGGGGCCGCCAGGACATCCGCCAGTTCCCTCAGCACCCTGGGATATATTTTATCTGGTCCTGGTGCTTTCTCCATCCTAAAGGACCTGAGGGCTTCCCTCACTTTCTCTACCAGGATTTCCACCTCCACGTCCTCCCCCTTGGCCCACTGATCTGCCTTCCCCCTACCTGATGGTGCTGCCCCCCATTGCAATTATTGCAATTATTTCAAATACTGAATATTCCTGAAATTGCATCTCAGTACAACATAACATTTAAGACAAGGTCTCTCAATCTTAGGTTACATAACAAGCAATTAGAAGTACCAAGGGTGCTTGTTAAAAAAAGGGACAATTACTTTACAATAAGGGCATCAAGGAAATGGAACAAGCTACTGCAGATCTTGTAAACATTTAAGCCTTTGGATCATTTAAGAAGGAACTGGATAGATATCTGGGATTCTAGCAGACCTAATTGCCCACACAATATGAGAGACAGTATTCATTGGCTTATGCCTTTTTCTGACTTTACATACCAAGTTACATCCCTGCTGTATCTCATTTACCCCATGAGGTATTTAAAGGTCTCTATCATATTCCCCCTTTCCCTACTCTTTTCCAGTGTGTATGTATTTAGGTCCTTAAGTCTCTCCTTGTAGGGCTTCTGATGTGAACCATGCACCATTTTAATTGCCCTCCTCTGGACTGCCTCCAGTCCGTCTATGTCCTTCCGGAGATGCGGTCTCCAGAACTGTACACTGTACTGTAGGTGGAATCTTATTAGTGATCTATACAGAGGCTATACCACCTCCCTCTTTCTGCTGGTGATACCCCTCCTATGCACCCCAGTATCCCACTAACCCTTCCAACTGCCTTGTCACACTACCTGGCCACCTTTAGGTCATCTGATATGATCACCCCCAGGCCTCTTTTTCTTTCCTGCTTGGTGGCCATAAGCACTACCCCACCCCAATTTTGTACTCTGCCACTGGGTTGCTGTGCCTCAAGTGCATTACTTTGGACTTTTCGCATTGAAACTCAGCTACCATACCCTCGACCACTCCTCAAGTTTTCTCAGGTCTCTGCTCATCCCCGGAGTACTCACCCTATTGCAGATTTTGGTGTTATCCACAAAGAGGCAAACCTTTCCTTCCAACTCCTCTGCAATGTCACTTATAAAGACATTAAAGAGGCCCGGTCCCAGCACTGATCTCTGAGGCACTCGCTGGTCACTCTCCCTTCCTTGGAGTGAACTCCATTTACCACTACCCTCTGCCACCTATTCTCTAACCAATTTTTTAGGTACTTTACCACCTTTGGATCCAATCCTAAGCTACTCAGCTTGCTTACTAGCCTTCTATGTGGAACAGTGTCAAAAGCCTTACTGAAATCTACATAGGCCACATCCACCGCTCCACTCTGATCTAATTACTTGGTCACCCAGTCAAAGAAACCTATCCGAATCTTTTGACATGACCTCCCCACAACCTGTGAATCCATGCTGTCACAGTAAGGATTAACTCATGACAGAGAGTAGGTTACTGGAGAATTAATCCATGCCTGGGGGGGCATGAGGCTGCATGCCGAGTGCTTCCAACCACCCAGTCATGGATTAATATCCCAGTTAAACTACGCTCTGGAGCGGGTTAATTCACTTATAACATGGCTGTCTAACGGGTCACTCTCCAACGGCTGCATTCCAGTGACTGCCACCTGTAGCTGCAGAAAGGAACTGGCAGTGCAAAGTGAAAGACACCAGCAGTGCAAACGCCCTGATATAACACAGCAAGGAGAAACCCGCTGAGGTGAGTGCTTTACTTCACAGAGCAACGGGACACAGAGTATTGTTTCCCGTGGGGGGGGCACTCAAACACAGAAAGATGCACAGCAGCAGTGGTCACTTCCCAGTTAAGGGTAGGAGCGTGGGATTGTCAGGATATTGTTTTCCAGGGATAAGGGGGAAATACAGAAAGACAGACACAGGTGTTACTGCAGAGGTGAGGGGTTTGCTTAAGGTGGGGGACAGAGGCACAGAGCACAGGGATGGGACATGCATGCACAATTGTTTCCCAGGGGAAGATACAGAAAGTCTCCTCCTGGTTCAGTGATAACTGCGCTCCTGCTCCCTCTGGATTGCAACCACCCAGAGACTTGCAAGTGTGGTCCCAACAGCCCTTCCCTCAGGACACCACGCTCGTTCCCAATACCAACCATGGATTACTTGGAAAGTAATCCATGGTCTGGTGACCTGTCTTGGCCAATCAGTACATTGTCCATAGCCATGTTATAAGGTTTTGTAATCCATTGGATTCAAGATATTCCATAATCCTTTCCTTCAGCAGTGACTCCATTAACTTTCCCACCACCAATGTTAGGCTTTCTGGACTATAATTGCCATCCTCTTCCCTGCTACCTCTTTAGTGAAGTGGGACTACATCTGCCCTCTTACAGTCCTCTGGAACTACACCTGTTTCCAATGAGCTGTTAAACAGGACTGTCAGAAGTGCAGCCAGTACCTCCCTGAGCTTCCTCAATACCCTTGGATGCACCTCATCTGGCCCCATTGCTTTGTTCACTTTCAGATTAACAAGTCCCTTCAGGACTCTCTTCTCTGAAAACAAACTAGTTTCCACCACCCTCCCTCCAATGCTCCTGTTACTTTTTTGTGGCTCCTCCCCTTCTCCTTCCTCTGCGAACACTGAACAAAAGTACTTGTTCAGGATGTCTGCCTTTTCCTGCCCCCCCCCCCGCACAGTTCCCCTTCCCTTTAATCTTACAATCCCACCCTGGTCTTCCTCCTTGGACTTAGATACCTATAAAATATCTTGTCGCCCTTCATCACTGCCAAGGCTATTCTCTCTTCAGTTTATGCCTTTGTGCTCCTTGCTGCTCTTCCTGCTTCCCTCTGTTTCCCCTGATACGCCCTCTTATTCTACTACCTCTGAATCTCATTATACCTTCTGAATGCTACCCTTTAAGCCTTTTCCTTTTTCTGCCACCTCTTTTGAGAACCATGTTTGTTGCTTTCCCTATGGCCCTTTTTAGCTTTGCTCACTGTCCCTCCACCCCCCAGGCCCCCCTTCCCCACCAGGTCATCTCTGAAGCATTCACTCATCTTTTTAAAATCTGTCCTCCTGAAGGTCAGGACCCTCACCCTTGTGTGGTTCAATTCCACAGCCGTCCTTGTATTGAACCACACTGTATGTTGGTCGCTGTTCCACAGGTGGCCTCCTACCTTGTCATCTGCAACATTGTCCCTGTTAGTGAGTGCCAGGTCCAGTATTACCCTATCATGAGTGGGTTCACTGACTAGTTGCCTGAGGAATGTCCCCTGCTGGGAGTCCAGGGTGTCCCTGCTTCTAGCTGAAGTCGCAGGTGGGAGGTTCCAATACACATCCGTAGATTCAAATCCCCCACCAATGGCATCTCCCCCTTTTCTGCCATCTTGCCAATAGCTTCAACTAATACAGTACGGTTGCATAAGAACTTACCATAACAGTAGATCTTTGAGAGTATCTCTTGCAGCAGGTCATTATGTGTGGGATATCAATCACAGGTGTCATTTCCTCCAGATGACTTTCTCAACATTTGACCCTGGGACCTCCCCCTAGCACCACCATGTGGTGTTCACCTGTCAGGTATAAAAGGGTGAGGTCCCAGCTACGCCTCTGTTCTTTTCCATCCTGGATATCGAATGTGTAAACATATCTCAGGCCTCCAACAGGAACTGAGGAGGGAAATCAAGGCAGCAGCTCATGGAGTGATAAAAGACAGGAGCAAGGAACCCTTCTGAAGCAGCAGCAAGGGGAAAGGAGAGCGGGTCTGTATGACCTGTTGCAAGAGATATTCTCGAAGATCTACTGTTACAGTAAGTTCTTATGCAACCGTACTATGTTCTTCAAGGCAATCTCTTGTAGCAGGTCATTACGTGTGGGAAGATTGACAAGCAGTTATTATACCCAGTGGGAGGAGGAAGTTAATCATGAAGGCCTAGGACAGTAGTCCTTGTAGGACTGCCCTTCCAAAAACGGTTCACCTCTTAGAAACGATGTCTAGACTGTAATGCTTGGTGAAGGTATGTACAGTAGACCATGTGTCGACTTTGCAAATATCCAAGGCAGAAATGCCCCAGAAACATGCCATAGAGGTGGCCATGCCTCTGGTAGAATGGGGTTTTACAACTCCTGTGAGAGGTTTTTCATATTTTGCATAAATAAACGTAATACAGTGACCAACCATGTGGACAAGCACTGCTATGAAATACTAACGCTCTTGTTTCCAGGGTGAAAGAAACAAAATGTTGCTCGGTTTTTCGCAGCTGTGACGTGCCGAGAAGGTAAATGCTCAATGTTCTATGCACATTGACAGTATGAAGCAGGGCTTCTCCTGGATTCTGAGGCTCTGCAAAGTACACTGGTAATTGGATGATCTGATTTAAAGTAAATTCAGAAACAACTTTTCGCAAGAATGCCGGGTTAGTGCATAAAGACTCCCTGTCATTATGAAATTGTATGCATGGAGGTTTGCACATTAGTGCATTCAACTCCAAGACACGTCTGCCAGACGTAATGACAACTAAAAACATAGTTTTCTATGAAAGATAAGGGAGGTCGCTGGATTCAGCGGGCTCAAATGGACTCGTAGTCAATTTTTCAAGCACAAAATTCAAATCCCAGACAGGAACTGGATCCCGGATATGGGGATGTAGGTGCAGAATGCCTTTTAAAAAGGTTCAAATCAAAGGCAACTGGGACAAAGAAATATTATCCACAGGTAAATGAAATGCGGCAATGGCCGAAAGGTGGACTTTCACAAAGGAATATTTCAGTCCACCCTCTGACAAAGAGAGCAAATAATCTAAGACACATTGAGGGGAACACTTATAAGGATCTAAGTCCAATGCAGACGCCCAAATAGAAAAGCGTTTCCACTTCAGGGAGTAGGAAAACTGAGTAGATGGCTTCCGAGCACCCCTGAGAACTTCTGCCACCTTTGGGGACACCTGGTAGTGTGAGAGGACTATGTCCTCAGGAGCCAGGCATGCAGGTGGAGGAAGTGATGGTCCGGATGTAACAGGGAGCCTTGTGCCTGGGACAGTAAAGCCCGGCAAATTGGCAGACATATTGGCTCTTTTTCCGAGAGCTGTAGAAGTAGAGGGAACCAAATCTGTCGTGGTCAAAATGGCGCTATGTGGTAGACTGGACAGAATGTATGGGGACCACCGATGAAATGGGAGTAGACAGTGGTACCAGATGTGCAGCCATCGATGAGGGGTATACATAGGACCCCAGGATCGTCGATGAGGGTGACAGCATTATGCCTCATGGGGCAAGGCCAGTTGTGGATGATGGGATCGTCAACTGTCTGAAGTCCCTGTTGTCAATGGAGTGTCCTGAATCATCATCAATGGTAGAATCATTGACAGAATGCCATGCATCGTCAACGATGATCAGATCGTCGACAGGCCATGAGGCAAGGCCATTGACAAGAGGATCATCGAATAGCCTGCAGCCATTATTGATGGACAATAGCTGGGAAGCATGGAAGGAGGAGGCAGCTTAGGAAGCTGTAGGACAACCCCAGAACCCACCATCGATGGAGGAGCCATCGACGGGGGAAGAGAGGAGCCCACAATCATCGATGGTGTGGAAGACGATGTGTATGGGGCTACCTTCTCAATACTCACTTTTATGGATTTTGAGGTCGTCAAGGGGGTGGTAGAGACATGCTTAGTTTTTGAGGCATGTTTCTTACCATGACCCTGTGTTGACATGAAGGAGTCCCCCATAGAGTGGTGAGACCCCAAAGATGATGCTGAGGGTACTCTGGGAGAGGAGCAGTGCTGCTGCTCCAGGAGGGCTACTTTCTGCTCCATGAGGAACTCACGGAGCTGCAGTAGTCATCGGCGTTTTGTCACTCTATTGAACCTGTTACAGAAGGCACACTGCATGGAGTTGTGTTCATGACCAAGGCAACGAACACAAACTTCGTGGAGGTCTTCTTTTGTGATTCTGTGGTCACAGGAACAACTTCGGAATAAAGGATCCAAAGACATTAGTATTACTTGTAAAAAAATAAAAGTTTTTCAATATAACTCTTCTTTGATGACTGGAAAGCAGGAACTCCGAAGGAGGACTTGTTGCATGCAGGTCACAGTTGAAAAGAACTGAAGAGTAGCTGGGACCTCCCCCTTTTATACCTGCCAGGTGAACACCACGTGGTGGTGCTAGGGGAGGACCCAGGGTCGACTGGTGAGAAAGTCATGTAGAGGAAATGACACCTGCGGCTGATATCCCACACGTAATGACCTGCTGCAAGAGATTGCCTCAAGGAAGATCTTATTTAACACCTTCCCCTGTGCTTGAGGTCTGTAGATCACACCAGTGCAAATGGAGGCTCCATTCCCCATCTCTAGAGTGACCCACAGTACCTCTGCTCCACTCCCCCCTGTATTCCCTGTATCTCCATTGCTTTTATGCCTTCCCTCACATAAAGCATCACACCCCTCCTTTTCCTTCCCACCCTGTCCTTTCTGAGCAGAGTATAGCTTGGTATGGCCATGTACCAGTCATGGTTTTCAAGTGCACCATGACTCGGTAATGGCCACAATATCCAGGTCAGCCTCTGCCATGACGACCTCTAGGTCTCGAATCGTATTTCCCAGACTTCTAGCATTCACACACATGGACTTCCAAATTCTGTTACCACTCTACTTGCTACCCCCCTTCTTTCCTGTTTGCCCTCTCTCCTTCCCCGTCTCTTTTTAATACTTCCTGTCACATCCCCCTTCATTTCTACTGCCTTGCTTCCTTTAATGCCTCTACTTCCCTCTCACTACTCGGAGGGTGAGATGGGGCTGCACCAGATGGATATCCAAAGAGTTACTGTCCCTAATGAAAGAGAGGGACAGTAAATGGAAAGCTTATAAAGCATCCCCTTCCCGCAACTCTGGAACGCCTATAGGTGCTTATGCAATACATGTAAGCAAACTGCCAAACCTCTAAAACGCAGTTTCTACCTGAACTTTTAAAGGAACAACCTTGGCAATCCCTGTAGCTTCTAGGCCTCAATTGGTTCCTTGCTCAATCCCAAGACCCATAGCCAAGTTACTCAGCTCACCTCCCTTCGGGCTCCCTGACTGATACCTCTGAGATTGAGCAGATTTTTGACAAAACATTTTCTGACCTCTCCGCCTATCTTACCAAACTACCCTCCCAGCCACCCCCTAGCTCTGGTAGTTAGGCTAACTACTCCCCCCCTCTGTCACCATGCCCTCCAAAACCCTCTCCTTCTACTTTAGAACCATCAGCCCAGGCGTTACCACCAAGCCCCTGAAGTAGCCCTGGCAGTGATGGACTTTTTCCCTCTTTCCTTAGGCTCATCTCTCCAGCAATCATTGAACCCCTCACCTTCATATTTAACCTTGCCCTCTCCACATCCACCATGCCAGACCCCTGGTAACATACTAATGTTGTGCTTATTGTCAAATTAGGCAATCGCCTTTCTCCTGGTAATTATAGGCCTATCTCCCTCCTCCCCCACCTGAGCAAGCTACTGGAAATAATCGTGCACTTCCAACTCTCGGAGCATCTTGGAAAGTATAACCTGCTGCACCCCTAGCAGCACAGCTTTCATAAGCACCACAGCACCACATCAGCCTTAGCCCATTTCTCTAACCATGTACTCAGAAACATGGACGCGGGTAAGACCACTGGTGCTGTATTCGTGGATCTGACTAAGGTCTTTGACCTTGTCGACCACTCCCTCCTCCACTCCACTCTGCTGCTGAGGGCTAAGGTGCTGGATGCCTAACCTTACAACATGCCAGCAACCTGGGTTAGAGAACAAGTCTGGACCATCAGAAGTCAGCAGTGGGGGGGGGGCAGAGCTGGATGGAGCTGCCGACAGGCTGCTCTCCTCTCCGAGGAGGTGGTAGTGTCAACCCTCAGTTAATGGCTGCCTCCTAGTGGAGGCCATGGGCAGCACAGGCCATGAGGGTGCCAGGCACTAGGCCAACAGGGGTGGGTGGAAGGGGGTTGTTACCAGGGCTGTAGATGCATGCGCACCTCCACGCGCATGTGCTTCTAGTCCTGGGGACCCTGGGATAAAATGGAGGAAGAAAATTCACCAGTGGCAGGATGCCAATCGAGTCCCCACAGGCACCACTCCCAGGCCGGGCATAAAGGTAAGTCCCAGTTATTCCAGGTGACAGGCCTGGGGGGGGGGTCAATCAGATGGGGGCTGTCAGCAGGAGTAGAAATTGTAACATGATAAAAAAAAAAAAAAGACAACAGCATGGTTTAGAAGCTACCTCAAAGGCAGGTCCCAGTCTGTTACAATTGGTACAGCCTCCTCCCCTGCCCTACCAGTATCCACAGGGGGTTCCCCAAGTCTCCATCCTTGGCCCCCTACTTTTTTCCATTTTTATTAATGCACTCCCAGCTGAGAACCTCACCTGTGAGGCTCTCCTCTATGCGGATGACCTTGTCATTTACCATAGCAACAAGTCTCTTGCAAATATCTCCTCTGCTCTTACAGTTAACAATGGTGCTGCCCACAACTGGTTTCTTTCCAACAGACTCTTGGTAAATGAAAAGAAAACAAAAGCAATGTTATTCGGATCCAAACCATTTCTCACAAAGGTCTCCAAGGCAAATTCATCCCTCCTTGTACCCACACCTGCTCCCCCTTCCCTCGAAAATGTCCCTAATTTCAAATACTTAGGTGTCACCCTGGACCCCTCCCTTATGTTTACCGACCACGTCAATAATTCTGTGCGCAGAGTTAATCAGAAGCTAGGTGCTGCCTACAGCCTAAATCAGTTCCTGTCTTATGAGGCGCATCTAGCAATTGCATAAGGAAACCTTCTACCCCTCCTTGAATACTGTTCTCCCATCTATTCCCTTGTATCCTCAGCTCTGCACTCTAGACTGAACTCAGTCTACAATAGTATCTGTTGCTTTATCCTCCATGCCCCCTATTCTACTCATCATTGTGTATTGTACAAGTTACTTGGTTGGCTCCCACTGCAAGGACGGTTTGACTATGCCCTTGGTTGCTTAGTTGACAATACTCTGAGAGATGGCCACCTGTTCCCATACTCATCACTCCTCATGGGTAGAGTGGCAGCTAGGAGCCTCTGCAAATCATCCGTCCCCCCTGGTAGTTCCATAAATCTCTTCTACCTTGGGCAGTAAAGCCTTTTCCGTCTCTGCCCCCTCCCTATGGAACAGACTCCCCACATCACTCCGCTCTTCCACCTCCCATCTCTCTTTCAAAAACAATTTCAAAGACTGGCTACTATCTGAAGCCAAATGCCACTGCTCTTCCAGGTAATCTCTGGCATCCCTCCCTCCATGCCCACCCCCACCCACCCATTAGTGGGGTCTTGTCCTTTCTACACTCACCACTTCTGCTCCTGTCCTCTTCCCTCACTTTTCAGGGCTGCTACTGTCACCTCCCTACTCTAAGTCCCAGCGTTATTTGCTAAGGGAAAGTGTTGTACCCGATTTCCAAGTTCCAATCTGATTGTTGACCTGTGCACCATTAGTGTACCTGAATGCATTTTGCACTTTATGTATCATATGTGAGAATTATGTTTTGTCTCTGTGTTTTGTGACTTGTATTTCAGCCTGTTGCCTGGCCTGTGACTATGTATTTTTGACCTGTATGCTGGCTTTTTTCAGCACTTTGTATCTTATGCAATTGCACTTTATGTAATGTAATGATTTATGTAATGTAATAGCTGTTGCTAGCCTTGCTTGTAGAGCAGAAAGCAGCTAACTAAAAGAAACTACATTTTCTTATTCATTTAAAACTTATTTCTCAGCAGGAGTCATTGTCTGTTAAGATAAAGTAGACAGATAACTTTATTAGAAGTAGAAGGGGTCTTATTTAGGTTAAAAAAGAAAGAAAAGAAAGAAAGTCAGTGTGTGTTCTGTGCAGAGAAGGGTACTAATCAGCTGACTTTGCTAAACCAGTAGGAGGAAAGAGAGCTTACCTGGGGGTGTGGTTTAGACACTATAAAAGCAGGTGAGTCAAATTACAACTTCCTGTTGCTAGCCTTGCTTGTAGAGCAGAAAGCAGCTAACTAAAAGAAGCTACATTTTCTTATTAATTTAAAACTTATTTCTCAGCAGGAGTCATTGTCTGTTAAGATAAAGTAGACAGATAACTTTATTAGAAGTAGAAGGGGTCTTATTTAGGGTTAAAAAAGAAAGAAAAGAAAGAAAGTCAGTGTGTGTTCTGTGCAGGGAAGGGTACTAATCAGCTGACTTTGCTAAACCAGTAGGAGGAAAGAGAGCTTACCTGGGGGTGTGGTTTAGACACTATAAAAGCAGGTGAGTCAAATTACAACTTCCTGTTGTTAGCCTTGCTTGTAGAGCAGAAAGCAGCTAACTAAAAGAAGCTACATTTTCTTCTTCATTTAAAACTTATTTCTCAGCAGGAGTCATTGTCTGTTAAGATAAAGTAGACAGATAACTTTATTAGAAGTAGAAGGGGTCTTATTTAGGGTTAAAAAAAAAGAAAGGAAAGAAAGTCAGTGTGTGTTCTGTGCAGGGAAGGGTACTAATCAGCTGACTTTGCTAAACCAGTAGGAGGAAAGAGAGCTTACCTGGGGGTGTGGTTTAGACACTATAAAAGCAGGTGAGTCAAATTACAACTTCCTGTTGCTAGCCTTTTTTCTTATTAATTGCCCTCCATCCCACCCCTCCATCCACCCACCCAAAGCCAGTTCTACTTTTATAGCCACTGGATTTGACTGTCAACAAGAACTTCCTGTTTGGCAGTAGGAAGGAAAGGATCATAGAGAAACATTGGTTTTGTCAACCCTAAAGGAAAAAAGTAGCTCACTCTCCCCCCTAGCTGCTGGTGGTCTGATATTGAGCAAGGAAGAAGGAGGCTACTGAAGAAGATAGGAAGTTGCTGTCCCAGAACAGGAAGGGTGAGAGTTGTAAGGAGAGGAGAGAATAAGCATCCAGAGAAACAGTAGAGAGGACACAAAATAAGACATGATAGGAGTGGTGCAGTGCAATGGCTGTGGGGCGGCAGTGTTCTGGGAGACATTCTGGAGGCTGCGATGCTGCCCTATTTGCAGGCACCTCTCTGGTCTGAGAGAGGAGGTTGCCCGTCTCCAGGCTGACCTGGCTAGGATTCGTGAAACCTCCTCCCCCACCTAGGGACCACCAGGGCCAATGCCACTACCTCAGAGGTTGCCAAGAAAGAGGAGAGGCTGGACCAGGGTGGGCTCAAGGAGGGAGAGGGTGGTGGAACAGAGTTGCATCCCTCCAGCTGTACCTCTCCACAATTCATTCGCTCTTCTGGTGGATAGTGGTTCCTCTATGGAGGCACCTGCAGTGGAGACCAAGGAGGATGCTGGGAACCTTCACAAAGGAGACCCACAGGAGGGTGGCATGGGACCCCACAGGGGAAGGAAACAACTCCTGGTAGGGGACTCAATCATTAGGGGGTAGAAATGGGGGAGGAAGGGGAGAGGGAGGTAAGGTGCCTTCCTGGCGCCATGGCTTAGATGGGACAGGAAGCGAATCCTCAGGATCGTGGGAGGATCTGCACGAGGGAGGGAGCTGGATGTCATTGTCCACCTAGGGACAAATGACCTGGCTAGGAATGGGATCAGAGCAGTGCAAGAGGAGTTTGAAGAGTTGGGATGGGGTCTTAGACAAGTAGCGCATATGGTAACCTTCTTGGAGGTGCTGCCTGTCTATGGCAAAGGAGATGCTAGGGCACTTCTCACCAGGGAATTCAATGAGTGGTTGAAAAACTGGTGTGGAATTCAGGGTTTTGGCTTCATTGGGGACTGGGGAGCCACCTGGAGGGATGCATACATATACTGGTGCGATGGTCTGCATCTGTCCAGGGGGGAACCAGGATCCTAGGTGAGAGATTTAAATGCTTCATTGGCAAGCTTTTAAACTAGCCAAGGGGGGAGGCACTGAAAAGGAGCAGGGAAATCCAAGCTTCCACAAAACATGGTGATTAGTGAGGTAAACACCAAGGTACAGAAGTTATTAGGGAGCAGAACAGATTTAAATGTAAAAAAGGCAAAGGCAGAGGACAGAAATGGGGCTAAAAGGGCTAAGGCTATCAAAAAGTGGAGGGTGGAGGTACCAATGCCCGTAGTCTGTGTAACAAGCTCCCTGAACTAGTGGCCTTGATGGAAGAGGGTTGCCTGGATATTGTGGCAGTCACAGAAACATGGTACACAGAGAACCATGACTGGGATGTCAATATACCAGGATACACAATCTACAGGAGGGACAGGGAGGGTAAAAGAGGAGGAGGAGTAGCTCTCTATGTAAAGGAAGGGATCAAAGCAACAGAACTAAAGAGTAAACAGGGAGCAGATGAGGCACTTTGGGTCACCCTGGAGACAGGAAATGGCACCACAATCCGCATGGGGGTTGTATACAGACCCCCATCTCAGGGGGAGGGAATGGACAAGAAAATGATAGAAGGCTTTCTTAGAATGGCAGAAAAAGGGGAGATATTGTTGATGGGGGACCTGAATATGCCAGATGTTAACTGGAGCACCTTTGCTGCAGGCACATCCAAGAGCAGGGTCATTCTTGATGCCCTACAGGGGGGCATGCCTCAGACAACTAGTATTGGAACCCACTCAGGAGGGAGCAATCTTAGACCTGGTACTCTAAAATGGGGATGGAGAAAGAATCTCAGATTTAGAAGTGGGTAGCCATCTGGGAACAAGTGACCACCAAACAGTGTGGTTCACGATAAACACAGTCATACAATCAAGCCATACAAAAGCAAGAGTACTGGACTATAGGAGGGCTGACTTTGGGAAAATGAGAGAGTGCCTCAGAAAAGCACTAGCAAACAGGCAAGAAGGAGGTGGAGGAACAATGGGAGTGATCAAACAGCCATCACAGAGGCAACAAGCCTTTGTGTAAAGCAAATCAATAAAACACAACGAAGGAAAAACGCTATGGTTCTCAAAAGAGGTGGCAGGGAAGGTTAAGGAGAAAGGACAGCATTCAGGAAATATAAGGAAACACAGAAGGAGCAGGACAGAGAACTTATCAGTTAAAGCAGAAAGAGGCTGGGAAGGCAGTCAGAATAGCAAAGGCCCAAACCGAGGAAAGGATAGCCAGTTCTGTTAAGAAGGGGGATAAGACCTTTTATAGGTACATTAGGGAGCGAAGGAAGACCAAAGGAGGGATACTGAAGCTTAATAAAGGGGAGGGAATGTGGGTAGAGGGTGACAGTGAAAAAGCTGGGATACTGAACGAATGTTTCTGCTCAGTATTCACAAAGGAAGAGGAGGGGGAGTTACCTAAACCAAACAAGAGAAACACTCTGAAGACAGGGGTCGATACCAGTCCATTTACAGAAGAAAGGGTTCTGAAAGAACTAATAAAATTGAAGGTGGACAAAGCAATGGGGCCTGATGGGATTCACCCAAGAATTCTAAAAGAACTAAGAGTAGAACTAGTGACACCGCTGACTACTCTCTTTAACAAATCATGGGAGGATGGGGTGGTACCTGAGGACTGGAGGAGGGCAGATGTGATTCCTCTTCACAAAAGTGGGAGCAGGACAGAGGCAAGAAACTACAGACCAGTTAGTTTGACCTCAGTGGTAGGGAAATGATGGAATCACTTCTGAAGGAAAGAATTGTTGAGTACGAGAGGCCAGTGGAGCACAGGACCCAAGGCAGCATGGATTCACAATGGGAAGGTCATGTCAGACGAATCTAATAGATTTCTTTGACTGGGTGACCAAAGTAGTAGACCAGGGAGGGGCTGTGGACATGGCCTACCTAGATTTTAGCAAGGCATTTGATACAGTCCCACACAAAAGATTAATTCACAAGATAGCCAGCCTTGGAGTGGGTCCCCAGGTGGTAGCCTGGATAAAAAATTGGCTAGACAACAGGACACAAAGGGTAGTAGTAAATGGAGTACACAGTGAAGAAAGGAGGGTTACTAGCGGGGTACCGCAGGGTTCAGTACTGGGACCGGTCCTTTTTAATGTCTTTATAAGTGACATTGCAGAGGAACTGGAAGGAAAAGTATGTCTCTTTGCAGATGACACAAAGATCTGCAACAGGGTTGATACACAAGATGGAGTGGAAAGGATGAGAAGGGACTTGGCAAGGTTGGAGGAATGGTCAAATGTATGGCAGCTCAGATTCAATGCAAAGAAGTGCAAGGTAATGCACATGGGAAACAAAAACCCAGGGGAAGCATACACAATGGGGGGTGAGATACTGACAACAGTAAAAATAGAAAGGGACCTGGGGGTAATTATATCAGATGACCTAAAGGTGGGCAAGCAATGTGAGAAGGCAGTAAGGAAGGCTGGGGGGATACTGGGATGCATAGGAAGAGGCATCAATAGTAGAAAACAGGAAGTTGTTATCCCTCTGTACAGACAGTTGGTGAGACCCCATCTGGAGTACTGTGTGCAGTTCTGGAGACCCCATCTCCGCAAAGACATAGACAGAGTGGAGGCTGTCCAGAGGAGGAAATCAAAATGGTGCAGGGTCTGCACCAGAAGACATACGAAGAAAGACTAAAGGAGCTTAATATGTATACCCTTGAGGAAAGAAGGGAGAGAGGGGACATGATAGAAACTTTCAAGTACCTCAAGGGAATTAACAAAATCCAAGAGGGTAGCATCTTCCAGAAAAAGAGATGTGCAAGAACAAGGGGGCACAATTTGAAGATAGAAGGGGGACAGCTCAGAGGTAATGTGAGGAAGTATTTTTCACTGAGAGGGTTGTGGATGATGGAACAGCCTCCCTGAGGAGGTCGTGGAGTCAAGAACAGTGGGGGACTTCAAGAATGCATGGGACAGGCATAAGGCAGTCCTAGTGGGGGGTAGAAGGAAGTAAGCTGTTGGTTAACAAGGATCTGCAGCTTATCTGTTAGGTAGGAAAATGGGCAGACTAGGTGGGCCAAGCGGTCCTTATCTGCCGTCAAATTCTATGTTTCTATGTTTCTCTATGTTTCTATGTGACCCTTTGTTCTGTAATTTCCTGCACCTCATGTTGAGGCCTGTATTTACTGTTGTTCTGCACACCTGTATTGCTTCATGTGCCATGCTGTGGCTCAGGTCATGCCTGAAAACAGTCCTTTGGATCAGTGCACCCATCTGGTTATCAAAGACATTAATAAATACATAAATAAATAAATGAATTCCACCCTGGGGGATTTCATTCCCGTTGGGTTTGCCCTACTTTCTACATCAGCCTATGGGGGCGCAGTTATTGCCTCCCCAGTTTCTTCTGCCACCCCCCTCAGCTAGTTTAAATGTTCATCAAAATAACATCTAAACCCTAGCTGGCCTGCTGGCACAGCGGTAGCACTACTGCTCACAATACTGACAACTGGGGTTCGGGAACAAGCCTACATTGTTGGAGGGCTGGCCGAGAAGAGGATGGCTGAGCATCCAAGAGATGCTCACACCCTCTGGGGAGGGAGGGTAATTGGCCTCCATAGTAACACTGCCACCTGGGTGACCACAGGTGGAGGTACAGCTGGAGCCATGGATTTAGAGAGGAGGACGTTGTCAGCATGACGTTTTGGCATCAGCAAGGCCTCATGACATCAGGGTAAGGGACAGACAAACCAGAAAAATCCCTCAAGTGATGCAGGATGCTGTTCATCACCCATCACAGGCTCTGCAGTGCCAACTGGGGCCTCTGCCTCACTCAGTGAACATACAACTGTGCTGAGGGTTTACGGGGCCTGGCCCCTGGCAGCTCTTCCCACGGGAGGTTTATCCATAGGGGAACATGCGAGGTGAAGGTAAGTCCCGGGGATGGTGGGTGACAGGGCTGGGGGAAGGGGCAGTTGGATCCATGGTGGACAGTCCAGGAGGAGCAAAAAAGCATACCGAATTAAAAAAAAAAGTAACATCCAACCCATCCACTGAGGACTGCAGTTCTCTCCCAGATGGATGCAGGCCATCACCCCTGTAAAGGCCCTTATCTCTCTTGGTGGGTCCACAGTCCTCAGTGTAGCTGAACCCCTCCTCTCTGTACCATTCTATCAACCAGGAGTTGAAGGTTTTGATGCAGAGATCCCTCTCCTCCCCCCTTTCATAGACAGGCAGCACCTCAGTGAAAGCCATTGAGCATGATACCTGTCTAAAACTACTTCCCAGCTCCTTAAACTCCTCCTGCACTATCCATGTCCTTAGCCAGGTCATTAGTCCCCAGGTGAACAATGACATCCAACTCTGCCTCCCACCCTGCTGTCCTAGCAATCCTCTGGATCCATTTCCCAGCCCTCTGGACCATGGTGCTGTGTAGGCATCTAACCTTCCTCTCCACCCTTTCCTATTCCCAAATCCATCCTCCTCACAACTGAGTCCCCCACCTCAAATTCCTTCCTCCTCCTCTGGGGTTCTCTTTCTCCTGCCTTGGTCTCCACTCTGGAGAACCCCTACATCCTCCCCAGCCTGGCAGTCCCACCTCACCAGAGCAGAATAGGAATTGTATACTGGTATCTGTTGAGGCATGTGCCTCTGACCCATCATTCCCACCCTTCCAGAGCCCACCATAGTCCAGCTGTTCCCCTCCCTGGCATCCGCTGGGGTAATGGTGTCTGACTTGGTGGCCCCTAGGTGGGGAAAGAGGTCCCCCAAATCCTAGCCAGTTTGGCTTGGCGTCTTGGGACTTCATCCTTCAACCCAGAAAGGTGCACACAGATGGGCAGCACTGCAGTCTCCAGAAGGTCTCTCTGATAGTTGCTGCCCCACAGCCACAGCACTGCACCATTCCTAACATTCCCAGCTTCTATACTCCCTGTGTTACCTGGAAATACTTATGTATTCTTACCCCTGATACAGTGTTTCTTGCTTTCTCTTTTTTGTTTATTGCTATTTGTGTTCCCCGTACCTAGTGCAAATCCTCTTATACTGTTACCCTAGATAGGGTGTTGCTGCTATTCCCAGTTTTAGGCCTATCTTTTAACTTCCGTCATTCCTAGCTTCCCCTTTTTTTGTGTGTTCCTACTTATGTTCCCCTGTACCTGGTGCAATTCCCCTTATACTGTTATGCTACATAGGGTGGTGCTCCTATTCCCAGTTTAGGCCTATCTTTTACCTTCCACCCTTCCCAGCCATGAATGCAATAACAGGAGTGAACACGTGCCTTACCTTAGTCGACTGGCAGAGTCCCCTGCTTCCCTGCTTCCTCCTTCTGACAGCTGCTGATGCCTAAGAAGTCAATCTTAAGTAAGTAAAAGTAAGTAAAAGTGTTATTTCTATAAGGCACCCTTCCCAAGCTCAGGGCACCTTTACAAAATTCTACATACAACATTAAAACCACAGTAATAAATAACATCTTATTCATAACAGAAGTTACATCTCTGAAAAAGCTTGATTAAATAGAAAAGTCTTAAGAGCTGTTTTAAACCCCTCCACAGTCAGGCTATTTTGTATCTGGCAAGGTAGAGAATTCCACAGGGTAGGAGCCATGAAAGCAAATGTTCTTCCACCGGATGTTTTTAAGGGTTACCCTGGGAATCTCCAGCAATCCCTCTCCAGAGGATCGGCGGGAGCGGGAGGGACAGTAAGAAGTCAGGAGTTCTTTCAGGTAGTGGGGTCCCAAACCATGTAGGGCTTTATAGGTCATTAAAATTACCTTGAAAGTGATCCACCACTGTACAGGCAGCCAGTACAACTCACGAAGCACAGGTGTTATATGGTTGGACCTCGGGCTTCCAGTCAATAACCTAGCCGCCGCATTTTGCACCAGCTGCAAGTGGTGAATATCCACTGCCGGCAGATAGAGGGCATTGCAGTAATCAAGATGACTGGCAACTAAGGCATGGACCGGGGTAGGAAGATCCTCTGACGGAACCAAGTGTTTCACCCATGCTATATTCCTTAGATGGAAAAAGGATGATTTGACTACGGCCAACACCTGTGCCCTCAGGGTCAAGCCCTCATCAAATATAACACCAAGGTTACGCACCTGACCAGAAGCCATAAATGGGGTCCCCCCAGAAATAAACCTGAGGGTTCTCCCACCCATGAGCTTGACATCCTCACCCCCGGTTCCACCACCAATACCTCTGTTTTTCCCAGGTTCAGCTTCAGCCAATTGGCACTCATCCAGTTCTGTTTCTCCAGGAGGCAGCTGTTAAACAATGCACTTGACTCAGACTCCTGTCTGGGCACAAAAGACATGTAGAGTTGAGAATCATCGGCATAGCAATGAAAATTCAACCCATACCGTCTTATAATGTCCCCCAATGGAAGCATATACACAGCAAATAACATGGGGGACCCCACAGTGCAGGCAGTGAGAGGTCGAGGAGTAAGTCCCCGACACTACTCTCTGAGTCCTACCCTGCAAGAAGGATTGAAACCACCTGTGGACCACTCCCCTTAGTCCACAGAGAAACCACAGGCATTCGAGCAGCACCCCATGATCTACGGTGTCAAATGTTGCTGAGAGATCATGGAGAACCAAGGTAGAATGAGTTCTCTGATCTCTTGCCATCAGGAGATCATTTAGTACCTGTACAAGAGCCGTCTCAGTACTATGTTGTTTCCTGAAGCCAGACTGAACAGGGTCATAGATACTATGGCTGGTTAAATGATCTTCCAGCTGCAAAGTGACCACCTTCTCGGTAACCTTCCCTAAAAAGGGAAGGTTTGAAACCGGTCTAGTTTTCTGGGCAGTTGGGATCAAGGGAGGGCTTTTTCAAAAGGGGGCGTACTACTGCCTCCTTCAAGGGATCTGGAAAGATCCCTCTCTTCAATGATCCTACCACTATCCCAGTAAGGATCGGGGCAACAACCTCTACACACCCCACAAGTAGGTGAGTAGGGCCCGGATCCAAACTACAATAGGTTGGATGCAAAGTCTGTATGATCCTCACTATATCCATGACTGTCTGTTGACTAAAGGTGAACCAAGTTAGTTGGGCATTTGTGCCCCTCGGTTGATCACTGTAAGACCCAATGGGGAGGCGCTGGCTGACCTCACCCGATAGCAGACTCCTTATCAGCAAAGAACATCGCAAACTCCTCACACTGTAACTGTGACAAAGCTCGACCGGCTTGAAGACAGACTGGATTGCACAGTCTGTCCACAATCCAGAAGAGCTGGGCCAGTCCATTCTTCGCTGTAGCAATTTCCCTGGACAGGAACTCTACCTTCTTATGGGAAATTGTTAACTGGGAGGTCACGTGATGCAGGGCACCTAGAGGCAGCACTGAGCTGAAGCTCCCGCCTATCAACCTCATTAAAAGGTTTATTTTCCTTCATTTAAGGTGCAGAAATAGTTGCAGACCTTAGATATATGCTGTACTAGAGATCAGAACACTAGCAATTGCCAAAAGGAGCACTTTCTAGATGAGAGAATCGGTATTAAACAACGGGATGGAAGCCGAGATAAAACAGGCCTCCATCAGCGCCACCCTCCAGCTACCCCAGAGAAAACTGCTAAAAATCAAACATCAGAGTTCTGGGGTACCCCAAGTCAAGTGCTACCAGCTCTCGACTAATCCTCTAATGGAGGAACATTTTTTGCAAGAATTGCTCCCTTTTAGAGAGACTCTCGAAGATATATCAGCAGAGTTAAAACCGCTCCATAGCGACCTAAGCTCCCTGTCACAAAGAATGGGGGATGCCGAAGTGAGAACCACCTCTCTGGAGAGGTGGAAGGAGAGAATGGATCCTGAAATTGTTCAACACCGACTACAGCTTAAGAAGCTGCAACTGAAAACCGAGGATTTGGAGGACAGAAGTCAAAGGAACAACGTCCTGATACTAAGCCTACCTGAAACAGAAGAGGGCCCTGATACTATTGGTTTCCCTCAGAAATTCCTGGTTAAGATTGTGGGCCCTTCTCCATTAAACCCACAGTACCATATAGAATGGGCACATCGTTCTCTCAAGTCGAAATCCCCACCTGGATCACCACCACGTCCAATAATAGTGAAATTCCTTAGCTATCTAGAGAGGCAGCATGTTATTTCCAAATCTAAGGAGCTTCAAGCTATCCTATGGGGTAATGCAAAGCTGAGGATTCTTCAAGATCTCCCTTTCGAAATTCTCCAAAAGCGATCAGCATTCCATCCCACGGTCAGCAAGTTAATAGCAGCAGGAATCCGTTTCAAGATGGTTTACCCAGCTAAACTGCAAGTGGCTATTGAAGGAGTCTGGCATTCTTGTGAATCTCCGGAGCAGGCAACTGCGGATCTAACAATCAAGCTACCTAACCTATTTAAGACTGGTTGAACTGTCATTTCAGATATCTCAGGCTTTTAAGCCTTTGTCTCGTTGGAGTGGACTGCATACCTGTTTGGTGTCCCTTCTCTCTGTCTCTTTCTTCTCTCTGCCCTCTCTCATTTCTCTCTTTCTCGGGCTGATTTTGAGGGGCTGCTGGGGAGTCCTGAGGCCTAGCAGGCCTGGTGTGGCAGTGTGATTGCTGGGGATTTCCAGTGGGGGGGAGTAGGAACCTTTTGGTCGGCGCGCGTTTCCTAGCGTTGCTGAAGGGGACGGTTCTGGCATTAGTCCCATAAGTTACAGGTCCCCCGATTACTTTCCCACTCCTGAGAGTGTTCTCATTCCCATTGATTTTATTAAGCTAAATCACAAGGGGGGTTTATTCCCTGTGTGTCTCTCCTTTTGGGATCTCTAACCCTTGTGGGCTGCTTCACGAGTTTTCCAGACATATTTAATCTCTTTTGGGGTAATTTTCTCGATCTCGTGTAAGATGATTAATCTACATCTCGATGGCCTCATTTTCACTCTCCCTGAATTATTTCTGCACTTTCTCCAATCACCTTTCTGATCCAAATCAACCTACTTTTTTTTCTTTTTTCCTTTTTGGAGGGGTGGTGGGCGGGGGGCTTTGGGGCGGAGCAATCTTTGAGAGAACTGCATATCGCACCAGACGGGGAGGGGGCGATCTTCCCGTGGGGTTCAAAAGGCAAGCCAGCTGTTGGCCATTTCTGATATATTTCATCGAAGTAGTCTTTGGCACCAGTGCTCAGACCTGGTATTTATATGGAGCCATAGCTTCCCTGGAGAAGGTCGCCTATTGGGCTGGTTCCTCTACACTGGAGATTTTCACATTGGGAATTATTTTCAAAGAGGGACCTTTTGTACATAGTTTGAGTGGGTTGTGGGGGGAGGGTCAATACTCATGGCTGCTTACTTTTCTGAATTCAGCAATAGTGGGAGTTAAAGGGATACAATTATATTATCCCATTTCTTCAACTTTGCTAACCTATACTGATGAATATTGGGAAGAGTTCTCTGGTTTGGGTTCTATCTTTGTTCAAAAGGGGGGTTGGGGAAGGGACTGGAGTGTGCCTCTTGGGGTTATGTTCCTACTCACTGTCTCGAGATTATTATTTATTTCAAAGAGTTGGTAATGACTGCAGTAACAATTAAAATTGCCACATGGAATGTTAGAGGAGTCAGAGATATGACTAAAAGATATCAAGTTCTCAAGAATTGCATTCTCCTAAATGTAGACATCCTCTTGATACAGGAAACCCACCTTCTTGCTGCAGAAACAAATGGGCTACGTAGACAGGGGTTCTCACAACTCTTTACTGCCTGTGGTTCATCTGCAAGCAAGGGGGTAGCAATTCTGATCAAGAAGCATGTTTCGTTTGTAGCGGAGGAAACTCTCTCAGATCCAGAAGGCAGATTTGTTCTAGTCAAAGGCATGCTGTACAACAGCACAGTCATTCTAGGTGCAGTCTATGGCCCAGTGGGAGGTAGTCCAGAGTTCCTTATGTGTCTAGCAGACAAGCTGTGTAGATTTTTGCCTTCCAAGTTAATCATAGGGGGAGACTGGAATATACCCGCAACACAGGACTTGGATAGAACATATAGGCTATTAAAACCACTATCCCCTCCGCAGCAAGCCCTAAGGGATTTTACGGGACTACTGGGTCTGTGTGATCCATGGCGCCTGTTCAATACCTCTGGTCAGGTCTTCTCATTTCTCTTCCAGGTTCACCAGTCATGGTCTAGGCTGGATTATATCCTAGCTAGCTCTTCACTTTTAGCTAGCCTTCACCAGACTGGTATGGAACAGATTGTCATATCAGATCACTCGATGGCATGGATAGTGATTTCTCCTGACCCATGTAGTCAATGGGACACTACCTGGAAACTGAACACACAACTTTTAAAAGAGGAACACACACTCTCTCACATAAAAGATGTGATTTCATTTTTTATGGAAACTAATAAAGGTTCTATTAGAAGGGCTGATCAACTATGGTGCTCCTTTAAATGTTATATTGGGGGGAATTCATTAAGTTAGCTTCCAAACGGAAAAAGCAAAGGGAGGCAAGAATTATTTCTTTGTCAAACCAAATCAAGGAGGCTGAAAATGTCTTATCTACCTCTTCCCATTTGGGTCTCTTGGAATCCCTGTTGAAACTTAGGAATGAATATGCAGACTTATTAAAAGAAAAGGCGGAATACGCTATCCTGAAAACTAAAGCTCGCTACTTTGATCAAGGCGAGAAGCCAGGAAGAATGCTGGCCCTTTGGTTATGGGCAGTGGAGAGCTCACGGCTCATCCCTTCTATTCTGGCCTCAGATGGCTCTATCAAGACCTCTCCACGTGATATCTCTCAGGTTTTTGAAAAATTTTATAAAAATTTGTATAGTAAAATTCCTGCACAGGCCACACCCCCAAGCATAGAGCAATATCTGGATCACCTGGACCTCCCGTCCCTTCAGGCACAACATTGCTCAACTCTGTCTTCCCCAATCACTTTGAGGGAGATAGAAGAGGCAATTAGGGAGCTCGCACTGGATAAAGCACCAGGACCAGACGGCTTCCCCTCCAATTTCTATAAAACCTTTTCCACTGAATTAGCCCCCCTCCTCTTAAATTTATTTGAATATATGTTCACTTTAGATACTCTGGACCCTTCCTTGCTGGAAGCCACAATAGTTCTCATCCTGAAGCCTGATAAGCTGCATGATGATCCTGCCAGTTATCGTCCAATCTCACTTTTAAATTATGATATCAAAATTCTAACAAAAATCTTGTCTCTCAGAATTAAGAAGGTATGGTCTCATCTCCTGAGCCCTGAACAGGTGGGATTTGTTCAAGGTCGATCTTCAGCTGATCACCTACGGACCCTTTCACATATTTTTCAGGCTGCCCAGGACTCCCAAATTCCCATGGCTTTAATCTCATTAGATGCAGAAAAAGCCTTTGAAAGAGTTAACTGGGAGTTTCTCTGGGCTACTCTCCAAAAAATGGGCTTTCCAACAGTTTTCATTCGATGGATACAGATGGTCTATCAAGCTCCCTCTGCTAAAATTTACTGTAATGATGTATTTTCTCCAAGGTTCTCTTTATGTACAGGCACCAGGCACCAGGCAAGGCTGCCCCTTATCTCCCTTTTTTTTTCAATTTATATCTGGAACCTCTTCTATGTAGTCTCAAGTGAGCTTCTCAGGTCAAGGGCTGTACAATACAACAACAGTCCTTGACCCTTTCAGTATATGAAGACAAAATCCTACTCCACTTGGCCTATCCCGATAAATCGTTATCACATGTATTACAAATTGTCAGACAGTTCAGACTCGTATCTAATTATAAGTTAAATTTGTCAAAATCCGTAATTTTTCCTCTAAATGCTCTTACCCACCAGGCTAATTTTACCCATCTAGGCATGAAGTGGTCCCCTCATTCTATTAAATATCTGGGCATTCATCTCACCAAAGACTCAGAGACTCTTAGGAAGCTTAATTTAGATGACTTAATAACAAATATTCAATAGGATCTTCAAAGATGGGAGAGCCTCCCCCTCTCAATTTGAGGTCGTATCAGTATTGTTAAAATGAACGTCCTCCCTCGTCTCTTTTATCCCCTAAATTTATTAAATCTCTGGCTCCCATTGTCCTATTTTTGTCAATTTCACTCTGTTCTCTCCAAATTTATCTGGCGGGGTAAATTTCCCAGGCGCTCTTTCACTAAACTCAGCCTCCCCAAGGAATTAGGGGGGGCTTCGTCTCCCTAATTTCAACTTCTATTATTGGGCGAGCCATCTGTCAAAAATGGGAAGATGGTTTTCAGACACAAGTGATGGTTACTTACCTATCTGGCTACAATTAGAAAGGAAACGTCGTGCTCTTCACGGCTTTAATTCCACAGGAATACTTGTCTCTCCTTGTTCTGTGTTACCAAACTCCATACAAGATTCAGTGGTGGGAGTCTCCATTAAGGTTTTAGCGCAATGCTGGAATTTTTTTAATATCTCACATAAAAAAGATATGGCTCAACCCCTTTTTCAGAATCCAAATATTAAAATTGGGGGTTCATTACTTTTCCCGGATTGGCTCCCTCAGTTACAGGAAGTCTCAGTCGAGGACTTATATGGTCAAACCACTCTCCTGTCATCCCCAGACATAATAGCTAAATTCAACATCCCTCAGAAATATATTTTCAAAGTGTTTCAGTTGAGACACCTTATGGTGTCCAATTTTGGAGTTGCACTATCACAATCTCGAGTTAAGCCCTTTCTGGAACAGGTACAGAGATACACCAGTAAATCATAATGGTATATCGGCTATTTATTCTTTTCTTTTGGGAATCAATTTCCCGAATGCTCTTCCGGGTTCTAAAGTTTGGGCTTCCCTTCTGACTGATGTTAGTCCCAACTGGAGTCAGGTTTGGAAGGACCTACATAGGTATCTTACCCAAGATAGACACAGACTTATTCAGTATCATATTTTAAATAATATGTATTACACTCTGGTTAAGCTAGTCAAGTTAGGTAGGCTTCCTGAGGCAACCTGTACCAGATGTGGTTTAGCTGAAGGGAACCTGATTCACATTTTCTGGCATTGTAGCAAAGTGGCTCCACTTTGGAATGCTATTCAATCTAACCTGGACCCTTTATTGGGATTAGGAGATCTATTTACTATAGAGATATGTATCCTTGGAATGCACTCAACCATTAATATTAAAGAACGTAGCTTTCACTTGGCCTTAATTTCTATTGTGGTTAAAAGATTAGTTCTCAAGCATTGGGTGGATCAGCTAGTTATAATACATGAAGAATGGTTGAAGAAGATGTCACTTTGCTTCAATACTGAGAGACTGATAGCCAGTTCCTAGAACTGTATGGAGGTATTTAACTGCAAATCAGGTAAATTATATGCCCTATACTTAAATTGAAATATGGAAGGTACATGTCTCTCTTTATCTTAATTGGTTGGTCTTATTCATCTCTGGTAAATGCCGACTGTTACTCTCTAATTCACGACTTCTTTTGAGTTGTTATGTTTATGAGGCACACTCCGTGGGAGGGTAGGGGGAGTAAAGGGGGAGGGGGTTTATAGGGGTATTGGTATTGTTTTGGTTTTATTGGACCCGGAGACAGTCTGATGTATGCTACTCTGTATCTATCCTGACCAATATTGTGTACAGTCAATCCTGTAGCTTTCTTTCTGGATATGTGGAATGTAAATGCAATAAAATTGAATTAAAAAAAAAAAGGAAATTGCTAACCGATAGGTCTTATAATGATCTTTTAAAAGAAAAGTATCTGAGGATCAGTGGCAGGATTTTTAGGACAGTAAATGAATAAAAAGGGAACTAGGAGAACTTCAGTAACAGGCAAATGAGGACAACCAAATAGAGGTACCCAGAGAAGTGGAAGGAAAGGATGTGGAGGTTAGCCAAGGAGGTGACCTCAGAGGGGAAAGCAGTGGACCCCAGAGGAGGAGGAAGCGAATCCTGGTGGGGGACTCCATCGTAAGAGGGATCCAGCTAGGAACACAGGAGGGGGAGGACAGGGAGGTGAGGTGCCTACCAGGTGCCACGGCATGGAGGGATGGAAGGAAGATCCTGGAGATCACTGGGAAGGCAAGACAGGAGGGTGAGCTGGATGTCATTATCCACCTAGGTACTAATGACCTGGCAAACGGGGAGCCAAAGGAAGTTCAGGAAGAGTTTAGGAAACTGGGGAGGGTCTCAAGCAAGTAACTACTTCTGTCACTTTCTCAAGTACTACCTGTGAGAGGCAAGGAGAGCATAGAGTGCATGCACAGGAACTTTAACTCATGGTTGAAGAACTGGTGCAGTGAGGAAGGGTTTGGATTCATTGGTGACTGGGGACCCACCTGGAGGGATGGAGGTTTGTTCAAGCCTGACGGCCTGCATCCATCCTGGAGGGGAATCCAAGCACTCAATGATAAGTTTAAATGCTACATTGACAAGCATTTAAACTAGCAAAGGGGTGGCAGGCCAGCAAGGAGGTACCTACTTGCTCACCCCCACAGCTAGCAGTGGAACCAGTGAACCAGAGGAGTGGCTATCTCTGCAAAGCAGTGTGCAAAAGATGGAGATTAGTGCCCAAGAGGTGGATAAGCAGAAAAGGGGCAAAATTCAGCAGAAGGGCAGACAGCAAGGAGAACCAGGGATAAATGACAACCAAGGAAGGGGCTGGAGTAGAACAGTGAAGCAGTCTAGGGAGGTCAAATCATGGAAATCCATGTGTGAAAAAAGGCCAGGAGCCTTAGCAACAAGATGGAAGATCTGGAGGCTGTCATGGTACAGTCAGACCTGGACATTGTGGCCATCACTGAAACCTGGTGTAATCACAACCATGACTGGGAGATGGCCATACCTGGCTACAACATATTCAGAAGAGACAGAGAAGGCAGGAAGGAGGAGGAGTGGCACTGTATGTGAAAAATGACATAAGGGCCACAGAGATCCAGGAGGAACAAAATGGGGAGAGATACTGTGGGTTAAGCTGGAAAGGAAAATGGGGACAGCCTATCCACAGGTGTGGTCTATAGACCACCAGCCCAGGAGGAAGAAACAGATAGGGAGTTGATGCTAGCCATCCAAAGGATGGCAGACAAGGGTGAGGTAGTACTGGTTGGAGACTTCAATATTCCAGACGTGGACTGGAGCATCCCAGCAGCAGCATCAACTAGGAGCAGATTTATCCTGGACTCCTTCAGGTGCCTTCCTCAAGCAACTGGTCATGGAACCAACTCGGCAGAAGGCAATACTGGACCTTGTGCTCACAAACAGGGACAGTGTGATGGGGTAACAGTGGGGAGCACCTGGGTAACAGTGACCACCAGTCATTGTGGTTTGAAATCACAGAAAGAGCAGAACCAAACCACACAAAAACACGATCCTGGATTTTAGGGGCAGACTTTGGGAAAATGGGGAGATACTTGAAAGAGGCATTAAGGGGAATGGGACAGGAATCAGGGGTTGAGGAACAGTGGGCAGTATTTAAAATGGGGATTACAAGAACAACAGAGTTATGCATTAAGCAGGTTAGCAAGAGGAAAAGGAAGAGGAGACCATTATGCTTTTCCAAAGAGGTAGCAAAGAAAGTGAAAGACAAAAAGACTGCATTCAGGCAATACAAAAAGACACAGGCAGAAGGGGATAGGGAGAAGTACCAGGAGAAGCAAAGGGAGGCAGGGAGGTCAGTAAGGGAAGCCAAAGCTCAGACAGAAGAACACGTTGCAAAATCAGTGGGTAGAGGGGACAAAACCTTTTACAGGTACATAAGTGAAAAAAGAAAGACAAAGGGAGGGATAGTGAGACTGAAGGGGGAGGATGGGAGCCACATGGAGGATGACAACAGTAAAGCTGACATATTGAACAGGTATTTCTGCTCAGTCTTTACTGAGGAAGAGGGGTAATGGGTCTGAAGGGAGTACAAGGGGTGAGAATGGTGCAGAAATGGACACATGTCCCTTTACTCGAGAAAGGGTCCTGAAGGAACTGGAGTAATAAGAGTTGATAAAGCAATGGGGCCAGATGGGGTGCACCCCAGGGTCCTTGAAGAACTAAGAGAGGTGGTGGCTAAACCTCTTGCTATCCTGTTTAGCCGATCACTGGAAACAGGGGAGGTACCCAAAGACTGGAGGACAGCAGATGTCGTCCCCATATACAAAAGTGGGAACAAAGAGGAAGCGGGGCACTACAGACCAGTCAGCCTCACCTCAGTAGTGGCGAAGATCATGGAAGCACTACTGAAGGAGAGATTGGTGGAACATCTGGTTGTCAATGGACTACAGGGCCCAAGGCAGCATGGATTCACCAGGAGGAGGTCATGTCAGACCAACCTCATTGAATTTTTTGACTGGGTGACTAGGGAGGTGGATCAGGAGAGGGCAGTGGACATGGCCTATCTGGACTTCAGCAAGGCCTTTGACACTGTGCCACATAGAAGACTATTATATAAACTGGGGAATATGGGTGTGGGCAGGACAGTAGTGTGGTGGGTAGGTAACTGGCTGGACGGCAGAACACAGAGGGTGGTGGTAAATGGTTGTCACTCCACAGAGGGAAGAGTGACCAGTGGGGTACCACAGGGATCAGTGCTGGGACCGGTCCTATTCAACATCTTCATCAACGACATTGTGCAGGACCTAGAAGGCAGAATTTCACTGTTCGCTGATGACACAAAGCTCTGTAACAGAGTAGACACACCAGAGGGTGTAGACAGAATGAGAAGGGACCTGCAGAAACCTGAAGAATGGTCAGGGGTTTGGCAGTTGAAATTCAATGCAAAGAAGTGCAAGATAATGCATATGGAGCACAAAAACCCTGGCACAATATATCAGTTGGAGGGTGAGGATATAACATGCACCAAGCAGGAAAGGGATCTTGAGGTTATCATCTCTGATGACCTCAAGGTAGGGAAACAGTGTGACGAGGCAGCAGATGAAGCAAATAGGATGCTGGGATGCATAGGCAGGGGCATCATCAGCAGGAAAAGGGAGGTCATAATTCCACTATACAAGACACTAGTGAGGCCCCACCTGGAATACAGCATACAGTTCTGGAGACCTTACCTACGTAAGGACATAGACAGGGTAGAGAAGGTTCAAAGGAGGGCAACAAAGATGGTACATGGATTGCATCACAAGTCCTATGAGGACAGGTTGAAGGAACTGAATATGTACTCCCTGGAGGAGAGGAGGGAGAGAGGGGATATGATAGAGACATACAAGTATCTTACAGAGAGGAACAAGGTGCAGGAATACACTATTTTTAAGCAAAAAAGATGTTCCAGGACTAGAGATCATGGGATGAAGTTGGAGGGAGGACGATTCAGAGGAAACGTGAGGAAGAATTTCTTCACAGAACGGGTGGTGGACAAGTGGAACACCCTGCCAGAGGAAGTGGTGGGGGCAGAAACAATCAAGGGATTTAAGAATGCATGGGATAGACATAAAGGAATTCTGGAGGTCAGGGGTAAGGGGCAGCAGACTTCTAGGAAAACAAACTGAACTTACAAGCTCAAATGGGCAGACTGGGTGGGCCACAGGCCCTTATCTGCCGACACTGTCTATGTATCTATGTAACAGTCTAAGCCTGACCTCCTCTAGGTGAGTTTTCCACCAGCGTCTCTCCAATCTTCGGCCCTGTCTCTTCAACCCACGGATCTCCGCAGGTAAACCATGGAGCCCCTGGATGTATAGTACAGGTACGAACACGGAATGGAGCAATTGCATCCAGGGCCCTCACAACTGCCCTATTATAGGTCAGAACTAAGGGTCCTGCGTCAGTGCTATCCATTGGCAATTCAGAGAAGTCCAGCTCTGTCATTAGGCCTTCTGAGGTAACTCCTCTCAAAGGACGGAACTGTACTATCTCCTTAGGGGCAGGCCTCTTTCAGGGGGGTGCAAAACTGAACCTCAGGGCGTGAGAGTCAGACCAACTGATGGGCTTCACCTCCACACCAGAGACTTCCATCCCTAGATGGAATATCAAGTCCAATGAGTGTCCTGCCTGGTGAGTGTCCCCACTCAGTTACACCTGTTCTGCTTGTTCACTGAGACATGAACATGTGTGGGGACACGTTAGGGGTGGCTGCCTTTTATCCTTCCTGTACAACCCCCTTAAGGCATTACTTCCCATTGGACTACAGAGTCCCTGACTGGTCACTTGGCTGCAAAGTCACCCTGCCGCAACCAACCTATCAGAAATGTGACTCAGCCCCAGATACTATTTTTTTACTTTGCAGATAATTGTACATATTAAGGGGGCATATACAGTACATGATATGACCCTCTTAATATATGCAACCACCTGTGAAGTTAACAAATAGTATCTAAAGGCTGGCATTGCCCCAGATCACACTGCATGTCTATTACTAGCCCTGCAGCCCCTTCCCTATTTTGCATCATCAGAACTCAGGTTTGGGTATGGGGCTTCAGCTGTTGCTCAGTGACTCAGAGAATACTAGGAAATACAATCAAGGATGAAGTAAAATCCATATAAAAAGTCTTTTCTCTAAAATTTCTTTAAAAGTATAATTTTGTGTTATTGTTTTAATTGTCAAAATATTTACGCATTATTTTATTTTTTTGTTTGGCTGTGAGGAACCCAGAGTCCTAGGGGTTGGGTGCCATGTAAATAAAATTGACTTGCCTGAAGAGTTCTGGCTGACTTAGGTCCTCGAGTAGGCAGTTCCTTACCATGAGTTGCCTGTCGCAAAGAATTACTGTTGTCTGCTGCTCATTATGCATTTTGTTAGTATAACTGTTGTACCTGCTCTTCAAGCAGTTTTGGCGAAAACTGGTCTGTATCAGCATGTTATTGTACTTGTATTTATCTGTTTTGCCAGGAAAAAAGCTCAGTTGAGCAATACTCATTTACAAGGAGGTCCCAGTTAGGATACAACAGACAAAAATACAGTGGGTAAAAAGGTTAAAAAGTTGCAGAGCCTTAAAAGAGAACTATGTTGAACCTATAAGCCATTTTTATGGCTGCATTGCGAGAGCTATTCTGATGTATTGCAATTACAATGAGAAGGGGGCTTTGATAGCATGTGACTGCGAGCGAGGGGGAGGCTTTGGTATCACGTCACTTTGAATACTCCACAGCTGTGTTCTTCCACTGGATTCCTGCACTATATATCTAAAGTTTGAAATGCAACTTCATAGAAACAATGTTGCAATAAACAGTGCAGTGCAGCTTCGGCAATCATGGAACAACGGGAGATCTTTTTGATCTATAATATTCCCTCAAGAATCATTTTATAAAGGACTAGTTTAATTTACATACACTTTCTCGAAATGGATTAAACACGGAATTAGGCCTCGCACCATTCCTGTAATTTCAATCTGCAGCTTGAGGTGATATTTAGCATTTTATGCACAGACACCTCCTTACATGTCATTACTGATTTTCGTTTCTGACAATTTTTCCTTAGTCATCTATGTTATTGCTTGCCTTTCAATATTCCATTTATACGTTGTTTTTTCCTCCCTGTAGTATATGTATCTTACTGTTGACGGTTTTGTGTTAACAGTCATTTTCTTTCTGTTTATGATCTGTTTATTCATTTTGTCAAAGGAACATGATTACAGTTTAATTTGTATTTGATTAGTATTTTTTAATTTATTCTGAAAATTCCAGTATCAACTTCTTACTGTTTCCATCTTTCTTCCTCCCCTTACTAGCCCATCATTCGTTCACCCCATCTGGATTAGTCTGTCATTTCTTTGTCCCATCTGGTTTAGCCCTATCAGAACTTTTCACCTGCATTTCTCCTCCCTCAATGCACTATTTCTGGCACTTTGCACTTGATGTATTACCATGTATTTTCTCCTCCAACTTTGGTATTCACTAGCTCCCTTTTTTGTTCATTTATGCAAATTTCATTCTCCCGGTCCCCTCCTCCACCCAATACTTTTCATTTTTACATCCCTTCATTACATATATATATATATATATATATATATATATATATATATATAATATATATATTTTTGTTTGTGTGTTTTATTGATTATATAATAACTGTATTTCCTTTTTCCCATAGGGAAACCCATAGCGTAATTTGCCATTATAAAAGAGTGTTTGTAATGGCAAACACATCTCAGGTTTTCCTAAGTTCACGTGCAATATACCTGCCACAGTTAGGTCCATTCCTGACCACTGCGCTTGCCTTCTCGCCTGAAACTCCACTGCCAGTGGGACTCAGCGGTAAGTTATTTTTTAAAAATTTTGGACATTTTGCACATTTACCAGGCTAAAAAGACACTGAAAAATATTTCAAAATCTCAGACATTAGAAATGTGGGGACCGGGCTAAAACGAAATGGGAGTGCGGCCACACTGGAATGTCTGCTATTTTATATACTTGCTGTGGTGAAAAAGGGAAACACAGCAATTATATAAAATAAAATATGGGGTGGTGTGTAAACTCAAATTTTACATGCACACACCCTCATGTTGGATGCCTAGATAAACCCCTCGAGCTTCGTTCACAGGGTTTATGTGGCATCCAACACCTCGGGTGTGTGTGTGTAAAATTCTTGTTACACACACCACCCCATATATTATTCTCTATATTATTCACAGTCCCCTCTACATATTTTTCTACGCATGTCTATGACAGGTAGTTTTGTCAGCGGGCAACTGTGACTCACCATGTATGACTCCTACCAGTGCTCCTAGCAGCCATACTTATGGCTCCAGTACACATATTCCTTCTTAACAAAAAGTGTTAATCATTATCATAATGTTGCCTTCCTGTAACTACACAGGACTGGACAGATAATGGGAATCTGTTAGATGGTTTTAGTAGCCAACTAACGGCTAGATTATGCAATTTCCCAGAATCAATTTGTAGGAGGATCGGGGTTTGTGTTTGTGTTTGTTTTTTTTTTCTGTCACACTTTGTTCTACTTTACAAGCCTGATTATTACTTTTGTCAGTTCTCTGGTTCTATCCTACTCACTTGTCCTTTACCATGTTGGCCAGTACCCTTTCTACTTAATTTCTGTCCACTCTCTTTTTGGTAATAAAATATTCCCCATATCATTTTCTTTTCTTCCATTTTTTCATGTGTATATTTAGTGATTATTCATCGCTTTCTGATTTTTAACTTTTATTTTTATTTGTATCATGTTCAATTTGGCTCTACAACGCTAGTTCAACAACATTGCTGTCACTGTTGATCGACGTTACAGTGACAGATTTACGTCAACCACAATTGCGGTTGGTATAAATCTGTCCGAAAACACTTTGGTTTTTTTGGAGTTGATTCAGGGAAGGGGTGCAAGACCCTGAGGAAGCAGTGCTGGGGTCCTGTGGTGACATTATAGCAACCTGTTGCTGTGTTCGCTGTAATGTCGTTCACGGTAGATGTGTCGAACTGGCATCGGTCTATGGTTCTATTTGTGTTTGCACATCAAAATGAGTACATTCAAAGGGAAAACATGTCTCATGCCTACTTTGAATTGACAAAACAAGCAAATATGATAGTCAACTATGAGAGTGTTTAGTTGGTAACACCAAACTATATCGACAATGTTTTACGAAACTGCTTGCCTTTGGGGACTGCAGTTTAAGGCACTTGCATTTTTTCATATGCTTGACTAACCAGTCCAAGGTGAGAGTGGTTAATCAGCAACACCAACTAGCTTAAAATGATATTATTTGTCTAAATTAACTCCTTTTGTTTTTGAATCAGGCAGGAAGCTATGCTTGCCAGTTTAAACTGAGTAGCTACTGTACTTATTAAATCCCTTTCACCTGGAGCAATTAATCCATTTTACTATTTAACAGAGGTTAATGCTGCTTACCACACAATCTGACGAAGATGCTGTGTGTGGCCTCAAAGCACAGGATTCCTTTGTTCCTGGTTACACTCCTGTCTCTATTTACAATCTCTACATGAGTGTACAATATAAGAAATAACATATGGGCAACCATACACAATGAGCCTGCCTTTCCATCAAGAGGTTGAGATAGCAGCGAGAGCAAAGCTGATAAGGTCCATGCTTTTATCTCAACCTGGAAATGGAAACACAAAGGAGTTGTGTATGGTCACACATACTATATTAGTTATAGTGTATGGTTTAAAAAAAATAATGACAGAAGCAGTGAGGTTGCTGTAAATTTACTTGAGGCCATAACTTGAATAAATGTTTTAAAAATACCATTTGTTGATAGGCAGCCTTTTAGTAATTAATTTGTTAGGTCTGCAGTCAAAATCATTGAAAGATCCTGCCATGCAGTGGTACAGAGTGAGCGAGAGAAAGTGAGCCGTCGGAGTGGCTCTGCAGGGTAGGCGCTACTGTGCTCAGAGGAGAATCCCCTCACACATGCTGAGGGCAGGCATCGCAAACCACTAGTGCGGTCATGAAGGCAGCCTGCAGCCTGCACAAGTCAATGTACGTGGGAGCTGGAGTGCTCACCCAGAGCACTCAGAGAAAATGAAAGCGGGCTACCAGGGAGAGTCAGTGGAAGCAGGGACACAGGTGCACTTGATGACAGAATATCTAAAATAACTTTAAGAACATGCACAACAACTTTTTGAGAGCCACTAATTGTTATGCAGACTAAGACCCAACCATATACTATAAAATAATCTGAGCAAATATTTTTTTATTTATTTGTTTATTGAAAACTTTGGAGATTACCTTTGAGCACAAGTGCTCATTTACAAAGGTTCCACGTCAAATATATAGTCACAAAAAAACAACAACATTACAAGTACAATAAGCAGTTCCAGAGGAAATGCAGTCAAGTCAGGCTCAAAGTACTTAAGGCAGAACAATTACATACAGTTCTGAAAAGTAATCCATAGAGATCATTGTATAAAAAGTCACAAGTTATGTACAGAGATAAACTAAATACAACTGTTTAATGGTTACAATTGCATTGGCCTGCAAAGGCAGACCGTAGAAATCTCAGAAACTGATTAAACTTGGGGAGATTCAGCAGTGTATCAGGCAAGTCGTTTAACCAGTTAGTGGCCCTGACAACAACAAAATTAATTAGTACAACAAAATTAATTAGTAAAAGACTGTCTATTGACAAATGTTATTTATAAAACATTTATTAAGTTATGATCCTTAAGTACATTTACAACAAACTCACTACTTCCTGTGTCATTATTTTTTTTAAGCCATATACTATAACAAATAAAATATAAGAAAACATAAACAAAATATACAGGGCTTCTGAGTGCATCCTTGAATTGTCTTTCTATTCTGCCTGAACACACATTGGGATTCACACCAGGGTTTGCAGGTGGAAGGGTCCTGCAGTGTACAGGGACCAGCTAGGGAGGATGTGCCACCTGTAAGGCCACGAGGAGCATATATTCAGTCCTTTAACACTGTGTGTATAACAGTAATGTTTGCACAGTCAAATACACTATATGCCCAATGCCATTACTGTCTTCCAAATGGAAAACAATGGACTTCTTGTATGGACACTGATAAATTATCTGCATCCCCATGGCCTGCCTGTGGTCCATTGCTGCCCTACGTGCTCTGTGTCATCATAAAACACACATTGACTCTACCAGACCCTTCCCATAAACATTTGGTTATTACATTATGTAGAGTCACCAGGTGATGCAAGTCTGCTTGTATTGTTCCGTGTGTATTGCTATGCTGTGGTCCCAGTATGGTGATCTTGCATGTCACAGTTTGTATGTGGGTACCTGATCTGTACTTCTGTTGTCATTGGGTCTCAATGCAGGCAGTTAACTGGACACAGCAGCATTTCTGGTTAAGTGCTTATAAGCACTGTGATGAGGCACTACTAGTTATTGGGAAACAGTACCACTTATATACTGTTTTAACTATTAGGAAATACCCTGAAAACTATCAGTTTCTCGATGACCAAACCTGCATGTACACATACTGTAGTTCTCTATTGTGGATCAGACCCTCAGTATGAGAAAGCATGAACTGTGCATGTGTGTGGATTTAGCACTTACATTTCCTTTTACAGTAGTCCTTTGTTATAAAGAACAACTCTTGGTCCATCTGAGCTGTTAGGTATAACAAGGGTTCATTATAAGGAGGGAATAACCTTTTTATAGTATTAGAAATATACCCTGGCATAAATCTGCGATCTTGATCTCGCCTTTTAATTGCTGCCACCAAATACAGTGCTGTACTCCATTTTCACAAACAGCCAAACAGTAATAAATGGAAAGTACTGTACAGCTCTGAATAGTTTGCTTCCTGTTTAAGAGCTTGTTAGTGCAATCTGCCATGTTCATAAAGTTCTCACTCACAGTTCTCCGCTCCGCTTTTATACTGTATACTGTATTGAGACTCAGGACACTGTTCCATTCTGCTGTTTAGATTACCCAACCACTGTATCTGTACTGTATCTTTATTATACGCACATCACTACATTTGAAAGTTGTAAGCAGCATTATTCTGTCAAACTACCATTTTTCAAAAACCCTCATACCTGAACACTTTTTTTTTATATAAAATTCCTTAAAACGTACAGTTTCTTTTTTTGAGCCGAGCCTTGAAACTCCGGCCCAGCTGATTCTGTCTACTTCAAATGTCTGCACAACTAGTAGGAGCATATGAATTGATTACTTCAGCAAGAGAGCCTGTCTTGCTGTTTTAGAAGCTGTCCGCTGTCTGCTCTTCTATGTTTTATTTTTTTATTTATTTTATCTAAACATTTAGTAACCCGGCTCATCTCCAGGTGTGACCCGGGGATGAGGGGACATAGGATAAAATATACAGAATGCAAAAATACTTGAAAACAAAGTATTACAGGATAGATTAGAACAGTAAACAGGCTACAAAAGTAGCATCAAATAAAATTAGGTAAGGGGTACAATGGTGATATCAGCAGTGGTTACAACACAAAATAGACCGTACAAACAGTGTACGTACTATGAGATGTTATGGGAGCAGGTGGGGTGAGCAGTAGGTACAGCTGAGATTTGACTGAGGTAAGAGAGAGGAAGTTACATAGGAGAGGAGTTTGAGAATTCCAAAGAAAGGGGAGCCAATGGATGTAGGTGGATTTGCCCATGTTTGAGGATGATTTGGGAAGGAGAAAGTACGAGAGTCCTTAGAATGTGGGAAGTATGTAGGGGAGAGAGTGGGGGTGAGGTTGGCAGAGAGGTAGGAGGGCAGTAGGTTGAACCAGTATTTGGAGATAAAGGTAACAGAGTGGATGAAATGCTGATGAGAAAGGGGAGGGAACTCCAAGAAAGAGAGAAGAGCACAGTGGTGGGTCCTACAGGGAGAGTTAGAGGCAAATCAACATAGAAGACATAGAAGAGGGAGTCAAGTCTAGCCAAAGAGGAGGGCACAGTGCAGTAAACTATGTCAGCATAGTCAAAGACAGGAGTTACCATTTTGGCAAGAAACTCATGTTGTACCGGAGAGGTAGAGAGTCTCGTTTCAGTAAAGGACATCAAGCTTTGGCCGAAGTTTTGAAGATGTGTAGTCAATATGAATTTGGAAATTAAGTAGTGAGTCCAACCAGACACCTAGATACTTATAGGAGGAGACTTCGCTAAGCGGAGTGCCGTCCAGAGAAGTGATGGGCGGGGAGAGTGTTGGCTATTCTTTGAATGGTTCCGAAGATCATAGAGATGTTTTTTTATGTATTAAAGTTTTTAGCCTGGTGCCAAGATTGACCTGAGTGAAAATCCTGTTGTAGGGCAGATTGGATTGAGGTCAAGTCAGGGCTGGAGGTGAATAGGATGGTATCATCCACATACATACGAATGAGGGATTTGGAGCAGACAGAGGGGAGGTTGTCTATGAAGATGGAGGATAAGATGGGGCCAAGTATAGAGCCTTGGGGGATGCCTGCTATGATAGGTAGGGAATAGGAAGCAAAATTTGCGATCTTTACCAATTGGCATCTGTTTATGAGGTATGAGTTAAACCACTGTATGGCAGAAGTGGCAAGCCCTGCCTCTTTGAGAGTGTTTAGGAGTAGTGGGTGGGATACAGAGTCAAAAGCCTTGGCCAGGTCAGTGAAGACTGCAGCTGTGAGGTGGCCCAGCAGTGGATTTGATGTGACCGGTCGGAAAAGGGAGGATATGGTGGAGCGGTGTTTTCTAAAACCGGACTGGTAGGGGGAGAGGAAATTTGTGGAAGTGAGGAATTCGGTAGTCTTAATGGAACTAGGCATTCTTGTAACTTGGATAAAGAGGGGAGGAGGGAGATTGGACGGTAGTTACCAGGTGTTGCGGGATTGCCGCCCTTGTATAGAGGGATGACACTGGCTGATTTCCAGGCTTTGGGAACTGAGTCTGAGGAGAAAGATAGATTTAGTAAGAAGGTGAGTGGGAGAGTGATGGCGGAGGCAAATAGGTGCAGCAGTAGACTGGAGTGTATGCCATCCGTGCTAGATTTAGCTGAGTTTAGGGAATAGGAGTGCAAGCAGTACTTAATTTGTGGAAACATGGGCAAGTAGGAAGTTTTTGTTTGGCATGTTCTGAGTGGTGACTTTTGCCTCATGTGGGAGGAGTGTAGATGGGTCAGGAATGGCACATGTGGTGAAAAAAGTGTTGAGTGTGTCTGCAACTTGGATTGGGGTCAGTTATAGTAGTGCCACTGTGCTTGAGGAAGGGGTGCTTGATTGCGGTGGTGGGTCTACGATGGAGTGGACTACATTCCAGAAGGAGGAGGGATGTGCTGTACTAAGACAGTTTTTGAAATAGTCAGCCTTGGTGCACCGAATGGCCTTTGTGCATACATTTCTTATGGTGTTGTAGGCTTGTCTGGAGTTTGGGAGGCTTTGAAGCTGGAGCAGGCCTTGTCCCAGGCTTTAAACAGGGCAACCACAGGGACTGTAATTCAGGGGTGGTGGTGTTTCCTAACCCTTACTTTTTTAAGCGGGGCATGGTATTTCCAAACACTTGTGAAGATGCTAGTGAAGTGGACTAGTGCAGAGTCGATATCAGCGGCACAGTAGACTGGTACCAACCAGTATACATGAAACTGGAGCGCAAGTGAGCCAGTTCATATTTTTATTTAAGTATGAGATGCAGCAAACAAAGCTAAACTGTCATAGAATGTACAGTATTGAGACTCGGCGCACTGCTCCATTCTGCTGTTATCTATTACCAAACGCTCAGCAGAAAGCATGATCATGAAAAGTGAAAGTTTGTCTTTTCTAAAAATGAAAACACCAACTTGATGTGCAGCAGGGATTCAGAGGGACCATAAAATGACAACATGAGATTGCAATAGGTAAATAGTGGCAGTGAGAGACAGCTGTGATGGCTGACTCCCATTGTTTTCCATATAACTGTTAATACTCCCCTACTGAGACATACTTAAGGATTATGCAGAAGACAATGGGCCACATCACAGCTGTTCACTATAATAGGGATTCATTATAATGAGATTCGTTATAATAAGGGAGTACTGTATTTTCAACTTGGTGATTTTATAATAATGTGGCACTGAAATTCCACCAGTTTGTATCTTATCATCAACCTTCATCACCACATAAGTGGCAGCAACTTTTAAATCCAGTCTGAAACTAAAATGAGATTTTGAAGTGAAATCGCAACAGCAGTCTTAAACGGATACCTGTATCTTTCCAACAGACAGCGTAATGTGTGAAGGATTGGGCCACATCCCCTGCTCACTGTTAAAGGCTGCAGTTAACAGAGCAAAAAGATATTTACAATGGGCGTCAGAGACTGTACTCCCTCCATTACCACCGTCGCTACCTCACCCAATTGATGGCAAAGAGCAATCAGTGCTGTCGTCATGCCATCGTTTCAGTAATGGACAGATAATGGCTACTGTAGCTCTGTTGTTATGAGAAAAACACAGACTTGCTTTACAGTTAAGTGCCACACAAAAAAAAGCATCTTGTTCTAATAAGGCTGGTCTTGAAATGTTAATATTTTTCTATAAGGCAAGGATTGCTTTGTTCACTTTGTGAGCTCCATCTCCTGTATTCTACAGTGTTTTGGTATACAGTCTTAGGCCTGTCTATCCTCCCCCAATGTAATGGCCACGGTAATATCTCTCTCTCTCTCTCTCTCTCTGTCTCTCTCTCTCTCTCTCTCATCATAAAGTACATTGAGATGCTGTCTTCTCTCCCCAGACACACACATACTAATTGCAATCAGTAAGTTACTGACAGAAGTTGAACAATTTGATAAACAAGACTGCAGTACAAGTTGCAATTGCAGTCTGCACTTTTTCTTAATGTCAAGTGTGGAGGCCTCTGTATATGTTCTTACCCAATTTTACAGCTGCATAGTGAAAGCTATGCTGATGTACTTCAATTACATTGAGGAGGGGGCTTTGGTATCATGTAACTGCAAGTGGGGGGAGCATTGGTAGCACATCACTGTGATTACACAACAGCTGTGTCCTTTCACTGGAGTGGAGCTGAAGCCCATCTTACCTTGTACTCTCCATTCAGTCAGTGTGCTTGGTTCCCCCCCTCCCAACCACAGGACTATTTGTTGCTTCCAATCCTGCTGCTGAGTCGTGTTTTGGGATTTTTGTGTGTAAAACTCATTCAGATTAACAGAAATGGCAACATAACTTTGGGGAATGCATTTTATTACAGGAAGATGAGTGCATGTTAGTTCACATAATCTTCCATAATGCTGTGTAATCAGAATTGGGCAATTTCAGATGGTAATTTTCCTTTCTGCTACATCTGATGTCTGAAAGTGATCATTTGCTCATTTCTCCATCTGACAAGGTAACTGGGCAGGTTTAAACTTTTTTTATGTGCAACACTCTTGGTTGCTGCTGAACCCTGTGTGGGGCCCTGGCTGTTCCTGCCTCCCAAGTCCAGTCCCTGCTCATCACAATGTTGTTTACAGCCTACGTGGCAACAGCTGTCTGACCCTGTCTCGGTGCTGCTGAACCCTTTGTGGGGCTCTGGTTGCTCGTGCCTCCCAACTCAAGTCCTTGCTTACCACAGTATAGTTTGCAGTCAGAGCAGCCATGGCAGTCCAACCCTGTCCCGACTGGTGCTCACACAGCCATCCGAACCTGCCCTGACTGGTGTGCAGACAACAATCTTGTGCCATAACCAGCACCGTTGTGCCACCCACATATGAGATTACTCACCTGGTCACTTTTCACAGTTGTACATATCCCTCCTATGGCCATACTGTAGCAATCTTCTCTCCCCTCTCAAACTTCACAGACTCTCATCTCCTCTCCTCTTCAGTCAGTACTGGCACCACTCTGAAGAAGTACACCTACATGTGTGTGTGCTACTGTATTAGTAGAGTTTTTTCCTTTAGCCGTTTGGTCCCTTACTGATGTTATATATCTTTGACAATTTATAGCAGTCTTTGTTACCCTTTCTGTCGGAATGTATTGATTTCAGTTCTGCATCAAGAATGGAACAAAAAGTGACAGAGTTATTGAGGTAAAAATATCAAAGCACAGACAGATTCCTAAAGGGACACATTTTAAATTTGCAAATTGTGGTAAAAACTGTTATAAATATTTTTTTGAGGGCCCCACTAATGAAGAATATTTCACTCTTAAGGTACCAATCGTTATGGAGATCATAATGACCAGATCAGTCAATTATCAATTGAGAATAGTCACATGAACATTTAAATAATTTGGTAGATGTGTAAAATGGTCCTTATTGTCTCAGAGTGCCCATGTTTTTCGGACACTGAAGAGGCAGTGAGCTATGATGTTATGTTGGTCAGCTATCAATTTAATTAGTGCAGACCTTCGAGGCTACTTTTTATGTGAAAAATCACAAGTTTTGTAAAACACAGAATTTAATTTTGCAGTTGTGCTGAACTACATGAATTGATACTGTTGGATTAATATGAGTGTAAAACCTGGGTTCCCCTTGGATTACCTGTTAGATTAGTAGGTTTAGGTAGGCAGTTTGGGCAGCTGAGTAAAGCTTCCTGGGCTCCCCTGGCAGCTTCTTTCAGTCACGGTGGGTAAAGGTTTCAAGTGGGAGTGGCTTCACAGCAGCATAAGCCACAATGGAATGTCACCCTAGAAGTCAGTTCTCTGCCTCAGAACAGTGGAGTGTGCTTGGGGTGCTGACTGAGGAGAGCCTCAGAAGAGGCGCCACCTCTCTCCTGACCATTTTTAGCCCCTAGTGTGTTCACAGAGAGACCTGCGTAGAGTCATGGCAGTGGCCTTCTACTGTGTAGTGCCCCTAAGGAGGTGAAGAATCCTGAGTCAAGGGTTCCTGTAACTGCACGTAACATATGGGGTTCCCTCTCATTTCTGAGAGACATATTGACTAGGAAAGGGCTGTTCAGCTTCTGGAAGGGCTATATTTTGTCCTCCCCTGAGGGAACTCTTGCCTTTTGGGACATTTTTTACGTCAGAAACCGTCAAAGGACTGTTTAAAGACTCAAATGGTGCCTTCACAGTATGGTGGAATGTCTGTGGAAAAGAGTGCCTCCCCTCTGTTCAGCATTGGAACTAATCTCGCTTCTGACTAGTACAATGAGGAGAAAACTTTTTCTTTGTGTTGGAAACTACTGAATTGTTTCCCACAGTTCTAGGATATGTTCTGTCCTGTAAAGACTCTGTGAATTTGGGACTTTGGTAATGAGGGAGCCCAGCATTGCCACCCCTGGGACAAGTGAACCCAGTGTTGTTCATTTTCTGGGAAGAAAAATTTGATAAATAGTGAGCCCAGTGTTGTTCACATTTCACTTTTGGACAATTTGTCCTGTGTTCATAGCCCAGAAGAGGGATGGACAGGGAATGTTATCTCTTGCACCTACTGTTGTTCAGATAGTACCTAAAACTTAGGATACCAACAGATACCAGACTTTCAGGCAGGTAGCTGTTGTGGTCGGATAGTTGTGCTATCCGACCATGGATCCGACCATCTTGCATCCAGTGCATGGATCTGACAACAGCATTGGATCCTACGGATCCATTTAACAGATCCACGGATCCAATCAACAGATCCATCTCGGATCCAAGTATCCAATTAAGGACCCAATGGATCTGATGGATCCATGCCTCTAAATGTGTGCAGTCATACAGGAAGTTGCTGTCTTCACTTCCTGCTTGCTCTGGTGGTGGTCGTCGTCACAGTTAGTGAGGGTTAGCACATTGTGAAGGCACATATCTAGCTGCTCTCTGGAGATTTCCAGCATTTTTGGAAAGTTTGCAATGTTTGTTTGCTCATTTAGTGTATTTTTGGACCAAGTGAGTTAACTGTTGTGGTTCTATCTGTTTAAACATACTCCTGTGTGTTTCAGTTTGGTGATTGTTAAAAAAAAATCAAAGTTACATTGCACAGTTGTTTGAAGTGTACTGTGTGTATCAGGCAGTGAGGTGGGGTGTCCCTCTCTTTCTCTTCCTAATCTCAGGGGAAAAAATCTTGTGTGTGTGTGTGTGTGTGTGTGTTTGTTTTAGTTTTTCCCTTAATTATTTTTTCCCACTGTACTGTTGTGGATAAGTGGGTGTTATATTAGGCAGAGTGAGTAGGGTGTTTCTCTCTTTCTCTCCATAATCTCAGGGCCAGGGAAAAATCTTCTGTGTGACTGTATGTGTTTTTATATATACATTTCCCCTATTATAAAGTTTTGTATTCCAATTGCAATTTCCACTGTGTTCATTCAGTCAGCTCAGTACCTAGAAACATAGAAGTTGATGGCAGATAAAGACCGCAAGGCCCATCCAGTCTGCCCATTTCTTTTTCTGCCTTATGAATGTGCCATCGGCCTTTGCTCTGTCAATGGCCTATCTACTCATACTCATCTGTATTGCTCCCTTATGCCTATCACATGCCTGATTGAAGCCCTGTACTGTATTCATATCCACCACTTCCTGAGGTAGGCCGTTTCATGCATCCACCACCATTTCTGTGAAAAAGAACTTCCTCACGTTACCCCTTAATCGGCCTCCCTCTAATCTCATGCTGTGTCCTCGTGCCCTCTTGTCCTGCTATTTTTCTTATATTGAAACATGTTAGACTCTTTCACCTTGTTAATGCCCTTAAGGTGTTTGAATGTTTCGATCACATCACCTCTCTCCCTCCTTTGCTCTAGAGTATACATATTGAGCTCCCTTAATCTGTCCTTATATGTTTTTTGATGCAGTCCCTGCACCATTTTGGTTGCCCTTCTCTGGACTGCCTCAATTTGGTTAATGTCCTTGTGAAGGTGTGGCCTTCAGTACTACACGCAGTACTCCAGATGGGGCCCAACCAGTGTCTTGTAAAGAGGGATTATTACCTCCCTCTTCTGACTTGTGATACCTCTACTAATATACCCCTTACCTACTGCTTTAGTGGTCTGCTTGGATGATTTCAGTCTCTTTCTTCCCTTGTGACTGCCAGCAACTCCCCTCCCAGCCTATAGTTGGCATCAGGGTTTCTCTTCCCTATGTGCATGATCTTGCACTTCTTTGCATTAAACTCCAGTCGCCACTGTTCCGACCATTTTGCTAGTTTATCCAGATCGCTTCTCATTCTGCCCACCCCATCTGGATCATCTACTCTGTTGCAGATCTTGGTGTCATCTGCAAACAGACAAACCTTACCCTCTAGTCCATCTGCAATGTCACTGAAGATATTGAAGAGGACTGGCCCCAGAACTGATCCCTGAGGTACCCCACTTGTGACTTACATCTCTTCTGACTGCATACCTTTTACCACCACTCTCTGTTTTCTGCCCATCAACCAGTTTGCCACCCAAATGACCAACTTCTGACCCACCCCGAGCCTACCCAGCTTACTAATCAATCTGCTATGTGGAACAGTATCGAAAGTTTTGCTGAAGTCAAGATAGGTGACATCAACTGCTCCCCCTTGGTCCACCACTCTGGTTACCCAGTCAAAGAAATCTATTAGTTTGACAGGACCTTCCTTTCGTAAACCCATGCTGTCTTGGATCTTGTGCTCCTATGGATTCCAGGTGTTGCACTATCCTTTCCTTAAGGAGCGCCTCCATAATCTTGCCCACTACTGAGGTAAGACTGACTGGTCTGTAGTTCCCTGCCTCCTTCCTGCTACCACTCTCATGGAGTGGGATCACATGAGCCCTTCTCCAGTCTTCTGGGACCTCTCCTGTGCTAAGAGACTCACTAAACAGTTCTGATAATGGCTCTACTAGTTCCACCCTTAGCTCTTTTAGTACCCTGGGATGTATGCCATCAGGTCCCATTGCCTTGTCCACCCTGAGCTTATCGAGCTTTTGTAGGACCCTTTCTTTTGTGAAGGGACTAGTGCACACCTCCCTCCCCCTGTGTCCATGGTGCTGAGCTGTGGGCCCTGCCCTACCCGCTCTTCGGTAAATACTGAGCAGAAGTATCTATTTAGGATAGCTGCTTTTACATGGTCCTCCTCCTTACATGCCCCCTTATCTCCTTTGATCTTAGCAATACCCCCTATGGACTTTCTTCTTTCACTGATGTATCTATAGAAAGTCTTGTCACCTACTTTTATTGTTTGTGCTAGTGTTTCCTCAGTTTGGGCCTTTGCCTGCCTTACTGCCTTCCCTGCTTCCCTTAGGGAAGTTTGGTATGCCTCCCTATCTTCATCCTGCTGCATTCCCTTATATTTCCTGAAGCCAGCCTTTTGGCTCTGACCTTTTCTGCTACTGTTTTTGAGAACCAAAGTGGTTTCCTTCTTCTTTTGCACTTCCTTTTCTCTCTAACACAATGGGATTTTGCTTCAAGTATTGCATCTTTAATGCTTGCCCACTTTGCTTGTACCCCCTCACCTGTATTTCTTTTTGCCAGGGCTAGCTTAACTCTGTTGGCCATCTTATCAAAGTCAACTCCTCTGAAGTTCCATATTTTTTGCCTTGGTAGAATGGGATGATTTAGTTCTAGTGGCCAAACTGAACCATACCATGTGATGGTCATTGGCCCCCAGATGACCTTCTACCTGGAGATCTGTGATCCTTTCCCTGTTAGTCAGTACTAGATCTAGGATAGCTCTGTCTCTTGTGGGTTGTTGTACCAGTTGTTTGAGGCCCACCGCCTGCAGGTAATCCACTATGTGTCTAGTTCTGGCAGATGTTTCTGCTGGTATTGACCAATCTGTATCTGGCATGTTGAAGTCTCCTATTATCAAAAACCTCCCCTTTAGCCATCATGTTTTGTATATCTTCTAACAGTAATGTGTCTATGTCCTCCCCCTGGTCTGGAGGCATGTACACAACCCCAGTTCGTATGACTGTCCCATTTCCTGTTTCCAAAGTGACCCACAGTTCTTCTGGCTCCTTATGTGTATTCTGAATTTCTGTAGTTTTGACATTTTCATTGACATAAAGGGCCATTCCACCCCCCCTCCCTTTCTGCACCTCGGTCTCTTCTGAACAGTACATAGCCAGGTACTGAAGTCTCCCCAAGTGTGGTTACTGGTAAACCATGTCTCGCTAATGGCTACTATGTCCAGTTTAGCCTGTATCATTATTGCCTGCAGGTCTGGGATCTTATTTATTTTTATTTATTTATTGAAATCTAGGATTACAATTACCTTTGAGCAGGAATTGCTTGTTTACAAAGGTTCCATGTCAAAGGAATATACATACAAAGGGCAAACATCATAATACATAGTTACACAATAAAAGGAAACAAGAGACTGAGGGTTAGAAAATCACAGTAATTTAAAATGTGCCAAATGTTATGTGATATGACATACCAGCCAGGGGAAAACTTAGGAATAAGTGCTGTGGATGAGAGGGCGGGGGTGAGCGCTGGCAGGAAGGCCATATTCAGAGGGTAGAGGGTGGGAAAAGAGCTTTAAGAAGAAGTAGGGGAGGGATAAAAGTCAGGGAAGTGCCGGGGGGGTGAGGAAAGGGAGAGGGAGCAAGGGGTGGGAAGGTAAGGCAGATGGAAGGTGGATAAGGTGGGGAGAGGTAGCTTTCAAGGCTAAAGTGGAGGGCAGTGGACATTGGGCCCTTGATTAGGAGAGGCAGTCACAACGACTAGTCGAGATAAGATGAAGTCAGAGTTGTCTCTTAAAAGGGCCAAGGGCAGAAGCAGTAAGAGTTTCTTTGTTGAGAGTGTTGTACCACTGAGGTGCTCTGTGGGCAAAGGCCCTCTGGCCCATGGTGGTTCAACATCTGGGGACAAGAAAGGGTAATTGTTGTGAGCTTTTAGTTCACTGTGCACTGTGGTGGTCTGTGAATATCTTTTCAGTGCCTGGGGGCATGCCCCCAAGGAGGATTTTTTTGGCTAGGAGGCAGGTTTGATACTGAATCTGGCTGATGAAAGGGAGCCATCCTGCCCGAGTGTACGGGTCACAAGTGTGTGCAAGTTGGTCAGCCCCAGTTAGCAACCTGCATGCTTTGTTGAGTGCCACTGTAATTCTGCGGAGGGCAGAGGCAGAGGCAGAGGCAGAACCGCAGATTGCTAGCCCATAATCAATGATGGAGGTGACAGAGCTGTTGGCAGTCAAACGGAGAGTGTCAGGAGTCGTGCAGTGTTTGTGCCTGTAGAAGAGGCCTATACGGATGTTGATGGCTTTGGCGACAGAGTCAATGTGCTGATGGCGGGAGACTGTGCTGTCCAATGTGACACCTAGGTATTTAAAATCTGGAACGTGTTCAAGTGAGGTCCCAGCTTGATTTAGGATGGTGGTGTCATGGAATTTGAACTTACTCCTGGCATTGTAGGTCATAACCTTTGTTTTGCTGTAGTTCATGATCAGTTTGTATGATCGGAACCATTCTTCGATGCATATGAAGACTTGCTTCCCAGACTGCGAGCATTTGTGTACATGATTTTCCATAGGCCAGATTTTGGTGTGTTAGTTGCTGGGCGAGGTCTGGCGTTTCCCTTGTGCGTCGCATGGTGAGCTGGACCTTTTTCCTTACCTGGTGATGCAAATGAACTACAAACATGTTGAACTCCTGTTTGACCGCTAGCTGAGGGGGAGGGGTGTTCTTCCCATTCGACGTATGGGGTGCTGCACCCCTCTCCCCATTTGCTAGTTTAAATATTCTGAAAAGACATCAAACTTCTGCCCCAAAGGACAGATTCCCTCCTTAGTCAGATGCAGTCCATCAAATTTAAAGCACTTTCGCTCCCAAAACTGTTGCTAGTTCCCTACAAATTTGTGTCCTTTTTCCTGGCACCAGCCCTTGAGCCACATGTTTAGCTCCCCTATCTCCCCTTCTCTGAACTTCCGTCCATCTGCCCCCCTCTCCCAGACTGGCAGGATCTCAGAGAAGGAGATGCCAGAAGAAATGGATGATAGTTTGTCACCCAGCCTGGTCAGGTGTTCCTTGGTCTCCACAACTGACCGGCTGGTGAGATCGTTGATCCCTAGCAGCTAGTTCTCTATCTGTGTCCACCAGTATTAGCCCCCCTCTCCCCAAGGTGGTTATACTACTAGTACTTAGTGCTACATTACGTGAGGATCATTCACAGTGGGCATTGCAATTGCTACAGGCTGCTGGCTGTCACTGTCTGACTGTGGCTGGGTGACTGACTGAGAAGGAGTTATACAGTTATAGTAGTAGTTATATATCTATATAGTGCCGTGTATGTGTAGTTTGAGACTTAGTTATATACACACACAAACACAGAGTGGTCTCACTAGTAGTAGTAAGTAGATAGACACGCTGTCTGTATCACTGTCTATCACTCAGTGTGAGTGAAATTAATACTTAGTAAAGTTTGTCTGACAATTTGTCACTTTGCTGCTGCTGCTGTGCTGTGTCTGTGTGTGTGTGTGTGTGTGTGTGTGTGTGTGTGTGTGTGTGTGGCTCACTGCAGTACTTACTGTGAGCGTGTCTTGGCTGAGATGAGAGGCACACTCAGCCTAGCTGAAGCAGTTGCTTTGCGGACTGTTGCTCACCCAACAAGCATTTGTCAATGCTGAATGTTTGCTTGCTGGCATTGACAGTGGTAGTGTAGAAGTTACAGAGCTGCGTAATAGGAATGGCAGTGAAGTATTGAACTGAAGCCAACCCCACCACCACCACCCTGCAGAGAGTGACAGGGATTGGGGTGTGGCTTTGGGTCATCAGGCATAACGGCCATGCCATTTTAACACCCCACCCTGCAGACACTGACAAGTGTCACAGTGTGCCTTGGGGTCTTGGTCTTATGCACACCCCATTCCATCAGGAAATACGGTGAGATGGGTGCTGTATAGGAGAATGGGGTGAACTTTGGAGCCAAAGAGTTCAAGGCATACCTCGATGCCTCTCACTGGCTGCAGGGTGAGGAATGGTATGAGCATTGCAGGCAAGAATCCCAAGTCACATCCTTGATGCCTGTCATTCTCTACGGGCTTGGGCGTTATAGTTGGAAACCGTAATACCTCAGGCATTCGTTGGTATTTTCACTCCAAATTTTCAACATGTTTTTTTTGTGACCCCACCTCATAAACAGTGGCAATATCAGTTTGTTAGCCGAAAGCTGCTTATGCACAGTGACTACGGCATTTAGCACCACAGGTGCAAACACATTCCGAACAGGATGTAAAAAATGACAGCTGTACTGTTCATGGGGAGGTGTAAAAAATGGCAATGTTGCAAATCTGTAGTAAAAATATTTAAAAAACTGGTGAAGTCACGAGCGTGCATAGAAATTGTGCAACGCACACCCGTAATGTAATTAGTTTGGAGATTTTTTACAGCAGATTGTCAACAGAGGCATTTTGGGACCTCCAATCATGAACAGTGTCACTGTGATTTTCTTTATCTGTCCCGAACAATGATTTCCCACAGTGACCACGCATCTCTGTGCTGAAAGTGTGAAAACACATTTCAGCCATGTTGTGAAAAATGACAGCTGTACTGTTCATTAGAAGTGCGGAAAATTCCACTGGTGAAAATCTGGACTGAAAATATTACAAAGTCATGAACTTACGAGGGTGCGTGGAAACTGCGCAATGCTCACTCATAACACAGTCATTTTATGGACTTTTGTCACCAAATTTTCAACATAGCCATTTTAAGACCTCTGCTCATGAACAGTGTCACTGTGATTTTCTTAATCTGTCCCATAAATTGATTTCAAGATAATCGACCGCGCCCATTGTGCTTACATGGGCGGAAACATGTTTTGGGCAAGATGTGACAAATGACAGCTGTACTGCTCATAAGGAAGTATAATAAAATGGCAATGTTGAAAATCTGGATTAAATATTGAAAATTCAGCACACTATAGCGTGCGTAGGAACTGCATGGCACTTGCGCTCGTAAACAGTCATATTTAGGATTTTTTCATAAATTTTCAACATAGCCATTTTAAGATGTCTGCACATGAACAGTGTCACTGTGACTTTCTTAATGTGTCCTATACATTGATTTCAAGACAATCGACCGCGCCATTGTGCGCTACATGGTAGAAACACATTTTGGGCAAGATGTGAAAAATGACAGCTGTACTGCTCATAAGGAGGTGGAAATGGCAATGTTGAAAATCTGGAGTGGAAATATTGAAATTGGTGAACTTCACGGTGAGCCGCAAGGAACCGCACAATGCACGCCAGAAAACAGTCATTTTAGGTTTTTCACCAAATTTTCAATGTAGCCATTTTAAGACCTCTGTTCATGAACAGTGTCACTGTGATTTTCTTAATGTGTCCCAAACATTGATTTCAGCACAATCGACGCGCCATTGTGCGCTACATGGGCGGAAACACATTTTGGGTGAGATGTGAAAATGACAGCTGTACTTCTCATAAGAAGGTGTGGTAAAATGGCAATGTTGAAAATCTGGAGTGAAAATATTGAAAATTTAACTTACCAGCCATGAGGAACCGCGCAATGCACGCCAGAACAGTTTATTTTGATGCCACCAAATTTTCAAAATAGGCTTCTGAGAGCTCACCTTATGAATGCTGGCAGTGTCATTTTGTTAATCAGGCCAGAAAGGTGATTTCGTGCAGTGACTGCGAAATCACCCTTCAGGCCTGAATAACGCCATGACAGTGACATCATTCATGAGAAGGGGTCCCAAAAACCCCATGTTGAAAATTTGGTGCAAAAATTCCAAAAAATGCCTGAGGTATGCAACAAAGTTGAAAAAACCCTATCTATCCCATTATACAGCATACCTTCATTTCCTCAGTTCGCGGTCGGCTTTGAAGAGTGCAGACGGTTCCCGTCCACCGATGATCAGAGCGCCAAGCTCCGGAGGTAAGTATGGGGGTGGGGGAGGCAAGGTGCGCAGTGGATGGGTGCGGGTTGTTGGGGGGCGGAGACCCCGCGGGGACCGCTTTTAATTTACAGGTTGTTTTTTTTAAATTGACGACACGGACGCTTGCCATGCTGGGGGTGGGCTCCCAGCATGGCACAAGGATGGCTGGTTGGGGGCGTGGAGTCGACAGGGGATTGGGCACCCCGTCGGGCCATAGCATCAGTTGCCACGCTGGGGTGGGCTCCAGCATGGCACCCAGTACTGGGAGGGGGACAGTGGAGCCGATGGGGATTGGGCACCCTGTCGGCTATATTGATGATTCTGCCACGCTGGGTGGGTGCCCAGCGTGGCATGTGGAAGGCTTTGGGGAGGTAGTTGCTGCCGACGGGGATTGGGCAACCCGCCGCTATACAGTGTGTGCGTAGTGCAGCACGCATGCGTGCGGTGTTTGTGTGTGTGTGTGTAGGAAGCTGCGCATGAGCAGGTGATATCTGATCGCTGCTCACTGAAGCGTAGCTCCCTCTTCAACTGTATGCCATCGCATTTTGGAGCTGTCATAGACAGCTCCAGCATGCATTGGCGGACTGGGGCCGCGCCTACCAACACACTGACTGAATTGGAAGAGGGGGTGACACACCTCCGAAAACTCGGATGATGGCACTATGTTTCTTGAACATGCGTGCAAGCAAACATAAAAATGCATTTTTCTTTTCTGCCTGTCTGGCACTATATTACTTTCCTCTCTGCAAGTGTCATAGTGAGAGAGACACACTTTCAGTCTGTCAGGTAGGCGTACGTGATTTAAAAAAATTCTGCATGTCTGGCCTTAGTTTTTGCCAGTATTTCTCAGTGTGTGAGTGTGGTGTGTTGTGTCTTTACTGTGTTGTTAATTTAAAAATATAGGCACTTGAAGAACATATTACAACAGCAGATACAGTACTTAGTTACTGCTTAGTCCAAACAGCATTATTTATTTGCTGTTTTTCAGCTGTTGTAAGTAACTTGTATCTTTGCAGTACTGACTGCATTGCTCTTATCTTACTTTTCCCACATGAGTTGCTTTACTTGCTTAAAAAAATAAAAGAAAGAAATAATATGTCTGGCACTGGTGATAAAGCAGTTAGGGCGGTTGAGGAGGGGGAAATTTTGCAGGGCCAGCTGGAAGGTGTGCACACACAGCACTTATCTGGTGGTGACACAGGCAAAAGACACAATGTTGCTGTTACTGGTGCTGCTAAGAAGAAGTCAGCTCTGGAAAGAAAAATAAAGCAGACTCAGCTGAAGTCTGTTACTGTAGATGCGCTACTTCTTCCCCGAGTCAGCCTGGTGGAACTACTGCCAGTGAACGTGGTGTGTCCCCTTTGTCTGCTGGTGTTGAGGAAAGAGTTGGTGGTGGACATACTATATGGTGATTGTGGAGACAAAGAAATGCCCTGCCATTACAACCCTTAGTGGATGGCAGATGTACGGTGTACATGCGTTGGTATGTTCTGTGTCTGTATCAGCTCAGGTGGAGGCAGCTGAGCTGTCAGATGATGTTCATGAGGAAGGTGATGATGACATGGATGCGGACTACATTCCCCCTAAGGAAATCTTTCGGGGGGAGGTGATGGTGATGACAGTGATAGTGATGATGATGATGATGATGGAACTGTGCTGCATTCAGAGGGTGTTCATACCGCTACAAAATTGAAAGGTGGCAAGGGCACTGGCACCAAGAAGTGGAAGTGGTTGTCATCTAGGGGTTCCAGTACAGGTGGTTCTGGTTCCTATAATGTACAACAAGAAAAGGAGAAGGAGGATGGCAGTGATTCTGGATCTGGTCGTAGCAAGTCTACAAGTGTACCCAGATGGTATGGAAGCCATAGGTCATCATATGTGTGGCTTTATTTCAGTAAGAGCCCCAAGGATGTGATTCATGCCATTTGCACACTATGTGGGGCTAGTTTGAACTGTGGAAAACTCTCAAAAGCCTTGGTTACATCTGGCATGCTAAACCATCTGCCGTCCAAACATTGGTAGGAGTGGTTTCACATTTGCTCTGCCCAACAACACACACCACATTGACAAAGTTCAACCCCAGTAAATTTGGAAGAGGAGGAGGACAGATCATCTTCTGGAACCAGTGATGGTACATCAGGTTCGCAGCAGCCTAGGACAGTGGGTCATTTTAGTAGCTGCACTGCACTGATTGGAAATAGAAGAGCAAACTGCTTCTGCACCATGCCAGAAGGCAACTTTGGAAGAAATTGTGCAGAGAAGCAAACAGTCTGCACCATAAATTTATTTATTTATTTGTTTAATTATATCTGATGCAGATTAATACCTTTGAGCCAAGATGGCTCTTTTACAAAGGTTCCATGTCAATAGATGCAAAACACAACAGTACAATACATATAACAGTACAATACACATAGGATGGGCCATAGTTACAAGCATACAGAAGTGCAATCTATGGACTTTCTTAATACAAAAGAACTTGTATAACAGTGTCACACAGTCTAGTTGCTAAGTGCAGGATAGTGAAGAGGTAGCAGCCAGAGGGGGCTTTGTCGGGGAGGGGAGGCAGGGGAGGTGTGGGGGAAGGTAGCAGCCAGAGATGGCTTAGTCAAGGAAGAGAGGCAGGGGAGATATAGGGAAATGGAGTAGGAAGAGATTTGGAGGGGGGTAATGACCCCCAAAAGGAGTAGGGGTAACCAATTTTTAGGAATAGCAATCACAAGGGTTATTTTGAATGCAGCATTGACTGAGCTAGTCATCACCAATCTACTGCCACTATCATTTGCCTCCGGTTCGGGCTTCAGGAAGTTCATATCTGTGGTGGAGCCCCATTACCATGTCCCTTCATGCCATTTCTTCACACATGTAGCAACTTCCTAAATTGTACAACAGTGTGTGAGGAGGAGATCCATCAGTGCTTGAGGAGGTCATCTTATAAGAATGTCCATATCACTACAGATATGTGGACAAGTGGACATGGGCAGGTCATCGATTACATGGCAGTTACTGCATACTGGGTCTACTTCAATGATGAGTGTGCAACATCATCAACAACAACATCAAAGACTCCTGCTGCTGTGGTGAAGCCTGTGTACAGGAGGCAGGCAGCACTATGCGTGAGTGGATTCCCATCTGATCACACATCGCAAAACATATTGGCAGAGTGAAAAGATGTGTTCCAACAATGGCTTGGTAGCAATTGTCTTGAACCTGGAGTGGTTGACAGTGACAATGCTCGAAACATTGTCAAAGCCATTGAAGATGGAGCCTCCCCCATGTGCTCTGCCTTGCCCACTGCATGAACCTAGTGATCACTGACTTAATTTCCAACAACCGCATGGTGAGGGATGTAACAAGGACTGTAAAAACAATCTGCGGTTACTTTCTCACTTTGTGAAGGCCTGTAAGGAGCTGCACAGAATCCAGATGCACCTGCCTGAGCATGCCCTTAAGCAGAACATCGCAACTTTTTTGGAACTCGACATATTACATTCTTCAGCGGTTCCAGGAACAGAAGCTGGTGGTGCATGACTGTTTGCTGCATCACATCATTGGTGGTGCAGATATCATGGTATCAGGCTGTGACTGGACAGTGGTTTGTACGCTGGTCTAAATTCTTGAGACATTTGAGGCATTCACGCATGAGGTCAGCAGTGAGTCTAACTGTCTGAGCATGGTGCTGCCACAGCTACGGTACCTGCATGTTTTTTAAAGGCAGATATTCAGTGTATATCAGAGGGACGTGGAGAAACATGGTGATGCACCAAACATCACTCGATCATTGCTGCACATACTATCTGAGGACCAGCGGCTTAGCAAAACGTTCCAGGAGGAACAGTATGTCCTGCTATGCATGCTGGATCCTCGTTTTAAGTCCCAGATGCAGAACATCTTGCCAGAGGATGCAGACCTTGAGGAATAGCAAAATGCATTGTGTGCAAAGGTTGTAAGTATGACTCTACGAGCAGAAGGGGTGAGGAAGAGGAGGATCCTGAGTGTGACAATGATGAGGAACAAGCAAGGACAACCAAAGGAACATCAAGCAGTGGGAAAGAGGACAGAGGAGATATAACATCTGCCTGGTAACAAACTGACGTCATTGAGGAGGAGGACAATGATGGCTTCACCATCATGAGACCAGGTACCTCCTTGCTTGATCATATGTTATCTTCCCAGTTGATATCTGCAACAGAAACCAGATGCAAAGATTGCCGCCACCTTACAATCCATAAGCAGATCGAAGGATACTTTGGCGACACAGCAGATGTCAAGATCCATTGATCTTTTGGCATGGTAAGCGAAGAACATGACCTGGCCTGTATTCTGTGGCAGTATACTACCTCACCTGCCTATGCTCAAGCATAAACAGAGAGAGAGAGAGAGAGTGTTTAGTGCTGCTGGTGCAATCGTGTCTGACAGGAGAACAAGCCTCAGTCCAGGGAATGTGCAGGAGCTAACCTTTCTGAAGCTAAATCTTCATAACTTTAACATAAAGCATTCACAAGACCTGGATCTTGTGTGTGACCTTACAGACACATGCACAGCCACCTGATCCTGATGTTCACTGAGATGAAGACTAAAGGGAAGAGCAAGGCAGGGCAAACCGGCATTGCAATGACATCTTCTTTAATATTTTCACTGATGCAACATTTATCTCTGACATCAACCATATGTTTCCAATGTTATCAGATGCTGATGTGTTTCCAAGCTTGAGAATGATAGTCAAAGTCCAATCGATGCCATACAGGCACAATTGCATAACAGCAGCCACGTACTGAAATTGACTGATCCTAGTAGATATATAGTAGAAATTGGAAGTGGGAGAATGAGCGGGCCGTGTCCCTAAATTCCCTCCCATCCCCTCAAAAAGGTATTTTAAAAATATAGGTAAACAAAATTAACACAAATGTTATTTACAATTTTTCTGACTGCATTCAAGTGTTGCTCTTCAAGTTTTTCAATGTGAGAATTTGTGTGACCAGCCCTGGCATTGACCCACCCTGATAAATCGAAACCTAAAAAAAGGGAAAACAGAAGGCATTCTGTATAGTGATACAGTACTTACTAATATGTTTTGATGTTATTGCCAACTGCACCACTCCAATAAACAACTGCAATGAAAACTACAACACCAAATGCGACATGAAACAAACAGGCTATATACAGTCTCTTGATAACATGCATCCCATGTGAGTATACTGACAGTAGCCGGTGGCTGGTATATACTTATACTGGAATTGCCATGTTGCTAATGAACACCTAGCTGTGTTCACTCTTTCATGTATTGTAAAACGCACTTAATCCAAATAAAGTATGTCCAATTACCAAAATATTGGAATCTGCAGATGCATATGGAACTGTTTGTTATCGACAAATCACTGTTTGCTTATCACTATTGCACTGGCATAATGTCAGTGCTCTGCCCGTGTCATGTGTTGCCAGTTAATTTGCTTGTAACTTCCTTGCACTCCTCACACAGTCAATGAGGTTCAAAGTTAAACTGAAAACTTTTTGTGACCTTTTATTGGGGCATTGTTTGGGGAAGGAGCTAGATCTGTGTGAACAGCTGTCACCCATTGTGTTTTGTTGTTAATACGTTTCTTAAAGTTTAGCCTAAATACTTAAGCATCTGGAAGAGAATGCGAACAGTCCTCAGATGCTGATAAATCCACACTTGTGGTGTCATCATGAAGACTGACCAAGGTTGCCTGCTATGGCCTTTCTTGGAGTTAAATAGATTGCTCTGTAGATTGTGTTTGTTTTGGTGCAACTGGTTGAATCCCCTGCCGCATCGGTAAGTCATGCATGGAAGACACCCTAAAATGTATGATTTCATATGTTTGTGCATAAATATGTTACTAAATTTTTCCCCCTTCTTTCTTGTGTCTCCCTTACAGGCAGCAAGTATCACTTGAATGTGGAAAAAGAAAGAGTGCTGTTGCTGTTGTCAACACCATACAGAACAGTTGTCCCTCTCAGCTACTGTTGTGGTTCTGTTTGGGTACCATGTGGCTTTTCTGACTCGGTAGCAACCACCCACCACTAATCCCAGCTACATGTCAATGCCTTGGAGGGAAGGGAAAATGTCTGGATGTGTCTGTGCCCTGTTGTAAGACACACTTTATTTCATTGTGTCTCCCTCACAGGTGGCATCCCTGAAGAAGAGCTCATTGAGGGCTCACATAGTGGCTATCATGGGCATCATGCCTGAGTATTGTCCTCACAGCTGTCCCTCTCAGTTACTAAGGTAATAACACTGCAATGCATGCTGTTCAACTCTGCACTCCACACAGTAAGGGTGGTGGAGTTGTGTCTCCTTACTGTTGCAGTGGTATCCTATGGTAATGGCTATGTTCTGTTTGTGGATTTTCTAGTAGCTCTAACTGAATGATGCCATTAGACCCTGCTCCTCTGCTCTGCCTCCTGAAGCACCAGCAGCAAAAACCATCCTCTGACAGCAGTGTACAAGCCAAAATGCCAGTGAACTCTCCTCCTCTTCCTCAAGCACCAACAGCACAAACCATTCCTTGGTAGCAGTGTACAAGTGAAATAAAAGCGCATAACTTGATTTATAGCATGGGTTCTGACATCACTTCTTCAAAACTGCTAACAACATACACCTGTTCATATCTTTAAAAGCACAGCACACTGAATAGGGGGTAGAGACACTCACAAGCTTGCACACACTAAAACAAGAACAAAAAACCAAAAAGCATCAGTAACTGGAAGGGACACAGACATGTGGGGAGTGGTGCAATGCACTGGCTGTGGAGTGGCAGTCTTTCAGGAGACATTCTGGAAACTGCATTGCTGCCCTATTTGCAGGCACCTCTCTGGTCTGAGGGAGGAGGTTGTTCATCTCCATGCTGACCTGGCAAGGATTCGGAAAACCTGCTCCCCCCCCAGAGACCACCCAGGCCACCACCACTACCTCAGAGGTTGCCAAGAAAGAGGAGTGGTTGGACCATGGTGGGCTCAGGGATGGTGAGGGTGGTGGAACAAAGGTGCATCCCTCCAGTTGTGCCTCTTCACGATTCATTCGCCACTCTGGCAAAGCATGATTCCTCTATGGCGACGCCTGCAGTGGAGACCAAGGAGGATGCTGGGAACTTCCACAATGGAGACCCACAGGAGGGTGGCCCAGGACCCCACAGGGGAAGGAAGCAACTCATGGTGGGGGACTCAATTGTTAGGGGGTAGAACTGGAGGAGGGATGGGAAAGGGAGGTAAGGTGCCTGCCTGGTGCCAAGGCTTGGAAGGACAGGAAACGAATCCTCAGGATCGTGGGAGCAGCGGCAAGGGGGAAGGAGCTGGATGTCATTATCCACCTAGGGATGAATGACCTAGCTGAGAATGGGATCAGAGCAGTGCAACAGGAGTTTGTGGAGTTGGGGGGGGGCCTAAGACAAGTAGCACACACAGTAACTTTCTCGGAAGTGCTACATGTCTATGGTATGGATGAGGCTAGGGCACTCCGCACCATGGGATTCAAAGACTGGTTGAAAAGCTGGTGCAGAGCTCAGGGATTTGGCTTAATTGGGGACTGGGGCTCCACCTGGAGGGATGCAGGCCTATACAGGTGTGATGGTCTGCATCTATCCTGGAGGGGAACCAGGATCCTAGGTGATAGGTTTAAATGCTTCTGTGGCAAGCATTTAAACTAGCCAAGGAGGGAGGCACTGAAGAGGAGAAGGGGAATTCTAGCCCCCCCAATAAATCAGGGTAATTAGTGAGGTAAACACCAAAATAGAGCAGTCGATAGGGAGAAGGGCAGGGGTAAATGGAGAAAAAGACAAAGGCAGTAGGGACAGGGATGGGGCAAAAAAAATAAAGCCATAAAAAAATGGAGGGTAATGAGTACCAATGCCCGTAGTCTAGGTAAAAAGCTCCCTGAAATGGTGACCTTGATGGAAGAGGGATGCCTGGATATTGTGGCAGTCACAGAAACATGGTACACAGAGAACCATGACTGGGATGTCAACATACCAGGGTACACAATCTACAGGAGGGACAGGGAGGGAAGAAGAGGAGGAGGAGTAGCTCTCTATGTAAGGGAAGTGATCAAAGCAACAGAACTAAAGGGTACACAGGGAGGAGAGGAGGCACTGTGGGTCACCCTGGAGACTGGAAATGGCTCCACAATCCGCACAGGGGTTGTACACAGACCCCCATCTCAAGGGGAGGAAATGGACAAGGAAATGATAGAAGGCATCCTTGGGATGGCAGAGAAAGGGGAGATATTGCTGATGGGGGACCTGAATATGCCAGATGTTGACTAGAGCACCTTTGCTGCAGCCACATCCAAGAGCAGGGCCATTCTCAATGCCCTACAAGAGGCATGCCTCAGACAGCTAGTTTTGGAACCCGCTCAGGAGAGAGAAATCTTAGACCTGGTACTCTCAAATGGGGATGGAGAGAGGATCTCTGATCTTGAAGTGGGTAGCCATCTGGGAACAAGCGACCACCAAACAGTGTGGTTCACAATAAACTTAGGTGTAGAGTCAAGCCACACAAAAGTGAAGGTACTGGACTTTAGGAGGGCTAAATTTGTCAAAATGGGAGAGTGCCTCAGAAAAGCACTAGCAAACAGACAAGAAGGTGGGGTGGAGCAACAATGAGGAAACATCAAAACCGCCATCACAGAGGCAACAAGTCTTTGTGTGAAGCAAATAAACAAATCAAAATGAAAGAAAAAAACACTATGGTTCTCAAAAGAAGTGAGGGGAAGGTAAGGGAAAAAAAGATAGCATTCAGGAAGTATAAGGAAACACAGAAGGAGCAGGACAGAGAACTGTACCAGTTAAAGCAGAAGGAAGCGGGTAAGGCAGTCAGAATAGCAAAGGCCCAAACCGAGGAAAAGATAGCCAACTCGGTTAAGAAGGGGGATAAAACCTTTTATAGGTACATTAGGGAACAAAGAAAGACTAAGGCAGGGATACTGAGGCTGAACAAAGAGGAAGGTGGTTGGGCAGAGAGCGACAGTGAAGAAGCAGGGATGCTGAATGAATACTTCTGCTCAGTATTCAAAATGGAAAAGCAGGGGAAAATACGTAATCCGGTTAATAGAAGCACTCTGGATAGGGGTTTGATATTAGTCCTTTCATAGAAGAAAGGGTTCTGAAAGAACTCTTAAAACTGAAGGTGGATAAAGCAATGGGGTCTGATGGGATTCACCCCAGGATTTTAAATGAACTAAGGGAAGAACTAGTAACACCACTGACTACCCTTTTTAATAAATCATGGGGGGATGGGGTGGTATCTGAGGACTGCAGGAGGGCAAATGTGATTCCCCTTCACAAAAGTGGGAGCAAGACAGAGGCAGGAAACTAAAGACCTGTCAGTTTGACCTCAGTGGTAGGAAAAATGATGGAATCACTTCTGAAGGAAAGAATTGTTGAGTACCTAGAGGCCAGTGAGCACAGGACCCAAGGCAGCATGGATTCACAGCGGGATGGTCATGTCAGACAAATCAAATTGATTTCTTTGACTGGGTGACCAAAGCAGAAGACCAGGGAGGTGCTGTGGACATGGCCTACCTAGACTTTAGCAAGGCATTTGACACAGTCCTGCACAAAAGATTAATAAACAAATTAGCCAGCCTGGGAGTGGGTCCTAGGGTGGTAGCCTGGGTAAAACACTGGTTGGACAACAGGACACAGTGGGTAATAGTAAATGGAGTCCACAGTGAAGAAAGGAGGGTTGCTGGTGGGGTACCGCAGGGTTCAGTATGAGGGCCGGTCCTTTTTAATGTCTTTATAAGTGACATTGCAGAAGGACTGAAAGGGAAAGTGTGTCTCTTTGCAGATGACACAAAGATCTGCAACAGGGTTGATACACAAGGTGGGGTGGAAAGGATGAAAAGGGACTTGGCAAGGTTAGAGGAATGGTCAAATGTATGGCAGCTTAGATTCAATGCAAAGAAGTGCAAAGTAATGCACCTGGGAAACAAAAACCCAGGGCAAGAGTACACAATGGGGGTGAGATACTGACAACAACAAAAATGGAAAAAGACCTGGGGGTAGTCATATCAAGTGACCTAAAGGTGGGCCAGCAATGTGAGAAGGCAGTAAGGAGGGCTGGGGGGATACTGGGATGCATAAGGAGAGGCATCACCAGTGAAAACAGGAAGTTGTTGGCCCTCTGTACAGACAGTTGGTAAGACCACATCTGGAGTACTGTGTACAGTTCTGGAGACCCCATCTCTGCAAAAAACATAGACAGGGTGGAGGCTGTACAGAGGAGGGCAACCAAAATGGTGTAGGGTCTGCATCAGAAGACATATGAAGGAAGACTAAAGGAACTAAAGATGTATAGCCTCGAGGAAAGGAGGGAGGGGGACATGATAGAAACTTTCAAATACCTCAAGGGAATCAACAAAGTCCAAGAGGGTAGCATCTTTCAGAAAAAGAGATGTGCAAAAACAAGGGGGCACAATTTGAAGATAGAGGGGGGACGGCTCAGAGGTAATGTGAGGAAGTATTTCTTCACAGAGAGGGTTGTGTATACATGGAACAACCTTCCTGAGGAGGTCGTGAGTCAAAAACAGTGGGGGAATTTAAGAATGCATGGGACAGACATAAGGCAATTCTAGTGTGGGGTAGGAGGAAGTTGGCTGTTGGTTAACTAGGATCTGCAGCTTATCCTTTAGGTAGGGAAATGGGCAGACTAGGTGGGCCAAGTGGTCCTTATCTGCCGTCAAATTCTGTATTTCTGAAAATGCCAGTAAACTCTCCTCCTCCTCCTCAAGCACCAGTAGCACAAGCCATCCTCCAGCAGCAGCGTACAAGTGAAATTGACAATGAACTCTCCTCCTCAAGCACCAGCAGTATAAGCCATCCTCTGGCAGCAGCGTACAAGCCAAATTGCCTGTGAATTGCCCTCTTCCTCCTCAAACACCAGCAGCACAAGCCATCCTCTGGCAGCAGCATACAAGCCAAAATGCCAATGAACTCTCCTCCTCAAGCACCAGTAGTACGAGCCATCCTCTGGCAGCAGTGTACAAGCTAAATTGCCTGTGAACTCTCCTCCTCCTCAAACACCAGCAGCACAAACCATCCTCTGGCAGCAACGTGCAAGCCAAATTGCCTGTGAACTCCCCTTCTCCTCCTCCTCAAACATCAGCAGCACAAACTATCCTCTGGCAGCAGCGTACAAGCCAAAATGGCAGTGAAGTCTCCTACTCTTCCTCAAGCACCAGCAGCACAAGCCATCCTCTGGCACCAGCATAGAACACAACATGCCCATGAGCTCTCCTCTGGAAGCACCTGCAGCACAACCCATCCTCTGGCAGCAACACCAGCTCATGAACTTCTTCTGCCGAAGGACTGATGGCAGCTCAACCCAGGGAGGTACATTTTTGACCAGTTCAACAAACAAGAGGGCAAGCCACAGGCCATTCATTAGTGCAATGCATGTGAATGAGGAGGAGCAGTACAACAATGGCACAATACACTAACCATGTCCAGTCTCATCTGCAGAGATACTGGTAACAGTAACTGAGAAGGACTACTGTGTAACGCTGCCATCACTACCAGGCTGGACCGCAGAGTAAGGAAAAAAGACTGCTGCTATGTCGTCACCAGTGCTGGCACCAGCCTGCCCCTGCTGCCATTTGGGTTTTCAATGAACAGATGGAGAGGTATTCATGATTACTCTCCATCATTCAGTGAACACCTTGATGGCAGTACAGCCACATATGGGATGCAAATAAAGAGATTCATTTAATTACAGGTAAGTGACACTGTCAATACAAGGTAAGCGTATTTTTTTAAAACATACATGACTGTTACATGGTAATGCCAACCTGGGGTGTATCGCTACTTTGATGTCAGCATATCACAGACTACTGTTATCAGTGTTTCAGATGTTAATGCTTAAAAAGAGTTGTAATACACACAATGTTCCCATCAAAGCCCTGATACAAATGTACCATCTAGGATCCCCAGATCTGACATCGGATCCATGGGTCCGACCCGGGATCTGATCTTGGATACTTGGATCTGACCTCAGATCATTTGCTATCCGGCTTCAGATCCGACATCCAACTTTGGTTGGATTTCCGGTTGGATACTGGCACTATCTGACAGAGGGCAATCAGATCCACAAAAGCACTATCCGAGCAACACTACTTGCACCCCCCCCCCAGTAAAAGGGGGTGTGATTTGACCAAATGAATTGTAGTAAATCACTACTGTGAATTTGTGGTAGTTGTTGTACTTGTTCTGCACCTGCAGCCCCAGTGGGCAAATGTTTTTCTGTCAGTCCATCATGTCAGAATAAAACCTACTACTTGGCTTTATTTCTGCCTTTGGACATTCTTTTGTGAATGAATGTGTGATTTCAATGGTGCTCCCAGTACCATGGCCAACCCCAGTTCCTGGTAAAAATACAAATATTTTTTGTGTGCTCCCTTTTCTCCCAATGGTTGAGCCAAGAAACATCCTAGATTTGGAAGCATGTCAGGTCTGTCTAGTGCCAAATGCCAACCTTGTTGCCAAGGTAATAAAAGGGGTGGTTACATGAGAAGTATCTGTTAAGCAGGAAACACATGATTTGAGCAAGAGGGAAGATGGTGTTTGCACTACTGTTGACATGTAGGAATATGATCATAGTTCTCCCTCTGTCAGGTGTGTTTGATGCATTTTTACTGCTGCATAGTGAACGGTATGTATGACATTGTGCTATTACACTGAGAAGGAGTTCTGGAAACACATGACTACAAATGCACCACAGCTGTCTCCTTCCACTGAGTGGAGTTGAAGCACATCTCTCTGTGTCCTCTCCATTCAGTACAGTGTGCTTCCTTCCTCTCTTCCTTCCGCCACACTATTTTCTTACACCCGACCACGCTGGCCATACCTCTGTGCTCTCTGCTGCCAATATTGCTGTCTGTGCTCTGCCAGCTTGCTGGCTGAGCTCCTCCAGTCGATAGAGAGAGAGAGAGAGAGAGACTGAACAGTAGCACAACTTGGTCTCAGCTCCTACATCATCACTCAGCCAGACACACACACACACACACACACACACACACAGAGTAGCACTTGCTCTTAGCCAGCAAGCAGCGTCCATCACAGGAATTGTAGTGCCTCTCTCTCTCTCTCTCTCTCTCTCTCTGAGGTTGGGGTCTCTGAGGGGTCACATATGTCTTAAGTCTCAATCGAACTGCATGTTCCAAAATTCACTGCGCTGCAGCTGGTTGCTTTGGTTCCTGGAAGATGCAGTCCTCCCAATAATTAAAGAGCTAGTAGCACCAAAAATGGCCACCAGAAGGATACCTCTAAATGATCCCTCATTGACAGTGATGTCCCTCATTTTATCTCTCAGAACAAGTGCTCTAGTCTGTCACAAATCTGTTCCACATTGGGAAGGCATTGTAAACTCAGAAATTAAAGCAGACTTTCTTAAGATTTTATGATGCGAAAGCAAAACTAAACTTTGCACAATAAAGGCACTAGTTCTAGGATAGCGTGTATGTTAAAGGAGAACTTCTCATTGATGTAAGAAAACTCCAAATTGCATATGAGCTCATGGAGTCCAACATGAGCCAAACACTGGAGAGCATCAGAGAAATTAAGATGACAGTACACTAAAAAATGGGATGGGTGGTGTTATGAGCATATGCATCCAAATTACTTCAGTACTAGTACAATAGCAGCCACTGCGACTCTGACTCTTGTTTCATGTAGAGGCTGTTTTTAGGTACTGTGTTCATTTTACTAGGGTTCCATCTTTATTGGTCTTTTACTTAACTCAGTGGCTGTTTCTGATTCCCACACAGATGATCAAATACTATTTTAGGCCCCCACACACACAAACACACTCACACACTCTGTGCATACCATCTGTGGCTGGGGACAGGAAACTTGACAGAAAAAAAAAACTGTCACAGAATGAAGATCTGCTTCCTGTGGTCCCTACACAACCAACTACAGCACCTGTCTTCACTGGATCCAGATCTCCAGAAGAGTAAGGGAAACCCCAAGGGCTCCACTATTGGTAATGGGAAGGGGTATCTCAAGAAGGTATGTGTCAGGGATGGGGGTGCAAATCTAAGGGGGGTGCAGATCAGTGAACAGGGATAAATACTTGATAAACAACACACTATTTAAAAATGCCATTTTAAAATACTAAAACACTATGGCTATGATGTAGTTGATGTCCCTTTCACCCACGATTTATATAGTAGTCCATGGATATATTGTAATAACAATGTAAGAACTTTGCAAGGACAGAAATATCATATAGTTTTAAAATTATCCTTACTACCAGTGTGTAAATTAGAAACACCAAATAAATGTACTAAAAGGCCAGTAAGGAGGAAATTATAACAGAATATTGAACTAGTATTTGAAAAACAGCCTGTTAAAAAAACACAGGCCATCAGGATGGAGGCAGTTCTCTTTAACAAAAAAACAACTTCTCAGATTGAAAATTGCTTGATTGGAGCACTGAACTGTGTGCAATCCAATCTCCACAGATGTTGGAAATTCACAGAGAGATTGTTGCCAAGTTCTGCTAAAGTTCAGGAAAAGATGGAGTAATCAACTCCAGGGAGAACATATCTGCTGATGGCTCCAGACCCCCTCCACCCAGAAAGTTAAATCAATTAAAACTGAGATATTTGGCTACTAAGTTTTTTGTTCTCTTTTTTCAGAATTTCATAAATCAAAAACAAAATGAATGTGCTCTCCTGTTTGCCATTATGCATTTACTTCATTATATTTGAATTCTCATTATTAGTACTACTACTATCACCCTTTATATAACATATGTTGTATTTTTTTTCTCCACTGGAATAGAACTGCTGTCCATTGCACAGAACCCTAAGTACCTAAATCGTTTTTTTTTTTATCTTTACACTAGGGAATGAGATACAGCACAGCTAATTATAGCAGCTGTGACTTGCAATAAGTACAGTTGCATGCTCCTGCTATCATGAGAAGTCTATGTCTGTGACTACGCAGCAGCTATTTTCACAAACTGCAAACTGAAAGATGCTAATGTTCATGTGATATACAATTTATCTTCATAAGTGGTCAGTGACCACTCCTGAGGGTCAAGAGGTCACTGATCACTCATGAAGATAAATTCCATATCTCATGAATGTGCATCCCATATCCTCTAGCTATAAAATAAGGCAAAACTTCCATAGTTGGGGGGGCCTGGGGGTGGATGTAACCAAGGCTCTCAACGAATGCCTCAGATAGTGAGGTGGATGGCCAGGATTCACTGTTATTGATTCCAAAGTTGGGTGCAGGAAGAGGAGTAGAACATGACACTCCAAGTCACATAAAGGGTTACTGTCTGAGATACTGTATATATAAAAACTGTCGATAATAGATGATTATGAGAAATGTGTAGATAGGTCAGATATGAGTCATCCAACCTTGGTTTTGCAAAAGATCTGTGAAGACTTCCATAATTATATTTTATTTATCATTATGAATTGTGAGATCATTAATTATCATTACAATCTTTAATTAGTATGCCATTTACACTTTATATTTGTTGAAGTAACTAATATGAAATGTTGATGTCCTCCTCCCCATATGATAAAAATAAAAAATACATTTACTATTTTTGTTTTGTTAAGTAGGATAAAGTAAATAATGAAAACATACACAGAACTTGTGGAGGATACTTGTTTAAAAAAGATCTTAAGGTAATAATGTGAAGGTAACTCTTGGAGCCTATTCTGTACCCATTTTTGTTTTTCCTTGAAATTGTCTGAGGTGGAGGGATACAGAATTTCTTAGAAACACAGAAACATAGAATTTGCCAGCAGATAAGGACCGCTTGGCTCACCTAGTCTGCCCATTTTACCTGCCTGCAGTATCACCACAGATTCTACATGCTCTCCATTCCATTCACACCCCCACCCTTTCCCTAAGTATTCCCAATCCCTGTCCCGTGCATTCTTGAACACCATCACTGTTTTCACCACCACCTCCACTGGAAGGCTGTTGCAGGAATCCGACACTCTTTCTGTGAAGAGTACTGTACTTCTTCACATCTCTCTTGAATCCACCCCCCTTCATCTACTTATCATGCCCCCTTGTCCTTCAGTACCTTTTTTCTGAAAAATAATTCCCTCTTGTACTTTGATTACCTCCCTCCCTCTCTCTCCTGTTCCAGGATGTACATATTTAGGTCCTTTAATCTATCAGTTCATAGGGCTTCTGATGCAGACATTACGTCATTTTAGTTGCCCTCCTCTGGACTGCTAACCCTTTGTCTATGTCCTTTCTGAGATGTAGTATCCAGAACTGGACACAGTACTCCAAGTGGGTCTTACCAGCAATCTACAAAGAGGCAACACCGCCTCCCTCTTTCTGTTGTCGATACCCTTCCCTATGCACCCCAGCATCCCACTTGCCCTCCCAAATGCTTTGTTGCTCTGCTTGGCCACCTTTAGGTCATCCAGTATGATTACCCCCAGGTCTCTTTCCTCCCTGGTGGTCGTCAGTAACCCCTTCCCCAATCTTTTACTCCACCCTGGGTTTCTGTGCCCCAAGTGCATAGTTTGCATTTGTTTCACATTTTAAACCCAGCTGCCATACCTTTAAGCACTCCTCAAGTTTCCTCAGGTTGCTGTTCATCTTTTCCGCACACACCCCCACACAGTGTCCACCCTATCGCAGACTTTGGTGTCATCCACAAAGGGACAAACCGTCCTTTCCAGCTCCCCTGCAATGTCAGTTATAAAGACATTAAAGAGGATCAATCCTAGCCCTGATCCCTGAGGCAACTCACTGGTCACCCTCCCTTCCTCTTAGTGAACTCCATTTAACACCACCCTCTGCTGCCTATCCCGTAACTGGTTTCTTATCCAGTTTACCACCTTTGAACACACTCCTAAGCTACCTAGCTCACTTGCTGTTCTCCTATGTGAAATGGTGTTGAATGTCCTATTGAAATATTGGTAGGTTACATCCACTGCTCCACCCTGATCTAGTTCCTTGGTCACCCAGTCAAAGAACTCTATCAGATTCATTTGACCCAACCTCCCCCCACAATGAATCCATGCTGCCTTGGGTCTTGTAAACCATTGGTTTCAACATATTCCACACTCCTTTCTTTCAGCAGTGATTCCATTAACTTTCCCACCACTGAAGTCAGGCTGACTGGTCAATAATTGCCAGCCTCTTCCCTGCTACCACTTCTTCCAATGAGGTGTTAAATAGGGCCATAAGAGGTGTAGCCAGTACCTCCCTGAGCTCCCTCAATACTCTTGGGTGGACCCCAACTGGCCCCATTGCTTTGTCCACTTTCAGATTTGCAAGTCCCTTCAGGACTCTTCCCTCTGAAAATGGATTAGTGTCCACCTCCCTCCCTCAAATGCTCTAGTTACATTTTTGTGGTCCCTCCACATCTCTTTCTTCTGTAAACAGTGAACAAAAGTATTTGTTCTGGATGTCTTCCTTTTCATGTTCCCCTTCTGCACAGTCCCCCCCCTTAACCTTACAATCCCACCCCAGTCTTCCTTATTTCACTTGCATACCTAAAACACATCATGTCCCCTTTTTTCACTGCCTTGGCTATTCTCTCATCAGTTTGTGCCTTTGCACTCCTTACTGCTCTCCCTGATTTCCCCATTTCCCCTGATACACCCCCTAGCCTCCTCTTCATTTCCAGTTGCCTAAAAGTAAGAACATGTACCAGAAAATACAGTGTCAATGTGATGCTCACATAGACCAATATTGCAAAAGGGGCAACTATTTTGCATAGTGTGTCAGACTCAGTACCAGTAGATAGCAGATTTGTATTAAGGCACAGCACTGAGATCTGTAAGTACAAAAAAGAGAAGAACAAACTGTGACAGTAGCTGTCTGCTTGTTATTATTTACATTATGCTTTTGTTATAAATAAATGTTTTGTATGGCAGTCCTGCTTAGAAAACAGGCCAAGCAGCAGAGCCTCATGGGAGATTGGACTTTTAAAAGAAAAAAAATGATCTGGCCTTGCTTGCTGTCACAGCTAGCTTGTAAAAGCTGATTTCCTCAGATTATAATAAAACCAAGGTCATAAACCAACCACTGCTTTGAACCCAGCCAGCTTGTCATAAAATATTGCCTTTTACAGCATATCAGGAGGGAAGTATTTTCTGATAGATACCTGTGAAAATTCACTCAGCTATGAGAGGTGTTTTTATGATGTTTGCTGAGAGATCAAAGGGGAATGCTGTTGCAAACTACGCTCTGATGAGGAAATAGACTGTCTTGTTATAATTAAATTATTTGCTGTATTTGCAGATTGTAAATGTAATCTGACCTGTTAGCCTATATAAATGCATGTTACAAATTAAGTATGCAGGACTGAATGTGGCCTCACACTAGCAGCTCAGAGCTGTGACATCACAAGGAAGGTGGGACTTTAACTGATATTGCCAAGCTGGCTGACGGACTGAGTCACTCTTGTTCTGAACTTTGAAAGAATACTCTTTCCTGGATTTTCTAAAGAACCACTTCTGCCAAGACTGGAAATTCAAAGGTAAATCATTTGCCAACTGAACACTGAGGTAGAAGTAGCTAAATCAGTTACAAGGTGCTTTGATTCGTAATTGTCAAGTTTCTTTTCTGACTGTAACTTTAATGTATATATGTTCTGGGTGAGATATTCAAAGGGGTTGCTCATGGCGCAATAGTGTTGCACCATGCGTAACCCACTGATGCACCCCGGCACGATATTCAAAAGGGAATGTTGCACTGCGCAGCTCCCAATATGCAGGGGTGCACCAGTAATGTATGTGGCGCAAGTGCAGGGGGCATGCCCATGCATATTCTGCACATCCCGATATTCAGCCTGGGATGTGCGGCGCATATGCTGATGCAACCCCTACTTGTGCTGCACACTGGTGTGCAAAGTTGAGCCAAAAAGAAATAGGAGCAAGGGCTGGCCACCCACAGGTGAGCTGCCATATTGCAGGGCACAACACAGCAGCCACCAGCTGTGGGTGGCCACCCGAGCTCCAGATCCAGGGTCTGTTGGCATTCGCCCCCCCCGATCACGGGCATTGTAATAGAACCGATATCCCTGGTGGCCCAGTGGACCGCTTCCAGCCCAATCACAGGCATAAGTATGAAAATAACATTCTAAATTATCCCTGGTGGTCCAGTGGACCACATCCAGCCCGATCGTAGGCATAAGTATAGAAATAACATTTCAGAATATCCCTGGTGGTCCAGTGATACCCCCTTCCCACCTGACCACTGAGCCCCACCACCCTGCTCCCCTGGTCAGTGGTGGCAGCAGCTCCCACCCACAAGCCACCTGGCCCACCGCCCGCCGACTGACTGAGTACAGTACAGTTGTACCCATTGTCCACAGCATGGGACAATGGTTGTGCAGATTGAACAGATTACATAGTCCCAATATGTGAATGGATCCATCCACATATCTGGACTGTGTAGTACGGTGATGAGTTTGACGCCATTGGCCCACGCCAGGACCAATGGGCGACAGCTACTGGCAGGCGCAGTCAGTCAGTGGGTGGCTGGGCAGCATGCGGGTGGGGCTGCTGCCCGCTGCTGACTGGAGGGAGTGGGGTGGCTGGGGCTCAGCAGGTGGGGAGGGGGGGTACCGCTGGACCACCAGGGATAATTTGAAATGTTATTTTTATACTTATGCCTGTGATTGGGCTGGAAGCAGTCCACTGGACCACCAGGGATGATTTAAGATGTTATTTCTATACTTATGCCCGCAATCAGGCTGGAAGCGGTCCACTGAACCACCAGGGATATGGGACATGTATTATAATTATACTTATGCCCGAGATCAGGCATTGGGCACTTTGCTGCAATGTGCAGGGGGCATCGGTCCCTGATGACTGCAGCTTGGCAGGGCGCCAGGTGCAAGTCACCAGGGATCGGTGCACCTGCATGCAAATTGGGCCATAATAACATGCTAATGGCTCCAGTTGTGCCTTGCATGCATTATGGCTCCATTTGCATATCCACCATTGAATATTGCAGTTCCTGCACCTAGCGCAACCGCATTTGCGCTGGCACATCCCCCTGCTCCTCTCTTGCCACTTGTGCTGGTGCAGTGCCACTGTGCCTTGCGCAATGCGGGAGGCCATGTTGCCATATTCAGCGGTGCTGAACCATGGCACAGCACCATTGAATATCGCCCAGCACACTCCCTGGAGCATCCCAGTTGCGCTGCACCCAGGCTTGCGCCCCTGCCTGGTGCACTCTGAATATCCCACCCTCTGTGTTTAATTTACTATTTTTAATTTTAATAAACCTTGTTTTTCTTTAAACCTGCCTGAGACATTTCTCCATTTTGAGCGTGAATGGTGGAACAGTCTTAATATTCTAAAAACAGCTGTTAAATGCTTATTGTGTCACTTTATGCAGCCACTCTAAGAAGGATCTGTGTAAAGATCCAGCAAGGTAAGAAAAATACCCGAGTCTCATTGACTCAGAAGGAGGTTGTGAACTAAGGTTGGTTGTATGCCCGCTAGGCCAAGTATGTTGCACTGCTTTCCCCAAAGAAAGTGTGATATTTGGACCTGTTACCTGGATGTGCTAGCTAAAAAGTGTTCATAATTGACTCCAGGACTTGACACTGGTAGATTGCTCAGACCCAAAACACACACCTGTTTGTCCCCTGTTCACAAATTGCACTTCAAGGTTGGCCACTGTGGGAGCAGAGACCCTGACCCCCAGAGTGGGTTTGGAACAGATTTGTTGTGCAGTGCTGGGATCCGAAAGATTTGTTTGCATACTGTGCAAGTATTTGGTGGCATGAGCATTAACAGTCCAGTGTGTTGGACTGATAAACTGTGACAGTTCATACACAAACAAGGCACAGATTGTAAAAGAAATATATAATTTTGGTCACAGTCTAAGTTCCCTACCCATTTTATTTTTTTTTGGTGCAAGCTTGTGTAGCTGTAGATTAGGGAAGAAGATGACTTCCACCTACAGTGAGTACACTGCGGAATACCTGAGGCAGTTGTGCCAGGAAAGAGGAGTCTGGAGTGAGGGGCAAAACAAACAGCACCTTGTGGAGGCTCTTGGGGCAGCCAATGCACAAGTGACTGCCCAGGACCTTGGGACACAGTCAGTGAAGGGACCAGACCTTGGATGTTGTGGTGCCAGGGTGCAACACAGTGTCCAGTCCCAGGAAAAAGGGCAGCAAGACCAGTGAGAACCAAGAGTCACAGCACCAGGGGAGGGTCACCACAATGCTGGAGCTAGAGGGGATCTGGCTGCAGATAGAGCTGAGGAGAATGTAGCTGGAATTCGAGCAGAAAAGGTTTGAAGCCCAGCAGCAGGAGGTTCGAGCTGGAGATGCAGAAAAAGAAAACCAGTGTTGGAGAGTGGCTGTGGAAAGAGAAAAACAGCTTCAGAGAGAGGCTGAGGAAAGACAGCAACACGTTCAGAGAGAGGCCAAGCAAGAAGAAAGAGAGCACCAGAAGAAATCTGAACTGGAGAAGCTACAATTCCAACGACCAGTGCCAGAGCAGGTAAGTGGCTTGGGTGAACCTGGAGCTCCAGGACTGGGTTACAAGTTAAATTCTAAATTGATAGTGGAATTTAAAGAGGGAAAAGATATGGATGCATTTTTTAATTCATTTGAAAAGGTATACATTCAGGCAAAAATCTCCTGAGAGTCCTGGAGCTTCCAGCTATCCATGTTGCTTACTGGTAAAGCTCGTGACGCGTTGGATCACATGGACAATCAGGGCAATAATGATTATGACAAACCTAAAGCTGCATTGCTTAAAAAGTACAAACTGACAGCTGAAATGTATAGAGTTAAGTTCCATAAGCTCAGGAGAAGCCCTGACATGAGCTACGAGGAACTAGCCACCAAGCAACATCAGTTTTTGAAATGTTAGTTGGAAGGGGCCAAAGCAGACTCTGTAGAGAAAATTGAGGATGTGGTACTTTTGGAGCAATTCTTTTGGGCTTGCCCAGCAGAGTTGAAAACCTGGCTGGAGGACCAAGATCCAAAAACAGTGCAGGAGGCTGCTGAGCTCTCAGACCACTATGCCAGGAGCAGGTCTGCTCTGAAAGGGAGTGGGGCAGGTGTGGCAGTGTCGAAAGGGAAAAGCGCACCTTCACGGCAGCTAAAACCCTCACTGCCTCCCCAGAAAGTTGGTAGCTCCAGGTTACAAAGAAAGGATTTGCCTGATAAAAGAAATGATGATTCTTGGTTTTGTAAACAGCTTGGGCCTCTTGCAAGACAGTGTCCTAAAAAGGCACAGATTTCACAAAGTGGTGCTCTAACAGAGGTGGGTGCACTGTCTATCCCAGAAAGCATGCCTATAAACATGATGGAGCAAATACACCCGGTTACTGTAAATGGGGTGCAAACTCATGGGTTGAGGGACACTGGGGCATCCCTTAGTTTGGTAAAGGAGGATTTGGTTGAGCCTGAACAGCTTATACCTAATCATTTTGTTGCAGTATAGGGTTTCACTGGGGAGGAGAAAACTCTGCCACTTGCTAGTGTTCTCCTGGACTGGGGTGAGACAGGAGAGATTGCGCAAAAGTTGCAGTGGCAGAAAATCTTGCCCCAGATGTGATTATAGGAAATAATCTTAAAAGGAGGTGGTGTGTGTGGCTACCTGCAGTCAGATGTCAAAGGCCAATTGTGGTTCCCTGGACCCCATAGAAGCCTCTGTAGAAAACACTGGGAGGCTGGTTCCCCAGCCTGTCTCCTGACATGGAGAGTAGTGAAAGGGAGGTAGGAATTCCCCAGGTAGCAGTTAACAAAACAGCTACAGAAGGTTACTCTGAGGAAGGAGGGGGTAACCAGTGGTGAGAGGGCTAGGGATGGTAGTGACTCTGAATGCCCTGATGCTACAGCTAGGGACCCTAGTTTAGAAAATGAAGCGGACCTGTCTCACACCTTGGGAATATGTAAAGATTTTGCAGCTGCTCAGCAAAATGGCCTTAATTTAGAGAGACTGAGGGCTTGTGCAGAATCTGAAGGGACACAGGGAGGTGACGGAAGACATAGAGTGTATTGGGACAATGGACTACTGTATAGACAGGATGTAAGGACATAGGGAGGGGTGATAGGCAGGCAGCTTGTTGTTCCCCAGTGGTACAGTGAGCGGTCTTTCAAGATTGCTCATGATATCCCCATGTCTGGACATCTGAGAATCATGCACACTATGCAGCAATTGGCCCAGAATTTCTATTGGTAAAACATCACCCAGCAGGTGAAGGAATATTGCAGGTCTTGTTACCAGTGCCAAGAAATAGGGAAGGCGGGCAGTAAAACCCAAGCCCCCTAATTCCCATGCCCATAGTGGAGGAGCCATTCCAGAGGGTAGGAATGGATATTGTGGGGCCTTTGAATATTCCCAGCTCCTCCGGGAAGAGGTTTATCCTAACAACAGTCACCCTATCCTCACTGAGGACAGAGAAAGTAGCAGATGCCTTGCTAGGGATTTTCTCCTGTGCCAGCTTGCCACAGGAGGTTATCACTGATTGAGGGGGTTCCTTCATGTTGGACCAGATGAAGTATTTGTGGGAGAAGTGTGGGGTGGTGCAGAGATGCACAACACCTTATCACCAACAAGCCAATGGTCTTGTGGAAAGGTTTAATGGTACCCTAAAATTGATGCTCCAAGCGTTTGCTGAACAGCATGGGAGGGACTGGGAGAAATACCTTCACCACCTGTTGTTCACATATAGGGAGGTGCCCAAAGAATCAACAGAGTTTTCCCCAGGGGTATGTGGGCCCATAGACTTGATCCAGGAGGAGCTGGAAGGCAAGCACGCCACCCAGGGAACTCCCATAGTGGATTATGTCCTTAAATTGGGGTAAAGCCAAAGGAGCTTATGGGAACAGCCCAGAGCAGCCTGGCAGCTTCCCAGCAGTAACAAAAGGTATAGTACGACTGCAGAGCCACAGCTTGCTCATACATGGTAGGTCAAGAGGTCATGGTCCTAATCATAGTCCAGAGGGACAAGCTGCAGGCCAAGTGGATGGGACTGTACAAAGTAGTCAAACAGGTGAATGACATAAATTACATTGTGGAACTGCCTGACAGGAGACATACCCAAAGAATGTACCATGTCAACATGATGAAGCCAATTCAAATAGGGTTGACATGGTCTTTGCAGTGTGTGGTCCTGGGATGGGGACAGATGAAGCAGACCCCCTTCTGAACTTGCTGGAAGAAAGCAAGTGGAAGTCCTCTGTGGAGGCACTCAAACTGTCACCCCAGTTGACCCCGGAACAGATACAGGAAGTAAGGGAGGTTTTAGCAGACTTTGCCCCATTGTTTAATGCCAAGCCTGAACTAACCTCCTTAGTGATACACAATGTAGATACGGGGATGCAAGCACCCATACGGTGGACAGCATATCAGGTGTCAGAGGCCATCCAAAAGGACATTAAAAGGGAGGTAGAAGAAATACTGGATTTAGGGGTAATCCAGAAATCCCACAGCCCCTGGGCCTCTCCCATAGTCCTTGTTCCCAAGCCAGATGGCTCTACTCATTTTTGTGTGGACTATCATGGGCTTAATGCAATCATGAAGTTGGATGCCCACCCAATGCCATGGATAGACATACTACTGGACAAGTTGGGAAGGGCGACATATCTTACCACTATTGACCTGACAAAAGGGCATTGGCAGGTGGAGTTAACTGCCAGAGCTAGGGAGAGGTCAGCCTTCATCACTCCAATAGGGTTATTTGAGTTTAAGGTAATGCCTTTCAGAATGAAGAATGCCCCTGTCACTTTCCAAAGGTTGGTGAACCAGGTGTTACATGGTACTGCAGAGTACACCATTGTGTGCCTGGATGATAGTGGCATTTTCTGTGCCAGCTCGAAGGAACACCTGTCCCACCTTAAGGAAGTGTTGGGCAGGAAACAGAGAGCCAGGCTCACGGTGAAAGCTAAAAAGTGCCAGGTGGCCATGGCTGAGGTGGCATACCTAGGGCATGTAGTAGGCCGGGGACAGCTCCATCCTAATCAAGCAAGGGTTGAGGCAATAGAGGCATGGCACAGACTTGAAACACAAAAGCAGGTCCAGAGTTTTATAGGGACCTCAGGGTACTATGAAAAATTTGTATCAAACTACAGTGCCCTGGCAGCTCCCCGATCTGGCCTGCTAATGAAAAGAATGCCTAAAAGGGTAAACTAGGAACCAGCCTGAGAATGAGCCTTTACACGGCTAAAGGAGGCACTGTGCGGTGCTCCTGTGTTAGCCAGTCCAGCCTACAGTAAACCATTTGTAGTCCAGACAGATGCCTCAGACGTGAGTATTAGGGAAGTACTTAGATTTCTAACCAAGGGAAAGATCACCCAATAGTGTACCTCAGTAAGAAATTACTTCCCAGAGAACAGGCTTATTCTACAGTGGAAAAGGAGTGCCTTGCTCTGATGTGGGCACTGAAGAAATTAGAGCCATACCTATATGGGTGGCACTTTGAGGTACAGATGAATCATAATCCCCTGGTTTGGCTGGCACAAATGGGTAAGACAAATGGTAGGCTTCTAAGATGGAGTCTTGCATTACAAGGATATGATATGACCATTACCCACAGGGCCAGATCAGTAAATGCAAACGCCGATGGTCTATCGCCCCAATTAGAGCAGTGAACTGAATTTGGGAAACTCATCCCATACCTAGGAATAGATTCTCCCACATTCAGTCTAGGAGGGAGGAGTGTGACACTAGCCATCTGCTAGTTATTATTTGTATTATAATTTTGTTGTAAATATATGTTTTGTATGGCAGTCCTGCTTAGGAAACAAGCCAAGCAGCAGAGGCTCATGGGACACTGGATTTTTGAAAGAAAAAAAAAGGCCTGGCCTTGCTTGCTGTCACAGCTAGCTTGTAAAAGCTGACTTCCTGAGATTATAATAAAACCAAGGTCATAAACCAACCACTGCTTTGAACCCAGGCATCTTGTCATAAAATATTGCCTTTTACGGCACATCAAGAGGGAAGCATTTTCTGATAGATACCTGTGAAAATTCACCCAGCTATGAGAGGTGTTTTTATGATGTTTGCTGAGAGATCAAAGGGGAATGCTGTTATAAACTATGCTCTGATGAGGAAATAGACTGTCTTGTTATAATTAAAATATTTGCTATATTTGCAGATTCTAAATGTAATCTGACCTTTTTGCCTATATACAGTAGCTGCATGTTACAAATTAAGTATGTAGGACTGAATGTAACCTCACACTAGCAGCTCAGAGCTGTGACATCACAAGGAGGGTGGGACTTTAACTGATATTGCCAAGCTGGCTGAAGGGACTAAGTCACTCTTGTTCTGAACTTTGAAAGAAGACTCTTTTCTGAATTTTCTAAAGAACCACTTCTGCCAAGACTGGAAATTCAAGGGTAAATAATTTGCCATCTGAACACTGAGGTAGAAGTAGCTAAATCAGTTACAAGGTGCTTTGATTTGTGAATGTCCAGTTTCTTATCTGACTGTAATTTTGATGTATATATATATATTCCATGTTTAGTTTACTATTTTTAATTTTAGTAGACATTGTTTTTCTTTAAACCTGCCTGAGACATTTCTTCATTTTGAGTGTGAATGGTGAAACAGTCTTAATATTCTAACAACAGCTGTTAAATGCTTATTGTGTCACCTTATGCAGCCATGCTAAGAAGGATCTGTGTAAAGATCCAGCAAGGTAAGAAAAATACCAGAGCCTCATTAAGTCAGAAAGGGATTGTGAACCAAGGCTGGTGGTATACCTTCTAGGCCAAGTAGATTGCACTGTTTTCCCCAAAGAGAGTGTGATATTTGGACCTGTTACCTGGATGTGCTAGATAAAAAGGGTTCATAATTGACCACAGGACTCAAGACTGGTAGTTTGCTCGGATCCAGAATAAACAGGAGGGTGTGTCTGTTCATCCCCTGCTCAAGAATCACACTTCAAGGTTGGGCACTAAGGGAGCAGAGGGCCTTGCCCCCAAAATGGGTTTGTGACACAAACTAATAAGGTAATGAAATAGTGATTAAGAAAGACATAAAAACATCCCCTTGAGGCACAAGCAGAAATATACATATATTTTTTCTGCAATAAAGCTTTATGGCCCCCAGTCACCACTATGCTCCTGCTTCAGGTGATTCACAGCCCCCCCATGCCACCCACCACTCCCCCTGCCACAGTGCCAGCAGGAGATCGCATGGGATGAGACCCAAGGGAACTGCTGCTGTCATATATGTTGACCAGCACATATATTGATTTTTCTTATATTTTCTCTTACATCCCACCACCTTGATGCTTGGTGCAGGATCTACCTCCCCTTGAGGTCACATCGCAATGCCCTGCAGGCTAGACACATTCCCTTGGCCCACCACAGGGGGGGCACTACAGTGCTGGAACCTGAGTGCCTCCCTCCCCTGGCTGGGAAGACTGCTACATTGCAGCACCACCCCAACCCACAGGCCCCATGACCTGACTCTCCTTGTTCACTCCTAGATCCAGGTCACAAGCACGGAAGCATGTAGCTTTTCTGTGGGCCGTTGAGTGGCTCCAAGCAAAAATATATTTTGACCACCAGCAGTCTAATGCAATCACAGTACATAAAATCTGTGTACATCTGAAATGTCAACAAACACTGGAATTTGAATTTTATTGGGCTAAAAATCCTATAGGTAAGAGCCTATCTTCCAAGGATCTAGAGTCATACATAAATCATGCAGGTTACATAATAGCAGAAGTTACATTTAAGTCAAGACATACATTACTAACATACTATTTGCTAGCAGATTAGGCCTTACAGTCTATCGAGTCTGCTCGAACTTCAGATCCCTAGCTGGGTGCCGAGGCCCTCCCCCCCCCTTGTGTTCCAAAAAACCCTATCATCCATCCCCACCCCCCTGGGACAGACCATCATATGATACATCCACTTTCTGTGTCTGTCCCACCCTCTCTTGAAGCCCTCCACTGTGGATCTCTGAACCAGCTCACCAGGCAGTGCATTCCAAGGGTCCACCACCCTCTCAGTGAAAAACCTCCTCCTCTTTTCCCCCCTCACCCTTCCACGTTCCAACTTCAAACCATGACCTCTGGTAATACCTCCCTGCTTTAGTCTAAAGATCCCCTCCATGTTTACCCTATTTATTCCCTTGAGGTACTTGAAGACCTCAATCATGTGCCCCCTGTCTCTCCTCTCCTCCAATGAAAACAGGCAGAGTCTCAAGTCTGTCCTCATACACAAACTCTAGCCCTCGTGATCATCTTAGTTGCCCTCTCTGTACCCTCTCCAGGAGCTGTATGTCCCTCTTCAAGTGTGGTCTCCAGTACTGTACACAGTACTCAAGGTGTGGTCTAACCAGTCCATTGTACAGTGGCAGAATCACTTCCTTGCTCCTAGAGGTGATCCCCTACGATGCATCCCAACATCCTGTTTGCCTCCTAGCTGCTCTCCTGCACTGCTAAGGTTATTCATACATGCATTCACCATGACCCCTAGGTCTTTTTCCCTATTGAGGCCTCCAGCCCTCCCAGGGTGTACCTGTGTTTAGGGTTTCCCCAAGATATAACACCTTGCACTTGGTGATATTGAAATTTAATTCCATGTGTGAGCCCAGCTTCCAGGGTGTCCAGGTCCCTTGCAGGGCCAACCTCCCTCTTCTCCTCACTACTGCTCCCATCTTGGAGTCATCAGCGAAGAGACTCATTTCACACCCTATACTCTCCCTGATGTCCGATATGTATGCATTAAACAGGATCAGACCCAGGACCGAGTCCTGCTGTACTCTACTACCAACCTCTCTAGGGTTCGAGAGCTCCCCACCGACCACTACTCTCTGAGTGCATCCAGCTAGCCAGTTTTCAATCCATCTGATCATCAAAGGGCCTACTCCCAACCCCATCAGTTTCTCCACCAGACCATTGTGGGGACAGAGTCAAACGCTTTGCTGAGGTCCAAGAATAATACATCCACAGGCTTTCCCCTGTCCAGTTCTGATGTTACCCATTCAGAGAACTCCACAAGATTGGTTTGACATGATCTACCTGGCACAAACCCATGTTGCCGATCATCCAGACCTCCCACCTCCAAGTACACCCCAATCGCTCCTTTAGTATACTCTCCATTAATTTTCCCACCACCGAGGTCAAACTGATGGGTCTATAGTTACCTGGTACTTCCTCACCCCCTTTGTAGTTGGCACCACATGTGCCTCTCGCCAATCCCTAGTAACCCTCCCTGTCTGAAGTGACCTGTTGAAGAGCTCCGCCAGGGGTGCAGCCAGTATGTCCACTAATTCCCATAGTACTCTTGAATGAATGCCATCCGGCCCAGGAGATTTGTCTTTCTTTAGGGACTTGAGGGCTAACCACACCCTTTTGGCGGAGATAGCGTCATCCGTCCCCTCCACCTTACTGGCCTTTTTATCCTTATCCTGATGTGACACCCCTGGGGTACCTCTCCCTCCCTCTTGCTCCATTTCTGTTGCTCCCCGATCCCACTCACTACCGCTTCTATCCCCATCATGCCTTGCTTTGTAGATATCCCATCCTCCTACCTAGTGAACACATAGGCAAAGTACTCATTAAATACCTCTGCCTGGTCCCTCGCCTCTTCCACCCATCCTCCTTCTGATCTCAATCTGCTGAGATGGCCCTTAGTTTTTCTCCGCTCCCCAATGTACCGGAAAAACCCCTTTACCCCTCCATGTATCCCCTGTGCCAGCTGCTGCTCTTACTGACTTTGCCCTCACCCCCGGTGACTTTTTCTAGATGCAAGATGGTACATTTCTTATCCCTATCCCTCTTGTTGTTTTTATATTTTTTGGCCGCCTTCTTTTCTCTGACTGCTACCTGAACCTCACTGGACCACCAGCATGATTTATGTGACCTTGCCCCTTTACGCTTCACCTTAGCGCAGGTCCTGACTGCCTCATGAAGTCCCCATTTTATGACCTCCCATCTCCTTTCCACATTTGTCATTGATGTAATCCTTCAAGTGATCCTGAGAATATTTCCATGCCCACAAAGTCTGCCCCTGAAGTCCACTGCCAGTGTCCTACATCTCACCCCTCCCCCATGCTTATTTGAAACCAGACAGTATTGTGGTCGCCCAGTCGGGGATCCTCTACAACCAGGTCCCTTACCTGATCCCCATCTGCCAGAACCACGCCCAGGACATGCCCTCCCTTGTGGGCTCCATCACATGCTGTGTTAAGAACACATCCTGGAAGCCGCCCAGCAGCCTCTGCTCCTTGGCCACCTTAGAGGACATGGTTCCTCAGTTTGTACCTGGCATATTAAGGTCCCCATCAACACCACCTTCCCTTGGTCCACACTGGGCAATGATGCTGTCCAGCAAACCATCCTCCAGAACATCACCATCCCGGGGCCTATACTACACCCAGCTTGACTTATCTCCTGCTGGGGATTCTAAGGTGACCCATAAGACCTCCACGCTTCTCTGCCTCTTCTACCTAGCAATTTCTATGTCACTCTAATGAACATAGCCACTCCACCCTCTGCCTTCCTTTCTATCCTTCCTAAGCATAGTGTACCCCAATACGTTTAGGTCCCAGTCATGGTTTTTGTTGGCCCACGCCTCGTGGACCGCCCACATCCACCCTCCCCCGAACAGCATGGCCTGGACTCTGGCAACTTGTTTCCCAAGCTCCTGGCATTTACTAACACCAACCCCACCCTTATCCATGATCCCTTTGTCGAACCCCACCCAGGTTCCTTATACTCCATCCTCCCTCTGCTCCTTCTGAAACCTCCACCCCAGTCTGTTTCCCTCCCTTGGGTTTGAAGGCTACTCCTCATCTGGAGGAGAGGGCTCTGGTCAGCCCTCCTTATCCCTTCCCCTCACAAGTTTAAACCCCACCTTTCTTGAATGTAGTCAGCCATCCCCTGTTTAAGAACTTCCTTCCCTAATGGGGCAAGATGAAGCCTGTCCTTGGCATACAGTCCCTTATCCTCCCAAACTCCTTTCCAGCTCCCTAACACCCCCAACCCACTCTCTTCACCCCACTTCCTGAGCCAGTCATTAACCTCTGTGATCTTCATTTTTTTCTCCACTGAGGCCTTTGGGACTGGCAATATCTCTGAAAAGGAAATGTTGCATCCATTATCCCGACAGACTCTGGCAAGTTCTTGGAACCTTGCTTGGATTTCCAAAACACTATTTCCCTCTAGATCGTTAGTTTCCAAGTGCACCAGGAAATCCGGTTTCACTCCACAATCCCTAACCAGTTTGTACATAGAAACATAGAAACATAGAATGTGACAGAAGATAAGGACCGCTTAGCCCACCTAGTCTGCCCATTTTCCTACCCAACAGATAAGCTGCAGATCCTAATTAACCAACAGCTTACTTCCTCCTACCCCCCACTAGGACTGCCTTATGTCTGTCCCATGCATTCTTGAATTCCCCCACTTTTCTTGACTCCGTGACCTCCTCAGGGAGGCTGTTCCATGCATCCACAACCCTCTCTGTGAAAAAATACTACATTACCTCTAAGCCATCCCCTCTATCTTCAAATTGTGCCCCTTGTTCTTGCACATCTCTTTTTCTGAAAGATGCCACCCTCTTGGACTTTGTTGATTCCCATGAGGTACTTGAAAGTTTCTATCATGTCCCCTCTCCCTCCTCTTTTCTCAAGGGTATACATATTAAGCTCCTTTAGTCTTTCTTCAGATGTCTTCTGTGCAGACCCTGCACCATTTTGGTTGCCCTCCTCTGGACAGCCTCCACTCTGTCTATGTCTTTGTGGAGATGGGGTCTCCAGAACTGCACACAGTACTCCAGATGGGGTCTCACCAACTGTCTGTATAGCTGGATAACAACTTCCTGTTTTCTACTATTGATGCCTCTCCCTATGCATCCCAGTATCCCCCCCAGCCTTCCTTACTGCCTTCTCACATTGCTTGCCCACCTTAAGGTCATCTGATATAATTACCTCCAGGTCCCTTTCCATTTTTACTGTTGTCAGTATCTCACCCCCCATTGTGTACTCTTGCCCTGGGTTTTTGTTTCCCAGGTGCATTACCTTGCACTTCTTTGCATTGAATCTGAGCTGCCATACATTTGACCATTCCTCCAACCTTGCCAAGTCCCTTCTCATCCTTTCCACTCCATCTGGTGTATCAACCCTGCTGCAGATCTTTGTGTCATCTGCAAAGAGACATACTTTTCCTTCCAGTTCCTCTGCAATGTCACTTATAAAGACATTAAAAAGGACCGGTCCCAGTACTGAACCCTGCGGTACCTCGCTAGTAACCCTCCTTTCTTCACTGTGGACTCCATTTACTACTACCCTTTGCATCCTGTTGTCTAGCCAATTTTTTATCCAGGCTACCACCTTGGGACCCACTCAAAGGCTGGCTAACTTGTATATTAATCTTTTGTGCGGGACTATATCAAATGCCTTGCTACAATCTAGGTAAGCCATGTCCACAGCCCCTCTCTTGTCTACTACTTTGGTCACCCAGTCAAAGAAATCTATTAGATTTGTCTGACACGACCTTCCCATCGTGAATCCATGCTGCCTTGGGTCCTGTGCTCCACTGGCCTCTGGGTACTCAACAATTCTTTCCTTCAGAAGTGATTCCATCATTTTACCTACCACCATGTTCAAACTAACTGGTCTGTAGTTTCCTACCTCTGTCCAGCTCCCACTTTTGTGAAGAGGAATCACATCCGCCCTCTCCAGTCCTCAGGTACCACCCCATCCTCCCACGATTTGTTAAAGAGAGTAGTCAGCGGTGTCATTAGTTCTACCCTTAGTTCTTTTAGAATTCTTGGGTGAATCCCAACAGGTCCCATTGCTTTGTCCACCTTCAATTTTATTAGTTCTTTCAGAACCCTTTCTTCTGTAAATGGACTGGTATCGACCCCCGTCTTCACAGTGTTTTTCTTGTTTGGTTTAGGTACCTCCCCCTCCTCTTCCTTTGTGAATACTGAGCAGAAATATTCGTTCAGTATCCCTGCTTTTTCATTGTCACCCTCTACCCACATTCCCTCCCCTTGATTAAGCCTCAGTATCCTTCCTTTGGTCTTTCTTCGCTCCCTAATGTACCTATAAAAGGTCTTAGCCCCCTTCTTACCAGAGTTGGCTATCCTTTCCTCGGTTTGGGCTTTTTATTCTGACTGCCTTCCCAGCCTCTTTCTGCTTTAACTGATAAAGTTCTCTGTCCTTCTCCTTCTGTGTTTCCTTATATTTCCTGAATGCTATCCTTTCTCCTTAACCTTCCCTGCCACCTCTTTTGAGAACCATAGCGTTTTTTTCCTTCGTTGTGTTTTGTTGATTTGCTTTACACAAAGGCTTGTTGCCTCTGTGATGGCTGTTTTGATTACTCCCCATTGTTCCTCCATCCTCCTTCTTGCCTGTTTGCTAGTGCTTTTCTGAGGCACTCTCTCATTTTCCCAAAGTCAGCCCTCCTAACGTCCAATACTCTTGCTTTTATATGGCTTGATTGTATGGCTGTGTTTAACGTGAACCACACTGTTTGGTGGTCGCTTGTTCCCAGATGGCTACCCACTTCTAAATCTGAGATTCTTTCTCCATCCCCATTTGAGAATACCAGGTCTAAGATTGCTCCCTCCTGAGTGGTTTCCAATACTAGCTGTCTGAGGCATGCCCCCTGTAGGGCATCAAGAATGACCCTGCTCTTGGATGTGCCTGCAGCAAAGGTGCTCCAGTTAACATCTGGCATATTCAGGTCCCCCATCAACAACATCTCCCCTTTTTCTACCATTTTAAGGATGCCTTCTATCATTTCCCTGTCTATTCCCTCCTCCTGCAATGGGGGTCTGTATACAACCCCCATGCGGATTGTGGTGCCATTTCCTGTCTCCAGGGTGACCCAGAGTGTCTCATCTGCTCCCTGTTTACTCTTTAGTTCTGTTGCTTTGATCCCTTCCTTTACATAAAGAGCTACTCCTCCTCCTCTTTTACCCTCCCTGTCCCTCCTGTAGATTGTGTATCCTGGTATGTTGACATCCCAGTCATGGTTCTCTGTGTACCATGTTTCTGTGACTGCCACAATATCCAGGCAACCCTCTTCCATCACGGCCACTAGTTCAGCGAGCTTGTTACACAGACTATGGGCATTGGTACTCATCACCACCGTACACCATGTACTTTGCTCTGTGCACTGTCAGCCCAGAGATACTCACTACCTTCACCTGGCTATGGCATCCACCCCCCTATCCCTCCCACTGGATACCCCTAATCATCGAGTCTCCCAATAACAGAACCTTAACACCGCCATCATCCTTATGGTTTCCTCCACTATGCACTCTCAGCCCCCCATCCCCCCCATTATTCGTGATCTCAATTCCATGGGAGTCTTCCTGCCTTATTAGAGACCCCTTGTCACCCTCCCCTTTCTGCCTCCCTCGTAATTTTGCCCACTTAACTCAGACCTCCTCTGAATAGGTGTCCCCTTTAACCCTCTCTTATCCGAACCATTTATCCTGGCCCTGATGGTTTCCCCTTCCCCCACACCACCATCCTCCCCCCTTGTAATAGTACCCCTACCTCCAGATGCTCTCTGTGGGAGCCCTTTAGCTAAAGCCCCTTCCTTGGTACTAACCCCCCTGCTGAAGGGGGGCCCTTCCCCCACCTCCTTGTCTTCCAGTTTCTCTCCAGTCATGCTCTCCTCCCTCATGTCTGCAATATGTTGCATCTCCCCCATCTGCTTAACATTTATGTTTCCCCTTCTCCCTCTGGGACTATTTCTATCCTTTCCATTGCCAGACTGTGATGCCCTATGGGTATCTGACTCCCTCCCCCCCAGCCTCTGTATCAGTTTCCTCATTTCCACCAACCCCTTCCTCCACCTCTAGGTTGCTTAGTAGCTCAAATTTATTGTGACACTGTATGTCAGCCTCCATCGAGTAACCCAAGTTTCCCCTGACTGCACCTCTAAACTGCCCCTCTTCCTCCCCTCTTGCTCTGTTCTCCTTAGGAGCTCCCTTCCCACAGTCTGTTGTTTTAGACTTTCCCACAACAGCCCCTGCCTTCTCAATGTCTGCTCTACCAGGCTTCCCCACAACAGCCTCTCCTGACTCTTCCCCCTCCACTCTCTTTGTATTCTCTTCATGTTCACCCTGTACGCTTTCCCCTTAGCGTCAACGTCTCTATCTAAGGGTCCTTTGTCCCTAATATCCCCCCTCCTGCTTGCTGTAATGTAACATCCTGTAATTTCAGAGCGCTGCCCCAGCCTCCCCTCAGCCCCACCCTTCTGCTGCCCATATCCACCCCCCTTATCCTTGGACACCCCCCCAACTCCCCCAGCTTACTCCTTAACCAATATACTTCGCTCCTGATACAAGATAGCTGTCTACAGAGTGGGCGGCCTCCCTCTCTCCAGGCCCAATTGAGAATTATTGCCATCCCACAGCCTGTGCAGCCTACAACCCTTCCGAAGATGCCTGCCATGATGGAATATGGCCACCTGTTTGTCCCCCTCTGTTTATAATGGCACACACCCCTTTTCTCAGTCCCTTCCCCCTGTAATACAGTTTCTCTCTATACTGACTGCAGTTATTTACAAACCCAATTTCAACCCCACCAATAAAGTTCCCAAGTCTCACAAACACATACAGTCCAGTGTGTGTCCAATCCCACTAACAGTGTATGTATGCAGATGTCAGGTACCGTATGATGTCACAGACCCACCAGTTCCTGTTGCTTCAAATTTCAGTCACAAACAGAAATATACAGCCCTTCAATCCCAACCCCAGTGGCTTTCAGTATTTAAGAAAGCTTTCACAAACAGGTGCGTGGTGCTCTTACCAACACCAGGCAAACATCACATTTAAATTTCACTCTAATTATCACTGCCAAACAAGTGTTCCCAAGCCCCAAAGTTACAATATCACAGCCCAAATAACAGTTCTAACTCAAAGTAGTAATTTTAACACACAGAACTAATTTCATGTATAAAACTATTCAAATATTTCAGTTAAAACATAATATAAACCCAGACCTCTGTCCTTACCAGCCTCCTGCTTATGTTCCCAAGTGAACAATGAAAGACAAGGTGATTCTTGTTAATTTCCCTCCCCCTAACACTAGGCAAACATCACATTTAAATTTCACTCTAATTATCACTGCCAAACAAGTGTTCCCAAGCCCCAAAAGTTACAATATCACAGCCCAAGCAACAGTTCTAACTCAAAGTAGTTATTTTTTAACTCACAGAACTAATTTCACATACAAAACTATTCAAATATTTCAGTTAAAACAGAATATAAACCCAGACCTCTGTCCTTACCAGCCTCCTGCTTATGTTCCCAAGTGAACAATGAAAGACAAGGTGATTCTTGTTAATTTCCCCTCCCCCTAACACCAGGCAAACATCACATTTAAATGTCACTCTAATTATCACTACCAAACAAGTGTTCCCAAGCCCCAAAAGTTACAATATCACAGTCCAAGTAACAGTTCTAACTCAAAGTAGTAATTTTTAACACACAGAACTAATTTCACGTACAAAACTATTCAAATATTTCAGTTAAAACAGAATATAAACCCAGACCTCTGTCCTTACCAGCCTCCTGCTTATGTTCCCAAGTGAACAATGAAAGATAAGGTGATTCTTGTTAATTTCCCCTCCCCCTAACCCCAGGCAAACATTACTGTGTAAGTAATACATTGACAAGATTAACACACTCTAAAAATAATTACAGGTTTTCAAGGCAGTATATTAATCTGCATCTGGATGGAATAGATCACAGCATTCATTTTCATTCCTGACCCTCCCTAAACAAAAAACTGTGTAGCTGGTTACACTTGAATTGTGCATAATTTTCTTTTCAAGGTGGAATGAAGGTTTCAGTGCCACCCCCCCCCGGCCAAGTCTGCAGTAAGCTGGGAAAAGCAATTTTCTATTGCAACTTTGAACAACTGTGCCTTTAACTTTGCTGGAGAAGGAGGAAATGGAAAGTCCATTTCTCTTGCTTACAACTTTGTTCAACTGTGCCTTTCAGAGTCCTGGCAGTGCTAAAGAGGTGGAGGAAGTGAACGTTAATGGCTCCTTTGACTTTACTCAGCTGTGACCTGTGGGCTTCTGGTGGTGCCAAGGAGGAGGAAAAACTGACTGAATCTTGTGACTTTAGTCAACTGTGCCATGCAAACTTCTGATGAGGCTAAGCAAGCCAAGGAGGAGAGAATGAGTCTTGCAACTTTAATCAACTATGCCTTACAAACTTATGTGATAGTGCCAAGGAGGAAAAGGAGAAGACAGTGACTCATGAATTAGTTCAACTAATTCTTGTGGGGCCAAAGAAGAGGAAGAGGAAAAAAATGAGTGACTCAAGTTTAAATGTGCCTTGTGAATTGCAAGTCATACCAGATAAGACAAGGTGGATAACGAGAGTGTTTCTTGTGACTTAAGTGAACTGTTCCTTATGGACTTCTGGTGATGCCAAGTAAGATGAGGAAGAGAAAGTGAGTGATCTTGCAACTTTAGTCATCTGGGGCTTGTGAATGTCTGGTGGTGCCAAGTGAGATGAGGAGGGCAAAGTGAGTGATCTTGCAACTTCAGTCACCTGGGCCTTGTGAACGTCTGGTGGTGCCAAGGAGGAAATGACAGTGGCTGACTCTTGGTGACTTGGTTCTGCTCCTCCTTGTGGAGTCTTGATAATGCTAGACAGGAGGAGGAGGTGGAGAAGAAAGTGACTGACTTGTGCAACTAAGCTCAAATGTGCCTTACAGAATTCTGTTGGTTTGAGCAAGGAGAAGAAAATGAGTGGCCCTTGCACCTTTAGTAGTCAACTGTGCCTTGCAACATTCTGGTGGTGCCCAAGAGGATGATGCAGCAAGATGACAATGACTGCTTTCTGGCAGAGGAGTAGAAAGAGAGTGAATGCTTAAAATTGCCTTAAAAAATAAAAGGGGCTGTGGACAGAACAAGAACAGACATCATTAGTGTTACATGGGTCACATATGCTTTCTGAGTGCTGTAGAACAGTTGCCTATTTACCTGAGGAGTGTGCATTAGTGTGCATGTGTGCAAGACAAGGCAGTCATTGACTGGTTTCCCAGTCTGCAATTCTGTTGTTGGCACTTCTAATGTAATACATGGGGTGGAAGCTGGAGCCACTGCATGGGTCATCATGCTGCCTGTGACCCTAAAAAGGGCAGGGGGCAAAACAAGACAGCATGGTTGCCCAAGCAAATAAGTATCATGTTACATAATTTCACAATACAGTGTGAAATCTCACATACACGTACAATAGTGAGGTTCTGTGATGGGCAGTTGGGCCACAATGTTCTCACATAACAACTTAAATACCAACATAATAGCCAGATGAGACTCTTCAACAATATGTGTTTCTGTAGAATAAATGATCCCCCAAAAGCAAATAAAAAAAAAAACCACTACCAATACATAATACAGAACTGGGTTATTTGAGCATTTTGAAAATGTTGTCAAGAAATTGTATCTTTATGATTCAGTATCAAATTATATTAGTGAGCAATACAGCACCGCCAAAACCACCCCATATATGTAAAAGATCTGTGAAGATAATTGCATATTCTAAGTCATAACCACTTACGATAGTTTATAGGTCTTGAAAAATAACAAACCCAAATTAAACATTGGTCATTAACAAATGTTAGCCTTCTACAGTTGTCTATCTGATCTGTGTGCACACAATTAAGTTACAATAGAGCGAGAGTTAAGAGAGAGAGAGAGAGTTGAGAAAGAGAGTTGAGAGAGCAAGAGAGAGGCAGAGTTGGGCTGTGCTTTGTTTTAAGAATATAATTAGAAAGTAATGAAGAATAAGATACTACACATCAAGCAATTTCACACATTTTTGAAGTTTCAAAAATGGCCTATGGCAACACCTTCTTACTAGGACAGTTTGTGACTGCCACTAGGACTACTGCCCATTCACCCACACTCTCCTTCACCTTCCTTTTACCCCCACTCTTCCCCCTTGCCCTATCCCTGTGTCTTCCTCTCCCCCCGTGCCTTTTATCCCACTGGATCAACCTTATAACCAACCTACTACCACTACCTCCCAACCTCCTAGACAAAGCAACTTCTCTTGGCCGCCAACTCTCCCCCTCCCAGTCTCCCCTCCCCCTCACCTTGACTCCTCCTCGGACTCTCACACTAGGCGTCACACCTCTTTATCTCCTTCACTACATATAAACACTGTCCTTTACCCTAGATGAATGCTCTTGACACTGTACTATCACCATTGGTACTATGAATGACATTGTAACCTCTTACTGTATACTAGCAACCTACTATTCAAGTATTGCATATAAACTGTTTGTTATTGTTGTCATTGTCACTGTTTGATGTGGAACCTTTGTAAAAGATCTCTTAGCTCAAAGGTATGATCAGAATCCGGCTAAATGGCAGGTGACTTTAAAACAAAACTATGTTGAGTTCAGCTTGATGTTTACTACAAGTCATCATAAGGGAACACTGATGGGCTGTTTGAGTTTATCATTTGGCAGCAGCACAGTGGTGAACTGAAGGATGTATTTTCATGAATAAGATGGTTTGGTGTTCTTGACAGATTCCTCCACCCTCACTGAGATAAAATGAACTGAATGTGTTGTACATAAGAAATTAAGTAACGCTCCAATGATGTGTATGACATGCACAAGTGGACAGATCGCATGCATGGCAAAGCTGAGCTTAAGAAAAGCCATGAAAATGGAAGAGTAATAAATGTACTGTTTTTACTACACTACTCATTCAACCTCATCTTCTTCAACCTACAGTTTGTCTGGGTCTTCTTCCACAGGTTGAACTCCAACAGGGATGCAAGCTAGGCTGAGTGGAGCAGGACACAGTTTAAATTCATAGATACTCATTTTCAAGAATGTCAGCTTTTCAACATTTGATGTACTGAGCCATGTACAGCAATCACTCTCAATGACATCAGCTGTGCTGCACACTGGAACCTGAACATGAGAAGTAGCACACTGCAGCAGGATACAGCAAAGGCTGTACACATTACTGTGGTTTTCAGTGCAATCATGGATCATCATCCTCAGCTAGGACTGAGTTGCCCGCAAAATACTCTTCCATCAGCTCAACTATAGACAAATGACCCTTTCATGCTGTTGACCTTTTTGTGCTGCACATCAGCAGATGCAGCAATGACATGCATTCCAACACTGAAATACCTCTGTTAGCTACCACAGATTCACCTTCTTCCTCACGGTGCCTCTTCTCTATTTTTTCCTTTTTAATTAAGGTTTTTATTGAGTAAAGCACATACAATACATTACAAATGACATACATCTTGTACTGGTTATACTATCAAGTTAATATCCATCATATAATTTCTACCCTATCTAGTGGAGACATTAAAAATACAAACATAATATTATCAACAGCATACGGAGGATCCAAAGAGCAATCTTAGTCCAAAATATTCTCACAGAACTTATTCTCATCACTATAGAGGCAAACCATAAATGCAAAACGTAAGCACCCCCACTCCCCCCACCCACAGTAGCAGCACCCCTAATGCTCCTAGCTAAAGAGCATCAAGGCACAAACTCTGGGTCTATCTGAGCCATATACCACACCCAATGTTGCCAGCATTGCCATTTTGTAGTAAAGAGGCTAGGCTTATCATGTAGCACAGTCATTAATTTTTCCAAGTGATAGATATCCATCACTTTCTTCCCCCTATTCAGCAATTGTAGGGGTTTCCATTGTCTTGTAATATCCTTCTTAGCAGCCAGAAGGTATAATAGTAATAACATCTTAGACCAAGAAGGGTGATGCTGTGGAAGAATAGATAATTGTGCCATTTCCCCTGTTAAATCTACTGGCTCACTTAGACATCCCCCCCCCCGTTCCTCTCGAAGGGCCAGTCAAAATAGGACCACCACCGGACAGGACCAGAAGATATGACCTTGCAGTCAGCCGGATTGTATCCGCATCCCCGCCAAAAAGTGCCATAAGATTGTGACATACATTTTTGTTAAAACTGCTGGAGTGTGGAAATATCTATACCAGCACTTCCAAGCATACTCCCTCCAGGTATTAGAAATAGTTATTTTAACCACAGGGACTGCACATTTCATCTAAGAATCAAAATATATGGAGAGATCCAATTGTTTGTTCTAACTATCCAAAATAGATTGTGTGGAATCCCCCAACGTGTCCCACAAAATAGAGTATAATTGACCTATCAGATGTCCCTAGGGCTTACTATTTTGTGTGTCTATTAATATAGCTAATAAAAAAGGTTTACATTCAGGTAGTTTAGTAGAATACTGTTGTTTATGCAGAATATAGGTCTGCACTTGCAAATACCTATAGTGCTCTTGGCCAGTAAGGCCATAGATTCTTTGCAATGTGTCAAATTAAATTACCCCTGTCGGATCTAAGAATGGGTATATAAATTTAAGACCAAGCTGCCTCCAATGTTTAAATGATAAGTCCATTTGAGCTGGCAAAAACTCTTCATCTGCTTACAGCAATCTACAGAAATAGAAATGTTTTCAAATTTGGAATGACGTTGCATTTGTTCCAGACTCCGAGTATTGGCAGTGAATTTTTAAAAAAATGACTCAACGGGGGTGACCTTTCCCGGGTCGCAGATAAAATAGGATCTAGGTCAAATAAATCATTGAGGGAGAATTCTACTGCTTTCCATGAAGTATTATAATTAGATAATCTCCATAGGAATATTGTTCAGAGGAACACAGAAGCGGCATATTGTTCTAGATTTGTTAAATTTAACCCCCCCCATGCCAAAGATAATTATAATATAGAAAGTGGACATGCAGCCGCTGACCCCCTCATATTAAATTAGAAATCATTCTCTTCCAAGAAATAAAATAATACCTGTCTGGAAAGACTGGGATGGTGTGGAAGAGACATAACAAATGGGGTAAAACAGTCATCAGATTAACTTCAGCCTGTTGAAAGAAAGTAAGGGGTAATTTCCCCCATTTGACCAAGTCCCTGTGGATGTTAGCCATAAGAGGTTCAAAAGTAACCAAATCTAGGTTATTAATGTCTTTGGGGATATGAATTACAAAATAGTTGATTACAGTACAGGACCATCTCAAGGAGTAGCATTGTTTTAACTCCCTGGAAGGAACAAAGTTAAACAAAAGGACCTCCATTTTAGATAAATTAATTTGAAATCAGCTAATCTCTCTAACTGTTGTAGTATATTCCAGGCAGCAGGTAGAGACGTTTCTGGGGATAGTACTATCAAAAGGACATCATCTGCAAAAAGGGATACCTTATAAACAGATTGCTCCAAGGGGACTCCCTCAATCTGTGGCTCTTGTCACAATGCCATGGTCAAAGGTTCCATGTATAATGTGAAAAAGAGGGGAGAAAGTGAGCACCCCGATGTGTTCCCCAGTATAACCTAATAGCAGGTGATAATGCTCTATTAATGTGGATGCACACCTGAGGGTAGGAGTAAATGTTTTTCAACTATGTAAGAAATACATCAGGGAATTGAAGGCAAGTCAGGGTGTCCCAGAGAAAATCCCAGGACACCCTCTCAAATGCCTTCTCAGTATCTAGACTAAGTAATGCTGCTGGAATCTGCCTGGTCTGAATGTATCTCAAGAGGTAGCATCAGATTAACTTCAAGAATGCAAGAATGAGGGTACGCCGAATATTATCCACTGTGTTCCGATTTCTGATAAGCCCAGCTTGGTCTAGATGGATTAGAGAGGGCAAAAGGCATTACAACCTAGTAGCCCAAATTGACGTATATATCTTATAGTTTGTATTTAGAATCGAAATCGGGTGATATGATACAGGCTCAGTGATATCTTTGCCCAGTTTGGGCAAGACAGCAATAACTGCATATGCCCAAGAAGGTGACAGGAGATCACCCTCTGCAACCTCCCTATATACCCACAACAATTGCGGAAGAAGCCGATTATGAAATTTCCTGTACCACTCCACCACAAAACCATCCAGGCTAGGACACTTTTGAGTTTTAGCAGAGCGAATTTGATTTATGACTTCATCAGTACTAATAGGTGCCCCTAAAGTACACTGTTGATCAGCAGATAAGTGAGGAAGTTGCACCTGTTTCAAAAACCACTGCCTATCCTCCGAAGTAGCAGAAAGCCCTCTGGTGTACAATTGTTGATAATAATTTGCAAAAATGGACCAGATAGCTTCATCCTGATATATCAACCTTTTTGTATATATGTGTTTAAGCTTTAAAATCGTTACATCTCTTTTATGCATTTTTATCTTATGGGCTAACATACGTGACCTCCTGGCCCCTCCTTCAAAATTATTCTGTTTTAAATAAAAAAGGGCCTGTTGAACCTTAATGTCCATAATTTTCTGTACTTCTTTTTGAGTGCCCCTAATTTTAATTTGTAAATCGCTATCCCCCTCTGTATACAATGATTGATAAGCATGCAATTGCTGCATCAAATTCTCATACTTGGCTTCTAACATATGCTTTTTCCTGGTAGCATAAGCAATTATATCCCCCCACACCACCGCTTTGATAGTATCCCACATTGTAGCAGCTGAGACTGGTGAAGCAGTATAATATTGCTATATCTGGGAAATACATTCTTGCATATACTGTAGGTAATAAATTGTGGGTCTTTTAATAAAGATGTGTCACCCAAACGTTTGCTGTTTAACTTTACCAAGGTCAATTTTTAACAATAAAGAATGATGATCAGACAATATTCATGGACCTAGTGATAAGTCCCGAACCAGTATAAAATGTTCACAGGTTGCCCAGAAATAATCAAGCTGGGAGTAACTATGATGTCACCCTGAGTAGTAGGTATACGCTGTTTGTTTAGGAAATAACCTGTGCCATACATCTACAATACCCAGTTGTTCGAAGTTACTACAGAGGTAATGGAGAATATTAGTCACCCTATATGAAGATGGATTGGTAGAATCCAAGCCAACAGAGAAAGTCATATTGAAATCCCACCCATTATTAACTGACCCCAGAGTAAATCCAATACACTGCTTAAAAAAGTCTGAACCACCTGAACTGACATTTGCAGTGGCGAGTATACAGTAACCAACGTTACTTCCTGAGAATACAAGGTACCCTGAAGTATTACATGTCTATAAAGGTTTTATGAACGTCCAAGGGAGTAGTATTGGGCATAAGAATAGCTGTACCATGTTTCTTGTCACTTGGGTGGGAAGAGACAAAAATTTTATACCAATGACCCCACTGGAGTTTTAAATGTTTGGTCTCTGAAAGATGCATCTCCTTGATAAAATATACATCTGCCCGATTATTCCTTAAATATTGCATAAACTGGCTGGCCTGGTGCTGCTGAGGGTTGAGGCACTGAACACTTTACCTCCCGCTGTGCTGGTGACCCGGGTTCAGGAACGACCTCAGGTCATCGGAGTGCTGGCATTGGGGGCTGGAAGGAGAGGGATCGAGTGTGCCATAAGGCTGCTCTCCCTCCTGGGTGGTGGGGTGGAGTGTCACCCCTCCATGTAGGCAGCGGGGCAGGCATGTAGGGAGGTAAGAAGGCCGAGCTGGCTTCCAGGGTGCATGCTCACTCTCCATGCACATACTGCCATGTGCTGGAGCCCCGGGGATGGGAGAAACCCATAAAAAAACCATAAAGTACAAATCTAAAAAAAAAAAATACGTTGTATAAACCACGCTCTTTAATCAGATTATTTAGACCATTAATGTTCTGTGAAAATATCTTCACAGGTTCGAATGCCATCATGACCCAACAGAAGGAAGATGCTGCCACTGTGGAGGAGAACCCTCCTCAATATCCAGAACCAGCAACCCATTTAAAGGAAGAGTCCCGAAGACATCTCCCCCTGCCCGGATGTCCCATAGGATCCAACAAAGCAAACTGGGCAAGAAGAAAGAATCATCACTCATGGACCTCCACCTCATATGCATGTCCATCCTTCCATACATTTTCATTAAATACAGATTTCTCAATGAATAACCTGCTCTGTGTGTGCTTCATTATTTTGTCTATTAAGAAAAAAAGAAGCAAGGCCATACTGGCCGAAGTTTGTTTATCAACAACCACAACCCACCCTTACCCACAGAACAAACTCCAACAGGGAGTGAAAAAACTCCATAAAAAAACTTGTCAATCGAAATACCAAACCAGAAACAACTATAAACTATATACAATGTGACTTCCACAACATAGGTCCAGCACTCCACCTATAAATTCCCCAAGAAAAGGTCTCAATCCAGGGAACCCTCACAGGGCAGGAGGTGTATTCCGCTCTTCATGGAAGTAAGACCTCCTGAGGGACAACATTGTCCCGAATTAAAAAACAAATGCCCAAAGGGCAAAAAGAAAACCCATATATAGTGGTGCCATAGTCCGGCCAGCAGTCCGGTCCAGGAACCCCCCCTTCCATAAAATATTGACAAGATGACCGAGCAGATTGTCCCATGGAGGGGCACCCCAGTGCTTATCCTCTTTGGTACCGGCCAGTTCACCACTTGAACTCCATGTATCCCCACTTCCCCTTCCCTCCACCCTAACGGGCCCCACCAGAGGACCAAAGGTGAGCCAAGCAGGGATGGAGAGGGGCCTCGGGTAGCCTATCAGACCACCAGGGAACACCCATTTCAACAGGGACATATATGACCCACCCAGACCACTCTGGGGGAAGAAAGGAAAAACAAAAAAACACCATAAAAAGGGGAGGAAGAAAGGACAAGGGAGAGGGAGAAACACAAAAGGAGGGGAGTTCTTATCAGTAACATCACAAATAACACTCCCATCTTTTAAATAAATCCATTTACATTAGGAATAAAAAGATCCCCATGTCTTCAAATGATAGTCTTTCCTCAGTTACTATAATGCCATAGTTTGAACGCTATTCGAGACAATACCTGGGCTAACCTTTTAAAATATGTTTCCTTGCTAATAGGTTCCAATAATATAATACAAAAGGGTAACCAACAAGAGAAACTTTACCAGGCAGTGAAATGTGCTGAAAATGTTACCCTTATATCATATAATTAATCCCCCCCCCCCTTTAGCTATAGGCGTAACAATTATACAACTGTCAAACCATCCCTTTCTGGTCAAAGAGACCCCTATGAATATTAGTACAGTATATAACATAAATTGGTCAGATTAGCTAAATAACCATTTATCCCCCTTAACCCCCACCCTGTGAATCTTCACCATTTTAGTATCCTATGTCCCTGGCCCAAATAAGTCGTGTCCCTAGTTCAAAATTTAGAAAGGTAAAGAACTCCAATTTTTAAATGTAAAGTTGTATTTGCAAAGTAGTTCAATAAGTCTCCACAGTGCCAAGCCAATAAACTTTGTCTGGAGCACTGATCAGGTTATAAAGCAAGAGGGGAGGGCAAGCCCAAGTGGGAGAAAGGAACTGGGGCCAAAGAAGCCCCATTGTTACCAGGTGATCCCGTTAGCTGTACCCCATCAAGGGGAACCCCAAATAAAAGCAGACCAGCCTCGAATTCAGGAACTAAGAATCCCCGTTCCAATAACTGGCACATCTCTGCGATCCTCGACCAATGCCAGCTGTCCCAGACCCCAGGTGTTACCTCCCCCGACCCTCCAGCACCCCACTCCTCAACTCCACCAACCTGGGAATCCAGTCCTTAAGAATTAAAACGAAGTGCCATACTCAAGTCTGAAGAGCTGGATTTCTGAACTTTTCCAACTGTGCCAACAACACCCAAAGACCCATGTCTGGCTCTTGAGCTCTGTGTCAGGCCACAAAGAGCACCTGCCTGCGAGGCTGCGCTATATCAGTCTTGGTCCAAATGCATCCCCAGAGTTTCATGATGGAATGATCCCTTGACCTGTAGATCCCTCCTAGCTTCAGCTGCCAAACTGTAAGTTTGCTGGCCTACAGGGAATTGTACCACAAGCATCGCTGGATAAAGCATCTTAAATTTCAGTTTGTGAGACCACAGATGTGGGAATAAAGGAATGTATTCTCTCCTTAACTGCTGAGTTGCCGGGGCGTAATCATTATCAAAGAAAATGCATGTGGCGCCATAGAATAACTTCTGTTTAGCACAGGCTCATTGTAGCAGCTTATATTTCATGGTATAGTTTCAAAAAAGTATGATAATTGAACGTGGGCAAGCATTGGGCAAGGTGGGCTTAGGGTCTAAGGCTCTGAGCGCCCTTTCAATATCAATTGTGAACTCCAGCTCCAACTCCAGCACAATGCGCAATAATTGGTTCAAAAAAGCCACTATGTCTTGGCCTTCTTCATTTTAGGGTATCCCATATATACATATGTTCTTCCTCCTTGCCCAATTCTCCGCATCTTCTTGATGGAAGGTAAGTTGTAACTGAGCTTTAGCCATGGTAGCAATTGCTGTCTCTAGATGATCCAGTTGAGAGGTATTTTGTGTAATCTGACAGTCAGGGTCTTTCACTTTTTGTTACAAGCTTCCCAGGTCAGTTCAGAGTTCCTGGATCGATTCCTTCATTTCAGAGCAGAACTCCTAGATCACTTTCAGGATTGTGTCTAATTGTGACTTTTGTTGGATCTGTTTAGTTTGTTTTCCCAATTTCTTCCCTTCTTTGGCTCCTGAGGCCTTGCCATGTAAAGTGGGCTGCTCCATGTCAGACATGTTACTTTCCACGCCATCACCCTCTTCCGCCAATATCTGAAATCTATTATGGGTGTTCTTGGCCATCTGTAGTCATCTAGAGCTACACCCCTTATAGAGAATCATTAAGTACTTAAAATTGTTCTTTAAATCACTGTCCCAGGGGTATATTTGAAGAAGATGAAGAGGAAGCCCTGAAGCCCAGCTGCTTACACTATCATGGCACCACAAGATGTCTTGTGGTGACACCGGTGTTGCTCTCCTACCACTCCCTTCCTCAGTCACCTCCACAGACTGGTCTGGAAACATGTTCAATACCTTATCATAAAGCACTTCCAAAAAATTCCTGGCACTTGGTTAAATCCTAATACTCACACTGTAGTGCAGCATGAGGTGGGTTGCTGCACTCCTGAGGTGCCGTCTTGCAAATGAGACATTAAACCGAGGTCCCATCTGCCTGTTCTGGTGGTAGTTTAGGTGGAGGTTAAAGATCCCATGGTACTTCTCGAAAAGAGTAGGGGAATTTAGTTTTTATTCAAGAAATCATATAAGACTGTACAAATAATATTTTACACACAACTACATTGAAAAAGAAACAGAACAGTTTTCATACTAACAAAAAAAAAAGAAACCTTAAAACTTTCTATAAACATGTATTCAATTAAGTAACTGGGAAATCGTTATCCATTACCCAAGGTAGATTTCTCCACATTTTCTGGACATAATTTCTACTGGTATTCTTTATTTCATTATAATAAATATCTTTAATTTCTTTCATGATTTTTTTCAATAACTCTGTGTAGGACATCTTTTTTTGTTGAAGTGTAAAGAGACACCTCATGTTCCAAACATACCATTTAAAAACAGCAAAAATATTGTTTAAAGTACTTTTGTCCCATTTGTTCCAGTAATCTGTATATTTTACATAAATGAAAACATTATAGTTCACTAAAAAAAAAAATCTGCATCCCAATGTTCTGCTACATAATCCCAAAAGGTGTTGATACAAGAACAGGAGAAGAACAAGTGCTTCAGTGTTTCCTGCTGATTCACACAATTTGGCAGAGAACAAATCCTCTCTTCTATCTTCTTATGTTTTTGACTTGGCTTGACATTAAGATGTTCATGACAACATAACCATAACACATCTTTGAATTTTTGGGGTACTCATTTATCTATAATCAAAGCTTGCAAGGAAGAAATATAGTCCAGTGGGCATTTTGGAAATATGTCCTGTTCTGAATAATGTGTGTCTAGGACATGTATATATATTTGTTTTTTCAGTTTTAGTACAAATCATAGTACTAGAAATATGCCATGTTTTCATTTTAACAAATGCCTCTTTTAGGTATGATGGTGTCGTGAAGTCTGATCTAATAACTCATAAAGTTCCAGTTTCCCATGCCTTGTACCATATTGATATACCAGAAAGGAATATCTGAACCCAAAATTTTCCTGTATTAATAAGTAAAGGTTTAATATTAGTGAAGATAACTTGGCAATAAATAACCAGAATAGGGTTAATCATATTTAAACCCCCTTTATTTAAGGGTAGATAAAATATATTTATTTTTATAGGGTTCAGTCTACTCCCCCAGATTGCCTGAAAGAATAGACTTAAAATCGTTGTTTCTCTGACTTTGGATGGTTGGAAAATATTACTTAAAAAATAAACAGAGGTAATAGATAAGTTTTAATCAAATATATTCTCTTTGTTTTGCTCATTGTCCAACTATTCCACCTTTTAACCACCAAGGTACAGTATTCATTTTTTTGTCCCAGGTTAGGATATCCAATTGTGTAGTTCCAAAATCTATTCCTAAAATTGGTATTGGTTCCCTAGTTAGAGCTATACCTGCTATCTGTTCCTTAAAAGTATGTTTCTTTCCTAATTCCCTACCTATACATTTGGTGGTATTCAGAGCAGCACCTGAAACAGCTCCATACTGAGTACATATTTCAGTAGCCTTTTCTGCAGATGGAGAGTCATTAAGAAAAAGGCAAATGTCATCTGCATAAGCCATTGCTGTAAAGAGAACCCTGTGTTGGGAAACCTGGATAGGAACAATGTCAGGTGATCCATTTATTTGCCTCAGTAACGGATCTATGCCAAAAACATATAAAATAGGACTTATCAGGCAACCTTGCCTGATCTTTTTACCTACTGGCACCATAGGGCCACAAAATCCATTAACTTGCAGGATAACCACAGTAGTTTTGTATAAAGTTTTCAGCCAAGATATAAAAATTTCTGGAATACCATATTGCTGTAGGGTAAAGAATAAAAATCCATGACTGACAGAATCCAAAGCCCTTTGTTGGTCCAGTGACAAAATATAGCCTTCTAAACCAGCTAAACCATCAGTTTCTAGTAATACTATCACTAGAATAAGCTGATCTGTAATTGATCTGTTAGGCACTGTACATAATTGGACTGTTGTAATTAAGTATAGGGCTACCGTTAGTAAGCGCTTTGTAGAGTTCTGCTGTAAGCCCATCTTTCCCTAGTGCTTTTCCTGTATTTAAAGTGGAAATGGATTCTTCAATTTCACTAGATACTATGGGTTTTATAAGATTTTGTAATAAATCAGCTGGACAGTCTGGGATAGTGAAATTTTGAAAAAATAAAGGTGTCGCTAATATATCAGTGCACCCCTTCTGAACCAAAGATTTCATATATCTGGAGACCGCATTTAAAATATTATAATTCATGGTTTGCAGGACATCCTCACAATCATATACCACCTCCATAGCTTTTTTAACTCTGCCTCTGTGTGGCCCTGTTCACAGAGTCACACAACACGGGTGTCATTCCAGAGGACTGAAGGAGGGCACATGTAGTCCAACTGCACAAAAGTGGCAGTAGGGAGGAGGCGGGGAACTACAGGCCAGTCAGCCTCACCTCAGTGTTGGGAAAGATCATGGAGACACTGCTGAAAGAAAGGATAGTGACACATTTGGAATCCAGTGGTGCGCAGGATCTGAGACAACACGGATTCACAGCAGGAAGGTCATGTCAAACGAATCTAAGTGTTTTTTGATTGGGAGACAAGGTAACTTAATCAGGGAGGAGCAGTAGACATGGCCTACCTGGATTTCAGCAAAGCCTTTGACACTGTCCCACATAGAAGGCTGATTAACAAGATGAGTAGTCTGGGCATGAGAGACAAGATGGTGAACTGGGTTAGGAACTGGTTAACAGACAGGAGACAGAGGGTGGTGGTAAATGGGGTACAATCTGGGGACAGGTGGGTAACCAGCGGGGTACCTCAGGGATCAGTACTAGGACCAGTCCTGTTCAATGTCTTCATTAGTGATATTGCAGAGGGACTAGAAGGAAAGGTCTGACTGTTTGCAGATGACACCAAGATCTGCAACATGGTGGATACTCTAGAAGGGGTGCAGAAAATGAAGAGGGACTTGGGGAAGCTTGAAAGATGGCTAGAGATGTACTGCGTGCAGTTCTGGAGATCACACCTACACAAGGACATGGATAAGATGGAGACTATCCAGAGAAGGGCAACAAAGATGGTGCAGGGCTTACACCACAAAACATATGAGGAGAGATTAAGGGGCCTCAATATGTACTCACTGGAGGAGAGGAGACAGTGGTGGGACATGACTGAAACTTTCAAGTACCTTAAGGACATAAACAAGGTGCAGGCTGGGGAGCTTTTCCAATGTAGAAAAAGTACTAGAACAAGGGGGCACAATGTGAAATTGGGGGGATAGAGTAAGAGGTAATGTGAGGAAGTTTTTCTATACAGAAAGGGTAGTCGACACATGGCATAGTCTGCCACGAGAGGTAGTGGGGGCAAGCACAGTGGAGGGGTTTAAGCATGCTTGGGACAGGCACAAGGGAAGCCTGAGAGGGGAGGGAGTGATGACAAGTCATTGATCACATAGGATCAGTGGCCACATACAATGTATAGGACCTACGGGCAGATTGGATGGGCCTAGCGGTCCTTAACTGCCGACAATTTCTATGTTTCTATGTTCTATGTTATTAACCTTCTCTCTACATACAATGTGAGATTTTGCCGGAGTGACATATGCTTGTTGCATTTGCAATGTGGCTGTTTGTCTAATATGGTACTCAGGCATATTCTGTTTTGTATCTTGAATTTGTTTTGTATAATCATGTTTGGTTGTTTGTGCTAAACTCATCAAGTATTGTAGACGTTGCTTATTTTTTTATGCTGGAGTAGTCCTCATTTCTAATAGATTTACTCAGAGAAAGTAATAGGTTCCTTAAGTCTATTTTTGTATCTTCCCACCATAACGATGGGTTTTCATAGATTTCAAGCAAAGTGTTGCTACTTATAACAAAATATTAAATCTATTGCCTAATTGCTTCTTTCTGTAAAAGAGAAGAATTAAATTTCCATAATCCTGGTCCATGAACATGTTGCTGTGGACCTAGTGTTATGAATAACTCTTTATGATCAGAATATTCCACTAAAACTACTTTTGCCGACTGAACCAGCAATGTTTAAGATGAAAAGAAAAAGTCAATTCATGTGGCTGGGTTATTTTTTTGAAAAGTGTGTTCTGCACATGCAATTTTTGAATAATAGGCATCTATTAACCCAGCTGTCTATATGGCGGTTTTCAACAAGAACATATCGCAGAAAATGTTTCGGTAGTAGTATTACGACCTCTATCCTTTTTTGATAATCCACAGTTAAAATCACCACCCCAAACAACATTTTGGAAGGAAAAAGGTAAAGTTTAACTTGGCTGAAAACTTCAATTCTGTCTGTTTTCTTCTGCAGGGTGTAAATATTAAGTAACCTGTAATAAATGTTGTATAACTTAATGTCCAAAATCAAGATTTGTTCTGGTATTAAGTCAATGGTTTTTAACACTTGTACATCAGTATGATGGAAAAGAATACCCACCCCGAAGCAAGCCTTTATTCCCATAGACCAGTAAGAAACACCAGTATATCATTCTTTCATGGCTTTTGAGACTTCTGATACTGTATAAAGCCTAGCGTCCTGTAAAAAGGTAATATCTGCCTTGTTTGACCACAGGTGTGTGTAAACAACCCCTCTTTTAACATTATTTTTAATGCTGTTTACCTTAACAGTAACCAATGCTAAAGATGGCTGCATGGGAAAAAGAAAAATTAAGAAATAAATTCATCCTTTGTCTATGGTGGTTTTGTCCTTTTGTTCCTATCTTCCACCCCTAGTTTATTTTCTGTAGTTATGGGTTTTCCTTTTTTCTTCACATCTTTTTGACCTTCTGATTCACTGGTGTCAGATTCAGAAGGGGCCTCTGGCTGGCCGGAGTCTATAGAGGAACCCTCTGACTCATCTCCTGAACCCCCAGTTCCACCTGCTGAGGCATGATATCTGTTTGAGGTGGTTGTAGCTGAGATTTTAGGCATCTTAGGAGCTGGTTGCTGCCATGTCTGCCTCCTTCTGGTGTTACATTTTTTTTATTCGTTTTCTAGTGGGGCTATGGTTGGGGTTGGGGTGGAGGCATAATGACTGTGTCCTCAGCCTCCTTTGACAGAGTAGAGTGGTCTCCATTGCATCCCTGTGGGTTTCTATTACTGACTCTGGGATTTCATTTTCTGGTTGCACAGAATCAACCTGAACAGTTTCTTCCACCTCCTTAGCGTGAGGGGTGGTGGGTGCCTGGTCCCTAAGTAGAGGAAAAGGGGGAAGGTGGTGAATCTCTGGTATACCCATTGTAGCTTTAGAGTGTGCTCTTTGTGCTGTTACCAGAAGTCTTTGTTCCTCAGTGTCTGCAGAGTCTGACATGTTATGAGCAACTTTGGGACATTTCATGTAGGAATGTCCCTTCTTGCCACACAAATTACAAATAGCCTCGCTCCTGCATTGACGCCTTGTGTGGCCTAGTGTATTACATAGTGTACATCTTAAACAGTCACATGTACTACTGATGTGATCTGGGGACCCACATTTGTAGCATGTCTTAGGCTGCCCTTGATAAAAAAGCACACCTCTGTCTCCACCAAGAACAAAACAATTTGGAAGATGTTGCAGCCCTTGTTCACTGGACCACAAAATTACTCTTCTCCTCCTTCCTCCCATCCAGATACTCTCTGAATCCAAGACAGCGTCTGGGTGTCCTACCACTGTGCAGCGTTGTTTCAGCCAAAAAGTCAGATCAGTGACACTCACACCCTCATTATGAAATAATACAGTGACAGTTCTGTGAGCTGATTTGGTTAAAGGGAATCACCTCAAAAGGTGTCATTAGTGGTGTATTCTTAACCTTCTGCTATCTGATCCAAAACTTTTCTAAGCTGCTACTGTATTTAGTTTAAAGCTCACATCAAAAGAAGCCTTTCCTGACATATGAATTAAAGCATGAAGTTTGGTGGCATGAAAATGCAAATTCTCTTTTAACAAAGTCCTACCCACATAAACCCTGTTGTGGAAAAACCTCCAAACCTCCCTTACACAATATACAAACTGCGTTGTGTCTTTTTGCTGGATAGCCTGACTTATGGAAGAAAGATGCAAAGGGCCTTGATTGTTGCGTGCCCCCACCCCTGAAGATTCATTTGTATTGTTTTCCGAGTAATTACTGGACTGTTCTCGATTTGTCCCAGCAGCATCAGACATTTCTGAAAAGTCACAGAGTACATTGTTCGTTCCCATTTCTGAATTTTTGTTTTCCCCAGAAACAGCAGCATTAATGTCTATGTTACCAGCTGGTAAATTCAAAACAGGATTTTGTGTAAGAACTAGTTCTTTAGGTATCGCAAGCGGATCATTAATGGCTATACCTTCACAACCTGACCCCAAGTTTTCTTCAGCATTTACACTTTCAGTAATTTTCTGAGTATTTTCATTAATGTTAGGAGTTTGCTTATATATGAGCTGCTGCTTGTTTGTGCTTACCCCCGGATATGAATGGGAGCAAAACCAGGCGTCCAGTCTCCAGATTTGGGTAACCGTACCCATCCCATGGTTTTCAGGGATTTTTCATGGCTCCACATCTGGTTCCACCAAATCCACCCATGTTTTCCTGGAAGGCACCATTTTTTTTAAAGTCCTGGTTGTAGATTTCTCCGACCTTGCCAAAAAGGAAATGACCTAGGCTTGGTCTTGGCTGTCTTTCTTAGAAAAGACGATCCTCTCCGGTATACCAGGTTGTATTTTCTCTGGGCTGCTGTTTGGTATACTCATTGTCTCCAAGCAACTACTGCCAGCTGTGGTCTGGTTGTAATGCTGGGTCTCCTGAGATACTACTATTTTGCACTCTGCCATTGCTGCACAAAGTTCCTTTTTTCTTTTAAAAAAATTATCTTCTTTTACCTGTAATAAATCTTCCAACGCTTCCACAGAACAAGAATCAAGGTTGCATACCTCCACTGTTGCTAAGGGCTTCCTACCCTTACCAAGTATGTCCTCCTCATTTGTCTGCACTGTAACTTCCATCGCTACTTGTGGGATAGGTTCAGGTAATCCAGCTGCATCATAGAATTCTTTGGCCTGCATGTTTGTTGCCGTTGGGGAGAAGACCAGCTCCCCGACCACCCGGACACCCTGCTGTCCTCTGACGGCCAGAGATACCCCCCCCTACAGGTCAGTAGGGGAATGTCCCTGATGTCCTGGCCAAATTTCCCCCAGTCACTAAAAATACCACCAACAGCTTTAAAAAAAATCTGGTTTAATTTCAGTTGGCATCCATCTGCATCCCCCTCCTCCTCCGGACAAGGTTGAAAATAGGCAAAAATGGTCTAGTCCTCCTTGCCGGTCAACAAAAACTAAATAAATAAATCAAGATCACCACCAGCTAGCAGGATGCACTCCATTTTGATCCTGAGATCCAATATATTGGTGAGAATATACTCCTGTATGAACATAATATTCAAGCTTGCATTCTCCGATTAGACATGCAGAAGAGAGTTGGTCAGGGCAATCACATCTGCATTGTTGCCTGAATATTAATCACACAAACTAACACTCACTACCTTGTGAAAGACATACAGCCCCAAACTGTTATCAGAAAAGTGCCAACTTTATTCAAGGTGCAAGGGATAAAACAACACGCTTTGACCTGTTTCAGATGCGCTCCTTTTTCAAAAGATGTCTTTTGGCACTTATTTGGTAACAAGTTTGGAGCAGTGTATCTTTTACAAAGTAATGAATGCTAGACTGTGTGATAAATACATTATATTATTATCTTTAAGCACCTCATCCCAGTGTGATATCCTTCTTGCTTGGCATTGTTGCCAGCATCCTTGTGAGACTCGATACTGCAATGTTCCAAGAAGACATGTAAGAACTGGAACTTAGTCAGCATCATACTGAGACATGATGTTGCTGACTAACCTCCCAAGTCACCACTTCAAAGGGTTGAAGATTTCAACAAGCATCTTGACTCTCATCCAGTTCCTGTCAGAAAGCATGATATTGGCATCACCTGTCTTACGCTGTAGCAAGTAGTCATATAATGCCAGTTTCTGTTCTGGGACCCTCTCTTGCATGTAACACATAGAGTTCCAGCACGCAGCCATATCGTGCTTGAGCGCATGTCCAGGCAGATTTTTGTTTTGCTGTATTCTCTTTATCTACTTCTGTGCCTTAAAGGATGTGAAAAATGAGTGAATATTTTTTTTTTTGCCATACCCACTATGTCCTCTGCCATCAGCTGTTGCCCAGAAAATCCTTCACCACCAGATTTATATAGAGGGCCAGGCTTGGAATATGGATATATCCATCATCTATGACAGCCTTCTTGATGGTTGCACATTGTGTGTGACAATTCATCTAAGCTGCAATCCATGGCACAACCACCACTTTCCAAGCACTTCATGCACCTAGGCCAGAATATTAGAGTGAGAGTGATCTACTGCTTTAAGCCCACAGATGCACAAAGTTGTCTGCCTCCAAAACACTGGTGCAACATGGGTGTTTGTCAACCCTACAGCTACACTTTGTTTCTCATAACCAATCATGTATGCTGTCACCTCCGTGTAGTCAAAGACCTGACCACTTGACCACATTATATACGTGATGATGTACACGTACTTAGATAATGACATCCTTAGCTTTTTATATATCTCAGCACAAATTAATTCATATGGCTGTGGAATTGCTGCTCAAGTGAAAAATGACAGGATGGGATAGTGTATCAGGGCTCAGTGACCTTCATGAATTTTTTTGAAGCCAGAACTGGACACATGAGAAGAGTGTATGAGATGCTCTATGAGAGGTACCACCACAGCAGCAGAACTTTCTTTTTCTCTGTAATGGGATGGTGTAAAACTTTGTCCATGGTTAACAACGTCATGTAACGTGGCCTGAAGTTGTACAGGAACTGCTAATGATGATCACATTTTCAATTACTTAGGCTTTGGGGTGGATCTGGTGTCTGCTGATGGCCTTCTGCAAACTCTGTTTAAGGTATCTCACCCTCTTATCCTTCCTCACCCTTCTTCTCCACAAGGATAGTCTTGCTTTTATACTTATTTACTTGAGACATGCAGAGCCACATTGGGTGATATTTATTATGAAGATAGTTGAGCATCACTTAAGTACCAAGTGCACACACCAAAAATCCACAGCTATTGATGTTGAAGCAAATCATATGCACTCCACATAGTGATATTAACTTTGCTTTTTCAAAAATAAAACCATAAAGCCAGACATCAGATCCACCCATCATCTTCAAAGAAACTTGTGATTCTCCTCCTATACCTCTGTCAGGGTCTGCACCATCCACTGTGCCAACACTGACACCTTCACCAGAACTGGAACCATCACCACCACCACCACCACTAACAACCTTCTTCCATCCCACAGAGTGCTTCCTGCCAGGCTATTGAAATGTTGAAGACTGAACTTTCTGGGTACTGGGTCATCAAACTCATCCTCATTAGGCTCACAAACAAACTGAAGATCTTCATCTGCATCCTCATCTTATTCAGTTTCTGGGGAAGGCATAGCCAGCATTGGTAACAGTATCATCAACTGGTCCCTTAATGTCATCTGGCTCATCCCCCTCCACTAATGCAGGGTCTGTATGGTAAACAGACACCACCTTAACATAATAGCAAAGGATATGGCCACATTTAGTAACAATGGCTGACTTCTTTACTTTCTCAGTCACAGTTACCTTGCTAGCAGTTGGAAGCTTCAGCTGTTTCATCTTCCTCTTCACACTGGACCTTTCAATTTTAATTGCTACAGTAACAACAGAAGTATCCTAGGCCTGGGAAGTAACTGGATGAGCTGCTAAAGTCCTAGTCAAGGATGATTCAGAAACACTGGCAGTGGCACTATTAGCCACCAGTCTATTGCAGGCAGTGGCTGACATCTCAAATGCTGCTGGTGATGTCTGACTACCTTTCTTCTTGTCTGACATTTGGGAGCTTATATGGCAAGTAGAGTAGAAGCCACTTAATCAGGATGGCCCCATGGCAGGCTTTTCGTCCCGATTAAGCGGCCATCCCAATTATTAGAAGTTCGTATTTTACTTATGTAAAAGGATGCTCTGTCTACTGTGTTGCCAAAAGCCAGCCATCTTTTTTAAAAACAACCTGTAAATCACATAAATTAAACCCATCTGCATGAAAGCCGAGGTATGGAAATAATGGAAATGCTGACAGGCTAGTAAAACTGGAGCAGTGCAATACAGGAGGGAGGATTCAGAAGGCAGGTTCAGCTAGCTAACTAGTTCAGTTCATTAGATTGGGAGGGATTATTAATAGATTATATAAATTAAACCCATCTGCCTGAAAGCCTGAAATAAAATTTTGCAGAGGTACGGAATGCTGACAGGCTTGTAAAAGTGCAGCAGCGTGATACAGGAAGTGTTCACGGGTTATGGGTATGTTTCAGCTGAGGTACAGAAATGCTGACAAGCTTGTAAATTAGTAGTGTGATTCAGCGAGAGAATGAGAGAGCAGCAAGAGAACAGACAGAACTCAGTCAGAGGCCAGTTGACAGCGGCTCAGCAGCAGCAGTGGGTGTGAACTTAACAGAGTCATCCCAGAATCATCCCAATAATCCTGCATCTCTCTCCCTATTAAACGGATGGGGATGCCATTGAAATACATAGCCACTTAATCAGTGACTGGTGGGATAGCCCAATAAAGCGGACATCCTGATCATCCATGTTCCAATTAAGTGGCTTGTACTGTATTGCTAGAGAGAGATCTTGAGTGATTCCAGTGAATTATTGCCCTTTACTGCCATTTTATTCTACATGATACTGTATCAAGTGAATGCCATCTACTGTATGTAACTTATCCAGTGTCACTCCTGAAAAGGGGACACAAGTCTCCATGAGGGTATCCAGTGAACACAGTGACTGCAATTGAGTGCTTACAAAAATAGCGACTCAGTTACGGCACCTGTGTTCAGGGCTACCTGACAGGGTAGCGACTGGATACCTGGGTGGGTGAGGTAGGGTGACAGGAAGCATACGTGCATGCACACGCATGGGGAGGGGAGGAAGGGAGGTATGTGGGAGGGAGTGTGGCAGGCAGCTGCCAAGCTGGTCGGCTAGTGTGGTGGGGTGGGTGCAGGGGGTGCAGCTCCCAGCATACATGTAAATCTGGTTGCCGCCTTGCAGTTCACCACGAGTGCGCTATACATCGCCATAATTCATTTTCAGCGATGTGCACTTACCCAAATGGTGATCGCTATTCCGCAATCATTGTTATGACCTAGAACCCTCAATGAGCCTACCCAGTTACCAAAATCCATTAAATAAATAAAATAAGTTTTCTGAGTGGCTGTCGTGTGTTCAGGTGGTGGTAGATCCCTTTACCAATGCTAAAACAGCAGTGCGCACAAAACAAACTGACCACATAGAAAGCCAGTCAATTTATTATGTTAACACTCAAATACAGAAGATGACAATAAGGCAAGACCAAATGGATGTCCCAGCTCTTTGCTCGCTAGAGCTTCATCAGGGGGTTGGGGTAACTGACCAAAAGTGCCCATTAAGTAGCCAAAAAACCATGACATCAATAGCAATCAAGTGCTTGACATTTACAATTATACACAGGCGTGACCACAGGGCAAATACCCCACTCATCATAAACATAACACAGAAAAAGCAAATCAGTACTTGAACATACTGTATAACCAAATAAAACAAATGTTCATTCATGAGAGATTAAAATAACTAAAAAAATATATGTATGTCAGTAAGAAACCAAACAAATCAACATATGTCAAACACACAAATGATAAGGCAAGAAAGAAATATTATCTTATTTCATTGCATTAGTATGTGTATCATAATACAAATAATAAATGTATAACGGTAGCAAAAACAAAACTGATTAATGCTGATCGCTCCTAAATCAGAATTTACCCCTAAGAGTATGCGATCACATCAAATACCAGAAAACTTGTTAAGTTGAGGATCCGCCATGTTCTTATTGTATCACACTCTGTTATATAGGAGGCATGTTCTCAACCCAGTGGTGGAGAGGGCTGAGGCACTGTGGGTGCCTTACCTTTTCCCATACGGGCAACCCGGGTTGGGGACCGGACTCGGGTTGCTGGGGTATGGCTGTGGAGAGAAGGACTGAGCATCCGGCTGGACTGCTCTCCTCCTCCTCTGGGGAGGGAGGGGTGTGGCTCCCAACAATCATCTGGCATCTGGTGGTAGCCAGAAATATAGGTAGCCCAGAAACGTCACTTGGGGAATGGAGGTACAGCAGCCGTCAATGTCCTGCACATGGAAGCTTGCATGGGTACGTCTGAACAGCATTACACATCCATCCTTCAAGGAAGAAAATGGAGGAGAACTACAGGAAGGTACCAGGCCTTCTCCCGGACATTGGATCTGTTCATTGGTGGTTATGCGGCGGACCACCAACCCACACCATGGGGGAATTACCAGGATAGAGGTAAGTCCCTGGGATGCCGGGTGACAGGGTTGGGAGGGCAGTGGGAGAGATAGCCTGCGCTGGCCTGGTGGATAAACAGATTAACTGCAAAAAAAAGCAAAAAACAGGAGACATGTAAAATACCACATACAGTACCTGTAGTTGGAAAATATTTTTTTAATCTCTGCTTCATACAGAGATAACAGAGACCCACCATTAATTTAAGGACCCATAAATCATAAACAAATTAACTCCGCCCTATTGTTTGATGTAGTACATCACCAACATATTGTCTGTGTGGATCAACTGCTGATTTCCTGGAAGGAAGGTGGCAAAGGCCTGTAGGCCACATACAGTAGTACAGCCCTCACTGCCAGAATGTTGCTGAGAAGCACTGTATCCAGAGGACTCCATTGGGCCTGAGTTCTGAAGTGGCCCAAATCAGCACCCCAAGCCATCCCTGAGGCATCTGTGGTCATAACTAGCAGAGGGAATGGCTGCAAGTAGAGTATGTATGTTTCTGAGTTGAAAGTGACTCTGCAGACCCCCACTAAGGCAGTAAGAGGCAACTGCACACTTTGTCGCAGGAAGAATGACAGTAGAAGGGATTTGGATGCACCTTTTAACCTTTATAATAGGTATGCCACTGTTGCCTAGAGCAATAGTTCTTAGACTTTGTCACAGTGAACCTCCCCAAATCCATGGAAGAAATTTTGAGCCTCCCTCAAAAACTCAAATAATCTTTGTCCTCCCCAAAGAAATACATACTGTACGTTGCGCAGTACACCATGAATAAATTGAAACCCCTTTGAGTACTTGGCTCACATTCAGTTCTTTGTCTTATACTAACATGGAACCTTTGAAAAAGAGCTCCTGTGATCAAAGGTGTTATCTGAATAACAAATAAATAAAATAAACAAATATTATTATTCAGCTTATTGTAACCCCCCCCCCCACACACACACAGGTCAGCCTACTTGCTCCACTATTTTCATTCTTGAACCATTGTTACCTCTTGTTGCAGTACCTTCATGAGTCAGACTACTTTCTCTGTTTCCTCTTTATATGAAATAACCTTCCTGCATACTTCGGGCAGGATTCTCAAAGAACAGCAGAAATTCCGTAGCTGCGGGAAAAAAGCTTGCAGCACCGCAGAAACGCAGTTGCGTGATATTCTTAAAGAAAATCCCACAGCTGAGGGAATTCCACAAAAAGTCCCACAGCTGCGGAATTGTAGCAGCTGCAGAAATCCCGCAAGTGCTACAAATCCACAGCTGTGGATACGCAGCTGTGGAAATGGCTGAGGAAGCACAGCAATAGTAAATCTATGTAGCTGAAGCAGCAGACTTTAACATTGCTGCCATAATATGAAGCTTACAGCAAAGAGACTTGCAACCAGTCCCTCAGCTGGGACCACTGCAGCACCACAGGTACCAGCGATACCATAGTACCACAGTGGCTGACTGTCACTGCTGATTGTCCCTCCCTGGGGTGTTCCTGTGGCCTGCAGGAGTAGCACTTGCTGCAGGCTGGCCATGCTCTACTGCCTGTGGGACTCCATCATGGGCTGCACCGGGTCTGGTGGTTGTTGCCTGTTGCCATATCATGGCAGTGTGTGCATTTGTTGCTGTTACAGCAGCCACTGTTATACTATCTGGGATGCTATTACCTGTGCCTCACCTCCACCTTAATTGATTCCAATTGCTGGGGCACTACTGCAGTTTGCTGAGGGAGAGTTACACCTCATTCCACTGTGTGTAACATTCTTTAATTAGCTGCGGAAAAAAACTGGCTGTGAATAGCCTTTCAGAGGCTGTGCCTTACTTATCTCACACCTTTTTGTCCTGAGGGACTTCTGCAGCTGCACTTTTTGCTACAGTCCATAGTGGTTTTTCCCACAGCTGCGGAGGGTTTTGTGAATAGCACTTGGAGCAAACTCTCCTTTTTTTCCTGTAGCTGAGGAAGTTTTGGGGACTTAGGGAAGGTTTTGCACCTTCTGAAAGCATTGAGAATCCTGCCCCTTGCCTCTCCACCTCCTCCCCTGCTCCTAAGCAACTTCTCTGGGATTACTTTGGCCCTTCCTGCTATTGCTCTTAGTACTTCTATGCTCAACCCTTGTATTTGGGCTGTTCTGCCATCAGTCTACAAATTGATCAATTACCACTACTCATTATTAGTTTATTGTTCATATTTGTTTGCACTATTGTTCACTGTGTGTTTCTTGATTGTTTTGCAGTTACCTTTAGAAATGTATTCACTCCCTACCCTTCCCCGGGTATACCTGAAATGAGCCTTGGCTCATTCACCTTTCCCTTGTCGCCTATTAGTAAATAAATATATAAAATTCACCTACTATTATCCTCTTTCAGTTTGCTTCATCTCTTCACACAAAATACATAAAACTCAAAATTTAAATACAGTACTTTTTCAGACATGCTTGAGCCTCCCCTGGAACAGGTTGGGGCTTCCCCAGGGTGGCTGGCCTCACCATTTGAGAACCCCTGGCCTAGAGCATAGCTGCTTTATTTCTAAGTATCCATCCATAATCCTTTTTTAAGGCCATCTTGTGCTGCCTGTGGCTTCTGGTACTCATGTGTTCTGCCTTCCCACTTAAGGAGCCTGGAGTCTGGACAGTAGTGGGACCCACCCCAAATGTTGGAGGTGCAGGGAGCCCTGCAGTGGGTTGGTCACATTGAAAGAGGAGTACCTGGTGACTTGGATTGGCATGGAAGAAACCAAGGACATCAAATTTTTAGAGAGCTCATTTCTTATTTTTTTTCCTTCTTCTTTTTCTTCTCCTCCGGCTGTCCTTGTTTGGGAGGGTGCCCCAGTCCCATCTCCCCCGACGTTCACTGGGCCTTGCCAACCATCTTCCCCAGGACTTGCTCCCCTGGGTGGGGTTGTCGGGGGGGTCCCAGGCCCCCACCAATGACCAGATCCAGTTCTGGTTGGCACCCAGCTGGATGGGGAGTGGGATCTGTGAGCCCCTCCATCAGCCAGCCCCCAATAATTTTCCAGTTTCCTCCCTGCAGAGGAAGGGCATGCAATGATGCCAATAGCAGTGTCACACACACTCCTGTGTATGGCACGCTGGACGTCTGCCCCGCCTCTGCCCTCCATGTACAGCGTCAGTGTGCCAGCCCAGCCTCCGCTAGGGGCCAGGCTAGCACCCACCACTGATTCCACCCCTTCCTGGAGGAGGAGAGTTATCCTTGGGATGCTCAATCCTCCTCCTCCCCGGCAAACCCCCAGAGACCTGCTCACACCATGAACATGGGTCACGGCATGGTAGGAGGTAAGGCATGAAGCCTCAGCCCTCCACACCACCAGGCCGGCATGTCATTGCTTATATTTAAGCTTTTAATATAAGCTTACAATAGAGCCTACAATGGAAAACTGGAAAACTTGGAAAATATATTTTTGAGCCCTACTAAAAGTGCCATAAGCCAAAGTCGTAATCAGTGTCTAGCAGCACTCTAACTTGACTCACTGACTACTCTTGACTTCTGACTCCTGACTCATTTAATTACTTTGTTTTTGAGCTATATACTCGTATGTTTTTATACTGGCTGCTTTGAGAGATTCTTGCATGTTCAGTGATTTTCATACATTCAAAACTAATAGCCTATTTGATGCATTCGGAATACTTTTTTCAGCTGATAATATATAACTACACAATCGCTTTATTTGGCCAAGGCTTGCATTCAGCATTCTACCGATTACAACTGACACACCTTTCACTATTTCTACTATTTCCAATGTTCATATATTTAATATATATTAGCCTAGGTATTGTCACTTTTTATAATTGTTTTCAGTTTTTGTGATATTGAACTGTTTAAAATGTTCACGCCACAGTGGTCATGTGACTGCCTCTTCTTAACGCACAGGTGCTGACGTTCCCAATCATAGACGCCTTTTTTTGTTGGAGACTTTCTACAGCTGCACAATTCCAAGGTCCTCATGGAGCTACTGGAAGCTTGTGAGTTAGTCAGTAGCTACCAGAGAATGTCTTTTTCTATGCACCACTTTGTTATGAGTCTTTTTTGTTCCAGGAAAAGTAAGTCTTTTGCCTTTCACTTCCTTGTCTAGAAGCAATTTTGATTTATGATGTAATATACATACTGTAGGTCATCCCTTCTACTCTGTTATTAATATGTTTATGTTTATTATATACAGGATAATGGATGGTCCTTGGGTTATAACCACATTATATTCACTTCGGGAAGTTGTCATGACATTGTGAACCTTGAGAGCGAAGCTCAAAAGGTTTACTGTTGTCATGGCAACCTCTAGAAGTGATTGCAGAGTGGTTGTTACCCAAAAAGCATCCATTAGCTTTTATAGTGTATGGGCACCAGTTTGTGCTGAATTCATAGTATAGAATGTTACACAGAGTGAACATTCTGTTTTGTTGTGCTATTGTTATGACATAGTGAAGAGGGTATAACAACAATCTGCTGTCATACCAATGGTATAACAATACTGTAAAGTGTGTGAATTTAGTTAATAATAAGCCTCCCCCATACATTATATGTTTTTTTATTTTACTTGCTGGGTTTGTAATTGGTTACCTTGGATGAACTATTAGCAACTGTGATTATTAGTTATCGGAATCAATAATCGTGAATTATTAATTGTTCCTTCTGTTTCTTTCCCTGGGCTTAGTGCTGCTCCTGCATTCTTTGAAGGCAATAATGAGGAAGTCCTGTTTCATTCTGGCCTGAAAACGGAGAGGGACATAGTCCACAGCTGAAGGGAAAAGGGAGCCTTGCTGCCCCAGCCAATCACCCAGCTAGTCGGAACCCTGAAGACAGCCTTTGAAATTTGCTATTGGACAATCAGTTCCCAATATAAGATAAGACCACTGTAGAATCATTTTCTGTTTGTCACTGTGGGTATCACAGCCTATTTTATTATCTGATACTTACATGATATTATTGTGTCTCTGTTCAACATTTTATTTTATCTTCATTTTGGAGTATTGAAACCTGATTGCTCTATTTATTTTCTATCTGTGGTTGTAATTTCCTCTCTATAAAATCATCAAAGGGAATAATTGTTGTTTTATTTTTTTATTTTTGAGTGCTGTACCCATGCTCATAAAATGGAAACAAGACAAAAAAAAAGAAATTGAAAGCAAGGAACAGTACTCTAAAGAACATTACAAGATGGGCTTCTAAATCTTAGAATTCTGATTTGGCTACCAGATATGCCGGGGGGGGTCCTTTAACTTACAGTTAGAGACCCCTAAATAACAAGTGCCAGCACAGCCTGCTCGACTGATAACTCATATCAATGTGCCAGTTTCATTTTTAAAATAAACCAGCTGCCATGTTTTCCCACTCATGAAGGATGTGACCCCCCAAGCCCCGCTCCCATTCTCGTTGAGGCATCAAAGCACTATTTACAGTGCAGTTTATACATTTTTACTGGTTTTATCAGTCAAACACTGCACTTTTGTTCCTTAAAACAAACACAGTTTTCCAGCTGAATCTAGTAGCGCTAGCACATCATGTGCTAACCGCTACTGGGAGAGTACCCATCTTGCCGAACATCCATCCCTGAATGAGAAAAACAAATCAGGTAATGTTAAACATAGAGTACTTTTCAGTTTTTTGAGAACAAGAAAAAACATCTTTCTTTACAAATGTAGCACTCCCAATCAGGCGATCACAGATCACAGTCACCATCCTCGCTACTCTCCTCCCAAAATATAACACCACAAACTGCCTAACTAAACTGGGGAAAAAAAGAGAAATAAAAAAAAAAGTACCATCGCTAAAGTTGAAAGAAACAGAAAGTCCTGCTCCTCTCTTTCCTCAGTGCGCTAAGAAACTGCAAAGTAACCTGCCCCACCACAGACAAAACTACAGCTCCCATGAAACCATGGGACAGTTAGGAATCGTAGTGAAACACGGTCTTCTAAACAGCAGCACCCTCTATTGGACAAGTATAGCAGTAAAGGGACAACTTTACAAGAAAAATGTAGTTTTTTTTCTAATTTATTATACTTGTTTTTAATGTTTTTTTTTATTTTATTAAAAATTTTACTGATAAGACAATTTTCTATGTGCAATAAAACCCTCCAGGATGGGTGGTATGGGTAATACCCAACCTTCCAGGAGCTCTAAGGCTGTGGTGTCGGGCCTCTGCCCTGCATGGTCCGGTATTGCCCAGTACCGCCCACCCTGATCAATTCAATTTCAATTTCAATTTATTGTTGACAAACAATATTGTCATTACAAATTCAGACAAACACACAAATTACAAAAATAAACAGTCAATTCTTCTATGGTTAAAAAACTATTCATATACAAAATATAAACCAATTTCTTTAAAAAGTACATTCAATCCTGCCACATTTCTAATGACTTAAAGTGCATAAGATGTACTTCTACTATGGGTTAAGTTAATAACAGAACCATTGCACAAATCAGATCAAATAAACATAGTGGGGGGAGCAATCCATATTCACTGTCTCACCTAATTATCTAGATATGTCCTACATTATCTAGTATAATGTGTAGCTTTTTCCATTCTATGGTTTTACAAAACATTGCCACATTTTCTAATACTCTAGGGTTATTAAATTTCAGCAAGTAATTAAACTGATATATAGGTTCCATATCTAAAGATGCCAGGAAATCCTCAAGATATAACATTCTCTCATATCCGTATAGTGGGCACAATATCAGCAGGTGTACTAGGTTGTCTTCCCCAAGCATGCATTAACAAGTGCTAGCTGTAACTTTCCCATAAAAATTCATTGAAGATTGTCTATCAAAGTATCCAATCCTAAATTTTGTAACAACTTTCCTTTTTCCCAGATCTTTTATTTTAATTAAATATGGCTCTATTCTCAGTTCTCTTTTGACATTATTGGCCAACCAGGAGCTAATCTTACAGTTCCTTGCTAAATCTATAGCTCTTCATATGTGAATTTCCCTAATTCTATTTTTAATTGTTGTTTCTGTAAACTTTAAGGGAGTCATAAGACTTTCCAAAAGAAATCCCAGCAACCCATATGGTTTTATTACCTTTTCCAAAATATTTAAACTTGGGCGTCTGAGCGTGTACTGTATATATGTATTCAATGTATGAATGACAGTTCATTCATTGAGCACGTCTATACAGTACGTGCTCAGACAGGACTTAGTCAGTGGCTGGCTGCGGTGGTGAGAGGTGGGCTATGCCAGTCACCAGCTGGCTGGGGGGGTGCAGGTGGTCTGGCAATGCTGGGTGGGGGGCCACTAGACCACCAGGGTAATGAGGGACTTGTGCTTTAGTACACATATCGGGTATTGGTCAAGGGTGGGTGCTGTGTGCACACTGTGAGGTGTCAGGGCTTTGTTGTGCTATCGGGGGAATGGGGGCATGACAGGGCCCTGAGGGGCTGAATTACAATATTGGGGGGTGCGATGATCATGACAAAGCCCTAAGGGGCTGTATTGCACTGTCGGGGGGTCAGGGACATGGCAGAGCCCCGCGGGGCTGTATGGACAGGGATTGTGGCATTGGGGAGGATGCGTCCTTCACAACCAGGATTATGGCTTGTGGCAAACCCTCCAGGTATGCCCCTTGTTTGGCATACCTGTGTGTTTGTCGCAAGTTGCAGGACTTAGCTGCCAAGACCCTGCCCCTTACAGAATCGGATGCAGGGTCGTTGATGCAACTGCACCCTCGTATGTCACAACATGCATGGGGTGCTTCTAGAAATGGCCCAATAACTCTAATTGGGTTAAGTCTAAAAATGCCCTATTAAAAGGTGACTACAGTAGCTCTGGTCTATAAAATAAGCAGCTGGACAAGATTATAGTCCATGCATTGGTTATGCAACCTAATAAGAAGTCCCAGTTAAATGCTTTTAGTACTCCAATTAATACATACCAATTAGAACAAAAGGAGGGAATTGATTATGTTACCCCATGTAGTTTAAGTGAAAACTGGAGAAAAACTCAGGGTTTTCATTTTTATTTTTATTTTGAAGCCTTCTTTACTCTTTATTTTAATAAAGCAAACTTGGAGTCTCCTTCTCAATTCCCTCCCTGACATTCCACATTTGTGGAATGATTCTGATCTACATTTGGTTAGAAATAAGACTAAAAAAGAAGTACCACCAGATTTTGAAATCAATTCAAGCATTTTGGCTGGCCTTCAAGATATTAAAAAAGAACTGACTCTAAATAATCAGCTCGCAGTGAAAATAATTACTCTGTGCCCTGTTGGGAAAGAAAAATCTGGAAGCCTCTTTCAATGCAGTTAATCAATCATTTGCTAAACAAGACAATTCTCAGATCATTCAGGAAGAAAAATGTCCCCCAAACAAATAGGGAACTTATACGAGAAGGAATGAAGGAGAACCTGTTTAACCAGGAAAGGCATACTAAGCCAGAGTTTGTTTCCAGGTGCAACCTGGAAGCACAAGGAAGTTAAGTGACTTGCTCAGGGTCACACAGTAAGCAAGTGGGGGCTGATGGGATTCAAACCCAGGTCTCCAGGTTTGCAGCTCAGTGCCCATAACCATTATGCTATGCTATATTGCCTCCATTATAAGAATTATAACAGAGAACATCTGAAATAAGGGACTACAAGAAATTACTGCTCTATAAAAGAAGAACTTAAGTGAAAATCCAACTGGTGTAAAACAGGCAAAAAATCCTGATTTATTCAAACCTAAGCAACAAATTAAAACGAAAACAATTTTGAACGATAAGCAAGAACATATCTCTTGTGTATGTGAACCACTAACATCAGAGAAAGATGAAATTATACCTATGTTAAGACAAAATAAAAGAACTGGTTAAGTTAAGAAGAATGTAAAGAACATTAAAATACATAAATCACCGGGACTTGACGAGTCAGAAGGAAGGTGCTTGCACTGAGATCAGATTATATTGCACCCACTATAGTTTATACAGTATATTTAATTGGAGTTTATGCTCAGACTCTTTCCCTACAATGTGGAAGCAAAGCAAGATTATTCCTATTCATAAATGGGGAGGACAAAATGATCCAGTGAATTACTGCCCAATCGCATTGTTGCCAATTTTACCTAAGTGCTTAGAGAAGCATGCACATTTACAGCTTATGGGGTATCTGGAAAGGTATAATTTACTGACACCCTTTCAGTCGGATTTTAGGGGTGGTTTTTCGACTATCTCAGCTTTAATTGAGTTTAATGACTTGGTGTCTACCTCCTTGGATGCAGGGTTAGAGACTGCTGTTCTATTTGTAGACTTGTCAAAGGCCTTCAACCTAGTGAATCACTCCCTGTTGCTAAAGAGGATAGGGACATTGGGTATAACGGATGGCCCCTGGAATTGAGTCAAGTCTTATCTGGCTGGTCAATCCCAGAGGGTATCCATGTCCCAAGCCCTGTCCTCAAGTAAAGGCGTAAATCGAGGGATCCACAAGAATCTATTCTGGGACCACTGCTGTTCCTGATGTTCGTAAATGACCTCCAGCTGAAAGTACAGCATTCTAAAATAAGACTTTATGCCGATGATATGGCACTGATTACTACAGGGGTAGGTCGGTCTGAACTTCAGGATAAGCTTCAGAGGGATTTTGACAGCATTGGGGAATGATTCACCAGGTCAAGACTTCTTATGAATATTAAAAAAAACTAAGGTGCTCCACTTTGGAGCTAGGAATAATTCTGAGCTGACCATACTTACTTTAAATAAAATAAAGTTAGAACAAGTGACAGAGTATCATTATTTGGGAATAATATACGATGCTGTGTTAAATTTTACTTAACACATACTAATATACTTAGTTATACTAATAGGAAGTTAGGAGTGCGTAGACATACTTCTAGGTGTCTAGACTTAGGAACTAGAAAGACCTTGGTTGAACAAATGGTGTTACCTGCAATATAATATGGTAGTAATATATACAGCATAGTGAATAAACAGATGTTATTAAAGTTAGAGAAGGTCCAGTATAGACTAGCTAGATTTTTGTTAGGATGTAGCTTCCATGCACATCACTGTGATATGCTAAGAGAGCTGGGGTGGCATACCCTAGACATAAGAAATGGTAAGGCATATGCCGGCCCGCTGGGACAGCAGTTGGATTTCCGCTTGCGATGCCAGTGACCCGAGTTCAGGAATGAACTCAGATCATCGAAGGGCCAGCCGGGGGGGAGAAGGATTGAGCATCCCATGACTACTCTCCTTCTCCAGGGGGAAGGGAAGGAACATCGTCGGTGCATGGGGAACCCCTAGCAGGGGACAGGGGCACCACAGCAACCGATGTCCACAAGGTTTCTGGGAATGGGATGGATGCTGGCATCATTACACGTTCCCGCCCCCAAGGGGAAAAAATCAAGCCTGCCTCCACTGCCTAAATAAAGCCCGCCCCTCGGCTGCAATCAGCTCCCCAGACTGACTCCTGCCCTACCCATTGTTCACGGCACCCTAAGGCAGGGGTGCTGCGTCTGTGCCATGGGGGGCAATCTAGGGGGTCCCAGAGTGTGGCTTATGTGGGGATGCCACTGCCGAGTGGTCTGTGACCGGGCAGATGCCTGGCAAGTGGAGCGGGCACCAAAAAGACTAAATCAAAAAAAAAAGAAAAAAAGAAATAGTATGGCTTGGTTAAAGCTACTTCATAAGTTTTTTGTAAAATTTCCTTTACATTATATCTCAGTTGCAGCTTTGGGCAGGAATGAAACATCAACCCAAGTATTACATAACATAGAGGTTGACGGCAGATTATGACGGCAAGGCCCATCCAGTCTGCCCATTTCTTTTTCTATCTTATAAATGTGAAATTGACCTTTGCTCTGTCAATGGCCTATCTATTCATACTCATCTGTATTGCTCCCTTATGCCTATCCCATGCCTGTTTGAAGCCCTGCACTGTATTCATAGCCACCACTTCCTGACGTAGGCCGTTCCATGCATCCACCACTCTTTCTGTGAAAAAGAATTGCCTCACATTCCCCTTAATCGGCCTCCCCTAATCTCATGCTGTGTCCTCTTGTCCTGCTATTTTTCTTATATTGAAACATGTTAGACTCTTTCACCTTGTTAATGCCCTTAAGGTGTTTGAATGTTTCGATCATATCACCTCTCTCCTCCTTTGCTCAAGGGTATACATATTGAGTCTGCTAATCTGTCCTCATATGTCTTCTGATGCAGTCCCTGCACCATTTTTGTTGCCCTTCTCTGGACTGCCTCAATTTGGTTAATGTCCTTGTGAAGGTGTGGCCTCCAGTACTGCATGCAGTACTCCAGATGGGGCCTAACCAGTGTCTTGTAAAGAGGGATTATTACCTCCCTCTTATGACTTGTGATACCCCTACTAATACACCCTAACATCGCCCTAGCCTTACCTACTGCTTTAGAGATCTGCTTGGATGATTTCAGGTCATCAGTGATGATGATGCCCAAGTCTCTTTCTTCCTTTGTGACTGTGTATTAACTAGAACAGAACATGAAAGTAAGATATATATTACCTTGCGTAGGACTAAGTATGAAACCAAACACTGAGACAGCAGGCTTCTGTTCTATGGAATGCGTTACCCCATTCCATGCACACTACTACTTTACACTGTGTGTTCAACTCTATGTTGAAATCTACTTTTTCTATGGCATGCAACTGTTAGTACATTTTATGTGTTTTTGAAATCATATTTGTATAGTTTGTGATGTGTGTTTATGTATTTATGTTTTTATATGTAATATTGGTTGTGTATTGCTGAACATCATAACAGGACTGTCTTGTAAGCAGGGTATTTTCCCTTATGACATGTATTTATCCTGTATAAAAATAAACATTTTATCTCTCTATCTATCTTTTTATCTTATCAAAATCAGATGTACATCAAGGGAACAAAAATCATATATCCTATATAGAGAATTCACAGAATATCTGTGTTAAAACTAATACAAGGCAGGATAGTGTCATAAGATCACAAGATATGGAAGCAGAAGTTAAAGAACATCTTATAGAGTCAGAACCAGTTTAATATAGCGCTGCCAAAACAGCACAAGGATAACTGTGTAGTCTAAAGCGTGGAATGAATTACAGCGACGGGTATAATAGTGGTAGGAAACTACCGCTACCCCTGTTGCTCATTAGGAACTGGAGGAAGGGTTGAACATGCCACAGGTGCTGTGCCTGGTTGAGCTGCTCCTGTGGTGGAGTGGCTAAGGCACAAGCACCTGGCACAGTGAAGACGTGGGGATTGGGGTTAGATTCCCCGTCTCCCAACATTTTATTTTTAAACAAAGTTCCCCCACACCCAGGTTCCCCTTTTTCCCCTCAGTCCACACTCCCCTTAGAGTTACTGTAGTTCATTTCATTTGAGGGGGTTGGGGAGCAAAGCCCCCCAAATTTGGCGATGCAGGGTGTGGAGCCCCCCTCAAAAGGTGTGCGCTGTTGTTGTTTCTGTCAGTGTTTTCATCGACTCCAGTTTTTATGTTCGCTGTTTTAACTGCAGCATTATTTCGCTGCACTATTTTTCATGTGACATTATTACCCCATGCCTATAGAGTCTGGCTTCTTTCTGCCAACGTTATTTGTAAAAGATTTGCCAAAACCAAATTATGAAAATTGCACTACATTAAAAATTCAAATTTACAATCTTTGTAAGTTTTTGGGGGGAAATAAATTGAATTGGTCAGATACTGAGTCAGCATACTGATACAAGGTTGGAAAGAGTAAAGCATGGATCTGTGTAGTTACTCAAAATAAAGAGGCAAGGAGAAAATTGTTAGGGGTTGCCAAAGATTTTAATGAGATAGGAATTTCTTTTTTCCCATCTATTACTTGTGTTTTAATAAAAACTTTAATATTTTGACCAAGACGAAGGAAGGAACAAAGTGTGAAAATTGCTATAGTACTCAAGTCATCTCAGAAAAAGAGAAGAAATATGGTAAACAGGAACATCTGTTCCTTTATATCAAAATAGAATAATTATATCCATTCTCTTGAAATGGTTTATACCCTTTGTCCCTCAGATAATATACTTGTGTGAGAAAATCATATCATAATCAAGGGAAGGTTGCAAAAGGGAGCACGGATTAATAACAGCATTGTTTTAAAAGAAGGTTCAGAGACTGAAAGGGAACACAATCAAATATTACAAATAGGTGACAGTGATTTGGAGGACTTCTTTGAAGTTACCTCCTGTAAAGCTGAAAACAGATATAATGTTTTACAATCTGATGCTTCTTAATGATATGACCTTCCCCCTCTACCCACTCCCACCACCACCACCACTAGCATTATGCAAGCTGTGACACAACCTTCCAATCTAGAAATCCTGGCCTGGAATGTGGCAGGGTTAGAAGGCACATTTCAAGAAGCAGATACACTTGCTTTTATTGAAACATTTAATATTATTATGCTACAAGAAACTTGGATACAAGACTTATGTAGGGGGTATATAGAAGGTTGCCAAAATTGGATGTTAGGTGCCACTAAACACTCTAACTATGGTACAGCAGGTGGAGGTTTAGCAACTTATGTTGCCTCAAACATTTGATTACGTGGAAAATAGTAGTTTCTTACTAATTGTAATTGTTTCCTTTTTGTCCCATTATTTAAAGATTTTCTACCATTTTGCATTCTTTGTCAATGTATACATTCCCCCTTAATCCAGAAAATCAGACTATGCAAAATTTATATCTGAACTGAATGAAGTCTGTCAAGCCTTTTAAAGAGCTAGTGCAGCCAAATCAGGCAGACAGGAACATAATAAAAATTTTAAGAAGTAGCCAGCTGTAACTTTTTATTTCTGAAATATTTTTCTTTCTCCTGTTGCTTATCAGGAAGTCTTCTATGTGATAATTGTCACAAACGCACTCAGCAGATCAGGCCCTCTGCTCCCACAGTGCCAACTTCTGAGCACAGTAATGTGAAGAGGTAACAGACAGGGTAACCCTCCTGTCTGCTTGTGGGTCCAAATTACATTTGGTCTCAAGTTCTGGGGGGATTCAAACTGTGAACCTTATGCTAGCATACCCAAATGTACAGGCTCAAATAATCTGCTCTTCAGGGGGATGCCAGATATCTTTTGCCTAAGGGCACCTAACCAGGTATCCAAAATGAACCCTTAAAGCTCTGTAAAAGACCTCAGGTATATTCTTATCTTTTCCCAGTTTAGTAACACCATCAAGCTCTGAACAGTTTTTGTCAGTCTTAACCCTCTGTACGTCACATGCAAAAAGAAGTTTGAAGACATACCCAAGCAGTCTTTCAAAATAATGTTTTTACTAAAATGGATAAAAATATGTAAAATGTAAACACAGAACACTATATCAAAAAGCATACCATCACGTAAAAGAACAAGGTTAAAGTACAAAACATAAACTCCTACCACAATACAATTAGACTTTTTCTATCTAATGTATTACCTCTTTACAGTGTTTAAGTTAGATCAGAGATCTTGTTTCTTAACAGTCCAAAAAGAAATGTGTTTCTCTCTCCCAAGATGGAATATATCAAACAGCTCAGCCACAGTATAGTTTAAACTGTGTCTCCCCACACCCCTTTCTATGAGTCATCTAGCTCCTCCTTTTAGAATATAAAAAATATACAAACAGGATGTCCTATCAGGAGGTATATTAAATAAGGTGACATCAGCAAAAACTAATTTCCCAATATGACTCCTTAATTAACATCCGCTCTTTGATCTTGAGTAGTTCCTATTCCCAGGGCACATCAAAGGATTTTATAACTTTTCACACCAGGTTGGTATAAAATGTTTTTCCTCTAAGACATCATAAAAGTCTACGAGCCCTATATCCTAGCAGCTGGGTCAGTTCTAATTAAGACAGAAAAACAGGAGACCCTTAATTAAGTCTATCTAGTCTTTTAATTACCTCCTGGTTTCAGGTTAATATATCCTGTTATTTCCACTAAAACCTGGGAGGGGGGCACCCATAGCACAGAATGTCTCATGTGAGACACTCACATATCACATTCTATATTACAAATATCATAGAACAATCATAACCAGCTGGCCAAGCATCACAATAATATTGTGCTGGATGAGTGGAACAGCTCTTAGCCTGGCAGCTGACATATCTAACTCTATTGCTCCACACTACATCATCAACGTTATGATCTCACTGACAGTGACATCACATGTGAATGACCCAGCAGTCACTCACTTGCTGTTTCTAAGCAGCAGCAATGTCATAGTCAGTGAGATCACAATGCTGATGATGTAGTGTGGGACAGTCAGTGTCAGTGCCTCAGCAGGTAGCACACTCAATTAGAGGGTTGTCAGAGGGCTGAGGGTTCAATTCTCACACCTGACACTTGGGTTGTCAGAGGGCTGTGGGTTCAATTCCCACACCTGGCACTTGGGTTAATATCCCAGTACTGACACTGTAGTGCAGCATAAGGGGGGGTGCTGTACTTCGGAGGTGCCGTCTTCCAGATGAGATGTTAAACTGAGGTCCCATCTGCCTATTCTGGTGGTAGTCCAGGTAGATGTTAAAGATCCCATGGCACTTATCGAAAAGAGTAGTGGAATTTTTATTGCAAAAAAATAAGTACAACCCAGGAGAAATATATAAAGAGACCAATAACAATAGTAAATCCAACATGCATCGAATCAGATTCCAAAGTAATTACACATGCTCTTAAAGAAAGCAATAACATAAAGAAAACAAATGCCTCCATGAGGATTCGAACGCTATTAAAGTTACCCCGTGTCTCTTCATACACCAAACCCATCCCTCCATTCAGATACACCCTCTAGTGCCATTGTAATACACAATTATGTATACAGTGAAACCATCTATCATCTGTTGTCAGATCATCTTATGCAATGGAACCCCCTTCCATCTCTTTTTCCATTGTTCACAGGACAGCCGCTTCTTACCATACTGAGTTTGTTGATTAATTTATTTTTCAGTTATTCCAACCAAAGCTCTAGGAGACACCTCTTTTTGTTGCAAGATATATTTACAATGTACTTGCCACATTACAAACTTTATACATGTGAATATTAACCGTAAAGTTCCCTCTTCAATCTCTTGTTGCTGAATCAGTGTGCCCATAATTACATTTTCATAACATACCTGTGTCCAACAGTAATTCCCCCATTTCTGTCCCAGCATGGTCCACATATCTTGAGCATAAGGACATTGAATAAAAAAATGGGACATTGTTTCTACTGGTTGACCACAGCCAACCCATGGGCAATAACGTTTCGTAATACTTTTATGTTTCACATTACCCTTCACTCCCAGCCTTCCATGAACACTCAACCACATCACATCCCAAATACGTGGTAGAGTCCTCTGATCTAGAAAGTAACATTCTAGGTGTCTATGTGCCCTCGAATCTATGTCTTTATATACTATGGGAAAGCTGAAATGCCATGTCCTGTATAGATCCATACAATGCTTTCCTATGCACCACTGAGACATGAGCCATAGTAAGTTTCCATTTCCTGATTTTGTCAATTGCCGAGCGCAGATATGCTGGCCATACCCTCTGCTTTCACACCTGCTGAGGCCCTTGCCTCCATCTCTGCAGTAGTGGTGTGATCCAGCTACTAGCAACCAGTTTCCATGCAGCCCATCCTGGTTTCAAAAATGCCGAAATAGTATTAAATAAAAAATACTTTGAAAATAACTTATGGGGTAATTACATTTAAACCTCCTAATTCATGTGATCTATATAGTACTCCCCATTTGCTGGGGTTGGGTCTGCTCCCCCCATACCAATTGAAATGTCTGGCTCAGAAGGGACACATCTAAAGATCCAGAAGGGGGGAAAGACAGTACTCAGGTAAGTAAACACTGGCAGAAAAAAACCTTTAATCATCGCCACCCGTTTCCTTTTTGTTTGTTGCCACTGTTTCCACCATTGCACCTGTGTATTACTATGGTCCAGTCTGGCCTGCCAATTTACCAATGCCATGCCAATATTACCAAAGACCACCCCCAACACCTTAATGGAGGAGATCGACATTTGAATGCCTAGTATATCTGTTACCTGTTCAGTCTGTGCACTAAGAAGATATCCTCCACATTTATGGATGTTTAAGGCAGAACCTGTTTTCATTGAATAGCGCTGGATCAGTTTCAGTGCTATATGTGCCGATTCTCTATCCACAATCAACAGGCACAGATCATCCGCGCAAGCTACCATTTTCAGTAACCTTACCCCAGACTGTAATCTAAGTCCTTTAATCAAGACATTCTGTTGTAACATTTTCAACGGGGGATCTAAGTAAAAGACATAGAAGATAGGGCTCATTGGGCATCCCTGTCTGACCCCTCTTGAAACATGGACATCCTTGACAAGGTGTCCATTTATTAATGGTCTGGAAGACGCCATTCTATACAGTTTCATAACCTACGTGATAAACATCTTTGGAATTCCACATTTAACCAGTACCTCTTTGAGGTATACACAGGACACCTTATCAAAGGCCTGTTCCTGATCAAGGCTAAGGATATATCTATGCAGATTATCTTGTTTGCTTTGTTCTACCATCTTTCTGAGCAAGAGCAAATTTTCCTGAATGGTTCTCCCCTTCACTGAACATGTCTGGCTAGGCTCGATTACATATGGGGCCACCTTGCCCAAGCACATAGACAAAATTTTCATGAATATTTTTACACGCGTATTCATTAAGCTCAGTGGTCTCCAATTCTTAATGTCTTGTCTATCTCCTTTCTTATAAATGAAGAGTTGTACCGCTTGTCCGAGTTGTGGGACCACCACTTCATGTAACAACAAAGAATTGAACACAGCACATAAGATATCCACCATTTCCGGTTCCATAGTTTTCTAAACTTCTGTGGTTAAACCGTCCAGCCCTGGCGTAGTATCATTATTTAGTGTCCAGATGGCTGTGCTAATTTCTACATTTGTCACTGGTGTGACCATCCGGTCTGTCATTGTCAGAGGAATATTAAGCACATTACAATGCTGTAACAACTCTAATATTGTGTTGGTCATTACACCCGGGTTAGCGAACAGGTCCACCACATAGTCGGTGAACCACATCCATTATATCCTGTGTAGTATTGATCACCATCCTCCTCGTGTTCATAGTGCTTCCACAGTAGGTTGCTGCACTCTAGTTCTAAAACTTGCAAAGAGATCTCCCGTGGCAGTCTTCCCAGAGGTGCCTGTTCTATGCTCGAATAATAAAGAGGCTGCACTTTCATATTGATATCCCTCCATCTGTTGTCATATATGTTGTATTTGAGAAATATAGTCCTCATACCGTTTATTAATTAATAAAATCAGTTTTGTATATTGGGCCCTTAATGTCAAATATTTAAAGTACGTATCAGTATGTACTCTGTATAAAACAGTCTGTATAGCTTGCTGGATATCCCTTTTCATCCATACCCACCATCTACTAAGGTTATCTTCCAGATAGGCAACAGATTTTCTGGCATTCAGGACATCTCTTAATCTCTCCATACTCTCCTGGTCCCGCAAGATGTTATTATTCATTTTCCATGCTCCTCTGCCTCGAGTAACACCTCAGCCCCCTGACACGCACATTTTGACCATTAAATGGTCCATGTTTTCCATTGGGATGGTGAAGGCTTGGGTGCAATGCAGTGTAGGAGAAGTAAAAACAAAGTCAATACATGTGGCCAGTTTCACCTTATAAAATGTGTATCCTCCAGTCTGATGGTTAGCTCTATATGCATCTATCAAACCTAGTTGATCCAAAATCCCATTTAAGACACTGGAATTACAGAATTGTTTGTCCATTTTAGCTCCCCTATCCTCCCTTGTCCTTACACGATCAAAGTCCCCCACCTAGATCACCTGCCGTGTAGTAAAAAGGTAAGGTTTAACCATCTTGAGTAGATCTACCTTTTTCTTCTTTGTTTGGGATGCATACAGGTTTATAACCCTCCAAACCATATCCTGAAATTTAAAATCAATCAACATTACCCACCCAGGGCTTAAATCCAATACCTTCATAATCAAGTATCCCTGTAAACAACACCCCTACCCCCCCCCCACATCGTTCCAGCGTGAAGGAGTAGAAGGATGGGCCCCAACACCATAATTTCCTGGCATTCTTCATATCATTTATTGTGTGTAATCTAAGGTCTTGTATATATGCTATAACAATATTTTGATTTTTTTAAATTGAGCAAGTGACAAGGCGTCATCTGCAATTCTTTATGCTATTAACATTTAAAGATGCTATTGTTAAGACATGCATTGCAGTCATGTGAGTTACTGTGGGCAATTGAAAACAGCCTTGGGATATAGGGTCTCAAGTGCCAGACTGTTTACTAAGCCTTCTGCTTCTCCTGGGTGCACGACCCAAGTGTTTATGTTTGTCCCTCACTTTTTGCACCTTTGCCACTAATTGCTACTCATTTGAATCCAACGAGACACCCAGTTGTGAGGAGAAGGTGGAGGATATTTCTGAATCATCCTCCTGCTCTGACTCTTGGAATAGAAAAGCCTCATAAGAGTTGGAAAGGGGTATTGGGTCCGGTTCTCTTCCCAGTTTTTGCACTTTCACCTTAGGGTTGATTTTCTTCAATAGTCTCTTCTTAGAGGCCACCACCGTCATATCAGGTGGAGGCAGTTCCTGTAGATCTTTAACCAGTTCTGGGTGCTCCACATCTCATGTATTGGTTTCCTGTATCTCCTCCTGATTGAGCTCTGGCACCTCCATGGAGGCCTCTTGCTTGTCAAGCTGTACGTTTTCTGTCATGTTCTTAGCCATGAGTATTGGGGAGGTCCTGTGTCACCTCTGTCTCTATGACTGTGGGGGAAGGTTCTGGAGCTGATGTTCCTGTTGCATACGGGCCACCTCCCTGTTACTGTCCCTGATTCTCCTTTGTAGTTCAATACTTTTCTTCTGTGCCAATTCTACTACTGTTTCTTGGTTTGGGTGATCCTGCCTATTGTGCATCGCCCACTCACAGCCTCGGTAGACATGACCTTCCTGTGCACACAGGTTACACTTCTGTACATTTGGGCAAGTTCCACTATTGTGTCCACATTCCATGCAGTTAGTGCATCTAGCTCTGTCATATGCACTGCTTAAGTGATGGTGTGAGCCACACCGAAAACACGTTTTCAGCTGTCCCGGGTAAAAGTAATGGCCCCATTCATTGCCTAAAAAAAAGAAACTGGGAAGGTGCTGTGGGCCTTGTGTGCCAGACCCAAGCCGCACCCAGAAAGTCCAACCTCCCATCCAGATGTGTTCTTCATCCTGGATCGGGGTTGGTTGTTCTAATAATTCGCATTTTTGTTGAAGCCAATATTTCATATCGTACACTGCCACCCCTTCATTCCTAAATAGGATGGTCACCTACTTGATTGCAGGCTTCATAAAGGCTATAGGTCTGAAAGGAATCCAAAGGGCCGTATATCATTTTTTCTCATATGTAGACCACAACCTATCTAAGCCTGCTGGCATTTAAAAGCTGATATCATATTGTGTGTCACCTGAGGCATGTATGAGTGCATAGATCTCATTTGAAAAAAAAGTAAGGATTCTTTGATCAATGTTTTACCCACATATATTCTGTCCGGTGGGTGAGGCAGTCCTTCCAGGTACTGAAGGCGCACAGCATTTTTTCATTGTGCAGGGGTGTTACTTGAAAATGTGGCATCCTGTTTTCTAAATTGGGACCATAATCTTGAAGGATTAAGATTTTCAGGGCCTTGTTTACTGCTCACTTCTTCATGCTCTAATCTGTGCTCCACAGGGGCTGCAGTGTTCGGTGCGTCAGCATTTAGCTGAGTCAGTATATGAACATCTCTCTTAGTATTGTCCCTTTGCACAGGTATCTGTAAATTCTGTTTGTCTTGTGTAACTCCCCTCGGTTCTCTCTCAGCGTTTGTTGCATCACAAAAATCCATAGGAGGCAAGTCATTCTCAACTGGGACTCACGCCCCTGTCTTTGTTCTAGATCAAATCAGTGTTGCAGTGTGAGCTTGAATAAAAAAGCACAAGCAGAGCTACCATTGAATGGGGCCTATAAAAGCATTACAAATAAAAACGTGCTGGGAACAAGATTTGAACAGAAGTTGTAGTGGCAACAGCTAATTTAAAGAAGAAGATATTTATTTGCAGTATTAAAGATGTTTTGAAAAGGCACCTCCTGAGGAAGCCAATAATTTATTGGTGAAACGTAGAGGATTTGAGCCAAAATTCATAATAAAAGAATAAGACAACTGGAACATAGAAGAACTGTCTACTTGTGTGGATTCTGTATTGCGCCCCCCCCCTCCATATTTTGTGGAGGATTAAAGAATTTGTTGTAGTCCATCCTGCTCTTATTAAGGCTTTCCCCACAGTCCATTGTTCCATTTTTGATAAATCCTGGAGAGAACACCTCCCTCATCCCATCTGCCTTGTCGCAGTCCTAAATCTGTAACATCTCTTCTATCAGAACCCCAGTCGGTATTCACTCTCATTTTTGAACATTCTCCCTGTTCAATTTTATCCACATTTTTTTTGGCAATTCACAGTTTCATTTATGTTTGTGCTCACTGTGGTTTCCATCCTGGATACTTGGGCTGCAGATGCCTTTGGTAAAGTGCTCGTAGTAGCGTCTCTCTGCCTCTGCATTGCCTGTTTCTGTACCGGCTCCTTAACTCCCGCTGCATCACAGAGATTACTGCTGTCCGCATTTTTGGCAGTGACAGCTGTTCCAGGGCTATGCTCTCAATCCGGCATCTGTGCTCTTGAAGGGATACCTCATCCAGGGGTCAACAATACTTGCAGTAGGTGCTGCTGTTGTTCAAAACTCAGGACCTAAGCCGGCCTGGTGGCCCTGAGGGTTGAGGGCGCTGGTGCCACACCTCATGCTATGCCGGCGACCCGGGTTTAGGAAGCTGGGTAGAGGATCGAGCATCCCAATGGATGCTCTCCTCCAACAAGGGTGGGTTACCAAGGGGTGCTCTGTGCACCCAATGTTCCTGGGGACCAGTGGAAGCACCGACTCACAGGGGCAACGGCGACTCTTTGAGAGCCGGGGAAGGGAGGACGTTCTGGGCGCTTAGCAACAGCGTGCATCAGCACCACATCTGCCTGGACTTCCAACCTTTATGCCAGTGTCCTTGGGGGATCAAGGGGATCAGGAGAAAAACCAAAGGCAAAAAAATCTCCCGGCACCGAGCAGAATGACACCGGGTACACACTACGGTAAGTGGCCCGGTTCAAAAGACCAGTGAATATGAAATCCACTGGGTAGGGACCTGGAGAAAGTGCAAAAAAAAAACTCAGTGTCTGAATAATGTCAACTTCTTGTTGTAATCCTGCTTCATCAAAGTCTGATACTGGCATTTCAACAATAACCTCAGGCATAAAATCCATAGCTATTGTTTCTTCTGCTGATATTCACAATTCCGCAACATTTTCAATGTTCAGGTCCACTAGTGGAGAGCTCTGTTCCCCTGTAGGATCTCCAGACTTCTGAGCCATCATCGATCCATCCATCACTCACCAGCACCCCCTACACAACAGATGGGGAATTTACCCAGTGTCCTGGCCCAATTTCCCCCATTCACTAAAAATACCACCAACAGCTTAATCCAGTTTAAGGTCAGTCGGCATTCATCTGTGTGGGATGTAATTGGGGAGGGGGGAGGGACAGTTGCAGAAAGTGGGGTGCTCGCTGCAGACTTGAGCACACTTGATAGATCATGTAGCCTATTTCTGCTGGCAAGTAGTAAGTAAGTAAGTAAGAAAGATATGTCAGCTGCCAGGCTAAGAGCTGTTCCGCACATCACACCTACTAACATCAGGTAAACAATCTTCTAATTAAACATAGGTAAAGCAAAAGTAAAAGTACCTCATATATAAAAGGTAATTGTTGGCTGCTTTTAAAATCTAATATTGGTTGTAGGTAGTACACTAGCTCTTTAATGTGCTACCCAGGTCTCCATTGTTTATAGGAGGCAACTTTAATGCCTGTATTGGCATCACATTTGAGGACTCAAGTAGTATCTGGGGTGTTGTTAATATATATAGTCCAGCTTCCAATTAGAGCATCAAAGGATATCAGAATTAATTCTTCTAGAAAACTGTTGCTCAAGTTATTAAAATCTAATAATCTTCATATATTCAATGGTCGATTTTCTGGAGATAGGGAGGGTAATTTTACCCTTCCTTCTAACCATGGAGGAAGTATTATTGTATCATTGACATTTTTTCCTTCCATTTGATAAAAAAGTTGTGAGGCAATATCTATTTTGGACAGTGACCATTTCCCTTTGAAAGCCATTCTCTCCCTCACAGTAAATAAATTATGGAAAGCTCTGAGGCTAGATCAGATACTGGTCAAAATATGGTAATTACAAATAGGAGATTAATGAAGTGGGCCCTCTTTCAGCATAATCAAGTTAAAGCATTCTGAATACATAAACCTTTCTGAATTTGCAAGCTGATTATATACATAGATCCATGGACCTAGTTTCTAATTCTATTTCTTCTTGTCTTTGCTGGGTATGAAAATATCAGGAATAAAATTATGAATTCCTTAAACCATAAAAAACATAGAGCAAGGCTGGCCCAGTGGCACTGAGGTCTGAGACATCTTGCCTTACCTCGCAGCTACATCAGCAACCCAGGTTCAGGAAAGACTCTCGGTCATCGGGTGCCGCGTGGGGGGAGGGTGGGGTAAGGACCAGGCGCTGGCTCTCCTCTCCAGGTAGGAGGTTGGCCATCTGTAGTCCTGCAGTTATCAGATGGAGGTCTGGTGGAAGGTGTAGGTGATAATGGAGCAACTGGTAGGGTGGGGCGTCCCATAGGGCATGACGTGCGCAGGAGCGGACCACAGCTGGATGACTCCTTGGTGCTCCCGAGGAGACTGGAGCCAAGGTGGAGAAGGAGGAATAAATAAGAAAATAACAAAAAAATATAGATTTTACACCTGCTGAAGTAGCTAATGCTACACAATACCAAAAGAAAACTAAGGCTTTCGGAGCCAATGGGTTGCCTGCTGAAATTTTCCACGCTGACGTTGCATGGTGGATAAAACTGTTGACCCCCTCTCTTTAATCTGATAGTCAACTCTGAATAAATACCTGACTCATGGAAACCTGGCCTTTTTAGTCCCTATTCATAAAAAAGTTTAAAAAATTGTGTGTCAAAAATTATAGACATAGTCGCCTGGTGGAGGAGAGGTTGAGGTGCTGGACACCTACTCGATGGCGCTCAGCTAATCAGATTCGGGAACAACCTCAGGACATCAGACTGCTGGCATGGAGGGGGAGGGTGGAGCAGGATCGAGCAAGCCAATGGGCAACTCTCCTCTCCCAAGGGTGGTGAGGGTGGATTGTGCCCCCCATAGTTCCGCTCCTACTGGGTGGAGGTCCAGTGGGTAGCGTAGGCAGAGAGGGGATGGCAAACAGCTACTGGAGGTGGAAGGGGCTGAGCTGGCACCATGAGGTGCGTATGTGCCTCCACACACTCGCACGGCTGTGTGCCTAGGCCTCGGGGGGGGCAAGGGGAGAAAGCCTGTAAAAAAATACCTATGTGTCCCCATTGCCAGTTGGCAGGAGGAGGCGATGGAGACCAAATAGCTATATAAAAAAAAATTATAGACATACAACTTTGCTTCCTGGTCCTCTAAAGATCTTTTCTCAGCTCATACTGGACTATGTACAATGGTGGGTAGAAGATCAAAGTATTATCTCAGTTAATCAAGGGGACTTTAAGAAAAACATGAGTACGGTAGATCTAATTTTCACGCTTCACTACTTAATGGAAAAATATGTTAAAATTAAAGAAAGAAGAGTATATGCTTCCTTTATTAATATCAAACTAGCTTTCGATTCAGTGAGAATGTCTATTTGATGGAATATTTTGGAACAGCTAAATATAAACAAGACTTTTTTGTATATTCTTCAATTATTGCATTATAATACTCAAGCTTGTGTCTACATAAGTAAAAATGGTAAAATACCTGAAGTCTTTGATGTGAATCTTGGTGTCAAGCAAGGGTGTCTCCTTGCTCCCATGCTTTTCAACATATATATCGATAACCTTGTGACAAATCTAAAGTAGATAGATACCTTTGCTCCCCATTTACATGTGACCCCCAGTCAGCGTTAAACTGAGAGGGCTACTGCCCCTGCCTGTGTGGCTAGTGAACAGATTGAGGGGCCTGGGTCCTATGACGCGGTGCCTCCATTTTTGTAACCTGAAAATTTGGGGAGAAAGGTGTCACTCGGCATGGTGATTAGGTTTGATTACTCTGCACAGGGGCACCTAAAGTAATCCAGAGACTAGAAGCAATAACATAATGTCCAATACCAGGAGACGGGATTCTAAAGTGTGGCTTTATTCAACAACACTGAATGAAAAGCATAGACGGACCCCCACAGGGCTACACTCCTTGTAATGCAGATAAGGTGATGACACAGAGACATATCCAAACTTGGATCCTAAGCTTCCATATGTCATGGACTCTTTAACTAGTTGCACTCTACCACCCTCTACTCCAACCCAACATCTGGGCACCCTCTTCAGGCACTGGCCAATACCTGACAGAAAGGTGACTGGTGTTTCAAAGCAAATCCATAGAGGTGAGCCCTGTTGCGCCAGGTGGGGGGGGGTCTCCCACCTTTTGTTCCATAGACCCATACCTGGCTATTCCTTTGTTTACACACACATCCTTGGCTACTGTAGTGCAGACTGTACATGGCTTTGTAATGCAGTAACTGTCTTTCTCTGAAGACCCCTCCACATACATTAGTCATTACATCTCACTGTTCCATAAGCCTCTTCCTTGGCTACTATAGTGCAGACTGTACATGGCTTTGTAATGCAGAAACTGTCTTTCCCTTGAAGACCCCCCCACATACAACAGTCATTACATCTCACTGTTCCATAAGCCCTAGACTTGGCATCCTGACTGACCCACAGCCCCAGAGACTTATTTACTCACTGTTTTGGTGAATGACACTGGCCTTTTGTCAAAGCTTCATCACCCTCATTGTTGCAGATGTCCAAAAACTCTGAAGGAATCTCTATTCCTCAAAAACTGTAGTGCCCCAGCACTCTTCATCAGGCAGCTTCTTCCTTTTCCTAGGCCAGGGGGTTGCCCCTTGGAGTTGGTTCCTTGTGCCTCTTTTATGATGGAAGCACACACCCTAAGGTAGCTCTGTGTCACAGCTGAGGGCAGGGGGGCTACCCCTGCAGGGCACCCCCTTCCTCCAAGGCACTGAAGGAACTACATCCTTCCTTTTCTTGAGTCTACTTCAGAACTGAAAACAAAAACTAGACTGCTGACTTCAAGGATCAACTCTAGACTGACTTTGAAATTTCCCAACGTTCTACCTAACTCCCAGCTGCAACATTCCATTGTGGCTTATGCAGCTGCAACAGTTCTAAATGATGTCAGAGCCCCAGCTCAGCAGAGACTGAAAACAGAGCAAGACATAGTGAAATCCATTTAACTGGAGTTTCACTAGCTGCCTGTCCCTGCCTGCCACTAGATCTAACTAGGGTTCTAGTAACCCCAGGTAACAGGGGGGTTACATACATAATTTTCCCTTTCAGATATTACTGTATGTGGATGATGCAGCAGTACTTTTGTAGATGCCACTGGGTCTTAAAAGAGGCATGTCAGTGGTAGTGTCTACATTAGATAAATTACAACTTTACTTACTGTACATATATAAAAAAAATCTGGGTTTTTTTGGTAGGAAAAAAGTAAATACTTCGCCATGGATGATTAATAATTGTACCTTTGAAGAAGTATCCTCTTTCCGTTACTTACAGTAGGTGTTTGGTTTGGCAAAAAAATCTTTCTTAATCCATACATGTTAAAAAGATCAAACAGACTACTTTAAATTCTTCTTTGGCAGTTAACTATTTCACAAACACATATGCTAGCAATTCATTTATTGCATTAAAAAGATGCTTTGAATCTAAAATCACCTCACAAATTCTGTATGGTAGTGAAGTGTTGATGGTTTTATGGAAATAAACTTATAATTGATCTTGGCATCATTCAAAACACTTTCTATAGAATTGTCCTGCGATGCCCCAAAATTACGTCCATGTGCTGTTATTATGGATGAGACCAGCTCTCTTGAGATGAGAACAAGAATACTTAAAAAAGCTATAGCTTGGTGGCATAGAATTGTTTCATTGTCTGACGCATGCTTACCCCATAAATGTCGCAGAGACTCACTTAAATATAATTCATATTTCCATTGGTTTGTTAAATTAAATAGTACTCTTACCAAAATGGGTCTCAAAAGAAATTTTATAATGAAACTCTATGAGAAATCTATACAATACTTTTCTCCATCAGGCACTTTCAAGAATTGTAGACTGTGCAATCCAACCTTACAACCTGATTTTGGTTAAATTCACTCCTTAGATTTGTATCCTCTTTACAGTGTAGGCAAGATGGAATTTGGGGTGGATTTTCATCTAAAATTTTGGAAGCAACAACTCACAGCAGGGCTATTACCAGATGGAGATTAGAATTACTGGGATCCCCGATCCATTTAATTTCTTAGCTTTTCAAAATTGAATTCTTTTATTATTTTTTAAGTGTAATCAAAATGTTAGACTTAAAATGTTCCATGTTTTGCTAGAATGTCCCCTTCTAACAGTCCATAGGGAAAATAGTTGTCTCCCTTTATTGAAAGAATGCAAGGGCAGGGTCAAAAGGAAATACAGGTAGCTAAGAAAATTCTCTTTAATGAACATATGGCTTTACAATTTGCACTCGGCACTTTTTCTGTAAAAGCTCATCAAATTTTAAAATTAGGAATTGTTTTCTGGATGTTTCTGTATGCTCTCTCGTGCAATTGATGTGTTGTTATGCTTTTTATTCATTGCATGTATTTTAATTGCTTTGTTATTTACTTGTATGCTAGATTTGCTTTTATGTATTAATAAAACTAAACTGAACTAGCCACAGGAATGGAGACTATTTCCCTATGTTGGACCAGTTCAGCAACCAGTTTGGAATGACAGAGAGGAGGAGTGACCTATATGAAGTGCCCCAACCAATCCGAGTGCTGAGCCCATTGTGCTGTGAGAAGCCATACTGTGGAATCCTGATGTAGAGGTGGGCCAGCAGAACTGTCAGGATGGCAGTCATCAGGCTGAGCAGTCTAATAAGACAGTGGGTGGACACATAGTTGTTAAAGGTAACTAGCTGTGCCTATGCCACTAGCGCCATGGCATGGTCTGAGGGCAGAAACATCCACCAGACTCTCATATGCAGCATGGCTCCTATGTACTGGAACTTCTGGCAGGGGATAAAGACTGATTTTGGCTCATTGACCAATATGCCTAGTTGGTTGAACAATTGCTGAGTCCAAAACAGTGTGTGTACAATCACTTCCCAAGATGGGGCCTTTAAAAGCCAATTGTCTATGTAAGGGAAAATATACAGACCCTCCCTGAGGAGGGATGCTACCATCACTGCAAATACTTTGGTAAAGACATGCAGAGCATAAGCCAAAGGGCAAAACACAACATTGGTAATGACAGCCCTAAAGCATAAATCACAGATATTTTCTGTGAGATTTTTTGATCTTGACATGAAAGTAAGCATTCTTCATCTCCAATGCGACCATCAAGTCCCCTTTTAACTGTAGGGCACCAAGGACTGCAGGGACACCATTCTGAACATTTTGTATTCTAGGTACAGGTTCAGACCCTGTAGGTCTAACACTGGCCTTAAATCCCTGGTCAACTTTGGAACCAGAAATTATCAGGAATAAAAACCTTAATTTATTTTCACAGTTGGGACTAATTCTACAGCCCTTTTGTAGAGGTGAGATTGAACCTCCTGCTGCAGATGGGCAAGATGTCCCAGAGGGTATCTGTTTGGCAACTGGGGAGTCAGTGGAGTAATAGTAAGGAGCTCAAGAGCATGTCCGTGCTAAACCACATCAAGGACTCAAGCATCTGTAGTGATCTCCCTTCACTTTGATAGAAAGACAGAGATACAAGGCTGACCCAACAATGCAGCGATAGAACTACCACCTGCAATGCTGGTGACTCAGATTCAGTAGGAGACTCAGTTCACTGGAAGGCTGGGGGGGGATCAAGCATCCAGGGGACCACTCTCCTCCTCTGAGGGGGGAGGATCACAGTGCCATTCTTGTCTGGTCCCTAGCAGTATGCCAGGAGACAGCTCCCAGGCCTGCCTAGCATTAGTTGGAGTGGTGGGTGGATGCTGACGCGTGGTTCACTGGAGCATGCATCAGTGTCTTGGTGACATTGCATGTCCCACTGCACAGGGGAAACTGACTGCACAAGAGAAAACCCTCTGTACCTCAGGAGCCCCTGGACACTCGGATCCCAGCCCAGGCCACAGATGTGGGAACAACCTGGAAACCTTCATTCCATAGCTAGAAGGGACAGGGGTTGGAGTCCTGCTCAGTGGGAACCCACCATGAGGGGGTAGGCTCTTGGGGCTGAAAATCTCTCAGGTTTGTGAAGGCTGGAAGACTGGAGGGTGGGGTCTGACCAGGGGCGAAGCCATGCTGGAGTGCTAAAACATAAATAAAAAAAAAAAGAGGGCGATATGGCATCCCGCTAGAACCTCTTGAGGCGGTGAGGCTGGAGGTAAGGGAGGGGAATCAGAAGGCGCAAGGGTGGTGGAGTTCTGGTAATAGTCTGACCTTTGGTAAGTCTTGCAAGGGCACCAGAGAACAGGGTTGTGGCCTGGGATGTGGAGGGCTGAGGCTTCTGTGATCAACAGCTGTAGTCTCTTTAGTAACCTTGGACAGGATGGGTATATAGTTTGTGTAAAGAACCATGACCCCTTCCTCTGGGTTTGGAGTTCAAAGTATCCAGGGATCTGAGAGTCTTTCTAGACATTTGCAGATCTCATAAAGTATTTTCAGCATCATTACCAAATAGTTGCTTTCCCCTGAAAGGAACACTAATTACAAATTTTGGACATCAGAGGGAAAAACAGCCACCCAAAGCCAGGAGAGGCAACAAATGCAAATCCCGAAGGCTGCAGCCCTAGCAGCAGCATCAGAGGCATCAGAGGCCGATCTAAGTGGATGCTTACCTGCTTCTTGGGTATTAGCAATTGTCTGGTGAGCCAGTATTTTGCCATGGCCCTCAGGTATTTTTTTTCAGCCAGAGTGGCTACTGCCTTCCAAAAGCAGTTCTGATATTTAATCATATATGCCTGATAGTTTGCAATACTTAGGCCTAGGGTAGCAGAGGCAAAACTCCTCTTACCCATTACATCCAGCTTTCTTGATTCCTTTCCAGGAGGAAGAAAGTTCATGTGCTGTAGAGTTTTGGGTCTATCAGAAGCAGCTATAATTACCAGAGTCTGTTTCAGGCTGTGAAGAATAATAGGGCTTTGTGGTAGGGGCAAGATATTGTTTTTCCACCTTCCTGGAAACAGCAGGCAGTTGGGCAGGCCTATTCCATGCAGTTAAAGTAGCATCCTCAAAAGCAGAATGCACAGGAGGAATAATCACTGTAGGAGAGGCTGAAACATCCAAGAACTCAAAGATTTTTCTTGGAAGAATCCTCTTCTTCAGCTTGGATACCCATTTTAGCCTGAACCTGTTTAAGGAAGGCTTGAAATGAGGCACCCTCTTGGGAAGATCTAGTTGCGTTTACCATGCTCTCTTCAGAGCAAGAGGATAGAATGGAGCTTGCACCAATCACATCTATAACCTCATCCTCCTTTTCCATGGCTTCCTCTTCCATGTATTTTGGGTTACATTCCAGTTCGTCATCACCATCAACCATCATTGGCAGAGTGTTGACAGGACATGGAGTCCCATCGATGGTGGTTGTTCTGGCCCGGCACCATGGCAGGGATGGGAAACTGAAACATCAATGGTAAAGTCATTGACGAACCTGCTGGAGGTGACAGTGGGACAGACATTGATGGCAGCAGGCACTGAAACAGCTCTGTCAGCAATTAATAATTGATACAATGCCTGTGTGTCGACAAAGCTCGAAGGGGTAGTCGAAGGCTGAATCACAGATGGAAGACAGTGCCCAACAGTGGAACAGGCTGTGAGTCCCTGGGTGGGGAAGACAAGCTGATGCCAGACCCTGACCTTGGTGTCTGCAAGACAGTCAAGGGGCAGAAGAACCCATGTCCAGAGCTTGGGACCCATCTTTATCAGCTGACTTACACTGTGTTTTTCCTTTCTGTGCTTCTCCCACTCAGAATGGTGATGTTTATCTTCTGACTTTGACAATTTGTCCTTTTACATCGATGATTCAGTGACCGCCACCATCAACTGTGGAGATTGACAAGCCAGCGATGAACAGGGAATGGATGTGGGTGACGATGAAGAAACCGCATTTGCCACAGCCTATTTCTCCATTTCTTTGAGTATTAAAATGTTTTCTAAAGCTTTCTTATGATGTCTCCTGGTTGCCTGGATAACGCCCTTGTAAACTGAGCAGGCTTTAACATCGTGGTTTGTACTAAGGCAACGGATACAAACAGAGTGGCCATCATCTTTATGACTCTTAACGTTTCCGCAATGGCAATATAGGAACAACAGTTCTTTATCCTTTCACAGCATAAAAGTTAAGGTATAAAATAACAAACGTAAAGAAGCATCAGCATTAACCAATACTTCTAAAAGTTTGATGACATTCTTCAGCAGCAGTGGATCGATGAGTGATTGATGGCAGGTGAAAGAACTGAGGCATACTGGGGGTGGCCAGTTTATATGGGTACTGTCAAAGTGTGTCAACGTGAGTGGCCCCAAGCTGCAGAAAGTTTCTGGGTAGTCCTGACGCTGATGGCATACAGTTCCATGATGTGGCTCAATGGAGGGAGATATCCTCATAGAAGATCTAACTGTAGAGAATTAACAAAAAAAGGAGAAACACAAGGCACCACAATCTAGCACAGCAGAGAAGACAAGGTCATATTGGATATAACAAATTGTAACACAGCCACAGAAATTACAGAAGCAGAACAACATTGCACTACTGTGAAAGATGCTATTTAGTGGGAAAGTGAAGTAAAGAATATGTACAGCACTTCACACTGTTTATTTTATTAACTACAGCAAACACCAGATGCACCAGAAGAAAATCCAAAATGTAGAAAAGAAGAAATGTCGCCGGCCCGCGGGTGCAGCGGTAGTGCTACCGCTTGCAACGCTGGCGACCTGTGTTCAGGAAAGGACTTGAGTCGCTGGAGGGCCGGCCTGGAGGAGGAGAAGGCTTGAGCATCCGTCAGACTGCTCGTCTTCTCCGAGGGGGTGGAGGGATGCCAACTCGGTGCATGCCTGACCTCTGGCGGAGGCCAGAGGTTCAGCAAAAGCCCATAGTCTTAGGTAGAGGGGAGGTGTGGCTGATGCCAGCATCTGCCTTGGCATCCTAGCGCAGTCACTCCGGGGAGCGTACCAGTAAAAAAGAGTCTGCCCTGGTGTGACACTGACATGAGAGCTGGAGATTAGCCCTCACCCGCAGCCACCAAGCTCCTTGGCGAGGACCCTGATGAGACTCAGAAGGTATGAGGGGTTGAGAAGGGGTGCTCCAACTTGTCCCCACCTGGGGGGGGTAAACCAAGGCTCTGTGGGGGGGTCCCAAGGGTTGTGGTGACTGCGAGGGAGTTGGGTACAGCACTAGAAATGAGGGGGCATAAACAGAGATTTCAAAAAAAAAAGAATATGAACATTTTTAGTACTACTCCTCCCTGAGTGACAGTAAGATTTGACACAGTCAGGAAGCCTACCTTCCATGCCAATAACTGGTTACCTACTATTAAATGTAGGGCAGCTGGCAACTCCCAGTACATGTAAACTGCATGTGAAGATGAGACATCACTGGTAGAATTCCCAATCCTGTCGTATGAATTTGGCGATGTGCAAGCGCAAAGTTGAGATGAAGGTTTCTGGCAGATGAAGATCCAGTTACAGATGATGTCCGAAGTAGTACAATGGTTAATCCAGAAGCAGGTGAGCAGTAAGCAAAGCAGCTAGAATCATACATGTGCAGTCAGCATGGTTAAGGATTGAGTGCAATAGTAGAGCACAGTCCAACGTAAGGAAGACAGCTCCTAATGAGCTCATAGCTAATAAAATAAGTAGCAAGCTAGGCCCCCACATGTGCTAGCAAGAAGACAGGACTCCACCTAGATCTACCTGGGTAGTGTTGAAATGAGTAAGTCAAGCTAGGCCTTCACGTAGGTTAGCAGGACCGGCTAGACCTCCACATAGGTCAGCCTGAGGTAGGAGTAGTGAGAGTGAGTAGAGCTAGGCCTTCATGTAGGACAGCCAAGGTAGGGTTTGCCTGATGGTAAAGTGAGGGAGTCAAGAAAGTCGCCATGTCTGCTGGCCACCTGACAAGTAAGGATGACAAAACGGTCTTTGGCTCAGCAGGATGGAGGAAAGAAGCTGCAGGAATGAATCTGAGGATACAATGGACTGTTTAATACTGATAGAGGATGTCCATAACCTGGAACTGCAGGGTTAAATGCCTGAAAGGCAGATCGGGGAAGATCACAGCTGAGAAATTAGTCCTGGGGCACTGCAAGCCTGTAGTGTAGCAAAGGAGGTGTTAGGCATTGAGGCAATAAGGAATTCATGCAGTCCACAACTGAATTTAGCACAAGCAGATACGATGTAGACATCCTTGGTAGATGTCTTGAATGGAGTAGCAGGTGAGAAGTGTCCCAGGTCATTTTTGGGACACATTTGTCAACTACAAAGTAATATGATGCTTTGCCCAACTCACAGCTAATGTAGCTGCAGCAAAATAAGGGAAATATACCCTCTAGGACTTGTAGAAGAATATACAAGGTGCAGCAGTGTTGCATCAGCTGCTTATGGCACTGAGCTGCGCACGGGCTGGTACTAGGAGGAAAGCAGCATACCGTGTAGGAAGCAACAAATGGGAGTAAGAAGCATGAACTGGATGCTAAACTGGTGAGGAATGGACAGGCAGTACATTGGACATGAGGACTGAATGGAGCCCGAGCCATGGAAGGCAAGCTGCGGGAAGACAGGAAGCAGCATCGGTTTGGTGCAGCGGTGTGGTACATCTTCCAGTAAGAGCTGGGAGCACTCATTGCTGCAGCAGGGTGCAGAAACAGGATGCTAGGAAGTGCAATAGAGAAATGGCTGAGAGCCCAGCATTGATGCGTGTAAAGCAGACTGCAAGCTGAGAGTAGACTGGAATTGCCAACCTGCAGTTCATGTGCCTTTGTTTGTTCTGGTGGAGTGAAAGTTGAAGGACAAAGGAGCAGACATGGAGAAGACAGCTCACAGGATGCTGGCTAGATGAATGAAAAGTTTTTTGGGAACTAGGAGCAAGAAACACAGCAAAGGCAGTTCGGGTTAGAGCAATAGGCAGCTGCACTCTGGCATGCAGTGCGATGCATTCATGGGGGCTCCAAGCAATGGAATCCAGCAGACTGTAGGGTGCGAGCTGCCTCACGATAACTGCGAATTGTGCATTGGCATGGAGAGGCAGCTGCTTGAAAGAGAAGACAGGTAAAGAAGCAGAGCAAGGAGCTACTAGCATGTAGCCGAGCAAGGAGCAGCGGCAGCAAAGAAAGGGGAAGAGCAGCGGTGGCAGTACGAGCTGCTGTGGGTAGTGAGCGCAATGTGGGATGGAATGAACAGCTGCAGGAATCCCCAAAAAGAAGAGAGGACAAAAGGTACAAGAAAGTGACACAAGAGGGACAGCGGAGCAAGTGGGAGGGAACAAAAGAAAGAAAACAAACAAAACGAGCAGGAGACAGGACGAAATGAAGCGGGGGGGGGGCAAGTCAAGAAAAGCACAGGCAAGACAGAGGATGGGAACAAAGAGAGCAGCCACAGACCAGCAGCACCATGCCAGCAAGTATGACTCACTCTAAGAAGAGTGGGCATTACTGGCAGGTTTAAGTAGCAGATGGGGAAGGAGCTATTTACCCCCCATAGAACCACAGGCTGCAGCCTTCCAAATAGTGTTGCTCTAACTTGAAACAGCATGCAAGCAAACATGTTCAGCACTGACAAATGCTTGTTTAACAAAAGTAGAGAACTGAACCTCATGATAAAAAGACACCTAACAGTCTATGTTCCCTTGAAGGTGCGCACCTGGGTGGCTGCATAGCTTCCACAAACCAGCTACACACTGCTGCAAGTGAAGCATTCAAACAGTTGATCAGCTCTGGCTGGTAGTTCCAATTCCAACAGTGGGCAGGATTCACAAAGCAGATGTGCTGGGCGCAAATCAGATGTGCCGGTGCAACATGAAAATGCACTATGGCACCATTCAGAAAGGGCAGAGATGCCCTGATGCATCCCCGATACATTGCGCCACACCGCATGCACTGGAGGGCAAAAATAATGATATGTGGCACATCTGGAGGGGGCGTGTAGCTGCATACACAGTGCAGAGCCATTCACAAAGCAAACTGAATGCGCAAACATGGCACATTCACAGTGCATCTACCAAATGTGCCATAAGGAGACAAGTATAAAAGAAATACACTTAAGTACAAGCCCCCAGCAGGCAGACTACAGGATAGCAGCAGCAACTGGCAGCACAGCAGCAGTAGAACACAGGCCACAGAGATGGATGGTGCACCATTCCTGATGGTGGGAATGATAATGGGGATGAGGAGATGGACAAACCAACAACGTGGCATCAGAAGGCACCGTAGGCAGCCTGCCCCATGGTGGTATCACGCCAGACTAATGTTCGAACAACTGACATACACAGAAACAGTTGGCTGATACTGCCTGAACAGGGTATTCTGAGGCAGCTCTGTGAGCTGTGCCATGATGAAATGCAGGCACCCAATGTAAGGGGTCATGCCATATCAGTGGAGACCAAGCTGACAACAGCAATGTGCCTGGTCACCATGGGAACCTTCCAGAGGCCAGCTGGAGACACCACTGGCATATCCCAGCCGTCCACATCCCGTCTCAACACACAGTTCCTCACCGCACTGTTCCCACATGCTTTGGAAGTCATCTGCTTCCCAAGCACATGGGCGGAGTGGACAGAAGCAGAAGTTCCACAGGGTGGCACACATGCCAGGCATCATAGGGACCATTGACTGCACCCGTGTGGCAATCCCTGCACCACCTGGCAAAGAGGCCATGCCATACATGAACCACAAGGGGTTCCACTCTGTCAACTGCCAGGTGGTGTGCAATGCCACAGGGTGCATCAGCAATGTCTGCGCCACACACCCTGGGAGTACACACGATGCCTTCATATGGCACCAATCCACCCCATGCCACTGGTTTGAGACCAGAGACATACCCACCAGCCACCTGGTGGGTGAGTAGAGGCATGCAGACATGCCTACAAACAGGGCTCCATGGCATAACTAATGCCGGGGATAGCATGGGTACGCTTCACCTGCACTGCCAGCCAGGTGGGACACTGGAGGTGAGCACGCCGAGGGAACTGCACACGTGACATGGAGGACAGTGCAGCATCACAATGCAGCATGGGAGGCAAGGTGATGTGCAATAGCAGGCACAAATAGCAGAGCAGAATGCACCACACGTAGCCAGGCATGGGCGACCGCTGGGCAATGGAGGGCGGGCAATGCCGGATGGGACAGGTGTCCGCGGCTGTGGCAGCATGCACGGGCAGGTACAGGGCAGCTGAATGCAGCCAGGGCATGCAGTCACTGGTATGTGTAGGATGGTGCTGGCCCACCATGGGGGAGGGAGATGCACCGGGAGAGGCACCACAGGGATAGGGGTGGACAGTCAGCAGCCACACCAGTGCGCCATGGTGGAAGGGGAAGCTGTGGTATACAATGCACATGTATGCAGGGTTGTAACAGACTGATTGTGCCCCCCCAAGGTGATGCGACATACCCCTCCAACCCTGGCTCCTCACACCCTTCCACCAACTGAGCACAGAGGCAGAGGAGCACTACAGCGAGGCACACATCACTACTCGCACCATCATCGAGCATGTCTTCAGCATGCTAGAAATGTGCTTTAGGTGCCTGGATAGGTCAGCTTGTGCCCTACAATATAGCCCAGAGAAGGCTTATGGCATATTCCTGGCCTGTTGTATGCTGCACAACATGGCCATTGATCATGGAATAGCTGTCCAGGCTGAGGAAGGCAACAGTTCCGGGGAGGAGGAAGGGGAAGAGGAGGATGCAGCAGAGCTGGGTCCCCGTGGCAGACCGCCACTTGCTTACAGGGACACATGCCTGGTCACCAGGTCCCGGTGGCACAGGGACACTATCATGGAGGAGCACTTCGGGGACCGCAGGTGAGTAACACAGGTGGGACAAACACGGCAGCCCCCCTCCAACCCACACACAACCATACACCCACACACACCCATACACCCACGCACACTCACAACCACACCACAGGACAGACAATGCAACACAGCTCTCATGCAGCGCACCTGTGAGGGATGACAGCACTGCACACATACACACACAGCAGGACACACATGGCCAGTGGGGACAAGGTGTATGTGCTGGGGATGGCATGGATCAGTGTACAGCTGATGGCACACGTGCACAGCAGACACAGGTCCGCACTCATCATGCCCATTCCACACAGCACAACAATGGTGCCCCAGCCATGCATGGTGAAATACACAGGAGACCCACACAGGTGTCATACTGAGGCAGGTGCGTGCCACCCATGCCGCCCCAGACACAGTCAGCCTGATGTGTGGGCCGCAATGGGTGCAGGCGACACGGGCCATGTGGACTGTCAACCCAGACATCAGTGGGAGGCACATCAGCTGCCACAGACATGTGGGCAGCCACGTCCATGCCCGGTGGATGCTGTGTCAGCGCCATTAGCCGCAGCGGGGTGACCACCACCCCTGGAGAGGTACTGCAGCAAGACTGTGAATGGATGCTCACTGGTGTGTCATCCCCGAGATCCATGTGGGATTCGGGGTTGCTGGGAATGGCCATGCATGGTGATGGCATCAAGCAGCAATGGGTTCACCTGACACTGGGACCTGGGGGTGCGTGAGGCATTCCTGGGGGTGTGGCTGGTGACCCGGTGGCCATGTGGTGCACTGTTTGCACTCGCCACCTCGGCAGCGAGCACAATATGCTCCAGAGCTGCAGTCGTACCCACCCACAGTAGGTGAGCCTCTGCCAACATCTGGGCATACCACGCAGCCGATGACTCATGTTCCACAGCCAGCTATTTCTGAATACCCTTGAGCTCCACCCTTAGGGATGCCTGCCCCTCCATGGTGTCCCACAGGAGGCATGTATACCCCTTAACCTCGTCGACAGGGTATGCGTCATGAGGAAGGCACCGACGGGCAGGTGGGGTGCTGGCCTTCTGTGCTGTATCCATCATAGGCATATGCACCACAGTAGGCTGCTGAATGGGCAGGGACTGGGCTCAGGCAACCAATGTGTGTACAGGGATGCCCCCATCATGGTCCCCCACCACCCGCTGCTGCACCACAGCACCCTGCTGAACCATGCCAGTGGTCCCTGTCCCCACAGCAGCACCAGACACAGGGTCCCCATCAACTGCCACCATGTGTGGGTGTGCAGGCCCTGCGGGTGCGCTTGGGGCTGCAGGACCACCAATGCCACATGGTGCCACCTGTGCATGCACCTGTGCCTCAGCCGGTCCACTGTCAGACATGTCCCCCCAGATTTGTGTGGCATCTGGATCATCATCATTGTACGCCCCCTGCATACCGGATGCCAGCACCAGCAGGGTGTCCGCAATGTCCACTGGGTCATCAGCCAAACCCAGACTACTGACCAGCCATGTTCATTCCTGGCCTACAGCCATGGCACCAGTCGCAGAGGGGTCAGATGGCTCTGCTGCTACCGGTGCTGCGGCCAGGGCTGCAGTGGCATTAGAAGGGCCTGGCACAGCACTGTCCACAGCCCTGGTGCCAGCCCAATGTGATGGCCCAGCATCCTCCCCCACAAGGCCATAGTGTGGACTGGCTGCCATGGCAGCACCCATGAGGTGTGATAGGGCTATAAAAGAAAGAAAGGAAACATGGTCAGGGCCCCGTGTTTTCTGTGATTCTGCGGTTGCAGCAGTGGCCGCAGAAATCAGGGCTGACCGCAGAAATCAGTGCTTGCCACAGAAATCAGGAAAACCAGTCACTCAGCCACAGAAATGCTAGCTATGCTATTCAATCACACAAGGCAAGGGCATAGCTATTGATGTGTTAAGTATGCCATGGCACACATGCTCATTAGAAGGGGCAGCAAACTGATGCTGTCCACTATAAAGCCGAAAAGCTAGTAGCTGCACGGCATCTTGACTCATGCTGGCTTTTGTTACATAACTCCTTCCAGCCAGCACTGTGTGTGGGGGGGGGGATGGACGCAGTAGTAGCAGAGCTTGATTAGGTCCACGGCAGTTATGATTTGCTGCTGTGTAGGTGTAGGTAGCTCAGCCATGTTAATGTTTCAGTATGAGGCTGCTCACAGTGCATGCTGAATCCTTGGAAGATGAATTTGGAAGGAAGAACTGGAAGGCAAGCTGTAGTCAAGAAGTGAGAAGATTCAGTGGTGCCCGTGGAGGTGGAACTGATCTCAGTGTGGTGACAGGTATCGGAGGAGGAGCTGATTGCAGAAACATAGGGCTGGCAGCAGACTGAGCAGAGGACTCAGTCCCCACTGGTGGACATCTATAACAGTTTTGATTTGTGGGCTGCAGTTCTGTACCTGCAAGTGTGAGAGTAATTTCTTGGGAAATCTGAACCTGCAGCCTAAGTGGTGGCACCAAGCTCAATTCTTAAGGAGGGTCAAGTTCCCCAGCTGCAGCAGAGTTGGGGACCAGGGGTATACTAGAACTGGAGCAAACAGGTGTGAAAAAAAAAATTGGAATGGAGAATTTGATTGCTGCTATGCATAAGTGAAATGAGGGTCACTGACTGAAGAACACCACCACCCCCTGAGTTGCGAGGAGAAGAGAACATGCTAACCAAGGTTACTCCAGCTTAATAAGAATGACTTGCTTGCATTTTTTAGTGTGTCCCCCAAAAGAAAAATCAGGAGTCAACAAATCCTACGGACACTGCAAGTTACATCCTCCTTCACTATTATAGGAAGACAATTCCCTCCCAAGAAAAAACACAGATGTGTACACTGCACTCAACGTGTTTGTTGCAAGGCAGTTGGAGTATTCCTAGTTTACAAAAATAATAATTTAAAAGAAATCAGAAAAAAAATGGCCTTCAAGTTGGAGTCTCTCTTTATATCTGCTAACTGTAAACATAAACCAGAAGAAATCCAAGCAGGTTTTGCCTTCTGTGTAGTTTTAGCTAAGTGTGTATGTCCTTCTCTGATTATAACCTCGGAGAACAGCAAAGGACACCAATTTCCAGAAGAACAGGTGAGCCTTCAAATTCGGGGTGGGAGGGAAAATTCATTAAAAGACAACACTGATGCCCATGGCTGTGCCAAGTTTGGGTTACTGCTGTTTAATATTTGTGATAAGAAGACTACATACTGTTAAATGACCTGCTGTTCCACTTTCAGTGTAGCAGAGTGGTTGCACGAAGGCAGTCAAAGGGTTAACTAAGACTTAATCCCTTTGAAGGTATGCTGTTTAGCCATAATTTATCTGCTGCAGAATAGCCGCAGAATCAGCAGTTGTTCTGCCGCAGAAAATATGAGGTCCTGCCACAGAATGTAAGTCCACTTTGCTGCAGTAAACACAGAGCCCTGAACGTGGTTACTGACATGTGTGACTGTTGTGTTCAGACAGTCATGTACAGGGGGACATGCATGTGTGCCATAGGTGCAGCTGATATGCCATGCAGGTGACAGTCCACCATGGGGCCACTGATGCGGCCAAGCACCAGCGAATGCAGGCATGCACTGGTGCCTGTACAGGCACCCATGGACATGTGTGTGACCGGCCCAACACCCTGGACACCACCCACGGGGATATCATCCTAGATGACCACAAGCACAACACACCACGGTCGGGTCCCCCAGTCCCCCCTAGGCTGCACATGGGTGGCTTGTTGTGTGACACATAGTAGACAGATGGGGCATACAGCTACATGATCAGTGCACACAGGCACATGGTCGCTGAGCATCCCACAGTGGGGCTGGTCAGGGCACTCATGGCACACACACACACACACACACACACACAGACAGGCACAGTTCCTGGGACATGTATACTCACAGTGCTGCGATGGACTGCCACCTGTCTGGAAGCACCCTCCCGGAACTCCCTGCACAGCCATCCAGCCCATGTTGGCCACCAGCAGCTTCTTGGTGGGTGTGAGGCGCACACCTGTCTGCGGCCCACCCCCTGTCCCACCCAGGGAGGCCTCGATGTGTGCCACCTTCTCCTTCGCTCTCCTGTTTTCATCATTGAAGTGCTTCCTGCACTCCTGAGGTGTTCTGTTAAACTTCCCTTGGGCATTGCCATGCCTTGCCACTGCCTCCAGCCCTCATCCCTCTGCTGGCAGCTGCCACCCCTGCCAGCCAGGCTGTCCTGCCATATGAGGTAGGCATCTATCAGTGCCCTGTCCTCATCCACTGTGAAATTTGGATGCCTTCGTCCCACAGCTGCATCCTGTCCAGACATAGTGCTTTCTGTGGGTGACAATATGCAGGCATTAGCACAGTACAGGCAACTATGAATGTGTGCAAGCACAGTGGCTGGCTGCTGCAAGGTCACAGCACCCTGTATGCATACCTCCCAACCATCTGTATTGCATATCAGGGACAAGACTTAGAACAGTCAGGGACAGGTAGCCAAAATCAGGGACACAATGTTAACAATGGTAATAGTAGCTAACATGTCCTGCACAATTGGCTGGCTTTGTGTGCCAGGTACTATCTGAAGGGGAGCTAGATTGTAACACACATGTCTGGCAGTCTGTTGTGCTATGATTCCTTACTGATCAGCAACGGACGCCCCAACTGTGGATGGAACAGTGGAACATTGTGAGGCATACTCAGGGACATGCCTGAAGGACAGGAACAGTTGAGAGGTATGCCTGTATGCCCTAAAATCCCCACTGCCATATCGTGCTAACACACTGAATATGGTAGAATGTAAACAGACCTACCTTCAAGGATGCAATTCCTGTCAGTCACCTGAGCTCTGTGGAGGCGCATTCAGGAGCATTTATAGCACAGGTCATAGGAGCATTTATAGCACTGGGTATGCAAATGAGAGTGGAAGCAACTGTAATGAGATGCTAAACAGGTGAGATGCCCCTGAATTTGGCAATAAGCTGATTTCAGAGCATTGCCTGTGAATTGCATAATTGCCCCCAGCTCATCTCAATCAGCAATGTGCAACTAATGTGTTAAGTGCATCCCCCATGGCGCATTCCCTGTGCATGCGCGGTCGACCTGGGGCATTTCCTGAACAAAGCGCAAGTGTTACGGTGCATCTCCATGCATGCCCAATGCAGGATCAGTGGCATGACAGGCTTAGCGCAACCGGTCCAGTAGTTCTGACCGTGCAGAGTACGGAAGCGCATCCAGGTTCCCATGTACCATTGGTGCTGTGCTGCATGTCTCATTGAGTGCATAAATTGTGCTTCGGCATGACATGGCATCAATGCACACCTGCAGTGCACAGCGCAACACTGGCAGTGTGTGCGGCAACAGTGCCTTATGAGTAGCATGATTTGCCACTCACAATATGGTGGATATGCACGGAACACGCATGCACGACCTGGTCGTGACCCCTGACCCTGGTCTCCCACACATGCAGTGCACAGTGTCAATGCACAGTGATGTGCAATAGGTGGCAATTGTGCATTGCCATGCCACATTACCGTGTTGCGTGGTGCGGTGCAAGATGGCTAATCGTGCATGTGGCATGACTGGGCCATTGCACACCAGCAGTCCGATCTGTGCACACCTGCTCAGGAGACACAGAGAGAACACATGCCACATGCTCAGGCAGCAGGGCACAGGGCCATGAACTGGGGGGAGGTTGAGCTGGTCAACTTTGTGGCACTAGTGATGCTTGTGGAGGGACAGCTGTTTGGCTCTGATGACCTCACAGAGCCACACTCAGCAGTGTGGGTGAGGGTGGCAGAGCACCTGGTGCGCAGGACCAGGGTGGAGTGCACAGGGGAGCAAAGCAGGCACCAGTGTGGGGATCTACAGCGACAGGACCCAGACAGGCTCCAGAGCCTCCGAGACCGTGCACGCAGGGGAGCAGTGCTATAACCAGGTAAGTCACATCACCCTACAGATAAACAGGTAGGCGGGGGTTTGTGTCTGGGGGGGCTACCACAATGCCCACCACCACACACACACACACAAACACATGCACACATGCACACATGTGCCATGCCATGCGCTTTCGGCATGTGGGCTGCAGACATGGCCAGCATGCGTAGCCATGTGCATCATGGTACACTTTATGGGGTGCGTGGACAATGTGGCTGACACAGTGTGGTACAGCCATTGGCTTGGCACATGTACAGCTGCACACACACATGGTGGACACAGGCTGGGGTGCCGTGTGTTGCTGCATGCTGACCAGGGCACCTTCATTGGGGCACTGTGGGGGTGGATCCATCACTGCTTGATGGCACCGGTGTAGTTGCCGTGGGCCATGGGGGGGGGTTATACACCTACCATCACCTCATGATGCTCTTTGCTTGTGTTCCCCTTGCAGGGCCAGCAGACAGGTAGGCAGAGGGCCATGGCAGTGGTGGAGGCCAGGCTCACTAGGGCCAGTGGTGGAGCCCAGAGGTAAGGTCATGTGGGTGCAGGTGAGTGTCCTTCTTGTACATCCTCTGTGTGTGTTTCTAAGGGGGGGCAGTGCCCACTGCAGGCCATTGTCGGTCCCTTCTGCATGTTCGTGTGATACATGTTGCGCACACACATGGGGTGTGGCCATGGTGGCGTGTGCTTGGGCCACAGTGTACATGGGCCCCTGTGTGTCTGTCCACCTTGAGCGCATCTGCCACAGACCATGGGCACACTGCGGTGCTTCAGTGGTGTTCGGATGGGGTCTGCATGCTTGTGCAGCCTGCTGGCATCTGCACATGCTGTAAGAGACATGGCTGCATGCCCCTCTGTGCCTACCTCTACATGTACATGTGGACCTTGTGCTGTCCGAGTACCATTGAATGGTCACAGTGTGGCACTGTGTGCCAGCCTGTTACTGGTATGTGTTGTGCCTGACAGGCTGTCGACCATCGCCGTGGTGGCTGCCTCCTGCACACTCATGTAGTGGGTGGGGGGGCAGTGTGGAACATGGCACTTAGTACCTGTTGTCTGTGTCCCCCACTGTAGGCCCACGGAGAGTATGGCTGGGTGCACCAGGGCATTGGCAGAGATAAGTTGTTGGGTGTCTGGCAGGGTTGCAGCTCTGGAGGGTGCTGAGGAGGACCATTCAGCTGCTGTACAGCTGGCAGGGACAGCTCCCGCAGACACTCACTTTGTTGGTCTGGGTGCTGAGTACCAGGGGACGGAGGGGTGGCCGCCGTGCTGTGACCCATCCAGCATTAAATGGCCACGGACGCTTGTATATAGCCCCTGTGTTGTTGTAACCCCGCACACCTTGCCCATCCCCACTGTCTGTAGCTGTCCCCCGTTCCCCCACCTCCATACCATCGCCCTCCTGTGTGCTGCTAGTACTGTTCCTGTTCTGATTCCCACACCACACCTTCCCTGTTCCTAGTGCTGGCAGTTTTTTGTACATAGTTTCATCTGTTTTCATTCTTTTGTTACTACAGTGTTTTATACTGCTAATGGTGTCGGTGGTCATTCACTGTACCTTGTGCATGTGCTCTGTTGTGCTTGCTGGTATCCACTGTACCTTTGTTCCCATTCGCACATGTGCACCTGTGGTACTGCGCACACATGCATCCTGTCCCCCTTTCATGCCCACTTCAGTTTGCCCCCTCCTTGTTGCCTCTGCCTTTCACAGTGCTCCTATTCTGTGTGTGGTGCATGATGGCTGCTTCTGTTGTGCTGGTCCCCTGTTGTTGTGCCACTCTTCTTGCGGTCCACATTGCCTGTGGGCATGTTCCACCTGTGCAGGTATTTTCTATCTTTCCTCCATACAGCATATGTGAATAAGTAAAGTGCACTCATAAACAAATGAAAAAAAATATAAAAGTGAAAGAGGAATTTAACAAGTAAATATTTTAAATCTTGTTTAAAAATCTATTATGTGAACATTTGTGCCATAATTTACACATGTGCCATAAACTGAGTTTTTGATATAAAAATGAACATATTTGTAGAAATACTATTAATATGTACTTCCTGTGAATCTGAAAATGTATCATAAGAAATTTATGAGTTATAATTTGAGTTTGTTTCTATTTGATTTTTGAAAAACTGTGTTGAAGCTAAAAAGCAAACATGAAGAAAACTTATTTTGTCCCATTAATTACCTCCAGGTGTTTGTAATGGAGGCAGGGACTTATACGAATATGTGTCTTTGTTACTTGAACCACACCCCTTGATGAAGGCTTTTGCCAAAGCGCTGGGTTTGGGACTGAGAACCCTGAATAATATTTAATGTCTTTATATTTGTTAGCCTGGAGTGCTCTGTGTGTGGACTTTTGTCAATTGTTTAGGGTAGCAACCCTTCATAGAGCACCCACCCACCATCTCTCGCAGCCATACTTTGTGGAACTGTCTACCTGTGCAGGGCATGGCCTTCAGCCTGTCTGCCATTGTGCCTGTCCACCTATGTGCACCTGTGTGGCATTTTCCTTGTCCACACTGCTGGGTTCATGTGCACCGGGACATGTACGGCACCCTCTGCTGTGCTGCACAGTGCACCTCTGCTGCTGTGGCCCACCTTACCAGGCACCCCTGTGCATAGCATCTGTGCCTGTTGGGCCCCTGTGTGGGGTGTGTCTGGTGTTTCCAGGTGTCTCTCTCTGTGCACCTCGTCTGCTGTGGCCACTCTCTGGCCCTTTGGCACTCTGGCCAGTCCCTGCTGGTGTGTTCTCTGCATCCTTTGTGCCACTGCAGTCTCCCACTGTTGCTCCTGTGTCCCTTGCTTACTTGCTCCATATTCAGTGTTGTGCTGTCCAGGGTGCTTCTGCGCATCCCAGCTGCGCTGTGGTATCTCAGGTTCCGCCATGGCGCTTCAGTGCAATTCACAGTGGGGATGCAAGCAGTGCATCTTGCGGCGCATTCTTCTGTGAATACCACTGTTTGAGGATGGCACATCTCATTTGCACCCAGCGCATCTGTTTTGTGAATCCTGCTCAGTATGTCTAAGTGAAGCCACTCAGACAACTGTTAATATGCACACAGGGAGGGACTTTGTCTTTGGTCACATCTTGCATTGCCACAGTGGACTTGTAACTTCACGCACACACTGTTGGAAGTGGAAGTGCCAGCCAATCAGAAAATTCAAACTGTATTGCAAATCTTCCCTGGCACCTAAAACTTGCCAGGCAATCTGGTACCATTTAGAGGACTTTGGGGACCATATACCTAGTTACATCACTAGACTCACTGAAGAGAGACTGACTGCTGTATCTTGTTTTGAGGAGGCAAAGGTAAGACTGCAGTATTATGTGTCTGAAGCATTTTGGTATTTGTATGTTATTTTGGGGGGGAATGTTATAGGTATATTTTTTGGCATAAATGCTATTCTGTGTTGGTAGTTAAACATGCTGCTAAAAAGCACAGGAGAGGTTTTAAAAAGCTGAAGTGAAAATTTATTAAAATAAAAGCCATGAGCTAGCCCTCCAGCATGGTGGCAAGGCATCCACTCATAACGTCGATGACCCAGGTTCAGGAATGGACCCAGGAGTCAGAGGGTCAGCCGGGGCAGAGAAGAATTGAGTGCCTTCTGGCAACTCTCTTTCTCTGGGGGGAGGGGGGATGAGTTCTCAGTACATTTGCGGCCCCTGGCAGAGGCTGGGGAGCTGCAGGTACTGATCTCACACATTATGGGAGGCTGGGACCGACGTCAGGGTATGCCCGTTGATGTCATTGCACGTCCCGCCTCCAGGGTCAGCATCCACAAAAAATTCAGCCTTATGATTGAAGCTCCTGCCTTTGCTACCACCCCTTAGAGAAGGTAGTCTGCCTGGGGGTCCCACTCCCATGGCCCTGTCCTGGGGGGTAAGCCAGTGCTCACGACCGTTTGTCCTGGGGAAGGGGCACCTGCCTAGTTGCCCCACCCAGGGGGTAAGCCCAGGCTTGGGGGTGGTGTGCGGGCGATGGGGGCTGAATTGCCATAGGGCAATGGTAACGGGATGTCCGGGAAAAATAAATAAATAAAAGTCATTATGGGAAAGGCGATTTGTTTGGATGGATGATGGCTTCAGAAACAAAAAGAACCAAAGGGAGGGTATTCAGAGGAAAAATTTGCTCATTTTAAAATTGAAGGTAATGGGTAGGAGGACTACCAGTGAGGAAGTGGGAGATGATCTGCTTCTTGTTTGACTGCATTACTTAAATATATGCAGACTGATGAGTTCTTGGTGTGCACTAGTATCTTTGGATTGTATGTTGCATGCCACAACCTAGTAGCACCCCTTAGAAGAAATGTGAATTCCAGTGTGTGAAGTAACATAAAAGGTTTGACCAGGCTATTTTTGGATTTGTATGAGTTCTTAAACTCTTAAATGAGGAACATATGCTGCATAAATGGAATTTGAAACATTGCAGGTTGAAAAGAAGTGTGGTGTCTGAAGTAAAATGATTTTAACACCACCAAAAACAATGAACAGTGAGTTTATTTTTTTCTCCACAAAGAAGACTTTTGAAGGAAACACCCAGGGTGACTGAAAAGTGAAGGTGAGAGACTCCCTCCAGATAACAAAGACTCACTGGAAGACCAACATCTGGGAAGGAAGAATATGGTGCCCGCCCACATAGATTGAGAAACAGAGTCTGTCTGTTTAAGACCATGCTCGTATTATCTGGCTAAATGGGCAAACGTTAGGGGAGAGAGGAGCACATATAGTATTGCGTTTTAAAGGCCCATCTATTGTTGACAAGGAAGTGTACGCAGCCAAAGAGAAAAACAGTCTTTGAAATACTAGATGGTTATAAAACCAGATTGGTGATGCCTCCTCTCTGGAGATGAAATATGACAGCAGGAGGCCCAGAAATTGTAATTCATAGCATCCCTCCATTACTACACAGTGTGTGTGTGTGTGTGTCTACAATGAAAAAAAACACACACATAGTCTGTATTTAGGGACGCTCTTGGACTATAAAACATTTTACAATTTGAGGGAATCCTGCTGTCACCTTCCATCTCTGCATCATTTTCTAGTACTTTGTGGAGGTTTTTGTGTTATTTGCTGGTGGAGGGCCTCACTTCACCGTGCAAACTGCAGTAGTCTTCCTAACCTCCCCCCCCCCCCCAAGTAGATACATAGACAATGATCACAGGAAAAGGCCTGTTGGCTTATGCATCTATTTATCTGTTGTGCAGTACAGTAGACTGGTTAAGGGAATTGTGTGTCTGTGACATTTTAAAGGCATTATAAATATTTAACTAACAGTGCACCTCTCAAGGCTGTCACATGGTTATAATGGTCTTTAAAGGCCTAAGTAATGTCTGAGAATTTAAGGCTTAAGTCTAATCAAAACAGAATGGAACTGGACCACAAATACAGTAAGATCAAGTGTTAAAGGGTACTTACAATAACAGTTCATGTTACAGTGAACATTCTGACCTATACATGTTTATTCCATTTTACATGGTCTCTTATTCCATGTTATTTTCTTGTATAATAGCCTTCTTTCCCCATTTGAAATATGTGCCTTAGTATGTTTTTACATTTGAAATAATAAAAGGGGAATGCCTTTAAATATTGCTCTGACCAGGTTTTAATAAATAATTTAAGCCATCTTTCCACACCTATTATCCCATAAGGTCGGAGAGCGGTGACATTTTGAACTGTGTGGTAAAAAAAACCCAGAAAGATTACCAATGAAAACCTGGACCAAGCCATGTTAAGGGAATGCTCATTTTATTTAGATTAGGTGGAAAAGCAGAGTCGAGGGAGGGCATCAACAAGGCATAGGATAACGGCAATCAATCATTGAATAAAACAAATACTGTATATGTCAAAATGTTCAGCTGTAACACATGCACTACTGCTAGTGTTTTCACTGCACCTTCCCAAGCCAACATCTTCTCCTGCACAAGTACAGCACAAGCAGTTTTTTAAATGGTGTGCTTGCATAAATTATTTGCTGCATGCCTAGGGCAGGGATGGATGGCATTGGCCAAAGGGTGAAAATGACAAGGGAAGGAAAGAATGCAGAAGTGTGTAAGAGGCAGATAAAAGAAAGATGCAAAGCTGCAAAAATGAGAAAGCATCTAGGAGAGGACAGGACAGATAGTGCAGAAACTGAGGATGCATGAGCAGAAAGAAACAAGTGTTAAAGGAGAACTGTGGAAGATGCTGAAGTTGTGTGTATGCATGTCTTCTCTTCATTATTTCTTTATGTGAATGTGAAAAAGCATTAGCACAAGAAAATGGTTATGAGCAGCAGAACCTCACCACAGTCATTTCCCATGTCTGCTGACAAGTTTATTACCTGAAGGAGTTCCTGCACAATAAGATCCTGCAATATGCCTGCTTCAGAATAGTATCTTAGCTGTTGGGAGTCCATCTTTAATAAGGTAAGTGCATTTCTCTATATATTTTTGTGCTTCTTTCAAAGAACCTAAAGGTGAAATGTAAACTGTTTCCATGGGCAGATTACTGTTAATATGTTTATGTTATGGTGTGTATATGTCTAAAATGTAAATTTCACACATTATCTGTTTCATCCCATAATTGTATTATTTGTGTTGAGCTGCCATGTTATCAATAGATATGACGCTATAAATGGTAGATGGTCTAGCTGAAACAGCCGTGCTGTCAACAGTGATCATGTGATCACAAACATCACAGCCCCTGCACATGGCAAATTCTGTCAGCGCTAAAGTATCAGCTGTAACCTCTGTCTGATGTCATCTCATTTTGCTCTTGACCTGTCCATGTTTATAATTTCAATTGAAATCAATATTGTGAGTGCTGGTGTTTTTTTAAAGACGATCTGTCTGAGTTAGTTTTTTTTCTCCTCATTTCTGCCTTGCTAATACATTTTGTAGGTTGCAAGTTTGTTTTTCAGTCTGCAGTTGACAGTTTTGTGGCAGGGCATTGCAGGATGCGATGATGAGTGGAGCTGAATGTATTTAAATTTCACCATTACCTGAGTAAAGATTGTTTTTCATCTATCTCTTTCATTAAAGTATTTGACATGTTTTCTAGACACACAGACTGACAGTGGTTTAATGTATATGCCAGTACCTGAACGGACAATTGTGTCTCATAGCCAAGGATGAAAGGGACTTGGCAAGGTTGGAGGAATGGTCAAAAATATGGCAGCTTAGATTCAATGCAAAGAAGTGCAAAGTAATGCAACTGGGAAACAAAAACCCAGGGGAAGAGTACACAATGTGGGGGAGGTACTAACAACAACAAAAATGGAAAGGGCCTGGGGGTAGTCATATCAGATGACCTAAAGGTAGGCAGGCAATGTGAGAGGGCAGCAAGGAGGGCTGGGGGGATACTGGGATGCACAGGGAGAGGCATCATCAGTAGAAAACAGGAAGTTGTTATCCCTCTGTACAGACAGTTGGCAAGACCCCATCTGGAATATTGCATGCAGTTCTGGAGACCCCATCTCCACAAGGACATAGACAGGACAGAGGCAGTCCAGAGGACAGCAACTAAAATAGTGCAGGGTCTGCACCAGAAGTCATATGAAGAGAGACACTAAAAGAGTTTAATATGTACAGTATACCCTCAAGGAAAGAAGGGAGAGGGGTGACATGATAGAAACATTTAAGTACCTCGAGGGAATCAACAAAGTCCAAGAGGGTTGTATCTTTCAGAAAAAGAGATGTGCAAGAACAAGGGGGCACAATTTGAAGATAGAGGGGGGATGGCTCAGGGTCAATGTAAGGAAATATTTTTTTCACAGAGAGGGTGGTGGATGCATGGAACGGCCTTCCTGAGGAGGTTGTGGGGTCAAAAACAGTGGGGGAATTCAAGAATGCATGGGACAGACATAAAGCAATTCTTGTGGGGGGTAGGAGAAAGTAGGCTGTTGGTTAACTAGGATCTGCAGCTTACCCAATAGGTAAGGAAATGAGCAGACTGGGTGGGCCAAGGGGTCCTTATCGGCCATCAATGTCTATGTTTCTAGGTTTCTGTAGTCTTCTTATTGACAGATCTGTGACCAGCTGAGTGTATGAAGAATGTATTCAAAAACTAATTACAGTACTGGATAAAGTTGTGGTGTATGTAATTGTTTTAATATCAGGGTGTGTGGTATATGAGGTGAGGATTTCATATCTGAAGTGAAGCAGCATTGCCTGTTATTCAGTGCATGAGAGATGTTAATGGAAACATTTCAATGAAAGGATCTTGTTTTTTTCTTTGTGGTTTGCAATGTATTATCCTACCAGAACCCCTCAATAGCACTTATTTCTAAAAAGTATAAAAAGTTTCATTTATTAATCACTTACCCGATATGTTCTATGCCACTTGTGTCTTGTTTATGAGCCTTGCATATGCATAGCGTAAATTAACTATCTGCTTGCTTCACATTTCTTTTCTGCTTTACTCTGTGTCACCAATTTCTGCTTCAAACTGTTACAAACACAGACCTCAAATGGATTAAGCTTTTTGTTCTTTACTATCTGTCATCTGTTTTTTCATAGTTTGGCTTCGTTTTCCGAAAACAAATGACCCTCGCTACCCATTGCACCCCCAATTACAACCAACACATGTGATGATGATACTTGTTTATGAATGTGGCTGTTTATCAGTATTTCCCCTTGAAACTACTATCTCTAACTAGATTTGTTGCGTGTCCTTAGACATCCTAGCAACTATATATAACTCTGATGGTGAATGCGTTATGAAGTAGTGACTTGTTCTTCACATCATTTAGTTCATCTTACTTGAATGTGCTGTTTTACAATTACAACATGATATAATGTCTCCACGTAAAGTGTCTTGAGCACTTTCATGAGGAGTTTGATATTTTCATTGTTTGTATTGTTTTCTGCTACGTTATGCTACTTTATGATAACTGTTATGTTCTCATCTATTGCTATTTGCTTTATTTGTATAAAAGTTCACGGTTTAGTATAATGCAAGTTCTAAGTCCCTTTTTATTATATAAATGGATTTATACAGTAATATTTATGTGGTATTTCATAGTGTTTTTTATTTGGTGCTCCAAGGCATTAAATTGACTTTACATTTCTGTAATTGTATTAGATGTTTGCTATATTTACTGCATCATTTTTATGTACAGTTGCTCTATCGCTTCACAGCCCCATTCACAAGCTCTCACATAATATCATTTATTTATTTATACTGTCACTTATAGAGAAAAGTTGTGCAATATGGCTAAATAGGGGTATATAGAACAATGTAAATGTTTTTGCATTTACCACATAATCTGACATTCAATTATTCCTCTGTCTTTCCCATGAAGAATTATGTATTCACATTGCCTCTCTCTCAGTCTACCCTGTTGCGTAGTTATACACTTTGACCCCTACTCTGCCTTTATAAGTTGTATAACTTCATCTTCTTCCCTTCTCACCTAGTACTCCTGTGACCCTTTTTTTTTCCGCCCCCTACAGAAGGCGCCACTCTTTCCCCTTTTCTGTCATTTCCCTCATAAATAGAGTATGTATGTTATGGTTACTAAGTCTATTCCCACCTCCACCATTGTAGTCTATACATAATCAGCCTTGTTGCTTATACTTTGAGCATTTGGACACATTACTCCCTATGTTGTGTTGTCACAACACCGAACCTTTCCCTTATGCCCACGTCTAGTTTGGCCATTATGATTGTCAACTCCAATTGTCTCGACAAACCTCGGACAACCTGTTTTGTTCGCTTCATCTGTTGATTTAATTTCCTCACCAGTCTTGCTATTAGCCTTGTTTGCTCCTCTAGGTGTGGCTGTGTATATGTCTGCCTACCTTTTTTTACTCTTTATCCTCATTTAGTGTAAATGCATTCCAATGTATAATTTAAACCTGTCCATAAATACTTCAGATCCGTCACTGGATGGATATGGGGGCGGGTTGAGGACTGGCTGTTGGGGAGACAACAGAGTGTAGTTGTTAGGGGTGTAGACATCCAAGTAAAGACAAGTAACTTGTGGGGCATCAAAGGGATCGATCAGTCCTGGGTACTGTTAGTTCAATGACTTCATTGGAGACATCGCACATCGCATAGGCGAACAAGAGTAAGAACAGCCTGCTCACAGATGACACTGAATTTTGCAAAAGTGGACAGTGAGGAAGGGAGGCAGGTGCTCATGTAGTATCATGCAAAACACAAACACTGGTCTACAGAGCGGTAGCTGGGGTTTAATGCTAAGAAGTGCAAGGTCATGAACCTTGGAGCCAGCAATCACAGGACTAGATACTGTCTTGTGGGAGTGCAGGTAGCAGCTTCAGAAGAGGAAAAGGACCTTGGAGTGATAGTCACCAGTGACATGAAGCACAGTGTAGAATGTGCTTCCTGTCACTTGTGGATAGTGAGGCTTAATAAAGAGGAGGATAGGTGGGCAGAGGATGACAGTGAAAAAGCATGGGATACTGAACGAATACTTCTGCTCAGTATTCACAAAAGAAGAGGAGGCGGAGGTATCTAATCCAATCAATAGAAGCACTCAGGATAGGGGGGCCGATACCAGTCCATTCACAGAAGAAAGAGTTCTGAAAGAACTCCTAAAACTGAAGGTGGACAACGCAATGAGGCCTGACTGGATTCACCCCAGAATTCTAAAAGAAATAAGGGGAGAACTAGTGACACCACTGACTACCCTTTTTAACAAATCGTGGGAGGATGGTGTGGCACCTGAGGACTGGAGGAGGGCAGATGTAATTCCCCTTTACAAAAGTGGGAGCAAAGCAGAGTCAGGAAACTACAGACCTGTTAGCTTGACCTCAGTGGTAGGGAAAATGATGGAATCACTTCTGAAAGAAAGAATTGTTGAGTATCTAGATGTCAGCGGGGCACAGGACCCAAGGCAGCATGGATTCACAGTGGGAAGGTCATGTCAGACAAATCTACTAGATTTCTTTGACTGTGTGACCAAAGTAGTAGGGACTGTGGGCATGGCCTACTCAGACTTTAGCAAGACATTTGACACAGTCCCACACAAAAGATTGATAAACACATTAGCCAGCCTGGGAGTGGGTCCCAGGGTGGTAGCCTGTGTAAAACATTGGCTGGTCAACAGGACACAGAGAGTAATAGTAAATGAAGTCCACTTCAAAGAAAGGGGGGGTTACTAGCGGGTTACAGCAGGGTTCAGTACTAGGACCTGTCCTTTTGAATGTCTTTATAAGTGACATTGTGGAGGGAATTGAGGGAAAAGTATGCCTCTTTGTAGATGACACAAAGATCTGCAACAGGGTTGATACATAAGGGGGGGGTGAAAGGATGAGAAGGGACTTGGCAAGGTTGGAGGAATGGCCATAAGTATGGCAGCTTAGATTCAACGCAAATAAGTGCAAAATAATGCACCTGTGAAACAAAAACCCTGGGGAAGAGTACACAAATGGGGGTACTAACAACAACAAAAATGGAAAGGGACCTGGGGCTAGTCATGTCAGATGACCTAAAGATAAGCAAGCAATGTGAGAAGGTAGTAAGGAAGGCTGGGGGATACTGGGATGTATTGGGAGAGGCATCACCAGTAGAAAACAGGAAGTTGTTATCCCTCTGTACAGACAGTTGGTGAGACCCCATCTGGAGTACTGTGTGCAGTTCTGGAGACCCCATCTCCACATGGACAGAGAAAGGTTGGAGGTAGTCCAGAGGAGGGCATGTAACGTCCATCCTGAGGAGGTTGTGGCGTCAAAAACCATGGGGGAATTTAAGAATGCATGGGACAGACATAAGACAATTCTGGTGGGGGGTAGGAGGAAGTAGACTGTTGGTTAACTAGAATCTGCAGCTTATACAATAAATAGGGAAATGGGCAGACTGGGTGGGACAAACGGTCCTTATCTGCCATCAAATTCTATGTTTCTATGATGGTAGCAAGGTCAAATTGGAAGCTTGGGTGCATTGCCAGTGGTATCATCTTTAGAAATGAGGAGGTCATCATGCCCCTGAATATACCTCTGGTGTGGCCTCACTTGAAGTACCGTGTGCAGTACTGGGGTCCATAATGGAGGGCTACAAAAAAAAAGGCTATGGGACTAAGGGTGGTTGCCTTATAAGGAAAGATTGAGGAAGCTCGACATGAACTCGCTGGAGTGAGAAGGGAAAGGGAGGACATGCTAGAGACATTGAAGTACTTGGAAGGCATTAACAAAGTCATAGAGATAGGATTGTTAAGCTTAAAGGGGGTATGGTCACTGGGGGACTCAGTCTTAAGATGGAAGGGGGAAGGGTTAGGAGGGAAATGAGGAGGCGCTTCTTCACAGACAGAGCTGTGGCGGGATGGAATGCACTGCCGGATGAGTTAATTGAACTGACGACAGTGGACAGCTTTAAGTGATGTTGTGATATAGTCAGGGACATTGTTAGTATTGACAAGAACACAATTTGGGGAAGGACTGGGTTTGGTGGGGGCAGCTGCAGTAGCATTAAACTGAGTTTGGCATAGTTGGCAGGCCTTATTGACCTGTGAGACTCTTTCTGCCGGCAATTTCATATGTACGTATGTCCGTATGACATGGACTGATGACTACACTGGGCCTAATCTCTCCGTGTTTGTCATCAGACCCCAAGTAAAGACAAAACACTCCTCTATACATATGTTCCTCATTCATTTGTTAGATTCCCCAATTTTGGAGATCCCCATTTTCTCCCTTGCTGTGTACAGGCAGCACCACCCAGAAGATCACAAAGCTTGCTACCTGTTCAATACCTCATCAGACGGGTCCCTCAAATTGATTTCACTCTGTATCTACTGTATCTGTTCCCATTTTCATGTTTTTTTTGGTGGGTGTAACAGTTGAATGTTAGAGTTGTAGTTAGGCATTTGCTATGTATTCATCATGCCATGAATTGTTACAGGTGAAAATGCAAAGATTATGATTTATTTTGTGTGACATGCTGTCTGGGATGTTGTCATTATGATGATATTTGCATTACTGCAATTTTGCTGACAAAACTTCTTTGTTGTTTGTGTTTTGTTTTCTTCTTATGTTACCTAGTTTGGACAATGGTTTATTGTGCATATCCTCACTGAAAGAACGATGACAACAATGGAAAATTTTTATTTATATTTCCTAAAAACAAAAAAAAACAGACACGCTTGGATAAAAGCATGTAGGCATGAATTAAGTTGGTGTCTATTCGATAAATCAGTCCTGTGTGAGGATCATTTTCAAATATCAGATTATACCATGATACCCGAACTAGTCCATCAATGTGGGTATCGTCATTTAGATCTGAAGAAAGGAGCGGTTCCTAAAAGCATATCTTCAGTCCCTAGCCCCAAGCAAAGAAGACCTGGTGATTATTTTAAAAAACGTACCATACCATACCATCATGTATGAAAATGTACACCTGAAAATCAGCACATTGTACCACATACGAGTTCATGTTTCTTATTATTCTTGTTTTGTATAAAACAGATTCTAGACAGCACAGCATCAGTAGAAACAGTGTCTGACTGCAGTAATATGGACATAGATTGTATACAGACAAAAAAATGATATCAACTCTGCTGAAAGAATGGAAGTTGTTACATCTGGATGTGATGTGGAGTCCAAGCAGCTCCTGAAGTAAGTGAACATTTTCATCGTTTTATTTCTTGGATGTATATAAGTCAGTCATTAATTTAAAAATTGACAATGTGGACTTTAATTGGTAATGTAGTTATTTACACGTGTGTATTCTGTTCATATGATATATGATAGTGGTAGAATGACATTCTGTCCATATGAGCAATGGTGTATACAGACAACCTCACTTTACACATTTATGAACATACAAAATTTGCCAGCAGATAAAGGCCTAATGGTCCATCAAGTCTTGTTGAATGTGCAGTTAGCACCCCTTATTCTGCAGTTACCCCCCATCCCAGCCTCACCCTCCGTTGACCATTCCCATTGATCTGTCCCATCCCCTTTTGAAGCAGCTTACTGTTCTACTGGATACCACTTCCATCGGTGACGCATTCCACCCAGCTACCACCCTCTCCGTAAAAAAGTGTCTCCTCATCTCCCTCCTGAACTTTTCTCCCTCTAGTCACATATCGTGGCCCTGTGTGTCCCCCCTCTTCTTTACTTTGAACAGCCCCTCCATACATGTCTTGCTTATTCATTTCATGTACTTGAAGGATTCAGTCATATCTCCCCTGTCCCTCATCTCCTCCAGCAAATACATGTACAACTCCCTCAGCCTCCTCTCGTTTGGTAAGTCCCCCAGTCCCTGCATCATCTTTGTCACCCTGCGCTGCACCCTCATCTAGTAACTTAATGTCCCTTTTCAGGTACGGGCACTAGTACTGCTTGCAGTACTGCGGGTGCTTTCTAACTAATGATCTATAACAGTGGCAGAATCACTTCCCTCCTCCTCCTTGATATACCCCTTGCAATGCAACCCAGCATTTTGCTGGCCTTGGCAGCTGCCTTCCTATTTTGTGCTGAGTTGTTCATTGACCCCTTAATGAGCGCTCCCAGATCATTCTCCTCCTCTGTTTCAGCTAGCTGCACCCCCCCCCAAAAAAAAAAGCTGGTAGCTCATTTTTGTTGTCACAAAAATACAGTACCCTGTGCTTTTTGACATTGATTCCCATTTGCCAGGTGTCCGACCAGGTTCCCTGCTTTGCCAGAGCACCCTGTAACCCCTACCATCCCCCTATATTTTCCAACACCACTATCATCTTGGTGTTGTCAGCAAACAGCCTGGACTTGCCACTGATGCCTAATGATATGTCTGCAATAAATATCCCAAACAGCTTCCTCCCCATCTCTCGCTATCCAATCCACATCTTCCTCATGCTCAATATTTCCCCTTACCACCCCTGTTGTAATTCCCACAGTAGAACTTCCCCACTCTCCATTTCATCCAGACTTCTACAAGTTATTATGCCAATCTCATCACCTCCCTCATCCTACTTTCCCTATAGTACCACAAAATGATTTTCTGAATACCCTTTTCCTATACCTGCTACTTTCCTCTTCATACTAGCCCACTTCCTCCTTACGACTATATGACTGTTGCCACTTCTACTCCTCCCCTCACCAGTCCCTTACACCTCCTTCCTGTAATCCTTTTCACTTGGCCTGAGATCCCTTGATGCCATTTCCCTTTGGCCCAGGTCCCCCTGTCCCTGCTTCACTTCTACTGACCCTCTCCTCCTCATGTACATATGTGTACAGTAGTTGTAGTGTATTGTGAAATGCTGTTATGCATGAACTTCCATGCCTGGAATATGTTTGATCTGCTTCAATATTGACATCATATGGTGTTATACTACAACCCACGTGGGAGAGGAGAGGAGAGCAGTCTTCTGGATGCTCGATCCTCTCCTTCCTTTGCCGACCCCCAATGGCCAGAGTCTGTTCCTGAACATGGGTTTCCAGCTTTGCATGAGATAAGGTCCAGCGCCTCAACCCTCAGTGCCATTAGCCCGGCAAAAACATTTGTCTATGCAACGTTTTGTTCAACTGCATAGTTATTTGGGGATGCCTTACTTGTGACGAATGTTTCTTTAACATGTTACAAGGGTTGTAATTCTGAGCCCTTGCTGTCAGATTTGTGCAAACAAAGTTGTCAAAAGAAAATTCACGCTACTTTTAAATAACATCTTAATTCTTACTTACAGTGTGTTAAAAAATCCAGACAGTTACATGTGACAAAAGTCGAGATACTCAAGTTAGAAACTTTATTCGTACTGCAGACAAAGGCACACAATGTGATCTACTACCCATCCTGTGCTGCCTGTCACAGTCTGTGCAATGCAGCTCCTCAGATTTTGAGTCCAGCAGTGATGATAATAATGACGCTGATGATGATTTTGACTCGTTCACATCATCCGACCATGAAGTTCAAGGAAAACAGAACCCAGAATGGAGGTCTGTCCCTGGTGTATCTGATTATTCTAGTACTGAGGCATCACAGGAAAGTCACCCAGGGTACTACTGAATTAATTTATTTCTTTTGTTGTGTGGTGGTAGTTACAGTATATTTGACTTAGACATATGCACGTGTAGATGTCTATGGTTGACCACTTTTTTTTTTAATTTCTTTTTATTGAAAGAGTTTTTCCACATACATACATAATGTACATATTATTGTTTCTTTATGCATTACATAGGATTAAATGCTATGTATAGTGATAAGTATAGTTGTCATGAAGCTTCACCTTGAACAGTAGGACTGTGGAGATCAGTTCCCTCCATATGTTTATTATGCTAGGGCACAATTAGATTTACAGTAGGAGCTCTGCCGACATGCTGTTCCCTATACTGGGTCAATCCTTCCTCATGATAATACTTAACTATGGTTCGTCATGGTCATAAGTCTACTACAGCTTTAGATGCATGTTATGTCCAGCGCCCCCATTTTTAGGTAAATGATGTGACCCCTGCCGCTGCTCAGCATTAAAATTTTCAGATTTATATATTTCTGACATTATTAGTTTCCAATCCTGAACAGTTGGGATCTGGGTCCTCATCCAATGCCTCGTGATAGCTTTCTTGGCTGCAATAAAACATATCGGTAATATAGTGCGTCCCCATCGGGGAGCATGGTCTGGGTAAATCCCCAGGAGAAACTCTCCAGCTGTGAGTTCTATTGGCTCTGAGAACAAATCAGCTAGCTCATTTTGAAATGTAAGCCAAAAGGGCATAAAGCGTAGACATCACCAGAACACATGATCCAAAGTAGTGACAAGGCAACCGCACTCTCTCCAGCACCTCCCATACTCTTCCGGAAGGTATTTCAGAAGGACCGCAGGGGCCCTGAAATATTGGGAGTGACATTTCCATGAAAATTCCCTCCAGTGGGGGGAGGTTACAGATTTTAACTCAGTTAGAGAGGACTGAGACCAAATGTCAATAGGTATCTCCATATCGAAGTCTTTATTCCACGTGTCTAAAATAGAGGCTGTGGAGGTAGGGAGCCCACTTCTCAGTTCACGATAGATAAGACCTATTATGTGAGATCCCAGGTTCCCCTTATTTGCCTCCATGAAAAGTTTTAACAAGTCTGGTGTTGGGGAGGGTAGGGCTGGGGGTATTATTCTGTTTTGGAGAATGTGATTTTAAATTTGAAAGTATCAAAACCTGTCTGTATTATCAAGGGGAAATAGGGACTGAAGTTTGTCAAAAGAGGTAATACCCTCCAGAGAGAAAAAATGGTAAACATGAGTCAACCCAATATCTCGCCATAGAGCGAAGGTATGATCCATATATACAGAAGTAAACATTTCGTCTTGGGATATTAGTTTACAATATTCATATATTTTAAGGATTGGCCTGGATTTTCTAATCCATTTCCATATCTTGTAGGTCTGTGCTGTAATTCCTGTTAAGGCTGAATGACTAAGTTACCTATCATCAGAGGAAAAGAGGATCCTCTTAACATCTTGTAGATCATTTAACTGAAATTCTATAATTTTCCTAGGTGACTGACTTGTATGTGTCAGTCAGCCACAGGATCAATGTTCTTAGAAATGTTGATTGGGCATATAAACAAAAGTCTGGGAGGTTCAGTCCACCCTGAGATAGAGAAAGTTTTAGGATGGAAAGTTTAATTCTAGGGCGGTTCTTTCCCCATAAGAAATTCAGTATCATTCTGTTCCAGGATATAAAGTAGAATTTTGAAGGGAAGAAGGGGATGGTCTGAAGTAGGTATAAAATTCGGGGGAGAATATTGATGCGTATTATAGGAATTTGTTGGTGAAGTGGAGCGTATGCTGTGGCCCACCTGTCTAAATCAGCCTGAATCTGAGTTGTAAGGAGTTCATAATTAACCACTTCCAAAACTCCAGGGTCAGTAGAAAGATGGAGGCCCAGATATTTTATTTTGGTGGCACGCCACCTAAATGGGGAGGTCTTTTTTAACTGCAGAGATGGGGAGAAGTTGAATGAAAAGATTTCTGTTTTGTTTACATTCAATTTAAAGGCAGATAATTTTTCAAACCGGGTTAGGATCCTCCATGCTGTCGAGATGGATTGAGAGGGAGTCAACAAGGTCAGCATTACATCATCTGCAAACATTCCTATTTTGTATTCTTGTTGGCCAATCGGTATCCCCTCTACTGAGGGGGTATTAAGCAGTAGGGATGCCAGGGGTTCTAGAAACAGAGCGAAAAGGTATGGGGACAATGGGCAACCCTGTCTAGTCCCTCTTCCTAAAGAAAGCAGAGGGGACATTGAGCCATTAACTCAAACGTATGCTTTTGGGGGCGTCTATATTTTTGTTAAACATGAAATAAATTGGGAGGGAAAGTGAAACATTCTGAGGGTTTCCCATAAAAAGGGCCATGACACATGATCAAACGCCTTCTCAGCATCTAAACTTATAAATACCAAGGGAATTTGTCTGGTACGGACGTATTCCTGTAGTAGCAGGGCTCTACGAATATTATCAGATGTGTTTCTTTTTTTGATAAAGCCAGATTGATCCGGGTGTATGATTTGGGGAACTATTGTTTCAAGTCTGGAAGACAGTATGGCTATATAAATTTTATAGTCAACATTAAGAATTGAGATAGGATGGTAAGACCCCAGGTCTGAAGGGTCTTTTTTGGGCTTTACTATCAGGGCTATAGTTGCAAATTCCCAGGATGGGGGCACAGACCACCCTGAGAGATCTCGATGAAGAGCTCATGAAGTTTTGGGATCAATTCTTTTTTAAAATTTTTATACCACTCTGTGGTATAACCATCTGGTCCTGGGCATCACCCTGGATTTAGTTTTTTGATGGATTCTTCAATCTCCAGTACCAAGATACGGGATTCTAAAGTCTTGATTTGGAGGGATGAAAGAGTTGGGAGGTTCACCTGTTTTAAAAACTGTATTGATTCATTATGGGGGAAGGAGGAGGGAGGGGAGTATAGACTAGTATAATATTCAAAGAGGGCCTGTTGAATATGTTCATCGGAATGATGGATCTTTCCAGAGATGGGATTTCTGAGTCTTAAAATTGTTGATGAACCTTTTCTTGCCCTTAACTTTCAGGCTAGGTGTTTAATGCTCCTGGCCCCCCTCATGAACTGTTTGATGAAGATAATAAAGGGACTGGTGTACCTTCTTGTCAATAAGTTGCTGAAGAGCTGCCTTTGTGTTTCTTATTAATATTTGCAGGTCAGCATCTCCATCCCGATATAACATCTGATAGTTTTTTAATTGGGTCGATAGTCTGGGAAACTCAAATTCTCTCTCCTTATGTTTTCTGGATGAGTAGGATATAATTACCCCCAAGATGGTGGCCTTCATCGCATCCCATTGCATGGCTAGGGAAATATCTGGTTCTGAATTTTCTGCAAAGAAGAGGGAAAGTCTGGAGGAAAGGTTCTCCATGAATTCTTTATCTGATAATATTGAGGGGTTAGGTCTCCATAAGGAGTTCTTCTTTTTCTTCTCTCTTCCCGTATCCAGAGAAATTATCAAGGGATGATGATCTGATATTAGTTTGGAGCCGATGCTAATGTCGTGTATTAAAGATAGATGTTCACATGTTGTTATGATGTAATCTAGTCTGGAATGGGATTTAAATCTTGGGGAATAATAAGTGAAACCTGAGCTTGAGGGGAATATCTGTCTCCAGACATCCACCAGACCCAGGTGTTCGATGGTAGACCTGAATTGTCTGGCAGTCGTACTATTTCTGTGTTTTTGAGGATTTGAGCAATCGATATCCGAGGCTAAAGTCAGGTTCAAGTCCCCCCCATGATCAACTGACCCTGAAGGAGGTCAAGCAATGAGGATATGAAGCCCCTATAGATTGGGAAATTAGATTGGGGAGGGAAATATACACTGGACAGCATTACTTGTTTGCCATACAATAACCCTCAAATTATTACATATCAGCCTTGTGCATCAATGTGAGTTTGTTGCATCTCAAAAGGGGTATTCCTTGGAAAAAGAATTGCTGAGCCTCTCTTCCTCCCCCGGGATGCGATGAGGCCACCACTCTTTATCTCCCCCCAATTCAGTTTAAGGTGCTCTGTTTCAGAAATGTGGGTCTCTTGAAGAAAAATCAGGTCTTTGGGATTTTTACATAAATATTGCATGAGCCTTGCATGTTTAATCAGGTCATTTATCCCATTAATGTTATGGGATATAATTTTGATCAGATTTATTACTCCCATTTTTTGACCCACTTGATAATTAGCTTTATGTTACTTTTTTCCCACCAGGGTGAAGATGAGGACTATCGTATAGACCACACTACCCTACCATCAAGGTTTGTTTCTCACAATAAAGCCAACAATGCAACAGTGTTATGCATATGTTTCAATAAAAAATATTTAAAGAATACTGTTCCATTGTACGTGTGGTTTTTTAACCCTGCCGATTGACAACCTTCAATTGTTATTACTTGCTTGTAAATTTTTAGATGAATAAGAACACAATTCACCACATGACCACAAACCTGGTCTATAAACTGGATTAATCGTAACCAACTAATTACAGAAGTAACATTTTTAAAATAAACTAAAGTAAGAACCATAAGGGTGCAACCTATATACACCCTTTCTTCTATGTGCAAACCTATGTATAATTTGACCTTCAATTGGGAGGAGCTCAAATAGAGCTTCTCCTGTGGCATCATGTCCTTAGATCCACATGGATCAGGAGAGGAGTGAAGGGGTTCCTAGCTTGACCCCAAATAAAAATGTATTCTGGGTCAGCAATAGAGCCCCTAAAGGAGTGATATCTTGATCACTCCAAAAAAGGTCCGGTGTTACCATTTTGGATGTCTAGAAAGGTCTCCTGAGAGACTCACTGCCTTGGCCCCCCTTATTAGGCTCAGTAGGTTTAGCATAATGGGGAGAAAGAAAGAAGAAAAAAGGCGGGAGTCTGATACAATAGAGGACAGGAAGTCTATCCGACTCCACGTTTTCACATGTTCGGAGTATATATACAAGAGAGCTAGCACATTTATAGTCAGCCCAAGACCATGGTGTCTAAATGACTGGGTGCCAAACCCTCACATGGTCCCTTTAAAGGGAAGAGATCACTCAGGGTTGTTTTCCTTGTATTCACAGGATTGATTGTTAAGGGCCTATGGGAGAAGAGAACTTGAAGAGCCGAAGGGAGAAGGCAAGGAAAGTCCACCCGGAAGGAGTGAGTATAACTGCTCCTCCACAGTGGTGTACTGCCCCCTTCCCACCTATTCGTTCGGGCTCACGACCAGTATAGCCAGGGGCTTTTAATCATATTATCAGTTATCTTTTGAGTTACGATCCAATGGAACCCCCACAATATGAGAATTAGATGTTGTTTGGGATTGAGGGATATTATGCAGGAGCAGGAGAGCCCCTGCGCCAGGATGGGATCCCATAGATAACCATTTTTCAAGTGGGGGGGACCAATTCATCACCCCCAAAGCTCAAAGACATGGGAGAGCAAAACCCCAAGCCTGGTCACATTCCACTTGGGCTCAATGTAAGAGTTTGACTGACTGGAAAACCATCATATATAGCTGCCAAGAGAGAGGAATGTTGCAGACCTGTATGCCAATGCCTGCAGGACTGATTAACGGGGGCTCATAGGTTACACTCCCCCCATCCAACCACTCCACCCTCCCTCCGATGCAACCAGGAGTTGTCGTATAAAACTACCAAGAGTGAGGCATATCGCTAAACTATTATACTAATCCCTCTGAGATTGAGTAAAGGGGGTCCATAAGATAGAAGGAATGATTTTACCATAGTAGCAAGGCAACCGTGATTTATCCAGCATGAAGGGGGGAGGAGAACCCCCCCCATGAAAACCATCCCGTGCAAAGAGGAAAAAATAACATTTTTACAATCATGGTTCTCAGGGCATTAATACCTCAAATGTTAAAGTTTGCCTTATGGGCTTATGGAGTCTATGCTCTCCCCACCCCCCCGTCAAACCCTCCACCATCTCTCCGATATAGCTAGGAGCACTGAAGTCAGTTAGTCCAGTGGAGTTCGATTTGTAAAACCACATTTCGAAATATTAAGAGACACTGCTGGTTGGGACCTGGTGGTTTAGAATTGTGACAGCCCTGTCTGTATATCCGAGATAAAATCCCGCAGTTGGCCATTACAGGGCTTCAGAGGGTCAGGGCAGCTGCCACAAGGGCATGGAGGCATCAGAAGGGGAATCAGAGGGAGTGGGACCACACAGTGGGATGGAAAGCCAAGGTAGTTGAGGCGTAATATTCCCTAGTAAGGGAGAACCCCACCATCAGGGAAATTGCTCTTAGTCCAAATGGCAACCCAGGGCCAAACACAGTAATGAGAGGAATTGGTAGTTGCCTGGACTATGGGTAGTGACACTCGTTCCACGCCATTGGTGGCCCCCCAACACCCAACTTCCGGCCCCAGAAGCCACACCCACATCCATCAACTCACCCCCCACGGACACATTTACTTCAGGATACCTCAGGTAGGCATAGATGGATTGTGAAATTGCTGCAGGCACTGTAAAAGTTCAGCTGTCGATAGGGTTGGGTAAGATGCCTATGCCTTTTCCTGTTGGGCCAATTGCTTCTGATGCTGGTTCATGATATCCCTTGTCTTTTCTGTAATAATCCCCTTTGTTTGTATTTCTGCTGCCTCTTCCAATGCCGATGAGTAGCTTTGAACTCTAGAAGGAAGATGAACCACCAATTTGGCAGAATAGGGGGTTTTAAAATGAATTTTCTTGGATTTCAATATGGGAAACAGCGGTCTATAGTCTCTGCGTTGCCTCTGTGTAAAAGGGGCGTAGTCATTGTCGAATAGCAGCCCGGTTTGGCCCCACATCACCTTACCCTTTTGTACGGCTGACTACTGTTGATATTCAAATAACTTAACCTTCACATTCATTCTCTTAAGATACTAACCTTTCTCATTATACCTATCCCAACCACTCTTGAATTTTCCACACTGACTTCTATAATGCCACCTCTTTAGGTTGTTCATACCAAGTGTTCACCGCCCTACATGTGAATAACCATTTTCTGATCTCCTTCCTAAGCTACTCATCCCCCATTTAGCGAATGGTCTTGCTATTGTTCAAACTAGATTTAATAAGTTCCTCTTTTACTCCTTTATTGCATCTGTTCAAGTTCTTGAATGTCCCAATAATGTCCCCACTTTCTATCCTGTCCATCAGATAGTGCATGATCAGCGCTATAAACCTCTCCTCGTATGACTTACCCTGATAACCAACTATCATATTTTTTAGCCCTCCTCATATGGCCCTTCTCAAAACTGGTTAATGATCATTTTGTGGTGTTTGCATCAGTACTGCACTCAATACACCACATGCAGCCTAGCAAGTGCCCTGCACTAAGGCAGTATGATCCTCGTTCATAATAATATTAGGTAAGTAAGTAAGTAATTGGAACTTTGTTTCTATTTTGGCACCCAATTTCATAGTCTCTGAGATCCATTACAATCACAGGCTTTTCAGGACAAAATAAACACTGTTTTGCTTAATTACTAAGCTAAATTTATTAAATTAGTTACTCATTATCACAAAATGTGTTCTTATAAAGATAGGTATTTATGCCCCCTTTAAATGCCTTATACATTGTGTCTTCCCTCAAAGTTCATGACATTGAATTTCTTAGGTCTGGGACGGTCATCTTGAAATAATGATCCAGCAGGGTTTTCAGTATGGCCTCACCCAGTGACAACATGTACACTGCAAACAGCATCGGTAAACTGATCAAGTTTTGGAGTGGTCCACACTGCCTGAAACTTCCCAACTGGAAGTACAGGGCTGGGCACCCCATTCCCAGACCCACTGACCTGTCCAGCACCAAATATCGCCCCCACCCCACCCCAGCAGGAGGGTTTGCCTCACCTTACAGAAGACCTATCTTTAACTAGAGGGATGGTCCTAGGCCAAATTGATGGGCTCGGGAAAACCGGCAGGAGGTTAGTCTGGCATTGGGATGTGGACGTTAGCTCCTGTGGCCTCAGTCGCATCCAGTGCCTCAACCCTCAGCACCATCATGCTGGCTGCAGTTCCTTATTTGCATCATTGGCCAGACAATTTTCCCTAACTTCTTTGGTTTGATATCTCTGAATTTAATATAATCAAACCTATATTAATTTACTTTATGCGCGATAAAAGTAATGATCTGGCTATGTGATTTTGACATTGTTTTCTTCTCCCTTAGCCTAATGTTGTTGGAATAGACACTGTTATGTTTTGTTCATAATAATTGTTAAAGAATATATTTCTGTAAAACATATTAATATGTGTCATTACTGAATTTTTAATTGGATTATATGATAGGTTGCTTCAGTTGAATGCCAACACACCTCCATAGCAGCAGATAAAGTTTATCATTTATGAATATGCAATGGTTACACTGTTTTCAAAATGCAAGATGTGCTATGCAAGCACATCAGTGTACTTGAAGAGCAAGAGAGGGTCATCAGTGACTTTTTAGATTGTTTGTTGCAATGGAAACCATGACAGTTAGACTAGTTTGCCAGGAAGACTAGGTTTGCTGGCCAAGGCACCTAGCTTCACATGAGCTCTTTTCTTCTAGGTTGCATGAAAGGACAGAGCAAATAACCTTACCAGAGCAAGGAAAAGGATTAAGGCTTCTTTTGGCTAGGCAGATTTACTGTGTGTTGTTATTTTTATTTTGTACTCGCAGGGATTGTTACTGTTTGTTGCTAACATTTTATTGCTTTATTTTTCTCTGATTCAAATTGTTGTTGCTGGGTATACCTTCTGCTGTATTATTACAGGGTGTGCCTACAGGTGTGTGCTTACAGATTACTGCTGCAATCTTCTGATTCAAATTGTCTTTTGCAAGGTATATCTTCTGTTACTGCTTTATTTTTCTCTGTAGCAAAGTGTTTCTTACAGGGTATATCGTCTGTGAAATTATTATAGGTGGTGCTTTACAGGTTTTAGATTAATCTGTCATTAGGATAAGCTTTCAGGGCTACTGCATTTGTTTCTGGCTGATTGTTTCTGCTCTTACCTCCTTGTTTCTTTCATCCATGGTTCTTCTTTTTTGGCAGGGGAAAGGCCCAGCCACCCACCCCCATCCCCAACCACCCCACTTTACACTCCTTTTATAGGGTAGTACAGTCATGACATTTTCTGTAGCAAAGCAGGAAGGAGTGGATCAGAGGGGTATGCACACAGTGACTTCATTTACAGGGGCACTAGTAATTTAACTTGTTATAACAAGTTATACAAAAACAAACAAACAAAACACAAAATCAAACTTTTGCTTTCATTTTCTTCCTTCTAATTACTCTGATCAGGTTTTAAACCCAGCAATTTATCTGGAATGGATATCATTAACTGCAGGTACTATGGAACACTTTTCAGAAGGGCAGTTTTACAGGATTTAGGACACTGTCCTACATGCTGGGCCATTGGAGATCTAAGGGCTCAGCTCCAGGCAGCACGAGCAGAGATTGCGTGCCTCAAATTGCATATTCAAGAGTAAATATATTATAAGAACCGCCCGCTATTTCTCCAATATCCAACAGAAGCACCTCGACCGTAGAGGGTAGTTGGTCCAAGAGATTGGCAGGTGGTTAGGAGGGGCAAATCAGGTGCCCCATCACTCAGTGCTCTCCAACATATCACCTCCACAAATCATATAAAAACTACAAACAGGTATCTGCCTCTATCTCCAAAATCAATCAAAGGGGTAGAGGACACTGCAGAGCAGGACACTGCAGCACAGGAGCTGGCACAACAAAACTCGCCCAAAACAGGAACCAAAACAAAAAAGGCAAAAAGTAAATCCAAAAAACTTCTGATCTTAGGAGACTCCATGATTCAGGGAGTTGATATGTATCTCCAGCCAGGGGTTATGGTCAGATGTCTCCCAGGTACATCAGCATGGAGAGGCACTGACCACATTGTTAAAACTGTTCAGGAAGCAGGAGAAAACATTGACATCCTGGCACACATAGGGACTAACTATCTTGCCAGCCAGTCAGTTGTGGAGACAAGGAACACCTATCATGCATTTCGTCTGGCATCTCCTTCTCTGAGATCCTGCCAGTCTGGAAGAGGGGGTGCAGATGGACGGAAGGTCAGAAAAGAGGCGATAGGGAGCTCAACATGTGGCTCAAGGGCTGGTGCCAGGAAAAAGGACACAAATTTGTAGGGAACTGTCAAAAGTTTTGGGAGCGAAAGTTCTTTAAATTTGATGGACTGCATCTGATTAAGGAGGGAGTCAGTGCATTGGGGCAGAAGTTTGACGTCTTTGCAGAATATTTAAACTAGCAAATGGGGAGGGGGTGTAGCACCCCATACATCGAATGGGAAGAACACCCACCCCCCTCAGCTAGTGGTCAAATAGAAGTTCAGCATGTTTGTAGTTCATTTGCATCACCAGATAAGGAAAAAGGTCCAGCTCTCCATATGACGCACAGGGGAAACGCCAGACCTTGCCCAACAACTAACACACTGAAATCTGTCCAATGGAAAATCATGTACACTAATGCTCGCAGTCTGGGAAACAAGATCCCAGACCTGCAGGCAATAATGACAGAGGCTAAACTGGACATAGTAGCCATTAGCGAGACATGGTTTATTAGTAACCACACTTGAGAGACTTCAGTACCTGGTTATGTACTGTTCAGAAGAGACTGAGGTGCAAAAAGAGGGGATGGAGTGGCCGTTTATGTCAATGAAAATATCAAAGCTACTGAAATTCAGAATACACATAAGGTGCCAGAAGAACTGTGGGTCATGCTGGAAACAGGAAATGGGACAGCCATACGAACTGAGGTTGTGTACAGGCCTCCAGACCAGGGGGACGACATAGACATATTACTGTTAGAAGATATACAAAACACGACAGCTAAAGGAGAGGTTCTGATAATGGGAGACTTCAACATGCCAGATACAGATTGGTCAATACCAGCAGGAACATCTGCCATAGCTAGACACATGGTGGATTTCCTGCAGGGGGAGGGCCTCCAACAACAGGTACAACAACCCACAAGAGACAGGGCTATCCTACATCTAGTACTGATCAACAGGGAAAGGATCACAGATCTCCAGATAGAAGATCACCTGGGGGCCAGTGACCATCACATGGTATGGTTCAATTTGGCCACTACAACTAAATCATCCCATTCCAAGGCAAAAATATGGGACTTCAGAGGAGCTGACTTTGATAAGATGGCCAATAGAGTTAAGCCAGCGGCAAAAAGAAATACAGGTGAGGGGGTACAGGCAAAGTGGGCAAGCATTAAAGATGCAATACTTGAAGTAACATCCCATTGTGCTAGAGAGAAAAGGAAGTACAAAAGAAGAAGGAAACCACTTTGGTTCGCAAAAACAATAGCAGAAAAGGTCAGAGTCAAAAGGCTGGCCTTCAGGAAATATAAGGGAACGCAGCAGGATGAAGATAGGGAGGTATACCAAACTTCCCTAAGGGAAGCAGGGAAGGCAGTAAGGCAGGCAGAGACCCAAACCGAGGAAACACTAGCACAAACAGTAAAAGAATGTGACAAGACTTTCTATAGATACATTAGTGAAAGGAGAAAGTCCAGAGGGTGTATTGCTAAGATCAAAGGGGATAAGAGGGCATGTGAGAAGGAGGAGGAGGACAATGTAAAAGCATCTATCCTAAATAGATACCTCTGCTCAGCATTTACTGAAGAGAAGGTAGGGCAGGGCCCACAGCTCAGCACCATGGACACACGGGGGAGGGAGATGTGCACAAGTCCCTTCACAAAAGAAAGGGTCCTACAAGAGCTCAATAAGTTCAGGGTGGACAAGACAATGGGACCTGATGGCATGCATCCCAGGGTACTAAAGGAGCTAAGGGTGGAACTAGCAGAGCCATTATCAGAACTGTTTAGTGAGTCTCTGAGCATAGGAGAGATCCCAGAAGACTGGAGATGAGCTCATGTGATCCTGCTCCACAAGACTGGTAGCAGGGAGGAGGCAGGGAACTACAGACCAGTCAGTCTTACCTCAGTAGTGGGCAAGATTATGGAGGCACTCCTTAGGGAAAAGATAGTGCAACACCTGGAATCCACAGGAGCACAGAATACAAGACAGCATGGGTTTACAAAAGGAAGGTCCTGTCAAACTAATCTCATAGATTTCTTTGACTGGATAACCAGAGTGGTGGACTAAGGGGGAGCAGTTATAATAATAATAATAATAACATTTATTTAATTATGCGCCTTTCAGAATTTCAAGGCGCTATACATAAAGCGTAAGAACACCAACATCAATAAATACAATAAACAGAACAACAAGTATACGAATAAAAAGGCCAATTACAATAAAACAGGGAATGCCTTATCCCACAAAAAAGCCTTTAAGGTTGATGTCACCTAGCTTGACTTCAGCAAAGCTTTCGATACTGTTCCACATAGAAGATTGATAAGCTGGGTAGGCTCGGGGTGGGTCAGAAGGTGGTCAGCTGGGTGGCAAACTGGTTGATGGGCAGAAAACAGAGAGTGATGGTAAACGGTATACAGTCAGAAGAGATGCAAGTCACAACTGGGGTACCTTAGGGATCAGTCCTGGGGCAAGTTCTCTTCAATATCTTCATCAGTGACATTGCAGAAAGACTGGAGGGTAAGGTTTGTCTGTTTGCAGATGACACCAAGATCTGCAACAGAGTAGATGATCCAGATGGGGTGGGCAGAATGAGAAGAGATCTGGATAAACTAGCAAAATGATTGGAAGAGTGGCAACTGGGGTTTAATGCAAAGAAGTGCAAGATCATGCACATAGGGAAGAGAAACCCTGAAGCCAACTATAGGTTGGGAGGGGAGTTGCTGGCAGTCACAAGGGAAGAAAGAGATTTGGGCGTCATCATCACAGATTACCTGAAATCATCCAAGCAGACCACTAAAGCAGTAGGTAAGGCTAGAGGGATGTTGGGGTATATTAGTAGGGATATCACAAGTCAGAAGAGGGAGGTAATAATCCCTTTACAAGACACTGATTAAACCCAATCTGGAGTACTGCATGCAGTACTGGAGGCCACACCTTCACGAGGACATTAACCAATTTGAGGCAGTACAGAGAAGTCCAACCAAAATGGTGCAGGGACTGCATCAGAAAACATATGAGGACAGATTAACGGAGCTCAATATGTATACCCTAGACCAAAAGAGAGAGAGAGGTGATATGATTGAAACATTCAAACACCTTAAAGGCATTAACAAGGTGAAGGAGTCTAACATTTTCAGTATAAGAAAAATAGCAGGACAAGAAGACACAGCGTGAGATTAGAGGGAGGCCGGTTATGGGGTAATGTGAGGAAGTTCTTTTTCACAGAAAGAGTGGTGAATGCATGGAACAGCCTACTTCAGGAAGTGGTGGATGTGAATACAGTGCAGGGCTTCAAACAGACATGGGATAGGCATAAGGGAGCAATACAGATGAGTATGAATAGATAGGCCATTGACACAGCAAAGGCCGATGGCATATTCATAAGGCAGAAAATGAAATAGGCAGACTGGATGGGCCTTGCGGTCCTTATCTGCCATCAACTTCTATGTTTCTAAGTTTCTGGGAGGATGCCAGTGGGTAATCTTGAGCTGGCAACAGCAATATTTCTAAGTGGTCTAATGCCGTGGAAGGCATATATCATGTTTTCATCTATGAATATCCCAACAATATCATATCGAACATTCTGTTTGATTCAGACATCATACATAATTCCAGCAGCAGAAAAGGTCTGGAAAAACCAACAGAGTGATTTGATAAGAAAATCATCAGAAACATTACATTTGGGAGGTGATGCAAGATGCTGTTCGCCTGGCCACTCCGCTAATTATGGTAACTACAGTCTAATGGACTTAAAAAAACAGAAAATTCTATATATGGAACTCATTCAGGTATTAAAGTACCTCATGATAACATTTTGTAATTCACTGTCATACCTTTCAGACTGATTATTGCAACACAAATTAAACAATAAGGAAACTCCATGGGTTAGTCACCCTCAATGTGTGTAATGAGGCTTGAGGTGGTGTAAGTTAGCAATAAGACATGAAAGTGTGTGCATTATGGTGTAATAATCGCATGTCTCAGATGTGTTATTAGGCACGGGGCATAGCCGAGTGCTGTTAAATGCACTTGAGAAGTGCGATTATTTCACCATGTCACACCCCTGGAGTGTCTTGTTGCTCTTATAAAATGGCATTTAAATACATGATTTAAAATGAATGGAAATAAGAAACAAGTACTATAAAACAATAGCAATTGGCCCTTTTATTGAAGTATGCTTCCATTTTAACTCAGAATACAAAACATTGTCCACATTCTATGTAACTGTGGGGTTAGCTAAAAACATAAAACATAATGAAAAGAGTATGTGGCACACATTTTTGCATAAAAAATAATGTTACCTTGCATTTTAAATCAATACAAGCACTGTTTCTTAATGGAAATATGAGATAATAAAAAATAAGGGTTTACATCATATGTTACTTGATCGGCCTACCAAGGAGGGTGTGACACTCTGGTTGCTGCATTAAAACATAGTTTATATCCATCTTCAAAAAAAAATTACTAGATTAATAACTAAATTTATTTTACTTATGTAACCCCTTGTTACCCGGGGTTACTAGAATCCCAGTAAGACCTAGTGGTAGGCAGGGAAGGCAGCTTGTGAAACTCCAGTTAAATGGGTTTCACACTGTCTCACTCTGTTCTCAGTCTCAGCTGAGACTGAGAGATGACATCACCAATAGAACTGTCGCAGCTGCACAAGCCACATTGGAATCTGCAGCAGAAGGAGTGAGATAGAACGTTGGGAGTTTTCAAAGTCAGTTCCTGTTTACCTTCTGTAAGGGAAGGAAGTCAGTCTCCTGCTTGCCTTCAAGCAGGAAGGGAGTCTCCTGTTTGTTTTGAAGCAAGAAGTTCAGTGTCCAGTGTTCAAGTGGTGGAGACCGCTGTCCAGGTCTCAGTGCCCCCTCCTCGGGGGTGAAAGGAAGTAAAGTATCCCCATGTAGATTCCAGGGGCAATCCCCTAATTTCTGCTGAAGAAAGAAAGCTGCCTTTTACAGTTTCAGTTTGCGTTTGAAAAGTGGAAAGAGTTGTACTTCACCTGTGGGGCACCTGCAACAAAAGGGTGAGAGTTTGCTCTAATAGAGAGGGCAAAAAATGTGTTTCTTCAGCCTGGGAAATGTGAAGAAATCTGAGATTTGAACTACTATTTGGGAGGCATATAGTACTAGGACAAACAAATGGAGTAGTGTCAAAAGCTAAAGTGGTGTGTGAATTCAAGTAATCTTGTAGAGGGGGTGCGACAGTTCATCCACCGTTTAATCTACATTTCGAAGTTTCAGTTTGTCCAGAGAAATGGCCGGGTATGGGCTGTGGGAGCTGGAGGTAGGAACACCCCATCTTTAGTAACCAGGTCACCTCTCGGTTTCTGCTGTGATTGCTACTTGCCTCATCGCTTGGCCAGTGATGAGGAAGTACCCAGGCGTGGGTGTGAGCTGGGAAAATCTCTCTAAGTCACAGACTCTAAGTGTGTGAGGAGCCACAGCAAGGGTAAAAAGAATTCTCTTTGTGAGATGGAGTCAGAAGAAGTATGAAGGAAATCTCTCTAGGGTCGCAGACTCTAAGTGGTGTGGGGAACCACAACAAGTAAAATGGGTTCATTCTTCCAGTGGACCGTCAGTCAAGTGGCCGGCAGGGGAGCCGGGGCCGTCAAGCAAAAAAAATCCAAAGCGCTGTGCAAGTCCGGGCTGTGTGCTCAGGGTCCAGAGCCTGAAAAGGGTAGAATTGGTTCACTCTTCAAGTGGACCACCTTGTAGTCTCTAATCTGCATTATCAGTAAACGTAGCCCCATGGGGGTCCATCTATGCTTTGTTGCGTTCAGCTAGTTGTGAATAAAAGCCACACTGAAAAATCCCATTCCTGGTTCTGGACATTACAGTTATTGCTTCCTGTGTTTGGATTTACTTGGGTGCCCCCGTGCAGAGTAGCCAAACCTAGGTCCCCTTGTGCCAGGTAACCTCATCCTCCCCGAACCCAGGTTCCCACCAGGTATTGCTGCCAGTGCCAACAGCATGCCACCTGTCATTTTGGAAAAAAGGCAGGGGTTGGGGTTACACTTATATAAAGTTACATTTATTATGCTTAAAACTGATTATAACGTAAACGTATTGACTTTATTTGATTCATTTAGTGCAATGAAGTTAGTAGCTCCGATGCGATGGAGCTGGAGGGCCTGAAGCGAAGTCTGGCTAAACTTAGGAAAGAGGTGTAACTATCCAATCACTAACAAATGACCGACACCCTCAAGTCTGCAAATTTCTCTGGGAAAAATAGTCTCAGTATTGCCATGTGTGGCTCATTGCTAAAGGTAGTGTTTCGCCCATTCATACCTTTCATGACTGATTTTACATTGATTGTGCATTAATACTAATCATGGGTAGTGAGGTGTAAGCAATAATACATGAAATGGTGTGCAATAATTCATTTTAATGTACAATAGATATGTGTTAATGCATGAGGCCAGGGGCCGAGTGTCCTCACACCCCTGGGAAGTGCATTAAAATCCTGTAGTGAACACCCTGTAGTGGCTTATCACAATTATAAAATTGGCGTTAATGCCATGACCAGGATGCGTGGGATACAACAGCTCTGCATGTGGCATGTAGGTACCTGCTGGCAATGGGGAACAGGTCAATGCCCACTCAACCCAGACCCACTCACAGGCAACCCGCCCATCCCCCTGGTTCTTTGACATTTGTGGTGTTGAGAGAATGATCACGGTATGTGTTTGACATGTTATACCAGTATTTATATTATTTAAGCCCATCCAGAGTTTATTAGAAGAATCAGATATGAATTGTGATGTCATTTTCTGTGTGGTATCTGAAATGATAGATCATCACGCTATGGTTTCTTTGTGATGGAAGGATATGTATGGCACTTTTTTATCATACTTGGTGTAATCAGCTGACAGTTTATTTTGATGTGCTAGCAATATCTCGTTTGCTTCAATAACTGTAAAAATGTCACTATGACATCCCACATTTAGGTGTCGTGAAGAAACTGGAAACGCTGAGCAAAAAGGTCAAATGTAGATCCATATCACCATGGCGTCATTCCACTAAAAACCATATGTACTGGTGTGCTGCTACGAGTGATGGGGATGGTGATATGTGCTGCTCCCAGTGAAAGGTCATCACTAACCAAGTCTGTAACATACATGATGGCCATGAGGATATTCTCCCAGACCGCATGCACAGTGAAGCTGATGAATGTACCTGGTTGGTAAAGGGTAAAATATGTACATATGTATTGCAGATTTGGAAAAACTATTCACTGTGGGGAAAAAAAGTGTTTATGGTTTACGGTAAAATGTCACAGATGGTTCAATAATCATTCAGTCAACATTGTTTTGATAATCATTGAATGTTAGCTTTTCTATTGACACAGCATTTTCGTGTTTTTGCAGAGTATCGCTATTACAAAATCAGGTAGGGATGTGGGCATGAGGGTCTGGCACTGGCTGCTAGGTCTAACGGTGAGCCTAATACAGGCTCTGTATTCACCAGATGGAATATATATAAAACAATATATAATGCCAGACAAGTCATTACTCAACTGATCAGGCTTTACAAGTATGTTAATACGTATGTTAACATAATGCTCTCAGAATGATGACAACCAATCAGATTTCTGCAGTCCATTATAATAATAATGAAAGGCAGTGGACAGAATATTAAAATAAGCAGTGATCCCAACATTTATAACAATTCAGCTCTCTTGTTTTGGTTGAGAATGAGCATGCTACTGGTTATGTGTGAGATGGGTTTGTTGATTTCAAAAGCATGCTCTCACATATAGAGAATACTAGATGGGCAACTATGCACAACCAGTGTATTCCGCTACAGAGGGGTTCTGATTCCCTCTAACCTCGAGAGCGAAGCTCAAGGGGTCCATGGGAATCAGGACCCTGAGGTGGCAGAACACACTAATAGTGTATGGTGGAATGTTGTTATGCATGGAATTCCATGCCTGGAATATGCTTGTTCTGCTGAAGTAGTGACATCATATAGTAGTAGTCACTGATAGTAGCACCAGGAAGTGAGAGGCCTGGGTGCTTTAAAACTGGTTTATTTTATACATTTTGTCCCCCAGGTAGTGAGAGGACCTGTGGGCTGAATATAGATTGTGGTAGGAGGTTAGGTTTTTATATTTTCAGTTATTTAATTTAGTTATTTGTTATTTTTTGTAGTAGGTATAGATTATTTAGTTGGGGGGCGGAGGTGAAGTTTAAGATAGGCTGAAATTGTTGGGGTATTATATTACTGTTTTAGATTCTCTAGTTTGACTTAGATTGTATTGTTATGTTGTGGGCCTGGGATATGTGTGTCAGTCTGTGCTTACGCCCCGATGCGTGCGCTATTCAAGCCTCAGCTCATGCCCTCCGCCCTTTTGCCCCCCTGGTTTTCCACCTATCAAAATTGTCGAGCCTTGGGCATTTCCCGTAGGAGCGGGGAGGGGGTGAGGGCGTGAACAGTGGAAGCTGGAAGAGCGGGATGCTCTCATTAGGGTGGTTAAGCCCAGAAGACACCCTGGGGTGAAGTGCAGCTTGGAGCGTGGGCCATCTTGTTTGGTCCCCATACCCAAGGGTACTATCGTTGGTGATGGGCAGGTAGTTGGGGCAGCCCAGGAGTTCTGTCCAACCCGGGCACTGTTGTGCAATGCCAGATCTGTCCGGAACAAGACCGCAGTGATTTCTGATCTTGTTGAGTTGACAGATCTGGCTTGTATCACCGAAACCTGGCTGGATGATAATGCGGGCCCAATACTTGAGGCCGCAATTCCAGCCGGGTATGCAGTGATACACCACCCAAGGTTGGACCGCGGGGGGCGGGGGGGAGGTTGCGATCTGTTTCAAGACCGAATTGGAACTCATTAGTGTTCCAGTTGAGGAGGCCAGTTCATTTGAATGTGCTGTAGTAGCAGGTGTGGGCTATTGAATTGCTGTCATCTACCGTCCACCAGGAGATGGGAAGCAATTCCTTAAGGAAGTGGTGGACTTCGTCGTCAATATGGCATTTGAGTCTCCCAGGCTGATGGTCCTGGGTGACTTTAATGCCTGGATTGATGACAAACTCTCGCAATTTGGACAACACTTCCTCCAGCTGATGAACTCACTGGGCCTGACACAGATGGTTACCACTGCCACTCATAAGTGTGGCCATTCTCTTGATCTGGTCTTCCTCCTGGGGATCAAGGCCTCTGACGTGGGGATGGAACCAGTCGGTTGGTCTGATCACTACACTGTTAGATTCAATTTTGGCACCCCCCTCTCTTGTAGGCCAACCCCTGTGGAGATGGTCAAGTACCGACCTTTAGAGAATATTACTTCCGATGGCCTCACTGCGGTACTTGACCTATCACAATTTCCTGTATTGCAAGGATCTAGAGGCCTTGGTTTTGGCTTATAATAATGCCATTACCTCAGCCCTGGATTCTATTGCTCCAGTACTGGTGCATCCTCTCTCCCTTCGACCTCGGGTTCCTTGGTTTGACGGAGTCTTGAGGGAGTTGTGGCAACTAGGATGCAGGTTAGAACGTTGTTGGCGGAAATCCGGCTTACATGCCGACCATCTTAGACTGTTAGAGCATTATCGATTCTATCAGTCAGAAATCTCTCATAAGAAGGCAGAGTTCCTGTCCAGGGAAATTTCTGCCACTCAGAATCGACCAGCTCAGCTTTTCAGAACAGTGGACAGATTGTGCAACCCAGCCTGTCTACAGCTCCGAAGAGCCTTTTCACAATTACAGTGTGACGAGCTTGCTCGGTTCTTTGCTGATAAGGTGGCTGACATTAGGTCGGAGATCCACTTGACACATTCTATGTGAGTTGCTAGGGATCAGGGCTTGGTCACTATCCCTCCGTTTTCCTGGAGTACCTTCAACCGCCCGGAAATCGTGGATGTTATGCGGATTGTCCAGGGGATGTGCCCTACATGCTATAGTTTAGATCCGGGCCCTACACCCCTGATTATGGATTGTGGTGATTCTATCGGCCCAGTTCTGACACAGTTAGTCTGGTGTTCCCTTGACGTGGGTGAATATCCCTGCTCCTTGAAAGAGGCGGTGGTGACACCTTTGTTGAAGAAAGCTTCTCTGGACCCATACTCTCTTGCAAACTTCAGGCCTATCTCGAATCTCCCCTTTGTGGGGAGGTTGATCGAGAAAGTAGTGGCAGCCCAACTGGAGAACCATTTGACCATAAATAGCATCTACGAACCTCTCCAATCAGGTTTTCGAAAGAGGCATAGTACCGAGACTGCACTGGTTCGAGTGCTCAATGATCTCTGGATGGCGAGAGACCAGAGAAAATGATCCATTTTAATACTTTTGGATCTGTCATCAGCTTTTCACACCATTGACCATGGGGTTCTGCTTGAGTGCCTGCGATTTATCTGTGGTCTTTCTGGTCTGGTCCACAGATGGTTTACTTCTTACCTCACCAGAAGAACTCAGAGGGTAGTTTCAGGGTTTTTTTCCTCTGACCCTATCTCCCTGTCTTGTGGGGTTTCTCAGGGCTCAGTATTGTCACCCATGTTGTTTGCAGTGTACATGCTTCCCCTTGGAGATACCGTGAGATGGTATGGGCTGAGGTTTCATTGTTATGCCGATGATACCCAGCTATGCCTGTCTTTTGCCCCTGACCAGGAAGGAGCTGTCTCAGTATTTAATAACTGCCTCAAGGAAATCCAGGACTGGATAAGGTCCAGTTGGTTGAAGCTGAATTCTGGGAAGACGGAGGTGATGGTTTTGGATCCTGATCGCCAGATAGGGGGACTTGAGGCAGGCTCCCCTTTAGGATTGTTTCTTGGGGGTGCTGAGTTTCAGATCTCTGAACAGGTGCGAGACCTAGGGGTGATGTTGGATGCGGGGTTGACACTTCAGGCTCAGGTGTCAGCAGTCGTTAAGCCATCTTTCTACCACCTGAGAAACATCGCTAGGATCAAGCACCTTGTTCCGTCTGGTGATCTGCCTACACTAATCCATGCCTTTGTGACCGCGCATTTAGATTACTGCAACTCGCTTTACTTTGGGCTTCTGGGGGTTGATATCCACCGCCTACAGCTGGTGCAGAATTCTGCAGCCCGGTTGTTGATGGGGACTCCTAGATCTTTCCGTATCACACCAGTGATGCGGGAACTGCACTGGCTGCCAGTACAGTGGAGGATCACCTTCAAAGTCAGATTACTGACTTATAAAGCCCTACACGAACTGGGCCCTGAGTACCTGAAAGAGCTCCTGATTCCTTATCACCCTGTGAGACCGCTCCGCTCAGCCGATGAGGGGTTGCTAAAGATTTCGAAGGTAACTTTAAAATCCTGCCGGGACCCGTGCTTTTATGTTTGTGGCCCTGTCCCTCTGGAATTCTCTACCCCATCAGATTAGGGACTGCACGACCGTGGGGAACTGTAAACAGGCCCTAAAATCTTTTATGTGGGTCAAAGCATATGGTAGTGATAATTTTTGATCTGTACTGTACATTTTATGATGATGATGATTCTGTTTTTATTGTGTTAATTGTTTTACTGTACTGCGCCTTGATATTTGAAAGGCGCATAATAAATAAAGTATTATTATCATTATGTTGTTCTGCTGCAGTACAGATGTCACTACTGCAGCAGAACAACTTGGAATGCTGCCACATAGTTGCTTTCCTCTATCCAGTTAAGCTGGAAGGTGTTTTTTTTTTTCTAAATTTGAACTTGCAGAAACATCCACAGCACATTGTGTCAGTGAAAAAAAAAGAGAATGTTAACATTTCTATTCTCCGTTGTCTTCACTAGCTAGTTTTGAGTGATTTTCTATGCTTTGACTGCCCATACACTATAAAAGATTGTGTATGAGCAGTCATACACAAACAAGGATATTCTTGTATTTCAAGGTTACCTTGGTAACAGAGCACCCTCGAGCTGTGCTCTCAAGGTCATCTGTTACCAAGGAAACCTCTCAATACAAGAATATCCTTGTTGTGTATGATTGCTCATACACAATCCTCTATGTTGTACATAAAGTTGCACATCCTATATTTTATATCGTGTATAGTATTATGTGAAATGTGTGCATTGTGTTTTTTCTCTTTCACAATGAAACTGACTTCTGCAGTCATTGGAGGCTGTAGAATGCTGTTCCTCCACAGAATGTTACTGCCACATTCCATGACCTCTGAACTGTGGTTCAGCAGCATTTTGAAAAGGATGGATTTCTAAATAGAACGATGCTCCACTATACACTATATGATTGTTGTATATGTGTTCATAAGCCTCAGTCATGTATCTGAGCTGTTATGAGATGGAACTGCAGTAGTATCATGGACGCTCATATGATATATTTATCTCCACACCTCAGGTGGCAAGGAATATAATGAGCTGAAACTTGTTGTACACAACAACAGCCCACTTAAGAATTAGGTTAAGCTTTCACTGGCTGATCAGACATCGGGACTGGAGGCCTATCACAGGGTTGTCATACATTTCACACCGAAATCTGTGCACTGTTTTTTTAATCAATGCATGCTCGGTAAGACAAATGCCATAGGCATGAATAGCAAGTGTGTTTAGATAGTTCTGATACTTTTCTGTGTTACTCTATCTGCTTTTCATTAGGGATTTAGTCATCAAGTTGTATATGCAATATCTCAATGGTGAAACTTGTTAAAATCTTTGATCTTGTAACATTTTGCCTGCTCTCCATGCTACTGTACACGTTTAATGGTAAAATCACTGACAAAGTGGATGCAGTCCTGAGAACGGTGACTAATATGGTAGAAAGTTTGAACCACAGTACATACGAGGAGAGATAAAAAGACCATAATATGTAACAAATTAAGGAGAGAGGGGTAAGGCGGGGTGGGTGTCCATAACAGAAACATTCAAGCACCATGAAATCATAAATAAGATACGAGAGGAGGGAGATATCTACCAATATAGGAATAGAACAGGAACGAGTGGTCAGCAAATGAAGTTAGAATGAGGCAGGCAGAGATCAAATATGAGAACATTTCTCTTCACGGAGAGGGTGGAGGACACACTGAATAGTCTATCCACTGAGGATGGTGGTGGTGATCTCAATGGTGGGATTTAAAAAATGTCTTAGGAAGCCATAAAGGGACTTTAGCGGTGTGAAAGACTGGAGGAGGGCATAAGCTTACAATTATTATGTTTCTATGTCTCATTTAGATTGATTTGTGTTTTACAGTCTGGTACTGGCGGTGTTCCGCTTCAATGAGAACAGTTGCAGAGCTCAGACAAGAACCAAAGCTGGAAAAAAACAGTGGAGTGTATCATACCCAAAACACCGTCAGGGCACTGGGATTGTGAAAGAAGGCAAGGTTCCATGCACCTTTGGTGAGAAACAACTGTTTGCCATCATTGGATATTGTGTGCTGCTAAATATGTAAAACAATCCACCTTTATTATGTTACCTTCAATGTTTTTCAAATTCCAATATTGCTCCTTTGCCAAGCAGTCATGTGAATATCTCAATGCAGCAAGTGGTGCTGTCCATCTGCTGTTACATAATGATAAGGTCTCTGACAAGGCCATTATGCCTAAGGATTTAACATGTCATGGGTAATGACTTGACATGCTCTGTGTAGACAGGTGATCTATCTGGTCGATTCACTTTAATTTATTTTTTATGTGTGACAGTAAGACATCTGCAACCTGTAATAATATTGCTATCACAATAAAATATGTTTGTTTTCATTGTTTCGTCAACTCACAATACTTACTTTTATTAATTTCTGAACACTGGCATAGAGAAGCCAGCAGAAGTAGGGCATTTTGACTATGTATTCTGATCATATTGCAGGATCCGCAGCTTGATTTTCTATTCCTGGCCCCCCGCTCATACCATCCTTGGCACTATCATTTTGTAGTCCTCTACTGGACCTCTCCAGTACGATAATGTCCCTTTCGTAGTGCAGGCACCAGTACTGAACTCCATACTCTGGATGTGGCCTCACCAAGTATCCACCACCCTCTTTGTGAAGAAGTGCTTCCTGGTCTCACACCTAAACCTCCCACCATCCAGTCTCATCTCCTCACATCGACAACTGTTGAGGGAGTTACGTAAGGGTACTGGCCAATGGAAAGAGATAGCTTGAGCTACTGAACCTACCACCCCCTCCCCACTCCTCCCATCCTTTCCATCCTCCTTACCCATGATCCTTACCTTCCCCTTATGCCTATCCCCGCCTCTTTTGAAGCTGCCCACCATCTTCAACAAGACCACCTCTTCTGGCAGTGCATTCCAAGTATCCACCACCCTCTCTGTAAAGAAGTGCTTCCTGACCTCCCCCCTCCTGCTTAAGACTGTGCTCCCCTTGTGTTATGGTTACCACTCGGCTTAAAAAGACTCTCCTTATTTACCTTATTTATCCCTTTCAAGTACTTGAAGGTCCCAATCGTGACCCCTCTCTCTCTTCTGGCTTCCAGAGAGTACATGTTCAGCGCCCTCAACCTCTCATCATATGCCTTACCCTGCTGGCCCGCTGTCATCTTTGAAGCCCTCATCTGGACCTTCTCCAGCAGGTTAATGTCCTTTTGGAGGTGTGGGCACTATTACTGGACAACATGCTCCAGATGTGGCCTCACCAGTGACCTGTACATGGGTAGTATAACCTCCTCTCTCCTACTACTGATCCCCATAGCTATGCATTCAAGAACCTTGTTTGCCCTTGCTGCAGTTTTCTTGCACTGCATGGAGTGCTTCAGTTCACTAGTGAACATCACTCCCAGGTTCTTCGCCTCCTCTGATGCAGATACATCCAGGTAGCAATCCAACCTGGGATTCTTGGCTCCAATGTACATAACTTTTCATTTATCGGCATTGAAGCCAAGCTGCCAGATCCCAGATCACCTCACTCATTTCCAAATCATCATATAGGTACTGAATCCCTTCAGCTGTGTCCACTCTCCCGCAGAGCTTGGTGTCATCCACGAATATGCACATTTTGTCATTAATGCCATCCCCAATGTATGTTTCTTAAACAGCAGGTACTACTGTCATTTTTCCAGCTCCCCAAACATAGATGATAGCTGACCTGCTCCAGTGTTGAGGGGCATTAAAAATCTCATGCGGTTCAGTCCAGTAACAAAGTTACAGCACTCCTAATATTTACCCCAGGAAAAACAAAGACACTTCCTGAACCAGCTGACACACCCACAGCCCTCTTTTGTGATGTCAGAAAATGAGGACTGTGTGTGCTCCAGTGATTTGTATGAGCACAATTTTTCTGCAGCTTTTAGTACTATTTAGAGTTGCAATAAAAACAAATTAAAGTGACCCCTTGAGTAACAGTCCCTGTTACTAGAAAGGGTGCTTTAATTTTTCTAAATCGCACCTCTAAATAGTACTAAAAGTTATAGGAAAATTGCATTCATACAGGTCACTGGAGTACACACACACACACACACACACACACACACACACACAGCCCTCATTTTCTGACATCACAAAAGGGGGCTGTAGGTGCCTGCCTGTGGGCATGTCAGCAGGTTCAGGAAGATTCTCTATTTTTCTTGGGGTAAATATTAGGAGTGCTGTAACTTTGTTACTGGACTGAACCACATGGGATTTTTAATGCCCCTCAAGACTGGAGCAGGTCAGCTATCATATATGTTTGGGGGGGATGGAAAAATGACAGTATGCACCTGCTGTTTAAAATATGTCTTGTCCCCTTTTTTTTTCTGATTTGGGAACATTCTCATGTTTTCACTGACATCTCTGTATCACTATTCTGGACCTTCTACAGCAGTTTAATTTCCTTTTTATGATGTGGGTATCAGTTCCGTATTCTATACTCTAGATGTGGCCTCACTAAGTGTCTACCACCCTCTATGGGAAGAAATGCTTCCTGAACTCACTTTTAAACCTCCTACCATCTAGTAACTGCGGCATGGCACTACAGTTCTTGTGACATAACCTGGCCGCCACAACCACAAATGCCCAGTTTTCAAAGTACACTCCATGGTCAAAGCATTGAGTACTGTTAGACCAGCCAACAGTACTTATACAGCCATTGGGAGAGTTGTCCAGTATGTGCCACGGTGTCGCCTGACCTGATCAGACACAATACGTTGTGTAACAGTTTTAGAATATAATCCCTGATGATATAGTGTCCCCTTCCCAATGTCAATCTGCCCAGACACATAAATAGTTATAACAGATACTCCCTGGTGAAATAGTGCCCCTCCACCACCACCATCACCCCAGAACAGTAGTGCCCAACCACCTCATTCTCCCCCCTTCATAGACCATAACACGGTAACCGGCACAGCCCTGATCTATGATGGGGGAGAGGGGGAATGGGGTGGTGGGCACTACTTGTTTGAGGCAGGGAGTGGGGGGGGCACTAGATCACCAGGGATTATCTGCCATAACTATTTAAGTGTCGGGTTAGGTCGACATTGGGAAGGGGAACACAAGAACACCAGAGAGTATTTCAATTTGTGTGCCATGTGTACTTACTACAGTACCGTCAAGTCTTGGAAGGGTGCAGCTGACACTATACTGCCCCACAGCGCTTGCGGCACTCCTTATGGATGCCCCCCCATGCTTTACGTGCCCACTCTGCCTGTACAGCTTGAAAAGCCTAGTGCTGCCGTGAAATGTCTGCACCACTCCATGCTCTGTTATTGGTTACAAATAAGAAAACGCAGATTATAGAAATAAAAAAAAATATTATATTTGTACTACCTAATAATTATTTTGTTTTGATATTATTTAAGACTGTTTATATTCAGAGATTTATGTTTTATTTCTCTCGATCTTTGTTTCGGGTACATGACAGAGGTCAAAGACAATGTCTTCTAACTATGGGCCAAGTATCCAACCTACACTGCGGCCAGTCATTTGCACCAATGTGATGCACCTCAACCAGTTTGCAGTGCATTTCAAAAGCTAATCGAGAGAGTGCTGCAGAAGATCAACAATTCATTATGAAGCGATAACCAACTACTTTTGGACCAGTCCAGATGATCAACAATTCATTATGAAACGATAACCCACCACTTTCGGACCAGTCCAGAAGATCAATAATTCATTATGAAACGATAACCCACTACTTTCGGACCAGTCCAGATGATCAACAATTCATTATGAAACGATAACCCACTACTTTCGGACCAGTCCATAAGATCAACAATTCATTATGAAACGATAACCCACTACTTTCGGACCAGTCCAGATGATCAACAATTCAACATGCTGAAGAGAAGGCTAACCCACTCCTCCACTTAAGGCACAGATAAAGGTTCTGCATCCAAGAAAAAGTGCTGTTCAGCTTTTAAGGAAGTGTGGTTTAACAAAATTGTGGAGATTATTAAAACTGCATCATCCAAGAAGACACAACATTAAGCTATGTGACCTGTTTACACATGGTGCGGACACAGGGATCATATGCACAATGCATGTTGATGGGAAAGTTGGAGAGAATTTGCACAAGGCAAAAAATGGAGTGATACCTGGAAACTGGACTATCTAAGGCAACATTTACTCAGCAAGATACTGTACATGAAAGTGCAGTTGAAGTTATCAGAAACAGAAATGCTGGTGGGGTACACAGCATGGTAACAAAACTGCAGCAACTAGTGAAAATTAATTGACCCCAATGGACTAAGGCAGACGATGTCAAAATTGTAATAGATAATGTTCTCTTGGCAGTAAAGATGAACAATTCTATGTTATCGCTGCAGCAAATACATGATTATATGGTAAAATACCTTAGCATGACTGATAACTGGCAAAGCAAAAATTGTGCCTTTGAATTCTTGCATTCCATTAATGCTGTCATTCAAAATGAAACATAGAAATAAAAACACTGAACAGGATCAGTCCTAGTACCGACCCCTGTGGTACCCCACTGGTCACCCTTCCCTCCTCTGATGGAACTCCATTAACGACCACCCTTTGCCGTCTTCCCTCCAACCAATTCTTCACCCATCTCACCACCCGCAGACCAACCCTCAGGGCTCTCAGTTTGTGCAGGAGCCTTCTGTGTGGCACAGTGTCAAATGCCTTGCTGAAGTCTAGGTACACCACATCCTCTGCCCCACCCTGATCTATTACTCTGGTCACCCAGTCAAAGAACTTAATTAAGTTCGTTTGACATGACCTCCCTTCCATGAATTTGTGCTGTTGGTGATCCTGCAGGTCATTTGATTCAAGATGTCTGATAATTCTTTCCTTCAGTAGTTTCTCCATTAACTTCCACATCACTGATGTCAGGCTGACTGGCTTGTAGTTGCTGACTTCTTCCTTGCATTGAATGAAATTTGAACTGCCTCCTTCCATACCCTAATTATTGAGAAGAGTACAGATACATCTGTAAGCAAGATGCTCATTTTATATTTGAAGTTTTGACCATCAAATGAGACACTATAAAACAACATATGGAGTCTCATTAAATTAATGCTATGTAATGCCCAGGCCATTATCACAGCTGTAAAGGACTACTATAGAGCGCATCAACTTGACTTGATGAAAATGATGATGTTTACATCTGATGCAGTATCTGTTATGCTTGGGAAAATAATGTGGTAGTAGCATAACTCAGGAAGTGTGTATCTCATTTAGCTGAACAGCACTGTGTTGCTCAGAGAGAAGACTTGGGAACCAACGATGCCTAGAAACTAGTACCATTGGTAAAAGACATTGAGACTTTACTGCGAACAGTATATACTGTGTTTTGTAGGTCCTCTGTAAGAAAATCAAAGTTGGAGGAACTTGCTCAGGTTGAAGATTGTGATGCAGTGGCTTTCCATCCACTTAATGAGGTTTGTTGGCTTTCAAGGCACTTTGCAGTCAAAGCATTAATCTATAACTATGTTGCATTGGTGCAATATTCTGAGGCAGAAGTAAATGAAAGCAATGATCCTATTTCAAAATATTGTTTTAATAAACTGTCTAACCCTGAATACCACATTGCCATAGTAGCATTAAATGATGTACTTGGTCAGTTGGCAGACTTGTGAAAGCTATTTCTAAAAAGTGGCTTGACAACAATTAAAGCTACACAGATTGCCAGGGCTAAAATAGCAAAGACTGAGGGCAGCACCTGTGTGATACTGTCTACTGGAGTCAACCTGTACAATTATTGCTAGCTAATCAATCATACAAATGAAGTAAGAACTGCATCAATTTTGAAATTCATTAGCTCATTATGTGATCACCCAGACTGATGATTTTCCACAGACTGGTCTGCCTTTGATTCTGATGCAGTTTTAGACTGCAGCTTTGAACTTGGTATATGTAACGTTGAGAGACTGTACAACAAATACCATGACCCACTGTATGCAATAGTGCACCGAGCAGCCATTGGTAGCCAGTACAATGACTACAAATTTGTAGTAACAGAGAACATCAGAATTGGATCAATAAATTTCTTTGAAGACATGATACATTTTGTTTTGACAAATCCACAGTACAGAGTGGTGGCTCAGCTTGCAGATGTGTGTGCTACACTTCAAGCATCTAGTGCAGACTGTGAGAGAGACTTTAGCCTTATGAACAGCATTAAAACAAAATCAAGAAACCAACTGGAAGAAATACATTTAGATATGCTGATGCATGTAAAATTGTTTTTGTTATCTGCTGGAAAGATTGACCTAGATCAAATATATGCCCACTGGGAAAATGGGAAAGACAGGAGAGAAGATTAGTAAGTTAACACGATAGCTGGTGCATGCATCGCATTTTATTTGCACTTTCAATAGTTCCATTTTTGTGCATTCATAGTTTTCACATTGCAGTGTATAACGTATATTATGCACTGGTATATTGTACAGTTATTGTTTGTATTGTATCATGATAAATGTATATTTATGCTTTACACTGAATATTATAGTGTTCATTCATGTCTTCAGTGTTTACCGGTAATAAACGCTATCCCTTATATGGACTCACTTTGTGCACATGGATCTTTTTTTTTTTTTTTGGCACCTAGTACCGCACACACGAGACACCCACCCACAGGGTAAAACAAAATTAGAGAGAACAATGCTAAAGGTCTATTGAGCTTTTTAAAAAGGTAAGAAATAAGAACATCAAATGCAAGAAAGTGATCCAAATATAGCCAGATATTTACTGAAATCCACCAAGGTCAGTTTCATATTGCTATTTGAGTTTTCAAAAAAATTCTGTGAACTAATAATTTCAGACTTACAAAATAACATAAATTGCATTATTTTTACATTCGGTAGGAGCAATGTCAAATAATGCCTTCTGTGTATTGTTAGAATCCTCCTGAATTACTTGTACTGCAATACTAGTATTCTTATGAGATATGTATAGAATGGTATAATTTGGCATAAAGAAATAAATGTGAAGAACACATTTTGAGTAAGCATTAATATAAAGTAAAAGAAAACAACAGGTGGACCCAACACAAACAATCAATAATTTAATTTTATTTTATACTGGCGAGTACGTAATCAAAAATGCCCATTTTCACAAATGTCCAGTTGTACATGAAATTACAAGGATACACAGAAACAATTACAGTATCCATCGTACATGAAGGTTGAGGTAATATACAGAAACTTATTTAGAGGCATGAGAGAACAAATGTGCAAGGTAAAATAGTTATTTACAGGACATGATTTACAAAAAGCATTTAAAGTTATTTACATACACAGGATCCTTGTGAAACACACTTCTTTAATAAAACAAAATCAGAGTATATGCAGCAAAAATGTATTGTAATCAGTTATAAATATAAGCTGTGAACCATAATGAATAAAAACGAAAGCCAAAAGAGGGTAGCCTGTTGGTAAGTAAATTATGATCAACACTATTAAATGCTTTTGATATATTCAAAAAAATACTGCTTCTGAAACACATTTATTTTCAAATATTTCTGTGAGGCATTTGCCATCATACACTCCTACTCTCTATTTACAGCTCAGCCCACCTTCTGGCCTGACTTCTCATCTGTGTCCTCTCAAATCCATCATTATCTGTTTGCCTGTAAACAATTTCTTAGGATCCTGTGATTGTGTGAGCTCTGCCCCTTCCTCTGTCCCCCCTTCCTGGATCCTAAACAGGTTTCTCTAACCTGTGTCCATAATCCACGGACTGTCTACAATGAAGTTACACACCCTGTTAATTTTCCTTGCCTCCTCACTGCCACTATTTCACCTATCTCTGTTACCTGTCCCCAGAACTGCCACAGCTCACCCTCACTACACACCTACACACTACACACCCAATGATTTCTGTTTCTCTAACCTCCTTGTTGTGCTTGCACCTAACTATGTCACTACTCCTCTACTATTAAATAGATCATGGATCCTTATGATTGCACATGTCCACAAAAACAGTTGCCCCCCTTGTCTACATACCCTATGCTCCTTCTTGCGAAATAGACTGTGGTATCTACTGTTTCTAGCCATACTGCTCTCAGGCGATGTCCAACTAAACCCAGGCCCTACAAATTGTACTATCAACCCTAGTCTTAATGCCAAAGGGCTTATAATTGCCCACCATAACATACAGAGCCTCAAGAAAAATTTCTCTGATCTTGAAGCTTGGACCTCCCTCTACAAGCTGGATATAATCTGCCTCACCGAAACCTGGCTCAAACCATCCACCCCTGACTCCCTGTGTACTATCCCATCCTGCAACCTCCTGAGATTAGATAGACCCCTTCCCAAAAGAGGTGGGGGCACAGCAGTTTACTTTAAAAGTCACCTCCAACTTTCTGCTATTAGCTCGTCCCCCTTAAATCACACCATTCTCACCCTTGTCTCCAAAAAATTACATATAGTCTGCATCTACAACCCTCCCAGGAGCGGTCATAAAGGCTTGGAGGAACTGCTGGATCAAACTGCCTCTTTCTCTCTCTCTCTCTCTCTCTCTCTCTCTCTCTGGGCATAATGAAGTTCTTATCCTTGGGGACCTTAATATAAACTGGTTGGGCAGCTCCCAACCTGCATCCCTGTCAGGCATACAAAGCCTTAATCTTCACCAGCTAATCTTAGAACCTACCAGAGCTTCCCCTCACCCTAAGACAGGAACTCTGCTGGATTGGATCATGACCAACAATCCTGAGCACATCGTCTCCTCAGGCGTACTAGTTGATGCTATTACTGACCATTCCCCCACTTTTTGCATCTGGGGCAAAGGGAAGCCATTACAAATGAACCCTTGTTTCATTACCTTCCGTGATTATGCAAATTTCAACTCCCAAGCTTTTCTTCTAGATGTAACCAACACTGACTGCTCCTCTCTCCTAGGTACTAACGACGCTCACTCTACCCTTAACACCATCCTATCCCGCTTCCTATTGATGCAGGAGAAGCACTGTAAAATGGTAACTCGCCAAGTAAAAAATAGACAAACTAGGTGGCTAAAATCTGGCCTACCCAAAAAACTGCGTCAAAGAGATAAAAGTTGGATCTGCTACAAGAGCTCCGACCTTTCAGCTGACCAAAACACCTGCTGAGCCCTGCAAAACTCCTGCAAAAAGGATATCAAACAGGCCAAAAGCTCCTACTGTAAAGACCTTTTAACTAATTCTTATGGTGACTCAAAAAAATTCTGGTCCCAAATTAAGCTCTTTATGGGCTCTGACGCGTCACTCACCCCAAATGACATGTCATTCAATGGCATCCATTGTAATAATCCCCATACTATAGCAAATTTTTTCAACTAACAATTCTCTGACCTAACAAAATATACCTCCTCTTTCCCTGTCAATCCAGACCCTCATGTTCCAACTAACGCCAGGCACCCAAACTTCTTCTTTAAATCTGTCTCTAGATGGGAGGTGCTAAAATTACTCAAGAATATACCCCAGCATACAGCAGTTGGTTCAGACAATCTTTAACCCAAGTTACTAAAGATAGCAGCTCCATTCATTGCTGCCCCCCTAACCAACATTTTTAATCTCTCACTGTGCCAACACCATGTCCCTGTTGTATGGAAGATGACAAGGATAATCCCTGTTTACAAAAAAGGTGACCCCAAAGACCCACTTAACTATAGGCCCATCGCAATCCTGTCTGTTCTTAGCAAAATTCTCAAAAAACTTGTAGCTACCCAAACCATAGAATTCCTTCTTAAATATGACTTCCTCACTCCTGCCCAGCATGGCTTCCGTAAGGGACACAGTACTACCACTGCTTTACTCAAGCTAACCTGTGCTGTCCTAGTGGCCATGAACTCTGCTCTTCTTACTGGGTCCATCTTTATCGATATGACTAAGGCATTTGATCTGGTCGATCACTCCATTCTCCTCACCACACTTAGATCTCTTGGTTTTTCTCCAAATGTTGTTAACTGGTATGGTAATTATCTGTCTGACTGAACCCAGTTCATGAAATATAACTCTACTGTCACAGAAAAATCTACAATTAACATTGGCGTACCCCAGGGGTCTATACTAGGTCCACTGCGCTTCTTTATCTTCCTAAACAACATCACCTCTAACCTTTCACAGACAGTTACTCTGCTGTATGCGGACAACATTGTCCTGTTCACCAGTGCTAAAAGCACAGATGACATCAATGAACAACTCTCCCATGACTTTCAACTCATCAAACGATGGCTTGATTGTCGCAAACTAGTCCTAAATGAACCTAAGACTCAAGCTATGCTATTCGGCTCTAACTATAAACTCAAACAAGCCCAACACAATTTTAAAGTCACCACCCTAAGTGGCAAATCAATTGAGGTGGTAAGCTCTTTCAAATATCTGGGCATCACCCTGGATCCCTCACTAAGTTTCGACACCCATATCTTACGAATCTGTAAGTCGGTAAACACTAAACTCGATACTGCCTATCGAACCAGCTATGCTGTCACCCCCTCTGCTAGGCTTGCCATAGCTCTGGGATATTTCTGCCTTTACTTAACTATGGGGTTGCCTCCTATACCTCTGCATGCAAATCAAGCTTTCGGAAATGGGGTGTCACCTACAATAACATCTGTCTGCATGCATCCTCCTCCCACAGACTGAAACACCACTGTACCCTCTATTCTGACTTTGGATGGCTTCCACCCCACGAGTCTAGGCTTTATGCCTTTGGCTCCTCAACTGATAGCATTATTAGAGCTCAAACTCCTCAGTCCCTAGCAGGTCTCTTTCAAAAACAGTCATCCTTCTCTGACCTTCGCTCGGCAGTTTCTGCCCCTTTTCTTGTCCCTCAACACTCCACCTCTAAAGGGGCCGGTGCTTTTGCCTCTCTTGCCCCGCAATACTGGAACTCCCTTCCTCTAACCATTCACCAGGCTCCGTCCCACATTGCTTTCAAGAAGGCACTTAGAAACCATCTTATCCTGTCCAGCAAGTGCTCCTGTTTCAAACCACCCTAGGCCTACTTGACCTTATTCTACTCAAAAGCTCTCCCATCTCAACTGTTGTTTCCCCACTATCTGTGTACCCCTTCTATTGCAGTCTTTCTTGTAATCCCTGCACACTTTCCTCCCTCTCTCTCTCTCTCTCTCCTCTCCCTCTCCCTCCCTCTCTCTCTCTCTCTCTGTCCCTTTCCTCTCCCTCTCCTTCTCTCCTCCCTCCTCCCTACTCTTATTACCCTGTTTTTCCACAGGTCCCATCCATGGCTGTTGCACTTAATATAAATCTTGTTTGCCATTATTTTTGAACAATGCTCACTGTTATGATTGTTGCTCCTACATATTGTATCCTTGTATCCCTGATGTATTCTCCGATGTATTGTTTTCCCTCATTTTTCATTTACTGTACCCATGTTTGCTATTGTTCCACTGTTTCTTTTGTTGTACTTTCCCGGGTCGTGCCTGAAAATAGTCATTTCTTGGCTAGTGCACCTACCCGGTTAACAAAAACTAAATAAATACATTCTTTCATGGTGATTTGCATATACTTTACATGATGCTCTGTATTACTTGAGGTATGTTTAACTTTGCATTGCTTTGAAACCTGACTTTATTGTCAATCCCTTTCCCAGGTAACCCCTGCCTTAGTACCTTTGTGCTTAGATTCTTTTTGTCTTTTAGACTACTTTCCTCTTTTGGGCTTAACATGACCCAAACCAGCAAGAGCATCTCAGGTCTTGTTCCTGCTTCCCCTGATCTGAGATACAGATGAGGCATATTAATGAGACCAGAAAAGTATGAAACATGTGTCTGTGGCTTTTGTTTTCAGCCTTTGCAGACTGAGAGAGAGGCCATTTAGCACCATACAGTCATGCCTAATGCAGAACTCATCTAAATTATTTTATGGTGACTTGCATATTTTTCCCATGATGCATAGCATCACTGGGGCATGTGTAATTTTGTATATAATAACTGGTGATCCCAGTCATCATGTTGATTATTAGTGTGATCAAACACCATAATAACTGGGTATGATGTCATACCCAGTTATTTACGACATTAGGAGCAGTTGCAATTCACTTTCCCTACTGGAAAACTTGATTTTTGTGGTCATGTCCCCGAACCATGTATTATAAGAAATAAAATATAAGTGACTGTGTGGTTATGAATTTTTTTACACACCCTCAGTATGTAAAAAAACTTCATAACCACACAGATGCCTATGCATTATTCTCTATTTATTTTCAAATGAGGTAAGCAAGTCACTAACAACTCAGGAAACCACGTAGGATGTATTGTAGCCAGATCTAAAGCCAGTCTAAAATGGAGACATTACATAAATAAATATAAAAAAGGAACACTATCTGTGAATCAATTTTTCGAAGACTTTTACAACTATTGAAAAAATAGAAATAGGTCCATAGTTATTCAGATAATCAGAAGATCTTCCTTTAAAAGCAGGAATAATGTAAGCCGTCTTCAAATCTTGTGTAACACTGCATGCCTGCACCCTTGGGTAGAAAACCAGGAGCTGGAGGAAAAAGCCCTGGTCTGTAATTGTGCCAGAACCCCTGCAGGAGACCCACACATAACCAAAAGGGCAGTCCACCCACCACTATCGTGGTCCTAAGCAAATGGTACATAACTACCAAGTCCATGAGAAGGTCAGTGACAGGGCTGGAGAAGGTTACTTTTGGGTGAGTCTGGGAATGAGAAAAAACTTGATTTAAAATAAAAAAGCAGAACCTTGCGGTTTCCTATCTGTAACAGTTAGGATCCAGCTGAAGGACTGTGGGTAGTCCATTAGACACAGCATTACATTGTAATTTCTTCACAGAAGGCCACATTTTCCTAGGATTAGAAGTAGTATCAGAAAAATGAGTATAAAAGTAATTGCATTTGGCATGCCTAATTAGGCTTGTGCACTTATTTCATAAAATTTCATCTGGATGATTAAAGAAAGAAACTAAATTATCAAGTAATACCATGTAATGAGAATTAAGTTAGCGCATCCCAAATGAAAGTAATTCATATTGATACCTGCGTATGTCTGCTCCAACGTGAGAGGCAAGTGATTATATTTATTGGGGAAGATATTTCAGATGGGTAAAAACGCAGCCACAAATACCTCCAATTACAATCCAGAAGACAGAGCACTCAAGCATGACAATTAAAAAAAAACACAACAAAAAGTATAACAAATGTAAAATTTCTTATTAAGTATTTTCCTTTGGTATTTTGCTTACAGTGGTGTTGTTCAGTGTCCCTTGCAACAAACCACTTCTCTCTTCATTAGTACTCAGTGCTCTAGTATGCATCCTGATAACCCTAGACATACTTACTATTTTTATACATTTCACTGATTGTTTACAGTACGGGCTCAATCTCATGTTCTGAAATTGAGTTCCTCCTAGAACATTGGGAGGAGTTTTTCGGGTTCTTTGAGGAGAACATTCTTATTTTTATTGATTTATTTATTTGTCATTTTTGACTAGAAAAGGCACATTTAACTGTGATAGCTTGTTTCCAGGTGTGTCTTGGAGGGGGGAGTTAGATTGACCTGTTTTACTGACAGGGGGATGTTGCCCATGACATTAGGGCCCCTCCCCATGAAGCGCTGGAGAATTTTTGTCCTGATGTATGCACTTTAATAAAATAGCTTTTTCACAAACGTCAGTGAGCACGTCTTTCTTTTTCTTGTGTACCAAAACTCCACTGCTCTTCTTTGAGAAGTGCCATGAGATCTTTTGCTCCCAACTGGACAATGACAAGAGATGGGCAGAAGGGACCTTGGTTTAACAGGAGAAAGAAAGGTTGGCACTTGAACAGTGCATACCCCTTCATGCTGCACTACAGTGTCAGTTATGGGTATTACCCCAAGTGCTTAGTGTAGGGTTAGAACCCACAACTTTCTGATCTTCTGGCCCTAGAGATGAGCATGCTTCTTACCGAGCCACTGACACTGATAATGCCTGACACCGATTGCTGAGATTATGTAAAGCACTGGGCCTGTCCTAGCTCTAGACTAGCTCCATACAGTTGATTTCATGTCTGTACTTGAGGTGAATGCTAAGTCTAGCTGACAAATGTTCCAGTCTGTATCTTTCCAGGAGGTGCTACATATTGCCAGAGATGTACCCAGCCAACTGCAAGCTTCACCCATGTCTTTCCTGGCTGATGCAAGTGGTTGAACTGCAGTTGTAGCTTGTGCAGAGCATCATCAACACACAAACATAACAATTGTCCAAGCAGAAAGTTTGCAGACCCTCTATATCTACTGAGGGATCTGTCCCCTCCCTGTTATCTAGTCCTCCATTCCCTTCTGTGTCCCTGTCCCCCCGTGCTCCTCCCTCTCCATGCAACTTTCCCTTTTACTCTGTCCCAACCTCTCTTCCAGCTGTCCACAGTCTTCTGGGAGACAACTTCTTACGGCAACTCATACCATTTCACTACCACCATTTCAGTGAAAAAGCATCTCCTCATTTAACTCCTGAATCATTCCCCCACCAGCTTGAGGCAGTGCTCCCTACTTGTCCTGCTCCCACTAAGGTTGAAGAGAACCTCAGCGCTCACTTTGCTGAAACCGTTAAGGTATTCAATCATTTCACCCCTCTCTTGTCTATCCTCCAGGGAGTACATGTCGAGATCTCTGCATCTCTTTTCATATGGTCTGCCTTGTTGTTCCTGGAACATGTTGATCTCCCTTGTGGCACAGCAGCTCGAGGATCACCTTGTGTCCTTTGACACCTATGAGCCATTTTAGTTGGGTTTTCGGGCTAGACACAGCACAGAAACTGCTCTAGTTAGGGTGCATTATGATCTGCTCAAGGGTAGAAACAGATGAGACAGGTCAGTTCTTGTGTGCCTTGATCTCTCATCAGCGTTTGACACTGTGGACCACGTTGTGCTTCTTGATCGGCTCTGTGAGTTTTGTGGACTCGCCAGTGCTGTCATCAGATGGTTTGAGTCCTATCTCTCTGATAGGGTGCAGCAGGTAGTGATGGGGAATTTCTCCTCCTCCTCCCCAATGCCCCTGTCATGTGGAGTACCATAGGGCTCGATCCTGTTGTCAGTTCTGTTCGCAGTGTACATGCTGCCCCCTGTGTGAGATCATTCAGCAATACAGCATGGAGTTCACTGCTATGCAGATGACATCCAGCTGTACTTGTCATTTGCACCCAGAACATCTGGTGCTGTTGATGTGCTAAACAGCTGTCTGGCTAAAATCAGTGACTGGATGGATTCCAGCTGGCTGAGACTAAACCTGGGTCAGACAGAGGTGCTAGTGATCGAGTCAGGTCGTGGGCATGATGGGTTGTAACCTGAAGTGAACACAGGTCTTTTCCTGGGGTCTGCTCCATTGGTGGCTTCCCCTCTGGTGCATAATCTTGGTGTGATCCTGGACAGCTGACCTTTGAAGATCAGGTATCATCTGTAGTTAAGAGTGGATTCTACCACTTACGGAACACCACCAGGATCTAACCCCTCATTCCACCCGAGGATCTACGGACCTTGGTACATGCTTTTGTTACCTTTAGGCTCAACTACTGAAACTCTCTATACTTCGGGGTCATAGAAGGAACCCTCCACAGACAGCAGCTGGTGCAGAATGTGGCAGTCCAGTTGTTGACGGGCCTGCAAAAGGTCCTGCCATGTAACCCCGGTCCTGCATACTCTGCACTGACTGCCTGTCAGGTGGAGGGTCTTTTTCAAGGTGGGCTTGCTCATCTATAAGGCTCTATATGGACTGGGTCCTGGCTACCTGTTGGAGCTTCTGATACCTGTGACCTCTGCTCACTCCCTCTGCTCCTCTTCGAGAGGCCTCCTGGACGTTCCCAAGGATTGGCTCAAGACATCGGGTGATCTAGCTTTTAATGTCTCTGAGATGACCCTGTGGAACTTGCTTCCATCTGCAGTCTGGGAGGCCCCCCTCAGTTGGTGTTTTCAAGCTGAGGCTCAAGGCCCACCTCTTTAGCTTGGCTTTTATGGAATGATTTCCCAGCCTAACCATTCTAGTCAGCAGAAGCTAATCTTAATAGCTATTATTCTAATTCTTATTAAGTCTGAAAATGTTATTGTGGTTTTATCTGCTGTTTTATCTTTGTTACGCTTTGTTAGGTGCCCAGAGCCTCAGAGAATGGGCACCCTAAAAATAAAATTTGCCTTGCCTTGCCTTCTCTCGACTGTCTCCAGTAGGTTGATGTGCTTCTTTAGGTAAGGACTCCAGTACTGCACTCAGTGCTCAAGATGCAGCTGAACCAGTGTGACCTGCACGTTCCTGTTGATTATACTGTACCCCTGGATATACTGCCCAGCATCAGATATGCTTGGACTGCTACTCTCTTGCAGTGTCCTGAGTGCTTCAGGTCACTTGTAATGATCCCACCCACGTTCTTCTCCTCTTCTGACTTGGTAACTTGCACACCTCCCAACCAGTATTTGACCTCTGGGTTCTTCACCTCCAAATGCATTACCTTACACATTTTTGCATTGAATCCCAGTTGCCACATACCTGACCACCTCTTAAGTTTGGCCAGGTCTTCTGTAATGCTTTGTATTCCCACTTCTGTGTCCACTGTCCCACAGTGCTTTATGTCATCTGCAAACAGACTTATCTTACCTTTTATCCCATCTGCAGTGTTCCTGAAGAAGATGTTAAATAACACCGGCCTGAGCACCGAGCCCTGTGGGACCCTGCTAGTGACTGGTCTAGCATCCGAGAACTCCCCACCAGCCACTACCTTCTGACTTCTATCTTGCAGCCAGTTTTTAAAGCACATAGCCAATTTTGCCCAACCCTCAGCTTCTCCAGCTTTCTAATTAATCTCTAGTGGGGACACAGTCAAAGGTCTTACTGAAATTCAGATACAATATGTCCAGTACTTGGCCCCTGCCCACTGCCCTGGCCACCCAGTCAAATAACTCAGTTAGGCTGGGCTGGCAGGACTGTGTTGACATAAACCCATGCTGCCTCTCATCATGGAGCCCATTTTCATCCAGAAAACACACCAGTCTTTCTTTCAGTATGGCTTTCATAAGCTTTCCCACTATCGAGGGCAGACTGCCTGGTCAGTAGTTACCAGGGTCGTCACTTGACCCACTCTTGTGTAGCAGCACTACATGTGCTGTCCATCAGTCCAGGGGGACTTCCCCAGTCTCCAAACAGGTGTTAAACAGGTCTGCCAGGAGACCTGCCGGCACATCCACCATCTCCCTCAGTACCTTCGGGTGTATGCCATCCAGTCCCGGGGACTTGTCAACCTTTAGGGGCTTTACATGTTTCCTCACCCTGTCAATTTCAATCTCCGCATCTGTGACTCCTCCCACTCTGTTTCCTCCCCCTTCTTAACCCAGGGTAGTGGGCTATCCTTCTCCTTAGTGAATACTGAACAGAAGTACTTGCTAATTACCTCTGCTTTCTCCTCACTACTATCCACCCACCCCCTCCCTTTTCAACTTGACTATCCCAGCCTTTATATCCTGCTTCTCCCTGACTTACTAGAAGAAGGCCTTCCAACCATTTTCACCCCTACTGCCAGCTGTAGCTCATTCTTGACCTTGGTCAGTCATACTGCACTGCCCACCTCCTTTGCCTTAGTACAATACTCCTGCCTATCCTAGCCCCTCTAGGTGTGTTTATACTTTCTGAAGGGTGACTTCTTACTCGTTACCATCTGGGCTATCGGGGGGGTGTGGCAGCAGTTTTCTTGGGTACTCTCTGGGAGGTAGGGTTTCTGGTCCATAGGAGCCTAGGTCAGCCGAGAACAGAGATATGGCAGCTCAGGCACAGAGTTAGGAGCATTAGTGGAGCAGGTATACCCAAATGGGGTGTGGGTGGAGCGAGGCAGAGGGACTGTTGGGTGGGGATTAGTGGTGGAGCCCAGACTAGGTGGGAGGCTTTGGCTGGGGGGGAATGGAGGGGGAGCTAAGGCAACCCCCAGGGCCTTTTTCCCCAATGGGAGAAGAGGCCTAAGTGAGGGGATGGATACTATTAAGAGGAACATGGACGGCAAGGACACAAGGGGGAAGGAAGGTTGTGTACCAGACACTGTAAAATAAGTGATCCTCAAAGAACTGGAAGGGGACAGGATCAGTTGTGTACCAGACACTGTAAGATAAGTGATCCTCAAAGAACTGGAAGGGGACAGGATCAGTTGTGTACCAGGCACTGTAAGATAAGTGATCCTCAAAGAACTGGAAGGGGACAGGATCAGTTGTGTACCAGACACTGTAAAATAAGTGATCGACAAAGAACTGGAAGGGGACAGGATCAGTTGTGTACCAGGCACTGTAAAATAAGTGATCGTCAAAGAACTGGAAGGGGACAGGATCAGTTGTGTACCAGGCACTGTAAAATAAGTGATCGTCAAAGAACTGGAAGGGGACAGGATCAGTTGTGTACCAGACACTGTAAAATAAGTGATCGTCAAAGAACTGGAAGGGGACAGGATCAGTTGTGTACCAGGCACTGTAAGATAAGTGATCGTCAAAGAACTGGAAGGGGACAGGATCAGTTGTGTACCAGACACTGTAAGATAAGTGATCGTCAAAGAACTGGAAGGGGACAGGATCAGTTGTGTACCAGACACTGTAAAATAAGTGATCGTCAAAGAACTGGAAGGGGACAGGATCAGTTGTGTACCAGGCACTGTAAAATAAGTGATCGACAAAGAACTGGAAGGGGACAGGATCAGTTGTGTACCAGACACTGTAAAATAAGTGATCGTCAAAGAACTGGAAGGGGACAGGATCAGTTGTGTACCAGGCACTGTAAAATAAGTGATCGTCAAAGAACTGGAAGGGGACAGGATCAGTTGTGTACCAGGCACTGTAAAATAAGTGATCATCAAAGAACTGGAAGGGGACAGGATCAGTTGTGTACCAGGCACTGTAAAATAAGTGATCGTCAAAGAACTGGAAGGGGACAGGATCAGTTGTGTACCAGGCACTGTAAAATAAGTGATCGTCAAAGAACTGGAAGGGGACAGGATCAGTTGTGTACCAGGCACTGTAAAATAAGTGATCGTCAAAGAACTGGAAGGGGACAGGATCAGTTGTGTACCAGGCACTGTAAAATAAGTGATCGTCAAAGAACTGAAGGGACAGGATCAGTTGTGTACCAGGCACTGTAAAATAAGTGATCGCCAAAGAACTGAAGGGACAGGATCAGTTGTGTACCAGGCACTGTAAAATAAGTGATCGTCAAAGAACTGGAAGGGGACAGGATCAGTTGTGTACCAGGCACTGTAAAATAAGTGATCGTCAAAGAACTGGAAGGGGACAGGATCAGTTGTGTACCAGGCACTGTAAAATAAGTGATCGTCAAAGAACTGGAAGGGGACAGGATCAGTTGTGTACCAGGCACTGTAAAATAAGTGATCGTCAAGAACTGGAAGGGACAGGATCAGTTGTGTACCAGGCACTGTAAAATAAGTGATCGTCAAAAGAACTGGAAGGGACAGGATCAGTTGTGTACCAGGCACTGTAAAATAAGTGATCACAAAGAACTGAAGGGACAGGATCAGTTGTGTACCAGGCACTGTAAAATAAGTGATCGTCAAAGAACTGGAAGGGGACAGGATCAGTTGTGTACCAGGCACTGTAAAATAAGTGATCGTCAAAGAACTGGAAGGGGACAGGATCAGTTGTGTACCAGGCACTGTAAAATAAGTGATCGTCAAAGAACTGGAAGGGGACAGGATCAGTTGTGTACCAGGCACTGTAAAATAAGTGATCGTCAAAGAACTGGAAGGGGACAGGATCAGTTGTGTACCAGGCACTGTAAAATAAGTGATCGTCAAAGAACTGGAAGGGGACAGGATCAGTTGTGTACCAGGCACTGTAAAATAAGTGATCGTCAAAGAACTGGAAGGGGACAGGATCAGTTGTGTACCAGGCACTGTAAAAATAAGTGATCACAAAGAACTGGAAGGGACAGGATCAGTTGTGTACCAGGCACTGTAAAATAAGTGATCGTCAAAGAACTGGAAGGGGACAGGATCATGTGTGTACCAGGCACTGTAAAATAAGTGATCGTCAAAGAACTGGAAGGGGACAGGATCAGTTGTGTACCAGGCACTGTAAAATAAGTGATCGTCAAAGAACTGGAAGGGGACAGGATCAGTTGTGTACCAGGCACTGTAAAATAAGTGATCGACAAAGAACTGGAAGGGGACAGGATCAGTTGTGTACCAGGCACTGTAAAATAAGTGATCGTCAAAGAACTGGAAGGGGACAGGATCAGTTGTGTACCAGGCACTGTAAAATAAGTGATCCTCAAAGAACTGGAAGGGGACAGGATCAGTTGTGTACCAGGCACTGTAAAATAAGTGATCCTCAAAGAACTGGAAGGGGACAGGATCAGTTGTGTACCAGGCACTGTAAAATAAGTGATCGTCAAAGAACTGGAAGGGGACAGGATCAGTTGTGTACCAGGCACTGTAAAATAAGTGATCCTCAAAGAACTGGAAGGGGACAGGATCAGTTGTGTACCAGGCACTGTAAAATAAGTGATCCTCAAAGAACTGGAAGGGGACAGGATCAGTTGTGTACCAGGCACTGTAAAATAAGTGATCCTCAAAGAACTGGAAGGAGGGACTGAAGTTGTGTACCAGGCACTGTAAAACAAGTGATCCTCAAAGAACTGGAAGGGGACAGGATCAGTCGTGTACCAGGCACTGTAAGATAAGTGATCCTCAAAGAACTGGATCGGGACAGGATCAGTCGTGTACCAGGCACTGTAAGATAAGTGATCCTCAAAGAACTGGAAGGGGACAGGATCAGTCGTGTACCAGGCACTGTAAAATAAGTGATCCTCAAAGAACTGGAAGGGGACAGGATCAGTCGTGTACCAGGCACTGTAAAATAAGTGATCCTCAAAGAACTGGAAGGGGACCGGATCAGTCGTGTACCAGGCACTGTAAAATAAGTGATCCTCAAAGAACTGGAAGGGGACCGGATCAGTCGTGTACCAGGCACTGTAAGATAAGTGATCGTCAAAGAACTGGACGGGGACAGGATCAGTCGTGTACCAGGCACTGTAAGATAAGTGATCGTCAAAGAACTGGACAGGGACCGGATCAGTCGTGTACCAGGCACTGTAAGATAAGTGATCGTCAAAGAACTGGACGGGGACCGGATCAGTCGTGTACCAGGCACTGTAAGATAAGTGATCGTCAAAGAACTGGACGGGGACCGGATCAGTCGTGTACCAGGCACTGTAAGATAAGTGATCGTCAAAGAACTGGACGGGGACCGGATCAGTCGTGTACCAGGCACTGTAAGATAAGTGATCGTCAAAGAACTGGACGGGGACCGGATCACGTCGGTACCAGGCACTGTAAGATAAGGATCGCCAAAGAACTGGACGGGACCGGATCAGTCGTGTACCAGGCACTGTAAGATAAGTGATCGCCAAAGAACTGGACGGGACCGGATCAGTCGTGGTACCAGGCACTGTAAGATAAGTGATCGCCAAAGAACGAGACGGGACCGGATCAGTCGGGTACCAGGCACTGTAAGATAAGTGATCGCCAAAGAACTGACGGGACCGGATCAGTCGGTACCAGGCACTGTAAGATAAGTGATCGCCAAAGAACTGGACGGGACAGGATCAGTCGTGTACCAGGCACTGTAAGATAAGTGATCGCCAAAGAACTGGACGGGACCGGATCAGTGTACCAGGCACTGTAAGATAAGTGATCGCCAAAGAACTGGACGGGACAGGATCAGTCGTGTACCAGGCACTGTAAGATAAGTGATCGCCAAAGAACTGGATGGAGACAGGATCAGTCGTGTACCAGGCACTGTAAGATAAGTGATCGTCAAAGAACTGGACGGAGACAGGATCAGTCGTGTACCAGGCACTGTAAGATAAGTGATCGTCAAAGAACTGGACGGAGACAGGATCAGTCGTGTACCAGGCACTGTAAGATAAGTGATCGTCAAAGAACTGGACGGAGACAGGATCAGTCGTGTACCAGGCACTGTAAGATAAGTGATCGTCAAAGAACTGGACGGGACAGGATCAGTCGTTACCAGGCACTGTAAGATAAGTGATCGTCAAAGAACTGGACGGGGACAGGATCAGTCGTGTACCAGGCACTGTAAGATAAGTGATCGTCAAAGAACTGGACGGGGACAGGATCAGTCGTGTACCAGGCACTGTAAGATAAGTGATCGTCAAAGAACTGGAAGGGGACAGGATCAGTCGTGTACCAGGCACTGTAAGATAAGTGATCGTCAAAGAACTGGAAGGGGACAGGATCAGTCGTGTACCAGGCACTGTAAGATAAGTGATCCTCAAAGAACTGGACGGGGACAGGATCAGTCGTGTACCAGGCACTGTAAGATAAGTGATCGTCAAAGAACTGGAAGGGGACAGGATCAGTCGTGTACCAGACACTGTAAAATAAGTGATCCTCAAAGAACTGGAAGGGGACAGGATCAGTCGTGTACCAGGCACTGTAAAATAAGTGATCCTCAAAGAACTGGAAGGGGACAGGATCAGTCGTGTACCAGGCACTGTAAAATAAGTGATCCTCAAAGAACTGGAAGGGGACAGGATCAGTCGTGTACCAGGCACTGTAAAATAAGTGATCCTCAAAGAACTGGAAGGGGACAGGATCAGTTGTGTACCAGGCACTGTAAAATAAGTGATCCTCAAAGAACTGGAAGGGGACAGGATCAGTTGTGTACCAGGCACTGTAAAATAAGTGATCCTCAAAGAACTGGAAGGGGACAGGATCAGTTGTGTACCAGGCACTGTAAAATAAGTGATGCTCAAAGAACTGGAAGGGGACAGGATCAGTTGTGTTCCAGGCACTGTAAAATAAGTGATGCTCAAAGAACTGGAAGGGGACAGGATCAGTTGTGTACCAGGCACTGTAAAATAAGTGATGCTCAAAGAACTGGACGGGGACAGGATCAGTTGTGTACCAGGCACTGTAAAATAAGTGATCGTCAAAGAACTGGACGGGGACAGGATCAGTTGTGTACCAGGCACTGTAAAATAAGTGATCGTCAAAGAACTGGACGGGGACAGGATCAGTTGTGTACCAGGCACTGTAAAATAAGTGATCGTCAAAGAACTGGACGGGGACAGGATCAGTTGTGTACCAGGCACTGTAAAATAAGTGATCGTCAAAGAACTGGACGGGGACAGGATCAGTTGTGTACCAGACACTGTAAAATAAGTGATCGTCAAAGAACTGGACGGGGACAGGATCAGTTGTGTACCAGGCACTGTAAAATAAGTGATCGTCAAAGAACTGGACGGGGACAGGATCAGTTGTGTACCAGGCACTGTAAAATAAGTGATCGTCAAAGAACTGGAAGGGGACAGGATCAGTTGTGTACCAGGCACTGTAAAATAAGTGATAGTCAAAGAACTGGAAGGGACAGGATCAGTAGTGTACGTACAGGCACTGTAAAATAAGTGATCGTCAAAGAACTGGAAGGGACAGGATCAGTTGTGTACCAGGCACTGTAAAATAAGTGATCGCCAAAGAACTGGACGGGACAGGATCAGTTGTGTACCAGGCACTGTAAAATAAGTGATCGCAAAAGAACTGGACGGGACAGGATCAGTTGTGTACCAGGCACTGTAAAATAAGTGATCGCTAAAGAACTGGACGGGACAGGATCTGGTTGTGTACCAGGCACTGTAAATAAGTGATCGCCAAAGAACTGGACGGGACAGGATCAGTTGTGTACCAGGCACTGTAAAATAAGTGATCGTCAAAGAACTGGACGGGGACAGGATCAGTTGTGTACCAGGCACTGTAAAATAAGTGATCGTCAAAGAACTGGACGGGGACAGGATCAGTTGTGTACCAGGCACTGTAAAATAAGTGATCGTCAAAGAACTGGACGGGGACAGGATCAGTTGTGTACCAGGCACTGTAAAATAAGTGATCGTCAAAGAACTGGACGGGACAGGATCAGTTGTGTACCAGGCACTGTAAAATAAGTGATCGTCAAAGAACTGGACGGGGACAGGATCAGTTGTGTACCAGGCACTGTAAAATAAGTGATCGTCAAAGAACTGGACGGGGACAGGATCAGTTGTGTACCAGGCACTGTAAAATAAGTGATCGTCAAAGAACTGGACGGGGACAGGATCAGTTGTGTACCAGGCACTGTAAAATAAGTGATCGTCAAAGAACTGGACGGGGACAGGATCAGTTGTGTACCAGGCACTGTAAAATAAGTGATCATCAAAGAACTGGAGATGGGACAGGATCAGTTATGTACCAGGCACTGTAAAATAAGTGATCGTCAAAGAACTGGAAGGGGACAGGATCAGTTGTGTACCAGGCACTGTAAAATAAGTGATCGTCAAAGAACTGGAAGGGACAGGATCAGTTGTGTACCAGGCACTGTAAAATAAGTGATCGTCAAAAGAACTGGACGGGACAGGATCAGTTGTGTATCCAGGCACTGTAAAATAAGTGATCGTCAAAGAACTGGACGGGGACAGTATCAGTTGTGTACCAGGCACTGTAAAATAAGTGATCGTCAAAGAACTGGACGGGGACAGTATCAGTTGTGTACCAGGCACTGTAAAATAAGTGATCGTCAAAGAACTGGACGGGGACAGTATCAGTTGTGTACCAGGCACTGTAAAATAAGTGATCGTCAAAGAACTGGACGGGGACAGTATCAGTTGTGTACCAGGCACTGTAAAATAAGTGATCGTCAAAGAACTGGACGGGGACAGTATCAGTTGTGTACCAGGCACTGTAAAATAAGTGATCGTCAAAGAACTGGACGGGGACAGTATCAGTTGTGTACCAGGCACTGTAAAATAAGTGATCGTCAAAGAACTGGACGGGGACAGTATCAGTTGTGTACCAGGCACTGTAAAATAAGTGATCGTCAAAGAACTGGACGGGGACAGTATCAGTTGTGTACCAGGCACTGTAAAATAAGTGATCGTCAAAGAACTGGACGGGGACAGTATCAGTTGTGTACCAGGCACTGTAAAATAAGTGATCGTCAAAGAACTGGACGGGACAGTATCAGTTGTGTACCAGGCACTGTAAAATAAGTGATCGTCAAAGAACTGGAAGAGGACAGTATCAGTTGTGTACCAGGCACTGTAAAATAAGTGATCGTCAAAGAACTGGAAGAGGACAGTATCAGTTGTGTACCAGGCACTGTAAAATAAGTGATACGTCAAAAGAACTGGACGAGGACAGTACTGAGTTGTGTACCAGGCACTGTAAAATAAGTGATCGTCAAAGAACTGGAAGGGGACAGTATCAGTTGTGTACCAGGCACTGTAAAATAAGTGATCGTCAAAGAACTGGAAGGGGACAGGATCAGTTGTGTACCAGGCACTGTAAAATAAGTGATCGTCAAAGAACTGGACGGGGACAGTATCAGTTGTGTACCAGGCACTGTAAAATAAGTGATCGTCCAAAGAACTGGAAGGGACAGGATCAGTTGAAACCAGGCACTGTAAATAAGTGATCGCCAAAGAACTGGACGGGGACAGGATCAGTTGTGCACCAGGCACTGTAAAATAAGTGATCGTCAAAGAACTGGACGGGGACAGTATCAGCTGTGTACCAGGCACTGTAAAATAAGTGATCGTCAAAGAACTGAACGGGGACAGTATCAGTTGTGTACCAGGCACTGTAAGATAAGTGATCGTCAAAGAACTGAACGGGGACAGTATCAGTTGTGTACCAGGCACTGTAAGATAAGTGATCGTCAAAGAACTGGACGGGGACAGTATCAGTTGTGTACCAGGCACTGTAAGATAAGTGATCGTCAAAGAACTGGACGGGGACAGTATCAGTTGTGTACCAGGCACTGTAAGATAAGTGATCGACAAAGAACTGGACGGGGACAGTATCAGTTGTGTACCAGACACTGTAAGATAAGTGATCGTCAAAGAACTGGAAGGGGACAGTATCAGTTGTGTACCAGGCACTGTAAAATAAGTGATCGTCAAAGAACTGGACGGGGACAGTATCAGTTGTGTACCAGGCACTGTAAATAAGTGATCGTCAAAGAACTGGACGGGACAGTATCAGTTGTGTACCAGGCACTGTAAAATAAGTGATCGCCAAAGAACTGGACGGGACAGGATCAGTTGTGTACCAGGCACTGTAAAATAAGTGATCAGCCAAAGAACTGGACGGGACAGGATCAGTTGTACCAGGCACTGTAAATAAGTGATCGCCAAAGAACTGGACGGGGACAGGATCAGTTGTGTACCAGGCACTGTAAAATAAGTGATCGTCAAAGAACTGGACGGGGACAGGATCAGTTGTGTACCAGGCACTGTAAAATAAGTGATCGTCAAAGAACTGGACGGGGACAGGATCAGTTGTGTACCAGGCACTGTAAAATAAGTGGATCGCAAAGAACTGGACGGGGACAGGATCAGTTGTGTACCAGGCACTGTAAAATAAGTGATCGTCAAAGAACTGGACGGGGACAGGATCAGTTGTGTACCAGGCACTGTAAAATAAGTGATCGTCAAAGAACTGGACGGGGACAGGATCAGTTGTGTACCAGGCACTGTAAAATAAGTGATCGTCAAAGAACTGGACGGGGACAGGATCAGTTGTGTACCAGGCACTGTAAAATAAGTGATCGTCAAAGAACTGGACGGGGACAGGATCAGTTGTGTACCAGGCACTGTAAAATAAGTGATCGTCAAAGAACTGGACGGGGACAGGATCAGTTGTGTACCAGGCACTGTAAAATAAGTGATCGTCAAAGAACTGGACGGGGACAGGATCAGTTGTGTACCAGGCACTGTAAAATAAGTGATCGTCAAAGAACTGGACGGGGACAGGATCAGTTGTGTACCAGGCACTGTAAAATAAGTGATCGTCAAAGAACTGGACGGGGACAGGACAGTGGTACCAGGCACTGTAAAATAAGTGATCGCCAAAGAACTGGACGGGACAGGACTGTTGTGTACCAGGCACTGTAAAATAAGTGATCACAAAGAACTGGACGGGACAGGATCAGTTGTGTACCAGGCACTGTAAAATAAGTGATCGTCAAAGAACTGGACGGGGACAGGATCAGTTGTGTACCAGGCACTGTAAAATAAGTGATCGTCAAAGAACTGGACGGGGACAGGATCAGTTGTGTACCAGGCACTGTAAAATAAGTGATCGTCAAAGAACTGGACGGGGACAGGATCAGTTCAGTACCAGGCACTGTAAAATAAGTGATCACAAAGAACTGGACGGGACAGGATCAGTTGTGTACCAGGCACTGTAAAATAAGTGATCGTCAAAGAACTGGACGGGGACAGGATCAGTTGTGTACCAGGCACTGTAAAATAAGTGATCGTCAAAGAACTGGACGGGGACAGGATCAGTTGTGTACCAGGCACTGTAAAATAAGTGATCGTCAAAGAACTGGACGGGGACAGGATCAGTTGTGTACCAGGCACTGTAAAATAAGTGATGCCAAAGAACTGGACGGGACAGGATCAGTTGTGTACCAGGCACTGTAAAATAAGTGATCGCAAAGAACTGGACGGGGACAGGATCAGTTGTACCAGGCACTGTAAAATAAGTGATCTCCAAAGAACTGGACGGGACAGGATCAGTTGTGTACCAGGCACTGTAAAATAAGTGATCGCCAAAGAACTGGACGGGACAGGATCAGTTGTGTACCAGGCACTGTAAAATAAGTGATCGCCAAAGAACTGGACGGGACAGGATCAGTTGTGTACCAGGCACTGTAAAATAAGTGATCGTCAAAGAACTGGACGGGGACAGGATCAGTTGTGTACCAGGCACTGTAAAATAAGTGATCGTCAAAGAACTGGACGGGGACAGGATCAGTTGTGTACCAGGCACTGTAAAATAAGTGATCGTCAAAGAACTGGACGGGACAGGATCAGTTGTGTACCAGGCACTGTAAAATAAGTGATCAGTCAAAGAACTGGAGCGAGGACAGGATCAGTTGTGTACCAGGCACTGTAAAATAAGTGATCGCCAAAGAACTGGACGGGACAGGATCAGTTGTACCAGGCACTGTAAAATAAGTGATCGCCAAAGAACTGGACGGGGACAGGATCAGTTGTGTACCAGGCACTGTAAAATAAGTGATCGCAAAAGAACGGGGCGGGACAGGATCAGTTGTGTACCAGGCACTGTAAAATAAGTGATCGCCAAAGAACTGGACGGGACAGGATCAGTTGTGTACCAGGCACTGTAAAATAAGTGATCGCCAAAGAACTGGACGGGACAGGATCAGTTGTGTACCAGGCACTGTAAAATAAGTGATCGTCAAAGAACTGGATCGGGACAGGACTGCTGTGTACCAGGCACTGTAAAATAAGTGATCACAAAGAACTGGATCGGGATGACCGCTGTGCACCAGGCACTGTAAAATAAGTGATCGCCAAAGAACTGGACGGGGACAGGATCAGTTGTAGTACCAGGCACTGTAAAATAAGTGATCGCCAAAGAACTGGACGGGACAGGATCAGTTGTGTACCAGGCACTGTAAACAAGTGATCGCCAAAGAAATTGGACGGGGACAGGACTGAAGCCAGTACCAGGCACCGTAAAATAAGTGATCGTCAAAGAACTGACCGGGACAGGATCAGTTGTGTACCAGGCACTGTAAATTAAGTGATCGCCAAAGAACTGGACGGGACAGGATCAGTTGTGTACCAGGCACTGTAAAATAAGTGATCGCCAAAGAACTGGACGGGGACAGGATCAGTTGTGTACCAGGCACTGTAAATAAGTGACGCCAAAGAACTGGACGGGGACAGGACTGTTGTGTACCAGGCACTGTAAAATAAGTGATCGCTAAAGAACTGGACGGGACAGGATCAGTTGTGTACCAGGCACTGTAAAATAAGTGATCGACAAAGAACTGGACGGGGACAGGATCAGTTGTGTACCAGGCACTCGTAAAATAAGTGATCACAAAGAACTGGACGGGACAGGACTGAGCTGTACCAGGCACTGTAAAATAAGTGATCGTCAAAGAACTGGACGGGGACAGGATCAGTTGTGTAACAGGCACTGTAAAATAAGTGATCGTCAAAGAACTGGACGGGGACAGGATCAGTTGTGTACCAGGCACTGTAAAATAAGTGATCGCCAAAGAACTGGACGGGACAGGATCAGTTGTACCCAGCACTGTAAAATAAGTGATCGCCAAAGAACTGGACTGGGACAGGATCAGTTGTGTACCAGGCACTGTAAAAATAAGTGATCGCCAAAGAACTGGACGGGGACAGGATCAGTTGTGTACCAGGCACTGTAAAATAAGTGATCGTCAAAGAACTGGACGGGGACAGGATCAGTTGTGTACCAGGCACTGTAAAATAAGTGATCGTCAAAGAACTGGACGGGGACAGGATCAGTTGTGTACCAGGCACTGTAAAATAAGTGATCGTCAAAGAACTGACGGGACAGGATCAGTTGTACCAGGCACTGTAAAACAAGTGATCACTAAAGAACTGGACGGGACAGGATCAGTCGGTACCAGGCACTGTAAAATAAGTGATCGCCAAAGAACTGGAAGGGGACAGGATCAGTCGGTACCGTGGGCACTGTAAATAAGTGATCACAAAGACCTGGAAGGACAGGGATCAGTCGTGGTACCAGGCACTGTAAAAAGTGATCCTCAAAGACCTGGAAGGGGACAGGATCAATCGTGTACCAGGCACTGTAAAATAAGTAATCCTCAAAGAACTGGAAGGGGGACAGGATCAGTCGTGTACCAGGCACTGTAAAATAAGTAATCCTCAAAGAACTGGACGGGGACAGGATCAGTTGTGTACCAGGCACTGTAAAATAAGTGATCGCCAAAGACCTTGGACGGGACAGGATCACACCAGGCACTGTAAACAAGTGATCGTCAAAGACCTGGACGGGGACAGGATCAGTTGTGCACCAGGCACTGTAAAATAAGTGATCGTCAAAGACCTGGACGGGGACAGGATCAGTTGTGTACCAGGCACTGTAAAATAAGTGATCGTCAAAGACCTGGACGGGGACAGGATCAGTTGTGTACCAGGCACTGTAAAATAAGTGATCGACAAAGACCTGGACGGGGACAGGATCAGTTGTGTACCAGGCACCTGTAAAATAAGTGATCGTCAAAGACCTGGACGGGACAGGATCAGTTGTGTACCAGGCACTGTAAAACAAGTGATCGCCAAAGACCTGGACGACAGGACTGAAGTACACAGGGGCACTGTAAAATAAGTGGATCGTCAAAGACCTGGACGGGGACAGGATCAGTTGTGTACCAGACACTGTAAAATAAGTGATCGTCAAAGACCTGGAAGGGGACAGGATCAGTTGTGTACCAGACACTGTAAAATAAGTGATCGTCAAAGACCTGGAAGGGGACAGGATCAGTTGTGTACCAGACACTGTAAAATAAGTGATCGTCAAAGACCTGGAAGGGGACAGGATCAGTTGTGTACCAGACACTGTAAAATAAGTGATCGTCAAAGACCTGGAAGGGGACAGGATCAGTTGTGCACCAGGCACTGTAACATAAGTGATCGTCAAAGACCTGGAAGGGGACAGGATCAGTTGTGTACCAGGCACTGTAAGATAAGTGATCCTCAAAGACCTGGAAGGGGACAGGATCAGTTGTGTACCAGGCACTGTAAGATAAGTGATCCTCAAAGACCTGGAAGGGGACAGGATCACTTGTGTACCAGGCACTGTAAGATAAGTGATCCTCAAAGACCTGGAAGGGGACAGGATCACTTGTGTACCAGGCACTGTAAAATAAGTGATCCTCAAAGAACTGGAAGGGGGACAGGATCAGTTGTGTACCAGGCACTGTAAAATAAGTGATCCTCAAAGAACTGGAAGGGGACAGGATCAGTTGAGTACCAGGCACTGTAAAATAAGTGATCCTCAAAGAACTGGAAGGGACAGGATCAGTTGTGTACCAGGCACTGTAAAATAAGTGATCCTCAAAGAACTGGAAGGGGACAGGACTGTTGTTTGTACCAGGCACTGTAAATAAGTGATCCTCAAAGAACTGGAAGGGGACAGGATCAGTTGTGTACCAGGCACTGTAAAATCAGTGATCGTCAAAGAACTGGAAGGGGACAGGATCAGTTGTGTACCAGGCACTGTAAAATCAGTGATCGTCAAAGAACTGGAAGGGGACAGGACTGGGTTGTGTACCAGGCACTGTAAAATCAGTGATCGCCAAAGAACTGGAAGGGGACAGGATCAGCTGTGTACCAGGCACTGTAAAATCAGTGATCCTCAAAGAACTGGAAGGGGACAGGATCAGTTGTGTACCAGGCACTGTAAAATCAGTGATCCTCAAAGAACTGGAAGGGGACAGGATCAGTTGTGTACCAGGCACTGTAAAATCAGTGATCGTCAAAGAACTGAAGGGACAGGTTGAGTTGTGTACCAGGCACTGTAAAATCAGTGATCGTCAAAGAACTGGAAGGGGACAGGATCAGTTGTGTACCAGGCACTGTAAAATCAGTGATCGTCAAAGAACTGGAAGGGGACAGGATCAGTTGTGTACCAGGCACTGTAAAACAAGTGATCCTCAAAGAACTGGATGGGGACAGGATCAGTTGTGTACCAGGCACTGTAAAACAAGTGATCCTCAAAGAACTGGAAGGGGACAGGATCAGTTGTGTACCAGGCACTGTAAAGCAAGTGATCCTCAAAGAACTGGATGGGACAGGACAGTTGTACATCAGGCACTAAAATAAGTGATCACAAAGAACTGGAAGGGACAGGACTGCTGTGTACCAGGCACTGTAAAATAAGTGATCCTCAAAGAACTGGAAGGGACAGGATCTGCGTGTACCAGGCACTGTAAATTAGTGATCCTCAAAGAACTGGAAGGGGACAGGATCAGTTGTGTACCAGGCACTGTAAGATAAGTGATCCTCAAAGAACTGGAAGGGGACAGGATCAGTTGTGTACCAGGCACTGTAAAATGAGTGATCCTCAAAGAACTGGATGGGGACCGGATCAGTTGTGTACCAGGCACTGTAAAATGAGTGATCCTCAAAGAACTGGAAGGGGACCGGATCAGTTGTGTACCAGGCACTGTAAAATGAGTGATCGTCAAAGAACTGGAAGGGGACCGGATCAGTAGAGTACCAGGCACTGTAAAATGAGTGATCACAAAGAACTGAAGGACCGACTGTTGTGTACCAGGCACTGTAAAATGAGTGATCACAAAGAACTGGAAGTAAATCGATTGGCCAGGTACCAGGCACTGTAAAATGAGTGATCGCCAAAGAACTGGACGGGACCGGATCAGTTGTGTACCAGGCACTGTAAAATGAGTGATCGTCAAAGAACTGGACGGGGACCGGATCAGTTGTGTACCAGGCACTGTAAAATGAGTGATCGTCAAAGAACTGGAAGGGGACCGGATCAGTTGTGTACCAGGCACTGTAAAATGAGTGATCACAAAGAACTGGAAGGGGACCGAATCGTTGTGTACCAGGTACTGTAAAATAAGTGATCATAGAACTGAAGGGGACCGGATCAGCTGTGAAACCAGGCATCTGTAAAACAAGTGGATCGCCAAAGAACTGGACGGGAACAGGATCAGTGTGTACCAGGCACTGTAAAATAAGTGATCATCAAAGAACTGGACGGGACATGATCAGTTGTGTACCAGGCACTGTAAAATGAAGTGATCGTCAAAGAACTGGACGGGGACAGGACTGTTGTGTACCAGGCACTGTAAAATAAGTGATCGCCAAAAGACCTGGACGGGGACAGGATCAGTTGCGCATCAGGCACTGTAAAATAAGTGATCGCCAAAGACCTGGACGGGACAGGATCAGCTTACATCAGGCACTGTAAATAAGTGATCGCCAAAGACCTGGACGGGACCGGATCAGCTGCGCATCAGACACTGTAAAATAATTGATCGCCAAAGACCTGGACGGGGACCGGATCAGCTGGCGCATTGCGGGCACTGTAAAATAAGTGATCGCCAAAGACCTGGACGGGACCGGATCAATGCGCGTACAGTGCACCGTAAAAAGGTGATCGGCAAAGACCCGCCGGGACAGGATCAGCTGCGTATCAGGCACTGTAAAATAAGTGATCGCCAAAGACCTGGCCGGACAGGATCATTGCGCATCAGACACTGTAAAATGTATGATCGCCAAAGACCTGGAAGGGGACATGATCAGTTGGCGTGCTGTGACACTGTAAAATAGGTGATCACAAGACCTGGAAGGGACATGATCAGTTGTGCCCAGGCACTGTCAAAAGGCGATCACAAAGACCTGGAAGGGACATGATCAGTTGTGCTCCAGGCACTGTAAAATAAGTGATCGTCAAAGACCTGGAAGGGGACAGGATCAGTTGTGCTCCAGGCACTGTAAAATAAGTGATCGTCAAAGACCTGGAAGGGGACAGGATCAGTTGTGTACCAGGCACTGTAAGATAAGTGATCGTCAAAGACCTGGAAGGGGACAGGATCAGTTGTGCTCCAGGCACTGTAAGATAAGTGATCGTCAAAGACCTGGAAGGGGACAGGATCAGTTGTGTACCAGGCACTGTAAAATAAGTGATCGTCAAAGACCTGGAAGGGGACAGGATCAGTTGTGTACCAGGCACTGTAAAATAAGTGATCGTCAAAGACCTGGAAGGGGACAGGATCAGTTGTGTACCAGGCACTGTAAAATAAGTGATCGACAAAGACCTGGAAGGGGACAGGACTGCAGAGTACCAGGCACTGTAAAATAAGTGATCGCCAAAGACCTGAAGGGGACAGGATCAGTCTACATCAGGCACTGTAAAATAAGTGATCGTCAAAGACCTGGAAGGGGACAGGATCAGTTGTGTACCAGGCACTGTAAAATAAGTGATCGTCAAAGACCTGGAAGGGGACAGGATCAGTTGTGTACCAGGCACTGTAAAATAAGTGATCGTCAAAGACCTGGAAGGGGACAGGATCAGTTGTGTACCAGGCACTGTAAAATAAGTGATCGTCAAAGACCTGGAAGGGGACAGGACTGTTGGAAACTTAGGCACTGTAAAATAAGTGATCGCAAAGACCTGGAAGGGGACAGGATCAGTTGTGTACCAGGCACTGTAAAATAAGTGATCGCAAAGACCTGGAAGGGACAGGATCAGTTGTGTACCAGGCACTGTAAAATAAGTGATCACAAAGACCTGAAGGGGACAGGACTGAAGTTGTGTACCAGGCACTGTAAAAAAGTGATCCCAAAGACCTGAAGGCGACAGGATCAGTCGTACCAGGCACTGTAAAATAAGTGATGCACAAAGACCTGGAAGGGGACAGGATCAGTTGTGTACCAGGCACTGTAAAATAAGTGATCACCAAAGAACTGAAGGAGACAGGATCAGCTGTGTACCAGGCACTGTAAATAAGTGATCTATCAAAGAACTGAAGGGGACAGGATCAGTTGTGTACCAGGCACTGTAAAATAAGTGATCGACAAAGAACTGGAAGGACAGGATCAGTTGTGTGCCAGGCACTGTAAAATAAGTGATCGCAAAGAACTGGAAGGGACAGGATCAGTTGTGTACCAGGGCACTGTAAAATAAGTGATCGCTCAAAGAACGGAAGGGGACAGGATCAGTTGTGTACCAGGCACTGTAAAATAAGTGATCGCCAAAGAACTGGAAGGGGACAGGGTCAGTTGTGTACCAGGCACTGTAAAATAAGTGATCGACAAGAACTGGAAGGGACAGGATCAGTTATGTACCAGGCACTGTAAAATAAGTGATACGTCAAAGAACTGTGAAGGGGACAGGATCAGTGTGTACCAGGCACTGTAAAATAAGTGATCGCTGCAAAGAACTGGAAGGGGACAGGATCAGTTGTGTACCAGGCACTGTAAAATAAGTGATCGCCAAAGAACTGGAAGGGACAGGATCAGTTGTGTACCAGGCACTGTAAAATAAGTGATCGGGCCAAAGAACTGGAAGGGGACAGGATCAGTGTGTACCAGGCACTGTAAAATAAGTGATCACCAAAGAACTGGAAGGGACAGGATCAGTTGTGTACCAGCACTGTAAAATAAAGTGATCGCCAAAGAACTGGAAGGGGACAGGATCAGTTGTGTACCAGGCACTGTAAAATAAGTGATGGCCAAAGAACTGGAAGGGACAGGATCAGTTGTGTACCAGGTACTGTAAAATAAGGATCGCCAAAGAACTGGAAGGGGACAGGATCAGTTGTGTACCAGGCACTGTAAAATAAGTGATCGTCAAAGAACTGGAAGGGACAGGATCAGTTGTGTACCAGGCACTGTAAAATCACTGATCGTCAAAGAACTGGAAGGGGACAGGATCAGTTGTGTACCAGGCACTGTAAAATCAGTGATCGTCAAAGAACTGGAAGGGGACAGGATCAGTTGAGTACCAGGCACTGTAAAATGAGTGATCGTCAAAGAACTGGAAGGGGACAGGATCAGTTGTGTACCAGGCACTGTAAAATGAGTGATCGTCAAAGAACTGGAAGGGGACAGGATCAGTTGTGTACCAGGCACTGTAAAATGAGTGATCGTCAAAGAACTGGAAGGGGACAGGATCAGTTGTGTACCAGGCACTGTAAAATGAGTGATCTCAAAGAACGGAAGGACAGGATCAGTTGTGTACCAGGCACTGTAAGATAAGTGATCGTCAAAGAACTGGAAGGGGACAGGATCAGTTGTGTACCAGGCACTGTAAAACAAGTGATCACAAAGAACTGGAAGGACAGGATCAGTTAAACAGGCACTGTAAGATAAGTGACCACAAAGAACTGAAGGGGACAGGATCAGTTGTGCACCATTGTAACTGTAAAATGAGTGATCACAAAGAAACTGGAAGGGGACCGGATCAGTTGTGTACCAGGCACTGTAAAATGAGTGATCATCAAAGAACTGGATGGGGACGGATCAGTTGTGTACACAGGCACTGTAAAATGAGTGATCGCAAAGAACTGGATGGGACCGGATCAGTTGTTACCAGGCACTGTAAAATGAGTGATCGTGTCAAAGAACTGGAGGACCCGGATCAGAAGTGTGAGGCACTGTAAAATGAGTGATCATCAAAGAACTGGATGGGGACCGGACTCAGTTAGTACCAGACACTGTAAAATGAGTGATCGCCAAAGAACTGGAAGGGACCGGACTGAAGGTACCAGGCACTGTAAAATAAGTGATCGTCAAAGAACTGGAAGGACCGGACTGAAGTGTACCAGGCACTGTAAAATAAGTGATCGCCAAAGAACGGAAGGGGACCGATCAGTTGTGTACCAGGCACTGTAAAATAAGTGATCGTCAAAGAACTGGAAGGGGACCGGATCAGTTGAGTACCAGGCACTGTAAAACAAGTGATCATCAAAGAACTGGATGGGGACCGGATCAGTTGTGTACCAGGCACTGTAAAACAAGTGATCGTCAAAGAACTGGATGGGGACATGATCAGTTGTGTACCAGGCACTGTAAAACAAGTGATCGTCAAAGAACTGGAAGGGGACATGATCAGTTGTGTACCAGGCACTGTAAAACAAGTGATCGTCAAAGAACTGGATGGGGACATGATCAGTTGTGTACCAGGCACTGTAAAACAAGTGATCGACAAAGAACTGGAAGGGGACAGGATCAGTTGTGTACCAGGCAATTGCAAGATAAGGATCACAAAAGAACTGGAAGGGACAGGATCAGTTGTGTACCAGACACTGTAAAATAAGTGATCGCCAAAGAACTGGAAGGGGACAGGATCAGTTTGTACCAGGCACTGTAAGATAAGTGATCGCCAAAGAACTGGAAGGGGACAGGATCAGTGTATCTGGGCACTGTAAAACAAGTGATCAACAAAGAACTGGAAGGGGACAGGACTGCAGTGTACCAGGCACTGTAAGATAAGTGATCGTCAAAGAACTGGAAGGGGTTGGGGATCAGTTGTGTACCAGGCACTGTAAGATAAGGATCGTCAAAGAACTGGAGGGGACAGGATCAGTTGTGTACCAGGCACTGTAAAATAGTGATCATCAAAGAACTGGAAGGGACAGGATCAGTTGTGTACCAGGCACTGTAAAATGAGTGATCGCCAAAGAACTGGAAGGGGACAGGATCACAGTACCAGACACTGTAAAATGAGTGATCACAAGAACTGAAGGGACAGGATTGAAGTAAACTAGGCACTGTAAGATAAGTGATCGCCAAAGAACTGGAAGGGGACAGGATCAGTTGTGTACCAGGCACTGTAAAATAAGTGATCGTCAAAGAACTGGAAGGGGACAGGATCAGTTGTGTACCAGGCACTGTAAAATGAGTGATCGTCAAAGAACTGGAAGGGACAGGATCAGTTGTGTACCAGGCACTGTAAATGAGGATCACAAAGAACTGGAAGGGGACAGATCAGTTGTGTACCAGGCACTGTAAAATGAGTGATCGTCAAAGAACTGGAAGGGGACAGGATCAGTTGTGTACCAGGCACTGTAAAATGAGTGATCGTCAAAGAACTGGAAGGGGACAGGATCAGTTGTGTACCAGGCACTGTAAGATAAGTGATCGTCAAAGAACTGGAAGGGGACAGGATCAGTTGTGTACCAGGCACTGTAAAATGAGTGATCGTCAAAGAACTGGAAGGGGACAGGATCATTTGTGTACCAGGCACTGTAAGATAAGTGATCGTCAAAGAACTGGAAGGGGACAGGATCGTTTGTGTACCAGGCGCTGTAAGATAAGTGGTCGTCAAAGAACTGGAAGGGGACAGGATCGTTTGTGTACCAGGCACTGTAAGATAAGTGATCGTCAAAGAACTGGAAGGGAACAGGATCATTTGTGTACCAGGCGCCTGTAAGATAAGTGATCGCCAAAGAACTGGAAGGGGACAGGATCGTTTGTGTACCAGGCGCTGTAAGATAAGTGATCGACAAAGAACTGGAAGGGGACAGGATCGTTTGTGTACCAGGCACTGTAAAATAAGTGATCGTCAAAGAACTGGAAGGGGACAGGATCGTTTGTGTACCAGGCACTGTAAAATAAGTGTTCGACAAAGAACTGGAAGGGGACAGGATCATTTGTGTACCAGGCACTGTAAAATAAGTGATCGTCAAAGAACTGGAAGGGGACAGGATCATTTGTGTACCAGGCACTGTAAAATAAGTGATCAAGCCAAAGAACTGGAAGGGACAGGACTTGTGTACCAGGCACTGTAAAATAAGTGATCGTCAAAGAACTGGAAGGGGACAGGATCATTTGTGTACCAGGCACTGTAAAATAAGTGATCGTCAAAGAACTGGATTGGGACAGGATCATTTGTGTACCAGGCACTGTAAAATAAGTGATCGTCAAAGAACTGGATGGGGACAGGATCATTTGTGTACCAGGCACTGTAAAATAAGTGATCGTCAAAGAACTGGATGGGGACAGGATCATTTGTGTACCAGGCACTGTAAAATAAGTGATCGTCAAAGAACTGGATGGGGACAGGATCATTTGTGTACCAGGCACTGTAAAATAAGTGACTGCCAAAGAACTGGATGGGGACAGGATCATGTAGTACCAGCACTGTAAATAAGTGATGACATAAGAACTGGAAGGGGACAGGATCATTTGTACAGGCACTGTAAAAATAAGTGATAGCTCAAAGAACTGGAAGGGGACGAGACTCATTTGTGTACCAGGCACTGTAAAATAAGTGATCACAAAGAACTGGAAGGGGACAGGATCATTTGTGTACCAGGCACTGTAAAAATAAGTGATCACAAAGAACTGGAAGGGACAGGGATCATTTGTAGTACCAGGCACTGTAAAATAAGTGATCGCCAAAGAACTGGAAGGGACAGGATCATTTGAAAATTAGGCACTGTAAATAAGTGATCGCATAAGAACTGGAAGGGGATGATCATTTGTGTACCAGGCACTGTAAAATAAGTGATCACAAAGAACTGGAAGGGACAGGATCATTTGTGTACCAGGCACTGTAAAATAAGTGTGATCACAAAGAACTGGAAGGGGACAGGATCATTTGTGTACCAGGCACTGTAAAATAAGTGATGACAAAGAACTGGAAGGAGACAGGATCATTTGTGTACCAGAGCACTGTAAAATAAGTGATCGCTAAGAACTGGAAGGGGACAGGATCATTTGAAAAATTAGGCACTGTAAAATAAGTGATCGCCAAAGAACTGAAGGGACAGGATCATTTTGTACCAGGCAGTAAAATAAGTGATCACAAAGAACTGAAGGGACAGGATCATTGTGTACCAGACACTGTAAAATAAGTGAGCCAAAGAACTGGAAGGGGACAGGATCAGTTGACCAGGCACCTGTAAACAAGTGGATCGCCAAAGAACTGGAAGGGACAGGAACAGTTGTGTACCAGGTACTGTAAAATAAGTGATCGCCAAAGAACTGAAGGGGACAGGATCAAAGGCACCAGGCACTGTAAAATAAGTGATCAACAAAGAACCTGGAAGGGGACAGGATCTGTCGTGTGTACCAGGCACTGTAAAATAAGTGATAGATCAAAGAACTGGAGGGGACAGGATCAGTTGTGTACTAGGACGATAAAATAAGGTGATGAGTCAAAGAACTGGAAGGGGACAGGATCATTTGTGTACCAGGCACTGTAAAATAAGTGATCGTCAAAGAACTGGAAGGGGACAGGATCATTTGTGTACCAGGCACTGTAAAATAAGTGATCCTCAAAGAACTGGAAGGGGACAGGATCATTTGTGTACCAGGCACTGTAAAATAAGTGATCGTCAAAGAACTGGAAGGGGACAGGATCATTTGTGTACCAGGCACTGTAAAATAAGTGATCCTCAAAGAACTGGAAGGGGACAGGATCATTTGTGTACCAGGCACTGTAAAATAAGTGATCCTCAAAGAACTGGAAGGGGACAGGATCATTTGTGTACCAGGCACTGTAAAATAAGTGATCCTCAAAGAACTGGAAGGGGACAGGATCATTTGAGTACCAGGCACTGTAAAATAAGTGATCGTCAAAGAACTGGAAGGGGACAGGATCATTTGTGTACCAGGCACTGTAAAATAAGTGATCGTCAAAGAACTGGAAGGGGACAGGATCATTTGTGTACCAGGCACTGTAAAATAAGTGATCGTCAAAGAACTGGAAGAGGACAGGATCAGTCGTGTACCAGGCACTGTAAAATAAGTGATCCTCAAAGAACTGGAAGGGACAGGATCAAGTGGTACCAGGCACTGTAAAATAAGTGATCCTCAAAGAACTGGAAGGGGACAGGATCACGTGTACCAGGCACTGTAAAATAAGTGATCCTAAAGAACTGGAAGGGGACAGGATCAGTCGTGTACCAGGCACTGTAAAATAAGTGATCCTCAAAGAACTGGAAGGTGACAGGATCAGTCGTACCAGGCACTGTAAAACAAGTGATCCTCAAAGAACTGGAAGGGGACAGGATCAGTCGTGGTACCAGGCACTGTAAAATAAGTGATCCCCAAAGAACTGGAAGGGGACAGGATCAATGTGTACCAGGCACTGTAAAATAAGTGATCCTCAAAGAACTGGAGGGGACAGGATCAGTCGTGGTACCAGGCACTGTAAAATAAGTGATCCTCAAAGAACTGGAAGGGGACAGGATCAGTACCAGGCACTGTAAAATAAGTGATCCTCAAAGAACTGGAAGGACAGGATCAGTCGTACCAGGCACTGTAAAATAAGTGATCTCAAAGAACTGGAAGGGGACAGGATCAGTCGTGTACCAGGCACTGTAAAACAAGGATCCTCAAAGAACTGAAGGGGACAGGACTGTCGTGGTACCAGGCACTGTAAAATAAGTGATCCTCAAAGAACTGGAAGGGACAGGATCAGTCGGTACCAGGCACTGTAAAAATAAGTGATCCTCAAAGAACTGGAAGGGACAGGACTGTCGTCGTACCAGGCACTGTAAAATAAGTGATCCTCAAAGAACTGGAAGGGGACAGGATCAGTCGTGTACCAGGCACTGTAAAATAAGTGATCCTCAAAGAACTGGAAGGGGACAGGATCAGTCGTGTACCAGGCACTGTAAAATAAGTGATCCTCAAAGAACTGGATGGGGACAGGATCAGTCGTGTACCAGGCACTGTAAAATAAGTGATCCTCAAAGAACTGGAAGGGGACAGGATCAGTTGTGTTCCAGGACAGTAGCTGCTGCTGTTGTTTTCACAGGGTTCTTGAGGATTTTACTTGGTAGGTTAGTTCTTTTCTTACTTCTAAGGGGCTAGCAGGGTATTGTTTGGGGGATGCTGGATGTTTGTAAACTGATTTGGTGGCTGTAAGTGGGGCTCTTTTGTGGATGTTTCACTGTGTAACAGGCTGCGCTTGATAGAGGCCTATTTCTTCTGATTTAAAACCAATTTGGTGGGATTTGCTTGGGCCTCGTCTTTAGCTGCAGGGCTTGAGGGAGACACAGGGCTGATACACTCTCTGTCAGGTGTTTGCTCAAGACCCGCCCCCCCCCTCCCTCCCCAGAAGTCTGCAAATTCGGAGAGCACCTGCCCCGTAATTGGAGGAAAAGGCTGCTGGTGCAGCTCATGTAGTTCTCGCCACTGGGGTTGGATTTAAAGGCTGGGAGAGAGGAGCTTAGGAGTTGTTCATTTCCTTATAAGTTTAATGTGTTGTACTGCACCTAGTAACAGAGTTACTGGTGTACAGTGGACTGTCTCTAAGATTAGTGGGTGACCTGATTAGGCAGTAGAGGTGTCTTGGACTAGGGGGAACCTGGTGGCTCACCCAAGGAAACCTATTTGGAAGGGGATGGAACCACACATCATTAGGGCTGGCATCTTTGGGAGGGTGGTGGGGTGCACAGGGTGTGGAGCAGCCATGATACTGGACTGGGCTTGGAAGTTTGGTGATTGCCCAGTGTGCTACCAGCTAGCACAGCTTAGGGAGGAGGTTGCGGGGATGAGGAGAAAGCTGGGGGAAGGGGGGTGGTATGGTTGGGGAAGGGGGCTGGAAATCTCCCACAGGGTTGCACCAAGCACTGGGGGTGGGGGCATAGGGAAAGTAGTGCAGGAGAATACTCAGGGGTCACATAGGGACCCTGGCAGAGGGGGTCCAAAAGGACACTACCAAGGAAGCAGGCAGGTAACTGGGGACCCTCACAAAGAGGGGACGGAGGGACAACATTCTCAGGGAAGTAGGCAGATGGCCAGTGCTGGACAGAAGGAAGCAAGGTGAGGCGGATCAGACCTTATACTCAGTAACCGCTCAATTTTCTCTGCTCAAGGATGAGGGGGGTGATGTAGCACGACAGAGGTGGGAGACGAGAAAGGGTGGGAGTGGAGGCAGGAGGCAGGGGCCAGATAGCAGGAAGAACAGGGGACCTGGAATGCAGGAGAATGGGGAGCAGTGAATCAGAGCAGGAGGGCAGGGGAAGAGGGAGGAAAGCGCAAGGAGAAGGACCAGTTGGGAGGAAAGGTAAAGGAGAAGGACCAGAAGTACAAGGAGGATTCAGTAAAGGGAGCTGAGGGTTTAGGCCAGGGGAGCACGACGTAGCAAGGAGGAACTAAATGGAGACAGGAAGGAAGGGAGGATGAGTCAGGCTAGTTTAGCAGATGGGGAGAAGGACCAGTTAGCAGCAGTGAGGGGGAATTAGCAAGGTACAGAAGGATACTCAGGAGGAGGAGAGGCATAGGATTGAGGGAGGGGGTGGCCATGGTAGTAAGGAGGGGTGGCATGTGGCACCCAGATAGGGGGAGGAACAAGGAGCCAGCTGGGTGGAGGGGCCGGTAGAAAGGATGAGAGACATGGAAGGGGGGGAATGGAGGAAAAGGAGTGGTCAGAGTGCTCCTGTTGGGGATTCTATGATCAGGGGTATCAAATGGGATAGGGAGGGAGAAGCCTGGCCAGTTAGAACAAGATGCTTTCCTGGACTAATGGTGCACAGGGCTAAGCACGAGGTATATCAGCTGGCAAAGGACTGTGGGGGTTCCCCAGACATACTGGTCCACCTGGGTACAAATGACATTGAGGGAAATAGCTTAGCCAGAGATACAGGCAAGATTCAGGGAGCTCCGGGTCTGTCATGACATAGGATGCACACTCTTTCTCAGAAATCCTGCCAGTGCCAAGGGCTAGTGGGGAACACAAAAGGAAAATTAGGAGATAAACCAGTAGCTCAGGGAGTGGAGGCCAGAGGGTAAGGGTTGATGGGGATTGGGGAGACCTGAGAGGATAAGGAGCTGTATGCTGAGATAGACTACATCTCAATTTGAGGGGAGGGAACTTTGGTTGAAAACAGAGGAGTTAATTGGTGAAAAGTGGGGTTTAAACCTGTGAAGGGGGTGGATGGGAGAAAAGGCTATCATGGGTGCCGAGAAGGAGGATTCTGTCTCCACCCCCTGGGGACCAGGAGGATTGCAGGAAAAGGCCAACTGGCAAAGTGCAGACCAGGAGAAAACAGAAACCCCATGGGAACACGAGCAGGAAATGGAACCATAGGGAAAGGTGGAAGGTAGTCCCATAAATGCCAGGAGCTTGGCAATAAAATGCCTGAGCTCCAGGCGATGTTAACTGAGGGAGCAGGATGTGGCAGCGTCACTGAGACTTGGGCCACTGCAAGACATGACTGGGACCTGAACCTGGAGGGTTACACATGTGTCAGGAAGGACAGGGGGAGGAAGGGAGGAGGGGTAGCAATGATAGTCAAAACCGCATTGGCATAGGGGAGTAGAGGAGGCTGGAGGGAACCATGGAGGCGATTTGGGTCACCTTGATAACAAGGGGGGCAAGAGTAAAAATAGGAGTGGTGTATAGACCCCCTGTCCCTGGCGGAGGAGCTGGAGGACAGTCTGGTGGCAGATGTTAGAGACACTGCAGACTGGGCAGAGGAAAGGTGGTGGTGTTAGGGGACTTAAACATGCCAGGAACAGACTGGGAGACTATGACATCCTCTGTGACCAGGGAACAGAGGTTGTTGGATGTCTTTCAAGACGCGTTCCTAACTCAGCAGGTGAGGGAACCGACCAGGGAGGCACGGGTACTGGATGTGGTCCTGGCAGACAGTGACCAGATTGGGGGCCTGGAGGTAAGGGACCCATTGGCGGGGAGTGACCATGCCACGGTCTGGTTCTGCCTGGACCTAGGAGGGGTAGAAGGCTGCACAAAGACGGAAGTAACCGACTTCAGGGGGGCAGATTTTAAGGAAATGGGAAGGATCCTTAAGGAGCATTTGGATGGGATTGGGTCAGACATGGACGCTGATAGTAGGTGGGAAATCATCAGGAGAGGGGTGCAGGATGCTACCAGCACCTGTGCAAGAGTAAGACAAAAATGCGGTAGGGCCCTAAAACCCTGTTGGTGGACCAGGGAGGTCCAGGAGGTGGTGCGGGGAAAGAAAGCGCAGCCTATAAGAAATTCAAGTGCTCAAGGAGTGAAAGGGACTCGAGGGGAGTACGAGCTGATGGTTAGAAGGGCCACTAGAGTGGTGGAGGGCGGCAAGGCAAGGAAGGAGCAGAACCTGGCCAGGGAAATTAGGGAGAGGGAAAAGGGGTTCTTTAGATACATTGGGGAAAGACGAAGGGTGAAGGGGCAGATTAGCAGGATTAAATCAGGGGAGATGGGCACAAGACCTGGGGAGCAGGCTGAGGTACTAAATGAGTACTTCACCCCAGTTTTCACCAGGAAAATGGGATGCTGCATCATGCATGGGAGGAGACAGAGATAATGAGGGAGGGGGGACCCCACCGACCGGCAGGTCTGGGAGGGGGGGCATCACTGGCAGGTGGGGGAGGGCCAAGCAGGAGAAGAGGCACCAGAAGTGGAAATCACAGCAGAGAGTGAGGGAAGCCTCAGCTCCCTTAAGATGGAGAAAGCACCGGGCCGGATACAACTTACATCCTAGAGTGCTGAAGGAACCCGTAGATGTCCCAGCGAAACCCCTGGCAGAGCTTTTCACCATCTCTCTGAGGACAGGGTGGGTGCCCCAAGACTGGAAGGTGGCGATGCAGTGCCCATCCACAAGGGGGGATCAAGGGAGCTGGTAGGGAACTACAGGCCTGTCAGCCTGACATCGTGGTGGGCAAGGTGATGGAGGGCACTTGTCAAGGAGAGGCTAGGGGGGACCTGGATAAGTCAGGATGCCTGGACTATTAGCAGCATGGATTCATCCCGGGAAATCGTGGTCAGACAAACCTGGTGGAGTTCTATGACTGGATGACAAGTGCCTTGGACCTGGTAGACCAGTGGATGTCCTCTTTCTAGACTTCAGCAAAGCATTTGACTCTGTTCCTCACATGGGCCTGTTGGATGCTTAGAGAATGGGTGGGAAACCAGATGATCAGATGGATAAGCAATTGGCTTCCAGGACCGACCCAGAGGGTCGAAGTTGTGGGATAGTCTCATCCCCAAGGAGGGTCATTAGTGGGTCCCACAGGCTCAGTCCTTGGGCCCCTTCTGTTCAACGCCCACGATCTGACATAAGGACAGGAATCAGGAGGAGATGAGTCTCTTTGCAGATGACTCGAACTGGGGGCAGTGGTGGATGGGGAGGAGGGGAGGGTGGCCCCTGCAGGGGACCTGGAGGCTCTGGAAAGATGGTCTGAAAGTGGGAAGTGAGGTTCAATGCAGGGAAATGCAAGGACTCACCTAGCTACAGAAACCCAGGCCATGTACACCCTGGGGGGAATACTACAAGTCTCAATGGCTGAGAGGGACCTGGGGTGGTGGTGGATGTCAAGATGAACAACTCTGAGACTTGTAGGAGGGCAGCAGCTAAGGCCAACAGGATGCTGGGATGCATCGCTAGGGGATCACCTCCAGAAGGAGGGAAGTGATACTCCTCTGTATAACTGCTTGGTGAGGCCGCACCTGGAGTACTGCGGCAGTTTTGGAGGCCACACTTAAAGAGGGACATTAACCCCTGGAGAGGGTCCAGAGGAGGGCAACCAAAATGATTTGGGGCTTGGGGGACAGGACCTATGAGGAGAGGCTCGAAGAGCTAAATATGTACACATTGGAAGAGAGAAGGGACCAGGGGGACATGATAGAGGTCTTCAGGTACATGAAGAGGGTAAATAGGGGAGGAACAGTCAGGGTGCTTCGAAGGAAGGAGGAAGGGGCCACTAGAGGGCATGGGTGGAAGCTGGAGGGGGGAAGATTCAGGGGAGAAAGGAGGAGGTGCTACTTCACTGAGAGGGTGGTGGAGCCATGGAATGCACTACCTAGGGGGCTGGTGGAGGCAGAGACAGTGGAGGGGTTCAAGAGGGGGTGGGACAGGTACAGGCGAAGGGTTCAGGAAGCAAAATCCAAGGCAGCAAGAATATCTGGAACTGGGAAGGGAGAAGCCAGAGAAGGCGATGGGGACAGCAAGGTCAGCACCCAGGGTGGGGGCTGACCAAACGAGCAGACACGAAAGACCGTTAGGCCTATTCTGCTGGCATTTTAGTATGTTAGTATGTCAGACCTCCTCTTTAGAAGACATCTATGGATGCTGATGATCTGGCAAACAATCATTTTGCCTTGAACTTTTGATTTTGTGATGTGCTGCACAAGAATCTGGCTGCAAAATCAACTAGCTTTGGCAATATTTTAGGTGTAATCTGGGTTTTGGGCATTGTTGAATACTGAAACAGTGCTGGGAAAAGAGGTGAATAACCATCTACTTGCAAAGGATGATGGGCATAAGTCCATGTAGATAGTGTTAAGTCTTACTGGCATTCTTTGTCACAGTGGCTCATCAGAGACTACTTAAGCATCTGGAAAGTATTGGGGGAAACCAGGACTATTTCTTTTTTATTGTGTATATATATATATATATATAGAGAGAGAGAGAGAGAGAGAGAGAGAAAGAGAGAGAGAGACAGACAGACAGAGAGAGAGAGAGAGAGACAGAGACAGAGAGAGACAGAGAGAGAAATAGATATATATTCACATATATATATATTTATAATTTGGGGACTATTTTTAAATGGATCCTTTCTTATTTATTTATTTATTTATGTGTGCATTTATTTATTTATTAGCTTTTGGTAACCGGGTAAGTGCATTAGGCAATAACCCTGCCTATTTTCAAGCACAACCCAGAAGAGTACAAGATTCTTCAACAAGGAAGATTGTAATCTGTTGTTCTGGGCAGACGTACCACATCTTGGGTTTGGATCTCTTGTGGGGTGCCCCAGGGCTATATATTGACCTGAAGGTTTTTCTCCATGCATATTATACCCTGGGGAGATCAGATTACACAAACAGGACAAGACACCTAGCTCACCCAGTGCAGCCACACATAGATCCACCACTCCAGCAAGACAGCACAGAGGAAGGCACACTCAAGGTCTTTGCAAGAAAGGAAACATAAGCCCTTCAACTCACTACCTGAGGTAAATAATATTTTACACTGATACATCTAGCAATCTGCAATTATTCTGCTGAACTTTTGCCCCAGTCAGGCTTTCTTGAAACAGGTGGTTCCATGATATTTAATTTAAATTCAATCAGTGCTTTAAAGCATTCATTTTAAACTAAAGCAGTTCGTACTTCTGGTGATGTCACCATCCTGATGAGAAGCTAGGTTCAGAGCTCCGTGCTAACTTGGCACCAATCTCCTCTATTTTAAAAGCAACAATAATAAATCGTACCTGTTATGGCACCCGGAGACACAGGAGCACCCAGGATGACCAGATCCTGGACACAGCAAGGCATGCAAAAGAAGGATGGCCGAGAATCCAGTCACACAAGTAGCCATCTCAGCAGAAGCCCTTCACCAGGCAGTATGGCTGGACCAGATGATGACACTGGTGTAGAAAAATAGCAATTTACCTGGTCATGTTTTGAAACCCTTCTCTCTGAAATCAAAAGGAGTTCAGACATGTGAATATTCAACTACAAGTTGTAGGCAAGGCAAGGTAAGCCAAAGTTTATTTGTGGGGCGCCCAATCCCAGACGCTCTGGGCGCCTAAAACACAAAGGCAGGTAAAATAACATGAAGCACAATACAAGAAAAAGAATAATAAATATCAACAAAATTATTGAAACAGCAGATATAGTTAAAATCAGATCTAAAAGCTGGTTAAATCACAACATCTGGGAAGGCCAAAAAGAACAAATGGGCCTTGAGAACACTCTTGAAACACAAGACCAATGAGGCCTCCCTAATGTAAGGTGGAAGAGCGTTCCACAGGACCAGGCCAGCAATGATAAAGATCCGATCGGCAACAGTTTTAAGTCGATTCCTGGGAACCTCAAGGTAGCCCCTAGTTGAGGAGCGGAGGGATCGGACTGAGACAGCCAGTGTCAGAAGGTCAGCCAGATAACCAGAGCCTAGTTCATGTAGGGCCTTATAGGTGAGTAAACTCACCTTGAAGATAACCCTCCACCTGACTAGCAGCCAGTGCAGAGTCCACAAAACCAGGGTCACATGACTGGACCTAGAAAGGCCAGTCAATAACCTGGCAGCAGCATTCTGCACCAGCTGCAGCCGGCAGAGGGTGCCTCCAGAGACCCCGAAGTAAAGAACATTACGGTAATCAAGTCTGGACATCACAAAGGCATGAACTAGTGTGGGCAGGTCTTCAGGTGGAACTAGGGGTTTGATCCTGGTGATGTTCCCCAAGTGGTAAAAAACACTTTGGACAATAAATGACACCTGAGCTTCAAATGTCAACCTGTCATCCAGGATAATACCATGATCTCGCACCCTTGAGGAGGCTATCAATGGAGTAGGTCCCAGAAAAAGACCTGAGCCCCTCCGGAAGCACTCCCATCACTCCCTCAACCCAGCTCAACCACCAGCACCTCCATCTTATCAGGATTCAGTTGCAACCAGCTGTACTGTAGGACATCCAGTCATTGATCTCGGCCAGGCAGATGTTAAACACTTCCACAGCATCTGGTGTTCCAAGGGCAAAGAACAAATACAATTGGGTATCATCTGCATAGCAGTGAAAGCCCACATTCTATTTCCTAATGAGCTATCCCGGGGCAGCATATACACTGCAAATAGCATTGGCGACAAGATCAACCCCTGAGGAACTCCACAAGGCAGGAGCCTCGTGAAGGAGGAGAAATTCCCCATCACTACCCACTGCCTCCTGCCAGTGAGATAGGACTCTAACCAGCCGATAACAGTGTCGGTGAGTCCACAGTACTCTCTGAGGCAATCAAGAAGCACATTGTGATCTACAGTGTCAAAAGTGGAAGAGAGATCGAGGAGAACCAGAACGGACCTGTCTCCTCTATCCTAGCCCTGAGGAGGTCATTGTGCACTCTGACTAATGCCGTTTTGGTGCTATGCCTTGCTCTGAAACCTGACTGGAATGGCTCATAGATGTCAAAAGCCATGAGGTGCTCCTCAAGCTGTTGTACCACAATCTTCTCAACAACCTTAGCTGAAAAAGGAAGGTTGGAGATAGGACGGTAATTCACCAAGATATCTGGGTCGACAGATGACTTCTTGATGACTTCAACAGAGCCTCCTTCAAGGAATCTGAGAAAACCCCCTCCGATAATGAGTACCGGACAATTATGGTGAACACCGGGCCAACGGAACCAACACATCTCATTAAAAAATGTGTTGAAGCCGGGTCCAGCTCACAATATGTGTGCTTCAGTTTTGAGGTAACTGCAATGGCTTCAGCCACCTCCACCAGTTTAAAATCATCCCAGACAGGTGGAGCACCTCTGTGACCCCTAGGTTGATCACTGCGAGTCACAACGCGATTCGATGATGGGATCCCCTGCTGGAAAGAGGACACGCATTTAGCGAAGAACTGAGCAAACTCATCAAATAAAGTGATTGAAAATACTTTTTTTTTTGCTACCAACAGGCCGGATGAAGAAATCTGTCTACAGTTTGAAAAAGCTGAGATGGTCGGTTCTTCCCTGCAGCAATCTCCCTGGACAGGAACTCTGCCTTCTTATGGTTGATTGCTCCCTGGTACTCAATATAGTGAGCATTCAGAGCCATTTTGTCCACATCTAACCAGGATCTCTGCCAACAATGCTCCAACTTCTGACCTCTGATCTTCATCACCTTGAGGCCACCATCGAACCATGGAGACCTCAAGTGAGAAGATCTGGTTCATACACGGACTGGTGTGAGGGTATTGAGAGCCCCGGAAACTGCCCTTTTATATGCAGCAACTGCTTCACCCGTACCCACTGCACATGTAGCATCTATACTAGATAGATCAGCTACCACCAGTAGTCCCTCCGGGGACAGTCCTCTTAACTCTTTGTCTCTGAGAAACGTCAGCATTCGGCAGACTTCAGTGTGCTATTGTTACCGAGAACGACTCCAGACGTGAGCTGCTGTGTTCTAGTGTGTCCATGCTACGTCTGGAGTCGTCACTAACTTTTTGTGCCATTACTTGCCACTGGCCAAGCTACGTCAGCAGAGAAATGACTCAGACAGTGAAGATGATCTTCCTTTGGCTACACTGCAGCATGCGAGTACCCAGATTGAAGTTGATGACCATCGTGAACAACATGACGTTGATGCAGAACAACCTGAGCAACCTACGCCACATCTGGATGCTGGTCACAATGATGGATGGACAGGTTGCTTACAGCAGGTCCATGTTGAGGATTTCAAGGAGCCTGTGGGTCCAACCACACTGATGAGTGCAGAGGAGATTCCCATGGATTTTATGAACCTGGCATTCCCACCAATTCTCTATGACCTGATAGCCGAGAAGACAAACCGGCACAGTGCCCGTAAGCAGGCAGAAGCAAACAAAGTTGACCACCGATGGACTCCAGTAACTGCATGTGACATAAAAGCCTTATTTGGAATGTGACTATACATGTCAGTTATAAAGGCGCCACACTACCGCATGTACTGGGGGAAGCGCCATCTCTATAGACGTTTACCAATTTCAAAGTTAATGACCCATGAGCGTTATGAGAAGATTATGCAGTATCTGCACGCAAGTGACAGCATGCTAAATCCACCAAGAGGATCGCAAGAGCATGATAAGCTACATCACATTCGACCAATTATCAAGCATGTTGTCAAGGCATGCAAGACGGAGTACAACCTGCACTGAGAAGTGTCAATTGATGAGGCAAGGGTGGGCTTTAGAGGACGACTGTCCTTCAAGCAATACATGTGATGCAAGCCACAATGGTATGGGATAAAAGTATGGGTCTTTGCAGATCCTCATAACGGTTATGTGTCCGACTTCCAAGTGTACACAGGAAAGGTTGCTGGTGCTGTGGAAGTGGGCCTTGCAGAGAGGGTTGTGAAAGACCTGACTAAGGATCTGCGTGGCAAAAGGCACCATGTATATTTTGACAATTACTTTACTTCGGTTCACCTGTCAAAAGAACTATTGAAGGTTGGCTTGTACTCATGTGGAACAATGCAGACCAACTGGATTGGATGGCCTTCAGAACTTAACAAATTATCAATGAAAAAGAAAGCTCGTGGCTATTATGAACAACGACAGAACAGTTCACTTGTTGCCACAGCGTGGAAAGACAACCATCCCGTTTTCTTGTTGTCACAAACCATGACCCTACCTCACCAGCAATGTCTGTGCCCAGGAGACAAAGAGATGGCACTGTTGTATCAATTGCATGTCCAGAGGTACTGCAGCAGTATAACACGCACATGAATGGTGTGGACATTGCTGACCAGCTTCGGGGGCAGTACCCATGCGCCAGAAAATCAAAGAAGTGGTGAATCTATCTTTTCTGGTTTTTGTGGGACATGGCATTGGCAAATGCATTTACTCTGTTCTGAGAGAGCGTGAATCATGTTCAGCGATCAAAGACTGGACGGGTGAACAAGCACAGACAACTGAATTTCCGCATGCTCCTTTCTGAGAATCTGTTGGAAGGATATACACACAGAAGACGTAGTGCCCCACTTCCAGTAATCGCGCAGAATCCAACTTGTGTTGGACTACACTACCCCGTGAAAGGGAAGAAGGGGAGGTGCAGATATTGTTCACAGAAGAAAATACGTGCCGAACTGTCATATACATGCAGCACATGCAAAGTACACCTCTGCGCTGATTGTTTTCCTGAGTATCACCAGTACAGACAGAGGCTCAAACTGGCAACACAAAAAAACTTACCCCCAGTACTTCCTCTGCAGCTTCTCTGACCACATTATGGGGAGCTGCATGACAAGGGAACAGACATACCAGATTGTGTGAGTTCGAGAGACCGGGGTGGTGCGACTGCGAGAGAGAGAGAGAGACCGGGGTGTGCGACTTGGAGTGATGAGATGCGCAGAGGTTGTAGGAGATGTATCATGGAGCAGGACAAGGAAATGGCAGAGGAGAGCAGCAGATGACGTGAAAAATGGTTCAATGGTGCAAGCGAGAAACTGGATGAAACGGTTTGGTGGCAGGTACGTCAGAAACAGTGTCATGGGCATGGATCAGATTGTCTTGTGTTGGTGGAACGCCTGCTTGGTCCGCTGGTGTATCGGAGGTAATGCAGTAACATGCCAGTCATTGAATGCGCTGCACCAAATGAAAACTAAAAATACTGAGCTAAAAGAGGTTTGGTAAGTGAAAGTAAGGGAACAAGTGGCATAAACGTTACATGAGTTCCCAGGTGGTGAGATAAAGGTATGGTCCACACTACCCGGTGAAAGTCAAGAAGGGTGGGTGCCGCAATTGTGCTCTGATGCAGAAGGGAGCAGAAGCATCAGTAGCATGCATGGCTTGCAATGCACACCTCTGCATTGAGTGCTTTGAGTATCACCAGTCTAACTCCGACAGCAATGCTTCAATGTCTTGCTAGGAAGGAAGGAAGGCTTCATGTTACATTGGACGACAAGGAAAAGAACGCACGCATGATTACCTGTAAGGGGTCACCAATGTCGTTTCAGGGGATCATGTGTCTTCTACAGCCAGGTCCCCCTGACAAAAGTACGTCACTAAGGGCACAAAGTGTGGTGGCGAAGGTGAGAATAGGAAAGTTAATTGTAGCGGGAACATGCAAACGGCACATTGACAAACGTAACTACCCGGCAAATGAAGAACTGTTTGAAGGATCAATGGAAATGGGATACAAGGGGATGTAACACTATGAAGACACCAAGGATCATGTGCAGCAAGGCCTGTTGGCAGCTGTAGCATTACATAATTCGGACAAAGGATCATGCGCACACGCGAAGGTTGTTTTGTGGTTGTGGAAAAATGCACGGGACTGCTTCTGGATGGATGTCGGATCACAGCTGCACTTACAGTATGTTGTCTGACTGTTCTTTGATGGCTTTGGTGGTTGGAGGAAGGCTGATGTGCAGTGGGCATGGTTGTTCACAGCTGCAGACCGAGACTGTTTGGAACAGAGTGAGTCAGACACTCTGAATGTCTGTTTTGTGGGGCAGACAGGGTTTTGCCTGACGGATCTTGCATGGCAGACAAGTGGTTGCATGATGCGAGTTGTGATTGTCCTAAGAGTTGAGTGGAACATCCGTGGCTAGGCGAAAGACACAGCAGCCTATGCAGTCTTTGGCACAGTGCCAAATAGAGAAAAAAATGCGGAGCTAATGTGGACTGGTGACTGTGATAACAAGTGGTGGTCCGTATCTCACTCACCAGACCAATGGGGCAAGCTGACAGAGGTACTGGAGAGCACAAACTGGTCCGAGCACACCAGTTGGTGCATTGTCATGTGCTATGAACTGTGCTCCACTAACTCTTCCAGCACTGTTGTGGAGTGGCGGATTTAGCTCCACATTTTTTATTTTCATTTGGATGCAGAGCCCCAAGACACACAAGTTGACGTCAAGCTGTGCAAATATGCATTATGAAGCAGGCTTGTGCATTGCTGCCCTTGTGGATTGCTTCCGTCGTATGGGCACATGCAGCTCATTCTCTGACAGCTGGACACACTCAGCATCAGTCATAAGGAACCTGACTTTTGGATTGCATGGCTATGTGAGCGGACCACAGCCACAAGCAACTTCAACGCGCAGTCTTGCATTCAATGAAATGTGGTGTTTGTTGTGTTATTTCTAAAATCATACTGTTTTTCACCTGCAATGTCGTGCATACAAGAAACTGACAACATAATATAGGGTGTAATGGTCTTTATTATGGAAAAAGACAACAGACACTGGAAATGGAAATTGAGTTTATTAAGATCACAATTGGAAACATCGACCAATAAGGAGCCTGCACAGTCACAAGCCTTGGGAATAGATGGCCTTGCATTTAATTAATTCCATGTTTTTGGTTTACCTCAACGGGGGTCAGTAGGAGGCAGCTCCCAGACGCGTGTATCAATAAGTGATTTCAAATCTTGAGTACAGTGAGGCAAAAGTCGTGGGACGCTGTAAACCATGGAGTTGTCAACTGCACAGAAGCCAAATCGCAGGTCAAACCCAAGTCAGGATATGGCAGCAGGCAAGCAAACACAAGGTATGTGGGATGCACAATCCATGATAGGGGTAAGGCGGGGTAGTGAGGGACATGGGTGGAGTGTCACGGATATATCTATGGTAATAATATCTCACATTTGGTTGCAGGCGAAAGGAGCAAGCATCTCAGCATCTGGATCTGTGGTCACTCCTTTGTTTACTGGGCCGCAGAAAGAACACAGCGGAGCAAAGGAGGGCAAAACTTGTGGTTAGGAAAAGACAGAGTGGAAGTTCATTGGGTTGCAAGGTGAGGAATGCGGTGGGATGGACTGATTCCAGTGCTCCAGGAGAAACATGGTGGGCCTCATCCCGACATTCTGATTATTCATTTAGGAGGCAACAATCTGGCAACCTGCCCGCTGCGGGAACTGAAGGGAACCATAAGGCAGATGCTGCATCAAATCAAGCGCTGGTGGCCCAGAGTCCATATTGTATGATCCGACATTGTGCAGCGGTTGAAGTGGAGTGGAGCACGAGATGTGCGGGCCATCGAGAAAATCAGAAGACTACACAATGGGTTCATGTTGTCTATGATGGATACCATGGGTGGGTCAGTGGTCCGGCACCCTGGCCTCAGTCTTCACAGGCGTGGAGTGTACCAGCCAGATGATGTACACTTGACGGATGAGGGATTGGATGACTTTCTGAAGGACTTGAAGCATGGCGTGGTGGCGGCTACACGTGGATGATTGAAAGTAAATTTATATTGAATAGATGCATGGCGCGGAGGCCATTTACTCAAGCTCCTGGTATGTGTGTATTTTGTTTGTTCACCCATGCATGTGTGTGAGTGTGTGGACACAGCAGAACAGAGGTTGGGACTACATTAGGTAAGAATGTAAGAATGTAGAAATGTCATAAGTGCAGATCATCATGGGACGCCATCTGACGCCATCTGACGCCATCTGAAAAGGTAAGAAAAATGTGATTGTGGGAATTGTAGTCATTTTGTTGTTGACATTTTGTAGTCTATGTGATGTGACTTGTGGCCGCCGTGCACATATTTGTATGTGTTGTGATGTTATGCCCACAAAGTGCACAACACTGCTCATTATTACACGTGCGTGTTGTGCTAGAGATGGTGCCGCCGTGCACTTCATGATTTGTGGTGATGCTGTGTTGTTGAATGTCTTTGCATATTTTGATCATGCATTGTGTGTATATGGTTGGATCAAAATGATAGACTAAATTATGGTAGCTACCATAGTTAGGGTTGAGGAGCCATTTACATGTTAAACCCCAAAATTTTGCACCTTAATAACTTTGCAACCATTTGATGGATTTGCCTGAAATTTGGAATACTTGATCAGGACCCATACGCCTTGTGATCTGCCAAGTTTTATACCAGTTGGATACACGGCTGTGGAGTTATTAAGCATGATCTGCGCGTGCATTTACGCTTTTTCTGGAATTCTACGGTCGTGCCTACAGGTCGCACGGTTTGCGCGACTGGCCCAAAATCTTCAGGGAATGTGCAGCCGGGGTCCCCAATGTGCCTTTTGAAGATTTCATGAAAAAATATTATAAACTGTTCAAAAGTTATGGCAGTCCGAACTTCTGTTTTCCATAGGATAACATTCTGGCGTTCGCCCGGCATAGCACGAGGGCCCGTATCTCGAAAACGGAGCGAAATACGGAGTTTTTGTTGAAAAATTATAGCCCCTGGGGCCTATGTATAAAACTAGCCAGGAAAGCGATAATACATATGACTTTTTAATTTTTTTCTATGTCATACAGTTACTGAGATAAAAGCAATTTACTATTACAACTACTGATTTTTGTGTTCCAAGAGTCATTATTTTGCATACATTCTTTCTACTCACTGTCTTTCTCTATACAGCTTTTGGGGAAAACCAGCCTGTGTGCTAACATTACTCTTACCATTACCGTTTCTGCTTGCAGTTCCGTACCCGTTTCACTTACCTTTCACGTTTACGCCACCATGTGCGTTACCCTTTGTGTTTTCATTTGTGGTTGCGTTTCCGTTGTTTTTAACATTTCTGTCTACAGTACTGTTCCTCTTTCTGTTTTGCTTTGCATCACCATGCACATTATGATTTGCATTTGCGGGCACAATGTTACAATGCGACAAGACATCACCCCCGCGATCCCGCTGCTGCATTACATTCACTATTTCTCATTATCATTCTCAAAAAGAAGGGAAATTAGAGGCAAAAAACTCCATTTAATGCATCAGTTAGGGTTGTTCCTAGCGACAAAAGCGAGGAAATTCGATGTTAGGGTTAAACCCCCTTGCACCCTCAGCCCCACCCCAACTGGAATCAGAATTGTGACATTGGGGTCATCGGTCCTAACTGTCACCCCATTCTCCTATTCCTCAGCTTCTTTCCACATGTGATGGGGTGACACTTAGGGCCGATGACCCCAATGCGCACCCTGATTCCAGTTGGTGGGGTGGGCTGGAGGGGTGCAAAGGGGGTTTCAACCCTAACATCGAATTTCCTCGCTTTTGTCACTGTGGAACAACCCTAACTGATGCATTAAACAGAGTTTTTTGCCTCTAATATATAGATGTATATGTATATGTGTATATATGTGTGTCTATGTGTATATATAAATGTGTGTGTACATATGTATGTATCTGAATGAGTGGCAAGTGAGCTTGGGGAATAGAATGAGTGGTGGAGCACAGCGTTGCACTGAGTAATGGTTCCCTGCGCTTACTTGACATGAGTTCAGATCTATTCTATATCACATACCTGTCAATAACTTAGTCCTTTTATACAATAGGACTGTTTTGTGTGTTTTTTTGGTTTGGTGATGACATCACAGTATGATATTGGGTATTTTCACACTGCACACTTTAGGAGGTATGCGCAGTTGTTTATGGTATGGTGTGTATGGCTGAAACTTGTCTATCAGGAGCCCAGAGTCACCTAAGCAGCTTGAATAAAATGCAGTTTTTTGTAATTGCAGCAAGTATGAAAAAAAATGTTTTGATTCCCTTTCCAATGGTGCTATGCAATCAATGTTAATTTACTGAACAGCTTGGCTGCTGACAGTTTGTGTATCATGTATACTTTAGGATTTAAAAATAACCGGCTTCCCCTTTTTCCCATAGGGAAACCGTGGCATAATTTGCCATTATAAAGGAGTGTTTATAACGGCAAACATGCACATGGTTTCTCCAGGCGCGGATGTGCACACAGCGGCATGACCGCTCACCGATTCCATGTCGCCTGAACCAGCAACGCCAGAAGAACTCGGCGGTAAGTTTTTATGTGTTATTTTTGCACACTGTACAGCAGCAACCAGAGGAATAAACTGTGGAATCCTGACAGAAAAATAAAAAAGAGAAACCGATTTTATACACCATGCCATAAACAAATGCAAAATAGAGAATAAAGTATGGGTCTGGGTATAAAGTATTCACCCTCAGGGTTTATGTAGCATCAAACCCCTCAGGTGTGTAAATTCTCGTTACACACTCAGACCCATACTGTATTCTCTATTTTGCATTTGTTTATGGCATGGTGTGTATGGTTGATATTTTGTCTACCAAGAACCATAAGCACTACATCTTAGCCAGTATAAAACAAAAACCAAATTGATTACAATTGATTGCATAGCACCATTGGAAAGGTAATTTAGTTATGTACAGATTGTGTGCTGACATATTGTGTGTAGCATGTATTATGCAGGAGTTTTTTGCATTTGTTTATGGCATGGTGTGTATGGCTGACATGTTGTCCGTCAAGAACCACCTAAGCACTATGAATAAAACTGATTCTGGGTATCTTAGCCAGCATAAAACAAAAACTGAATTGATTAAAATTTATTGCATAGCACCGTTGGAAAGGTAATTTAGTTATGAACAGATTGTGTGCTGACATATTGTGTGTATCATGTATAGTTCAGGAGTTATTTGCATTTGTTTATCACATGGTGTGTTATGGCTGACATTTTGTCCATCAAGAACCATTGAAACATGTTGAATAAAACACACATTCTGTGTATCTCAGCCAGTATAAAACAAAAACCACATTAAGCACAATTGATTGCATAGCACCGCTGGAAAGGAAATTTTGTGATGAACAAGTTTGGCGCTGATATGTTGTGTGTATCATGTATACTTTAGGAGTTATACACATTTGTTTATGGTATGGTGTGTATGGTTCAGATCATGTCTAAAACCTTGCCAAAGCACCTTGAGTAAAATGGTAAAAACATATGTTTTATACTATAGAAATAGCTGTCTTTTTAACAAACAAATTATTAAAACTGCATCTAGTTTCGGCATGCTGAATTTGATGTTGAAATGTCACATACTTTCAAACAAAAAAAGGCTTAAAGTGCATTTTTTTGTGTAAAAATAATTTTTTTTGCTCTTTCGACCAGCATAGAAAAAAAAATAAATTACGTATTATTAATTGCATACCATCATTGGAAAGGTAATTTTATGCTGAACAAGTTTGCCACTCATACTTTGTGCCTAGCACACACGGTTCTTGAGCTATAAGCATTTGTTTGCGACATGCTGATTATGGCTTGATTTTGCTTACAAAGCCCCAGGATTCATTGTTATCAGTATACAGGACACAAGTGCTGCAACTTCAGAGAGCTCCTGAGGAGGCAATGAGTTAAAGGGCAATAGCTGACCATCTCAACAGGGGGAGACTTTCGGGGGAAGCCCTGAATGAGAACTTCACCGTGCAATGATCAGACCACATGACCTGATCAGTACTGAGGTTGATTACCTCAAGCCCCAGTGAGAACACCAGATCCAACACATGGCTGTGATGATGGGTCACGGAAGTAATTTCTTGTGTCAGGCCCAATGATGACATCAACTGGAGGAGGCTGGACCCAAACTGTGAGGATTCATCGTCAACCCGGGCATTGAAGTCCCACAGAACTAAACATCCGGGGAACTCCAACACCTCACCGACGACGAAGTCCGCAACCTCCTGCAGGAAATGTCTCCCCCCCTCCAGGAGGGCGGTAAATAAGGAGAATCCTGCAGCCTGCACCAGACCCCCACACACTGCCACACACTCAAAAGATCCAGTGGTTCCCATTGGGTGTATGGTGAAGTCCAGATCAGATCTGAAATAGATGGCTACTCCCCCGGCCCAGCGTTCCCACCTCGGGCAGTGCACCACAGAGTACCCAGCAGGAAAGGCTGCCTTCAAAACAGGATCAGCATCATCACCCAACCAGGTCTCTGTAATGCAAGCCAGATCAACTGAGTAAATCAAGTCTGCCATAATTGCGGTCCTGTTTCTCATCGATCTGGCATCACAGAGCACTGCCCAAAGGGGACTGGTAGACGTTGCAGCCACTCTAACTACCTGCCCACTTGGTGCAGAGGAGCCCTGGGGATAGAAACCAAACACACATCTGGCCTCTCTCCAGGATCCATTTAAACCCAGGGCGCCTCCTACACCTGACTACCTTGATACCTCCCACCTCCGCTAGACCTACAGCACTCTGCCAACATCAACCCCTCTGCACCCTCATAATGCCAACCTCCCGACAGTGCATCACTGTTGTGGCTGACACAGGGAGGCCAGCAAATGGATGGAGGTCATGCAACTGCGATGCATCACATGTCATTTGTGAGGGTCCCTGGCCCCAGCACATCCTACACTAACCAGCCAACTGCTAGACTTCCTAGCTAAACACCCAGACAAACTGGGATAATCCCACTAAAATCTACCACTCCTTAAACCACTATAAAACACAATCACACTGACATACAACCTAATTACTACAGAGCAACTCTAAACCAGACACTACACATACACACATACACACACACACACACACACACACACACACACACACACACACACACACACACACACACACACACACACATATACACTCCTACACCACTTCCCACTTAAAAAACTACAAGGTCAAAAAGTTTCAGTTTTCAGGAGAGAGATCTGACTGCTACCAAAAGAATCAATAATGCTCCTGTTCAGAGCACAGTTCAAATTCTTTTCCAAAAGGGTGTAATAATAAATCAGTGCTATTAAGTCCAAACAGCAGATGTTCTTCCCATTTCAAAATCCAGCAGAAAATGGGTCCAGGAAGCCGAAGACCATATTGGCTGCATAGGAGATGGAACATTACAACTGCATCATATGGTAGAATTTCTGTTAGACCAGCACAATGCTTTACATGACAAACTTCAAGATCTAGATACCCATTCATGAAGTGATAACCTTTGCCTGTATGGTTTACCAGAGGATTCTGAAACTGGCCAGATGACTGACTTATGGGAAGATCTATTACATGACATCCTAGAGTTACCGGCCACCATGCGCTTCCAAAGCGAGTGCTTTCATAGAGCACTGTCCCTAAGCCTACGGGACCCGGTGTTCGGCCACACTCCATAGTTATGAAATTCTCCAATTTTCAGGACAAGGAAGAGATCTTCTGGATAGCGTTGGTCTGTAAATCTGTTACCTACAATTTCGATCAGGATTACCCACCAGAGATCCCAAAGAAACGACTAGCTTATTTGGGTATCCTTAAAACTCACTAAACCCATAAAGTCTGGTTCCAGACTTTGTATCCCACTCAACTGAGGGTCTACTGAGATTCTGTAACAGTGCTGTACTCTAACCCAGATGAAGCATGACAAGCCCTTGAAGAACATGACTAGATAGTACAAGGCAAGATTCCTACTGCACAACCACCACTTCCAGCCTGCTCAGTGTGGAAACTGGGCCAGTTGCATCAGTGCCATTCCACTACTAGAACAGTAGCTCCAGCAACAATCGAGGACAATAAAAATCTCCTGCAATCTTTCAATCTGGCTCAGACACAGAGATAGAGCTGCCACAGCACCCCCATGAAGATCATTGGATACCTTCAGTGAGATTGTTATACACAGGTGTTTAACTCTATCTGTTGGAACGCTTGGTTCCCAGAGAAGCCATTGGTTTTGTACTGTTCCCATTCTAACTGCATTCTCAAGTTCAATTCAAGTTTATTTAGCTATAACCTTTAAAACTGGAGATTTCCCTTATGAATGCTGGGTTGTCTCAACTTATCTGTGACTTCACTCGTATGAACATGGGGAGTTAAAATCACACAATCCTTGATTGGGTGATAACAAATAATGTTGCCAATGTTAAGAGTGTTGGTGTATTTCTGGATGTGATAAGTGACCATTTGGCCACCTATTGCACTTGGAAATGCAAAAGACCTAAACCACCCCCTAGATTTATTTCTTATAGGAAATTTACAACTAAGTTAAGTGAAGAGTTAAAACTTGATTTACAGCAGGTGGATTGGACTTATTGAGATGCCATCCCTGATGTGAATTGTGCAGTTGATTTCTTTACCTCTGTCTTTTTAGACTTACAAAATAAACATTTTCCTAAGGTGAAAAAAAAGAGTAAGTGGAACAGCAAATAATGGATTATACCAGCTTTATTTCACTTAATGAAATTCAGAGACTCAGCATGGAAATGTTTTAAAGTTACTACCAATATTATTGATTTTAATGAATATAGAAAGTTAAGGAATGAGTGCAAAATAAAAGTTAAACAGCATAAATCGAAGTATTGTCATGACTTACAGAATATAGGATTGCAGAATCCCAGAAAGTTTTGGTCAGCTATAAATTCAATCATAAAACCTAATGTTCAAGAACAGGTTGAAGTTTTTCTTAATGAAGGTTGTAACTTGACAAATCCTCAGGAGATTTGTGATGTTTTTTTTGACAGATTTTTGAACTTGACTAGATATACCCAAGGTTTTGAGCATATCTCTGAGGTTACTAATTTGTCCAAAAAATTCTAATGTGCTGACAACATTTTATTTTAGAGCTATAAAGATGTATCAGGTTAAAAACATTATTATAACATATGACAGATTCTAGCCCCGGGATTAGTGAACTGGAGCCTAAATTTTTAAAATTAATTTCAGATTACATATTTTGTCCATTAACTCAGATTTTTAATTTATTGTTTGTTACAGGCTGCTTTCCTGATCAATGAAAGCAGACTTATTTATAAATCTGGCAGTACTGAAAATATGGACAACTACCGTTTTATATCATTGCTTCCTCCTTTGGGTAAAATTCTCAAGAAGTTGGTAAATGAACAGTTAAGTGAATACCTCCACTCCGCTGGCCTTAGGGCTCTCAAGCAGCATGGTTTCCAGAAGTTTCATGGAATGGGCACGGCCTTGGCCAGGTTCACGGATCACACCTCCTTGGCCATGGATTAAGGGTTACTAACAGGTGCTGTGTTCGTGGACCTGTCCAAGGCCTTTGATTTAGTTGATCACCATCTGCTGCTTGGGATCCTTAGGGACATTGAACTGGCGGCTTTTCCTCTTCAGTGGTTTAATAGTTATTTATTACAGTGGCCATTGAGAGTTGGTTTAAGTGGTAGTTTGTCTAATTGCAGGGTGTTGGAACAGGGGTGCCCCAGGGCTCAATCATTGGGCCCCTCCTGTTCACATTGTTCATTGATGCTGTTCCTTCTTTAATGAAACAGACGCATTGTTTATTATACGCTGATGATATTGTTTTGTTTTGTAGCTCAAACTCGGTGGAAGATATAAATATGAGACTAAATGAAGATTTTTGTGTTTTGGGTGATTGGTTAGTGGAAAAACATCTTTCCCTGAACAGTAAAAAGACTAAATGTATGCTTTTCGGCTCAAAACAGAAGTTGGAAAAGGCCCCTGATCTTTTTATAATTGATTTTCATGGTCACAAATTGGATCAAGTTGCCCAGTTTAAATATCTGGACATTCTTTCGGATGCAAATGTAACTTTTTCCCCCCATATTAGATCTGTTAGCCGGCAGGTTAACTTAAAATTGGGACCTCTATTTAAATTGCAATCTATGCTTACTGTTCAGGCACGGAATGCCATTGCAAAGGGTATACTCTTCCCAATCTTAAATTATAATTCTTTTCTCTTTTCTAATTTGGCAGAACAAGATCTTTCTATTCTTACTTCAGTATTTCATAGTGTTTGTCGATTTACTTTTAAGTTACCATATTCCACTCACCATTGTGTTTTGTACAGTACCTCTGGATTGCTTCCCCTGAGGCTGAGCAGCCTAGATAGGTTGGGTTGTTTGATTGATAATATTTTCCATCAAGGGGAAAATTCTGCATTGTTCTCGTTGCTTCATATAAACAATAATACTAGGGATTTTCATTCAAGTGATATGATTAGACTTAGAGTACCAAGAACCAAAACAAAAATGGGAAATCGATGCTTTTCCTTTAGTGCTTTCTCAAATTGGAACAACTTGCCTAAATTATTTTCTGGCAATATGAGTCATCAAACTTTTAAGGTTAAATTGAGGAACCATTTGTTCGATCAATTATGCTGTAGTTGTTTGTGTTAGTCTCTAAGTGCTCTGACTTTTCTTTCTCTATTGTTCAATATTCATTATGTTTATATGTAACATCTTGACTATACTTTTATAGTCCCAGGTCATGCATGAAAACGGGCTTTTGGCTTATTGTGTCTACCCGGTAAACAAAAGTGAAATAAAAAATAAAAAACTTTGAAACTGGGGATACTACTACATTCCATATTAATGGCCTTCTTGCATCTGAGGTCTGGGGGGTTGGGAAAGCCAGAAGGAAGTTCCAAAACTTGGATGTTTTAAGACACCTGAACTGATGAGAGGCACTGGTGACCAACAGCAGCTGACTGAGAGACAAGATAGAAATAGCCTTGTTTCCCCAGTAACCACCTCCTTAAGCCCTCCCAACTGGATACTGCAGTGTAACAATTTCAGAGATGCAATTGCCCCTTCCACTCCAAGACTAAAACCTTTGCTGCTAGGGACATACTTACACTACACCCTCTACCTATATATAACTTAGGAACATCCCTCTCCACCTTATTAATATTCTTGGCCAAATCATTTTGGATATGTCAGGAATCGAGGGACTAAGGGCTGAGGGGGTTATGGAACTCTCAGTTGCTGAGTGTTTTATTTTACCGGAATATGCCTGGCCCACTTAGCCCCCTGATACATGTAGTTAAACAGCACTGACTTTGAACTCCTTGATCTCTGAGTTTCACTGACTGATGTTTATATCCTCGGAGTGGCGAGGCCAGTCACATGGGGTAGGGGTGTGAGACAATCTAACTACCATACCTAAAACTAGTTACATATGAAAATACGAACATATAAAGGCACTGGCAGAAAAAGGCCCATAGGTCTATCAAGCCTGCCCGAGTGTGCAGCTCGCACGCAAGACTTCCTCCAGACCATGGGCATGTTCCCTGTCTCCAAGGAGGTGTTAACCAGGTCTGCCAGAGATCCTGCCAATACCTCTGCCAATTCCTTCAGGACTCTTGGATGTACACCTGCAGGTCCTGGTGCCTTGTTCACCTGCAAAGCTTTAAGGCCTTTTAGAACCCTATCCTCCTGGATTACCCTGTCCATTAACTCTGCCCACCCCCACCCCCATCCCATCCCTCCTTTCCCTTGTGGTATCGGCCCATCTTTTTCTTTACTGAACACCAAGCAGAAATACTCATTGAGTGCCTCTGCCTGTTCTTCCCCTTTTTCTGCCCAGCCGCCTCTCCCACTTGATTCTGGCAATCTCATCCCTACAGCTCCTCTTCTCTCTTATGTACTTGAAGAAATCCTTTTCTCCCTCTCTGATCCCCCGAGCCAATCTCAGCTCCCTTGCTGCTTTAGCTGCCCTGACACCTCTACTCACTTCCCTAGATTTCTTTGAGTACTCCTTCTTGTCCTCCCCTCACCCAGATTTCTTGTACCTAATGAAGGCCACTCTCTTCTCCTTCACTTTTCCTGCCACTTCTCTGCTGAGCCAGCTAGGTTTTTTAGACCTGGACTGCTTACTCTGTGTCTTGGCACACATGTTCATGGCCTCTGACACACTTCTCTTTATGACAGACCATTTCTGTTCAGCATCCATCCCTGGGAAAATTCCAGCAAGATGTTAGCCTAGGATGCCGCCCATCCTGGCAAAATCTGCCCTTCTGAAGTCTACCACTCTTGTCCTGGTCCTGACTGACTCCCTACCCATGTAGAGGAAGAGCTCTTCATTCAATACAGTGCAGAACCAAAATTTATATTTTATTGCTCCTTTCTTTTACCTTATTTCTGAGTCCATTAACTCTTCTGAAGCAGATAGGCAGAGCAGTATGGGATAGTGTTTCTCTCCCCTCCTTTACTGCTGAATTCTCTTATAGCTCTCTGATGCTACATACGAGATTCTCCTTGTAGTATAATCAAAGGTCCAGGATTTGTCCACTGTTGACTGTTTCCTCTTCTGCAAGCCTAAGCAGAATTGGAAGACATCTTAAACCCTGCACTCCTTAACTGGATATTGGTACCTGGCAGGGAGGTCCAGATTGGCTGATCTGAACCAGGGGGGGCCCCCTCCCCAGATGAAGAACATTGCCCCCCAGTTGGGCAGAATACCACTTGTTTTGCAAGTACCCAGTCACCTAGAAGGTTACAAAATGCACCCTCCTACCTTGGAAGCCGATTTCTGCACTGGTTTCCCAGACAGATCTCAAGAGAATCTGCTGAGTACTTTACCTTTCTTTAATGTAGTTTGGTTTCAAGTTTCCTATATGTTTATATTATTTATCTGGTTGTTATTGTTCAATGATGTTGCCATGCATTATGCTGATGTATGCCACTCATTTGTTGCCTTGTCATGGTGAATAAAGATCCTACTCCATGTTCCTGTGCAAACAGTTACATATGGGTTTGTTCTTGTGACCAGCATAATCATAAGGGAGACATCTCAGTGGACTGTGTACATTAACATTGATCCATACGGCGAAACCTACAAAAATATACTCCCAAAATGTAAACGGGCTTACTAGCCTGATTAAGAGATCTAAAATACTGTGCATGATCAAGAAACACAGACTAGAAGTTATACTTCTTAAAGAAACACACCTGTCAATGGAGGTACACAACAAGCTATCTCACTTTGGTTTCAGTGTTACAATGGCCTCCTCTTTTCAGACTGGTAAGCAAAGGGGCACAGCAGTATTAGTACCATGTGCTAGCCCCTTCCAACTAATTGCCACCTAAACGGATCTGCATGGCGGTCTTGCCATGATTAAAGGAACTTACTTAGATCAGACACTTACTCTGGTGAGTTTCTACATCCCCAGGCTCTACCCCACCCTTTATTAAACAACTCTTACAACAAATTATAACCTTTCAAAGTGGCATCCTGGTCCTGAGAGGTGATTTTAATATGATACTAGATAATGAGGAAACCACAAACCCCAGACCCCCTCACCAGCTTACATCAGCACAATGTACCAACCGGTCATTCCTTGGAGATATGGGATGAATTGATGCTTGGAGATAGATACGTACCTCTGACAGGCTTTATCCTCTTTATTCCACCACACACAACATCTGCACCAGGACAGATTGGATTTTAATTAAGCAATAATGCTGGATTTATTGTGTTTTACTGTTTTATCTCTGACTTTTATTGTTTTATTGTACAGTACTTTGATAAATTTGAATTGTGCTCTATAAATAAATATTATTATTATTATTATTATAATAATGCATGACAGGGTGTGTGTTGTGCTGGGATAACGTCATGCCTTGCATGGTTGGGCATGAGGCCACAGGCCAAGTGCATCCAACACCAAGGCATGACATTATCCCAGCACAACACACACCCTGGAGTGCATTATTGCTATTATAAAATGTCTCATTTGTTAAACAAAAAAAGGAAAAGATTAAAACGTTTTTGCAAAACAACATTTTCTGTAATGTTTTCAGAGTGCAGGCACACTTTAAAAAAAAAATAGTGCTTATTTCTCACTCTGGCCAACAGGTGGAGCTGCCCTGCTCTTAATACCATTCCTCTGATATCTTGTCTTGGTTGTGTCAGCCCCATTACCCAAACACACTTTTTCTCTTCCTTATCTGCTCTGTATTGCTGCCCCGGCTCAATGCAGCTTACTGTGCTGTCTGAGATATGCGGTGAATGTGCCAGCTGCCGATGGAGGTGACAGTTTCTGCCCAGCTGTGAAATATGCTGTGTGAAGATCACGTACTGTGTGCTACCCCCCCCCCGCACTGCTCTGTTGCTGGTGTGTTTGCTCTGCTGGTACACTCCTGCTGCGTTTGTAGTGCTACCAGGAGAAGAAGTCAAGAAACTGAGCTGTATATTTTTAATTAACTGATGCGCTCTGTCATGCACTCACTGTCTTCAGGTGCAGAGGTGGGCTATGTTATCCGAGATGTGTGGTGAATGTGACAACTGCCGATTGGGGAAAGTTTCTGCCCGACTGTGAGATTGCGGTACTATGTGTTAGCCGCCCCCGTCTGCTCTGTTGCTGGTGTGTTCGCTTCTCCTGATACACTCCTGCTGTGTTTGTAGTGCTACTGGGAGAACAAGTCAAGAAACTAAACTGTATATTTTTAATTAACTGAAATGCTGTGTCACGCACTCACTGTCTTCAGGTACAGAGACGGGCGGGAACTAGTGAAGTAGACTGTGGTAATAGAATGTTGTTTTGTTTAACAGTGACAGCAAATTGCAAGTTAAATAGGAAAACTGTACAGAATTACTATTACAGTGATAGTTTACATTCATGGAGGGTGTGTTATGTGATTTTGGTGGCACTGAGAAGGAGGGATTTACTTAAAAAAAAAAGAGCAACTACTGGTAAAAGCTACAGCAGCCATGCCAAGTGAGGGCAACTTGGGCATGGGTTGTGGAATGATTTTTGTAACATTCAGTGTGGTCTTGTGTGTACTGGGACTAGATCAGTGATGCTGTACTGGGATAACATCACGGGTCTAGCCCCAAACTGACCAGTCAGAGCCCAGGGATTCTTTTTGCCATTTTATAATTTCCCACGAGCACACTCACCTAATAGAGAGCTGTGAAATGACCTCGTCTTATTGTCTAATCATGCCCCACTTCACTTAGAATTACAGTTAGGGCATAGTAAGGGTCCCTCATTATGAAGGTTCAATAATTCTCTTTTAAACATAAAAGATTGAAAACAGTGGGCGACAGACCATTCATAACAAATTATTTAGGAAAATTCTGGGGGGGGGGGGGTATCTCCAGCCATACTGTGGGACACCATCAAAGTAGTGCTCCAGAGACATCTCATTAAATATGCTTCCCATTTCAAGAAAACTAGATAGGCCTGGCTTCAATACCTGCAACAAAAACTGAAAACTCTGCAGGAATGCCACATGAGGGGAAATAACACTGTCCAGACTGCATTAACTCAAACAAAATGTAGAATTCAGGAGACATTAGATCAGAAGACAGAGATGGCACTTAGATTTCTCCAGCATGAATACTATGAGGGAGGTGCGAGGGCCACTAAAATCCTGGCATACAGACTCTGACAGTGAACAGCACTAACTGATGTCACTCAATACACTATATGCTCGTACTACTGCCTAGCCTAGCCTGTATTTTGTTGCATTAATTCTAGTTATTCTGATTGTATTGCCTGTACTTAATTCTACTCTGTGTCCTATTCTCTCTCTCACCCATCTACCTTGGCTATTTTTTCACCTGCTACCAACCTCCTTCCTGTAACCCCAACTTGAGATAAAAATATAAATATCTTTAATTACAGACAGCTACCTGTGTTCCCCCTCTGCTCTCCTCCTAGCTAATACTCTCTAACACCTGATTTCTTGTGGCACCAGGCTGATTATTCAGGCCGCCCATCCCCCTGCTATCCCTCTGTCTCCCTGGCCCGACCTGACACCTGCGTCACACTCCTTAATCACAGCCCTCTTAACTACCTCCCTCTCTCCCTCTCTTCCCCAGATCTCCTGCCCCCCCCCTCCTCGGGCTTGTTTCAGCACCGCCAGAGCGGCTGCGGCGAAGCTAGCCACCCACACCAACGCAGGCAGCCGCCTAGGAGCTGCAAGCCGGGTAAGCCTACAGACTGACCGGTGAATCCGGCTCAAGGTCCGATTGGCCAGCACTCTCTGCTGCAGCCATTGATTTCACTGGGGACATACGCTTCTGCCTCTTGATTGGTCCAGCCCTCCTCTCAGCTTTCTGTGCATTCCGGGGGCCTCTGCGCTCATTGAAATACATGGCGAAAAGCCGTAGTTTTTCGCCTGCCCAACCAACCCCCTCTTGGGGTTTACTATATAGCCATTAAAACCCTCCCCATTCAGTGGCTCCTCCCTGTGCCATCGCTAATTGGGCCGCCTGCTAGTACCACCCACTTCTTGGCCCTTGCTCATCTCTCAGCACTGCCTCTTTCTATCCCTCCCCCCCCGCATCTCTACTTAACTCCTAACTCCTCCTTTACCTATCCCTCAAACACCTCCTCTGTTGGCTGCCTTGCCTCCTGTGCCTCCCCTCTTTCCCCCCAACCATGTCCTGCCCCACCTTAACTCTACTTACCCTTCTGGCATCTGTTCCCCTTTTCTACCTCCCTGGAGCCTGTTACCCCACCCACCACTCAGTTACCACTTTGACTTGGTCCACTACCACCTATGCACTCTACAAGCCTTACCATGCATCCCCTCCCCAACCCCTTTCAACCCTGAGTGGCTAAGATCTGACACCCATAACACTTGGCCGATTCCTATGTCAGCCCCCATCCCTTTCTTGTTACACAAGAAATCACTCTAGGACCAGCTCCATCATCTTTCTTCACCCAACGAAATGAAGCACTCATGGAAACTCACTACCAGGGACCTGCGTTGGTGCACATTAAAGCTACTGCTCCTCCTGCTACTCCTGTCAGGTAACATCCACCCAAACCCTGGCCCAATTTCTCACGGCCCAAACAACCAAGTTAAACACTCTGGGTCACTCTCCCTTGTCTCCATAAATATCTGCAGCCTTCTCCCAAAGCTTGATGCCCTTCAAATCTTCTCCTGCCAGTACAAACCGGATGTCATTGCTATTGTGGAAAGCTGGCTATCACCGAAAATCCTGGACCAGGCACTCACCCTACCTGGTTACAATGTTTTCAGGCTAGATAGTAAGGCCAAAAAAGGAGGGGGATGTGCCATCTACCTTAAGGAGGGCCTCACGGGCCATCCCCTAGACTCCCCCCCCCCGACTCGACTGCACAGATCCTTCCCATTTGTATCTACCTAGGAGCACACGGAAAAGTCCTCACAGTAGCAGCAGTATACCTCCCACCAAAAGAGCAAGCAAAAGGAGTCAGTGCCATATTGGATTTCGCTCATACACAACCCTCTGGATCTGAATTAATCATGCTTGGTGACTTTAACATTAACTGGCTCTCTCCTGACACCGGAAGCCTCAAGGATGCCCTTGCCTCCGTAAACCTCACACAACTGGTCACCTCCCCAACCCGACGAAACTATAGAACAGGTAGCAGCTCCCTCCTGGACTGGGTTCTTACCAGCCACCCCAACCGGATAACCAATATCTCCGTCCTGCCTGACTCGCTTAGTGACCATTCCCCTGTCATCTGTGAATGGACTAACAAATTCTGCATATCCCCCCCAGCAGTCATTTCCAGCAGAATCCTACCCCGTGGCAAGCTGCATCTACTCAAATCGCTCCTCAGGCAACAAGATTGGTCTCCTAGTTTTAGAGCATCTGATGTTAACTCAGCCCTGGATTTCTTCATTTCCACCTTTAACGCTGCCTGCAACTCCTACGCCCCCTTTAAAAAACTCAAAGTCAAAGCCCACTTCAGTCCATGGCTCACCGCCGACCTAATAGCACAACTAAAAGTAAGGGACCTCTCTGGCTCCTAGCCCAGGAATCCGGCACTCAAGCTAACCTCCAGAACTACAAACATGCCCGAAATGCCTGCACACGGTCTATACGACTGCAAAAAAGCACCTATTACAAGGAAGCACTCACCAACACATGGGGTAATGGTAAAGTCTTCTGGAATAACATCAAAGAAGTAACCGGAAACAATCAAATCCTCCCCTACTATGCTAGTCACTGATGGGAAAATTACCTTCGACACAACCACTATAGCCAACACCTTCAACTCAGCCTTCACGGACCTCAGCAGTGTCCCCACCAATTTCTTCAATGAAACCAGCTCCTGCTAAACCTACTACTACACCCCCCAACACTTCCTCCCTCTACTTCAAATCTGTCATGATGAAAGAAGCCCAGAAGTACATTGCTGATGCTATCGAAAAAACACGACACAGTGGGGACACCCTTGACCTGAAACTCCTGTACCTCACTCTCGATGAGGTGATTAGCCCACTAACTAAGATTTTCAACCTCTCCCTCAGCCAGAGCCAGTTCCCGGACAGATGGAAATCAGCCACCATTACACCAATAAATAAATCAGGAGATCGGACCAACTCTGGAAACTACCGACCAATCTCAATACTGCCCCCATTATCCAAGACCATAGAACGTATAGTTGCTGACCAGCTCACAGATTATCTGGACAATCACAATATCCTGTGCCCCCAGCAGCAAGGTTTCAGGAAAGGAAACAGCATCACAGCAGCCATCCTGGAATTCACTGGAGCCATCCACAGATCCCTGGATAATGGCCACCTAGCCAGTTCTGTCTTCATAGACCTAACTAAGGCCTTCGATACCGTTCACCACTGCCTGCTCCTGGACCAGCTACAAATTGCTGGGCTCTCCCCTGACTCCACAGCCTGGTTCAAAAGTTACCTGGAGAACAGATAGCAAAGAGTGAAAACTGGAGGTGTCCTCTCCAAAGCACTACCAGTCTGCTCTGGAGTCCCCCAGGGATCCATACTGGGGCCCCTTCTCTTCAGCCTATTTCTAAATAACCTCCCCAAATCATGCCCAGAAAAACTCATCCTGTACGTCGATGATGCCGTCATCCACGCCACCCATAAGGACCCACTATCCCTATAGCATAAGCTCCAACTCGGGTTCACAGCCATAGAGAACTGGTTCTGCAAACAAATACTCATCCTTAACTATAAAAAAATAAAAACCATGCTGTTCATTAACTCACATGACAACAGCAGGCAGCATCCTCTGACCATTACAAATTATCTTGGAGTGCCTATTGAAGAGGTACCTTCATTTAAATACCTTGGTATTTCTCTTGACAATAACCTCTCCTATGGAGCCCATGTAGACAGCATAGCCAAGGAGGCTAACATACGACTTGGACTCCTCTACAGACATAGGGCAAACCTAACCCCTGAGGCCCTCAGGATCGCTGTCCTAAGCTCAGTAGTCTCTGTCATCGACTATGGCCTCTTAATCTATGGCTCTGCCACCTCTACAGCCCTAAGATGCATCACAACCACTTTAAACAAAGCATGTCGGCTCATAACTGGTGCCCAACGCCTTACACACACCTGCGACCTCTACGCCCAAACTGGCTGGCTGAACCTATCAAACCAGATTAAATATCAAACCATATCATGACAAAGAAGATAACCCTGGGTCTGGCTCCCCCTGGTGTCCAAGCCCTCCTCAGCCCTAGTTGAAACCTCCACCATACCAGGGGATCTGACTCTCAAATGCTGCTGATTCCTAGGTGCCGTACCTCGCTGGGCCAACAATCATTTGCCTACAGGGCGCCATACTGGTTAAATAACCTCAGCATGGATATCTCCTCCACCCCCCAAGATTGGTCCTTTCAAATCTAGGCTCCATCTCTCTCTCTCTCTCTGTCTGCCTCCAGTACCTGTGACTGCCAGGCCCTGCCAGCCTAGCTGCTGGTCCTTACCCCGGCATCAGAACAAGCACTTCCACCTCTCCCCTCCTCCACCCTTTCTTCCCCCTCCAATGCCTTGCCTGCACTTCTGTATATGTTGACAATGCCTTTCAGCAGCTTACCCCCCATGTCCTAACCATGTCTTGTATCTGTTGCTCTCCTATGACCTTGAATGTTAATGCCCTACCAAATATGTATGCATCTCTCCTGTATCTGATTGCGTAGCTGTTAAACATGCAAGTTATTACTGTTCATGTTCTTGCCACAATTGTCTACACCCACCACTAAAAACTGCTCTTAACCTGATTAACCTGTTATCGCTGCCAAACCTACTGCCATACCGTTTACATTTCTGTTGTACCTTGTACTGTTGAAACTTTGTTGTGCTGTACTCAATCTCACGTGGAACCTTTATAAAAGAGCCTTGGCTCAAAGGTACTTGTAATCCTAGAATTAAATAAATAAGTAAGTAAACAAAAAACAACATCTGGAGGACTTAACACTATGTAATGCCTAGGCTATCACCACAGCTGTAAACGACTATTACAGAACTCATCAACTGGACTTGATGAAAATGGTGATGTTTACATCTGATGCAGTATCTGTTATGCTTGTGAAAAATAATGGGGTAGCAGTACGACTCAGGAAGAGTGTATCTCATTTAGCTGAACAGCACTGAGTTGCCCAGAGAGAAGACTTGGGAACTGATGATGTCTGGAAACAGGTTCCATTGGTAAAACACACTGAGACTTTACTGTGAACAGTATATACTGTGTTTTACAGGACCACTGTAAGAAAATCAAAGTTGGAGGAGTTTGCCCAGGTCCAAGATTGCGATGCAGCGGCTTTCCACCCACTTAAAGGTACACTGTCAGACTTGTCCCTCATTTTCCTTCCAATTTTTAGCAGTGGTTCTCTAGGAACATACTTGAATAAAGGGTACTGTACAATGCCCCTGCATAAAGTAAAATATAATCTATTTACTGATTTATGAAAATTTTGCATTATTTGCCTTACTTGCAGTCCACCCCTAAATCCCCTGACCACCGGAAGCAGATTCACACCCACAGCGCGCATCTACCGGGAGCGCAGTCCCGAAATGCACAATTTAGCATCCCCATAAAACAAAACACATAATCCACTACAGCATGTTAAAATAAAATGATCAAGCCATGAAGCAAAACCAAGCACTCGTTGAGCAGCAAAATAGTTTTCAACCTTGGTGCCGAAATCTCGCTCATGCGCATTAACGAAGCATTCTCACACAAGATTTCGGCACCAAGATTAAAAAAAAAAAAAAAAGAAGAAGAACTCCTGATTGGGACACTGGGGATTGGGCACCTCCAGTGTCACTCTTATGTTTCTGGGGGGGGGGGTGGCTGCTGAGAGGGAGGGCCAGGTGGGTGGTATACATAATTAAAAAAAATCAGCACACAACACTGGGAGAGTGGGCACCCCCATTGTCACTGTTATGTTTCTGGGGCAGGTGCTGAGAGGAAGGGTCGGGTGGGGACAGATGCATAATTTTAAAGAAAAAAAAACAAATGGCAGTCATGGGGAAACGCAGCACACTCCGCCATGACCAAGATGGCCGACGCTCTACAATGCACTTGTGCTAGTGCTAGCACATGCGCAGTAGAGTACAGAACATGGTAGAGTGTTCCATGTTCCACTGTGGCTGCCATTTGTTTTTTGTTTTCTTTAAAATTAAGACTATGTCCACCCGGCCCTCCCTCTCAGCACCCACCACACCACACACCCCCAGAAACATAAAAGTGACACTGGGGGTACTCAATCCCAGAATGTCCTGATCAGGATGGCCCGATTTTTTCCCAACTAAAAATGGTGCAGTGTGACCAGAGTGCTCTTCAGACGTGGAGGCAACTGTGGTGACACTCTAACATGTTGTTCAGTTGCAAAGAATGCAAGGAATGCGGAATCCTTTTCTGAAAGCAATAGGTCCGCAGGGCTTCACCCACTGCAGCCCTAAAAAGTGGCTTGACAACAACTGAAGCTACACAGATTGCCAGAGGTAAAATAATAAAGATTAGGGGGCAGTGCCTGTGTGATACTGCCTACTAAAGTCAACCTGTACAATTACTTCTAGCTAACTGTACAATGGGAGTAAGCACAGCATCAATTTTCAAATTCATTGGCCCATTATGTGATCACCTAGACTGATGACTTTCCACAGATGAACCTTCTGACTGGTCTACCTTTGATTCTGATGCAGTTTCAGACTACAGCTTTGAACTTGGTATATGTAATATTGAGAGACTGTACAACAAATACCATGACCCACTGTATGCAATAGTGCACCGGGCAGCCATTGGCAGCCAGTACGATGACTACAATGGAACACATTCTGAAGAAAGGGGGGTTACTAGTGGAGTACCTCAGGGCTCAGTACTGGGTCCAGTCCTCTTTAACGTCTTTATAGGTGACATTGCAGAGGGTCTGGAAGGAAAGGTATGCCTCTTTGCAGATGACACAAAGATCTGTAACAGAGTTGATACACAAGGGGGAGTAGAAAGGATGAGAAGGGACTTGGCAAGGTTGGAGGAATGGTCAGACATATGGCAACTTAGATTCAATGCAAAGAAGTTCAAAGTAATGCACCTGGGAAATAAAAATCCAGGAGAAGAGTACACAATAGCAGGGGAGGTACTAATGACAACAATAATGGAAAGGGATTTGGGTGTAGTCATATCAGATGACCTAAAGGTGGGTAAGCAATGTGAGAAGTCAGTAAGGAGAGCCAGGGGGATACTGGGATGCATAGGGAGGGGCATCACAAGTAGAAAAAGGGAAGTGGTTATCCCTCTATACAGACAGTTGGTGAGACCCCATCTGGAGTACCGCTTGCAGTTTTGGAGACCTCATCTATGCAAGGACATAGACAGGATGGAAGCAGTCCAGAGGAGGGCAACTAAAATGGTGCAGGGTCTACATCAGAAACCATATGAAGAGAGACTGAGAGAGCTTAATATATATACCCTTGATGAAAGGAGGGACAGGGGGGACATGACAGAAACTTTTAAGTACTTCAAGGGAATCAACAAAGTCCAGGAGGTAGCATCTTTCAGAAAAGAGATGTGTAAGAACAAGGGGGCACAATTTAAAGTTAGAGGGGATGGCTCAGGGGTAATGTGAGAAATTCTTTTCATGGAGAGAGTGGTGGACGCATGGAACCGCCTTCCTGGAGAGGTTGTGGGGTCTAAAACAGTGGGGGAATTCAAACATGCATGGGACAGACATAAGGCAATTATAGTGGGGGGTTGCAGGAAGTAGGCCGTTGGTTAACTAGAATCTGCAGCTTATCCAATAGGTAGGGAAATGGGCAGACTGGGTGGGCCAAGTGATCCTTATCTGCCGTCAAAGTCTATGTTTCTATGTTTCTATGTTACAAATTTGTAGTAACAGAGAAAATCAGAGATGGATCAATAAAACCTTCTGAAGACATGATACATTTTGTTTTAACAAATCCACAGTACAGAGTGGTGGCTCAGCCTGCAGATGTGTGTGCTACACTTCAAGCATCTAGTGCAGACTGTGAGAGAGGCTTCAGCCTTATGAACAGCATTAAAACAAAATCAAGAAACCAATTGGAAGAAATACATTTAGATATGCTGATGCGTTTAAAATTGTTTTGCTATCAGGTGGAAAGATTGACCTAGCTCAAATATATGCCCACTGGAAAAATGGGAAAGACAGGAGAGAAAAGCAATACATTAACACACGATAGCTGGTGTATGCATCACATTTGATTGCCATTTCAATAGTTTCATTTTGTGCATTCATAGTTTTCATATTGCGTCATATAAAATTGTATATTATGCACTGTTATATTGTAGGTACAGGAACCAGGGTGGGTGACTTCAGAAAGGCTGACTTTGTTAAGATGGAGGAAATTTTGGAGAGGCACCTGGCAGGAATTCATCCACACTTGGATGCATGCCAAAAATTGGAAATCATCAAGCAGTGGCTGGTGGAAGCTACAGGGTTATGTACCATGACAAAGAGCAAGAAGGGTAGGGCCAAGAAACCAAGCTGGTTGAATCAGGAGGTCTTGGAAGGGGTGAGGGCAAAAAAAGCAGCATTTAGGACTGGAGGGTCAGGAAATCCAGGAGCGGGGAGGACAGGGAAGTCTATGTGAAGAAGTCCAAAGAGGTAACCAGACTAGTCAGGGCAGCCAAGGCTTCCAGAGAGCTGAGGCTGGCAAAGGGAATCAAGGATGGAGAAAAGGACTTTGTCAGGTACATAAGGGAGAGAAGGAACTGCAGGGACCAGATAATGACGATTAGGAAGGACAAGGGATGGGTGGAGAAAGGGGTGGAGCAGGCAGAAGCACTGAATGAGTATTTCTGTTCTATATTCACAAAATAGAAGGGTGGGCAGTTACCATAGGGGATGGGGAAGGTGGGCAAAGGTGGGGAGGGGTGACAGATGAGGTAATTACAAAGAGCAGGGTGCTGGAGGGTCTGAAGGCTCTGAGGGTGGATAAGGCACCAGGACCGGATGGCATTCACCCTAGGGGGCTGAAAGAACTGGCAAAGGTTCTGGCTGGGCTGCTGGCAGACCTGTTCAATACCTCCCTGGACACAGGATGCATACCACAGGACTAGAAGATGGCTCACATGGTGCCCCTCCACAAAAGTGGCCCAAAGGATGAACCAAGTAATTACAGACCAGTAAGCCTCACATCCATTGTAGGGAAACTAATGGAGACAATTCTGAAAGAGAGGCTGGTGATCTTTTTGGAAGACAATGGACTCCAGGACAGTCAGCAACATTGGTTTGTCTCCGGGAGATCCTGCCAGACCAACCTAGTTGAGTATTATGACTGGGTAACAAGGCAACTGGACAAGGGTCATGCAGTGGATGTCCTGCATTTGGACTTCAGCAAGGCCTTTGATTCGGTGCCTCATGAGCGGTTGGAGGGAAAGCTGGGAGTATGTGGGGGCAGGGACAAAGATGGCGAACTGGATTGTGAACTGACTGAATGAGAGGCAGCAAAGGGTGGTGGTGGTGGGGGAACTCTCATCTCCAAGGGCTGTGATGAACGGGGTTCCACAGAGTTCAGTACCGGGCCTGGTGCCATTTGGGATTTTCATATCGGATATCGCACATGGCATCAGGAGTAAGCTCAGTTTGTTTGCTGATGATACCAAAATGGGGGCGGTGGTGGACCACATAGTAGGGTGGCAAGGGCTACAGGATGACCTAACTAAACTGGAAGAGAGGTTGGAAATGTGTCACTTGGGGTTCAATGCTAAGAAGTGCAAGGTACTGCACTTCAGAGCAAGGAACCCTGAGAGGAGCTACCAGTTGGGAGGGGTTCAGTTAGGTATCACCGAGGAAGAAAAAGATCTAGGGGTGGTTATAACAGGAAATATGAACAACTCAACTCAGTGCAGTGCAGGAAGGTGGCAGTTAAAGCCAACATGATGTTGGGGTGTATTGTGAGAGGAATCTCCTCTAGAAGGAGGGAGGTGATCCTGCCTCTGTACAGGTCACTGGTCAGACCACACCTGGAGTACTGCGTGCAGTTCTGGCGCCCATTTCTGAAGAAGGGTGTCAGATTACTGGAGTGGGTACAGCGCAGGGCAACAAAGATGATAAAGTGTTTGGAGAACAGACCCTACGACGACAGGCTGAGGGAGTTGAATATGTACTCACTGGAGGAGAGAAGGGATCGGGGGATATGATTGAGACCTTTAAATACATGACAGGGATAAACAAGACAGGTACAGAAGGGATATTTAAATTGAGGAGGGGGAGGTACATGAGAGGTCAGGGTGTCAGATTGGAGGAGGGAAGATATAGCAGAGAGATGAGGAGTCATTGTTTCAAAGAGAGGGTGGTTGCTAAGTGGAACGCTCTGCCCAAGGAGGTGGTATCCTGTAGGATGGTGGGCAGTTTTAAAAGGGGATGGGACAGGGTGCGGGGGTAAATGCGAGGGGGAAGGGGAAGGGGCAGCTGCAGTGTAGGGGGCTAGCTGCACATTCGAGCAGATTTGATAGACCATGAGGCCTGTTTCTGCTGGCAGATTCATATGTTTGTATGTTCATATAGTACAGTTACTGTTTGTATTGTACTGAATTTGCATTGTGATAAATGTATATTTATGCTTTACACTGAGTATTATAGTGTTCATTCATGTCTTACAGTGTTTACTGGTAATAAATGGTATCCCTTATATGGACTCACTTTGAACACATGTTTTTTTTTGGGGTGGGGGGTTGGCACCTAGAGCCACACATGCACGAGAGGTCCGCCCACAGGGTCAAGAAATTAGAGAGAACATTGCTAACTATGTATTGAGCTTTTTAAAAAGGTAAGTAATATGAACATCAAATGCAAGAAAGTGATCCAAAAATAGCCAGATTTTACTGAAATCCACCAAGGTCAATTTCATATCACTATTTGTGTTATTGAAAAATTCTGTGAACTAATAATTTTAGACTTAGAAAATAACATACACTGCATCTTTTTTACATTTTTATTTATTTATTTCGTTTCTGTTAACCGGGTAAGTGCACTAGACAAATTCTGCCTATTTTCCGGCACGACCCGGGGGAGAGAGATACAGATGAATGCAAACTGACATTGAACCAGATTAAGCTATTGGTGGTATTTTAGTGAATAGGGGGAATTTGGACAGGGTATTGGAGAAATTCCCCTACTCTTTTCGAGAAGTGCCATGGGATCTTTAACGTCTACCTGAACTACCACCAAAACAGGCAGATGGGACCTCAATTTAACATCTCATTCGAAAGACAGCACCTCAGGAATGTAGCACCCCCCTCATGCTGCACTACAGTGTCAGTATTGGGATTTAACCCAAGTGTCTGGTGTGAGGATAGAACCCACAGCCTTCTGATTTCCTGGCCTCAGAGGTGAGTGTGCAACCTGCTGAACCATGGACAATGACATTTGGTAGACGCAATGTCAAATAATGCCAGCAAAAGCATCTCAGGGCTCGTTCCTGCTTCCCCGACCTGAGATACAGACAAGGCATATTGATGAGTCCAGAAAAGGATGAAACATGTGTCTGTGTCTTTTATTTTCAGCTTTTGCAAATTGAGAGAAAGGCCATTTTGCTTTATACACTCCTGCCTAATGCAGAACCCATCTAAATTATTTTATGGTGACTTGCATAATTTCCCATGATGCTTAGCATCACTGGGGTGTTTGTGATTTTGTATTTAATAACTGGTGACTTCGTTTATCACACTGATTATTAGTTATTTTTGGCATCTGGAGCACTCTCGCTTCACTTTCCCTGTTGGCAAATTTGATTTTTGTGGTCATGTCCCTGAACCATGTATTATAAGAAATAAAATATAAGTGACTGTGTAGTTATGAAGTTTTTTTTACACACCCTCAGTAGGTAAAAAAATCAAACTTCATAACCACACAGTGGCCTTTGCATTATTCTCTATTTATTTTCACATAAGGTAAGAAGTCACTAACAACAACTGAGGAAACCACGTGAGATACATTGTAGCCAGACCTAAAGCCAGTCTAAAATGGAGACATTAAATGAAAAATATAAAAAAAGGAACACTATCTGTGAATCAATTTTTCAAAGACTTTTACAACTATTGAAAAATAGAAATAGGTCTGTAGTAATTCAGATAATCAGAAGATCTTCCTTTAAAAGCAGGAATAATGTAAGCCATCTTCAAATCTTGTGTACCACTGCATGCCTGCATCCTTGGGTAGAAAACCAGGAGCTGGAGGAAAAAGCCCTGGTCTGTATTTGTGCCAGAACCCCTGCAGGAGACCCACACACAACCAAAAGGGCAGTCCACCCACCACTATCATGGTCCTAGGCAAATGGTGCATAACTACCAAGTCCATGAGAAGGTTAGTGATAGGGCTGGAGAGGGAAGAAGAGTGTGAGTGTGTGTGTGTGTGTGTGTGTGTGTGTGTGTGTGTGTGTGTGCGTGCGCGTGTCCAAGAGAAGGTCAGTGATAGGGCTGGAGAGGGTTACTGCTGGGTGAGTCTGGGAATGAGAAAAAGCTTGATTCAAATTAAGAGGGCAGAACCTTGCTGTTTCCTATCTGTAACAATTAGAGTCCAGCTGAAAGACTGGGAGTAGTTCATTAGATGCAGCATTACACAGTAATTTCTTTACAGAAAGCCACATTTTACTAGGATTAGATGTAGTATCAGAAAAATGAGTACAAAAGTAATTGCATTTGGCATGCCTAATTAGGCTGGCGGACTTATTTCTTCTCATCTACATGACTAAAGACACTAAATTATCAAATAATACCATGTAATGAGAATTAAGCTAGCACATCCGAAAAGAAAATAATTCATATTGATACGTCCGTGTCTGCTCCTAAATGAGAGGCAGGTGATTACCATTCTTGGGGAATATATTTCAGATGGGTAAAAACACAGCCACAAATACCTCCAGTCACAATCCAGAAGATAGAGCACTCATGCAAGACAATTAAAAAAAAAAAAAAACTACAAAAAGTATAACAAATGTAAAATTTCTTATTAAGTATGTTCCTTTGGTATTTTGCTTACAGTGGTGTTGTTCAGTGTCCCTTGCAACAAACCACTTCTCTCTTCATTAGTACTTAGTGCTCTAGTATGCATCCTGATAACCCTAGCCATACTTACTATTTTTATACATTTCACTGATTGTTTGCAGTGCGGGCTCAATCTCATGTTCTGAAATTGTGTCCCTCCTAGAACATTGGGAGGAGTTTTCCGGGTTCTTTGAAGAGAACATTTTTATTTTTAGTGAAGTTCTTTGAAGAGAACATTTTTATTTTTAGTGATTGATTGATTTGTAGTGTTTGACCAGGAAAGGCCCACTAAGCTGTGACAGCTTGTTTCCAGGTAGAAGAGACTCTCAGAGTTCACTTTGTTGAAACCTTTAAGGTGTTCGATCAATTCATCCCTCTCTCGTCTATCCTCCAGTGAGTACATGTTGCGATCTCTGAGTCTCTCTCCTTATGGTCTGCCTTGTTGTTCCTGAAACATGCTGATCTCCCTTCTCTCGACTCTCTCTAGCAGGTTGATGTTCTTATTTAGGTAAGGGCTCCAGTACTGCACACAGTACTCAAGATGCAGCTGAAACACAGTGACCTGCTCGTTCCTGCTGGTTATACCCCTGACTATACTGCCCAGCATCTGATTCACTTTGGCTGATACTCTTGCAGTGTGCTGAGTGCTTCAGATCACTTGTAATGATCACACCCAAGTCCTTCTCCTCTTCTGACTTGGTAACTTGCACACTTATCAACCAGTACTTGGCCTCAGGGTTCTTCACCTCCAAATACATTACCTTACACTTTTTGGCATTGAATCCCAGTTGCCAAATACCTGACCAACTCCTCAGTTTGGCCAGGTCTTCTGTAATGCTTTGTGTTCCCTCTAATATGTCCACTGTTCCACAGAGTTTTGTGTCATCTTCAAACAGACGTATCTTACCTTTTAGCCTATCTGCAGTGTCACTGATGAAGATGTTAAATAACACCGGCCTGAGCACCGAGCCCTGTGGGACCCTGCTAGTGACTGGTTTAGCTTCAGAGAACTCCCCATCAACCACTACCTTCTGACTTCGATCTTGCTGCCAGTTTTTAACCCACATAGCCAGTTTTGCCCAACCCTCAGGTTTTGCAGCTTCTTAATTAATCTGTAGTGGTGACACAGTCGAAAGTATTACTGAAATCCAGATACAATATGTCCAGTACTTGGCCCCTGCCCACTGTCCTGGTCATCCAGTCAAAGAACTCAGTTAGGTTGGCTGGCAGGACTGTGTTGACATAAACCCATGCTGCCTCTCATCATGGAGCCCATTTTCATCCAGAAAACACACCAGTCTTTCTTTCAGTATGGTTTCCATAAGCTTTCCCACTATTGAGGGCAGACTGCCTGGTCGGTAGTTACCAGGGTCGTCACTTGACCCACTCTTGTGTAGCAGCACTACATGTGCTGTCTATCAGTCCAGAGGGACTTCCTCCATCTCCAGACAGGTGTTAAATAGGTCTGCCACAGGACCTGCCAGCACGTCCACCATCTCCCTCAGTACCCTTGGGTGTATGCCATCCAGTCCCAAGGACTTGTCAACCTTCATGGCCTTTACGTGTTTCCCCACCCTGTCAATTTCAATCTTCTCATCTGTGACTCCTCCCATCCTGTTTCCTCCCCTTTCTTCCCCCAGGGTAGTGTGCCATCCTTCTCCTTAGTGAATACTGAGCAGAAGTACTTGTTAATTACTTCTGCTTTCTCCTCACTACCCTCCACACACACCCTCCCTTTTCAACTTGACTATTCCAGCCTTGATATCCCACTTCTCCCTGATGTACTGGAAGAAGGCCTTCTTCTCATTTTTACCCCTTCTGCCAGGTGCAGCTCATTCTTGGTCTTGATCAGTCATACTGCACTGCCCACCTCCTTTGCCTTAGTACAGTACTCCTCCCTGTCCTTTCCACTCTAGGTGTGTTTACACTTTCTGAAGGGTGACTTCTTACTCTTTACCATCTGGGCTATCTCCATATCAAATTTCTTATTCTTTACCACCTGGGCTATCTCCATATAAAACCAGCTGGGCTTCCTGGCTCTAGTGTTTTTTGCTCTTTATCTTGGCACACTCACCAGTGGCTGCCAACAGCCTCTCCTAGATAAAAGTCCATTTCTGATCTACCCCATGTCCTTCCTGATCTCAACAAGGTACCCCTCTCAAGATCCCCCCAATCATACTATAATCTCCCCTCCTGAAGTCTAGCACCCTTGTTTTTGTCACAGTCTTCTCCCTGCCCATGTCAAGGTAAAATTATTAGGAGGTTAGATCAGTATAATGTGGAGAGGAGGGTTGCTGAAGGGGTAGGTAGTGTGTTGCAGGGGGTATGGGCCAGCAGTTTTCTTGGGTACTCTCTGGGAGATAGATGGTTCTGGTCTGTAGGAGCATAGGTCAATTGACAGCAGAGGTATGGCAGCTCAGTCACAGAGTTAGGAGCATTAGTGGTGAGGGGATACCCAAAAGGGTGAGGTTAGAGCGAGGCAGAGGGACTGCTGGGGTGGAATAAGTGGTGGAGCCCAGGCTGGGGGGGATTTCTGGCTGGGGGGGGAATGGAGGGGGTGCTAAGGCAAGCCCCCAGGTCTCTCTTCCCCCACAAGAGAGGAGGCCTAGGGGATGGGGATGGATGCTAATAAGAGGAACAAGAAAGGCAAGGAAGGAAGGGGAAGGAAGGAGAAGGGAGGGAGGAAGGAAGGAGGGAAGAAAGGAAGGAGAAGGGAAGGAAGGAAGGAGGGGGAAGGAAGGAGGGGGAAGAAAGGAGCGGGGGAAAGAAGATTGTGTACCAGACACTGTAAAATAAGTGATCGTCAGGCCTCCTCTTTAGAAGACATCTATGGATGCTGATGATCTGGCAAACAATCATTTTGTCATGAACTTTTGATTTTGTGGTATACTACACAAGAATCTGACTACAGAACAGCTACAAAATTAACTAGCTTTGGCAGTATTTTAGGTATAATCTGGGTTTTGGGTATTGTTGAATACTGAAACAGCGTTGGGGAAAGGGGGTCATCTCCTTGCAAAGGAGGACGGGTATAAGCCCATGCAGATAGTGTTAAGTCTAATTGGCATTCTTTGTCAAGGTGTATCATCAGAGGCTACTTGAGCATCTGGGAAGTATTGGGGGAAACCAGGACTGTTTATTTTTTATAATATATTTACTTTTATTTATAATTTTTGTACTGTTTTGAAATGGTTCCTTTCTTCAACAAGGAAGGTTGCAATCATTCTGGGAAAATGTACCTAATTTTAGGTTTGGATCTCTTGTGGGGTGTCCCAAGGCTATATATTGACCTGAAGGTTTTTCTCCATGCATATTATACCCTGGGGAGATCAGATCACACAAACAGGACAAGTTACCTAGGTCACCAAGTGCAGCCACACATAGATCCACCACTCCAGCAAGACAGCACAAAGGAAGTCACATTCAAGGTCTTTGTAAGCAAGGAAACATAAGCAATTCAGCTCACTACCTGATGCAAATAATGTTATATATTGATACATCTAGTAATCAGCAATTATTCTACTGAACTTTTGCCCCAGTCAGGCTTTCTAAAAATAGGTGTTTCCATGATATTTAATTAAACTTCAAACAGTGCTTTAACGCATTCATTTTAAACAAAAGCACTTCGGACTTCCAATGATGTCAACATCCTGATGAGAAGCTAGGTTCAGAGCTCCGCACTAACTTGGCACCAATCTCCTCTATTTTAAGAGCAACAATAATAACTCGTACCCGTTATGGCACTCGGAGACACAGGAGCAGACAGGATGACCAGCTCCTGGACACAGCAAGCATGCGAAAGAAGGATAGCCGAGGATCCAGTCACGCAAGTAGCCACCTCAGCAGAAATCCTTCATCTGCCAGACACTGATGAGGAAAACTAGCAATTTACCCAGTCATGTTTTGAAACCCTTCTCTCTGAAATCAAAAGGTTTTGTACTGAAAATCAAAAGGGTTCAGGCAATTGAATATTCAAGTACAAGTTGTAGGAAAATGGGTCCAGAAAGCAGAAGACCGTATTGGCTACACAGAAGATGAAGCTTTACAACTGCATTGTGCAGTGGAATTTCTGTTAGACGAGCATACCGCTTTACATGGCAAACTTTAAAATCTGGATCCCCCTTCTCGAAGGGATAACCTTCACCTGTATGGTTTACTAGAGGATTCTGAAATTGGCGAGATGACTGACTTTTTAGAAGATCTATTATACAACGTTCTAGAGTTACCGGCCACCATGCGCTTCTGGATTGTGCATATTCATAGAGCACAACCCCTAAGCCTATGGGACCCGGTGTTCTCCCATGCTCCATAGTTATGAAATTCTCCAGTTTTCAGGACAAGGAAAAGATCTTGAGGACAGCGAGGGTCTATACAAATGTCACCTACAACTCCTTGAGATTGTTTTTCAATCAGGATTAACCAACAGAGATCCTGAAGAAACAACTAGCTTATTCAGGTATCCTTAAAACTACATGAGCCCATAACGTCTGGTTCCATACTTCAAATTGAGGGTCTACTGGGATTCCAGAACAGTGCTGTACTCCAACACAGATGAAAAGTGACAAGCCCTTGAAGAATGTAGCTGGATAGTACACGGCAGCACTCCTAAGGCACAACCACTAATCCCACACCGCTCAGTGTAGAAACCAGGTCAGTTGTATAAGTGCCATTCCACTACTAGAAGAGCAGCCCCAGCAACGATCGAGGACATTAAAATTCTCCTGCAATCTTTCAAACTGGCTCAGGCACAGAGACAGAGCTGTTGCAACACCCCCATGAGGACCATTGGACATCTTCAGTGAGTTTGTTAAATGTTAGAATTAAAATCTACATAGGTGTTCAACTCTGTCAGAACGCTTGATCCCCAGGAAAGCTACTGGTTTTGTACTGTTCCCTTTCTAACTGCACTCTCAGGTTCAATTCAAGTTATTAAGCTATAAACTTTTATACTGGGGTTACTACTACACTCCATATTAATGGCCTGCTTGCATCCGAGTTCCGGGGCAGAAAGCCGGAAGGGAATCCCAAAACCTGGATGTTTCAAGACACCTGAACTGATGAGAGGCAATAGTGACCAATGGCAGCTGACTGAGGAACAAGCTAGAAATAGCCTTGTTTCCCTAGTAACAACCTCCTTAAGTCCTCCCAACTGGATACTGCAGTGTAACAATCTTGGAGGGGATTACACCTCCCACTCCAAGACTAAAACCTTTGCTGCTGGGGACTTACTTACACTACACCCTCTGCCTGTGTATAACTTAGAAATATCCCTCTCTGCGTTATTAATATTCTTGGCCAAATCATTTTGGGTATCTCAGGGACTGAGGGCTGAGGGGGTTACGGAACTCTCAGTTGCTGTGCGTTTTATTTTACTGGTGTATGCCTGCCCCACTTAGCCCCCTGATACATGTAGTTAAACAGCACCAGCTTTAAACTCCTTGCTCTCCGAGTTTCACTGACTGATGTTTTTATCCTTGGAGTGGCGAGGCCTGTCATGTGGAGGAGGGGGTTGGAGACAATGTAACTACCATACTTAAAAGTAGTCCTTTTCTGTAATTTTTTTATAGCTTTTCTGACAGTTCTCTGTTTCACCGTTGGGAGCTAATGCTCACAATACCCTTCATTCAGTACGGTGCAGAATCTAAATTTATATTTTACTGCTCCTTTCTTTTACCTTATTTCTGAGTCCATTAACTCTGCTGAAGCAGATAAGCAGAGCAGTATGGGATAGTGTTCTGTTCCCCTCCTCGACTGCAGAATTCTCTTATAGCTCTCTGATGCTACATAGAAGATTTTCCTTGCAGTATAACCAAAGGTCCAGGATGTGTCCACTGTTAACTATTTTCTTTTCTGCCAAGCCTAAACAGAATCAGGAGATGTATTAAACCCTGCACTCCTTACTTGGATACTGGTACCTAGCGGGGAGGTCCAGAATGGCTTCTCTGAACTGGGGGGCCCTCCACATAGGAAGGACATTACCCCCAAATTGGGCAGAATACCGCTTGTTTTGCAAGCACCCAGTCACCTAGAGGGTTACAAGATGCACCCTCCCACCTTGGAAGCAGATTTCTGTACTGTTTTCATAGACAAATTCTAAGAGAATCCACAGGGTACATTACCTTTCTTTAATGTAGTTTGGTTTCAAGTTCCCTACATGTTTATATTATTTATCTGGTTGTTATTGTTCAATGTTGTTGCCGCATATCATGTTGATGTATACCACTCATTTGTTGCCTTGTCATGGTGAATTAAGATCCTACCCCTGTGTTCCTCTGTATACAGTTACATATGGGTTTGTTCTTGTAGCCAGTATAATTTTTTTATATGTATTAGCTGTTGATGACCGGGTAAGTGCGCTAGGCAAGAAACCTGCCTATTTTCAGGCACGACCCGGGAAAGTACAGTTACAGCAAATGTAGCAAAGACAACAATGAGGAACAAAGGGTGAGATAACAGTCAGAATTACCTATACAAACAGCATAAAAAAACAAGCACAAAATTAACAGCAAGAATACTAACAGGTTAGAGCAGTCATACAATTGTTGCAAAACTTATGCAGAGCACAAGTCAAAAGTCCTACATAAACTTAAGGAGACAATTAGGCACACATACTTGGTAGTAAAACAGGGATGGGCAAGAGAGCAGCTGGAGGACAAGCAGCGGGCCCTACAGAACCTAAGTACAGTCACAGTAGTCAGGGGCATTAAGGTAGGAAAAAAAGAGCATGCTTGAAAGCTAGGTGAGATGAGGGGTTCTTCACATGAGAGGGGAGAGAGTTCCAGAACCAAGGGGCAAAATAAGAGAAGGCCTGCGCACCCATTTTAGTAGAGCAGTGCTGAACAGCAAGCAAGAGGGAGGCAGAGGACCTGAGGGCATGAGAGTGAGAGACAGGAGTAAGCATAGCACCCAGGGCCGCAGGGCGAGGAGTTCTAGTTAAACAGTCAACAAAACAACCAAAAGCATATGATCTAAGGGAACTGGGAGGCAGCCAATTTAAGGCTGAGTAAAGTCAGCAGTGGTGGGTCAGACGTGGGGCAGATAATGCGAATCTGCAGATGTCGTTATATGTAACATCACATCTACGGAGAACCGCAGCATTGGCATGAGAAAGGACAGGGGAGAGCATAAAGCAGTTACAGTAGTAACACTCCTCTTGCAACAGCAGTCCTAGTGGCTGGAGTAAGAGAATGGCACACTCTGTAGGCTAAACCAATCTTAGAGTTAACTGAGCGACAGACCTCATTGACATGCGCAGCAAAATCGAGAGCTGGGTCAAGCATTACCCCAAGGTATTTGAAAGATGATGTGTTAGAGACTGGAGACCCATCACAGTCGTAGACCAGAAGTTTAGGGGCCAGAGTCGGTAGCCATCTTCAGGAACCAAATAACATGGCCTGGGTCTTAGACAGGTTTAAGATTTGGTAATGGGAGGAGAACCAAGATTGGAGACTCTGAAATGCAGGCAATAATTGTTGATTTAGGTTGGTAATGGACTTATAGGCGGAGTAAAGTACCAGATCTTCCGCATACAAGATGGAATTGCAGAGTGAAGAAGAGTTGGGGATATCATTGATAAAAAGAGAAAAGAGAAGGGGCATAAGAATTGAACCCTGGGGAATGTCTGAGGTGATTGAGGCAGGGTCAGACAGCGCCTTACTGTAGGAGACAGTCTGAGAGTGATTTTCAAAATAGTTGGTAAACCAGGATATGGTGGATTCAGAGATTCCAAGTGATTGCAGTTTATCCACTAGGAGGGGGTGATGTATCATGTCAAATGCTTTGGAGAGATCAATGAATACTGTTCCAGTCAGTAAGCCTTTATCCATATTGCATTTTACGTCACTGGTGAAGAGGGTAAGAGCAGTGGTTGTGCTGTGCCCAGCCCTAAAGCCATGTTGTAAAGGGGATTGAAGGCTGGAGTGGAGTACGTACTGAGAGACCTGCCGGTGCACAACTTTTTCCAGCAGCTTACTGAGCATAGGCGGGAGACATCACAGTGGACTGTGTGCATTTCATTGATCCATATGGCTAAACCTTGCGTTACATGGAGTGCCTTCTGACTCTCTGATATAACTTCCTTGCTCAGTCTCATATACACGGCTTTCACCGTGACCTGCAGAGACTGGCAGACCCTCTGAGTCTTCCACTGACTGGGTTTGGCGTCTTTCCAAATCCTCTTCCATTTGGCCCAGGTCAGGATAAAGTTTGTTTGGAATGGAGACACAGAGAGTTGGCAGATTGGCACCTGTGCCTTGACCCAGGGCGCCTGCCACAATTATCCTATCTGACACCTGGCTGACCAAGACTATTTGGTCTCAGTCTAGGAAGGCTGTGTGTTCACTGAAATCTAAGGTTCCCTTATGAGCATGGTTGTTTGTCAGTGGACAATGAGTCTTTTCTAGTTCTGTAAATATTCTTATATGTACTTTAAACCCATCTGTCAGTTTGTGCCTAGGACAGTCATATATTTTACACCAATCTCTCCTATCAGAATCCAAGAAACACCATCCCAGATATTTATGTAGTGGTTCTAAACATAAATAATCTGTACAATTTAACATACGAATATAACCTGGAACTGTTACTTTAAGAGTACCAGCATGATCAATGAAGCAGAAACCTAAACCTGTCTTACTTTTAAGGTTATCTTGCTCTTGAATTAATGCTCTAAGTTTTATAAATAACTCAAGTCAGGGTTCCTGGTTAGAAAAAATGTTTACTTTTGACATGGATGTTTAAAGTTAACAAAGCAGTTTTGGCATCAAAGATCAATAAAAAGTTACAGTTTTAAACTGCAGTCACAATTTTAAAATACAGCTACAATTTTTCTGAACAGCAGTACAAAGCAGAAAATAATTTCTTTGTTGCAAGTCAAAAATTTGTTGCAATAAAAGAAATAAAACGTATTGCAGGTACACTGTCAGCCTTAGGTCCTATGCCTAAGGTGGAGGTAACAAAACTCACCAACCAGTACCAGCTGATGTCCTCATGAGATCCTGGGAGCTGAGGTGACTCTTGGTTCTGCCTTTGAGACTCTTTACCTTTTCTGGGATTGTTGAGGGTTTAAATACTTTTTGCCAAGGCAGAAAATAGAAGAACTAGATATTTTGATAATTAAAAGTTTACCAAGGCAGTGATTTGGAAAACCAGTTTAGTGCCCCAGAAGTGTCAGACCAGCAGACCAGGGAAGACCTCAGGAAGGAAAGGGTTAACCCCACCCCCACCCCATACCTATCCAGCTAGCTGGCTGACCACTTCCTGTCCAGGTCCCTTCTCCCCCGCACTTTCCCAGGCTTCAGCCTTTGTTCTGGCAAGGCCAGAGCTCTGGCCAATGCCTTAAGGGACCATAAATCAGCCCAAGGGGCTGATCTAGGCCCCAAGGACCCAATCACTTGGCCAGAAGCCAAGTCCACCCACAGGCTAGAAAAGGGTCTTCCCTGCTAGCTGGAGGGCAGTGCTGGAATGGGTAGCTTACAGAGTGGAGAGCACAGGGGTACGGATGCCTGGAAACTTACCTGTAGCTCAGATCCGTGGCTCCCTGGTGTCAGCTCCTCTGTAGCCAGGGGTTCTGGGGCCCTCAGCAACAACAGCAGACATCCTCTGGCCTGAAGAGGTCCAGTTGGGGTTCCAGCAGTCCTCCAGTGGTGCAGCAGCAGGCAGTCCACTAGGGTGAGTCCTTCCAGTTGTCTGCCTCTGAGTTTGGGGTTTTGTTGGGGCATGGAACACCTTGGGGGGGGAGAAGACTGGCATGGTACTGGGCCCAGCGTGGAAAACAGGTTTCCCCTTTTCCCCCAGTTAGCTGGCATTAGGGCCAGCTGCCTGCCAGCTGCCAATCTCCTGGCGGCTGGGGTTTGTTTTTTTCCCCCTCCCTGCATTTCTGCAAGCCTCCTGCAGCTGGTTGAGTTCCCCACCCCCTTGCCCGACCCAGGCAGAGTCCGGTCCGGTGATCAGCAGCCACATGAGACTGCTGGTATCCCCCCTCCCTGCTCTGTTGTTCTCCTTGCCTCCCGCGATCCCCTGGTGCAGCGGCCGTCCTTGAGTTGGAGCTGCCAACTCAGGCTGCACTCAGGAGGGGAACTGTTGTGTGGCTGGACTGTGGTGTGCCACTGCAAAGTGTATCCAGGTGGAAACAGCTGCCCAGAGCACCAGAGTTCCACCGCACAAGCGAGGCAGGCAATACAGGCGTTGGGTGGTACCGTGGCTCCCCGCTCCCACTACAAAATACCACCACCGACTCAGGGGAGAGCAGAGGACATAGGTCAGGTGGTGAGTGGGCTATAATCCTAAAAGTTACTTGATTCAGCACTGGAGGCACTGGGAAGAGAGCTGGAAAGTAAGGAAAAGGGACAGAAGTGGGCACAGTACCCACAGGTAGTGAACTGAAAGGGGCACCACTGAGTTGAGCCCCAGAGCTGTAGTTTTGGCACCAGGTCGGCACCCACCTGAGGGCAGGCAAGAAAGGAAAGACACACTAAGCTAAAGCTTGCTTGGGGGGTGCGATCTGGCACACAGGGAAGTGGGATGGCATGTTTAAAGTAGCACAGTGTGCAGGTGGGGCTGGAGAATTTGAATACCAATCTCCAGGTTTACAGCTCAGAGCCTAAAACCACTGCACTACACTGCCTCCTGGACCAGAGGGGACATACAGCGGCGGGCAGTGCACTCAGGCTGAGAGCAAAGGGGTGGGGTTGCAGGCCTGGAGCTGCAGCAGCAGGCTAGAAAGGGTGGAGCTAAGCCCTAGGCCCTACACTGTGAGGCCGCAGGCCCAACATTAATATTAATTAAGGGTGGAGCTCAGTCTGTGCCCAGCCCAGGCAATCCCCTGCAGATCTACTGAGCCAAAGCAATTTTATTTAGAGATTTAAAGGGCCAGTTCCCCATTTGGGAAAGTGGGTCACTGAGGCTTCAGTTGCCCTCTGCGAGCCCCAACCAACCAACCCTTATCAGCTACCCCTTCTTCTGCTGAACTGCCTGTTGATTGCGAGGGTACCAGACGACCGTAGGGACTGTCTGACCTATGCTGTGCTGTCACCATCTGGACCCTGGGTCCTCAGGTAAGCCCAGTTCCTGGTACAATACAAAATAATTATTGTGTATCTGCTGTGTTCGATGTCTGCCCGGGTTGCAACCCAGGATGTTAATGACCCCAACTGACTGAACTGATTGTATCGGGGTCTGATCAAAGACAGTAGCAGGGCCTGGAACTGCCTGACCTGCACCCACCGAAGTCACCTACCCATGTCGGGGCAGAACTTGCCTGCCCTGCACCTCGACCAGTTGGTGCCTAAACTGTCCCGAGAGGGGTATGAACTGCCTGCCCCCTCATCAACTGCACTGAGACACATCAGTTCTCTCTCTCTCCACCTCCAGTCTGTGCTGTTGCCATGGGGAAGTGGACAGACTGCCCAGCAGTGGTAGTCCCCTCATCCAACAAATTGCCCTAAGAAGATTGCCACTGCCTGCACCCCTGAGGTCAGGGGTCACCCACCTTTCAGCCAAGCATGCAGTGCCTTCCGCCCAGCCTGCCAGCATCCCCTGAAAATTATGAAGGCCTGCACTAGCTAGCATAGCAGTAGTCAGTACCCCCCCAGTCTAGTCAGCTTAGGAGCCGCCCCAGCTTACGGTAGTGAGGTGCCCCACAGCACGCCGACATTAGGAAATTGACCCATTTTTGTTTTGCTCTTTCGAGGTGGCCATAGCTCCCTTCCCTGGCTGGGTGGCACCGCATCAAGAGGCTGTCAGAGGACCTACCATCAAAGGACATCACCTCAACCATCTTCCATCCTCTCACTGCCTGCATCTCCAACTCTGGACCAGCCTGCATCCTCTTCATCTTCATCTTCATCCTCAGCGTGCTGTCTTCAGCCCCCCTGCCGGCCAATCAGTCGCTCAGGTACTGTACCCCATTCTTCAAAGCTAGCTAGCCATCATCTGCACTGCACCAGAAAGACTGCTCCTCCTACAGGACTGTCAGACTATAACTTGGGTGCCTTTGTAAGTAGCCTTGGCCAAGGTGGTTAGGTCTTGATAAAGTATTATTAATGATGTCTGCAGATGTAGGGCACTAGGTGACTCTTTTAGAGGTACCTCACGTATTGATGTTATGTATATGACTGTTTACCTTTACCTTTACCTTTAATGCACCCAGACCTGTATAGTTGCCTGCTATCACTAAGTATTGTTGTTGTGCATGACAATCACTGTAAGTGCCTTGTACCTTGCAACCATATAACCAATTTCTTTCCAGCGTAACCAGTGGCTGTCCCAATAAAAGCTTGCTGTTTGCACCTGGAACTGTTGTGCCTGCCTCTCCTTTAATAGAAGAGATGAACCACCCTCCTAAGTCCGATCACCACAACTTGGCGTAGTCGGCAGGATTAGGAGTTCAAAGCCGGCCCACACTCCAAGACAGCCTCAAGATGGGAAGCAGACACAACTCCAGCTTTAGCAACAGTGAGGAGGAGGAGGAGGAGGAGGAGCAAGAAGATATGCAATCCCCACTCACCGTGACATACTACTTCGGTGCCACCTGGCTCCCAAAATACATGGGTGACCCCACCAACCCCCAATGGTACCAGCCTGGGAGAATTCAAGCATAAAATGAGAGTGCTGTTCTGGCTGCACTGGATCTCAGAGCACCAAAAAGTCAAAATGCTAGTTGGACAGTTGGGAGGGGCGGCCCACCGAGAGGCCATGAACTGGCCGAGAGGAAACAAGCCACCACTGACTGGATCCTGACTCAGCTATCCTGCACCTTCGAGACTAGTACCCTGTCGGAGCTAAAGATGAGGTTCTTTGCCCGCACCCAATGCCCCAGAGAGAGTCTATGACAGTCTGCACTGAGCCTCCAGAAATCCCTACATGCTGTAGAGCGAGAGGACCCGGGGGCCGTGCAAGACCCGGACGGTATGTTGTTGGATAAATTCATCAATGGGGTAAGAAGTGAGACTCTCCAAAAGGACCTTCCAATACTCCAAGGGTAAGCCCCTAAAGAGACCTTCCTAGAGTTCAAAGAGCGGACAATCTGAATTCTGGGGGGCAGCTGGCCAACCGAATTATCCATGGCCAATGTGCAGCGTACCAGTGGCCCCCGATGATGTGGCCAGATGGCACAGCTCCAGTAGAGGTCTTCTACACAAAGGGCTGGTGGACAGAAACCAGCCATACCTGATGAGTATGCCCAGGGGATGTACCATGTGGCTACAGCACCTAATCGATGTTCTGGCCAAGGAATGGGCCTTCCTTCAGACCACAACCAGGAGCTCCAGGAGCAAATAAAGGAGCTTGTCAAGCAGGAGGCTGACAAGCACCTGGAGATCAGAGAGCTGAAAGGGGGCCTGCAATATGAAAACAGGCATCAAACCGACCGGGGCCCAAGGAATCCTGGGAGGAGGCCAACCGACCGGTTCAACAAACACGGTGGGCCCATTTGCAGGAGATGTAGTGTAAACGACCACGTGAAGCAGGAGTGTGTGTGCAGCATCCAGTAGAGGCTGTTAGTTTAAACACCGAGACCCCAGGGCTGTGGGCCAAGCCCCAGGAGAGAAGAAGGAGCTAGGCCCTCAGCATGAGACAGAACACTGCAAGTATGTTGGCAACTGCCCCATCATACCCGTCTGGATTAACGGCATCAAGTTCATGGCACTCCTTGACACTGGCTCAGAAGTCACCACTATCCAGGGTGAATACTTCTTCCAGCACTGACCTGAGGCAAAGCTCCAGACACCACCCCAAAAGTGACTCCAGCTGATCACAGGAAATGGCCTAGACATCCCCTATCGTGGCTACCAGGAAGTCGATATCCAGTTTGGCATGACCACATACCCTAATCAAGGAATCATTGTCACCCAGACTTCCAATGACAGCTTAGCCCCTGTTATGTTGGAAATAAATTGCTTACCCAACTGCTACCAGGAACTGCTAGAGGGCCTAAGGGCTCTGACCACCAATGTACAAAAGCCCAAGAGATGTGTCTGGCAACAGGCCATCCAAGTCATACAAAGGCATCAACAGTTCACTAACGACAAAGGAGACTTTGGCCTTGAGCGAGTGGTGAATCCCCAACCCATTGTGCTAGGCCCTGGGTCTAAGGCTATCATCATCTGCAAAGCCAGAAAAGGGGTACAAGGGGAGGACTATGTCGCCCTGCTGGAACCCTACCTCCAGGACAAGGATAGCTCCATAGCCGTTGCCCAGAGCCTGGTGGTAGTGAAAAAGGGGCAGGTACCAGTGAGGGTCCTTCATTATGGGGTGACCCCGGCATGGCTGTACAGGCATCAGCCAATTGGACGTCTGGTGCAGGTCGATCTACAGAGCGTGGCGGAGGCAGCCCCCAAGAGCACCTCTGAGGTGAGAGGTGAGAGGTGCAGCCGTCTCCGCAGTCACCATGGCAGGGTCCGAGGACAGTTTGGAGGAAGAGTGACTCCAGGAGATCGACCTGGGCATCCCAGATGTCACGGAGGAACAGTGGCGTGAAGTGCTGTAGTTGATCCGACAGCATCGCATGGCCTTCTCCCAGCACCCACTGGACTTTGGATGCGCTGAGTCTGTGCAACACCACATCCCCACAGGAACCCCCCCCCAGCAGAGAATGCTTCAAACCAATACTGCCTGTCCTGTATCAGCCTACCAAAGACCTGATCCAGGAGATGCTGGATGCCAACATTATCCAAGACAGCCACAGTCCCTGGGCTGCGCCCATCATGCTCATCAAAAAGAAAGATGGGCAGCTCCAGTTTTGTGTCTACTACAGCAAACTAAACCCAGTTACGCACAAGGATGCCTACCCCCTGCTCCAAATTGAAGACTCCCTTGCTGCACTAAAATCCACAACCTGGTTCTCCACCCTAGATCTGGCCAGTGAATACTGGCAGGTGCTAATCACTCTGAAAGACCAAGGAAAGACAGCTTTCACCACGCCAATGGGACTGTATGAGTTCACTAAAATGCCCTTTGGTCTATGCAATGCCCCTGACACCTTCCAAAGACTTATTAAACACTGCCTGGGGCACCACAACTATGATATCATCCTGCTGTACCTGGATGATATCATCATCTATTCAGCCATCTATCAAGAGTGCCTGCAGCACCTACAAAGGGTCTTTGAACATCTGACTGACTACGGCCTAAAGATCAAACCTTCCAAATGCCATCTTCTCAAGGACCATGTAACTACTTGGGCCACATCATTGGCACAGGAGTTTCCCCTGACCCAGGCTAGATTCGAGCTGTACAGAACTGGCCTGCACCAACCACCATCAAAGATGTCCACAAATTCCTTGGCTTTGTGGGTGACTACTGCCAATTCATCAAAGACCTCACCAAAATCGCAGCCCCACTGCATAAACTCTTCCAGGGGCCCAAAGACCGGAAAGTGACCCGCAATGCGCCAGTGCACTGGGCAGAACCTCAGCAGGTGGCCTTTCAGCACCTAAAGAGCATCTTAACAGAGGCACCTATCCTGGCCTACCCAGACTACATGCAGCCATTTGTTTTGTACACAGATGCCAGCAATCACGGACTAGGGGCCGTCCTATCCCAATGCCAAGATGGAGTAGAGAGGGTCATTGCCTATGCCAGCTGAGGGCTAACAGGGGTGGCTCGCAGTGACGAGAGCTACAGCTCCTTCAAGCTCAAGTTCCTGGTGCCGGTAAGGGCAGTGACTAAGAAATTCATACATTACCTGGCAGCCACCCTGTCATCATGTACATAGACAACAACTCCCTAGCTCACTTGAACACAGCCAACCTAGGGGCTGTGGAACAGCGGTGGCAATCTCAACTGTCGAACGTTAACTTTGAGATCCGCTACAGGGCAGGGTGAGTAAATGTCAATGCTGATGCCCTGTTGTGGTTACCTGACAAGGATGAACTGAAAAAAGATGGGACTGCTCAAGAAAATGTGGCGATGCCACCATTTCCAACAGTTCACCCTGATGTGGTTTAGGCTTGCTGCTGCAGCCTCCCACAGAGCTTGCCTCACGAACAGGGGAATCCGCCCTTCCCACTTCTCCAAGACGAGGACTGGTGGGGCCAAATTCAATGTGACAGTCCGATTATCCAGCAGATTCAAGAGGTACTGTTGACTGGGGCTCCACTCTCCCCCCAAGCACAACTACTGGCCCCAAAAGAACTCCTTAAACTACTCCAGCACAGAGACCAGTTCTCCATTCAACAAGGGAGGCTGTTCCAAAGATCATGGTGCCCCACATCCCACCGGCCTTTTGTGCAAATCATCTTGCCAAAAGCAGCTGCTTCCCTAGTGATACAGGCCTTCCACGATCTGTCTGGGCATTTTAGCCATGCAAAAACTGAGAGCAACCTCCGAGAGCGCTTCTACTGGGTCAGTATGAGGGAAGACGTCATTGTTTGGTGCAATTCCTGTACAACATGCAGTCTAAAACACAGTCCAGGTGTAGCAGATCAAGCACATTTGGTACCCATAGTCAGCCGCGCACCCCTGGAGTTGGTCACAATGGACCACCTCAAGTTAAATGCCAGCCGAGATGGGTAAACCCATGTGCTGACCATCATAGAAACATAGAAACATAGAAGTTGATGGCAGATAAGGACTGCAAGGCCCATCCAGTCTGCCCATTTCATTTTCTACCTTATAAATGTGCCATCGGCCTTTGCTCTGTCAGTGGTCTATCTATTCATACTCATCTGTACTGCTCCCTTATGCCTATCCCATGAGTGTTTGAAGCCCTGCACTGTATTCATAGCCACCACTTCCTGAGGTAGGCCATTCCATGCATCCACCACCCTTTCTGTGAAAAAGAAAGTCCTTACATTCCCCCTTAATCGGCCTCCCTCTAATCTCATGCTGTGTCCTCTTCTCCTGCTATTTTTCTTCTATTTAAACATGTTAGACTCTTTCACCTTGTTAATGCCCTTAAGGTGTTTGAATGTCTCGATCATATCACCTCTCTCCCTCCTTTGCTCAAGGGTATACATATTGAGCTCCGTTAATCTGTCCTCATATTTCTTCTGATGCAGTCCCCACACCATTTTGGTTGCCCTTCACTGGACTGCCTCAATTTGGTTAATGTCCTTGTGTAGGTGTGGCCTCCAGTACTGCATGCAGTACTCCAGATGGGGACTAACCAGTGTCTTGTAAAGAGGGATTATTATACCTCCCTCTTACGACTTGTGATACCCCTACTAATACACCCTAACATCCCCCTAGCCTTACCTACTGCTTTAGAGGTCTGCTTGGATGATTTCAGGTCATCGGTGATGATGTCCAAGTCTCTTTCTTCCTTTGTTACTACCAGCAACTCCCCTCCCAGCCTATAGGTGGCTTCAGGGTTTCTCTTCCCTATGTGCGTGATCTTGCACTTCTTTGCATTAAATCCCAGTTGACACTCTTCTGACCATTTTGCTAGTTTATCCAGATCTCTTCTCATTCTGCCCACCCCATCTGGATTATCTACTCTGTTGCAGACCTTGGTGTCATCTGCAAACAGACAAGCCTTACCCTCTACTCCATCTGCAATGTCACTAATGAAGATATTGAAGAGGACTGACCCCAGGACTGATCCCTATGGTACCCCACTAGTGACTTGCATCTCTTCTGACTGTATACCATTTACCACCACTCTCTGTTTTCTGCCTGTCAACCAGTTTGCCACCCAGTTGACCAACTTCTGACCCACCCCAAGCCTACCCAGCTTATTTATCAATCTTCTATGTGGAACAGTGTTGAAAGCTTTGCTGAAGTCAAGGTAGGCGACATCAACTGCTCCCCCTTGGTCCACCACTCTGGTTACCCAGTCAAAGAAATCTATGAGATTAGTTTGACAGGACCTTCCTTTTGTAAAGCCATGCTATCTGGGATCCTGTGCCCCTATGGATTCCAGGTGTTGCACTATCCTTTCCTTAAGGAGTGCCTCCATAATCTTGCCCACTACTGAGGTAAGACTGAGTGGTCTGTAGTTCCCTGCCTCCTCCCTGCTACCACTCTTGTGCAGAGGGATCACATGAGCCCTTCTCCAGTCTTCCGGGACCTCTCCTGTGCTCAGAGACTCACTAAACAGTTCTGCTAATGGCTGTGCTAGTTCCACCCTTAGCCCCTTAAGTACCCTGGGATGTATGCCATCAGGTCCCATTGCCTTGTCCACCCTGACTTTTTCTGCTACTGTTTTTGAGAACCAAAGTGGTTTCCTTCTTCTTTTGCACTTCCTTTTCTGTCTAACACAATGTGATGTTCCTTCAAGTATTGCATCCTTAATGCTTGCCCACTTTGCCTGTACCCCCTCACCTGTGTTTCTTTTTGCCAGGGCTAGCTTAACTCTGTTGGCCATCTTATCAAAGTCAGCTCCTCTGAAGTCCCATATTTTTGCCTTGGAATGGGATGATTTAGATGCAGTGACCAAATTGAACCATACCATGTGATGGTCACTGGCCCCCAGGTGACCTTCTACCTGGAGATCTGTGATCCCTTCCCTGTTAGTCAGTACTAGATCTAGGATAGCTCTGTCTCTTGTTGGTTGTTGTACCAGTTGTTTGAGGCCCTCCTCTTGCAGGGAATCCACCATGTGTCTAGTTCTGGCAGATGTTCCTGCTGGTATTGACCAATCTGTATCCGGCATGTTGAAGTCTCCTATTATCAGAACCTCCCCTTTAGCTGTCATGTTTTGTATATCTTCTAACAGTAATGTGTCTATGTCCTCCTCCTGGTCTGGGGGCCTGTAGACAACCCCAGTTCTTATGGCTGTCCCATTTCCTGTTTCCAGGGTGACCCACAGTTCTTCTGGCTCCTTATGTGTATTCTGAATTTCTGTAGCTTTGATATTTTCATTGATATACAGGGCCACTCCACCCCCCCCCCCCCGCCTTTTGCACCTCGGTCTCTTGTGAACAGTATATAGCCAGGTACTGAAGTCTCCCAAGTGTGGTTACTGGTAAACCACGCCTCACTAATTGCTACTATGTCCAGCTTAGCCTCTGACATTATTGTCTGCAGGTCTGGGGTCTTATTTCCAGGCTGTGAGCATTTGGTACATGATTTTCCATTGGCCAGATTTCGTGTGTTAGTTGTTGGGTGAGGTTTGGCATTTCCTAAGGCCGTATGGAGACTAACTTTTTCTTACCTGGTGATGCAAATGAATTGCAAACATGCTGAATCCTGTTTGACCACTAGCTGAGGGGAGGGTGTTCTTCCCATTCGACGTATGGGGCACTGCACCCCTCTCCCCATTTGCTAGTTTAAATGTTCTGCAAAGACGTCAAACTTCTGCCCCAATGCACTGACTCCCTCCTTAGTCAGATGCAGTCCATCAAATTTAAAGAACTTTCGCTCCCAGAACTGTTGCCAGTTCCCTACAAATCTGTGTCCTTTTTCCTGGCACCAGCCCTTGAGCCATATGTTTACCGCCCCTATCTCCCCTTCTCTGACCTTCCGTCCATCTTCCCCCCTCTTCCAGACTGGCAGGATCTCAGAGAAGGAGATGCTGGATGAAACAGATGATAGTTTGTCACCCAGCCTGGTCAGGAGTTCCTTAGTCTCCAAAACTGACCGGCTGGTAAGATCATTAGTCCCCATGTGTACCAGAACATCAATGTATTCTCCTGCTTTGTGAAAAATTTCAGCAATGCGGTCAGTGTCTCTCCATGCTGATGTACTGTACCTGGGAGACATCTGACCATTACCACTGACTGGAGATGGGTTTCAACTCCCCGAATCATGGAGTCTCCTACGATCAGAAGTTTTTTTGGATTTCCTTTTTGCTTTTTTGTTTTGGTTCCTGATTTGGGTGAGTTTTGTTATGCTAGCTCCTGTGCTGCAGTGTCCTGCTCTGCAGTGTCCTCTACCCCTTTGTTTGATTTCAGAGATAGAGGCAGATACCTGTTTGTATTGTTTATATCATTTTTGGAGGTAATATGTTGGAGAGCACAGAGTGATGGGGCACCCAATTTGCCCCTCCTAACCACCTGCCAACCTCCCGGACCAACTACCCTCTGCGGTCAAGGTTCATCTGTTGGATGTTGGGGAAATGGCAGGTGGTTCTTATAATGTATTTCCCCTTGAATATGAAATCTGAGGCACGCAATCTCTGCCCATGCTACCTGGAGCTGAGCCCTAAGATCTCCAATGGCCCAGCATGTAGGACAGTGTCCTAAATCCTGTAAGACTGTCCTTCTGAAAAGTGTTCCACAGTACCTGCAGTTAATGATATCCATTCCAGATAAGTTGCTCGGTTTATAACCTGGTCAGAGTAATTAGAGGGAAGAAAATGCAAGTAATAGTTTGATTCTGTGTTTTGTTTTCGTATAACTTGTTATAACAAGTTAAATTACTAGTGCCCCTGTAAATGAGCTCACCTTGTGGATGCCCCACTGATCCGCCCCTTCCTGCTTTGCCACAGGAAATGTCACAACTGTGGTACCCTAGAAAAGGAGTGTAGTGTGGGGTGGTTGGGGATGGGGGTGGGTGGCTGGGCCCTTCCCCTGCCAAAAAGAACAACCACGGACCTAAAGAACAAGGAGGCAAGAGCAGAAACAATCAGTCAACAACAAATGCAGTAACCTGAAAGCTTTTCCTAATGTTAGATAAAACTGTAAAACCTGTAAAGCACCACCTGTAATAATTTCAGAGAAGATATACCCTGTAAGAAACACTTTGCTACAGAGAAAAATAAAACAGTAACAGAAGATATACCTTGCAAAAGACAATTTCAATCAGAAGATTACAGCAGTAATCTGTTAGCACACACCTGTAGGCACACCGTGTAATAATGCAGATGAAGGTATACCAGCAACAACAATTTGAATCAGAGAAAAGTAAAGGAATGAAATGTTAGCAACAAACAGTAGCAATCCCTGTGAGTACAAAATAAAAAACAACAACACACAGTAAATCTGCTTAGCCAAAAGTAGTCTTAATCCTTTTCCCTTGCTCTGGTAAGGTTCTCTGCTCTGTCCTTTCAAGCAATCTCAGAAGGAAAGAGCTCAGGTGAAGCCACTATAGCAAGTTCCTGGCGGCCATAGCCGTCAAAGATGTATGCACCAAAACCAGTGCTAGAGCCTTTTGGATTCACTTCGTCCAGTACTATGGGTTCCCTACCACATTCTCACAGACCAAGGTACAGCCTTCAAATCGCAACTTTTCTAGGAGTTCTGTTTACTTTATGGGAGTAACAAGCTGCAAACCACCGCATACCATCCACAGTCCAATGGTCTCTGTGAGTTGGGCCAACTGCACTATCATCAACATGCTGAGGTCTCTGCCAGATCACCAGCGCACCGACTGGCCCACCCTCCTCCTGGAGCTAGTCTACATCTACAACAACACCACCCACTGCTCCACTGGGTACACTCCCTACTACCTCCTATTTAAACAGCATGGACGCCTACCCATGGACCTGGTCTTGGGGGTACCAGGGCAATCTGAATCAGCCTTCACCAATGATTGGGTACAGGAGCACCATGAGCAACTCTGCATGGCTGGTCAAGTGGTCTCCCAGCAAATGGACAAGGTGCACCAGCAACAAAAGGATCTGTACGACAGCCAGGCCAAAGCCCAACCCCTTGCAGTCAGAGACAGGGTCCTGCTCAAGCAAACGCACCATATCCAAAAGTTCAAGACTAAGTTGGAACCAGACCCCTATCTAATTGTGGACATTCCCAACCCGGACCTCCCCATCTACCACATCCAACAGGAGCTGGACCCTTCCCAATGGAAGATAGTGCACCGCAACTGCCTCAAGCCCTGCACCTTCAGAGCTGACCAGCCATCGGAAGAAGAAGAAGATCCAGCATCCACAAATGCCAACCCTAAGGAGAGGCAGGAACAGAGATCCAGGGGGCTACCAGGGTGCACACCAGAGGACATCTTGTGGTTCTGCCTCAGCCACGTCCTGACCTCCGTATTTCAGGGGCCACCTTTCACGGCAGAGTGGCAGACAGCAGTGCCACCCATGGTGGATAGGCAGGCCCCTGACCCACCCTGTGTGGACCTACCAGCATTGGACCCACCCCATACAGGCACGCTGGAGCCTGATCCACTAGCGGCTGAGGCACCAGTGTTTGAACCAACCATACTGAACTTGCCTGCACCCAACCTACTGGCAGAGGAGGCACTGGTGGTTGACCCGCCCTTTGTTGACCAACCAGCACCTGATCAACCCTAGGGGGAGGCAGTGCCCAACCTGCCTGTATTAGGACCGCTGACTCAAGACCTGCCCGGGGAAGACCTGCTGGCACCAGAACTACCCTTACAGCAGTCGCAGCAGTCAACCAAGGGGGTGCCTCCTATTTGGCTCATTCAGCAAATTTAAAGTCCAATGGGGGGGACCGGTCATTGTGCCATGCCCTGCTCAGACATAACTGCCTTAAGGTATTACTACTGTAAATGTGTTAATGTTATTGTACATTAGGTGTTGCACATTGTGCTCCGGTAACGTTCTTTATTAGCATGCAGTGGTAACCTGTTTGTTCATATTCTATAGATAAAGTGGTACTTAATCCCATACATGGGGACATGTATGTTTAAGGAAGGGTGGATTGCAGTGCCCCGGAAGTGTCTGACCAGCAGACCAGTAAAGACCTTCGGGAGGGAAAAGGTTAACCCCCCACCCACCCCATACCTAGCCAGCTAGCTGGCTGACCACTTCCTGTCCAGGTCCCACTTCCCCCCTGCAATTTCCCAATCTTCGGCCTTTGCTCTGGCAAGGCCAGAGATCTGGCTAATGCCTAGGAGGCCATGAATCAGTCCAAGGGGCTGATCTAAGTCCCAGGGACCCAATCACTTGGCCAGAAGCCAAGCCCACTCCCAGGCAAGTAAAGGGTCTCCCCTGCTAGCCAGAGGGCAGTGCTGGACTGCGTAGCTTACAGAGTGGAGAGCACAGGGGTACGGATGCCTGGAAGCTTACCTGTAGCTCAGGTCTGTAGCTCCCTGGTGTCAGCTCCTCTGTAGCCAGGGGTCCTGGGGCTCACGGCAGCAGCAGCAGACATCCTCCGGCCTGAAGAGGTCCAGTTGGGGTTCCAGCAGTCCTCCAGTGGTGCAGCAGCAGGCAGTCCACTAGGGTGAGTCCTTCCAGTTGTCTGCCCCGGAGTTTGGGGTTTTGTTGAGGCTTGGAACACCTTGGGGGGGAGACTGGTGTGGTACTGGGCCCAGCATGGAAAACAGGTTTCCTCTTTTCCCCCAGTTAGCTAGCATTAGGGCCAGCTGCCTGCCAGCTGGCAATCTCCTGGTGGCTGGGGTTTGTTTTCTTCCCCCCTTCCCTGCATTTCTGCAAGCCTCCTGCAGCTGGTTGAGCTTCCCACCCCTTTGCCCGACCCAGGCAGAGTCCGGTCCGTAATCAGCGGACATGAGACTGCTGGTATCCCCCCCCGCTCCCTTTTTCTCCTTGCCGCCCGCAATCCGCTAGTGCAGCGGCATTCCTTGAGTCAGAGCTGCTGACTCACACTGCACTCAGGAGGGGAACTGTTGTGTGGCCAGACCGCAGTATGCCACCCCAAAGTGTGTCCGGGTGGAAACAGCTGCCCAGAGCAACAGAGTTCTGCCACACATGTGTGGGAGGCAGTACAGGCATTAGGTGGTAGCGTGGCTCCCCGATCCCACCACAAAACACCACCACTGACTCAGAGGAGAGCAGAGGACCTGGGCCAGGTGGTGAGTGGGCTGTAATCCTAAAAGTTACTTGATTCAGCACTGGAGGCACTGGGGAGAGAGCTGGAAAGAAAGGAAAAGGGACAGAAGTGGGCAGAGTACCCACAGGTAGTGAACTGAAAGGGGGCACCACTGAGTTGAGCCTCAGGGTTGTAGTTTTGGTGCCAGGTTGGCACCCACCTGAGGGCAGGCAAGAAAGGAAAGACACACTAAGTTGAAGCTTGCTTGGAGGGTGCAACCTGGGCACACAGGGAAGTGGGGTGGCCTGTTTAAAGCAGCACAGTGTGCAGGTGGTGCTGGAGAATTTGAACACTGATCTCCAGGTTTGCAGCTCAGAGCCTAAAACCACTGCACTACACTGCCTCCTGGACCAGAGGGGAGATACAGTGGCGGGCAGTGCACTCAGGTTGAGAGCAAAAGGGTGGGATTGAGGAACAGGAGCTGCAGCAGCAGGCAGAAAGGGTGGAGCTACCTAGGCCCTACAATGTGAGGCTGCAGGCCCAACATTAATATTGATTAGGGGCGGAGCTCAGTCTGTGCTCAGCCCAGGCAATCCCCTGCAGATCTACTGAGCCAAAGGGATTTTCTTTAGAGATTTAAAGGGCCAGTTCCCCGTCTGGGAAAGCGGGTCACCGAGGCTTTAGTTGCTCTCTGGGAGCCCTGACCAATCCCTATCAGTGACCCCTTCTTCCCCTGAACTGTCTGCTGACTGTGAGGGTACCAGAAAACTGTAGGGACTGTCCGGCCTATGCTGTGCTGTCACCATCTGGACCCCAGGTCCTCAGGTAAGCCCAGTCCCTGGTACAACACAAAATAATTATTGTGTATCTGCTGTGTTTGATATCTGCCTGGGTTGCACCCCAGGACATTAGTGACCCCAACTGACTGAACTGATTGCATCAGGGTCTGATCAAAGACTGTAGCAAGGCCTGAACTGCCTGCCCTCCTCCCACTGAAGTCATCTACCCACGTAGGGGCAGAACTTGCCTGCCCTACACCTCAACCAGTTGGTGCCCAAACTGTTCCGAGAAGGGTTCGAACTGCCTTCCCCCTCGCCAACTACACTGAGACACGTCAGTTCTCTCTCTCTCCACCCCCAGTCTGTGCTGTTGTCATGGGGAAGTGGATGGGCTGCCAGCTGTGGTAGACCCCTCATCCAAAGAACTGCCCTAAGAAGACCGCCATTGCCTGCACCCCTAAGGTCAGGGGTCACCCACCTTTGGCCAAGCATCCAGTGCCTTCCTCCCAGCAACCCCCAAAAATGACGAAGGCCTGCACTAGCTAGCATAGCAGTAGTCAGTCCCCCCAGTCTAGTCAGCTTAGAGCTGCCCCAGCTACAGTAGTGAGGTGCCCCACAGATGCAGCAATTAGGAAATTGACCCATTTTTGTTTTGCTCTTCGAGGTGGCCATAGCCCTTCCTCGCTGGGTGGCACCGCATCAAGAGGCTGTCAGAGGACCTACCATCAAAGGACATCACCTCAACCATCTTCCATCTTCTCATCACCTGCATCTCCAGCTCCAGACCAGCCTGCATCCTCTTCATCTTCATCTTCATCCTCAGCGTGCTGTCTTCAGCCCCTGCCGGCCAATCAGTCGCTCAGGTACTGTACCCCATTCTTCAAAGCTAGCTAGCCATCATCTGCACCAGAAAGACTGCTCCTCCTACAGGACTGTCAGACTATAACTTGGGTGCCTTTGTAAGTAGCCTTGGCCAAGGTGGTTAGGTTTTGATAAAGTATTATTATTGACGTCTGCAGATGTAGGGCACTAGGTGACCCTTTTAGAGGTACCTTACGTACTGATGTTTTGTATATGACTGTTTACCTTTACCTTCAATGCACCTAGACCTGTATAGTTGCCTGCTATCACTAAGTATTGTTGTTGTGCATGAGAATCACTGTAAGTGCCTTGTACTTTGCAACCATATAACCAATTTCTTATCAGTGTAACCAGTGGCTGTCCCAATAAAAGCTTGCTGTTTGCACCTGGAACTGTTGTGCCTCCCTCTCTTTGAACAGAAGAGACAAACCACTCTCCTAAGTCTGGTCACCACACCAGATTTTTTGATAATTAGCAATTTCTAAAAGTTAACTTATCACTAATTGATGCTTAGATGCTGAGAGCTGTTAGTAACTCAGGGGCATCTGTCTGATATAGGGAAATATTTGGACTTTAACCTGGGCCTGATGTCATTACATTTGTGTCAGCAATCATTATTTAAGACTGTTCTTTTATTTTTTAAAACATTTATAACATTTAGAATGCTCAATTATGTTCTCAAGCAAGACACCTAGTCCAAGAAGAATAACACAAAATGAAATATTTAAAACATTCAAACTGCTTGATTGTGTTTTCAAGCAAGGCACATAGTCTGAGAAGAATTGCATTTTAGTCAGAGGTGTGAGCAGCTGACTACTGATTGTGGTTAGTTGTTTCCTGGATAATACCAGGTTAATCACTCAAGTGGTCAATTTTTTAACAAATAGGACAGGGTCGACTGCTTGTGATTGCTCATGCAGCCAGGTCTTCACACAACGAGACAGGGTTGACCACTCGTTAACTTGTTAAAGCTTAGACTGTGTAGATAAAAATACACTGACTGTAGTTACCAGTGAAAAGTACCCAACGTGTCTGAAGTTGAAATGGTCATACTCGGAACTCATGAAGACACAACATGTCTGGAAATTTACAAATCTACCTTCCGTAATTAGCTCTGTTTAAGGTTAACAGGAAAAATAAAAGGTAAACACTTAGATTTTAAACTTACAGAATCAATCTAACAGGTTATAAAGTGACACAAAATCAAACATACTTAAATCCATTTGTAAGTATTAAGCTACAAATTGTTACTCAATACAATATCAAAAATGTGTTAATTAATACAACATCAAACATTCTTAAATCCATTTGTAAGTATCAGGTTATAAATTGTCAATCAATCAATACCAAAATAGAACACACTGAAAATCTATCACAGATTACTCAGTAGGAAATGACTAGCTAATGCTCAAGCATTTTGGCCTGGCTATGGCCGTGTTCTTAAAAGCGGGGGGGCTGGAACGTTTGCATCAGTCCACCTAGTCACCATGCGCTCTCATTCTTGATCCATTTCTTCTTTCACTAGGGACAATGGTGACATAGGTGATCTTAGGTAATCTCCCAACCATGGGGCATGAAGATTTGGTGGCATAGGCGGGTGTATTGGAGCAGGTGAGTTTAGGGGGGCAGGTGCCTGCAGTGGGATAGGCAAGGCCTGACCTGGCAACAGGGCAGGTGGAGCCGAACCCAGTAATGGACAAGCCTGAGGCAGCAAGTCCTGTGATGTGGTGGACAACTCCATAAGAACAGGTGGACTTGGTGGTGGGTCCTGTGATGGAATAGACTTGTTCGGTGGGATGGTACGATCTAATGGCGTAGGTATATCTGGTGGCAAATGCAGACCTGGTGGGGTCTGCAAGATAGGACTGCATGCAGGCCAACCTACAAAAACATGTTCCCAAAATGTAAATGGGCTTACTAGCCTGATTAAGAGATCTAAAATACTGTCCATGATGAAGAAACACAGACCAGAATTTATACTTCAGGAAACACACCTGTCCGTGGAGGTATACAACAAGCTATCTTGCTTTGGTTTCAGTGTTGTAGTGGCCTCCTCTTTTCAAACAGGTAAGTAGAGGGGCATGGCAGTAATAGTACCACGTTCTACCCCCTCCCAACTAACCGAAACAGATCTGCATACTGTAGCTGTCCTGCCATAATTTAAGGAACTTACTTAGATCAGACACTTACTCTGGTGAGTTTAACATACCCCAGACTCTACCCCACCCTTTATTAAACAACTCTTACAACAAATTACAAGCTTTCAAAGTGACATCCTGGTCCTGAGAGGTGATTTTAATATGATACTAGATAATGAAGACGCCACAAACCCCAGACCCCCTCGCCAGCTTACATCAGCACAATGTACCAACCGGTCATTCCTTGGAGATATGGGATGAATTGATGCTTGGAGATACATACATCCCTCTGACAGGCTTTATACTCATTATTCCACCACACACAACATCTGCACCAGGACAGATTGGCTTTTAATTTCCCACGAGCACGCTCACCTAATAGAGAGCTGTGAAATGACCCTGTCTTACTGTCTAATCATGCCCCAGTTCACTTAGAATTACATTTAGGACACAGAAAGGGTCCCTCATTATGAAGGTTCAGTAATTCTCTTTTAAACATAAAAGATTGTAAACAGTGGGCCGCGGACCATTTACAATAAATTATCCAGGAAAATTCTGGGGTGGGGGTATCTCCAGCCATACTGTGGGACACAATCAAAGTTGTGCTCCAGGGGCATCTCATTAAATATGCTTCCCATCTGAAGAAAACTAGAGAGGCCTGGCTTCAAGGCCTGCAGCAAAAGCTGAAAACTTAGCAGGAATGCCATATGAGGGGAGATAACACTGTCCAGACCAAATTAACTCAAGCAAAATGCAGAATTCAGGAGACATTAGATTAGAAGACAGAGAGAGCACTTAGATTTCTCCAACAAGAATACTATGAGAGTGGTGCGAGGGCCACTAAAATTCTGACATACAGACTCTGACAGTGAACAGCACAAACTGATGTCACTCAATACACTATATAAAACAACATCTGGAGGATTTAACACTATGTAATGCCCAGGCCATCACCACAGCTGTAAAGGACTACTACAGAACTCATCAACTGGACTTGATAAAAATGGTGCTGTTTACATCTGATGCAGTATCTGTTATGCTTGGGAAAATAATGGGGTAGCAGCATGACTCAGGAAGAGTGTACCTCATTTAGTTGAACAGCACTGTGTTGCCCACAGAGAAGATTTAGGAGTTGATGCCTGAAAAACAGACCACTGATAAAAGACACCGAGACATTACCACAAGCAATATATACTGTGTTTTGCAGGTCCTCTGTAAGAAAATCAAATTTGGAGGAACTTGCTCAGGTCCAAGATTGTGATGCAGTGGCTTTCCGCCCACTTCATGAGGTTTGTTGGCTTTCAAGGCACTTTACAGTTAGGGCATTACTCCGCAACTATGTTGTATTGGTGCAATAGTCTGAGGCAGAAGTAAATGGAAGCAATGACACCGTTTCAAAATACTGTTTTAGTAAGCTGTCTAACCCTGAATACCACATGTCATAGCAGCATTAAATGATGTACTTGGTGAGTTGGCAGACTTGTCAAAGATATTTCAAAAAAAAGTGGCTTGACAACAATTGAAGCTACACGGATTGCCAGAGCTAAAATAACAAAGATTAGGGGACAATACTTGTGTGATACTGCCTACTGGAATCAACCTGTACAATCTGTACAACTGCTCAGGCAAAATGTAGAATTCAGGAGACATTAGATCTGAAGACTGCTTCCAGCTAATCATACAACAGAAGTAAGCAAAGCATCAATTCTGAAATTCATTAACCTACTATGTGATCATCTACACAGACGATTTCCCACAGATGAACTTTCTGGGTGGTCTGCCTTTGATTTTATGCAGTTTTGCACTGCAGCTTTGAATCTGGTGTATGCAATGTTGAGAGACTGTACAACAAATATAGTCCTCCCTCGTTATAACAAATCTCATTACAATGAACCCCTCTTATGATGAACAGTTGTGAGAACTCCCATTGTTTTCGGCATAGTCTGTTAATGAGTGAGTGTGAACAACGATGGGAACCATCACAGCTGTCCCCAACTGCCACTTTTTGCCTATTAACATTCCCCTTTAATCCTGCTGTGCCATATCCAGTCTTTACTATTTTAAAACAGACTGAAACAGGAAGGGACACAGACATGTGGGAAGTGGTACAGTGCACTGGCTGTGGAGTAGCAGTCTTCAGGGAGACATTCTGGAGACTGTGCTGCTGCCCTATTTGCAGGCACCTCTCTGGTCTGAGGGGGGAGGTTGTTCGTCTCCATGCTGACCTGGCAAGGATTCCGGAAACCTGCTCCCCCACTGAGGGACCACCCAGGCCACTGCCACTACCTCAGAGGTTGCCAAGAAAGAGGAGTGGTTGGACCACAGTGGGCTCAGGAAGGGTGAGGTTGGTGGAACAGAGGTGCATCCTACCAGATGTGCCTCTTCACAACTGATTCACCACTCTGGCAGAGCATGGTTCCTCTATGGACGCACCTGCAGTGGAGACCAAGAAGGATGCTAGGAACCTCCACAATGGAGACCCACAGGAGCATGGCACAGGACCTCACAGGGGAAGGAAACAACTCCTGGTGGGGAACTCTGTTTTTGGGGGTGGGTAGAACTGGGGGAGGGAAGGGAAAGGGAGGTAAGGTGCCTGCATGGTGCCATGGCTTGGAGGGACAGGAAATGAATCCTCCAGATTGTGGGAGCAGGACGGAGGAGTGAGCTGGATGTCATTATCCACCAAGGGACAAATTACCTGGCTGAGAATGGGATCAGAGCAGTGCAACAGGAGTTTGTGGAGTTGGGGAGGGGACTTAGACAAGTATCACATATGGTAACTTTCTCGGAAGTGCTACCTGTCTATGGCATGGATGAGGCTAGGGTACTCTGCACCATGGGATTCAATGACTGGTTGAAAAACTGGTGCACAGCTCAGGGATTTGGCTTCATTGGGGACTGGGGCTCCACCTGGAGGGATACAGGCCTATACTGGCATGATGGTCTACATCTGTCCAGAAGGGGAACCAGGATCCTAGGTGATAGGTTAAAATGCTTCATTGGCAAGCATTTAAACTAGCCAAGGGGGGATGCACTGAAAAGGAGAAGGGAAATCCTAGCCCCCCCCCCAAAATCAGGGTAGTTAGTCAGGTAAATACCAAGATAGAGCAGTCGATAGGGAGAAAGACAGGGGTAGATGGAGAAAAAGACAAAGGCAGTAAGGACAGGGATGGGGCCAAAAGAAATAAGGCCATAAAAAAATGGAGGGTAATGAGTACCAATGCCCATAGTCTAGGTAAAAAGCTCCTCTAAATGGTGGCCTTAATGGAAGTGGGATGCCTGGATATCGTGGCAGTCACGGAAACATGGTACACAGAGAACCATGCCTGGGATGTCAACATACCAGGGTATACAATCTACAGGAGGGACAGAGAGGGTAGAAGACGAGGTGGAGTAGTTCTCTATGTAACAGAAGGGATCAAAGCAACAGAACTAAAGGGTAAACAGGGAGGAGAGGAGAGGAGGCACTGTGGGTCACCCTGGAGACTGGAAATGGCACCACAGTCAGCACAGGGGTTGTATACATACCCCCGTCTCAGGGGGAGGAAATGGACAAGAAAATGATAGAAGGCATCCTTAGGATGACAGAGAAAGGGGAAATATTGCTGATGAGGGACATGAATATGCCAGATGTTAACTGGAGCACCTTTGCCTCAGCCACATCCAAGAGCGGGGCCATTCTTGATGCCCTACAGGGGGGCATGCCTCAGACAGCAGGTTTTGGAACCCACTCGGGAGGGAGCAGTCTTAGACCTGGTACTCTCAAATGGGGACAGAGAGAGGATCTCGGATCTAGAAGTCGGTAGCCATCTGGGAACAAGTGACCACCAAACAGTGTGGTTCACGATAAACTTAGCTGTAGAGTCAAACCATACAAAAGTGAAGGTACTGAACTTCAGGATGGCTGATTTTGTCAAAATGGGAGAGTGCCTCAGAAAAGCACTAGCAAACAGGCAAGAAGGTGGGATGGAGCAACAATGGGGAAACATCAAAACCGCCATCACAAAGGCTACAACCCTCTGTGTTAAGCAAATAAACAAATCAAAATGAAAGAAAATGCCACTATGGTTCTCAAAAGAGGTGGCGGGGAAGGTTAGGGAGAAAAAGAGAGCATTCAGGAAGTACAAGGAAACACAGAAGGAGCAGGACAGAGAACTGTACCAGTTAAAGCAGAAGGAAGCAGGGAAGGCAGTCAGAATAGCAAAGACCCAAACCGAGTAAAAGATGGCCAACCTGGTTAAGAAGGGGATAAAACCTTTTATAGGTACATTAGGGAGCAAAAAAAGACTAAGCAGGGATACTGAGGCTGAATAAAGAGGAGGGTGATTGGGCAGAGAGTGACAGTGAAAAAGCAGGGATACTGAATGAATACTTCTGCTCAGTATTCACAATGGAAGATAGAGATATCAATAGGGAGAAGGGCAGGGGGTAAATGGAGAAAATGATAAAGGCAATAAGGACAGGGATGGGGCAAAAAGGGGTAAAGCCATCAAAAAATGGAGGGTAATGAGTATCAATGCCCATAGTCTGGGAAACAAGCTCCCTGAACTGGTAGCCTTGATGGAAGAGGGATGGCTGGATATCGTGGCAGTCATAGAAACATGGTACACAGAGAACCATGACTGGGATGTTAACATACCAGGGTACACAACCTACAGAAGAGACAGGGAGGACAGAAGGGGGGTAGCTCTCTATATAAGGGAAGGGATGAAAGCAACTGAACAAAAGAGTAAACAGGGAGGAGAGGATGCACTGTGGGTCACCTTAGAGACTGGAAATGGCACCACAATCCGCACAGGGGTTGTATACAGACCCCCATGTCAGGGGGGGAGGGAATGGACAAGGATATGATAGAAGGCATACTTAGGATGGCAGAGAAAGGGGAGATACTGTTGATGGGGACCTTAATATGCCAGATGTTAACTGGAGCACCTTTGCTGCAGCCACATCCAAAAGCAGGGCCATTCTTGATGCCCTTCAGGTGGCATGCCTCAGACAGCTAGTTTTGGAACCTACTCATGAGGGAGCAATCTTAGACCTGTGATCTCAAATGGGGACAGTGAGAGGATCTCAGATCTAGAAGTGGGTAGCCATTTGGGAACAAGTGACCACCAAACAGTGTGGTTCACGATAAACTCAGCTACAAAGTCAAGCCATACAAAAGTGAGTGTTCTGGACTTCAGGAGGGCTGATTTTGGCAAGATGAGAGAGTGCCTTAAAAAGCACTAGCAAACAGGCTAGAAGGAGGGGTGGAGCAACAATGGGGACATATCAAAACTGCCTTCACAGTGGTAACAAGCCTTTGTGTGAAGCAAATAAACAAATCAAAATGAAAGAAAAAGCCACTATGGTTCTCAAAAGAAGTGGCGGTGAAGGTTAGGGAGAAAAAAATAGCATTTAGGAAGTATAAGGAAACATAGAAGGAACAGGACAGAGAACTGTATCAGTTAAGGCAGAAGGAAGCAGGGAGGGTAGTCAGAATAGCAAAGGCACAAACTGAGGAAAAGATAGCCAACTCAGTTAAGAAGGGGGATAAAACCTTTTATAGGTATATCAGGGAGCGTAGAAAGACAAAGGGAGGGATAGTGAGGCTGAATAGAATGGATGGTGGGTGGGCAGAGAGTGACAGTGAAAAAGCAGGGATACTGAATGAATACTTCTGTTCAGTATTCACAAAAGAGGAAGTGGGGGAGGTGCCTAATCCAATTAACAGAAGCACTCTGGAGAGGGGGATCCCAGTCCTTTCACAGAAGAAAGGGTTCTGAAAGAACTCCTAAAACTGAAGGTGGACAAAGCAATGGGGCCTGATGGAATTCACCCCAGAATTCTAAAAGAATTAAGCAGAGAACTAGTGACACCACTGACTACCCTTTATAACAAATTATGGGAGGATGGTGTGGTACCTGAGGACTGGAAGAAGGTTGATGTGATTCCCCTTCACAAAAGTGGGAGCAAGACAGAGACAGGAAACTACAGACATGTCAGTTTGACCTCTGTGGTAGGGAAAGTGATGGAATCACTTCTGAAGGAAAGAACTGTTGAGTACCTAGAGGCCAGTGGGGCACAGGACCCAAGGCAGCATGGGTACAGAGCGGGAAGGTCATGTCAGATGAATCTAATTGATTTCTTTGACTGGGTGACCAAAGTAGTAGACCAGGGATGGGCTGTGGACATGGCCAACCTAGACTTTAGCAAGGCATTTGACACAGTCTCACACAAAAGATTAGTAGTCAAATTAACCAGCCTTGGAGAGAGTCCCAGGGTGGTAGCCTGGGTAAAACATTGGCTGAACAACAGGACACAGAAGGTAATTGTAAATGGAGTCCACTCTGAAGAAAGAGGGGTTACTAGTGGGGTACCGCCGGGTTCAGTACTGGGTCCAGTCCTTTTTAATGTCTTTATAAGTGACATTGCAGAGGGACTGGAAGGAAAATTATGCCTCTTTGCAGGTGACACAAAGATCTGCAACAGGATTGATACACAAGGAGGCGTGGAAAGGATGAGAAGGGATTTGGCAAAGTTGGAGGAATGGTCAGAAGTATGGCAGCTTGGATTCAATGCAAAGAAGTGCAAAGTAATGCACCTAAGAAACAAAAACCCAGAGGAAGATTACACAATGGGGGGGAGGTAGTAACAACAACAAAATGGAAAGGACCTGGGGTAATCATATCAGATGACCTTAAGGTTGGCAAGCAATGTGAGAAGGTGGTAGGGAGGGCTAGGGATATTGGGATGTATAGGAGAGGCATCACCAGCAGAAAACAAGAAGTTGTTATCTCCTGTACAGACAGTTGGTGAGACCCCATCTGAGTACTGCATCCTGTTCTGAGATCCCATCTCCACAAGGACACAGACAGGATGGAGGCAGTTCAGAGGAGAGCAACCAAAATGGTGCAGGGTCTGCAAGAGAAGCCATAGAGGAGAGGCTAAAGGAGCTTAATATGTATACCCTTGAGGAAAGGGGGGCATGATAGAAATGTTTAAGTACCTCAGTGGAATCAGCAAAGTCCAAGAGGGTAGCGTCTTTCAGAAAAAGAGATGTGCAAGAACAAGGGGACACAATTTGAAGATAGAGGGGGGAATGGCTCAGGTGCAATGTGAGGAGGTATTTTTTCACAGAGACGGTGATGGACGCATGGAACAGCCTTCCTGAGGAGGTTGTGGAGTCTAAAACTGTGGGAGAATTCAAGAATGCATGGTACAGATATAAGGCAATTTTTGTGGGGGGTAGGAAGAAATAGGCTGTTGGTTAAATAGAATCTGCAGCTTATCCTTTAGGTAAGGAAATGAGCAGACTAGGTGTGCCAAGCGGTCCTTATCTGCTATCAAAGTCTATGTTTCTATGGTTCTATGCAGCACTCAATCACCATCCATGCACTGCTTTCACTCTGATTTCAACTCCGCAGTGTTCACTCACTGATCATGACAGGTTCGATCACCACTCGCATTCAATAATAAAATCAAACCGTTTAGCAGATAAAAAATGGCAGGCACAGAAATTATATGAAATTTTTAAAAAAAGTCAGCAAACAAAACTATTTCAGGAACAAGTAACAAAAGGAATCTTAAACAGAGCAACCACTATTAAATAAATCAATGCCACCATCGGCATGAAAAACAGTAGTTCCTCCTTATAACAAACCCACGCTAAAACAAACATACGGGATGGACGCAGAGGTGTTCCTTATAATGAGGGACTACTGTACCATGACCCACTGTTTGCATCAGTGGATCGGGCAGCCACTGTTAGCCAGTACAATGACTACAAATGTGTAGTAGCAGAGAAAATCAGAGATGGATCAATAAATTCCTTTGAAGACGTGACACATTTTGTTTTGACAAATCCACAGTACAGAGTGGTGGCTCAGCCTGCAGATGTGTATGCTACACTTCAAGCATTTAGTGCAGACTGTGAGAGAGGCTTCAGCCTTATGAACAGCATTAAAACAAAATCAAGAAACCGATTGGAAGAAATACATTTAGATATGCTGATGCATGTAAAATTGTTTTTGTTATCTGGTGGAAAGATTGACCTAGATCAAATATATGCCCATCGGAAAAATGTGAAAGACAGGAGAAAAGATTGATAAGTTAACACAATAGCTGGTGCATGCATCACATTTTATTTGCACTTTTCAATAGTTCCATTTTTGTGCATTCATAGTTTTCATATTGCATCATATAACATTATAATTATCGGTGACCCCCTTTATCATACGATTAATAGGCATCATTCAAATGCTGTAATAACCAGAAAACCAGTTGTTATGGCATTTTTTTTTTTTGCTCCCTCCCAGCTCCGTGCCAGCCTCTCCTTCAGGCCACTTATGCCCTCCATGCCGCACTGCCTCGGATCAGTCACCTCTTCACCCCAACATTTTGCAGCTCCCCAGATGACCCCTGGACGTAACCCTTCACCAGGTGGGTCCCACCCCCATCGAGGGCCCCCATCGAGGGGAACGGCACCGGTGGGGCAGTCAGCACCAAACCTGTTCCAGGTGCTGCTGGGGATGGTGTGTGCGCTGTCCTTGGACTTGCAGCAACGGGAGCTGGCAACCATCATCCGGTAGGCTACAGGGCTCTTTTTCCCATTTTGCTCCCCATGGGATGTGGTGTGCCACGAACGTAAAGCAGACGACAACGTTCACCACACCCTCTTAGTGTCTGCACCCCGCATATTGCCATACTCCCAGCCTCCGCTAGGGGTCAGCAATCGCCGGGTTGTGTCCCCGCCCTGCCGCCGAGAGATGGGGAGCGGGCAGCAGATGCTCAAGCCCTCCCTCCCCGGCCGGCCCTCCAGTACCTGAGTCCGTTCCTAAACCTGGGTCACTGGCGTCGCGAACAGAAATCCAACTGTTGCGCTGATGGGCCAGCTGTTATGGCATTTTGCTTTAACTGTGCTGTCAGTTCCACTTGTTGTACTACCTCATTGCCTCTTATTTTGTGTGTGGGTGGGCTGAACAGTTCCGTGAACATGGCAGCTCCATTTGTCACTTAGTGACGAGCCACTAGTACGAGACTCTCAAGTCTTGCATTCTCATTACAGTATTATCAGTACTTTTTTATATTTATCTGGTTGAGCCTACCTTTACATTTTAAAAACTTGTATCTGGTTGATCCTGCTGTTCGTCAGCGTCAAGAGATAGTGCAAGCAGGAACGGGGCCATGGCTGACTGCCCACGATCGCGATCACAATTTCGCACAGTAAGTTAAAAAAAAACACATACTGGAGAGGGAAGAAGGGTGTGTGTGTGTGTGTGTCTCCATGAGAAGGTCAGTGATACGGTTGGAGTGGGTTACTTTTGGGTGAGCCTTGGAATGAGAAAAAGCTTGATTTCAAATAAAAAAGCAGAAACTTGCTATTTCCTATCTGTAACAGTTAGGGTCCAGCTGAAGGACTGTGGGTAGTCCATTAGAAACAGCATTACATTGTAATTTCTGCACAGAAGGCCACATTTTCCTAGGATTAGAAGTAGTATCAGAAAAATGAGTATAAAAGTAATGGTAGTTTACTCACCTGGTAAAGGTGATTATAAGAGTACCTTCTTACAGCACTCCGAGTCTCAACACATGGGTAGTTAGCGCTCTTCTCATAGGCTGATGCACAAAAGGAATCCCAAATTTGAAATCCGATCCTTCTCCTTCCTTGTAGCTCCCAGAACTCCCAGTATGAAATCTTCCAGAGCTTGTGCTACTCCTGAAAACATAATATAAAAAATCCAACCATACAGGACCCTTAGCTGGCCCGTAGGTTAACTGGGGTAGAAAAACACAACACAATCTGATGCTATGCAAGGGGCAATTATTTACTTTCCATTGTATTCCAACCAACGTGGCAACATGTTCCACTGTTACTGGCAGTGTAGGACTGAATGTCCGCTACTATATATTTACTGATCAGTATTGTACATACATTCTTTTATATACAATCCCTTATTCTATTATCCCATTCTTTGCTGTTATGTTCCTCCTCAATGGGTGGGATACGGAGTGCTGTAAGAAGGTGCTGTTATAATCACCTTTACCAGGTGAGTAAACTACCATTATCTATCGCACCTTCTTACAGCACTCCGAGTCTCAACACATGGGTGATTATACAGCAGTATTGGACTTGTCTTGGGAGGGAGGAGGAATATGACTTAAAACTGTCTGGAGAACCTTGCAACCAAACTCTGTTTCCTGTTAGTGTGATATCCAACCGGTAATACACGCCAGTGTTGTTATAAGTTCGGTTAGTGAACTCCTACTGGCTTGATCAGTGTGTCCGTCATTTTACTGGATACCCCTAAGATCAACAGTGTAGCCTTCTGAATGGCCATGCTGGTAGTTTCAGTGGTTGGGGTCTACCTGCAAGGTCAGCCCCTAGAGGTATTGATAGGAGTTGTCTACAGAACAGTATTGACCTGTGGTCACTGTGAGAGAGTCTATATAAACAGTGTAGACACTACAATAGGTGCTGAACTGAGAAACATACTGAACCACCCTGAATGCATAAGAATAAGTAATTGTAGCCTCTGGCCATGTACGACTGTAATAGTGTAGCCACTGTAATAAGGGCTGACTTAAGGTGAATATGGTGGAGATGTCTCTTTAAAATGGAATAATGTTTCATGAATTAGAAGAGTAAGTCCCTGCCAGAATCATAGCCGGTGATACCTGTCCACTAGGAAAAAGACCTGTAGACTGACACTAAGCTGTGGGCAGAGTATTATAGTTGTCTTGACCACTGCTTTGCAGACACAGTGCAAACCATAAGCAGGGAAGTACCAGGCTGTGTGAGTATGAGTAGCTGTACTGGGCCTGCGTGTCATGCCTGGTGAATTATAGTTTCTTGACCATTACTGTGCATACATTATGATAAACATGAGCAGGGGGAAAAGAAGATAAGAGATTATGAGATATGCTGTACTTGGTCTGCATGTCATACTTGGGTTTAATGTTATGAAGGTCCTCTGTCCCTTTCTCCATGGTTTGGATTAATTAAGTGATGTGGAGAAGTTAGTGTCAGGAGCCACTGCAGCGGGGCTGCAAGGGGTCGCCAGCCATGACCGACTTTAGGTTTACCAGTGGATCACTCTGCTGAAAGTACTACAAGGACATACTTAGTGTGGTCCTCATTAGTGTATGTGCCGTCATATGGTTTACCCCTGGATGATCTTCTGGACCCAGCAATGTACCCTGGTGTAACAGGTGGGTGTGATGGTTCCCCTCAGTACGGCTATGCAGGTAGGTAGATAGATAGATAGATAGATAGATAGATAGATAGATAGATAGATAGATAGATAGATAGATAGATCAACTGATTTATATATTGGGAAGGGTCCTTACCTATAAATACGGAATGCATGCATGGGTAGGAGTCTATCTACTAGCACATATGGCAAGCCAATAGAGGTTGAATACCACCCACCTTTCTTTCTTGAGATTGTGGGTCCATGAAATGGAAATTCAGCACCTTCTACATTAGGAGACCTATACTGTAATAAAAACACTCCCAAGTTCCTGCTTTCCCCAACCGTTTGGTTGTGATGCTGAGGTGGCTGCAAAGGTATGGTTAACAACAGTTTCTGGGTCATGCATTTCAGCTGGCATGGGCAAAATACAGCTAGCTAATGAGTTTTCACCCCCTTATAGTTTCCGCACTGCGGCCTGCTCATTTGAGGAGTGTGACTGCGTCCATATGCTGCCTGTGGCATGGATGTGTTGGTAGAGTGCTGTTGCAATGTATTGTACATGTGCCCCTTTTAGTCCCTTATCGACACGTCTTGGCTGAATGGCGCATGCATAGCCTGTGGTGCCTTGTCCTTCCTTAGTCCCATTACATACCTTGCTCCTCAATTATATACATCCAGATCATTGACTGTATAGTTCTGTACTATCTATATGGTTCTGGTCATAGGATGACCCATTATATGAAGCTTAAAGAACTTGCCAGCACACTAGGAGTTACTTAGCTTTGTACTTGTAATGAGAAATGGATGAGCCCTAGAAGGTAACCTCTCGAAGAGGGCTTGAGGCTGGTGGAGCACCAAGTCCAGACCACCAGTGTCAGAATTCCTGCTGAGGCATTCAGATGGCAGGCTAAGTATTTGGAGCAAGTGAGTATTCTGTAAGTGCTCTGGGTGCAGCTGCTGAGTGGGGGCTGTTTGGGCATTAACACTGCTTCCAGTCAGAGGAGTACATGACTGAAGTGTGAAGGAGTTGTGCTGGGCACCAACAATGAACAATATTTGTCATTACAGTAGGTGTGTGTTTATAAGGAAAATAGTTAACAGAGAAAACTGTAATGCTGATATACTGGGTGAGGGATAGAGGACCCAGTCTATCTCACTAATAGATGGTGCTCATTAATGATAAGCCAAGTGTTTAAGCTTACACCAGCTGAGCCACTGGAGTAATGCTTAAGTCTTCAGATTCTTGACACTAGGTTCACACAGCTAAACTGGTACTTAATAAGTTCCTGAGGACAGTCATTCCAATGTCTGATCTTTTGTCGTAATTGATGCTTTACACCATAGCAATAATATGAGGGATGTTGAATCTCCCCACTAGGACTTCTAAGTTCTGAACCTCTCACCCTGTGCTTGTAAGGCCAAACACATCCACTGAGCCACCTGAGAGCGTGGTTCACATAGGATTTCCTCTTGTTTTCTGCTGTCCTTCTTGACCTACCAACTGACCTGAAACTCACTGGCTCTAAATCGTGACCAGGGATTTTAAAGAGGCTCCTGCTTCACAGTGTCCCCCTCTCCGAGGGCAATCTTGGGTCCAACCCCCTTGTTGTTGTAGTCTGTGAGGGATGTAAACTGTTAGGGCAGTCACAGGGTGGAATAGCACCCCTAGGTATAAGATGGCTAGAATACAATGGCCACATGTGTGTTGGGGTTATGCCCTGTTGAACTGAGCAGGGATGGACATGAACCAGCAGTGGGTGGGGGGAACTGGCCTCCATGCTCTATAACTGGAGGTGCAGAAGATGTGAAACCAGCCAATCCACAACCCTGCCAGCTGACATAGTGATGGGTGCTCACAGACCGTCAGTGATTACACTGGAGAAGGGTGATGCCAGTGTTGATTATCTGAGGGAGGACAGCTGCCCACTTTTAACATTTAGTGTCTGGGTGAAACTAATGTCAACGGGTGGAATTGCACGAGCTGATCCTAGCTGGTTTTTGGGTGCCAGTAAGTTCTGTGTCATTCACATTACAAATAAACATGATGGGATGGCCGTTTGACATGGGCGTAGCCTGCTAAGAAACATATGACCCCCAGAGGGATTTTTAAGCAGCCAATGCCTACTGCTTCTTTATGTCATTGTTATTTTCTGAACATTAAGTAAGCTGCCTTGGACATAGTCTGAGTCAAGTTGTGACTTACTGGGTGAAAATGATACTGTAGCAATTGCTCCATCAAAATGAGGCCCTGAGGATATGTATCAGACTTCCATATTAGAAAAAACTGTCTTATTGCTGCAACAGGATTCGAATGCAATTTAAAATTAATCCCTTGAGGTATCACTGAAAAGTCATCCTTATCTTAGTAACCGAGCTCGCAAGGAAGGTGGTGTCACTCCCAACAGATGCACCTTGCAGCATGAAATGCAAAGGCCAGGCATACCACAGCACATGGAGATTCTAGTGTGGGAGATGAGGATGTCCCTGCCCACCCCGGGAGCCTCAGGTACTCAGGTGAGGGGTCCCCGGACACCAGATGTACTCTCGGTTGGGGGGGGGAGAACTCGCAATCCTAGTTCCAGAGTCCTGCTTGATGCAGGTAGGTCTCCCAAGTCAAGGGTGGAAGGTAGGAAGAGATTCAGTCCCCAACAGCAGGCTCACTTCGCTGTTGGACAGGGTGAATCGCGAGGCGATTGGGGAGCGCCACGCTGCAGCCGGAACATACGCTGTATCTAGCTCACTACCCCAGTTGAACAAGGTAAACTGGGGAGTAGAGCAAGCACTGGTCGCCCAGCCGGGGCATATGCTGTATCTAGTTTTACTACCCCAGTTGAACAAGGTAAACTGGGAGTAGAGCAAGGGACTGGTCGCTCCAGCCGGGACATACCCTGTATCTAGCTCTACTATCCCCAGTTGAACAAGGTAAACTGGGAAGTAAAGCAAGGCACTGGTCGCTGCAGCCGGTTACATATGCTGGATCTGTCTCACTACCCCAGTTGAACAAGGTAAACTGGGGAGTAAAGCAAGGCACTGGTAGCTAGTTACATACTGATCTGGACTAACTGATCCTGCTCCAATTCTCCCTCAGCAGATTGAGGTAAACTGAGGAGGGAGGATTACATACGGCCCTAATATACAGTCAGCATAATCTACTAGATGCAGTCATAGTCTCAGGTACTGACTGGCAAAAACAAAGCACTGAGGATGTACATCAGGTGTAATTTTAATCTTGCACCAACCTCTAGCCAGGCAAATACAATTAGTCTTCATATTTCTTTTCCATGCCCCAACCTCTTGCCAGGCATACACAGGATAAATAACTTCCCCTTAGAATGCTGTCAACATTACTGTAAAAAACAAGTCCATATTATAGTGCCATGGGTGATCTGCCCTTTAAATTGGGTAGAGTTCCTTTAAGGTAGCCAGCGTGGTTGCCAGAGCCATTTTGGGGGAGGATCCAGTGTATTGCGGTCTCCATCTTGTGAGAGGTATCCCCAGCCTGGTTTCTGGTGTGGTCCCCATGAGATCTCGGCTGGTACTGTCACGCGTTGCTAGGCGCGAGGCAAGATGGTGCCGTTAGACTAGTAGGGCTCCTCGTGGTTGAGAGCCCCCATAGAGGGAAGTGGCCGTGGACTGGACAAAAGGAAGGACTCAGAAATGAGTCGCTACAAGGAGAGACGTTCGTTGTGCTGGCAGAGGTGAAAAAGGTGACAGGTAGTCACGCTGCTCGGCTGCTAGGAGGTGCATAGTTCAGCAGGTAGGGGCTCTGAGAAAGACTTTCTCCCTGCATTTCTTTACTCAAATGGAGGCATTACAGTAGTGCATTTTAAGTCAATTGGTGGGATGGTCCTGTGGTGGTACTTGTTCAGCAAGGTAAACCCACGACCCCCAGGATCAAAAGCACAATCGGGTGTGAAATGGAATGTAGCACTCCTTTAAAGTCACCTTCTTGGCTGAGTAAGATAAGCCGAGAGGGGCTCTGAAGTTCCGACAGACATGGCCCTGGGCGATGGTCTTCCTCCCTCCCCGGCTGAACAAGGTGCTGAAGGGGGGTTTTAATGAGCTGCAGTTCAGTAGGTAGCTAAATTTAATTGTTCACAACACACTATGCTAAGCCCTGATGCCAAAAGTAGACTAGACTGTACTAAGCATAGATAGGTGTACTTGCACTACAAGGGTTAAACCTGCTGTATTCATGTTAGTTTGAGGGGCTGTAACCCCTACTAAGCAAAACATTTGTTGTTTTCAATTGTTACAAGTTAGCTTTCTGGGGCTAATGTCTACATTGTAGTAGATAAAAGGAGTTTTGTTCTTACCTTAGTTGGCTTGGCACAGAGCCAGAAAAAACGTGACCAACCTGGGAAGATGCACAAAAAGAACTGGGGATTCTGGGAGCTACAAGGAAGGAGAAGGATCGGATTTCAAATTTGGGATTCCTTTTGTGCATCAGCCTATGAGAAGAGCGCTAACTACCCATGTGTTGAGACTCGGAGTGCTGTAAGAAGGTGCGATAGATAATTGCATTTGGCATGCCTTATTAGGCTTGTGCACTTATTTCTTAAAATTTCATCTGGATGATTAAAGAAAGAAATTGAATAATCAACTAATACCATGTAATGAGAATTAAGCTAGCGCATTCCAAATGAGAGTAATTCATATTGATACCTGAGTGTGTCTGCTCCAACGTGAGAGGCAAGTGATTACAACTGTTGGGTAATATATTTCAGCTGGGTAAAAACGAAATCACAAATACCTCCACTACAATCCAGAAGACAGAGCACTCAAGCATGACAATCAAAAAAAACTACAAAAATTACAACAAAGGTAACATTTCTTAGTAAGGATATTCCTTTGATATATTGGTTGCACTGGCGTTATTTAGTGTCCCTTGCAACAAACCACTTTTCTCTTCATTAGTACTTAGTATTACTGCTGCAGACCCCATCCTAATAACCCTAGCCATACTTAGTATTTTCACATTTCTTCACTCTCCTTTTATTGCACTACTGTAGCCCAGTCTAAAGCTCTAAAATTGTGCTCCTGCAGGAGCATTGGGAGGACTTTTCCAGGTTCTTTTTTTTAAACTTTGTTTCTGTCCTACCATGCTGGGGAACTCTCTCCAGCTACCTCTGACCGATCACTACCTCCCGCTTGTGACGGTCTCTCAACTCTACACCCCCGGCCTGACACATCCCCCGGGTCTAAACCCTCCGGGGAAGGGATGCCCTATCCTTCCAGGGCACTCTTTCTTATAGGGTTGGGCCTCCGGGCTGGGAAGTGGAGGGACAGAGAGAGAGACCTGACCAGCGTTGTGAGTGTGGATTGGGGAGATGCCTTCACCTATCTCCAATGGGAGGGTTTTTTCAGGCTTCCCTACCCTACTGGTTCAGTCATGCAATGCATCCCAGCGTGGGCTCGCATGCTACCGTGTGTGTCTAAAGGGTCGCTGCTGCAGCCAATCCTCACTAACTCCTGCTCTTGAGCTACTGTGCTCCCAGCCACTGCTAGGAGTCCCCAGAACTCCTAGATGGATCCCCCCTCCTGGGACAGGAGATCAGTCCTTCGGATGCTCAATCCTGTACCTCCCCTGCCAGCCCCTGGCTTCCCGAGCTCACTCCTGAACCTGGGTCACCGGTGTGGCACGAGGTGTGACATCCAGCGCCTCAAGCATCAGTGCCACCAGGCCGGCTTTTCCAGGTTCTTTGATGAGAAGAATTTTATGATTGATTGATTGGTTGATTTGCAATTTTTGACCAAGAAAGGCAAACTAAGCTGCGATAGCTTGTTTCCAGGTGTGTCCTGGGGCGTGGGTTATATGGACCTGTTTTACTGACAGGAGGAATGTTGCCCATGACACCACAGAAATTCCACTGCTCTTCTTTTCAAGTGCCATAGGATCTTTTACTCCCACCTGGACAATTACCAGAGATGTGCAAAAAGGACCTTGGTTTAACATCTCATCCTAATGTTGGCATCTGAAGAGTACACCCCCCTTGTATTGCACTACATAGTCAATTGTGGGTATTACCCAAAGTACTTAGTGTAGGGCTAGAACCCACAACCTTCTGATGTTTTGGCCCCAGAGACAAGCATGCTACTTACTGAGTCACTGACACTGATAGCGCCTGACGCTGCCTGCTGAAATTATGTAATACACTGGGTCTGTCATAGCCCTAGACCAGCTCTACACAACTGATGTCATGTCTTTACTTGAGGTGATGAATGCTAAGTCTGAAAAAAGTTACAGCCTGCATCTTTCCAGAGGTGCTAGCTATTATCAGAGATGCATCCAACCACCTGCTAACTTGAGCCATGTCTTTCCTGGCTGCTGCAGGAGGCTGGACTGCAGCTGTAACTTGGGTACAGGACTGTAACATCACTGAAGGAAGGTTGTGCACCAGACACCATGAGATAAGCGGTGGTCGGGTCAGCTCTTTAGAAGACATCTGTGGATGCTGATGATCTGGCGAGCAATCATTTTGTCTTGAACTTTTAATTCTGTGGTGTGCTGCACAACAACCTGGCTCCCCTGACCCAACCCAACATTCGCAACACCTTGGCCAGTGCCGCGGCCCCGCCCTCGGGGGCAAGCCAGGGGGCATGTGGGGAGTTGCGCCTCATGTGGGAATTGGGGGCGGTGAAGTCCATGACCGGGCAGATGGTCCCAATGCTGGCAGTGGGAAAAAAGCACACTAAATAAAAAAAAATGTAAAAAAAGAGAGTGCTAGCCCCTGTAGCACTAACACGGACAGTGAGGGAGATTTACAGCACTTTCAGTAAGCGCTCTCCGGTCGCTGTACATGATGATTATGGCACCAGGATCCAGGTGGCTGGCTGGTTCTAATCCTGGTCTCCAACTTTTTTGTGCACCTGGGAATTTTTTACATGGGTCGTGGAACCAGCATTCCATGGCCCCATGAATTTGAACTTTCCCCATGATCCACCTCCCCCCCAAGTGAGAATCCTTCAATCCAGGAGGTGCAGGGGGGCAGAGCCCTCACATTGGGGGTTGGGGTGGACGGAGCCCCGTAGAAACACAATCGATGGAATTATTGTCGCGCTATCATTGCCAATGGCATTGTGGTCAGTGCTATTCTGACTCAGTGCCGCATTCTTTCAATAGGGATAACTTTAGACACCCTCCCATTAAGATACATCATGGAGGGAATTACCAAAATATATACATTACTTCACACAATAATTACCTCGGCTTTTTAGCAGCACAGAGCTTGATAGGGATGTGTTTAAAGGAATGTAAAAAGAAATGCCTAGTTTATCATTCTGGCATCATGCCCACAGTATCACACATGAAAACAAAAAATCAAGATTGACATAGCAGAACTAATGCTCCAAGGGTGAGCCTATAATACATAAATTCCTGACATTGCTGTAATCATAATAACTAGCAAAACTTGAACCGTTGGTCAACCCTGCTTTAAATAAAACACTTAGCTTCAAGGTCTTAAACTTATTACTAGGCAACCGCCCATGAATGGTAGATATATAGCAAGTATAGAGATAAAACAAGAAAAATCAGGTCTGGAGACAACACCTGGAGTGTCCTGTTGAATCCCACAGCAGCAGCGTAAATAAAGTTCAGGACAGTCAGAATTTGAAAGTCCAGTATCTCTCACAATCCAAACTCTGACTTGTACTCACTGGACCCCAACACAGTCATTCGCCTTCCAGTGCATCATCTTCATCGACTGGGCCTCCCTCCACTTCCACCAGCGCCACCTCAGTCCTTGCCTGAAGCTTACTGGCCTCAAATGGATCATTCGACAAATATGTACAGCCATTCCAGATCACTTTTAGCTTTGCTGGCAGTAAAAGTTGGTTTTGAATTTTGAGTGGCCAGAGGATAGCCCATACCCAATCAAAAGCTTTTTGTCTTTGCCTCATGGAGTACGAGAGGTCAGGAAAAAGGGATAATTCTGACTCTCTGTACCGGAGGATTCTTTTGCAACTGGCATGCATCCGTATTCTGTCCCAAACATCCACACTGGTGCAGACCACCAAGAAAGTCTGTGGCCCCATCACCGTCCCTCCAGCTCGATGGGGAGTTATGCAGTAGGCTTCTTGCAAAGCACAAAGCGGGGGGGGGGTCTTCCTCTGACAAATGTAGTATTTGTGGCAGCGTTATTTGAATAAAAAATTGGGGATCCTGACTCTCAACCTGTTCTTGGAAGCCAATTATCTGCACATTCTTACCTGCCGTACCATATTCTCCACAGTTTCAAGGCACTGCACAACAGGGAGTTTTCTTTTATCAGCTTTGTTGTCGCATCCATTGATTTAATAGAGGCTCCCTCAGCGCATAGCACCAGTTGATCAGTTCCATCTACTCTGGTCTCCAGTGCATTCATTCTGGGGGTAAGTACATCCAGCTTTTTGTCCATGTCCCATATTGTTTTGATGAGCTGGGTTAAGGTGGAAGTCACCGTGTCGAGCGACCCTCCGAATCAGCTGCACTACTGCCTGCTGCTTCATATGATTTCTGGGGCTTACCGCCTCATATCTGGTTTGCCTTCAGTTTCAAAACTTCTGCAGCAGGGGCTGCATTTCATTGTTTGCCCATTCTTGCTCTCTAATACCAAAAGAGGTTGCCAGGTGCAAAATGCATTGAAGGAACAACAGTAAAATATGGTTTTGTTGATTTTAGGCTCAATTCCTCGGGACAGCTAAGAGGAAACATCTGTTCCAGTTTGCTGCTAAGCCACACCCCCCATTTAAAAAAATTCTGAAAACACAAGCACTGCACCCAACCCTGTGTCAGTTTTTTCAAATTATACAGTTACTTAAACTGGGAAAAAAACATCCTATAAGGTTGCTGACAGAGAAGATTAGGTTGCGAGTTCTGGTTCTGACATTTCCATTAGTACTGGCTTTTTTGAATGGGAGTGAAATCAGTGTTACAAAATGACTTATAACTTTTAAATGAAGTAACTTAGAGCTCTAGTTCTTAGTATAAGGCTTATTGGGGAAATACTCATTCCAATTCTGCAGTGTAGCACATTTTAGCCAGACTCCCTCTTTAAAGGGGCACTGTCAGCCTTCTCCCTCGTTTTATTGCCACAAAACATCAGTGTGCCACTGTGGACACAGTGATCACATATAGTCCGCAGAATACCCCCATATATAACATAATTGAGAATTCTTTCCAATTTTTGTAGTTTTCACAATATTTTACTTTCCCTCGGGTTCCCCATAAGTACACTGTGCACGGGAAGCAGGAGCAAGATGAGAGCATGCATCGGACACTGTGTGCCGGCACAAACATCAATTTTGCACATGGCCATAATGAAAAGTTAAATGCAGCATGTATTTTCAACTGCTGTACTAGAGTTGCCATTTTTTAACTGAAACCGAGGGCTGGAAAAGACAACAGATGCATTTGAAAGGAGTTGCCGAAATCTCGCGCATGCGCAAAAGCGGGATGACGCACAAATCACATGCATGCGCAGTAGCGTCCCACTTTCGTGCATGTGCAAGATTTTGGTGACTCCTTTCAAATGCATTTGTCATCTTTCCCAGCGCTGGGTTTCAGTTAAAAAATTGCAACTCTAGTACAGCATTTGAAAATACATGCTGCATTTAACTTTTTATTATGGCCATGTGCAAAATCAATGTTTGTGCCGGTGCACAGTGTCTGATGCGTGCTCTCATCTTGCTTCTGCTTCCAGTGCACAGTGTACTTATGGGGAACCCGAGGGAAAGTTAGATATTGTGAAAACTAAGAAAATTGGTAAGAATTCTTAATTATGTTATATATAGGGGTATTCTGTGGACCATATGTGATCACTGTGTACTCAGAGACACACTGACGTTTTGTGGCAATAAAGAAGGGACAAGGCTGACAGTGCCCCTTTAAGTTCTGTTCTACTTCATAGTCTAAGAGTTTGATTCAGTTCTTTCTTCAGTTTGTCTAGTGTAAGGCCTCTTTGTCTGTCTAATTTAAGCTGCTGGTGAATTTCTAAGGATTTTATTTAAGTTTCTAGATCCTGTTGCTTCAGCTATCAGTCTTTTTATGTTTGCTTGTGCCCATGCGCAAGAAACATATTGCGGCAGCTTGCTGCAGTAGCAAGTTGTGGAGGCACAGCAGTGTTGTTGCCAATGCCAGCAGTCCATTCTGGGGCTGGTCTCCAAGGCTCCAATAGAGGATCACGCTGGGATGACAGCAGTTGTGTAGCATGCCACCAAGTTGAAAGAAACTGGCCACTGCAATCAGAGACCTCCTCGTTATTTTACAATCAACTGTTTTGTAGAACAGTCTGATGCTGGGGCGGACCCTGATTGCAGTGGTAAATGCAGGGGTACTGCCACAGACAAAAGCATTTTTTTCTACAACCCCCCACCCCCACCTGCTTCTGCTGAGGTCTGACACAGAAAAAAAAAACATTGTTTTTCTATGAATCCTTCTCCGGTGCTAAACCCCACCCCCTCCCTCTTCTGCAGAGATCTGACAAGAAAGAAGCATTTTCCCTGCCAGCTTCTATGAAGGTCTGACACAGAAGAAAGTATTTTTTCCTACAACCTCTCCCCCACCCCAAGCCAGCAGTAAGACAAACAGAAGCAATGAGTGCTGCAGCATGGTATGGGCACAGGGCAAAAGAGCGAGACCGAGAGGAATACAGGGAGAGGCACACAGTGGGAGAGAGAACTGGCACAGTTTATGTCCCCTCTCTGGTCCCATCATGAAGTGTTCCTGTTCCTTATGGAGAGAGAGAGAAACAACATCGGGAGAAGTCTCTGTCTCTCTCTCTCTCTCTCTCTCTCTCTGTGAGCAGTCCCTTAGTGCAGTGGAGTCCACACTTCCCCCTCCCCCAACCCCTGAACCAGCACTAAGACAGAGGGACAGACACAATCAGTGCAGTGTGCTACAGGCACAGGATGAGAGAGAGAGAGAGAGAGAGAGAGAGAGAGGAGCAGGTGCGGCAAAGAAAGAGCCATTAGGCTGTGACTCCCTGCCTTCCAGCACAGTAGTTACAGCAATGTCAGTGCTCGCAGTGAATAGTGGCAGCGCATCTGCCTCCATTCTTGATGTGTGTCCATGGCCACTGTCTTTCGGTCCCCATATGCTTTTGGTGCCAGTCATCTCGCTCCCTGTCATGCCCCAGTCCCAGCTATGAGAGTCTGCATTGTGTGGTGGCATGAGAGAACAGGAGTCCACCAGCACCTCACACACCCCCGCCACACACACACAACAATGTCAGTCACTGTCCCCAGGGACAGACAGAGAGCATCTGTTGTAGAAGTAGTGGCTCTTGATCATAGTTCTGATCCTTTGAAGTGCGGGCACACATCTGACAGAGAGAGCAAGGTAGAGTGGGAGGCACTGGGCGTGGCACTGATGGAGATAGCAGAGGGCATCCAAGTTGTGACCGCAAATCGCCATCACCCCTGATGACAGGAAAAGTCAAGATGGAAAAAGCAGTGAGCAGCAGACCAGGTTGCAGGCAGAGGGGAAGAGAGAGCAAAAGACAGAGACACAGAATTGCCCAAGAGAGAGCCGTGAAGGCACGGTGGGGCAAGACAGCGAAGGAGTGACACAGTGTGAGAGACTCAGAGTAGTGACAGAAGTAGAGAGAGAGAGAGAGAGTGTCAGCACAGGCACAGGAACAGGGGAAGGGGGGCAGGTGGCAAGGGGGTGGTGGCCACCTCTCCAGTTTTGGGGGCCAAAAGAGATGCCCTTAACTCATTCTATCCTATTGTCATTTAGAATGTTCAGGTACCCTCTGCCTGCTACTAGAACACCTGTGTTCCTGAAGGGGTTCTAGATCTGCAGCATTCATACAAACACACTGTGCTTAAACCTACATATCTTAAAAACCATACATCCAATTTTAAAACTGTAAAAATAAAAGTTTTTCAGGACAAAAAGTTTTTGAAAATGAGTGAGGTTTGGTAATGTCTATTTAATTGGATTTAATGTTGTGTAAGGTTGTTTTCATATTTTAATAAATTCTGATGATTTTATCTAAATATAATTATGCTCTGTTTACTTAGTCATGTAAAAATATTAAATTTCTGTAAAATTGTTGGTTAAAATTGTTAAAAATATACAATAAACATCTGTCATTGTCTAAATATAAATTTTGCAAGTTTTTACCATTTTTTTAGTCAGAAATCAATATCTGAATCTCCTGTTATTACAGTTTGAGTTTTTTGTTCCACTCCACTGGTTGAAATTTTTGCAGTGTTTAATTCTTCTTACCCACTGATTTTAGTTTAGGAATCTGATTATCAATTTTCTTGTTTTTCCCCTAGTTTAGTAAGAACATATTTACACATTACCTTAGGACATATCAGGAAGTGATGCAGGAAGGAAGTGCTTTGTGAGATCAAGTGATGTAGATAGGAAGAACACTTCCAGTGTAGGTCAGTGCGCTGACACAGGAAATGGATGCATTTTTTAGTGCTGAGGTCTCTCTATGATTAATTGCATATTTGCTGTAGTTAAAATGTGTAGTTTCATTGGAATAAACTATTTTATTTTATTTTTGTAATAAAATCCCATAATAAGTATAGGAAACTGTATTTTATTTGTGCTGTTTGCTTTATCATACTGTAAATGAAGTATGATGTTGTTCAGGTGTAACCCCCCTGCAAATGGGGGTTCCCAAAAGACTTCCAGGAGCTTGCTTGAATGCTTCGAGCCTGAATGGTGTTTGGCGTTTAAGCCATTTATCTGTGAGTGCTTTTAGAGCCTCAGGTACTGTCTCTTTAAGAGCTGTTGCTTGCAGACATAATTAGGTTGTATGGGTGGACTGTGTGTTTCTCTGCTTGAGTCCCACTCGAGCTTCTGCCAATTCGTCTGATTTTTGCAGTCGCTAGGAGTGCAAAGGGAGCCTATCTGAAAGATGTAACTGTTTGCCAGAAATCATTTAGAGTAATAATGAAAATACAGTTTGTCTAACTTGCTTTTCTTTGCAATCAGAACTGTGTTTGCCTAGTCCCTCCATTCTAGTTTTGAACTGCTGAACTGGACCAATCAGCGTGGGGGACCTTTTGAAGTGGAGCCTGCTGCTGGCAATCAGAACTTGGGACTCTCCTCTTGAGCCAACCACAATGGGACTGTATGGCAGATGCTTCTGGGAATTGTAGTTTGGACTTCGGCGCCTTTTTGCACCAACAGGGGGAGTTTATTGTGAGTGACAGCCAAACCAGCCAAGAACTGGGAGGAACTCAAAGGAAGTGCCCAGTTTTGTCTACTGGAATTTCAGTTTAGCTCTGGCAGTGAAGAGGGAAGGAGCCCTGTGCTCCTTGTTAGCATGAGTTTTAGTCAGGAAACGCAAGGCCCTAGTTTCGGTCTGCAGCTTGTGCAAGTGCTTGTTTGACTGAATCTGACCTGTGAAGAGAATCAAGGAGATCTGAAGAGTAGAAACCAGGCTCACCCTATAGAAGACTGGAGAAATTGCTGAATCGCTCGGGTCTGTCAGGAACTGAATCTGCTGTGTGTTCTCCCGGTATTGTGCAGTAATTGCGGATCGATAGAGAAGCAGCCTGCCTGGTATAGTACACTTTACATATAAATGTGTGTAGTGCTTGTGGGGACTTATGTCAAATCCCCTGTACAGTGAATTGAGTGCATGAAGATGGAAGTAAACTCCAGTTTAATCCAGACTACATCCATTTGCTCCAAACTGCATTGGGGTCCAGTCACAAGGATCTTGCTCACATGGTCTGTTCCTCCTGGCAATCCAGGACAACCTACCTCCCATTCAGTTTTCAGTATTGGGCTGTGAGTGCAAGCAGGGTAGCTCCCTACTATCGGTTTATTGAATTACAAGTGTGTCATCTAATTGTTTGTTTTTTTTTCTTCACGAACTGAGCCAACCGGCCCCGGATTACAATTTGGGTATTGTGCATGCATTCTCCATCTTCAGGGCCCCAACCAGCTGCACCAAATAGGCTAGCCTCTTATTGCCTGGGTACCCAGTAAGAGTGACATTAGGGACATTTGGGATTCTGATATATGTGCACAGTACTGTGATTATTAATGCGTTTAAACTAATTAACCTGATTTCCCCCTGTCCTTGTTATATCCCCCTAAATAAATCAGATCTGTTTGATTCAGCAAAGTTACACTGCCTGAAGTATTAGTCTATGTTAAAGTATTGTACTGTGGTTTTTGCACTGTAGCATCTTGTTTTACAGGGAGTCCCCAGAGTCACGCTGACCGAACCATTCCTGGGGGTAAGTGTATACTGTGAAGGTAATTCTGATATATTGTGTGGGCCACTAGTGGGACGAAAGGGGGGTCGCAGTGTCCCAGAGGGCTATGACCAAGTTAGTTTAACTATTGCAAACCCTGACCTCTGGGTGGAGGCACCCGCCATCGGATCCAGGCCCCTCAACCTGTTAGTGGCAAATCAGGCAGGGGTAGTAGCCCATGGGATAGCGCCACCTAGGGGTTACACATGTAAAGGTTCACATTCTTTCAGTAAACATCATGTTACATAAATGTGTGTATTATTTAATTTCCTGGTATATTTTATTTTTGGGGGGTTGTATTATGGGATGGTTTAAGGTGAGGCAATGACTGTATGATGAAGCACTGTGTGTAAGTGGGGGGTGTCCTGCATTCATAATACATGCTCAGATGCACTTCATATGTTCTGGGGAAATGAGAGGGGCTGTATGCATGTAATAATGGTGCTAACAGACACTGTAGATACATTATGGGTATACGTATAGGATGATGAAATTGCTGAAAAGGCACTGGTAATTTGGGGTATACTGTGTCATGGGGAAGGGGGTGGATGTGCCTGTACCAAGGAATGATGCTCATAGGCACTGCAGTCATTTTGTGTCATGAATTGGCACCCGCCCTTGGGGTATACTCAGTTGTAGGGAAGCAGGTGGGGCTGCCTGCACCTGGTAATGGTGTTCATATGCCATGCAGAGACATTGTGGGTACACATACAGGGTGATGACATGGGCACCTGTAAAGGTTGTGTACTATGTGCTGAGTCACGTAGTTTGCCTGCATACACATGTGATATGTTGCAACATTCAGTATGGCGCACTGTGTGGGTGGGAAGGAGTGTGGGTATGCCTGCACCATGAAGTGATGCTCATTGGCGCACATGTGTACTATGTGCTATGTTTCATTTGAATGGACTGTATAAGTCATACATTGTCACTAATCGCATCACAGTGCATCAGAGATAAGGGCTGGTCTGAAGCATTATGAGCACAAGGGACTAAACAAGTGGTTGTGGAGTGATTTGAACTTGAATAGAACATTACAGTGCATCTGAGGGTAGTGTTGGAATGAATCTTGATGTGCACAATGGACTACACCATGATGGCTGAGGCGGGATCCATATCAGTAATGCACATCACAGAGTGTCAGAGATAAAGGTTGGACTGAAGACTGACGAACAGATGGACTAAATCAGTGACTCTGGTGGGATTTGAACCTGAACAGCACTTTACAGTGCAGTAGAGATTGGGGCTGGTCTGACACCAGATCAGTCAATGGACAACACCATTGGTTGTGGAGGGATCTGAACCTGAAATGCACTTCACTGTTCACTACAGTTTGAGGCTCGACTGATGCATGATAAGGAGATAGATTTTACAAGTGTCTGTGGAGGGATTTGAACCTGAAGAATACTTTACAGTGCATCAGAGATTGGGGCTGAACTGATGTCATATGAATTGATGGACTACACCAGTGGATGTGGAGGGGTTTGAACATGAAATGCACTTCACAGTGCATTATGGGATCAGTCTGGACTGATACATGGTAAGTCAATAGACAGCACCATCAACTGTGGAGGGATCTGAACCTGAAATGCACTTCACTGTTCACTACAGTTTGGGGCTCGACTGATGCATGATAAGGAGATAGATTTTACAAGTGGCTGTGGAGGGATTTGGGCCTGAAGAATACTTTACAGTGCATCAGAGATTGGAGCTGAACTGATGTCATATGAATTGATGGACTACACCAGAGGATGTGGAGGGTTTTGAACATGAAATGCACTTCACAGTGCATTATGGGATTGGTCTGGACTGATGCATGGTAAGTCAATGGACAACATCATCAGCTGAGGAGGGATCTGAACCTGAAATGTACTTCACTGTTCACTACAGTTTGGGGCTCGACTGACGCATGATAAGGAGATAGATCTTATAAGTGGCTGTGGAGGGATTTTAACCTGAAGAACACTTTACAGTGCATCGGAGGTTGAGTCTGGACTGACATCATATGAGTCGATGGACAACACCAGTGACTGTGGAGGGATTCAAAACTGATTTGGCTTTTACAGTGCATCAGAGATTGGGGCTGGACTGATGCCAGATAACTTGAAGGCAACACCATTATTTTTTCATTTTAAACAATCAGCAACTGCGTATTAGGGAGAAAACTCAAGTGCAGAGCATGAGACAAACATGCTACTGACCCTAATCCACTTATCCATAACGCAGGGAGCAACATGCCACATAGATTTTAACATAACCATAATCCGAACATAAACTCTTTAAAAAGTAACAAAAGGTGCTGAATTCATGTGACCTCATCTAGTACATGCACAAGAAACACTCTCTCCCATCAGGAATGCCAGCTGGATCCACAAGATGTGATCACACAGGATGACCAGAAGTTATCCCAAAATGAACAAAGTGACAACTATGAAAACTTTTATCATGAATAAAAATAAAAAAACTAATAAAGTAAATACAGATTACAAATCGAGGTTTTGGCACCGAAATGAAGTGAGTATTTTAGGATAAGAGCAGCACCTCCATCTTGAAACTAAGGTTCCAGTCACCATGCTCTTCCTGTACCAGCGTGCGCGCTGACTGGTTAATGGAAATAGTGACGTGTACAATAAGCATAGAGCAAGCATGGCAACAGTGAGGATCATCTGCGACCCCTAACTGAAACATCAAAAAAAAAAATCACTGTACACTCCAGAGCCCAGAAAGCCACTTTCCCTCCAGTGACAGCTGTAAAAAAATATGAGTCCTTGCTTGAATGCTAAATATGGATTTAGTCTAACGTTTCAGGCACACACTTTGAATAGAATAGGGGAAGGCACAACGAAAAGATCTGCGTGCAGGTTCCCTGGTGCTTTGACAATTAAGGCTTCATCAGGGGGATGGTGCCTGCATCTAAGACTTTATACCAATTAAATTCAGAATTGATGATGTCAGAAAATCTGACCAATCACAGAGCTCGATTTTTAAATACAGAAATATTCAGCTCACTTAGTGGTATAAATGGACTAATAGTTATAACAATCATGAGATCAGTGACAACATGTTATTGTAGAAAAATACCCCAAAAGACATAAAAAAAATACACCAAAAGTGGTGATGGCCAATCAAATTGCTTGAATAAAAAAAATATAAGTTATGAAATTAATTATAGTGTCAATCTGATCAGCTTAACATGTTACACTAAAACAAGATGGTTTGTTGTTACAAGACAAACTAATGGCAGAATGAACATAATACATTTTTCACAGCACATGCAAAAAATAGTAAATGTATTTATTTATGTATTAAGGCATGTTTTCTCAAAAATAGCCAATGGGAACACATATTATATTAGGTAAAATCAGTAAGGGTACGATGTCCCCTATTAGCTGGTACAACTCAATTAATCAAATGTAAACAAATGCTCCACGCTGCACCAAGAGAAAGACATGGACACCAATCAGCATCATCAGGCACTACAGCACATGATTTAGGGTGTCATCAGGAAGGAATGAGTGACATTGATTTAAATGCTGCAGATGATCAGGTCAGTGCGTGTCATAGTTCAGTGCCTTGCCCCTTTACAATCTGCTGTAGGTCCGATACAAGCTGTCTGCCTCCCAGTCCCAGCAGAGTCGTAAAGTACAGTCGTCATGTTAAATGTCTGCAACTCTGGTTGATAATGGCTCTACTTTACAACTCTGGAACTTCTGCTCCGGCCTCCCCTGTTAATGTATGCAGCCCATCAACCCTGCCCTTAACACCTCTTTGTTTCTTTGGGGAATCAGGACTTGACACCTAGCTTGTCCTGGCTGTGCTTGTGCATCCAGGTCTCTTTGCAGCAACAACAATTGAGATCTAGGAAATTTTTTTATTTAAAATGTCCCGTGAAAGTTTCCGAGCCCGAGAACTAGAAGCCAGGCTAGCAAAAGAGGTATAAAGGTAGCAGCCCCACAACTCCTATTTTCCTGATTGACTGACTCCTTCCTTGCTAATCTGGCTTTATTGTCTTGGGGTTGGTACTGGTAAAGTTTGGTAACATACAGTAATTTGTTTCAGAACTTTTGTTTGTGTGGTTGCTTGCTGCAACTGTGAGTGAGACTGAGTGCGCTGCCTACTCCATCGTCTGGCTACGGAATCTGCACTGAGTGATGTAAATTTTATATTTCTATTTTATTTTGTTGAAAGTGTTTATTTAACAAAACAGTTTTACTAGGCCCCCACCCTGTATCAGTGAGTGCTGTGAGTTGCGAGTCCGACAGTCCCTGTAGCTTCACTGTAAGTCGCTGCCGCCTGCAAGCCATGCTCTCTCGCTTGCCCAGAGGTACTGCGGTGTGGTCACTAGCCTCCTTGCTTTGCCTTGAAAATTTACTGGGTCAGACCCAGATAGGTTACAGGGTGGTCAGGACTCAAGAGGGACCTAAAGAAGTGAAGTAAAACTGAAGACAATTCCGGATCGGAAAAGGAATCCACTCTACTGCTAACTGCTCCTTCTCCTACCATTCTGCTATTGAATTTACAAAGGTACATTTATTTTTTATTGCTGGGTAATCGGAGAGGTCCATGGGGCACAAGTCTAAGCAGGCAGGGCTTTTTTTTTTTGCTTGTTTTTATTTCAGCATGGTCATTGGTGATAATGATGTCTGTGTAAATGCAAGTGATTGCCTCTTTGGAATGAAAAAAAAATGGTTTTGATGCTATTGTACTGCTGTATAGGTACTGGTGCTGATGCTGAATCGTGACAGTGTCAGTGACATGAAGCATCCAGGCCAGCTCTGCATCTCTGAAAATGCGAGGCATTTTTCACAGAATGGAGATTTTATGCTACTCCCCGATGCTGATTGTTTACATTTTTTAAAATTTAAATTGTGATATTAGAATAGTAGGGCTGCGTTTGTGATATTGAAATGTGTGGTGATTCTAGTTTGGCTCGTAATGTCAGGATGATGTTGGGTGTGACATATTATTACTATTATATACTGTTTGAATATTTATTATGTGACATCATGGACACAGAGTAGGATAGGGCAGGCTTCTCTTATTTTATTTTCTAATGCATGCTGGTCAGACTAGTAAACTCAACAGCATTTTATATCCCATAATGCTGCTATAATGCAGGGTATGCCTTAAAATAAGCATTTGCATGTTTAATGTACTTTAGATGGAATGGAAACCAAGAACAGATAAAATTAATTTCAAAAATAATTTTGATATATATATATATATTTTTAACTTTGGGCTTTAGTATCTCCTTTCAGTATCACTATCAGCTTGACTCTTACGACCCCCCCCCTCAAAGGAAACCATCAAGATAGGCTTCTGGTTTGGTCTATTTTCCTCCCCTCATAGCAGGAATTCAATTTTGATTTGAAAATGAATTGCATTTGTATCCCCCCCCTACAAAATACAATTGGTGTTGGGATTGCCTGTTGCCCCAGCCCTTTTCCATACCAACAGGCAGCCTTAGAATATGATTTAGCTTGAATTTGGTTTGTCTCTTGCTTGTTTGCCCCCCCACCACCACCACCACCACCATCACCACCAACCACATACAGATTGGGATAGGATTCTGGTTTGGGATTGCCTAGTGTTTTCATCCTGGTTTTCTTAGTTTTTCAACTGAGGGAGTCTCCCTCTTGGCTAACAATACAGCACTGACTTTCCTTCAGGACACATGGATGGAGGCTGGGCTTCCCAGAACTGGTATTTCCCATAACTGACAGCCATAAATGTTCAACCCTTCTGAAATTATTTCTTAAAACTGAATATAGATTTTTTTTTAATTGGATAGGGTAGTTAAATTATCTTCACTATACAGAAATCAGTCATAGTGAACGATTATGGCCAGTTGTGCAAGCAAACACGAAAGTTATACGGTAACAGGCTTGCAGCTTAAGTGATGCCAGTTAGTCATGCCTCTTCCTGTCCATGCCCGAGTAATAGACAGCACAGTATAATAAATAATTACAAACAGTAATAATAGTGTGGCAACGCAGAACTTGGAAACAATAAATAATAGTGCATAGGACCGCGGGGGTGGCGTGCAGAGCACCCCCACAGAAGAAAGTAACAGTGGTAATAATCACATAAATAATTACAAACAGTTATAATAGTTTAGCAACGTAGAACTTGGAAACAATAAATAATAGTGCATAGGACCCAGGGGTTGTAGGGGGCAGAGCATCCTCGCAGAAGAAAGAAGCAGTGGTAATAATAACAAATATACAGTAAAGGTAGAACTTGGATACAATAAATAATAGTGCAGCAACACAGTACATAGGACCCAGGGGCTGGGGGGGCAGAGCGCCCCCACAGAAGAAAGCAACAGTGATAATAGTACCAATTTAAAGTAAAGGTAGAAAATGCAGAAAAACAAATGAGCTGATGTCTGATTTAGTCTGATTTCTGTAGTTTTGCGACTTCCATTCAACTTAGATAAAAGATTTGACTGCATTGCGTATGGTATCTGCTTCATTTATTTATGGTGTGGTTTGCCTCTCTGCCTGTGTGTAGTGTGTCGCGCAGCTCTACGAGACACATTACCGAGCAGTCTCTGAAAGCAGCGCAGTGAAGCGATCTGGCCATAATCCTTCACTATCGCCCTGAAATCAAGCTCTAGGTTCCCCTAGCTAAGGCATACCAGGAATCCCAGAACAATTGCCTGTTTCTTTTTCCGTAGACATGACCTGCCAAGCATTGGGGTGGGTCGGTGGTTAAGTAACTTGGTCAGACTGAGTGACACAGTATACAAGTGGAGGTTGTAGGATTTATCCCATATTTTTGTTTCAAATGTGCTACCAGGAATGGTACAATGAAAATGGGCTGGTTTCCAGGTGTGACCAAGGAAGAGTACTGCAGCAAGGAAGGGGGTTATAAGATATAATCACAGCAGAATAGCAAAGTACAAAGCACTGGAAATAGCCATAATTTAAAACACCCTTTGTTTCAGCAAATGGATATATTTCCAAATTTGCAGTGAGTGTGCAGAGCACAACCAGAATTCGTGTCCTCTGTAAAAATATTCAATGTAAAAAAACAAAAGGCACTTGTATATTTCACTGCAAAAATGACAACAATATTTTAAATCGGTTAATTCCAGCACTTCAACATTTTGCAGGAAAACTGTTAACAATGCCCATTATTGATCCAATGTGGAAAATAAAATTAATTCTCTCTCTCTCTCTCTCTCTCTCCCTCCCTTCCTCCCTCCCTCTCTATCTCTCTCCCTCTCTCTCTCTCTCTCTCCTCATAACTCTAACCTCTAGGCTAGACTGCCATTTTTGATGTAGTATGTATACAGTGTTATTAATTACAAAAATACATTCCTTCATCTTTTTTTTCTGTCTATAGCTACTAGCTGGCAAACCAGTGTCAATATGCTTATGAAGACGAGTTGCTGTGACGCTGTTTTGCGTGTAACATTTGCAAAATATACAGAGAACACTAAACACTTTTGTACTGCAGAGCATTTTGCACATGATTGCCATACAGTTTCACGTCCTGTACAGGTCCCGCCAGCCCACAGCATGTTCTTGCCATTCTTCGACTGGCATACCCTGTCACAGACACCATGGCAAACAATTAATAAAACAACTGGACTATAAAAAAAGACAGCTGTTCTCCAAATTCTTCTGCAGTGTGACAGGACAGGTTCTGTAGTTTCTGGGTGTAGCATAACATTAGCAAAACAGAGCACAATGATGATTTGTTCTGAACTTTTGCTCTCTGTATTGCTTCCTCTTTTCAACATCAGGGCAGTCAGCCCTAAACCAAACCTTGTAAGACCAAAAGATGTGTGCACTTATCAGATGCAATGCCGTAGTAGTACTAGTCGTCAATCTCTTCTGGATGGCACTACACAAAAATGGAATGTCCACTCCAAGGACTCCAAATACAGGAAATTTATTGCTGTGCAAAAAACTACAGGTGGAAACACAAAAACCTTCTAAGTTAATCTAAAGTTATCCAAGGAGGTAGTGCTTTGCTGTACTACATGAGGGTAAAGACTGACCACTCCAGTACACCTCTTTTTGTCGACACCCCAATGGCGAAACAGAAAAAAAGACCATTACGGCGACATTCGCAGTAATGGTCCTTTTTCCGAGTTTCATTTTCCCCAGTGTTCTCCCGGACCAATTCCAATCTGGAGCTGGAATCCTAAAGTCCGGGGTGCAGGGGCTCATGGGGGTTGGGGTGCAGTCCCCACAGAAAAAAAACATTAAAATAGGCAGCACAATAGCTACGTCGGTATTGTGCTGTCGCTGTGGGGGAGGTTGGCATTCTCGCTGTCGACCAAACTTGGTGCTTCCGACCAGTCAAAGTGTTAACCACTACCTTCTTGGTTTAAGTTTAACTATCTTTTTGTATTTGCACCTGTACTTTTTTGCACAGCAATAAGTTTCCTTCATTTGGAATCCCTGGATTGGACATTCCCTTTCTGTGTTTGCTTGCATGCTTGTGCAAGAAACACCTTGAGACAGTATCACATTTCAGAGGTGTGTCAGGGACAAGTCCAATGCTGAACACTGCACAGTGGGCACGACCCTGACACACCAATGAACGGTAAAGCCCAGTGTGACAGCCGTTGGAATTTTACAGCAGGAGCTGGCCTGCGCTTGAGAAAAATGAACTGCACCAATGAGAGACTGCGCTTCATTTCTCTCATTTGCATAGCGGCCATTACAACCCAAATCCCTCCCTCTGCTGCTGTCGTCCCTGCTCCTTCGTGCTGCCTGCCCTGCATCCATTTGCCCTATTCTCACCACAATCTTTGTTGTTGCTGATTCTGGTGATTGTCAGTCCCCCTCTCTGCTCCCTCCTGTTTCTGTTTGCTTCTCCATTTCCTCCCACTCTGTGGTGTTTCCCTCCTTGTTTGCCACTTGCTTGGGGCTGCCTGTCCTTTCTTCCCTTGTGTTTGTGTCATCTCCCCCCCAATCCTGTCTCATACCCCTTATGGGCTTCCTTTTTGGGGATGTGGGGGGTTCTTGTTTGCTGGCAGCTCCTCATTGCATCCGGAAGCTTTGCTGTTCTTGTCTCTGGTTGCCTGCTTGCTGCTCCCATTCACGTTTCTGCCTTTCTCTGTGTCCATAGCTTGCCCTGGGGCCATTTGTGCATTTTCCCCTCTTCCCTATCTCTTCCTCTCCTTGAGCTGCTTGCCTCCATATCCATTTGTCCTGTTCTCCCTGATCCCTTTGTTGCTGCTCCCCGTGGGTTTTTTTTTTTGGTTTTGTTTTGTTACCACAGACACATTTGTACTCTTCAAAGTTGGACAGCGAACTGAAGACACAGGTATAGTTCAATGTATTTAAATGCAGTTTTGAACGTTCTGCCACAAGTTAAGAGTAATAACTAGAGACCGGTGCAAATCGCAAATGTGAAATACAGCATAAAATGAAAAGTGGTCCATAAAACAACATAAAAAGAAATCAGCAACTTTGTGAAAAAAAACAAAAAACAAAGAACTGTTTCCACTGAGACAGTAAACACATTGTTAGGGCCTAATCACAACTTCTCCGTTTCAGCTGACACCTTTCCTTCCTATTCCCAGCCCCACAGTACCTCGTTTCAGTTCAGTTAAATCCATTAAAGTTTACTATGTTTCAGTGATCTGTCCTTTTCATGCTGCGTAAGTCTTGTAAGATATGCAACCTCAATTAATTCTCGGCTGAAACTCAGAATGCAAACATTTGGTTACTGCCCCCCTTAACAGTGTCCTACTGCTCCCGTTCCTTTTCCATACCAGTCTCCCTGCTTTATGCATCTAGTAGCGCTTTGCTTGCAGGACTGACTAAAGTGTTTTGCTTAATGTAAATTCCTGCTCCTGTGAACGAATGGCTCCCATTCCCAGCTCCTCATACCTTGTACCCATCCCCAGATAGCAGTGCGATCAGAAAGGAGGGGAGGAGGCACTTTCTAATAGGCCTCCTCCACTTTCCGCTAGCTTCATTTGTGACCATCTGCCTCCTCTTAAGTCCCCTATGGCATGCATTAATTAAAAAAAAACCTAATGCTGGAGCGGCGATCAGGAAGCAGGGGAAGAACCGCTTTCATTACATGCCTCCTCCACCTTCCACTGGCTCATGCCTTTCCTTTTCTCCCACCTCTGCTGACTAGGCCAAACATAGAAACATAGACTTCGATGGCAGATAAGGACCGCTTGGCCCATCTAGTCTGCCCATTTCCCCTACCTACAGGATAGGCCGTAGATCCTAGTTAACCAACAGCCTATTTCTTCCTACCCTCCACAAGAATTGCCTTATGTCTGTCCCATGCATTCTTGAATTCTCCCACAGTTTTAGACCCACAACTTCCTCAGAAAGGCTGTTCCATGCATCCACTACTCTCTGTGAAATAATATTCCTCAATTGCCCTGAACTGCCCCCATCTTTAAATTGAGTCCCCTTGTTCTTGCACGTCTCTTTTTCTGAAACATGCTACCCTCTTGGACCTTGTTGATTCCACTAAGGTACTTAAAAGTTTCTATCATGTCCCCCCTCTCCCTTCTTTCCTCAAGGGTATACATATTAAGCTCCTTTAGTCTCTCCTCATACAGCTTCTCTTGCAGACCCTGCATCATTTTAGTTGCCCTACTCTGGACTGCCTCTATCCTGTCTATGTCCTTGCGGAGATGGGGTCTCCAGAACTGGATGCAGTACTCCAGATGGGGTCTCACCAACTGTCTGTACAGAGGATAACAACTTCCTGTTTTCTGCTGCTGATGCCTCTCCCTATGCATCCCAGTATACCCCAGCCCTCCCTACTGCCTTCTCACATTGCTTGCTAACCTTAAGGTCATCTGATATGATTACCCCAGGTCCCTTTCCTTTTTGTTGTTGTTACTACCTCCCCCATTGTGTATTCTTCCCTGGGTTCTTGTTTCCCAGGTGCATTATTTGCACTTTTTGCATTGAATCCTAGCTGCCATACTTCTGACCATTCCTCCAACCTTGCCAAGTCCCTTCTCATCCTTTCCACACCTCCTTGTGTATCAACCCTGTTGCAGATCTTGTGTCATCTGCAAAGAGGCATACTTTTCCTTCCAGTCCCTCTACAATGTCACTTATGAAGACATTAAAAGGACTGGACCCAATACTAGACCCTGCGGTGCCCCACTAGTAACCCCTCTTTCTTCAGAGTGGACTCCATTTACAATTACCTTCTGTGTCCTGTTGTCCAGCCAGTGTTTCTCAGGCTACCACCCTGGGACCCACTCCCAGGCTGGTTAATTGACTATTAATCTTTTGTGTGAGACTGTGTCAAATGCCTTGCTAAAGTCTAGGTAGGCCATGTCCACAGCCCCTCCCTGGTCTACTACTTTGGTCACCCAGTCAAAGAAATCTATTAGATTCGTCTGACATGACCTTCCCGCTGTGAACCCATGCTGCCTTGGGTCCTGTGCCCCACTGGCCTCTAGGTACTCAACTATTCTTTCCTTCAGAAGTGACTCCATCACTTTCCCTACCACAGAGGTCAAACTGACAGGTCTGTAGTTTCCTGCCTCTGTCTTGGTCCCACTTTTGTGAAGGGGAATCACATCCGCCTTCCTCCAGTCCTCGGATACCACACCATCCTCCCATGATTTATTAAAAAGAGTAGCCAGTGGTTTCACTAATTCCACCCTTAATTCTTTTAGAATTCTGGGGTGAATTCCATCAGGCCCCGTTGCTTTGTCCACCTTCAGTTTTAGGAGTTCTTGCAGAACCCTTTCTTCTGTGAAAGGACTGGGATCGACCCCCCTATCAAGAGTGTTTCTGTTAATAGGATTAGGCACTTCCCCCTCTTCTTTTGTGAATGCTGAGCATAAATATTCATTCAGTATCCCTGCTTTTTCACTGTCCCCCCTCTGCCCACCCACCGTTCATTTTATTCAGCCTCACTATCCCTCCCTTTGTCTTTCTACGCTCGCTGATGTACCTATAAAAGGTTTTATCCCCCTTCTTAACCGAGTTGGCTATCTTTTCCTCAGTTTGGGCCTTTGCTATTCTGACTTCCCTCCCTGCTTCCTTCTGCCTTAACTGGTACAGCTCTCTGTCCTGCTCCTTCTGTGTTTTCTTATATTTTCGGAATGCTATCTTTTTCTTCCTGACTTTCACAGCAACCTCTTTTGAGAACCATAGTGGCTTTTTCTTTCATTTTGATTTGTTTATTTGCTTCACACAAAGGCTTGTTGTCTCTGTGATGGCAGTTTTGATGATTCCCCATTGTTGCTCCACACCTCCTTCTAGCCTGTTTGCTAGTGCTTTTCTGAGGCACTCTCCCATCTTGCCAAAGTCAGCCCTCCTGAAGTCCAGTACCCTCACTTTTGTATGGCTTGACTCTGTAGCTGAGTTTAACGTGAACCACACTGTTTGATGGTCACTTGTTCCCAGATGGCAACCCACTTCTAGATCTGAGATCCTCTCACTGCCCCCGTTTGAGAGTACGAGGTCTAAAATTGCTCCCTCACGAGTGGGTTCCAAAACTAGCTGTCTGAGGTCTGCCACCTGTAGGGCATCAAGAATGGCCCTGCTCTTGGATGTGGCTGCAGCAAATGTGCTCCAGTTAACATCTGGCATATTCAGGTCTCCCATCAACAGTATCTCCCCCTTTCTCTGCCATTCTGAGAATGCCTTCTATCATATCCTTGTCCATTCCCTCCCCCTGACATGGGGGTCTGTACACAACCTCTGTGCGGATTGTGGTGCCACTTCCAGTCTCCAAGGTGATCCACAATGCCTCCTCTCCTCCCCGTTTACTCTTTTGTTCAGTTGCTTGTATCCCTTCCTTTACATAGAGAGCTACTCCTCCCCCTCTTCTCCCCTCCCTGCCTCTCCTGTAAGGTTACATACCCTGGTATGTTAACATCCCAGTCATGGTTCTCTGCGTACCATGTTTCTGTGACTGCTACAATATCCAGGCATCCCTCTTCCATCAAGGCCACCAGCTCAGGGAGCTTGTTGCCCAGACTACAGGCATTGGTACTCATTACCCTCCATTTCCTGATGGCCTTACTCATTTTTGCCCCATCCCTGTCCTTCTTGCATTTGTCACTTTCTCCATTTACCCCTGCCCTTCTCCCTATTGACACCTTTATGTTGCTGTTTACCACACTTACTACCATTATTTTTTGGGGGGGCTAGGATTTCCCTGCTCCTTTCTAGTGCCTCCCCTCTTAGCTAGTTTAAATGCTTGCCAATGAAGCATTTAAACCTATCACCTAGGATCCTGGTTCCCCTCCTGGACAGATGCAGCCCATCATGCCAGTATAGGCTTGCATCACTCCAGGTGGACCCCCAGTCCCCAATGAAGCCAAATTCCTGAGCTCCACACCAGTTTTTCAACCACTGATTGAATTCCATGGTGCAGAACACCCTAGCCTCTCCTATGCCACAGATGGGCAGCACCTCCGAGAAGGTTACCGTGCGTGCTACTTGTCTAAGGCCCTCCCAATTCCACACACTCTTCCTGCACTTCTCTAATCCCTTTCTTAGCCAGGTTATTTGTCCCTAGGTGGACAATGACATCCAGCTCCCTCCCCTGTGCAGCTGCTCCGGCAATCCTGAGGATTCGCTCCCTGTCCCTCCAAGCCATGGCGCCAGGCAGGCACCTTACCTCCCTCTCCTCTTCCTCCCCCAGTTCTACCTTCCTAACAATGGAGTCCCCCACCAGGAGTTGTTTCCTTCCCCTGCCACCCTCCTGTGGTTCTCCTCTGTGGAGGTTCCCAGCATCCTCCTTGGTCTCCACTGTGGGTGCCTCCATAGAGGAACCACACTTTGTCAGAATGGCATAGGAATTGTGGAGCGGTACAACTGGAGGGATGCGCATCTGTTCCACCACCCTCACCCTCCTGAGCCCACTGTGGTCCAACCGCCCCTCTTTCTTGGCAACCTCCGAGGCAACGGCAGTGGCACTGGTGGTCTCTGGTGAAAGAGGAGGTCCCACAAACCTGGCCAACTCAGCCTGGAGATGAGCAACCTCCTCCCTCAGCCCAGAGAGGTGCCTGCAGATGGGACAACACCGCATCCTCCAGAACGTCTCCCGGAAGACTGCTGCTCCACAGCCACTGCACTGCACCATTCCCATCATGTCTTATTTCTGGCCCCTTAACTGTTTGCAATCCTTACTCTTTCCTCTGTTTGTTTGTTTTTTCTCTCTCTCTCCTTACTTTCTGCCTGTGTGCCCTTTAAGCTCCTGATTGTCCTGTTCTGAGACAAGAATATCCCATATTTCTCAGTAGATCCCAATATAGTCCCAGTAGAGAAGTCCAGTCACACAGCAGTCCTTTCTCCTGGTGTCTTCTGCCAAACTATGCCAAGCAAAGCCTAAGCTCTGTACAGGCTAGGAGTTCTAGAGCATCAGCAGACACTCTCAGTATAGTGGGGTCGTGTTATCAGCAGGCTGCCCAGAACTCCAACTTGCTCCTCTGCTGCCACAACAAATAAACCCCCAATCACTGCCCACATCATAACTAGGGCTCAGGGAAGCCCCTCTTACACCCAGGAAGAGTTTTAAATTTATTTTTACATAGATGTGGCCTCAGAACATTGGGGCTAGCCCACTAGGCCACCAGGGCTATCTTTATGTTGTACTCCCCCCCTTTACAGGGCATTTACAAGCCCCACTGACCACCAATGGTACTTTTATTTCTACAGAAGGGCTACTAGCCTCCAGTAGCCCACTTGGGCTACTAAATAAATTTCTGGCCACTCGACCACCACTAGAGGCAAAACATCCCAGCTGAGCCCCCCTTTCCCTAACCTCACTCCCTTTTCTCTCCTTCTGCTTTCTTACTGCTCTTTTATCTAACTAACCTAATTCTCTCCTGTTTTTGCAGGTCTGACCGAATGATGGCTTCTACCTTAATCAGGTAAGTATTAGTTTTATTTCTAACCTATCCCTTCTGCCCTGCTGGTCCCCCTAACAGCTGTGGATCCTTTGTGACCCTTTTTATGTTTTATTTTACAGGTAACTTGGTGTCACTGCTTTGGACATCTACACAGGCGCCCTGCGCCAGGAAAGTTCCTTTATTTAACCTTACTTTGGGTGGGTTGACTGCAACGGGTGTCCATGTTCATTACAGCCTCCTCTGTTGCTGTTTGTCTGTCCTGGTAACCGTTTTCTGCTTGTGGCCAGTGAGGACTTCAGGAAGGCTTGGAAGAGCAGGAAGTTCACTGACCTTCTACTTCTGTAATTGCTTGAGACATGCAAAGTTAACAGGGTGAGGTAACCTTGTCCACACACATTCCGTTCTTACACTCAGGTGTTCTGCTCAGGTAGATGTCCATGAAAACATAAACACAGATTGCATGTGTTATGACCCCAAATTTTCAGCATAGCTATTTCTTCACAGCACCTCATGAATATGACAGCTGTCATTTTTCAAATGTGTTCTCGTAGCATCCTTAAAGGTGTTTTCGCAGTCTCTGCACTAACCCACCTTTTGGGCAGGAGTTGAACATTTTCTCCACCATTGCTCATGAGGTGAGATCATAAGAAGGCTATGTTCAACATGTGGCACAAAACCACACAATACAGTTATCAGGCTATGTTGCATTTTGCTAACACAGGCTCACAACTTTAATACACCCCTGACACATACACCATGCAAGCAAACATTCGGCATTGACAAATGCTTTTTTTATGCCCTGCCAGAATTACTATAAATGTGTCCCTGACCATTGCTTTTGTAGTATCCCATTGGATACTCTGGTCAGTCTCTTGTGAATTTTTATCTTATAGAGCTTGTTCTGGGTACTCAAGTAGCTGTTTGTGAATGTCTTTGTCCTGCAACAGTGAGACAGTACTCCAGAAACTATTCTTCGTAATCATTTGCAATTGATATGTTAAAAGTACAGGGGCATGATCTGAGAGTGCTGTCGGGCCTATTGAACAACTACCAACCTTATCCGAGTGTTCCTTGCTGGTTAGAAAAACATCCATCCTAGAATACATCTTGTTGGGCAGCAGAGTAAAATGTATAGCCCTTGGCAGGGCCATGAATTTATCTCCAAGCATCCAGGAACCCCAGCTCAGCCAACAAAGCTCTAACCTTCCTTGCCACCCCAAGCTCTCTTCTAGGGATTTTTGTGGTGGTGTCCAATTGAGGAGAGAGCACTAAGTTAAGGTCTCCACCACAAATTATCTGTCCTTTGTCTTTTTTCCAATAATAGAGAGAAAACTTTCCTATAGAAACCATAGTCTGAGGCTGGGGGGCATATATAGAAGCTAGCATAATAGTCTGGCCCACATATTCCCGAGTTATTATTATATAGCTACCTTCTTTATCAGCATGAGTAGATTTAATTGAGAATGTAACATTTCTAGGTATTAAAATGGCAACCCCCCGTCCTGTTCCACAGGAGGAATAAAATGCCTGATCATATCCAAACTTCTGTAACCTCTGATGCTCTTTATCAGATAAATGGGTTTATGTAGCGTAATAAAATTTGCCGCACTTTTCCTTACATATGCCATTACTTTCCCTCTTCTGACTGGGTCCGTAAGCCCGTTTACATTATAAGTTAGAATTCTAGCTGGTACCTTACTCATGGTGGTTCATAATAGCCTCTAAAAACTAATACGGATCGTATCTTATGTTCAGGTGCCCCCAAGTGATATAGAGAAATCTCCTCTTACCACTCTGTTTCAGCCTTTAAAATATCAAATAACCTTATAACATTGGCCAACATGGCCATAACAATTATAAACTGATTATAACTTCCAAAACTGGACAGTGAAAAATTACATTCTCTGGATCTGGTGCGGGAAAAAAACTTGACAACCCTGTGTCCCAAACAACAGGTTGATAGTGAAAAATGTTTTCCCATTACAGGAGGCCATTACCAGGGCTACGCCTAGAAGGAATAAGCCCACACAAAGAAAAATAGGTGATGATGAGAGCATATTGAGCAGGTAGGGTAAGGAGATACCTGAATAATGAGTCATAAACATACAAGCAACCCACAAACTACCCCATCTCCTCCAACCTGCTAAAAGACTAAAGTAATAAAGTTAAGGTACCAGAACATCATGCTAAGAACAACAAAATGGGGATAATGGCTACTGCTCTATATGAGATGCAATGCTCAAAACTGAGTGACCATCATCTGTGGACATCCTGTAGCTAGATGTCAGCAAAGCTTTCGACTCTGTGCCACATGGGAGGTTACTAGGCAAACTGAGGGACTTGGGGGCAGTGGAACAACTGGCGGCATGTATTGTGAGCTGGTTTCAGGGCAGACAGCAGAGGGTAGTTGTAAGGGGGGACACATTCAAGCCAAGGACTGTGGCCAGTGGGGTACCACAGGGCTCAGTGTCGGGCCTTATGCTATTCAATGTCTTCACAGGGGACACTGCAGAGGGGGTCAAGTGTAACATCAGCCTGTTCGGCAATGCGATGGCACAAAGATTTGTGCAATAGTGGACAGGGAGGCAGGCATTCAGGGAGGATCTAGTTAGACTCGAGCTATGGTCAGTGGAGTGGCAGTTGGGGTTTAATGCTAAGAAGTACAAGATCATGCATCTTGGAAACAGAAACCCCAGGACCAGCTACTGGCTGGGGGGGAGTGCAGGTAGCAGTCTCAAAGAAGGAGAGGGACTGGGGGGGTACTAGTCACAGGGGACATGAAGGTATCTGCGCAGTGTAGGAGGGCAGCAGCAAGGGCAAATCGGATGCTGGAGTGCACTGCCAGAGGTACCACCTCCAGGAAAAAGGAAGTCATCCTGCCCTTGTATAGATCACTGGTGATGCCGCATATGGAATACTGTGTGCAGTACTGGTGCCCTTACTTCAAGAAGAATGTGAAATTGCTGAAAGGGAGTGCAGCAAAGGGTGACAAAGATGATCATGGGGTTAGGGGAAATGCCGTATGAGGAACATGTCAGGAGCGCAACATGTACTCACTAGAGGATAGAAGAGAGTGAGGGGGATATGATAGAGACCTTTAAGTACTTAAAGGGCATAAACAAAGTAGGGGAGAGAGGAGTGTTCCACTTAAAGGGGGGAAGGATCACGAGGGGACACAGCCTGAAGTTGGAAGGGGGGAGGTTCAGGAGGGAGATGAGGAGGCACTAATTCACAGAGAGAGTGGTGGCTGGATGGAATGCACTGCTGGAAGAGTTAATCGACCTGAGGATAGTGAACTGCTTTAAGAGGGGATGGGATAGAGTCAGGGGCCGGATCAGTACAGGCAAGAACAAGATGGGGGATAGAACCGGGAAGGGGATGAAGGGAAGAGATGGGATGAAGAGAAGGCAGCTGCAGTAGTATTATGCTGCAAGCTGCACACTCGGACAGACTTGATAGACCTATGGGCCTTTTCTGCTAGCAATTTCGTATGTTCATGTGTAACAAGGGGAAGCCAAATGTCAAGTGCAGTGTCAGTGACTCAGTAGGTAGCACACTTGCCTCTGAGGCCGGGAGATCAGAGGGCTGTGGGTTCAGTTCCCACATCTGGCACTTGGGTTAATATCCCAGTACTGACACTGTAGTGCAGTATGAGAGGGGTGCTGCACTTCTGAGGTGCCGTCTTTCGGATGAGACATTAAACCGAGGTCCCATCTGCCTGGATTGGTGGTAGTTCAGGTGGATGTTAAAGATCCCATGGCACTTATCGAAAAGAGTAGGGAATTTCCTGGTGTCCTGGCCAATTTCCTCATTCACTAAAAAAAAAATACCACTAACAGCTTAATCTGGTTCAAGATCAGTTGGCATTCCTCTGTATCCCCCTTCCCTGGGTCGTGCCTGAGAATAGGCAGGATTTGTCTAGTGCACTTACCCGGTCAGCAACAACTGAAAAAATAAATAAATAACATATTAGAAGGAGTTCTGTCAAGCCCATATTCCTCCTTAAGTAGAACAGAAACCGGCCCAGGGAAGCATGAATTATCTCTCTAAATCAGTCTTTGGTAAAAGCAAACAGTAGGACTCCCAAGAAACCTCCTGTCTGCAAGATGTATTAGATGCATTGCCTTCACCACAGGAACAGAGTGCCAAGGAAAAAAAAAAAAACAGGCAAGAGAAAGTACCTCTGAGTCATGGCATATATGCAGGCTTTTCCAGTGCGCTGAAATGGTTAGGCAGATCCTTCAACAATATTTTAATTTCTTACACGGTGTCTGAAGCCAGTGCAAGTCCCTTCTGCCGTGCTCTATCTCATCATGCAGTAGATCAATCTTTTCAAGGCTGGCGAAGGATACCAGTCTCAGTAGATGTGAGGGCCTGATTCACAGTGGTGAGTCTCCTCTCTTTCAAAGCTTCATAGGCCTCCTCAGGGTTTTATTTATTTATTTATTTAAAATTTGGTGGCTGGGAAAGGCACCCTGAGCCAAGGCTCATTTCCAGGTGCGACCCAGAGAAAAAAGTATTATATACTTTTGTGCGCTTTGCCCAAAATACCTTTAGTTTAGCTGGATAAGGCATCTGGATTTGTATTTGATTTGCCCATAGGGCTCAAATAACTTCCAGATACTGCAGTCTGCGTTGTTGAATTTTGGGTCTGGTACGATATCCCAACATGAAAAATCCCGACGCTCGTTTTCCCGGTGCCAAAATCCCGACACTCATTTTACCATCTGGTATGGTTTGCGGACATTGTGAAATCCTGCCATGGCAAATAGGTCTTGCCTAGCCACCCCACATGCCCATCCTTGGCCTCCAGTCCAAACAGAGACCCATGTATGCCGCCACTCAATGCCGCTGCTCCATCCATCCACTCACTTGCCTGTCAGCTCACAGATCAGGGTGTCCATTCTGGCTCCTGCATGCCACGGTGAAGATGTACTTGATTCTGACAGGACTCTACATTCAAGGCTCAACCTCAGGGACGGCTCTCCACCCAGCACACCCCTAGCCGACCCACAGTTATTTCTTCCCCCACCAATTCTTGGGCCCGCCACTTTGTTGTTGGCACCGCTGGACTCTGAGTCCTGACCCGACTTCACCAACAATACAAATACACTATTGATGCCACAGTAAGTATCAGGAGAGGAGACTAACTGCATCAGCTCTGGACCACAGCACTGATGTAGGCCTATGAGGAGTCCCATGTCCAAGCGGCAGCTAAGTAAATAATTAAATGCTGTGACATAACTGGCATAAACTGCCCAGAATGGTCAAAATGATGATATAGGGGAGATCATGTAATGTCTGCAGCCTGATAGCAGCCCTTCTAAGGAACTCTCACCTTCCTCCTCTCCTTTTGACTTAATCTGCTGCAAAGACCACCGATCTTTTAACCAGTTTACATCATTTAGCCACTTGCCTACCTGCAGCTACAGATTCTTCTCTCTCTACATCACTATCGGCACCACCTTGCCACGATGGAAGCGGATATGTTGCAGGCCCTACCACACCACACTCCACCGACCTCTCCGGTGAAGGCCGCAAAAAAATTCAAAGCACAGGGGCCTCAGGTTGCATGGCTGACAGCTCAATCAATGGCATCGGGACCTCTAACTGAAGATTGTTTGTTGCAAGAACTGCACCCTTTCCGGGAAACACTGGCCAACATATCTTCAGAACTCAAGTCTCTTCAGGCCAACATGGGGGAGCTGGGCTGCAGAGTTGGCGATGCGGAGGCTCACACAGCCTCTCTCGAATCCTGGAGAGAAAGAACGGACCCGGAGCTTGTGAAGTTCCAACAGCTTATCTGAAAGCTCCAAGCCAAAACCGAAGACCTCGAAGGGCACAGTCGGAGAAACAACATGCTGATATTCGGTCTACCAGAGTTGGAAGAGGGCCCCGACATGATCGTTTTTGTGCAGAAGTTGCTTGCCAAAGTGATTAGGCCCTCTCCGTTCAACTCCCAGTATCAGATTGAGAGGGCGCATAGGTCACTCCACCCGAAGCCGCCCGAAAATGCACCTCTCAGGCCCATCATCCTTAAATATTTAAGTTATCTAGAGAAACAACATGTACTTTCCAAAGCCCGTGAGCTGCACTCCATCCTATGGGAAGGAAAGCCTCTGCATATGGCCCAAGACCTACCCAGTGAGACTAGACAAAAACATACTGCCTTTCACCCTACAGTCTCGAAGCTGATTGCAGCAGGGATTCAGTTTAGAATGTCCTACCCTGCGCACCTGCAAGTCCATCTGAATGATGCATGGGTTTACTTTGACACTCCTGAAGCGGCCAACAAAGAACTTCAGCAGCGCCTCCCCAAACTATTCTCAGATACTTGAACTGCTACTTATAACAATTTGGGTGGACTGTTTAACAATCTAAATAATTTACCTGTTGTTGATTTGTTTTTTCCTTTCTCTGTTCTGGCTTGTGGTCTCAGGGAGGAATTGGCTGGGGGGGGGCTGTGACTGGTCTCCAGTGGACTTCTATTAATCCCTGTTCTCCCTGGTTAGGCCCCTAGCTCATTGGATCAGCGGCGGGGTACATCCTTGTTTCTATATATCCAGGCTGTGCAGCCTGGTCCGAGCTCCTGTCCTCAACCAGGGCCCTTTCATTGGGAAATGCATTTCCAGGGGATCCTTGGTGCTGATGCACCTGTCTGGCCCTAATTGGAGCCCCCGGTCAGAGCCAACCACCAAAAGCAATTGCTATTCCATGGCGGGGGGATCCCTTTCCTGGTTACATCGAGCAGGTTGAAGTTTAATTTTGATATCGGACTCCTTCACTCACTGCCTGCTGCCAGGAGATTTAAAGGATAGCATAGGCGGCTCTGAGGGGTTCTCAGTATTCTTCCAATTATCTCCCCGAATCCCTCATAAGTGATCCACATGTGGTTCAATCCAGCACGTGGCACAGCAGCTCGCATGCCAGCCTACAGCATGGCTGAATTCCGACCAGCGAAAGCCTTTCATATGGGATTACATTGCATAGAGGGCTTTGGGTGCATTACCTACCTGACCTGCTGGGATGGTAAGTCTTAACTCTTTTCTACCTGGTCCTTGCAGCTAAATTGCTATGATAGATGTGTGTTGGGGGGAGGACTTGCTCCACTTGGGTTAGCTTCATGCTGAGCAACACCATGCACTGGGTGAAGGGGGGGGGGTTAAGCCTGCTTCCACTAGCCCTGAGCTTCACCTTATGTTTCACTTGTTAGGGTTATGGTCTGTTTCCAAGCATCCCTGACATTTCTGTGGGTTTCTTCATGCCCTGTCTCTCTTATCTCGGAGCTTTCTGGCATCCATTAACTCTACCTCACTGGCTTGGCCAGAGGCTAGTAAGGGTTAGAGCCAGACTTATGAGGAATAGGTCTCTCCTTGGGGTTTCTGCATAAAATATGAGCTGGCTCTGTATTGGAAGGAGGACCACTGTAAATAGTTATAACATTTGTGGGAGATTGTGTTATGGGGGGTGGGTCTCACTATTATCTCAGATATGACCTTGCTGAAATGGTAGGCAGGTGGGTGGAAAGGGGCTCCCCAATTCTCCTTAGCTGGGAGTTTACATACCCACTTCTGTTATAAAGGGTTTTTGTATTTTTTCTTACAAATGCTGACTGATGTTTTACTACTCCAGGTGTTGTTAATCTTTGCTGGCAATTTGAATGGGGGGAGGATGGGACGGAGTGTGCTTTCACTTGTTTAAATATAATATCAGTCAGATTGATTGTAGTGAATATGGCTAATAACCGAATTATGTTTGCATCCTGGAATGTCAGGGGACTCAGAGACCAGCTCAGGAGGCATCAGGTATTAAAACATCTCTCTATACTTCACGCCCAGATAGGGTTTCTCCAGGAAACCCACCTCCTCCCTCATGAAATGGTTAAACTCCGCAGACAGGGACCTGGCCAGGTATTCGCCTCTGGGGAGTCAACCTCCAGTAAGGGCGTAGCCATCTTAATAAGCTATACTGTCTCCTTTCAAGCAGAACACATTATTTCGGACCCCAAGGGTCGATACGTATTTATTACAGGCCTGCTTGATCACCAAGAGCTGGTTTTAAGTAGTGTATATGGGCTGGTGGGTGGCAACCCATGATTCTTTATGGAGCTAGCTGACAAACTGACCCCCTTTCTTAAATTTCCCTTCATCCTGGGTGGGGATTGGAATTTCCCTCCCACCCAAGACCTCGACCATTCAATCTGCTCCCTTAGACCTCTCTCAGCCACACAAAAAGTCTTGAGGGAATTCATGGAGTTATTGGGACTCTGTGACCCCTGGAGAGCTCTCAACCCACTATCTTGCAGCTACTCCTTCTATTTAATGGTGCATCATACCTCCTCAAAAATTGATTGTATGCTTACTAGTTTCTCCTTACTCCCTCATCTCTGTAATGCTGGTCTTGAGCCCATTGTGATTTCCAACCATGCCGCGGCCTGGTTGCTCCCTACACCAAACCCCAACCAACAGCGTGATACCTGATGGAAGTTTAACACCCAGCTTCTCAAGGATGATCAGGTGGTTACTAGAATTTCTAATCTTAATCAGTCTTTTGTCACTACTAACCCAAATACTGTTAAGAGACAAGACCAAGAGTGGTGTGCCCTGAAATGCTTTTTGAGGGGCAAATTAATCTGTCTGGCCTCCACCCGGAAGCCTCGCAGAGAAGTTGAGGCATTAACAACCCTTGCCCAAATACGTTCCCTAGAACAATCCCTTTTTCCCACAGCCTCTCTGGAATCCTTAAGGACTCTACTATCCCTTCAGGACAAGTATGCTACTCTCCTTCAAGAGAAAGCTGAATATTAACCCATGGGTACCTTGTATATGATTGTAACCTACTGCAAGTAACATTATTATGTAACCTATGTGTACTCTATGTTTAATGTTCTGCACCTGTACTGTTCTCACTGTTGTAACCACACTATGTAACCCTGTCTACCCCCCCCCCCGTGATGAGGTGCCTTTGTAAATGAGTCCATGACTCAAAGGTTGTAAATCCAACTTTTCTAATAAATAAATAAATAGTCCATTCTCAAGACTATGTCCAAATATATTGAGCAAGGAGAAAAGGCAGGGCATCTGCTTGCTCTCCGACTTAGCTGGAGACCTCTAGGATTATCCCATCAATCTCTACCCCAGATGGTTCCTTAAAAACACTTCCCAGAGAAGTGATGGCTGTCTTTGAAAATTTCTACTCCACTCTATATGGCAAACGCCCCTCCCCACCGACCATCACAGAAATGTCGTCCTACCTGGACTCCGCTCCATTACCCTGTCTCATGGAACACCACTGTGCTCTTCTTTCTGCCCCTATCTCTCTAGCAGAGGTGGAAGCCACAATAAATAGTTTAGCTCTAGATAAAGCTCCTGGCCCCAATGGGTTTCCTTTGAATTTTTACAAACTCTTTCTCAAAGACCTATCCCCTATCTTGCTTCGACTCTATCAATATATGTTCTCCACAGAAGAATAAGACCCCTCACTTCTGGAAGCCACTATAGTCCTCCTTAAACCAGACAACCTCCCCCCCTTTAACCCAACAAGTTATAGGCCTATTTCCTTACTAAACTGCAATATTAAAATCTTAGCCAAACTCTTAGCAACCCAAATTAGAAAAGTATGGTCCAGGCTATTAAGTCCAGAACAGGTGGGTTTTGTTCCTGGGAGATCCTCTGCTGATCACCTCCGTAAGATTAGTCATTTGATTCAGGTAGCCCAAGCCTCTTCTCTCTCAATGGCCTTAATTTTTCTTGATGCAGAGAAGGCTTTCGATAGGGTGGACTGGTCCTTCCTATGACTTACCCTTCAGAAGATGGGCTTTCCTGCTCCATTTCTTCAATGGCTTAAAATGATTTATTCCTCTCCTTTGGCAAAGATCTACTGCATTGGTATCTTTTCTTCCACTTTTCCTCTATACTCTGGCACACGTCAGGGTTGCCCCCTATCTCCTTTCCTCTTTAATCTATATCTCGAACCACTTACTCGGCATCTCAAGTCCTCCCCTAACATAAAAAGCATTCCCATAGATGACCTAACCCTCTCTATTTCGGTATACGCGGAGGACATCCTACTTCATCTTTCTGACCCAGTTCCCTCTCTTACTGAAGCCTTAAACATGATTAATCAGTTTAGTCGGTATTCTAACTACAAACTTAATCTCAGTAAAACCAAAATTTACCCCTCAATCATTTTATTAGCAGTCTAGACTTTGCCTCATTTGGTATCTGATGGTCTCCTCGCTCCCTCAAGTACTTGGGTATCTCTCTTACTTCCGATTCTTCTTTACTGGTGAAACTGAACCTTAAAGATCTCCTGGTGGTGATTTGGCAAGACTTAACCAGATGGAAAGACCTTCCTATTTCACTTTGAGGTAGGATTAATACAGTTAAAATGAATATCCTTCTAGGCATTTCTACCTCTTAAGCTTGCTTAATATCGTACTCCCTCTCTTCTTCTTCAAACGTATTAATTCCCTGATTACCTCCTTCATTTGGCTGGATAAATCACCCAGATGATCTTATCTTAAATTGGGCCTCTCTAAAGACTTTGGTGGACTCCAACTTCCTAATTTCCTACTCTACTACTGGGCCAGTAACCTTTATAAAATGTGGAAAGTGGTTCTGGCTTGCTCATGAATCTGATTAGATCCCTGTCTGGCTACAGATAGAATCCCGTCTTTTTGCTCTACATAACCATTCACTCACTACAATTCTCTTCACTCCACGAAATCTCTACCAGATTCTGTCATCGCCTCCCCAGTCAGTATCTCTCTTAAAGTTTTCTCTCAAATTTGCACCTATCTGAAAATCTCCCTAGCTAAAGATCCCACACAACCTATCTTCTTTAACCTAAACATTAAGATTGGGAAACACCCATTAACTCCTGGTTGGCTTCCCTTACCACAGAACGTTAGTATTTCAGATTTTTGCTCTCAATCCTCCCTTCTGACATCTCCGGGAATTAATGGGAAAATTCCAACTGGGTCCAGCATACATTTTCAAACATTACCAGTTCCGGCACCTAGCATTACAACAATTTGGGCCCATTCCAAAATCCTCTGGTTTCAGGGACCTCCTCACTCAGGTGCAAGATTGGGACCTTATGCCCCACGGTACATCTGAGCTATACTTGTGGTTGCCTACTGCCCATCCCTCCCTTTCCCTGGCTGGTTCCAACGTATGGGAATCAGTGCTCCCAGGTGTCAATCTTAACTGGCCAAGTCTTTGGAAAGACCTCCACACTTACCTAACTCAAGACCAGTTAAGACTCATACAGTACCATATCCTAAACAACATGTACTACACTGCAGTCAGGCTAGCCAAGATGAGTCACCTCCCCTTCCCCACCTGCACTAGATGTGGAAAAGCAGATGGCACCCTATTACATAGCTTCTGGTCCTGTGAGAAAATATCTTCCTTGTGGGAACAAATAGAAGAATGAAGTGACCCCCTCCTGGGATTAAGTTGCCTTTTCTCCCCCGAAATATGTGTTATCGGTGACTATTCCCAGCTCCCGGTTAAAGAGAGGAGGTACCATATGGCCCTCATCTCTTTGACAGTTAAAAAAATTATCCTTGGGCACTGGCTGGATCAGTCACATATTTTATACTCCAAGTGGCTGCAGGAACTCTCCTTTTCTCTTCGGACTGAACGTATGTTTGCCAGCTTCCTTCACCATTTACCTCTATTTAACAAGAAATGGGGCAGACTTCCTGACCTTTACTTATCCTGGCCTTCTTGAGCGCTCTCTGATTACCCTACTTAGATGCCTGTAATATACTCAATTACTTGTATCAGTTAAGGCTTGATTCTTAATGGGTTACCTGGCACCGGGGGTTGGGGTGGGATGGGAGGAAGGGATGGGGGCAGGGTTTTGTTTCTTTTGTGTTGTTTTTCTGGATCAATGTACATTATCATTGCTTTGTAGATGGTTCTGTGTATGTTTTCCTTCTAAAAAAATTAATAAAGTTGATTAAATTTCAATAAAAATAAACTGCCCAGAAAGGGGCCAGCAGGCAGCAAGAAAACAATGACCCTACGCACTAGCATCTTTTTTATTTAATCCAGGATAGCGAAAATTCATGTTTGAGAAACAAACTGTTGCCTGCAATATCGGGATTTCATGAGTCCGACACTATTCAGATGGGCTCACATACCAGTCGAGAACTTGGAGTTGGGATTTTTTTTTGTCGGGCATCCAAGTGTCAGGATTTCATATGGAACCCTTGAATTTTGCTGCAGTAGTCTTGATCTAGGGACAGTCGAGACCCCTGGTAAAAAAAAAAAATCTTCTTTTTTGGCTCAGGCATGGCGGAGCACCTCTTCCTTTGTCCTATAACTGGCAAACTTCATAATTATTTGCTGGGGTCTGGCCTTCAGATTTGAGGGTTTAGAAAGTAAAGCTCTATGCACATGGTCTAAATCAGGGTTTCTCAAAGGGTGAGGCCAGCCTCCCAGGGGAGGCCCCAACCTGTTCCAGGGGAGACTCAAACAAGCCTTAAAATGTACTATTTAAAAGACAAAGAACCTCTGTGCGCAAACACTGAGGCAAGGGTTACCAAAGGGACATTTGGCTGGGAAGCCAAGTTTCAAGAAAATACAACATCACACATGCCCCCACAATGCAAAGCATCATGGGCTGCATATACAAATCACCACAGAATGTTATGCTGGTCCAACTTTAAGCAGAGGTGCATGGTGCGAAAGGCCCTCTCACACAGTTGCAAAGAGTTGCTAACAGAAGCTAACTTCTATTAGCACCAACTGCAAATATGTGAGAGGCCTTTCGGCACCATGCAATTCTGCTTAAAGTTGGACCAGCATAACATTCTGTGGTGATTTGCATATGCAGCCCATGATGCTTTGCATTGTGGGGGCATGTGTGATGTTGTATTTTCTTAAAATGTACTATATTTAAATGTCAAGTTTTGGATGCTTTATGTGAAAGGATGCAGCAGACTGAAAGTGAATAATGGCATGCAAATGTATGTATAAAATGGTTACCAGGAAAACACTCTCAACAAACACTTGTTTCCTGGTATGACATGCGAGAAAACTGAATGGAGGAAATACAATTCTTGGAAACTGTGCAAAACAAAATGCAAAACAATACAAATGAATAGGAACAAGATAACAATTGACCCATTATACTGACTGCAGAAAAGCACAAATACAAAGGCTAAGCAGAGAGATACTAGGAGCAAGGCCAGGAGGGAGCAAAATGGTCCCCGAGAAGGGATTTAAGAGCATGGCAAAACTAACAAAGAAAACAGTCTGACTCATGGAGGTATTGCAATGAGGGGTGAATAGGGCCAAAACTCAGAAGTGTGGAGCAAGTAGGCTGACCTGGGGAGGGGGGTTATAGAGAGGGAGAATAATAGCGTCAATAAAATGAGAATAAACTCAACTACTCAAATGCACTTCATTGCATTTTTCTTGTAATGTGCAAAGTATGATAGTTGTTCTAACTATGGGGAGGCCCAAAATTATTTCTATATTAGGGGGAGGCTCAGGAAATTTTCCAAGGCTTGGGGGAGGCTCACTATAGCAAAGTGTGAGAACTTCTGGTCTAAATGGAGCTTGAAGGGGGGAGGGAGCTCTAAGGCTTCTCAGAGCAAGTCCGCCATAAAATCACGCAGGTATCCCGACTCCACACACTCAGGTAAGACTGATAGCCTGAGATTATTCCTTCAGGACAGGCCCTCAAGATTTGTGTATTTTTCTTGTACTTTATGGGCGCACTATATTAGGGCCTCAAGAGCTGCACTGATAGGTTGCATACTGTCTTCCATCATCGAGACCCGTTGCTCAGTTTCATGCTGGCGCAACTTCAGCCCTATTAGTTGGTCATTTAATTTTTTGAACTCTGCCCAATTTTCTTTATTTATTTCTTGGAGGATGAGTTCAAATCTACTCCATGAGAGTCTCTCTGTCTCTGTGTCTGTGTCTTCCTCTTGGCCCCTCGAGCTAGCGCTAGGATTACTATGACTGAGATCCATTTCTTCAGTCGTCTTTTCCCGAGCCTGGGATGGATTTTTTCCTTGTTATGCTTTTGATCTGGTGTAATGCCCACCTCCCACTCTTTCTCCCAACATTATTTCAATTCAAAACTAAAATGTATACTTTTTGGAGAGGTTTTAAGGTTAGGAGAGACAGGAGCTCCTCTCTCAAGCTGCTAGCTGCTCCGTGGTGTCCCCCCCCCCCCATACTATACTTATCTCTCCTGGGTTTCTGTGTTCTAGGTGCATGATTCTGCACATTTTAACACTGAACCCCAACTGCCATGCTCTTGACCACTCTTTGAGTTTCCCAAGATCTCTGTGCATTTTCTTTACCCCCTCTTGAGTGTCCACCCTATTGCAGATTTTGGTATCATCTGCAAAAAAGCATACTTTCCCTTCCAGTTCTTCTGCAATATCACTTACAAAGACACTGGAGAGGAACAGTCCCAATACTGAGCCCTGTGGCACCCAGTCATTTACTACTAAGGACAGGAGAGGAGCAAGAGAGCTGTGATGCCCATAAAAAGCTCCTATATTCTACCCATAAAAACAAAGAGAGGTGTTAGAAAGAATGAATTTATCTAGGTTGTTTTTAAAAATTATTTTATTACTGTATCACAAATAACCACTGATGTTGGATGTGCGTTCCATGGCCTGACAACTCTTTGGGAAAAGAAATATGCTGTTTTGATTGTTGCAAATTCCTTTCTTTCCAATTGTAGTGGGGGACCCCTAGTGTTAATGTTAATTTGTTTGAAATCTAATCCCATGTAAATCATAATTTTCTGATCTCTAATCACTTCCCTGGTGAATAATAAGATCACTGCTCATTCTTCTCACTTCTAATGACATAAGATTAAATGTTGTTAGTCTCTCCCAATAGCTTAGTGACTCAGTTCCCCGGATTTTATTTTATGTATTTATTTAGTTTTTGTTGGCTGGGTAAGTGCACTAGGCAGATTCTGCCTATTTTCAGGCATGACCCAAGGGGAGGGGGATACAAATGAAATGCCAACTGACCTTGAACCAGAGTAAGCTGTTGGTGGTATTTTTTTTTTTTTAGTGAATGAGGGAAATTTGGCCAGGGCACCAGGGAAATTACCCTACTCTTTTCGAGAAGTGCCAAGAGATCTTTATCATCCACCTGAACTACCACCAGAACAGGCAGATGGGACCTCGGTTTAACGTCTCATCCGAAAGACGGCACCTCAGGAGTGCAGCACCCCCCTCATGCTGCACTGCAGTGTCAGTACTGGGATATTAACCCAAGTGCCTGGTGTGGGAATAGAACCCACAGCCCTTCTGATCTCCCAGCCTCAGAGGTGAGTGTGCTACCTGCTGAGCCACTGACGCTGACATACATTGTTCACATTTAGTTATTTTCTTTGGATTTTTTTCTATCTGTGCGATATCTTTTTTTATGGGGTTTACTCTCCAACCATTAGAATGAGTGCTGGTAACCACCACCTTCTGTCTCCTAGCCATTACCCAGTTTCTAACCCAAGTCACCACTTTGGATCCCACCCCTAAACTACTCAGTTTCTTTATCAGCCTCCTGTTTAGTACAGTGTCAAAGGCCTTGCTAAAGTCATACTAAGGAACATACTAATGAGAGTGAGGCGTGAGAAGGCATAGTTGCCCATAATTGCTTCTATTAATCTAGAATGGATTATATTGTAATTTTCCACCAGAAAGAATGTAATTATCCAGACATTTCTTAAATTCATCTTTTATTTTGCTGAACTAAGGGCAAGTGATTTCAGGGGTGTACCACTCTAAGGGTAAATAAATATTTTCTTTTTAAAGTATTAAATGGTCTACCAATAATTTGTAGTGGATGGCCATTGGTGTCCCTTAAATTATTTTAAAAGTTAATCCCTAGTTCGGACATAAGGAATGGGTCACTGATATTGTCATACAGTAGGAGTAAATCTCCCCTTAATCTGGTCTCAAGCAGCATGAGATTTAGTGTTTTCAGCCAATCCTCATAGGACTGATTCTTTAAACCAGAAATATAAACATAGAAACATAGAATTTGACGGCAGATAAGGACCGCTTGGCCCACCCAGTCTGCCCATTTCCCTATCTACTGGATAAGCTGCAGATCCTAGTTAACCAGCAGCCTACTTCTTCCTATCCCCACCCCCCATAATTGCCTTATGACTATCCCATGCATGCTTGAATTCCACCACTGATTTTGACTCCACAACCTCCTCCGGAAGGCCATTCCATGCATCCACAACCCTCTCTGTGAAAAAATACTTCCTTAAATTACCTCTGAGCCGCCCCTCTATCTGGTGTGCCCTCTTGTTCTTTTACACCTCTTTTTTGAAAGATGCTACCCTCTTGGACTTTGTTGATTCCCTTGAAGTACATGATTTCATCATGTCCCCTCTCCCTCCTTTCCTCGAGGCTATACATATTAAGCTCCTTAAGTCTCTCTTCATATGTCCTCCGTGCAGACCCTGCACCATTTTAGTTGCCCTCCTCTGGACAGCTTCCATCCTGTCTATGTCTTTGCGGAGATTGGGTCTCCAGAACTGCACACAGTACTCAGATGGGGTCTCACCAGCTGTCTGTACAGAGGGATAATAACTTCTTGTTTTCTACGGGTGATGCCTCTCCCTATGCATCCCAGTATCCCCCCAACCGTCCTTGCTGCCTTCTCACATTGCTTGCCCACCTTTAGGTCATCTGATATGACTACCCCAGGTCCCTTTCCATTTTGTTGTTGTTAGTATCTCACCCCATTGTCTTCTCTTCCCTGGGTTTTGTTTCCAGGTGCATTACCTTCACACTTCTTAGCATTGAATCTAAGCTGCCATACATTTGACCATTCCTCTAACCTTGCCAAGTCCCTTCTCATCCTTTCCACCCCACCCTGTGAATCAACTCTGTTGCAGATCTTAGTGTCATCTGCAAAGAGACATACTTCCTTCCAGTCCTTCTGCAATGTCGCATAAAACATTGAAGAGGACTGGTCCTATCTTGAACCTACGGTACCAGCTAGTAACCCTCCTTTCTTCTGAGTGGACTCCATTTACTATTACTCTCTGTGTCCTATTCTCCAGCCAATTCTTTACCCAGGCTGTCATCTTGGGACCCACTCCCAGGCTGGCTAACTTGTATATTAATCTTTTGTGGGACTGTGTCAAATGCCTTGCTAAAGTCTAGGTAGGCCATGTCCATAGCCTCCCTGATCTATTACTTTGGTCACCCAGTCAAAGAAATCTATCAGATTCGTCTGGCATGACCTTCCGCTGTGAATCCATGCTGCCTAGGGTCCTGTGCCCCTCTGGCCTCTAGATACTCAACAATTCTTTGCTTTAGAAGTGATTCCATCATTTTCCCTATCACTGAGGTTAAACTAACAGGTCTATAGTTTCCTGCTTCTGCCTTGCTCCCACTTTTGTGAAGGGGAATCACATCTGCCCTCCTCCAGTCCTCGGGTACCACCCCATCCTCCCATGATTTGTTAAAGAGGGTAGTCAGTGGTGTCCACTAGTTCTACCCTTAGTTCTTTTAGAATTCTGGGATGAATCCCATCAGGCCCCATTGCTTTGTCCACCTTTCAGTTTTAAGAGTTCTTTCAGAACCTTTCTTCTGTAAATGGGCTGGTATCAACTTCTGTATCCAGAGTGTTACTACTGTTTGTTTTATGTACCTCCCTCTTCCTTTGTAAATACTGAGCAAAAATATTTGTTTAGTATCTCTGCCTTTCACAGTCTCCTCTGCCCACCCTCCTCCCTTTATTAAGCCTCACTATCCCTCCTTGGTCTTCCTTTTGCTCCCTGATGTACCTATAAAAGGTTTTATCCCCTTCTTAACTGAGTTGGCTATCTTTTCCTCGGTTTGGGCCTTTGCTGTTCTGGACTGCCTTCCCAGCCTCCTTTTGCTTTAACTGATACAGTTCTCTGTCCTGCTCCTGCTGCGATTCCTTGTACTTCCTGAATGCTTTCTTTTTCTTGAACCTTCACTGCCACTTCCTTTGAGAACCATAGTGGTTTCTTACATCGCCTTGTTTTGTTTATTTGCTTCACACAAAGGCTCGTTACCTCTGTGATGGCAGTTTTATTATTCCCCATTGTTCTTCCACCCTCCTTCCCGCCCATTTGCTAGTGCATTCTTAGGCACTCACCTATTTTGGCAAAGTCAGCCTCCTAAAGTCCAGTACTTTTGTCTTTGTATGGCTTGACTCTATTGCTGTGTTTATTGTGAACCATACTGTTGATGGTCGCTAGTTCCCAGATGGCTACCCACTTCTACATCTGTGATCCTCTCTCCATCTCCATTTGAGAGTATCAAGTCTAATATTGCTCCCTCTCGAGTGGGCTCCAGTACTAGTTGTCTAAGGCATGCCCCCTGTAGGGCATCTAGAATAACTGCACTCTTCGAAGTGGCAGCTGCAACTGCACTCCAGTTAACATCTGGCATATTCAGATCACCCATCAGCAATATCTCCCCTTTTTCTGCCATTCTAAGTATACTTTCTATCATTTCCTTGTCCATTTCCTCCCCCCTGAGAAGGGGGTCTGTATACAACCCCTGTGCGGATTGTGGTGCCATTGCCTGTCTCCAAATTTACCCACAGTGCTTCTTCTCCTCCCTGTTTACCCTTTTGTTCTGTTGCTTTTATTCCTTCCCTTATGTAAAGAACTACTCCTCCTCCTCTTTTACCCTCCCTGTCCCTCCTGTAGATAGTGTATCCTGGTATGTTTACGTCCCAGTCATGGTTTTGTGTGTACCATGTTTCTGTGACTGCCACGATATCCAGATGTTCCTCCTCCATCAAGGCCACTAATTCAGGAAGCTTGTTACCTAGTGTATCTCCCCTGTACCCCCTCAAGCTGTTTACAGTCAGACTTCCTGAAAATTTTTATTTATTTATTTTTTTATTTATTAAATTCTCGGATTACAAATACCTTTGAGCAGAAACTGCTCATTTACAAAGGTTCCACGTCAAAGGATGAGGATCAACATACATACAGAGGTAGTAAAAGAATGCACAATAAACAACCAAAACAACTAAAAGAAAAAAATAAAGATACTCAGTTATAACATACTTTGAGATAATATTCATATAATGAGCAGCTTGAGTAGGCAGCTGGCTACGGTAACAATAAGAGATAGAGAGCACCATAGACAGTTAGTATTGCAGGCGTGCGATCGGGAGAGGAAGTTGGCAGGCTAATGGGCCACTGTCCGATAGTGGTGGAAAATGTCTTGTACCAGTGGAGATGCGAAGCAGGAAAGGAGTCACAAGGAAGACCCAGTGCCAGAGGGAATGAGACAGGGAAAGGGCGGGCTGTGAGAAATGAGTGAGCTGGGAGGTGTTTAGAGAGATCTCTGTTCAGAGAAGCAGTCACATTGAGTGGTAGAGGTGAGGTAAAGTTTGAGATTCCTTTTGAAGGTCCAAGTGTAGTAGAGGAAAGTGCTTCTTTATTGAGGGAATTGAACCATTGAGCGGCTCTATAGATAAAGGACCGCTGACCCATGGAGGTACGACATCTAGGAACCTGAAAGGTTAGAGATTGGGCACCACGTGTTTGTTGAGTGCCACTGTAGGTAGTAAGGAGTGAGCTAACACCAGGTGGCATGAAACCGAGGAGAATCTTTTGGTAAGTAAGCAGGTCTGGTATTGTATTCTGCTGAGTGGGGTAGCCAGCTGGCCTGTGTATAGAGGTCACAGGTGTGAGTTTGTCGGGCTGCACCCGTTAGTAGTCTACAGGCTTTGTTGAGAGAAACTGAGATCCTGCGGAGAGCACTTGTTGAGGCAGAGCCATAGATGGCAAGGCCATAGTCAATGATAGAGGTGACAGAGCTGTAGATGGCTAGTTTAAGGGCATCCACAGGCATACAGTGCTTGTGTTTGTGTAGTAGTCCAATCCGTATATTGGCAGTCTTGGCAGCAGTGTCAATATGCCGAGTGTAGGAGAGGGTACTATCCAGGGTAGTACCAAGGTACTTGAACTCCTTGACATGTTCGAGTGGGTTCCCAGCATGGTTCTTGATGGTGAGGGACAGAAAGTTGTGCCTGCTCCATCGGTTACAGAAGGACATGGCTTTAGTCTTGCTGTGGTTCAGGACAAGTTTATGAGAATTGAACCAGTCTTCGATGCACTTGAAGTCGAGCTGCAGCTGGGATTCAAGGACTGTAATGTCATGGTGGCTGGAAAACAGGACTGCATCGTCTGTGTATAGTAATATGTTTTGGTGGCAGGCACTGGGGAGATTGTTGATGAAGAGGGAGAAGAGTAGAGGGCCCAGAATAGACCCCTGGGGGACTCTGGAGTGGACCGGTTTCTCATCCAAAGAGATCCCTGCAATCCTTACACGTTGGATCTGATTATCAAGGTACCACCAAAATGCACCACAACTGAGAGGATGCTTCAGATGGGGTCTAGTATACGGTAGAATATCAACACTTTTGCATCCTTTGAGGTGATATTATGCGTTGTTGATCAAATTACTCTATAATAAGTACTGGGCATGTCCACCTCCTCCCCGATCTATTTCCCTGGTCATCCAGTCAACGAAATCTATCAGACTCAATTGGCATGACCCCCACCCCACCTCATGAATCCATGCTGCCTGTAGTCTTGCAGCGCATTAGATTCAAGATACTCTACCAGTCTTTCTTTCGGTAGGGTTTCAGTTAATTTCCCCACCGCTGAAGTAAGAGTCACCAGCCTATAGTTGTTAGCCTCCTCCCTGCTTTTGCTCTTGTGTACAGGGACTATGTCAGCTCTTCTCTAGTTCTCCAGAACCACACCTGATGCCAGAGAACTGTTGAACAAGGCTGTGAGCGATGCAGCAGGCACCTCCCTGACTTCCTTCAGTACCCTTTTGTATATGCTGTCCGGTCCCATGGCCTTGTCCACCTTCAGAGCTGCAAGTCCCTTCAAGACTTTCACCTGAAAATGGACTTGTGTCATCCCTGCCCCCGCCCCCCCATTCCTGCTACTCCCTGTTGGTCCATCCCTAATCCGTCCACTGTGAAGACTGAGAAGTACCTGTTCAGGATGTCTGCTATTTCTTGCTCAATTAAAATGAAAAGCTGCACAAGTGAAATACATTACAAGTTTAAAGCACCGAGGAAAACAACACTGAAACTGGGAGATGCTTCTCTCCCTCCCCCAATCATTCAGCTCAGACGCACTGTCTGTGTTACTCTCTTATGTATTTGTGTATTGTTTCTTAACAAAGCATCTTTGTGCTGTTAGTTCTCTTTTTTACATTTAATGTCATTTCCCTTATGATTGCATCACCTTTGCAAACAGGCAATGTTTGCCGAGAGGTTTGTCTCCCAAATAAGCTCAACTGAACTCTCTCGGAGTCAGCACAGTTAAGCCTATCAAAATATTGTATCTGCTAACAAAACAAACAAAATAAATGTGCTTTCTAAATAAAAGCTTTTCAAATCCCTTCTTCAACATCTTGGCATTTAAACTGAACAGATTTCTGCACTAGCTACAATCTTTTCAACATCAAAAAGACTATTATTCAACATACAAAAAAGCAGCCTTACTCCTGCTACCATCAAATGTAGGAACTGCTCAGCCACACTTGAACTTCCTGCTGCAGCATGCGACTGTTGTTTTTCGACAAGAAATCAGTCATGTGACTTTGTGACCTGCTTTCTAGTGCTCACTTCGCAAATGCTGATGCACTTAACCATCGATGTTTCACTGTACTGAGACTATGCAAAGTCCCCACCACCACCTGTTTTGCTAGGAACATTACACACACACAAAAAAACGTTTTACTTTGCCGTGAAGGCCATACAAAATGGTGTAGATTGGCATCACACATCTCTGACACAAGTCTCTCTTGCAGTGACAGTGACCCCAGCTGAAGTAGTAGAGCTGGATTGATAACACCTTATTTGCTCTGTAGATGCTCTGGCAGACACCTTGGTTTTCCAGCAGTTCGCCTTATGTGGGGCATATCCACTATAGGTCAAATGTTTAGGATATGTTTTCGGCATCCAGGTTCATTATCCATACTTGAGGCACATTAACTGTTCTGGGGATGTTCGGTAACCCTGGATACTGGTATTTTTAGGCATGGATTTTTTATGCAGAGCCAGTAATAAGTTGTCCAGGTCATTATATTCAGACTGTCTAGAAACATCTAGCCCATATTTAGCCATTATTGGGGTCAGCACTACTGGAAAGGGCAGATCATTGTTTTTTCCACAGAGATTTTCTTTCCCCAGCAATGTTTGTTGATCAGGGATATCCCCTGAACTGCTGCCCCCACCTAACTTGAACACTAGCATGGACTTGTGCAAAGACACCAGGAAGGTGCAATAAATGTTTCAGGGTCATAGCCCTAAATGAGGAACTCTTAGAGCCAGTGTCCCTATGGACTACAAAAAAGCAGCCATCTTTTTCCACCCCAACCCCGAATCACAATAGCAGTGGGTTCACCAGACAGTGTATCAGCCATTCAGGTTACAGAAGTCTGCAAGGGAGCCCCAGAGACTATAGGGGCTCTAGGAGACTTCATTACTTCACCTGGTAGTCAGGTGATAGATTAACTCTCAAGTGACAGCAAGATCCCAAGAGACTGATGGGAGGCTTCAACTAGTCGGGAGGCTGTCTGCTGATTTATTCACCATGGAACCTTCCAGCATGTCATTGGTATAGAGGAATCTGCAGGAGACAGAGAAGGAGAGCAAACCTACAGTACCATCTGCAAGACTGAGTAGAACCTGCAAAGAGATTTGAAGAGAGTGAAGTGTATTTTATTATACAATGGGCTCCAAGAATGGTGAAATCTGATTGACTGATTAGCACCTTTCACCCGTAGTAAATTCTGTCATAACCCATGGGAAAAAGGTGCCAGTCAGCTATATGCAGAACCCCCACCTTCTCAAAATCACTCTGACCCCCGAAACAAGAAACCGTAACTCGCCATATTGCCATCTCACTAAACAACCCCAAAAACAGCATTTTAAAAATCAAGACCAGTCTCAAAACGGTTTTCCAACCACAGAACCTTTTTTAAACAATCTTTCGTTCATGACAACAACCCGCCTGAGATCTTTGTAAGTCCTTATAAGTTCTCAGCTCTATTTCCCAAGTCCAAAAAAGAATGAAAGACAAAGAAAAGCATTGACTGTGAAAGTAAGTTTGCATCACTTATTCAAGCAGCCCGTTATATTTCCTGAGATCAGAATCCCTTCCTCAAAGATAACACAAGTTGGAAACGTGCTGCATTTTTACCTGTTAGACCTCCAACAGTTTCAAATACACTTCATGACCCAAAAAAAATGTATTTTTTTTTAATGTGTCCTCCATATAAGAAGTGGAATGCAGTATCTGCCTCACTTCACTCCTCAAGTTTCCCATATGTTCCGTGTCCTGTTCCCCACAACAGTGACATCCTCCACCGGCAGAATCCACAGGATTAAAAGGAAACCATCAGCTGAGTAAGACATTAGGACATCCTCCCCAAAAGCAAAATCCAAACCCGGAACCGCTACACCCAAAGCAAACCTGGAAGTACATAAGGGCAAGCTCCCCACTTGTATGTGCTCTCTAATAAAAACATACACTAGAAATTGTCAGGCTCCCTGTTTAAGAAAATGAAAAATGCAACAAACCATCCTTTCTCTTCCTGTAAAGAGTGACTCAGTTGCAGAACAGTGGGTTGGTGGGGGGGCCGGGTCAAAATAAGTGAGGCCTGGCATGCTATATCTTCATGTAACTGTAACCCCTAGATGGCGCTATCCCAGGGGCTACTACCCCTGCCTGATTTGCCACTAACAGGTTGAGGGGCCTGGATCCAATGGCGGGTGCCTCCACCCAGAGGTCAGGGTTTGCAATAGTTAAACTAACTTGGTCACAGCCCTCTGGGACACTGCAACCCCCCTTTCTTCCCACTAGTGGCCCACACAATATATCAGAATTACCTTCACAGTATACACTTACCCCAGGTCTGGTTCCGCACTGGGACCTCCTGTGAAATGAGATACAGTGCAACAATCACAGTACAGTACTTTAACATAGACAAATACCTCAGGCAGTATAACTTTGCTGAAACAAGCAGCTCTGATTTATTTAGGGGATATAACAAGGACAGGAAATCAGGTTAATTAGCTTATCACTCTAATAATCTACCTTATGGCTCTGTGCACAGGCCTATCCCTATCAGTTACTGTCCCTGGGTACCCAAGCCCTAGTGGCTAGTCCAAACCGTGGCAGCTGGTAGGGGCCCTTTCACACAGAGAAAAGGAGAATTAAACAGTCAGCAGTACAGTAATTCCATTTGGATTTAATGTGGCAATTCAACAGGGAGCAACCCTGAATTAGTACTCACGACCTCCAAATAAGATAGGGTCCTTCAATGTCAGCAGGGCTCACTTGAGGTACACAAACTCTTCACACATCCATATAAAAGAAGTACTATACCAGGCAGGCTGCATCTGTATCCGATCGCGAATTACTGCACAATACCGGGAGAACACACAGCAGATTCAGTTCCTGACAGACCGAGTGCAATTTTCAGCAATTCTTCCAGTCTTCTACAGGGTGAGCCTGGTTTCTACTCTTCAGAGATCCTTGATTCTTTCACAGGACGGATTCAGTCCTAACAAGCTGTTACACAAGCTGCAGACTGGAACTCTGGGCCTTACACGCGTTTTTGACTAAAACTGCACACTGAAAAAGCACAGGGCTCCTTCCTTCTTCACTGCCAAAGCTCAACTGAACTCCAACCGACAAAACCGGGCACTTCCTTTGAGTTCCTCCCAGTTCTTGACTGGATTGGCTGTCACTCACAATAGACTGCTGCTGTTGGTCCAAAAGGCACTGAAGTCTAAACTACATCTCCCAGAGTCACTGCCCATACAATCCTCTTGTGGCTGGCTCAGATTATGAGTCCAAGTTCTGATTCGGCCCAAGGCACCATTTTAGAGCTAGCTTACCCCACACTGATTGGTCCAGTTCAGCAGTTCAAAACTAGAATGGGAACTGGCAGACACAGTTCTGACTGCAAAGAAAGCAGGTTAGACAAACTGTAATTTCATTATTACTCTAAATAATTTCTGGTAAACAGTTACATCTTTCAGATAGGTTCCCTTTGCACTCCTAGTGACTGCAAAATTAAGTGAATTGGCAGCAGCTGAGTGGTACTCAGAAGAAGCACACAGTCCCCCATACAAACTAATTATGTCTGCAAGCAGACAGCTCTTAAAGAGACAGTACCAGAGGCTCTAAAACACTCACTGATAAATGGCTTAAATGCCAAACACCATTCAGGCTTGGAGCATTCAAACAAGCTCCTGGAAGTCTTTTGGGGACCCCATTTGCGGGGGTTACCCTTCCTGGCCTGGGAAAGCTTGGCGTCCGCGTCAAGCAAGTACCATAAGTTTCAACTGCAACCATATACATTTGCATTAGCTCGCACATGTAATCATCAGTCAATATATCATTTTACCAAGAACACATTTCTGAAACATTGCAGTACGTCACTCTTTACACAGTATTACATACACATTGTACCATAACTCAAGTTATTACCTCTTGTACATGAAACCTGAAGAGAGGCCCTTCCTATCAGTTACCTTGGGGCTGGATGGGGCAAGGCACCATATGAGAACGGCAACACAAGTAACTGGGTTAGCACTGATGCTCAGTTTGGGCAGTGAGCTCGGGGACACATACACTCCTTTATGGACAACATTGAGAGAGCAAATCCACAGGCCTCCCAAGGGAATCATAACTGAGGTGCACCACAGGCTTACAGCTCGACCAGTCTTTCTAGGGGAACTGTTACAGTCTCTGCACTCTGAGCCTCATTTTCAGCATTGTCCACACTTGTCAGGAGTCTCCATGGGGTAGAGAGGCTAGAACTTGGGGCACTTTCAGCTCCAGGAGTTACAGTTTCTGAGTCCACAACATTTGGCTCGCATGGAGAGCTTTCGGACACTGGCAGTGGACTGTCAGGGCACTCAAAATACTCTTCTTGTTCGGGTGTATCACCAGTCTGCCCCAATCTATCATTTTCCCCCTGAAAGCTCAAACAGTTCAACCATGCACAATGATTCCATTTCATCTGATCTGATGCTTTGCACTTCACTTTCTGGGAGCATTGGCTCCAGGGATGAAGCTGGGCTTAAACAGTCCAGAAGGCCCAGCTTTGTCTCCAGTATTGACTAGGGATTGCCCAAACAATTGACTCAGTTCGTAAGAAGGATAGTATTCAAAGTCACTCTCACTTTCTTCCGATATGGACTGACAGTCATGCTCAACTGGGACTTGTGGAGGGAACACTTTAACTTTGCTTCTGTAGGTGCAGACTTTCTTGATCTTTTCTTAGCAGCAGCTCTAGTCACTGGTCCAGAGGGGCATCTTCTGGGGCTCAGACTCAATTAAGATTTGTCCAATGGGCAGTAAATGATTTCTATGCATTGTTTTTACATCTTTTGAATTATTCTCAGGCCTTACTTTGTACACTGGCAGATCATCTAGTTTGCCCACTACAATGTGAGGAGATGGTGCCATCTGTCAGCAATCTTGTGCTTGCCATGCAATCCCAGATTTCTTAGCAATACCGATCTCCCTCCTGGAGTTCCTGTGCTTTCACCTTTTATCATACCTTTCTTTGTTGGCCAGATTTCTTTTGGCAGCCATGGTTTGAGCCAGTTAGTACGCATGAGTTAGCTGGGCCTTTAACTTTTGCACATACTGTAAATAGTTGTCAGCCTGAACCCCATCAGGAGAGACCCCAAACACACACATCTACTGGTAGTCGAGCTTCTCTTCCAAACATCAGGCGGTAGGGGAGAATCCAGTGGCATCACTTTGGTGCAGTTATAAGCATGTACCAGGGTGCTAATTTGTTGGCTCCATCTAGGCTTGTCCTTTGGGTGCAGGGTGCCTAGCATATCTAGCAAAGTGCGGTTGAAACGTTCAGGCTGTGGGTCCCCTGGGGTGGTGAGGAGTGGTTCTGGACTTTCGCACTCCCCACAGAAAAGCATCTCTTTGATCAGGCGACTCTCAAAGTCTCTCCTTGATCAGAATGGATTCTTTGTGAGCCCCATAGTGAACAAAAAGTTTTCTACAAGATACTTTGGCCACAGTGGATGCTTTCTGGTCTTTGGTGGGAAAAGCTTGGGCATATCTCGTGAAATGGTCAGTGACCACCAGCACATTACTGATATTTCTTTGATCTGACTCCAAACTTAGAAAATCAATACAGACCAGCTCCATGGGTGCACTGGTGGTGATGTTAACAGGGGCAGCCCTCTGGGCAAAGCTTTCCTCTGTAAGCAGCGACTACAAGTTGAATGTGTTGCTCCACATCAGCCCCATCTTAGGCCAATAGAATCTGGATCTCACCAAGTCAAGTGTTCTGTCTATACAAAGGTGCCCCATGTGGTTGTGCAAGGACCTCAGTACTGAGTCTCGAAGGCAGTGGGCAGCACTAGTTGTTGTTTGTCTACTTGTCCCCTCTGTCTACTGTTTCTCTGTATAACAGTTTATTGATCAGTTTCAACTTAGGACCTTCTTTGTATAACAGTGCAGTTCTCAAATCAGTGGGCGTAATTTGGACACATCTTTTCCTGCATAGAGGGCTTCTAAAGCTGCTTTGATCATGGGATCGCGGGATTGAGCCCGCCGAATCTGTCATTGTCCAGCTGAGGCAGTGCACCAATGTCTATTGCAGAAAAGTGGCAATAAGCAGCAGGTATGCAATTCTCAGAGCTCCCAAGCAATCCACCATACAGTCCACTGCGTCCGTGGACATTTGTTCCTCCCTGTCAAACTTCGGCAGAGTGCCCGAATGTCAGGTTCTGCCAATCGGACCCAATCATTCTGGGGAACAGGCCTCCGGGAGAAGCATCAGCATCTATGTGGTTCAGACCTGCTCGGTATTGAGAGCATAGTCATATGTAGATAATGCAGAAAGCCACCTATGGCCAGTGGCATCCAACTTAGCTGAGGTCTGCACATAGGTCAAAGTTATTGTCAGTTTTACTAGTATTTTAGCCCCATACAAGTACTCATGGAATTGGTCAACAATAGCCCACTTCAAAGCTAGGAACTCTAACTTATGTACAGGATAGTTCTTTTCGGATGGGTCAGGCTTCTACTGGCAAAGGCCACTGGTCTCAGGCCATTCTCGTGCTCTTGGTACAACACAGCCCCCAACCCTTGCAAGCTAGCATCAGTGTGCAGGACGTAAGGTTTTCTTGGATCGGCATAGGCCAGCACTGGAGCATGGGTAAGTTGATATATGATCTCATGAAAAGCAGTCTCACAATCAGGAGTCCAGCGGGCCCCAAATACTTCACTCGGATGAAAATACACTCTTTCAGTCTTGAGGCGTGACTTTGGTATTTTTGTGGGTTGGGGATACCCTTGAGTAAGGTTAAGTAAAGGCGGATCACTCTAGAATAGTCCTTGATAAAGCGCCGATAATAACCACAGAATCCCAGGAATCTTTGCAGTTCTTTTTAGATTTTTGGGCTGTGGCCAGGTGGTCAAGGCCTCAACTTTACTTGGGTCGGTCTCTATTCCTCGGTGGATACTATGTGTCCCACATACTTTACTGATGTTTGAAAAAATTGACACTTATCAATGGACAGTTTAAGGCCAAAGTCCTCCAGTCGGTCCAATACCTTAAATAATCTGCTCTCATGTTCCTCCAGTGAGCTGCCAAACACAATAACATCATCTAGGTATACCAGGCACTCTAGTAAGTTCATGTCCCCCACTGCACGCTCCATCAATCGTTGAAAAGTGGCTGGGGCACCTGAAATCCCTTGAGGCATCCTCATGAATTCATAGAAGCCAAGCGGACAGATAAAGGCTGTCTTTTCACGGTCCTCTGGGGCCACCGGGATCTGATAGTACCCACTGCGGAGATCCAGCACAGAGAACCACTTGCTCCCGTTTAGGCAGTCCAAAGCATCCTGAATGCGGGGCATTGTGTACTGATCAGGATAGTCCGCGCCTTAAGGTGCGATAATCCACACACATCCTTACTGTTCCATTCTTTTTCCTCACTACCACAATGGGGAAGCATAAGGGCTTCTGGATTCTTGTATTACACCAGCAGCTAACATCTCTTGCAGATGCCGTCTCACATCATCTATGTCCAGCAGGTGCCAGGCGTCGAGACCTCTCACGAAATGGTCTTCCGTTATGCAGCGGATATTGTGCTCAGCTCCTCGCACGCATCCTACATCCCATTCTTTAAAGAAAACACCTGGTCTCTCTGGGCAAGCTTCTCACTGATCTTCACTTTCCATTCAGCTGGCAGCGGGAGTCGCCGAAATCAAACAAGTCAGGCGTTACTCTGTCATTCTTCCTTGAACTCTTGCTGCTGGGTAGCACTGCAGTGTCTGCACAATGCACATAGCCAGGATGCAACTCTGTTTACTCGAATGTCTCTTTCAGACACATTATGAACTTGGACCATTACCCTTCTGGCATAAGCATGGGCTCTAGCGGGCAAAATACTAAGCTTGACCAGCAGTCCCTCTGGCAATTTTCCATCGCCTGGTGCATCCAACATTAATATTTTATTCTTAACATCCTTTCTGATCAGGACCTCTCCTGTAAGGTACACTGGGCATTTGGCGCCAGGATCAGAGACTCAGGATCCTTCTTCCATACAATTCCGACCGGTTCCTCTGGTTCTGTTTTTCAGCATCTCTCTGTGCCTCATAGGCCTTCTTAATTAAAGCCGGAACTCTTAAAGCTCTACTAGTCTTTGACCCTGTTTTCATAACACAACTGTGCCAGCCTTCCGAACATATGAGCATTTGTTCCAATCAACAAAGGGACACCATCATTTGAGTCCAGTGGGGGGACACACTAAGGCTAGGGTCTCTACTTGTTCGGCCTCCAGCCACACGGAGGTGGGAAAGACAGCCAAATCGGATATACCCGGAATAGGGTAGGCCTTCTCACTTAACCCCATACATGCAGTCCTTCTAATGGTTGTAAGGGTACGTCTGACAAATGCTTCTGATACCAATCTTGGAACATAATTGTCACTTAGGAGCCACTGTCTAATATAGCTCTTGTAGACACTCCGTTCACCTTTACAGTGGTCTCCATGGAGGGACCCACTATTCTGGACCAGTCTGGAGAGGCGGTGAGTGGGGGCCTGGGCAACTGACCTTGCCACAAGGGCGTGGATTAGCATTTTGGTGCCCTCACTGGGATCATATAGTGCACCTCTTAACCACTGATTTCTTCTCAGAGCTCTCCTTGTAGCCTATATGCAACTTTGTCAGTGTCTTTTGGGGACTGGCATTCCCTTTCATGTGCCCATCTTTCCCACAATTATAGCAAAACATACTTTTTGGAGTTTGAGCTGGCCGAGGCGCCACACTGGGAGCCAGGGCGGGGGTATTACTAACTGGAAACCTTGGTGCCATCTCTGTCTGCGGCGTGATAAGCATTTGGAGACATCTTGTCAGTTTCTCCACTTCCATGGTCAAGGAATCGAGTTCGGAGCTGTTATCAGCAGGAGATACATGGGTGGGTACCCCCACCCCCATAGCAGATGCAGTCGGATATAGGTCAGGGCCCGTACTTGCAGGCGTGGCCTTCATAAAGGGACTGTTTTTGAATTCCCGGATCTCTCTCAACAGTTCGCCCCATTGTGACATATCTTTTTCCTTGTCAGAGCACTCATTGACTGCCAACCTCTGCCCCTGAACTTCACTTGATGGGTCACCCTCAGTCACTCGGTCGTAGCCGCAGCTATTGGTGCAGGTCCCTCCAGGTCGTCTTTCTCAACTCCTCGAATTTCTCTCATTAACTCATCATAGGAGGGTGGGGATTCCAGTCGATCTGCCAGGTGTAACTGAAGCAACAGCAGTTCTGAGAAGGGGGCAGACTTAAGGATCCTGTCCAGCCTGGTTCGGTCCAGTTCAATCGCTGGCAAACTACCTTTTCTGAGGCATTCTTGCAACAATTTTTCCAGCCGAGATACATACACAGACAACAACTCCCCTTGGTACTGTTGTGCATCTCTTACTCTCCACCATAGGTCCTCATCAGAATCTGGGCTCCCATACACATTCTCAAGGCCTCAAGATAGGCCTGTGCAGTCGCTTCAGGGTTACTGGCCCGTTTAGCACGGATGGTAGCCAGGGCAGGACCTCGGAGGCTCTCACTAACCCTCTTTCGCTTTTCACCTTCCGAGCATTGCCATTCTAGCACTTGGGGGGCAACATAGTCTATCCAGGTCTCCCAGTCATCCTCCCCTTGGGGAGTGGGGAGGTGCCAGAGAAGATCCTCAACCTGGTGAAGAGCGTGACTAATGGCAGGTGCAGAAATAAGGTCTGCATTGGTTCAGCCACCATTACGGGCACTGGAGCAGGAGAGGGTGTTGGGGAGGAACACTCCCAGGTGGCAAGAATAGTTTCTTCAAGTCCTCCACAGTTTCCCTCTCCCAGCAACCATTCAGCAAATTTCTCCTCAAAAGTTTCAGATAGTGGTGGGGGCTGATTCCCCAGGTCTTACTGTCCTTAGTTATCACTCTCCAAGCAGTGAGGGCTCCTCTGGGGTAATGGTCTGTGGCACTTTGGAGCTATCTATGGGATCCTAAACTCTACTAGGGCCAGGAAAGTGTGGGTGAGCAGATTAGCATGCCGACCCACCACCACAGGGTTTTGTAAACCTTCCACCTTGGAAAGTACTCCCTGCACAGTGTCCGTATTGATACCCAGGGGATGTCCAGGATAAGCATAGCATTTGGGGTCGATCTCCTCCCAGTACACCACTCCACCAGCCGGTGCACAGCCACTTCTGTCGGGTACCCATTTTTTCTTAACAGTGGTTCGTAAATATGGCCACTAGAGGACACACAATCCCAGCGGTGAGCCTCCAAGATGTAACCCCTAGATGGCGCTATCCCAGGGCTACTACCCTGCCTGATTTGCCACTAACAGGTTGAGGGCCTGGATCCAATGGCGGTGCCTCCACCCAGAGGTCAGGGTTTGCAATAGTTAAACTAACTTGGTCACAGCCCTCTGGGACACTGCAACCCCTTTCTTCCCACTAGTGGCCCACACAATATATCAGAATTACCTTCACAGTATACACTTACCCCAGGTCTGGTTCCGGCACTGGGACCTCCTGTGAAATGAGATACAGTGCAACAATCACAGTACAGTACTTTAACATAGACAAATACCTCAGGCAGTATAACTTTGCTGAAACAAGCAGCTCTGATTTATTTAGGGGATATAACAAGGACAGGGAAATCAGGTTAATTAGCTTATCACTCTAATAATCTACCTATGGCTCTGTGCAAGGCCTATCCCTATCAGTTACTGTCCCTGGGTACCCAAGCCCTAGTGGCTAGTCCAAACCGTGGCAGCTGGTAGGGCCCTTTCACACAGAGAAAAGGAGAATTAAACAGTCAGCAGTACAGTAATTCCATTTGGATTTAATGTGGCAATTCAACAGAGAGCAACCCTGAATTAGTACTCACGACCTCCAAATAAGATAGGGTCCTTCAATGTCAGCAGGGCTCACTTGAGGTACACAAACCTCTTCACACATCCATATAAAAGAAAGTACTATGCCAGGCAGGCTGCATCTGTATCCCGATCGCAATTACTGCACAATACCCGGAGAACACACAGCAGATTCAGTTCCTGACAGACCGAGTGCAATTTTCAGCAATTCTTCCAGTCTTCTACAGGGTGAGCCTGGTTTCTACTCTTCAGAGATCCTTTGATTCTTTCACAGGGACAGATTCAGTCCTAACAAGCTGTTACACAAGCTGCAGACCGGAACTCTGGGCCTTACACACGTTTTTGACTAAAACTGCACACTGAAAAAGCACAGGGCTCCTTCCTTCTTCACTGCCAAAGCTCAACTGAACTCCAACCGACAAAAACCGGCACTTCCTTTGAGTTCCTCCCAGTTCTTGACTGGATTGGCTGTCACTCACAATAGACTGCTGCTGTTGGTCCAAAAGGCACTGAAGTCTAAACTACATCTCCCAGAGTCACTGCCCATACAATCCTCTTGTGGCTGGCTCAGATTATGAGTCCAAGTTCTGATTCGTCCAAGGCACCATTTTAGAGCTAGCTTACCCCACACTGATTGGTCCAGTTCAGCAGTTCAAAACTAGAATGGGAACTGGCAGACACAGTTCTGACTGCAAAGAAAGCAGGTTAGACAAACTGTAATTTCATTATTACTCTAAATAATTTCTGGTAAACAGTTACATCTTTCAGATAGGTTCCCTTTGCACTCCTAGTGACTGCAAAATTAAGTGAATTGGCAGCAGCTCGAGTGGTACTCAGAGAAGCACACAGTCCCCCCATACAAACTAATTATGTCTGCAAGCAGACAGCTCTTAAAGAGACAGTACCAGAGGCTCTAAAAACACTCACTGATAAATGGCTTAAATGCCAAACACCATTCAGGCTTGGAGCATTCAAGCAAGCTCCTGGAAGTCTTTTGGGAACCCCCATTTGCAGGGGGGTTACATAACCATATAGGAGTGAGGGATAATTCTACAAGGCAGCAAGGAACTATTTTTTTTGGTGGAACAATATTTCAAGAATATTTTTTTAAAGTAGTAAAAAACAGAATTTTTGTTTTATTTTTTGTTATAAAAAGTGAAGTGGAACATTGTATAATTGCAATAAACCACTCCAGGGTGTGGGTTATGCTGGAATTTAACCATGCCTGGTGATGTTTTGTCACTCAGCCTGCAGCCTCATGACCGAAACACACCAGGTGTGGGTAAATCCCAGCATGTCCCACACCCTGTAGCGGTTTATTGCTTAAATAGCCACTGAGGAGCAGGCTGCTACGGAGGACATCTATGCCAGCATTGCTCAATCTGCATCAACAGGTACCAGTTGGTGAGGGAGCTGCCTTACAGCTTAGCCTGCCAGGCAGAGAGAGGGGGGGGTGGAGGGAGAGAGAGAGAGAGAGAGAGAGAGAAGGAGGTAAAGACTTGTTGCCATTCAGGCCTGTAGGGTCTGAACAGCAACTGAGCCAGTGAGAGCCTGGAATCTGGCATGCTAGTCCCTAGCCAGAAGGTGGACTGCAAAGACAGCTGCCTTGGGTTTTGCAGAGATGAGTGGACAGAAGCAGGAAATCCATGCAAACACCCAGACAGATTGATGGAGTGAAAGCCTAGCAATCTGGGAGAGGAGCCAGAGAGAGCAAATGGCAGAGGAGAACTGAGGGATCAGTCAGAAGACAGCAGGACGGAGCATGTATATCCAGCCAGGATTGTAGATGGGGACCAAGGCCTACCAGCCTAAGTTAATCATGAGTACTGAATCAGGGCATCAGATCCTGCAACTAGAGATGTTGTGAAGTTTTAATACACTGGTAAAGTTCAGACGAAGTCACCCAATTCCCCTCCACAGGTAAGTTTGCAAATTTCCTCTGTTCAATGGGAAATTCGCCAATAGTAACTTAAGCACCTTTGCATTAAAAAGGCAACGTTTACCAAAAAAAATAAGTCCTGGTCACATGAGAGACCATCTGAAGGTCACAGGTTGCATTGCCAGGGCAAGAAGTGTGCTACTTTCAGTTTCTCTCAGTATAGTGAGTAAGACAGTGAGACCTGAGCTTGCCACAGGCAGGAGTAGAGTGGCAGAAAGCCACACATTTCAAATGAACTTTTAAGAAAACTTTTATTTCTAAACCTTCCTTTGTTTCTGAACCTTTCTTAATAACTTAATCTTGTTAGTAATTGTTTTTTTATTTTCTTTTTTCCCTTTACTGTTTGCTTTCCATCTGTCTCTCTCTTTTTCTCTTTTTTTTTTTTTTTTTTGATTAAAGTGCACCACCTTTCCCCCGATGGAGCATAAAGTCAGGGCCCATGGCGGGTCTGGGACCATACGCCTGAATCGGGTGCAGTTCGTTGGGGAGCACCTCCTAACCATACATACTGCTTAAGAAGTAGCAGCAGTGGCAACCCCACCTGAGCAGCAGGAGGACAAGAGTGTTGCCCCACCCCCACCCCACCAGTTCTGGGCGTGAGGAGGAGAAGCAGCAGCACCAACAAGAGGATGCAGGTAAAGAAGAGATGGAAGAACCCTGCCCCCCGTGATTGCAGTACCATCACCACCACCACTTCCCCCTGCAGAAAAGCCCATTGTTCCAGAAGCAGCAGCCCTCCAGTGCCGCCCCTACCCCAGGTTATCCCTCGTGTGGTCTTTTTTACAAGTGAACCAAGTGTGGTCACTTGTAATATTTGCTGCAAGTTGGTCCACCAGGGAAAGAAAGGTACCCACCTTGGCACAGGGGGCAGAGTATCCACTTGGTGTTACACTACCAGACATAGTGGGAGGCCAGGCTTTGGGGGAAAGGAGTAAGTGGGGGTGGGGATAGGGGCCCACCCATGCAGGCAGTTGGTAGGCAGACCTGGCATGAGATTCAGCATGTAAGTACCATGGTGGGGTAATGCCAGGCAGAAGAATCAGCAACCTTTGTTCCAGCTCCTCCTCCTCGCCATCGAAGGAGCAGCACCACCACCCACATCACAACCAGCAGGGCTGGCCTCAGTGAGGCAGGAGATGGCTGACCTCCACCGCCAGCTCACTGAGGTCCAACAGGACATTAAAGTTATTCTGGAGAAGCTGAAGAAGGTGGTGGCGGTGATGGAGAGCTCCACCGTGGTGGTGCAGGTGGAAGTGGAGCAGTGTGATCGTGAACTGATCTGTTTTTTAATGTTTTCTATCTTTGTTCTGTTCCCATTTAAAGCGACACCATCAATCCTTTTTGCATTATATTACTTCTAGTGGAAAAATCACATTTGATGATTGCATAACTTCCCTAATATTCACCAATGTTGCCGGTTGTTTTATCCACTTCCTTCCTTTCTTAGTAGACCTGAAATGCATGCTAACGGTGTAATTATACCCAACCTTGTTTTGTTTCAAACCCTTGATCTACTCTTACTGCACATTTTCTGAACATTAGGAACACCACCAAACAGTGTAGCCACTCATGATCAAGGCCACTATTTCTCTGTGATTCTGTGAATATGGATGGAATCACAGAATTCTTATTGGCTGGCAGAATTTTAAACTTCCCGCCAGTGACTCACAAAACTCACGCTGCTAGCGTGAGCAGCATTCAGGAGTTCAGGTGCATATCAGCTGGCATGTAGCCAGCCAGCCTCCCCAATTCAGCAGCAACCCGGAAGAAAGAGCACGCTGCATAAAGAGAAGTCGCCACGCTATTAGAGACCACGCTGCCAGAGACCATGCTAGTTTGCTGCCTTCAGCCCGTAACTCTTGACCCGCTCCTCTCGACCGCCTGACCCCTCTGCATAGAACTTAAAAAAAACATTTTTAGTGCTGCCGCAAGAAGCAATGAAAGGACGCCAGTAACCCTCTTGTGCCTTGCTTACCTCGAAGATCCTCAGGTACCTTTATACATTAAAAAAATACAGTTCATTTCTTGCATTTTATGCAGTAGAGACCAAGTGCTGTGAGTTACAAGGTGTTGGTAGAGTGGGTTTAGATACAAAGACGGCTAGCCCAGCTTCACAGTTCTAAGAGTAGTGCAACCCTTACAAAAAACTCCACGGAGTTGCTTGAGTTGAGGCTCTCAGTTTTTATTTCATGAATCTGATATTAAAATATCCTAAAAAGTAACCGAAGCAGCCCTTGCCCTGAGCTAGGAAAGACAGAGCTGGGTCTAGGCTGTGAATAGATGCATTCCTACTCTGTTATGTTAATACTTAGTTAAGTGGGTCATTCATTTTTTGTGTTCAAATTTAGCATGTAGTTAAAAAGTGAGTGCTCTAACTGAATGAAATAAAGTCCTGTGGCATGTGCCCAAGTTTAGGCTTTTAAGTAATAAAAAACATGGGTGTACATTACAGTGTAGCTCTGGTGCACTACCTCAGTGAAAGTGCAGCTGTGTACAAGAAGCTAATGTGAAACTGGGTTTCAGAAAAGGATTACGTAAGCAAAGGAGACAGGGTCACTCCAGTGGGGTGCGTGTGTGTGTGTGTGTGTGTGTGTGTGTGTGTGTGTGTGTAGCAGGGAGCTTCATTTGCCTGCATTTGCAAAAAGCCAAAGCAGAAGCAGCCTTTTGGGCTTGGGGGTGGGTGGGGGAGTCCGAGCTACTTCTCTACCTTCTGCATACCCTGGAGTCTGTGTGCGGGGGTCCCCGAGCTTGCTGTGTGCCTCAGTTCAAGTCTGGAGAGGGTAGTTAATGTTACAAATGTATGAAGCCGTTGCCTGCAAACTTGCTCTGAGGCACACAGACATCCACACAGCCCTTCAGACTTTGCAGGTGGGGGGGGGGCAAGTCAGAGGAGCCCTAAGCAAGTTCATTGTGCATTTTGTGTTCCCAAGAGCAAGTTATTGTGGGGTGGGGTCATCAAGGGCTGTGTTGATCCTGTGAGAAAAGCAAGCTGACTCCCCCCTCCAACCTAATCTGGTACACCCAGCAAACATGGGCCCTGAGACTTCAGAGGAGGGTGCTTTGACACTGTGTCCCTGAGCAAGTCCAAGGGACTGTGTTGCTTGCTGTGTGCCACAGATTAGGTAGGCCGGGAGTGAGCTTGCTTTTTCCACAGAATAAACACAGCCCTTGATGACCCCTACACCTAAACAACTTGTTCTGGGGTACAAAAAGGGCAAAAAGAACTTGTTCAGGGCTTCTCAGACTTGCTTCGCACCTGCAAAGTTCAAAGGGGTTGTGTGGATTTCTCTGTGCCTCCAAGCAAGTTTGCAGACAAGGGCTTTATATATGTGTAAAACAGAGTCTGTATAACACCCCCCAAAAAAAAAAACTTGCTTTGGGACACACAGAAACCAAAACCACCACTTCAAACCCTGCCTGGCCACACCTGCCTACCATGTTGCTTTTGAGAGGCCCTAGTAATCCTACCTTGAACCCCTGTTTCAGACTACAGTAAATAATGTAAAAATGCAGCTTGGTGAAAGCTCTGTACTGTTACATGATTTTCTGCATGTTACTGTATGCTGGTTTTACTTGCATGCTGGTGAAAATGCAGGCGCAAGCTTTTTTCTGCTGGGGAAAAGCAGGAAAGACCCCTGGATCGCCACTTCAAGCCTGTCTTGACCGAGCCTTTCAGATTTGGTGCTTGAGGGTGGGTGGAGTGTGAGGATCCCTAAGTAACTTTTCTGCCTTCTGCATGCCCCAGAGCGTGTATGATGCACGTGTTTGCGTGTGTGTGAGGGGATCCAAGGATCCTTCAGCTTGCTGTGTGCCTCAGTGCAAGTCTGGAGAGGGTGGTAAATGTTATACATGTATGAAGCCATTGCCTGAAAACTTGCTCTGAGGTACACAGACATCCACATAGCCCTTCAGGCTTTGCAGGTGGGGGGAGGGGCAAGTCCGAGGAGCCCTAAGCAAGTTCATTGTGTCTTTTGTGATCCCCAGAGCGAGTTGTTGTGGGGTGGAGTCATCAAGAACTGTATTGATTCTGTGTAAAAAGCAAGCACACTCACCCTCTCCCCTAACCTAATCTGGTGAACACAGCAAACACAGCCCCTGAGACTTCAGAGGAGGGTGCTTAGTCACTGTGTCCCTGAGCAAGTCCATGGGACTGTGTTGCTTGCTGTGTGCCACAGATTATGTAGGCTGGGAGTGAGCTTGCTTTTTCCACAGAATAAACACAGCCCTTGATGACCCACACCTCTAAACAACTTGCTCTAGGGTACAAAAAAAGCAAAAGAACTTGTTCAGGGCTTCTCGGACCTGTTTCGCACCTGCAAAGTCCGAAGGGTTATATGGATTTCTGCGTGCCTCAGAGCAAGTTTGCAGACAAGGGCTTTATACGTGTGTAACAGAATCTGTGTATAACATTACCCCCCCCCCCAAAACTTACTTTGGGCCACACAGAAACCAAAATCACCCCTTCGAACTCTGCCTTGCCATACCTGCCTACCATGTTGCTTTTGAGAGACCCAGGTAATTCCACCTTGAACCCCTGTTTCAGACTACAGTAAATCATAAGTGCAGCTTAGTGAAAGCTCTGTACTGTTACATGATTTTCTGCATGTTACTGTATGCTGGTGAAAATGCAGGTGCATGTTTTTTTCTGCTGTGGAAAAACTGGAAAGACCCCTAAATCCCCACTGCAAGCCTGCCTTGACAGAGCCTTTATGACTTGGTGTGAGTAGGAGGGTGGGTGGAGTCCAAGGATCCCTAAGCTACTTTTTTGCTTTCTGAGTGCCCCGGAGCATGTATGGTGCATATGTTTGTGTGTGGGGGTTCCTAGGATCCCTGAGCTTGCTGTGTGCCTCAGTGTAAGTTTGGAGAGGGTGGTTAATGTTACACATGTACGAAGCCATTGCCTGAAAACTTGCTCTGAGGCACACAGACATCCACACAGCCCTTCAGATTTTGCGAGGGGGGTCCCCTGAGCAAGTTCATTGTGCCTTTTTTGTTCCCCAAAGCAAGTTTTTGTGGGGTGGGGTTGTCAAGGACTGTGTTGATTCTGTGTGGAAAAGCAAGCTCACCCCCTCCAACCTAATTGGGGCACACAGCAAGCAACACAGCCCCTCAGACTTCCCAGGAGATGGCTTGCACACTGTGTCTTTTAGCAAGTCCAAGAGGCTGTTTTGCTTGCTGTGTACCCCAGAGCAAGTCTGAGAACCAAACGTTTCTGAGATGCCCAGGTACAGTGGAAAAAGCCATCAAGAATGCAGAAAATCCTGTAGAGGTGCAGCTTGGTGAAAGTTCTGCACTTTGCATGATTTTCTGCATTTAACTGTATGCTTGATTTACTTTGATGTTGTTTAAGGCAAATGCTAGAGCTTTTTCGAGGATATCTCTTACAGGATATCTCTCACAAGGGACATGGTAGGCAGGTATGGCAAGGCAGGGCAGGGTTGCAGTGGGGATCTGGGGGCATATTCCCTGCTTTCACCAGCAGGAAAAAATGTGTACCTGCATATGGTAAAATGTGGAAAAATCACTGCACCTAGGGTGGTCTCCAAAGCATAGTAGGCAGGTGTGGAAGGCAGGGTTACAGTGGGGATCCAAGGGGCTTTCCAGCTTTTCCCCAAGAAAAGCAAAAAGAACAGTTATGTAAGAACTTACCGTAACAGTAGTTCAATGGGTCTACGCAACTTGGTATAGTCTTATGCTTATGTGACTTGGATAATCTTTGACTGTTCACCTCTGTATCCATGGGATATACCACCCAGTAGGGGTATGAAGACAAGGAACCCTAGAAGAGGGTTCCACCCCTAGAGGTGCCGCAAGAATGATTCCCTTGGCTAAAGGTACCTTAGGAAGGAGCCTACGGAAGACAGAGACAAGCTGCTGGAGGAGGGGAGGATGGTGAGGCAACAAGAAAACATTTGATGGGAGTAACTAGGAGGAGCTGCCTTTTTAAGCCCAGATTGGGGGTGTGGTTAGTTGCTCCACCCCATTGAACCACAGGCATAGCCTTATAACTCAATGGGCCTATGCAACTTGGTATAGTGTTATGCTTGTGCAACCTGAATAATCTTTGGCTGTTCACCTCTCTATCCACGGGATATACCAACCTGTAGGGGTATAAAGGCAAAGAACCTTAGAGGAGGGTTGAACGATTGCCTTGGTTAAAGGTACCTTAGGAAGGAGCCCAAAAAGAGTGTTGAGCAGCTCATATATGGTGATGAGCATTTATCTGAATTGAAGACCTGAATGTAGATCGGTAGGTGTAGTTTAGTCAGGAGTTTGAGTCATGTAGCAGGAGACAAAGGACATATACAGTATATATATATATATATATATATATATATATATATATATATATATATATACCTAGGTGGCACTATCCCAAGGGCTACTACCCTGCCTGCTTGGCCAGTAGCAGGTTAAGGGACCTGAGTTCTGAAGCGGTGCCTCCACCCAGAGGTCAGGGTTGGTAGTGGTCAAGCTAACCTGGGCACAACCCTCAGGGGACACTGTAACTCCCCTCTTTCTTTACTAGTGCGGAACAATATACAATAATCACTTTCACAATACCCCGATACACCACACGAGTACCCACACTGTTTGCACTTACCACCAGGGCTTTCCTCTGGCCAGGCCCTGGGGATCCCCTTTAAAACAAGGTTATGCACAGCAAATAACAGCAGTACAGTACTCTTGCACAAACTGGAACCACAGTCAAGGTAAATGCAAAAAAAGAGTTAGATCTGACAGGACAACAGGACGTAGCATAAGATTAGAGGGAGGCCGATTAAGGGGTAATTTGCGGAAGCTATTTTTCACAGAAGGGGTGCTGGATGCATGGAACGGCCTACCTCAGGAAGTGGTGGATATGAGTAAAATTCAGTGCTTCAGACAGGCATGGGATAGGCATAAGGAAGCAGTACAGACGAGTATGAATAGATAGGCCATTGACAGAGCAAAGGCCGATAGTACATTTATAAGGTAGAAAAAGAAATGGACAGACTGGATGGGCCTTGCAGTCCTTATCTGCCGTCAGCTTCTACATTTCTATGTTTGTGGATGCAGCAAATGTGACCAGTGACAACACAGTGCCAAATGGATTAGCATGAACCTATATATGTACATCTCATTTTGGGAGTACATCATGTTTATGAGCATGGTTTGTCATTTCTTTCCGGAAACTCAAAACAAGGCAACACAGACTGCAAAGTACATGCCCCATGGTCTGGGGAAAACAACGTTCTCAAGAGGTATGCAGACACTGAACCTTGGTATAAGCAAGGGTGTACAAGTGTACATACCAGAGAAGAAAACAGTTGATGCTGCTACACAGTATTGTGCTCCCCATGAAAGTGATGAATATGTCAATGACAGTACCATCATGTATGGAGACACTGACGAGGAAGACTCTGAGGAAGACTTCAGGTATGATTCTGATGATGATCGGGAATGGACAGTTGAAGATTTCATAAATACTGACCCTGATTCATCAATGAAGACAGTGTTAACAATAAACCCGGTATGTAAGTGTTCAGTGCTCTCTTGTTACAGTCTCTTGCAGCTCTTAGCAAAAACAATAATACATTCCACGGCACTACACGTTAGCCGGAGAACTGCATAACATGTGGTCTGCAGCATTATAGTTTTGAACCCTGTACACGCTGTTTTATGTTTTGTACTGGAAAAGGGAAATCATAATTTGCCTTTATTCACTGTGTGCAATTTCCCTGTCCCTTTCATAGATGTTCCGAACTTCATTCAGATGTACTTCCTGAGAACCAGTGTACATTTATGATTTTTTAGAGTATGTTAGTTGCCCTTCTACAGACATGCTTCCAATGTTTTGGACATTGTAAAGTTGTGCTGCAGCGACTTTTTGGCACTATGGCAGTGCTGGAGCAGGTGTGTGTAAACGGTCATCGGAGGAGATGGGAGACACAGCCCAAACTTGGCCAGCTGCCAGCAGGAAGTCTGACGACCTGTGGAATATTTTTCAGTGGTGGAAGCCCAGTACGCATGCTGAATTTCTTCAAGTATATTAATATGCTGCACATATCATTGCGAACATTTCACCTAATGCAAGCAACCTATTTGATATCTTCCACTCGTATTGTGTGGAAACGGCACCAGGATAACATGTCTAATGAGTTGCACGGAAGGCCAATCAAATTTGGAGGGGATGCCCGGTACTGTTCCCCTGGGCATACTGCCAAATTTGGGTCATATTCCCTAATGGACCTTGTTCGTTCAAAAATAATTGACGTCAAGCTTGTTCAGGTAATCAGTCAATATTTTTTTTATCTGACTGTCTTTGTACTTTCTTTCTATTTTTCCATCATCTTCCATTCTTACAGGTGGGGGTTCTTGGTCAGTCAAAAGTCATGTTATTCCTTTTTTACCATCACACAGAGCAATGAGGTTTCCAGCTCAAATGCTATGGAGCTTGAAAGATTAAAAAGGAGCATTAATACCGTGAAGTCTGCTGGCGTAAAAGTCCAACGTCTTACCACAGATAGACATGTCAGTGTGAAAAAACACATGCGCGAGCAGGAGCCCGGCATTACTCACTGGTTTGATGTCTGGCATGTGGCAAAAGGTGATTATGTCTACCGACTTAAGCAGATAAACACAAAATAGCAACTGAACATGTCTGTATTTTAATATTTTCTATGTCTGATTTGACCATCAAACAGGAATCAAGAAAAAACTTGAAGAAAAATCCAGACAAGCAAACTGTAGAGTGCTTGGCCGATGGGCAAAGCCTATTTCCAACCACCTGTATTGGTGCACCAACTCAAGGGGCGGAAATGGTGACCTTGTTGTTGCTAAATGGAAATCCATTTCTAATCATGTGGTCAACATTCATGTGTATGACAGCAGTGAGTATCCAAACTGCCTTCATGGTCCACTGGAGGAACGGGAGTGGATTGAGAAAGGTTTGTCGTTATTGTTTATTCAATATTTTGCCATATAAGCTTATTAAAATGCAGCATAACTGTCATAACATTACTGCTTTTATGGCATGCCAATACTTTTACACCACTTACTCGTACCTGTCATTCGCTAGTCAGTCCCCCCCCCCCCGGATGGGTACGTTCCCCAGGCCCAGGATGTCATTAATGGGTCCTGGCAGTTCATGGTATGTGTTTGTTCTTGCTTTTTATCCCACCACCGTGCCACTGCAATAGGTGCAGCAGCTGTCTCCACCTCTGCAGGGTCAGCAAAGCACTCTTAGTGTGTGCCAAACCCCTCCAGTTGTGCTGGAACGTTCAGCCCAAACACCACCACCCTCCCTGAGGAAGGAAAGCAGTCCTCTGGATGTTCAGTTGTTACCTCCCCCGGACAAGCCATAAATGACCCGACTCTGTTTGTAAGTGAAATCACTGGTATGTCACGAGCTGTGGCGTTTGGCTCCTGAACTCTCAGGACCATGGTATTGGATATCACTGCGTAATTATAGGTGACTGCTCTCTTGCTTATGTTTATTTTTATTTTTCTCATGTGCAATTTGAAGGAATACATGTATCACATTAATGTTGCACAGTAACAATTGTACACTGTAAACATGGATGCACACCTGAAGTGGCACACTACCATTTGTGTCTGCTCATTCTAGGTAGTAGAGCGTATAAAGAAATGGAGGTTATTGCCTACAACAACCTACTAATGAAGGACATCAGACGACTAACTCCCGCAGAGCAGACGTCATCTCTAGAATCCTTCCACAAGGTTCTGCTTTTCTTTGCTCCAAAACTTGAGCATTTCTTCTATGACAGTATTGAGGCATGGTAGGTTGACATCACATACGTATGACATGCATACTGTTCTTACTTGCTGGTATCACAACTGTATAGAGACAAATAAATGTGGCGAGTAAAATCATACAAAACTAGTTGATAACATCGCTGCTATTGTCTTCATTGACATATCACATGGTGTACTGAACCGCTTATTTGAAGCAGCATATTACACATGGATATTAGCCAATTGCAGTATCTGCTGAGAACGGGTGAAAGTATGCAGCAACCTCCATGGGGTGGGTGAGGTTTCCACAGAAGTAGCTGAACTGCCTCTTTCAATTTTTTGTTATTAATCAAGAAAATGATTGGAGATATGTTCTGATGCTGACTGACTGTGTACAGCCAGACTGCATGGATAATATTTATTCTTTGTTACAGACTGCTTACATCAGCAATGCATTTTAATGAGAATTCAAGCCGGTCTCAAAGAATTAAAAATGATGGACAGAAGCAGTGGACAGTATAATTTCCTAAATCCAGAGGAGGAGCAGCGACAGTGAAGGAAGTAAAAATGCCAATCACATATGATAAGTGCCACAGTTTTACAGTGATAGAGTCATGGCGCATTTAAGACAATGTGGCACAGGAGGTGGCATCCTGGAACACAGCACTGCGATTCAAAAGGGGATGTGAATTTTGGACTGGTGATGCTGAGACTTGAGGCACCTGATCCCACACCTCGAGCCACACCAGTGACCCCTGTTTGGGAATGAGCACAGGTCACCAGTGGTAGTCGGGGTGTGAGAAGAAGGATCAAACATCCTATGGACTGATCTCCTTATCAGGGATTGTGGGTTGCCTGTGCTGACCCGGACCCTAGCATGGGCTGTGTGGTTTGGGGAACAACAGAGACAGTAGAAAAGACAAGCAATTTCATTAATATGTGTGTGTGTGTGTGTAACAATGACAACCATCTCTAATGAAGGCAGAGGAACTATGTTATTACAAAACCACAGTTTTAACATTTTTAAAACAATTTACTTTTAAACAGAGAATATATGTTTTTCAAACACTGGTAATATAGTGGCCCATTTTCTAAGCGCTATAACACCCTCTAGGGTGTGCAGTATTGTGTCCTGTGCGGTATAAGGCACTGTGCGGTCTGGTATAGCACTATACCGCACACCCAGTCAGGTATTATTGCTTACACAATGAAATGCCTCCATATACATTTACATTGTATTTCTTCTGTCATACACAGCATATGTGAAACAGTTTACAATTGAGGTTTTCAAGATGCATGAGGAACATCCCAGTTATCACATGGCGAAAGAGGCCATGCCACAACGTTCCATACCTCCTCCACTTTCGTCACAATTTGAGAAACAAGATAAGGAACTGCTTGTTGAACAACATTGCATACGCTTCAACAAGCCTGGAAATGAAGGTTAGTATTGATGTATGAATCATAACAAGGGCACATTTCCATTTATCAGTAAGGTTACACCCATGTGTATCACCAATCAGAACATGTCGTGGTGTTAGAGGACCATGTTGTATCACTCTGTCATCATTAACTGTACAGCTGTACACAGTAACAATGAATGTAAAGAAAAGCTGCACACACAGATCAGGATACCAGCAGCATGTTTAAAGCGTGTGTTGGTGAGGCAGGTCTCTAGGTACCAGCATATTTATCCATGATATGATGTCATGTGCGCAGTGCTATATGAACAATGGTGGTATCGTGTGGTGAAGGACAATATGGCACAGCTGGAAGCCTGGTATGACACTTTACAGATATTGTTCAATGAAAATGAGCTATGCTCCTGGGTGGTCAGTGGGGGACGGCCCGACTGAGCATCAGAAAGAATGGTCTCTTATGCTCTGTATGCATGGGGACATGATCACAGGCAGCAGATACTCCTGGTGGTGACCGTTGGTATGGCAAGACCATGGTTCATCAGACGCATGCGTGTGAGGTACTGTGCACACATGTGTGGTGCGCACTGCATGTCCGAGGCTGTTGCAGTAATACATGTGTGATCATCAGAGGCAAGTAAACATTAGTACGGTTTTTGTGTCTACTGTGAAACTAACACTGTCACATGCACCAATCACCATCCTTGACATTCAGTGTGAGGTTTCATTGGGGATCAATATGGTCCACTTGCCATACCCGAAACTGTTTTGCACTCTGGGCATATGAACTTTCCAGCATATTGGTGCCATGTAAGTTAACACGGCACCAGCTGATGAAATGAAAGCAACAGTATGCGCAACACTGCTTACAAAAGTGGGAAAGTGGCATGGGTCATGGTGTGTTTCGGGTGCTATTTCTTCTTGGTTTGGTATTTGAGTATGCTGCCTTAAGGCTGGATGGGCTCCACACTGAGCAGCAGACATTGTTAAGAGTGCGAATGCATGTGGCAGTTGCTTAATTGTGTCCTACCATGTCTACAATGTGTGAGTCCCGTCATGTACTCACTTAGCCTCCACTGTGAAATATGGGACCCAGTACCCACACACTCTAATTTCTAATTCAGCATAACAGTGCATTGTGTATTGAGTTGTGTATAATTATGGTACTTCATGACATTGGCGGTATACTGACATAAAGCCCATACCAACAAATGGTGCAATACTGTTTTATAGTGTATAGTGGGATTGTGGTTCTGTATAGAATTCCATACCTTTCAAAATGCTGTTGTACCACAGTTCCAAAGTGATGGAATGCTGTTCTACCCTACTGTGGTACAACAGCATTCTCAAACCGCTAGAGAGTGCATGAGTCAGTTTAATTTTGAAATCAAAATAACTCACAAAACACGTTTTTCAAACAGAACTGTACATTATGAAAAATACAGGATGAGCAACTCTATGCACAACCTGTGTGTTTTGCCACCTCGTGATTCTGATTCCCATGGACCTCTCGAGCTTTGCTCCCGAGGTCAGAGGGAATCAGAATCACTCTGTGGCAGAACACACTGGTTCTGCATAGTTTGCCATCCAGTATTCTCTATGTTTGTGAGTAACAGTCCCACACATTTCACATTAGCAGTTTTGGAAACCATTACGCACCTCGTGCCTGCATCTATGAACAGCAGTTGTCTGACATCACCAGTGCAAGAATATTGAAACCCATCCAGCATCACTGTAGTTTTCACAGTGTCTATATTCGTTATCCACAGGTGCAGATAAACTACAAGCAGCAACAGAAGAGTGATCAACTTCACATTCCAAATACTATACGACAGCGCAAGACAGCATCATGAAATGAAAAAGCATATCACAGCACCAGAAAATACATCTTCCTGTGACTGTGTGACATGTGTAACGGACTATAGGTTGTCATGTCTGTGTCTTCACCCAAGATTATTCCTTGCAAATGATTATTGAACATTACATGGACATTGTTCAGCAACATGAACTATATTTCAAAGCCAATGAAATATTTTTTTTTATAGTTAATCTTTTTATTGAAGTAATTATGAGATAAACAAACATCCTCTATAACAATACTATATAAAGAATATATATGAAGAAACAAGGCAGCACATTATCTGAAAAAAAGACTATTCAATAGCAGTATAATAAGTTTTGGGTACAGATCTGAGCTAGACAGTACAAATCATGTATTAAAAGAACGCTTAACATTTTGTAGTACAGAGTGAAAGTATGAGGGGTAGAAATTGAGAGAGGTGGTGTGAACAGTCATAATTGTACATTATTGTAATATGCAACCTCATTAGAATGCTGCAGAAACCTATATAGAAGGATTGAAGAGTGGTAAAGAGAGAAAAAAAATCTGAGAGAGCAATCAAGAGAGAAGGAATATAGAGAAAAAGTAAGAGAGAGAAAGGGGAAAGTACAGAAAAAGGAAACAAAGAGCAAGACCACCGCAACCAATGAAATAATTGACAATCACCAATGGTACTGAATGTGTTATTTTTTTTATTGTTAGTGAAAAAAAGAAGTTCAAAGACTTTTACTTGTTGAACTGTTACTTGAGACATTTTTCAATTGGAAATAAACAGTTGAACAGTTGTGGAAGCAAAATCAAGTTGCAGCATTGCTTCAATAGTTACTTGCTGCCCTAGGATGAAAAAAAGAAGAATGTTAGACACATAATCAGCGTTGCACTGATAATGTGCTTGTATCTATACTTGGTCATGTATCTATATATGCAATGGTGGTGAGGATAACATTTGTCAAACACCAGCAATATTTTTGTGTGTACAAAACTACATTGAGAATATTGCATTTAGTCTCACTGTATGTCATCTATCCACACAGTAGGTGTACCACAGACAGATACTGCAGTTCAGTGTTGCAACATATGACATACTGATTGACTGAAGCAAGCAGCAGGAACTACCAACACCATAACATCACATGCACTTGCACTACATTCACTTTCAATCCCATTCTTTCCAATAGCAGAACAGCTGACAACAGGAAGAAGCACCCACCCCACCCATTGTGAATCCCGTGGTCACTGGATACATCACGACCAAGGCTCTTACTACCTACACATGGGCTGCCAATGAACTCTCTTACTCTGCCACATGGGCAAGAACCACCTGCTTCACTTCACCCCAAACCACTGCTCACCAGACCATACTATCTAACAACGTCATGACTGCCGATTGCCAAGCGAGCAGTTGAATTCATTTGACTGAGGTGGAGCAGGTAGTTGCTGTTGTTGTTGCAGAGTACTGTTCATGTCTGTGTTGCTCTGGAGGAACAAAGTTGCAGTTGATGATGTGGAATCCCAGATAAATAAAACTGTTCTGCTGCGTGAAAGACATGCTTGACACCGACTGTTGTGGGACTACATGCAATTGGCTCACAATGATTGCTACAGCAAATCAGTACCTACTGTTTGACTATGGTTACGTGCAGTATCTACCTATGGTGGACCTACTGTGTGGTTAAATAACCTACAGTGAGGATAAGTGGGATATCACAAGTGCGAACAATATTTCTTTTTTTCCACCCATTCTTTAACCAGGAGACAGACACTAAGGTGACAGCTTGTTAACAGGTGCAACCTGTTAGCACAGGGAAGTTAATTGACTTGATGGGGGTCACACAGTATGCAGGTATGGGATGTGGTATTGAAACCCAGGTCTTCACATTTGAGTTTCAGAGCATCACATCAGTGCACTACTGCCTCCATTTGCCAATTGTTATCTTCACAGTCATAGCATACTAGTATATCTATACATATATATATATATATATATATATATATATATATATATATATATATTTGTAACCAGTCTTACAAAATTATTCCATGACAAATGTTTGTTGACATTTATTACATTGTCATGACACTGGAAACTCTTCAACGGTTTATTTAGTGATGCTCAAAGTTGTGCAATACATGATGTGAAGGTGACATGCCAATGTTACACACATGGCATGATTCACAATTCTCCTCACAGGGTGCACTGAACTTCTGCCACAAAGAATAGTATGAAGCAGCACTTGTACCAAACATTGAATCAGGAGATAATGACATAGGCAGTGTGAGGGAAATGACAACTGAAAGCACAAAAGTAGACTGATGCCACCCCTATGCCCAAACATGGCCTGCGAAATGGGGCGAGGTGGTAGGTGGCAGGTGCAAGCTGACAACTCTCCAGAATCTGAATTCATAGACTTCTCAGACAGTGACATTTTCAAAGTATCCTTATACCATCCATGGTGGTTGTAAGGGTATTTAGAATATTCATCTCATGGAACTGTCCATTTACAGCAACTTACAAGGCTCTTGGAATAACAAAGTTGTCACTGTGTGTAGTACATGTACATACCCCAACTGATCCCTGGTGGTGTATCTGACCACGTCACTACCATGATATAAGCAATAATATTATTGTTATGTGTCACACAAATACTGGTGGTGTACTGGTTACCCCCGCCACCGAAAATATGCGTGATATTACATAACTCCTTGGTGATTTACAAGTCAGCACCTACACCCAGAATATGCCCGTTACGATGATTATCAATATAACCACAGTGGTGTACCGGTCCATCCGACAACCCTGTTTTGGCAGGATACATGTATGTAACAATGCATTTACACTGTTGGTATAATGGTCATGCACCACCTCTGTGTCATGTAGTATCCCGCATGCTGAACAACATGAAGATGTTGTACTCATCACCCAGTGATAGTTCATTTGCTGGCAGGTGTGATGGTGTGCACAGTGTTGTGGTTGTACTGAGACAAGTAGTGTCTAGGTGTGGTTAAGTGGGTGGGACAATACCTGCAAGGGTGGTGTTGCAGTTCCACTACACCATCAGTGTAACTGAATTGCTGCATACACATAAAAGACCATATCAGGGTGGTAGTATGGACAGGAACACCACTGTGGAGCAATACAATAACAGTCCTCATAACGGGCATATTCGTGTTTGGCAAAGGGACAGGTACATCACCATGGAGAACTGTATTAATACTCATAATAACGAGCACATTCCTGGTGAATTGACCAGCGGAGCAGTAGGAATATGTTAATTAATTATCATAGTACGGTGTATATTTGGGGTGGTTGGAAATATCCCATCCTGTGCATGAATGTGGTGCATGTTTCCTGACATCAGTGCAAGCTGCTGTTTTTGCACATCTGTAGGGCCCTTTGCTGAATCAGTGCCATAATGTGCAGTACGTGTAGCATAATAGCAATGTTTTTGCAGAGAGACACAATGTCGAGTGGTGTGGGAGCAGAACACCAAGAACAATGCATGTCACCTTGCTGGCAGTGAGCACACAGCAGACCATAGGTTGATGGAAACATTGGTGCATGGCACAGGTCAGAGCTATAACGCCATATTCACCACTTTATGTAGGTGCCAAAAAGGGTACCATTATCAGAAACCCTACCAGGAACGACATTAGTGACATTGTTGGACACGCCTTCTCAAATGATAGCCTTGCCACAGTGTGCCCTGTGATGCACTGTAAATGTCTGCTGCTGCCTCCGTACCACACACAGCAACAGTGTGATGTGTTGCAGTGTGGACTTACACCACCTTACCGCTGCTGTCTCTGGATCTTTTAAACATGAATCACAATGCTACACTGTCTTTATCTCCAGTATTTGTAATCTGTGTTGTACTGTTTGCATACTGCAGTGGTACTGTTTTTGTGTTTATTACCATAGTGAATGTACAGTATGTTCAAATCCATTGTTGCAAAGTAGTGTGAAACCAAAAAATGTTAACCTGGTCTCCTAGATGTGTCAGTAAACATTGTGTTACTGCATCTTGAATATGGTGCTTTTCTCAACTTCATATTTTGTGTTCCTTTGACATACTTGCAGTAAATATTACTGATGGTTCCTTAGTTCAACTGTTTTAATAACTCAGGCATACGTTACTCATTCTGCTCTACTTTGATCAGGAAAAACATTGATGTACAGCTCCTTTGTGTACCTCCGCCACCAAACTGATGAAACACAACCTGTTTCCAGTGACATGGACATAGTAATAGTTTCATTTACATGATCAGTTGTTAAAATATTGTAATTCTCCAGCCCGGTGGCACTGAGGGCTGAAGCACTGGATGCCACACCTCGCGCCACGCCAGCAGCCCGGGTTCGGGAGCGAGCACAGGTTGCCATGGGCTGGCAGGGGAGGAGAGGAATCGAGTGTCCAAAGGATTGATCTTCCTCTCTGGGGAGGGGGGTCCACATTGGTCGGCATCTGACTGCCCCCTGGCAGAGGCTGGGGGTTGGGGATGCATGCCATACATTGGGGAGGAGCTGAGGGCAGACACCTGGACGAGGACACATGCAGATGGATGTGCGCCCACAGCCACCGGCATCATTGCACGCCCTCTGTCTCCAGGGAATCCGAACAGGGAAAAAATGGCACCAGTTGTGGCAGCTTGCTGGTCGTTTGGCAGGATGCCCCTGCTCTGAGGGCTCACTGGAAACTGGATCCTGTATAGGTGGAGATAAGGTGGTCTCTCTGTCACCCCACCATGGGGGGCAAACTATGGGGGTATACAGTGTAGCCCCAGGTGTAAGCCAGGAGCGATCTGAATGGTGGCCGGAGGAGGCAGATGCCTGGATGTGACTTGCAGACCGGGGGCCAATGGTGAGAAAAATGACCGACAGAAAAAAAAATACATATTGTAATTCAATCATTACAATACATTAGTAACTATACCAAAGTATGAACAGTTACTTTCATTTTATGTGACCAAATGACCAGTTTCATTAACAGTGGTTGTCAATGACAACATTTGCTAGTATTAAGTACAGTCGTTAGTCTTATGGTTGACAAATATTAAGAGGGGTGACAGGTGTCAACTCTGTGGCACCAAGCAAATGGGTTCACTCTGCATCCTGGGCACTGTGCTTTGTACACCAAGCACAGCTATCAGGAGCAGATACCGACAGGGAGTGTACAAATGTAAATTTGACAATTCCGTCCCGTTTGTGGTCAGTATGAGAAGCTATGCTTGTATTGGACATGTGATTCAATAGCCACGGTGTCAGTACATACACACTGCCTGCCCACAACCGAGCACACCAAGAAGTAACGGATGTGACAGTAAATACATTAGTGAAATGATTTGTACAAAAATACCACATACCATTGTGTGAACTAGGTGTCGTGGAAGCCCTTATACGAGTCCGATGAGAACTTGGCCCTTAATAGTAGTCACTGCACATGCAGACTTAATTTTTCTGTTTTTTCTCCCAGGCATTGCCACACCCAGTAAACAAACCTTCGATACGCCATGTATCGAAGAAGTCTATGGACAAAAGAATAGAAAAAATGACATGCATTGTAATGCAGAACAGCTGACCCTTTCAACTGAAGCACTGTAGTCAGTGACATCACTGTATTTTCTCACTTGTTCACTGCCAACTTCACTCTCTAACCATTCACAACTTGTGACAACAGTGGATAATCAGATGAATCCAAGCCAACAAATCAATTGACGAGGGTCGTGAATGGCTGGTCAATCAGGGCATTCAGAGGATGGGTTTGTGAATATGTAATAATTAAACACAAAAGTAGTGAGTCCACAGAAGTAAAATGAAACAATGATTGGCTTTGCTTCTGTTGGCAGTCAGACAGGTGCTGACAATCACTGTACTGCATGGATCAGTGCCTGTGCTACTTGTGCAACTAATGTCAGTGTGATATCATTGAACAGGTGGAGATAAAAATATCCCTGTTTGTCAGACACAAGATATGCGACAGGGTGGATACTCCTAAAGGGAAGCAGAACATGAGGAGAGACCTCACGAGGTTGGAAAAATGGGATGTGTTTCAGCAGCGAGGCTCTATTGACACTAAGTGCCACATCTGTAAAGTAAGGGGGGAATGTGGTAACAAGCAAGAAGGAAAACATTGGCCTTCTGGTTAAGAGGTGCACAAATCAAATAGCCTACCAAAAGAGGTACTTGGAGCAAGCACAGTGGACACGAGTGAACATGACTTGGCTACTACAAGTGAAAATGGAGGGCGGAGTGAGTGTGATGGAGCAATGTTGAGGCACTGACCAGATAGGGTAGCATGCCACAAACAAGTACCGGTTCTATAAGCATAGTGGTCACTCCTATCGGTGTTCTCAGATGCCATGTAAAAACTCCAACATGTTTGATTTATTTTGTAATCAAATAGTGCCTAGTGATTACACTACCTTGGTGTCTCTCCCCAATGTCACTTATAAGGACAGGAAACAGAACCGGTCACAGTATGGAAGCTGTAAATGCATAGCTAGTAACAACACTTTCTTCATGGTGTACTCTGTTTACTATTACCTTCTTTGTCATCATGACATGACAGATTAATAACAGGGGTAATGACCTTTGACACTGTCACATGCAGATGTGACTATGTGAAATAAATAGCTACAGTCACAGTAGGGCATGTCCACACCCACTGAGTGGTGTTCTACATTGTTACTGAGTCACAGCAAGGAATTACATTTGCCTCACATGCCATGTATTTATTTATTGCATGTTGTGACACAGTATGTCCAGTGACAGTACAAGCATCTTTTTCTGGAGCAGCCGGGGGACGGTGTGGGTATACAGATGGTAACCAAGTGAAAGTGCAGCACATTAAGCTGTCGGTGAAATTTGGAATGAATGTGGGATATTTTGAATGGTAAATGGGGAAATTCCACTACTGTCCAGTCGGGGGCACCTCTTGGCGACACAATGGCTTGCTAGGTAGGTGAGCAGACTGCGAATCAGACGGCCGTGCAGAAGGTCGGAGAACTTGTTACGTCCTCAACTACAGATCATTTGTAGACAGATATTTTCAATATTTTGTAATATAATGACACAACTGCATGGTGTGGTGATAGAACCCACTGCCTTCTCATTGGAGATTGCACTACCTGCTGAGCCACTGACACCGATTTACACTGCAGCCGTGGTACCTGTTTTCCTCTCACCCACTACCCTTTTGAAACTCAAGAGTGACGTGTTTCAGAACTGAATACATCATTTTACATACCACTGATGACACATAAACAAGTCTGTACTTTCCTAGCTCTGCCTTGCTCACAGTACTACACCAATTACAGACCTATCTTACTCCTCCCCCCACTATCTAAAGCACTGGACTGAATAGTGTCGGACCAACTAGTTGAATTCCTGGATAAGTACAATGTACAGTGCCCAGAGCAGCATGGCTTCAGAAAAGGGCACAGCACCACCACTGCACTACTGGAATTTACAACCTTCATCCATGCCACGCTTGACAAAGGGAATTGTGGAGGGGTAGTATTTACAGACCTTACCAAGGCATTCGACACAGTTAACCACCCCCTACTGCTCAAGCAACTGTCCTCCATTGGGATCTCCAGCGATGCCCTTCCATGGTTCACCAGCTACCTTGATAATCGGATCCAGCATGTAAGGATTGCAGGATCTCTTTGGATGAGAAACCGTCCGCCCGAGTCCCCAGGGGTCTATTCTGGGCCCTCTACTCTTCTCCTCTTCATCAACAATCTCCCAGTGCCTGCCACCAAAAATATTACTATACACAGACGGTGCAGTCCTGTTTTCCAGCCACCATGACATTACAGTCCTTGAATCCAGCTGCAGCTCGACTTCAAGTGCATCAAGACTGGTTCAATTCTCATAAACTTGTCCTGAACCACAGCAAGACTAAAGCCATGTCCTTCTGTAACCGTAGAGCAGGCACAACTCTCTGTCCCTCACCATCAAGAACCACACTGGGAACCCCCTGAACATGTCAAGGAGTTCAAGTACCTTGTATCACCCTGATAGTACCCTCTCCTACACTCGGCATATTGACACTGTTGCCAAGACCGCCAATATACGGATTGGACTACTACACAAACACAAGCACTGTATGCCTGCGGATGCCCTTAAACCAGCCATCTACAGCTCTGTCACCTCTATCATTGACTACGGCCTTGCCATCTATGGCTCTGCCTCAACAAGTGCCCTCCGCAGGATTTCAGTTTCTCTCAACAAAGCCTGTACACTACTAACGGGTGCACCCCAACAAACTCACGCCTGTGACCTCTATGCACAGGCCAGCTGGCTACCCCTACTCAGCAGAATACAATACTAGACCTGCTTACTTACCAAAAAGATTCTCCTCGGTCTCATGCCACCTGGTGTTAGCTCACTCCTTACTACCTACAGTGGCACTCAACAAACACGTGGTGCCCAATCTCTAACCTTTCAGGTTCCTAGATGTCGTACCTCCATGGGTCAGCGGTCCTTTATCTATAGAGCCACTCAGTGGTTCAATTCCCTCAATAAAGAAGCACTTTCCTCTACTACACTTGGACTCTTCAAAAGGAATCTCAAACTTTAGCTCACCTCTACCACTCAATGTGACTGCTTCTCTGAACAGAGATCTCTCTAAACACCTCCCAGCTCACTCATGTCTCACAGTCCGCCCTTTTCCAGTCTCATTCCCTCTGGCACCGGGCCTTCCTTGTGACTCCTTTCCTGCTTTGCATCTCCACTGGTACAAGACATTTTCCACCACCATTGGACAGTGGCCCATTAGCCTGCCAACTTCCTCTCCCGGTCACACGCCTGCAATACTAACTGCCTATGGTGCCTTCTATCTCTTATTGCCACCACAGCCAGCTGCCTACTCAAGCTTTATTTTTTCTTTTAGTTGTTTTGGTTGTTTACTGTGCATTCTTTTACTACCTCTGTATGTATGTTGACCCTCATCCTTTGACGTGGAACCTTTGTAAACGAGTAGTTTCTGCTCAAAGGTATTTGTAATCTGAGAATTTAATAAAAAAAATAAAATAAAAAAAAAGTATTGTGAAGAGTGATCAAATGTGCACTCTCACACTAATAACATACCATGCTCTAGTACCATAAGTTGTTCACAAATGGTATATATTTATCCAGTTACTACTTTTGCAGTTGTTTGATATAATATGCAATGCCACATTGCTTTGTCCAACTTCAGTTTTATTACTTGTTTCGGGAGCCTTTAGTCGGTGAATGGAGTATGTGACCCCCCCCCTTCCGCGGACCCTCCACCTCCATTCCCACCCTTGCCTATGTCTGACTTCAGCACCCATACCGTCCCCCTACCTTTGTCCCATTCCCACTTGAAACATCTCACTGTCTTATATGAAATCAACCCTGCCCAGTACAGCATTCCATTTATTCACCACCCTCTCAGTGAAACAGTGCCTCCTCATATCCATCCTAATTCTTCCCCCCTCCATTCTTACACTGTGCCCCATCGTGTCCCTTCCAATCTCAATTTTAAACACCCCTTCAGTATTTTCTTTGTTCACCACCCTAAAATATTTGAATGTATGAATCATTCTCCTACCAGTTGTCCTCATGCAATCCTGACCCCACTTTGAAACCCACCTTCGTTGCTACATTTATCTCCAATCATATTTGCTGAAGTGCAACCTGTCACATGCGTATAACTCACTGCTGACCCAGATACTTCCACAGTGTGCCACCTACCCCTATTTCAGGGTGTGGCACCAGTCCCTCAGCCACTTGTTAAAGTCTTCTATCCCTTCTTTCATCACGGTAGTACAACATGGTAGTGGAAGTACCGCAGAGAATGCCACTGACCACCAAACCTACTCACTGTGCCTACCCAATTCCTGTAACCTCCCTTTCACCACCTTGACAGTCTCCCTTGCCAAGTCGGTTGTACCCATAAGTAGTACTATGTGTGTCTTCTTCCTGCCATTACATACACACTTACTACCTTACTTGACCCCTTTCAGTATGTAATCCCCAAGCAGTAGTACCCCCGCCTTACCCATGTCCTCTAACCCCTTCCCTTTACCATTTCTTCTTCAGCAGTGTCCACCCTGCCCTGTCCCTTCAGTACCCCATCTGCACTCTCTATGTGTTCTACAAATTCCCCTATTGTCCCACCCCAACACTACCACTGACCTGCACCCCCCCCCCGCTCTCTTTACCCTTCTGCCTCCCAACCTCCAGGCTTTCCTCATCATTCCCCACACCGTCACTGCTCTGTGACTCCTCTGATGCATCCACAGTTGCCGATTCTGAGCATCTATTTCCTGCTAGCCCCTAGCTCTGCCCACCTCCATCTTCTCCCTGCCCTGAGTCATGCTTCCTACTACACCCCGTAGCAGTGTACATCTCCTCCTTCTCCCTGCCCTGAGTCTTCCTCCCAGCAGGACATTTCATACACAGACTTTTTCACACTGAACACTGGTGAATACTCACTCATTTCTTGGTTCTTTATCACCAATGGGGCCATCCAGCTTGATGTACTCATGCAAGCATGACATGAGGACATCCTCATCAAGGCACATGTTTTTAAATCCTTGAACATCGGTGATGCAATCTACACCATCCATTTCTTCAAATTTTTCTGATACAGCTGAGTAAAACCAGCAGCATCTATTTTCATGTGGGGTGGGCATTAATTAACAATTGCCACAAGTACACCTGATAGGCAATAAGAAACATTGTATTACATCATTAGATATTTACTTGGAAAACAACATTTGCTAAATTAATAACAAATGGAGACATACATGACATATATGTTTTCCGTGCATGACATTGTCCACCTATTTCAGCGACAGGAGAAAAAGCAGTGCACAGACTGTACCACTGAAAGTAGAGTAGGCCAAGTGAAAGTTGCACAAGGCATAAATACATAGTTCAATGTAGTGTTTTGAGGCCAATGACATGGTCCATGTTTACTGATGTGGAGAAGTAGCCAGGATACGGTTGTGGTAGGGAGGAGTACAGTCCTTTAACGACATCCATAGTTGTGGAAGAATTCATAAAGATAAAAGTAGACACAGACATGGTGACAGAAGGCATATAGCTGTAAACAGAAATAGAGCTGCTAATGGAGTCTGCAGCATGATTGGCGGTCTTGTTGACAGAGTATGACAACACAAGAGCAGTTACATATAAGTGATGTATCAGCAGGAAAGTGACAATGCTGAGTAAAGCCTGCAGTTGTGGCCAGTCAACCTTACTCTGTTGACTTACCTGAAATGCAGTGATGCAGAGGATGTAAAAGGAGATGGAATCACAACAGGGATGTCTTGCTGCCTGAATACCATTAATTTATTTCATAGCATGGCTAAGGGACTGGAGGTGGGCATTGCCTACGTAGATTGCACAAAACCTTTTCAACCTCACACACACACAGAAATAAGATATATAGACATAACGTGATATGGGGACTGGTATAGGTAACAGACAGAAGGAAGAGGGTGTTGTCAAAGGTGGAATGACTAAGAAAGTATGTATGGGATAACTCCAGGTGACAGTCCTCTTTCATGTGTTCATCAGTGACACTACAGCAAGGATGAACGGAGATGGATGCCTGGTTGCAAATCACACTACTCAAAATGTGGCAGATAAAATCACGAGGGACACGTGCAAATGGCCATCACACACACACACACACACACACACACACACTTTTATTTTAAAAATTCATGGTGGGCATGTGCATAGTGAAATCATAATTTCCAGAAAAATAGATCAGGAACGATTGACGCAGCTACAGGCAGACCACAAGCAATATCAAAAACTGCACCTTGACACAAAAGAAGAGCAGTCAGCTATTCAGAAATGTAGCCTGCAACCACCTCAGGCTGACATACACAAAATATGTTTGTGCCAACAGTGCAGCCAATAATGGTCTGGTACCTGGCAATACGGGGCATGAGGCTGATGGCAGTTGGCACATCCACCGAAATTGTATTCACAGATCAGTGCCAAACATATTAATTCCAATGACAGTCAGGGATGGTGGAAGTGTGCTTAGAAGCTGCCTCTGGGAAATAATTGGAGGCAAAATGGGTCTGACCATGTCCCTAGCCTAGAAGTACTAGCTGATAAGATGCCCTTTCATGGAGGTCTACTGGCACCCCTACACGATTGAAAATACTGACCCTATGATATGATATCAAATCCCCCACCCCACATCTCCAGTGCTACCTGTGCTTATATGTACCATTGACAGATCCCTGATACCTCCACATCCATAATGCACTACATTGTTTAAAATTGTTTGCATGTCCCCAAATCCAGATGCTGCCCATATCATGAATAATTACCCACTACGTCGAGGAGTAAAATGTCATGCAACACCATACCACACACCACCTGCTGTTACCGAAAATTCTGTTACATGTTATGTGGACACCACATGTTGATGTTATATCCCTCCCACCATACAATTTCTCCTCATGATGGTCTACTTGCCCCCCTCCCAAGTTTTACATCACTCACCATTCAAAACTGGCACAGCACACAAGTTACTTCAGTGACTGCCAGGCAAACTCAACTGCCATGGAATGGTATAGCATATTCACTTATACTACATACATTGCGGTCACTGAAAGTTCACTACAATGGCCAGCTCAGGAAGAGAAAGATGGGCAGACTGATCGCAGGATACCTTGTTCTAGGAAAAATTATGTTGGAGTGACTGTGGGCCACCACACCCACCAGAGGTGAATTTGTACGATCGGGGGGGGGGGCACAAGAACAAAATGTGGTGGATAAATAACCAATGTGAGAGCAGGAAGCAGAGTGTGACCACTACAGCAACAGGAGGGTGTGTACTTTCAGACATCAAAAGCCTGGATTGTGAGCACTATACCAACCTGAGAAACGGTTGCATGAAATGGATCGCAGATAAGGGATTGCTATAATGTGCGGTACAGTGGCCCACAGCTGCCTTCCAAAATGCCCTCCAGGTGTGCACAATGTTTGGCATACAACACTGGTGGCCACAAGCAACTGGACTTTGACACCGGGATCATGCAAGACAGCCAGCTAAAGGGCATCTGGAACATATGTCCTTTTGCACAAGCCACTGTCTTAGGCAGCTCGACCCTATTTATGCCCCCACTTTAAAAATGAGCAAATATATCCTGCAGTCTGGGAGGCATTATCAAAAAAAACAAAGGATCACCACCATGGGCTGTCAAAAGCAGTACAGATTTTCATATGCTACCCGGGTATGCTACATACAGAATAATACGGCAAGAATGGGCAGTATGCAGAATTCATCCCCAAAAAAATATTTCAATATGTGGTACATTACAAATTTGCAGCAATGTACATAGAGTGTGCCAAGAAAAATATGAAATGTGGGGTTATTCCATTCATGTATTGTAAACTGTTTGGGTCAATTTTTTGACAGCTGTCAGGATGCCAATAATATTTCATTAACATTCAGACAGCTCCATAGCATCGATCTCGCTGCTGCTCCTCCCTTCCTCGGATTCATCAGAAACAGAAGCCCCAGGATTAGAGGTGGCTGCGAGGGGTTCATCACTGTAAGGAACAACATGAAGGACTGAGTTGCCAGCTCTATAGGACAATGCCAGCAACTCGTTCTCCTCATCTGAAGACATGATCAAACCAGTGCTCTCTTGCTCCCGCTCTTACACTGACGGATGCCTACCTAATGACGTCATCAAGAAGGACATTTATGAGCAGTCAGGGATGCGCAGAACGAAAGTAAACAGAATAATAGCGGGCACAAATTAAGAATGAAATAAAGAGTAACTGAATAAATGGAGAATGAAAAACGCTGCACAGAACAGAACAACTAAAGGTAGGGAACACAAAAAAACGCATGATGTACCAACAGAGGACAAATTTTGCATATGATCTTTAAAGACTATATCAGTCAAACAGTTATGCATGCACTTCAGGGTCCATAAACAGTCACACACTCTGGGTACCCAGATGGAGAATGGTGGGCTAGCCAGGAACATTGCAGCTGGTTGGGGCCCTGTGATGGAAGAAAACAACATGCACAACACATACTATTTGTAATCCAGAGCCGGAGGGCTCAGTTTGTGAAAAGAAAACAACAAGACAATCAGATGACACACTTTTAGATTAGGCTGCTGTTGCAGGGAGCTACTCTAATGATTACTCATGATACCCAAGACTAGACACAGGCTGGATGAAAATCAAAACAGCAGGTGGTTAATCTGGAGTGTCAGGAGAAGCAAGGCCCACACGAATCGTCGAGGCGTAGTTCCTGTTCAAGTGTGGAGCAGGGGGCGATCCCCAGGCAGGTTTCTCATTCATGGCTTTCTCTGTGCAGTGAGTAGTCTGGCTGGACCAGTGTGGCAAGGCCCAGGCCAAATGGAGACCAATTCGGATACAGTCTGTTTTGGGCTAGATACAGCTTCCAGCAAGCAGAACACAGTTCACACAGTGGAGGACCAAATCATGACCCACTTTCAATACACAGCACATTTACATGTAAGGAACTTCTATTGTACCAGGCAAACCACTCTCCGGTCACGATCGCAAAGTCTCAGCACAAACCGGGGATTCAAAAGCAGCTGGAAATCCTGACAGGCCAATAGCATTCAGCAAAATCTTCAGTCTTCTTCATGTTTGAACCTAGTAAAAAATCAGTGGCTTACTTCATTCTCACAAACTTGTATTTAGTCCAAAATAATTCTCTTCTCTCTCCCTCTCATGGGCAGCAGGCAGACATGCAGGCCAAAAACTCAGCCCTTTCACAGTTCTCCCATGCAAAACTACACAGAACTACTTGCCCAAATCACTTGAACTGTTCTCATTTCACTTCCTAGCTCAGAACTGACTGAAACAGCAAGCAGCTTGGGGATTTCCCTCAGATTCAAAAGATTTGGTTGGCTGATCTGTCTATCAGTCACAACAAAGGCCCCCCCTTCAGGTGCAAAAAGGCACCAAAAGCCCAAAACTACAATTCCTACAGATTTTGACTCCAGACAGCTCCTGTAGTCTGGCTCCATTTTAGGTCCCACCAGACTGATTGGTCCAATTCGGCAGTTCTGAGCCAAAATGGTGGGGATAAACAAAACAGTCCTTGCTGCAAAAAAGGCAGGTTAGACAAACTACATTATTATTACTACTCTAATGAATGATCAGCAAACAGTTACACCTATTAACGGGGCTCCCTCTGTGCAATTAGCAGTGGCAGAAATGGAGCGATTACCTGGCAGCCTGGGCAGGACTCGAGCATGACAACACTCAGCCCCCTCCCAGATTAATTATTACTGCAATCTAGGCAGATCTTAAAGCGACAGTACATAGAGGCTACACAGGCACTCTTTGGCAATAACGATTAACTGCTAAACGCAGGACAACAGCCGGGCAGTGAGCATTTAGGCAAGGTCATGGAAGACTTTTCGGGAACCCCCATGTGTAGGGGGGTTACATACACACACATATATATATATATATATATATATACACACACACAGTGGCATTCCCCCAGGATGAAATCCATATATATGTGTGTGTGTATATATATATATATATATATATATATACACACATACACACACACACACACATACATACAGCACAATAATAAATATACACAGGTCTTCCATGTAGGATGAAAGAAACAGTTAGTAGTGGCAGTGGTGGTAGGGTAATAACTGGAGCAGCTCAAAAAGGATCAGGAGGAGAACACAAGAGGAGCAGAAAGTAAATATGAACGGGAGCCAGAAACACCAGCAGACAGTCGGACGACATCCCAGGAGCAAGGCAGAGCAGTGCATACTAGTCCAGCAGGAAGTGCTAGCACAAATGGAAAACAGCACGAAACAGTAGGCTGAAGCAGTCCACGCTGTACAGGAAAGGGATCTGAGGGTGCAAGCGTCAAAGCCGAGAGGAGGCAAATGGAGGAGCCGGCAGCAGGGAAAACCTCCAAAAAAGAGGTACGGATGACACGGGGAGGGGAAAGACAGCAGAGGAAAGAGGATGGCTGCCTGATGAGCGGTAGCAGAGAAAAAATACAATGGAGCAGGAGGAGGTGGGGTGAGACAGCCCTGGGGAGGGGAAACAAAGACAGGAGGGAGCAGAAAGAAACACGCAAGCCATGGAGCAGCAAATGAAACAAAGGAGGGGAGGGACAACTACAAGCAGCAGGCACCATGCGCATGGGAGAAAACAGAGAGAAGAGAATGGGAAAGACAGAGAGAAGCGTGGGGGCAGCCAGAGGCAAGACAAGCAGAAACACAGACAGCAACAAGGAAAAACCAAGAGAAAGGAGCAGGGAGATGGGGTGGCCGACAGAGCCTCTGGCTGCAATGAGATGCATTTGATGGGAGTAACTAGGAGGAGCAGCCTTTTTAAGGCCCGATCAGGGGTGTGGTTAGTTGCTTCACCCCACTGAACCACAGACATAGCCTTACAAATCTTCGAGAGACTCTCTTGCAGCGGGTCACACCTTAGAAACTACAACTATCAGACGACAGGACCACACAAAAACATTTTTGCTAGCAGTCTATCTGTGGCCATCCACGGCTATATAGGGAGGACATCAACATGATGACATTGCTGTGGATGCCCAAGATAGAATGTACAGTGGGGGGAAGGTGTTAGTGTAAGGTTTCCATGTGGTCCTGGTGCCTGATGGTTGTCATTCCTAAGGTGCAACCTGCTGCAACAGATTCTCTTGAAGAGATACTGTTACCATAAGTTCTTACAAGACTTCTTTTTGTTTCTCTTGGGGGAAAGTTGGAAAGCCCCCTGGATCCACACTGTAACCCTGCCTTCCACACCTATCTACTATGCTTCAGAGGCCACCCTAGGTGCAGTGATTTTTCCACATTTTACTGTATGCAGGTGCAAGTTTTTCCTGCTGGTGAAAGCTGGGAATATGCCCCCAGATCCCCACTGCAACCCTGCCTTGCCATAGCTGCCTACCATATCCTTTTTTGAGGGACATTAGTAATCCTAGTATTAACCCATGTTTCAGACTGCAGAAAATCATGTAAAAGTGCAGCTTACTGAAAGTTCTGCACTTTTACATGATTTTCTGCATTTTTCTTGTAAGTTGCTTCAATCTCAAGTGGTCTGCAGCTTGGTAAAAGCTGAGAAGTGCCTGGATTCCCATGTGAACCTGCCTTGCCCTACCATGCCACTTATACTGGGGTATGCATCAAGCTGTGTTGAACTGAGTGTATCTCAGAACAAATTTGCCGGGGAGGGGGTCTTGTGTACTGTCCGCAACCAACTCCAAGTGTTTGTTGTTGTGTGCATCAGAGAAAGTTGTTGGTCAGAGGAGTTGACAATACGAAGCGCTAATGTAGCAGTGATACTCCCCTGCACATGTACTCTATGGAGGCAACCAGGGACAGAAACCTGCAAACTTGCTAAGGACCACACTGATGCCAACCCTCCACCCAAACTAGCTCTGGAGCATGCAATAAGTAACAGAGACCCTCGGACATGCTCAGGGACACACAGTGTGTAAGGCCCATACTGCAGATTTGCTCTGGAGCTGCACTGCTTTGTGCTTGCCTCATTGTGCAGGGGGGTGCATTACACACTGCGTGTTATTGAAGAAGTCCAAGGGTGTCTGTCCCCCTGTAGCAATTGCTTTACTGAAGTGTTTCTGCCCTGGGGATGGTCAGGATCTTTCTGTTGCCACCTCAAAGGGGATGTGGTGTGGACTGTAACTGACATGTTGCTGTGGCTTGGCATCCCCCCTTGCTCTGGTACATGCAACAAATGGAGACCCTCAGACTTGGTCTGGTAGCTGCAGTGTGTAAGGGCCCCCAATTGCAAACTTGCTCTGGGGTTGTGCATTTTTCTATGTGTTCCTACTTGTTCTGTGGAATATGTAAAGCAAAATGGCTCCTCAGATGCAAGGGGGCCTTACAGGCTATGTCGCTGACCAGGCCAGTGACTGTGTGGAAGTTTACTTTGGAGCAAACCACAAGGTACAGAAACCCTCGGACTTGCTCAGGGCCATGCAGTGTATAAGGCCTTCCCATGTGAAGTTGGCTCTGGGACTGCAGTGCTTTCTGTATAACCCAAAGAAAATTTTCAGGATGGGCCTTAAATACAGAGTCAAGGAGCAAGACCTAAGGTATGTGTTGCATCTGATTGTTTCAGACCTGTTTTCAGTGTGGATTTCGAAGTCATGTTGAGTATATTCTCTATGGCTGTGTAAATGGCTCTGTGGCACTAGGTAAGTCTGAATGTTGCTTGTGTGGTTGACAAGTCAGGAGAGGGATACTTGCCATGTAGTTGTGGGCATGTAGGATGGCTTACTTGCTGCTGCCATTGCACCCGAAGAATGGTGACTGTAGGCTGCCCTACTGCCATCATACCTAGAGGATGGGAGTCGTAGGCTACTGCCGCCATTGTACCAGGAGGATGGGTGTTGTAAGACTGCTGCCACAATCGTACCTGGAGGATGGGAGTTGCAGAATGTTGCTGCCATTGTACCTGTAGGATGGGAGTTGTAGAATGCTGCTGCCATCATGCCTAGAGGATAGGAGTTGTAGACCACTGCTGCTATCTCCCCTAGAGAATGATGGCTGTAGTCTGTTGATGCTGTCATACCCAGAGGTTGGGAGTCATATAATGCTGCTGCCACCATACCTGTAGGATGGGAGTCATAGAATGCTGCTACCACCATACCCATAAGATGGGAGTTGTAGATTGCTGCTACCATCATACCCAGAGGATGGGAGTCATAGACTGCTGCTGCCATCATACCCAGAGGATGAGAGTCGTAGACTGCTGCTGCCATCATACCCAGAGGATAAGAGTTGTAATACTGCTGCCACCATTGTTCCTGGAATATAGGAGTCATAGACTGCTGCTGCCATCTCACCTAGAGAATTGAGGCTGTGGTCTGCTGCTGCTGCTGTTATACCCAGAGAACAGGAGTTGTAGACTGCTGCTATAATACCTAGAGAATAAAAGTCATGGACTGCAATACCATTTTTCACTTAATGCATTCACTGTACAGGAGCTCTTTGAGAGTTCCACCACTTGTGTCCTGTATACTCTTAACACTGCATCCTGGGCATTTCTAAGCAAAATCAAGCCATAGTCAACATGCCACAAACAAATGCGAATACCTCATGAACCATAAGTGCTGCACACAAAATATGAGCAGTAAAGTTGTTCAGCACAAAATTACCTTTCCAATGGTGCTATGCAATTAATTATAAGCTATTTCTTTTTTTTCTATATTAATCAAAATAGCAAAAGAAAGTGTTTTTTTGCAATAAAAAGTCAACATAAACCATTTTTGTCAGGAACATATGTAACATATGAACACCAAATAAAGCAGCTATACGTTAGATGTAGGTACAAAAGTACTTTTGTACTAAAAAGCAATTATTCTAATATAAAACATGTATTTTTTCCCATTTTATTCAAGATGCTTAGGTGAGGCTTGAGGGACAAATGTCAGCTACATACACCATCCCATAAACAAATGTGAATAACTCCTAAAGTATACGTGATACACACAAAGTATCAGTAGCAAAGTTGTTCAGCACAAAATTACCTTTCTAATGGCGTTATGCAGTCAATGCCAATCGATTTGGTTCACACATAACACAGAGAAATAGTGCTGATGACCTAAGAAGTGTCCAGGGCACACAGGAAGTCTTTGTCTGCCAACTAGTGCTAGTGTTGTCGCCGCTGTTCGTGCTGGAGGGGAGGCGTGTGTGACCTGGCGCTGGAAGGTCCCCCCCACGCTAGCTGAGTCTGAGGTGCCATGGGCTTTGCAGCTCCGGCCGGCCTCCTCGGCAGCTCGTTCGCCTAGCGAGAGGTTTGATTGGGTCCCGACCTCGCCGCTGTTCTTTGAGAGACCGGCCACCCTCCTACTGACATTTACTGACATTTCCAGCTTCTCCTACCTCAATCTGTGCTCCAGTCTAGAATCCGGATGCTGTCCACGCCACGGAGCATCTCGCCTGACCGAGTGTAACCGGGGTCCCCCGCTACCACACCGCTGATCTCCAACCTGGACTTAGACTCAGGCTCCAGTTTGAATCTTGGCGCCGAACTAACTGCAGCTTCCGATTGGTCCCTGGCTGCTATGACGTTTTCTCCTGAGGCCTACAACTGGGTGAGCTTGCCCCAACTCACTCAGTGCTAGTGTTGTCACCACTGTTCGTGCTGGAGGGGAGGCGTGTGTGACCTGGTGCTGGAAGGTCCCCCCCTGCGCTAGCTGAGTCTGAGGTGCCGTGGGCTTTGCAGCTCCAGCGGGCCTCCTCGGCAGCTCGTTCGCCTAGCGAGAGGTTTGTTTGAACCCTCCCACCCGCCCCTGTTTGTGTGCTGTCCCATATCCAGTTTTGACCCTGCCTCAGCGAGGACCTCACCCAATCAGTTTACGGGGCGGTCCTCCCTTGCATTCCTAGTGGCTCTGCTGCTGACTCCCTCTATGCAGCCCATCCCTACGCTCAGCCCTCCAGTCAGTGCTGTATCATGGTCTCTTTCCTCTGGACTGCCTCTCCCCTAGACCATCTCCCCTGACTAGGCTGGTCTATTGGTTTTTTGCCTGGATCTTTACTACTGCTTGTGTATTGCCTAAGTTTTTACTCACATCATTGTCAATATTTGTTCTCTACTGACGGGACCTTGCTGATTTTTTTCCAGCCCTGCGTGCATGTTTGTGGTATCTCCTTGACACTTCTCCCGGGTGTGTTGTCTGCCCCCTACAGGATGCTGGCCCCAGCAGGTCCTGACCCAGGGTTCTCCCTGTTCCACGCAGCCACTTCCCCCCCTTTATCACTTGGGGCACACTGCGGGCGGTCCCTCTCCTGTGAGTTAATTGATATCTCCCCCCAAACCTTCCCTTGGACCCCTATGCCTCAATGCTGTCCTATACCGCCCTGTTCTTCTGGGCCCCTTGCTCCCGGCCGTTGTCCTCGCCTCCGGGCATAATCTCCCAGCCAGCATAACTCCTACAAAGAGGCACCTCCTTGGCTCCTCTCAACACTGCTACTGGCGGGTGATATTGAACCGAACCCAGGACCATTCAACCTCAGAACAGCCCCACAGCTTGGGGCGTGGGCAAGGGCTTAAGAGTAGCACACCTCAACATTCGGAGCCTGCTACACAACCGAGACGAGCTGGTCGTGTGGATGGTTTCACAAGCCCGACATCCTCGGCTGACCAAGACCTGGTTAAAACCACGATCCCTGACTCTGCCTGTAGTCTACCTGGGTATGAGTTTACTCGACTGGACAGAGTGGGGGTAAAGGGGAGGCTTACTGATCTACCACAAGCGCCACCTCAACGCCTCCCAGTTGCCATCCCCCAATCCTCAGGTCCCGTGTGAGTAGCACCTAATGCATACTCCTACTTGGGAACACCAAGAAATTGCATCTGGTGTGCACTTACAACCCACCCAAGGGAGGACTCCTGGTCTGTCCCACCTCCTCGACTCCATCGGTCCCAGTGTTGGGGACAATGAACTCCTCATCCTGGGGACGTCAACCTCAACTGGGTTGGAGGCAGTTCAAAACAATATGAGGCCTACCGCTACCTCCTCTCATTAGCTTATCAGGATACCAAATGACCTGACGGATCCCCGGTCCCTGCTGGACTGGATCATGTCAAATCAGCCAGATAGAATCTCCTCAGCAGGCACTTTGCCGGATTCTATCTCCGACCACTCACCAGTCTACTGTGTCTGGAAAATCGCCCCCAAGATCCCTCACAAAATCCTGCACGTCAGGAACTACTCCAGGTTTAACCCCGGGGAGTTCCTGGAAGACCTCTGGCTTACCGACTGGTCCGAGGTGTATGCGGCCACTGACCCCTCAGTGGCTACCTCCTCATTCATCACCACCTTCCGGATCCTGCAAGATAAGCACGCCCCCATGGTCACCCGTGGGGTGAGGGGGTCCGCCACCCACTGGCTACATGGGAATCTCCTGGCCCAGATGCGGGAGAGAGACAAGTGCTGGGATCACTTCCAAAATTCCAGTGATCCCACCTCCTACTAAAATACAGACACCTGAGAAACTCTTGTAAAGGCCATCAGGGCTGCAAAGCGACTGTCCATTTCCTTCTGTTCTGCCAGCAACCCCAGAATTTTCTGGAAGAGCATAAAATCTATTGTTAACGGATCCTCCCGACCTGGAGTGTCTGACATGCTCATCAATGGGGTCTCCTGCATGAACCCCCATACCATTGCCAACTCCCTCAATACCCATTTCACCGACCTCTCCGCTATCTTGGCTCCCCTCTCGTCTAACATGAACTGGCCCCCCTCACTTCCCCCCTCGGCTTGGAGTGAGGGTCACCCCCGGGCACTGTTCAACCTCAGGGAAGTGACTGTGCTGGACACCCAGAGGCACCTGGCCGGCCTCTCCCAGCACTCCAGTCCAGGCCCAGATAACCTTGAATCAAAGCTCCTCAAGCTTGGAGCCACTCACCTTGCCCACCCTGTAGCCCACATCTTCAATCTATCCCTTGGAAAGGGTACCTTCCCCGATATCTGGAAAGAGGCCAGGATTGTCCCGGTTCTGAAACAAGGCAATCCCAAACTTCCGGACAACTATCGCCTATTGCCATCCTTTCATCCCTCAGTAAGCTCCTGGAAAAGGTGGTGGCCGAACAGATCTCGGAGCACATCCAGTCCAAGGAGCTGCTGTCCCCGGCTCAGCATGGGTTTCACAAGGGTCACAGTACCACCACTGCCCTAATCTCGGTCACATCTAAAATAAGATCAGCCTTGGATCGGGGCAACCTCTCCGGAGCCATATTCATCGACCTGTCCAAGGCCTTTGACCTTGTCAACCACACTTTGCTCTGCTCACAACTATGGTCACTCGGATTTTCCCCTCTCGCCATGAACTGGATCACGGGCTACCTGCATGGCAGAACCCAGCGGACCAGTTTCAACAAAGTCCTCTCTGAGTCCCATCCAGTGTCCTCCGGTGTCCCTCAGGGCTCGGTATTGGGCCCTCTCCTCTTTTCCCTCTTTATCAACCAGCTTCCCATGGTGACCTCCTCCTGCAGTGCCACCCTCTATGCTGATGACCTGGTGATCCTGGCTCACGCCCGAGACGTTGCAACTCTAAATAGAGCTCTGTCCGAAGGCTTCTGCAGTGTTCAAACCTGGATCACCAAGAACAAACTGGTCCTGAATCTGAAAAAAACTCAGGCCATGCTCTTTGGCTCCTCAGCCAGGCTCAAAACCTCGTCGGCCTTGTTAAAGATTTCCTGTCCTGACGGATTCCTCCTCCCTGTAGTGAACTCTGCCAAATACTGGGGTCACGCTTGACCCCAACTCGACATGGGTAGTCACCTCCTTAATATCTGTAGGCAGTTAACTGTAAGCTGGGCCTGGCCTACAGGGCCAAGTTCAACCTCACACCCGTGGCCAGACTAGCCCTTGCGAAAGGCGTGCTTCTCCCCTTCCTGAGCTATGGACTGCACCTATTCGCCTGCTCCCCCCAGACTCACCTTGCACGGTGGCACACGACATGCAACAACATCTGTCGCTTTGCACTTGCTGTCCCCCACCTCACCCATCGCTGTGAGCTATACGATAAACTAGGATGGCTCTGCCCCGCGAGGTACCTGGACTTCAGAGTGGGCTGCCTTACCGACAAAGTGGTCAGAACCAGCACCCCCCGGGAGCTGGCCCTGCTCCTGCCACCATCAGACACCTCTACCTACCACCTTAGGTCCAATGTCCCGGGTTGCTCAAGGTCCTCCCTCCCGCACCCTCATGGGTAGCGGGATGTTACTGTGTATAGTACCAGGCTCGAACTCCCTTCCAGAGCAGATCAGGTTGTCGCCTCCACCTGTGCTTTCCATAACTCCCTCCGGGCTTCCTGAAACGTGCATCTGCTGCAGACTGTCCCAAGCCCCTAGAGTATTCCTCTACACGGATGCTCTTCCGCTTCAAAGCTGCCTCCTCTGACACTACCCTCGATATCTTACACTGCACTCCCTGTCTCGCCCATACACCAGGGCACCTGACCGGATATATTGTCCACGCCACGGTTCCCTGGTCACTGCCTCTCTCAATTTGTCTCTTACGTGAAATGTGCAAATGCTTTCTGTTGTAAATTTGTGTGTGACCCACTCATCCTGGGGGTTTGTTACCTCAGCGGATATAAGTTGTATTATGTTTGTACATATCCCCTAGACTATGTTACTCTCTCAATTATGTTGTTAAGCTGTACTTACTCGCTACTGTATACAATCGTCTGTATCCTTATGTTGTACTCTCCCGGGTCGTTCCTGAAAATAGGTATAATACTTGTCTAGTGTACTTACCCGGTTAACAAAAGCTAAAATAAAAAAAAATAAAATAAAAATAAAAACTGAAGTCATTGTGGGAGACAAAGAGGATGATTTGGTCGCCACCTACAGGCATTTCCAGGAGGTAATGAGTCAAGTTATCTCATCAGGAAGATTGGAACAGCCTGCTAATTTTTTGTACCTTTGATTGTGATTTAAGTATTTTACAGGCGTAACTGCCTGCATGATGTCTGCCACACCACTCGGCAAGAAGGCCAAGATCTGCTACACTTCTGCTAAGGAGTGAGCCCTTCAGTTCAAGTCTGAAGGCCTCTAGGAAGATGGAGGAAAACTTTTATGTCCATGCTCTAACCATGACCTGGATCATACAAGAAAGGATCCATAGAAACATAGACTCTGACGGCACATAAGGATCGCTTGGCCCACCCAGTCTGCCCATTTCCCTACCTATTGTCTAAGCTGCAGATCGTAGTTGACCAACAGCCTACTTCTTCCTAACCCCCACCTGAATTGCCTTATGCCTGTCCCATGCATTTCTGAATTCCCCCACTGTTTTTGACCCCACAACCTCCTCAGGAAGGCCATTCCATGTATCCACCACCCTCTCCATGAAAAAATACTTCCTCTCATTGCCCCTGTGCCATCCCCCCATCTTCATATTGTGCCCCCTTGTTCTTGCACATCTCTTTTTCTGAAATATGCTACCCTCTTGGACTTTGTTGGTTCCCTTGAGGTACTTGAAAGTTTCTATCATGTCTCCTCTCTCCCTCCTTTCCTGAAGGGTATACATATTAAGCTCCTTTAGTCTTTCTTTGTATAGCTTCTGGTGCAGATCCTGCACCATTTTAGTTCCTCCCCTGGACTGCCTCCATCCTGTCTATGTCCTTGGAGATGGGGTCTCCAGAACTTCACGCAGTACTCCAGATGCGGTCTCACCAACTGTCTGTACAGAGAAATAACAACTTCCTGCTTTCTGCTGGTGATGCCTCTCCCTATGCATCCCAGTATCCCCCCAGCCCTCCTTACTGCCTTCTCATATTGCCTGCTTACCTTCAGGTCATCTGATATGACTACCCCCAGATCCCTTTCCATTTTTGCTGTTGCTAGTACCCCCCCCCATTGTGTATTCTTCCCCTGGGTTTTTGTTTCCCAGGTGCATTACTTTGCACTTTTTGCATTGAATTTAAGCTGCCATATTTTTGACCATTTCTCCAACCTTGCCAAGTCCCTTCTCATCCTTTCCATCCCACTTGTGTATCAACTCTGTTACAGATCTTTGTGTCGTCTGCAAAGAGGCATATTTTTCCTTACAGTCCCTTTGCAATGTCACTTATAAAGACATTAAAAAGGACCGGTCCCAGTACTCAACCCTGCAGTACCCCACTAATAACCCCTTTTTCTTTGTAGTGGACTCTGTTTACTATTACCCTCTGTGTCCTGTTGTCCAGCCAGTTTTTACCCAGGCTACCACCCTTGGACCCACTCCCAGGCTGGCTAACTGGTTTATTAATCTTTTGTGTGGGACTTTGTCAAATGCCTTGCTAAAGTCTAGGTAGGCCATGTCGACAGCCCCTCCCTGGTCTACTACTTGGTCACCCAGTCAAAGAAATCTATTAGATTTGTCTGACATGACCTTCCTGCTGTGAATCCATGCTGCCTTGGGTCTTGTGCACAGCTGGCCTCTAGGTACTCAACGGTTCTTTCTTTCAGAAGTGATTCCATTATTTTCCCTACTACTGAGGTCAAACTAACAGATCTGTAGTTTCCTGCCTCTGCTTTGCTCCCACTTTTGTGAATGGGAATCACATCCACCCTCCTCCAGTCCTCAGGTACCACACCATCTTCCCATGATTTGTTAAAAAGGGTAGTCAGTGGTGTCACTAGTTCTCCCCTTAGTTCTTTTAGAATTCTGGGGCGAATCCTGTCAGGTCCCACTGCTTTGTCCACCTTCAGTTTTAGGAGTTCTTTCAGAACCTTTTCTTTTGTGAATGGACTGGTATCGACCCCCCTATCCAGAGTGCTTCTATTGATTGGATTAGGTATCTCCCCCTCCTCTTCTTTTATGAATACTGAGCAGAAGTATCCATTCAGTATCCCTGCTTTTTCACTGTCACCCTCACCTTTATTAAGCATCATTATCCCTCCCTTGGTCTTTCTTCACTCCCTAATGTACCTATAAAATGTTTTATGTGCTTTCTTAACTGAGTTGGCTATATTCTGACTGCCTTACCCGCTTCCTTCTGCTTTAACTGGTACAGATCTCTGTCCTGCTCCTTCTGTGTTACCTTATACTTGCTGAATGCTATTTTTTCTCCCTAACCTTCCCCGCCACCTCTTTTGAGAACCGTAGTGTTTTTTTCCTTCATTTTGATTGGTTTATTTGCTTCACACAAAGGCTTGTTGCCTCTGTGATGGCAGTTTTGATGTTTCCCCATTGTTCTTCCACCACTCCTTCTTGCCCGTTTGCTAGTGCTTTTCTTAGGCACTCTCCCATTTTACCAAAGTCAGCCCTCCTAAACTCCTGTACCCTCACTTTTGTATGGCTTGACTCTACAGCTGTGTTTATCATGAACCACACTGTTTGGTGCTCACTTGTTCCCAGATGGCTACCCACTTCTAAATCTGAGAACCTCTCTCCATCCCCATTTGAGAGTACTAGGTCTAAGATTGCTCCCTTCCAAGTGGGTTCCAACACTCGCTGTCTGAGGCATGCCCCCTGTAGGGCATCAAAAATGACCCTACTCTTGGATGTGCCTGCAACAAAGGTGCTCCAGTTAACATCTGGCATATTCAGGTCCCCATCAATAATGTCTCCCCTTTTTCTGCTATCCTAAGGATGCCTTCTATCATTTCCTTGTCCATTTCCTCCCCCTGAGATAGAAGTCTGCATACAACTCCTGTGTGGATTGTGGTGGCATTTCCTGTCTCCAGGGCGACCCACAGTGCCTCCTATCCTCCCTGTTTACCATTTAGATCCATTGCTTTGATCCCTTCCCTTATGTAAAGAGCGACTACTACTCCTCTTCTACCCTCCCTGTCCCTCCTGTAGATTGTGTACCTTGGTAATTTGACATCCCAGTCATGGTCCTCTCCATACCATGTTTCTGTGACTGCCACAATATCCAGGCATTCCTCTTCCATCAAGGCCACTAGTTCAGGAAGTTTGTTACCCAGACTATGGGCATTGGTACTCACTGCCCTTCATTTTTTGATAGCCTAACCCCTTTTAGCCCCTTCCCTGTCCTTGCTGCCTTTGCTTTTTTCTCCATACAGTAAAGGATCACTTGATAAGCCAGAAATACTTGATCAGCCAGAAACATGCCAGGAATAAGGAGCGAGTTGCCTGGGAAGGAAAGCAAACAAAGCAGGTGACCCTAACCAGCAGTTTCAAATCTGCAACTGAAGCATCTGTTGCAAGAAAAGAGCTCATCATGGATACATTGAAGGCTTGGAGTGCTGCAAATATCCCATTAGAGAAGTTGGATCAGCCACAGATAACGGAATGGATGGACAAATATGTGAAGGGGATTATTTTGAGCACTGCCAAAAGCAGACACCCTGAGGCAGATCTACATCCTGAAGTTAAGAGATCAGCTTGATACAGACCTTAATACAGCTGTGGCAGGGAAATCACTATCTGTCATACGTGATGAGAGTACCGAAGTGCAGGCACGGTGCATACTCAATATCATATCTGTACTGGAAGGGGGAAAGACATTCCTTCGCAACACTGCAGAACTAGAAACCATAATCCATTCAACAGTGGCTCAAGTTATCCTGAAGACTCTACAAAGTTATAATATTGAGTTTAAAAATGTTGTGTACTTTGTCAGTGACAGTGCTTGTTACATGGTTAAATGTTTCAACAATGCACTTCATGGGGTTATTGGGGACCATGCTGTGCATGTTTGTTGCTGGGCACATGTGTTGTTTCTTGTTTGGGATACATGACTGCACCACTTCAAAAGACTAAATGAACTTGTTTCTTTAGTAAAATACACCTTTCAGCAATCCACAAAATGAAAGAGAGAGTTCATTACATTTTTGGAGGATCAGGATGTTCCAAGGGACTTGATTGCTTTGCCACCAGTTCCATTTCTTACAAGATGGAACACATGATTTGCAGCTGTGGCATACCACTCAACACACCTGCAATACCTGAGAGACTTTTTTCAGGGAGGATGCTAGTGATGCCATGTCAGTTAACAATCTGAGGACATTATTGGAGGAGTGGTATGAAGAGTTCCAAGCACAACTGGTGTTCATTTCAGAGAATTCAAAGGATATTATTGCTGCCATAGAACATTTGCTGTCTAAGGAGAAACTTCTTGGCTGGCTTGGTGGCACTGAGAGTTGAGGCGCTGGACACCACACCTCATGCCACGCCGGTTAGCCGGGTTCATGATGGGGTTGGCAGGGGAGGGATAGGGTGGAGCATCCAGAGGACAGCTCTCCTCTCCCTGGGGAGGGATCCAGGGTTGTTCTGTGTCCTAGTGGCCCCGATGGTGATTGGGGGCATTGCAGGAACACCAGCCAATGTAAGGGGCAAAGTGTAGCAGATGCCAGCAGGGCAGCTATGCGCAGGCATCATTATCTGCCACACTCCTGGGGGGGGGGAAAACTAAGAAAATCCCTTCCTTGGGGATAGGCAACAGCACCTCATCCTGCCAAGCCACACTCCAGCACCGGGCTTCTCTCCCCACCAGGCTGACCACCCAGAAGGCACATTGGATTACAGATAGAGCGCCCTGGGTATCTTCATATGACACACTGATGTCAATTAGGAGATGGTTCAAGGCTGGGATGATGAAAAATGATGGGTTTGGTGAGAAGACACAAATGTACCTGTCTCAACTGAGGAATAAGGTAAGAGATGAGCACATTAAAAAATTCAAAAATGCTTTCAAGTCAGTTTAGAGAAGCTGTCAAAACATCTGGACTCAAACCCATCTGTACCATTTTTGAAGGCATGCAAATAATAACCAACTGAACCTCCCCAAACTCAATAAGGACTTTCAGTTGTACTGTCCAAGTATCCCCATTTTCAGGGTACATTACCACAAACCTGGTAAAATAGGCTCTCAAACAAAAACAAAATCAGTTATTGAGGACAACAGAGGACTCTGAATTTAGTCCCTAAATGATAGGAGTCTTAATATTAGCAAAACATCTGAACTAGAGGTATGTCTGAACTAGAAGGATAATGATATCTGCACAATAACTGAAACATGGTGGGATAGCCAGATCACCTGGAACAGAGACATAGATGGTTACACGCTGTATACAAGGGGTAGCCCTGATAGGAAAGGTGGAGGCATGGCAATCCAAGTTAAGAATTCTATTAACAGCTTCAGAAATAGTTCAGGTAATATTAGTTTAGACACTGAATTACTTTGAATAACAGTTGACACCTACCAAACAAGGAAGTTATGCATCGGGGTCTATTATAGAGCACCAAGTACAACTGTCAGAATAGGTAACGGTATACAACATGATACAGAAAGGATGGTGGACATAGATGATGTCATGATAACTGATGACCTTAATCATCCAGACATAACCTGGATCAATCATACATCTAAAATAGGTATTGAAAGTCAATGTATTGATACACTATTAAATGCAGGGCTACAATAAATAATATACAAACCTACTATAGGTAATAATACACTTGATTTATTTATTACTAACATTGGAGAATAAATTAAGAACATAAATGTTAGAGAAAACTGGGTAATTGTGATCATAATATTGTTGAGTTTACTCTAAAGAGATCAGTACATAAGAATGCAGGATCAACAGTAATTAAAACTACGGTAGGGCAAACTTTCAAAAAATAAAATCAGTGTTGCCACACTGGAATTGGGAATTGGCATTTAGACATGAGACTGCTGAGGAAATATGGAATATTTATTTATTTTATTTTATTTATTTAGTTTTTTGTTGTCTGGGTAAGTGCACTAGGCAAATCCTGCCCATTTTCAGGCACGACCCAGGGGAGGGGATACAGATGAATGCCAACTGACCTTGAACCAGATGAAACTGTTGGAGGTATTTTTAATGAATGAGGGAAATTTGGCCAGGACACCGGGGAAATTCCCCTACTCTGCTGGCGCGCTGTGGCCAGTAGAGGGCTGTGATAGCTCTGCTGCATGGCAGAAGCTCTGCAGTATTGTGAGAAGATGGACGCTAGCACAGAAGCTCCTGCTAGCATTGCTCTACAGATTGTTTCGGAATCTACTGTTTCTGCCTCTGATGATGGGGCTTCTAACCTGGAGATGCTGCCAGTTGTTCGGGGGAGTTAATCGGTGCGTTGCCAATTCGGGAGGTATCCTCTGCTATATCTACAAGTCCTGTTTGTCTTTTCTCTACTGCTGGAACCTCTGAGTCTGCATCTAATGTTGTTCCTATGGACGGATTTTTGCAAGACGCGCTTCCGGTTATGGCGTTGGATGGTTCGGTGGCTTCGGAGGTTCGCGCTGTTATGGATCACCACCCTTCTACATCTCAGGTTTTGAGACACCAATTTGGCTTAGCAACACAGGATTCCGATAACTTTCAGGACTGGTCGACGGAGGACTCCTTATTCAAAGCTGGATGGACTCAAACTGCTGTGGGGACTTGGGTTCCTGATCCTGCCTGGAAACCTGTTACACTGCTTCCATCTAAGCATGCCACCTCCCTGAGCTCAGGTATTGATGATGGTTCTTCTGCTACATGTGATATTAATGGTGTGCACCTACTAGTGAAGGACCCTGAGGCATTTTTTGGCCCCAGTACATCCTCGGGGGGGGGGGATCAAGGGATACTGCTGCAGCACATCATAGGATTATTAAAGACAAGAGCCCTGAGCTCTTTAATCGTGTTCCTATGGTTGACTTGTTCAAAAATAAGCTTGAACAAGCTCCCAGGAGGAACACAGTTAGACTAAGGTATAGAGGGGGTCTAGGTACCCATCCTGATAGATACTATGTAGCTAACACCCTGCTTAAAGGCTCTATGTCATTTATTCCTTCGGATCTGTTTGCACTAAATACATGTTTCTGGGGAGGACTCCTTTGATGTTAGTTTTAGACTTAATCAAAGCTTAGAAAAATTTTGGGAGAAGTATTCTGTTTTAAAAACTACTCCTTTATGGCTTCCCTTTTTGGCCATTCCTCTGACTAGGCCACAAATTCGATATATCACTATCATGTTCAGGAATGAAGGGGTAAGTATAAGTGACATTTACCACTGGCTGCAAAAACGCTGTGATATCTTTGGCCCCCTGAGGCTTTATTAGACTTAGAGGGTATCTGGACTGGGGGCTGGAAATTCAAAGTGAAATTGTTTCAGGTAAATTCTGATATTATCCATCTCACAAACAGTTTTTTTTTAGGGAAAGATAGAGGAGTGTGTTTCTATAGTGGTCAGTCCCGGGCCTGTTATAAATGTGGCTCACGAACTCACATCAGTAGCTCCTGTGACATGATGAAATGCTCACTATCTGGGGGGTATGGGCATTCAATGGATCTCTGTGAGAATATTTTTCAGTGTAACTTGTGTGAGGAGAAAGGGCATGCCTTTCATCAATGCCCCTGGGCTAAAAGAAATAGAGTTGAAGGATGGGATCATGATGACTTAGTGATTCAGGCTCAAGTTAAATTACAAACTCCTGTCCTTAGTCAATCTGCACCAGTTCCTGATACTCATCTATCGGCAGTGACGAACTCAGTATCCCTTGTGGATGACTCTGGCCCTTCTCTAACCTCAGATCAGAATTTTGAGAAGGATGGTGTTTCTGACAGGCCCACTATGTCCCCCCCCCATTTTTGAAACTGTTAAGGGACGAAGATTTACTAGGTCTTCACTGGAAATCCCTACTCCCTGTCCTATTCCTACCACTAATATTTTTTCTCCCTTACAAGATGATCTTGGGGACTCGGATTTGGAATCTGTAGATCAGAAATAGTCACGGAAGATGAAGACAGTAAATCCACAGAATTGGCTAAGGAAAAAAGGGGTAAAAAAGGAAAAAAAAGGAAGGCTAGTAACAGCTTGAAATGAGGACTTTGCTGAACACTTGTTTTTTTTTTTTTTATGGCCACTTTACGACTATTATCCTTCAATGTTTGCAGTTTAAAGTCATATAAAAAACAACTTTCTATTTTGGCTTTTTTTGCAACTCTCCCAGTGGACATTATCTTTGTTCAGGAAAGTCATCTTTCCTCACTTGCTGAGGTGGACATTATCAAAAAAAGATGGCACTGGGGACCTTCGTTTTGGTCTTTTGGGCTGGAACCTGCGGATGGGATTGGCATTCTCTTTAAATCCACCCATTTTCATATATTTCGACTTCTTGATATTAGTCCTGGTAGAGCCCTAATTCTGGATGGTCCCCTTGGAGACTTCTCCTTTCGTCTCATCAGTATTTATGCCCCACAAACTAAATCGGCTAGGGTTGCATTATTGGGGAGATTAAGCCATTCCTCTTTACTAGAATGCATATTATTTGGGGAGGGGATTTTAATTGTACCTTGGATACCCCTTTGTCTGGAGTCATCCAGAAATAAATATATTGTGATTCTAATGCTTTGTCACAAATTCTGTCTGGCACTAGTATGAAGGATGCCTATCGTACATTACATCCCAGGGGTAATGGTGCTACCTATCATAGATTTATTTATGCCACAAGAATTGATATGTTTTTCTTTTCTCAACAATTGCATCCCATTCATTGTAGATCTCAGCCTTCAGAATTCTCTGATCACAATAATCTTTTTTGTGCCTTCAATTTGCATTCTCTCCCTCCCAAGATTTTTTCAAAATATAATCGCTGGAGATTAAATATGTCACTTCTTGACAGTCCTTCCCTCCTTTCCCAGATTGAAACCTTTTTTGCTTATAGAGACTCTGTTTTTTGTGCTTACACCAATTTACTGAGTTGGTGGATGGATACCAAAAGGGAACTAAAACAGCTTATGCTGTCTTTTGGAAAAGCTAAGGCTAATTCTAATTATTTGCAATACCTTCTTTTACGAAGCCAGCTATATAAGCTAATGTCCTTTCCTTCTAAGCATGATTTGACTTCTCAAATTCAAGCTTTGAAAGAACAGATGAAATCTTATCAACATGATAGAGCAAAGTCCTTAGAACTGGAATTTAAATTTGGAACTAGGAACACACCAGCTTCAGATCCCTTTGAGGCCTGTAAGCAGCGACTGAAGACCACCCTTATGACCCAGCTTGTTTCTCCCATTGACCTCTTGCTTAACAAGGATTTGGAAATGTTAACACTTGTTCAACAATATTTTGGTGATTCTTTTCAGGATAGGTCTGACCAACCTTTGCCTGATTTTTCTAGTTTCACTGCTCCACTCCCTCAAGTACCTACCTCTCAAGTAGCCTCATTACTTTAACCTATTTTTTCCCAGGAAGTAGAAAAAGCTATCTTGCAATTAAGTAAGGGTACTTCACCGGGGTGGGATGGTATCCCTAATGATTTTTATAAACTTTTTCTTTCCTACATGATTTATTTTCTGCCGAAGGTATTTAATTTTTAGTTATTCTCTTCTACTTCCCAGTCAGGGTTTAGTACCTCATTACTTTTTTTCTTATATAAATTAGAGAACAAAACTTTATTATCTAACTGGAGACCTTTGAGTTTACTGAATAGCAATTATAAAATTTTGGCTAAAATCCTTAACAATAGATTATTATTGGTAGCAGATTTTCTTATACTTCCAGCTCAAACTTGTGCTATTCCACACAGATGCATTCAACACAATTTATATGTTTTAAGAGACTAATTTGAACTTAGTCATGCAGGTCAAATCTCAGGATATATTGTTGCTTTAGATCAGGCTAAAGCATTTGATAAGGTTAAACATATTTATTTATTCTCCTTACTTTTGCAGTATGGTATCCCAAAGCCTTTTGTAAGGTGGATCTCTATCTTATATGAGAGTGCTACTATTGTCCCCATGGTTAATGGTCTTTTTGGTACAGAGATCTCTATATCTGTTGGAGTGAGACAGGGCTGCCCATTAAGTCCGCTTCTGTACTCTTTTGTTTTGGACCCTGTGATCAGACAAATTGTATGGGACACTAGTATTATTGGATTAGCACCCTCCTCTACTTTACCACTTGAAAAAATAACTGCATATGCAGATGATGTTACTTTATTACTTAAAGATATCCCTTCTCTAACCACTGCACTACAAATATTTTCCCATTTCGGTATCAGAAGCACAGCTTAATATGAACAAAAGTTTTATTTTTTTTACATCCTACACCTTCAGTTCCTTCTGATATTAGGGGCATTCTGGTTGTTTCTTCTCCTCACAAAATTCTAGGTATTTGGTTTGGGGCAGGAGATTTGGCCTCCTATAATTGGGAGAAACAACTATATGTCGGGGAGTTTAAGATTCGCCGCTGGAAAGGGTGGAAATTTGGGGGGGGGAGGGTTGCAATTATTAAAAAAATTTTGTTACCTATTTTTTTGTATTTAAGTTATGTGTTTCTACCTCCTCTTCATCTGGAAACAAGAATTTTTAGTCTCTTTTTTCAGATGCTATGGGGTAACAGATTGAACCCTGTCCATAGGGATATTACTTATCTTCCTATTAATAAGGGAGGGTTGGCCATGATTAACCCCATTGTTTTCTACCACTCCTTGTTTTTGTTTGAATCCTTTTCTTATCTCTGGTCTCCTGCCACTATGTCCTGGCAGTACTGGTCCCAGTTTTTATGGTCTAGATATTTAAATAAATGGTCTCTTTTACCCCCAAAAATCCTATTGTCTGACTCTTTACCATCTTATGGTATTGCTACTTTGAAAAATTACAGCAATGGAAAATATCTTTTCCACACTTACTTACTTTCTCCAGAAAACCCTTTTACAGTTTCATTGTTTTTGAGGTTCAAAAAAGCGTTCTTCTCTTTCTCGACTGTGTACCCTCTAAAATGTTTTTTTTCTCTCAGGAAGTTAACAGATTTTAGGATGCCCCCACATATTTGGGATATTGTCTGGCTCTCTATGCAAGGTAGGTTAGGGGTCAGAGGTAATTTGAAATACAAACCCACTACAGAACGATTCTGTTTACAGCCTACCTGTATCAATTGCAAAGAAACTATGGTTCATTTTTTTGTTACTTGTCCCTTTAGTCAAAAATGTTGGCAGGACGCTGCTGTACATTGGAACTTACCCTTTTTAGTTAATATTTCATATCAAACCATAGTTTGGGGTGATTATACAGGGATTTGGTGTTTATATCACAAAAGTACCTTGAATGTTTTCTTTTCTTTCATACAATATTATTTATGGCAAGCTCGCTGCCAATTTGTTTTACAGCAACAAACAGTATTATTTAATACCATGTTTTTGCAAATTGAGGATGGGTTAGCTTCTGTTAAAACGAGGGATGCTGTTAAATTTTCTAAATCTAAAGTTGATTCCTTTTGGCAAAATTTCATTTATGTATAACTGTTGGTAATCCTGTTTTCCTTTTTTTTTATGTGTGATGTTGATTTATTATTCATTTTGTATAACATCATACTTTGGTTGTTTCTGTATTTCCTTTTTGTGATGTTATGTTTTTTTCAATAAAACTTCCCCTATTCTTTTCGATAAGTGCCATGGGATCTTAAACATCCACCTGAACTACCACCAATCCAGGCAGATGGGACCTCGGTTTAACATCTCATCCAAAAGACAGCACCTCAGAAGTGCAGCACCCCTCTCATGCTGCACTACAGTGACAGTACTGGGATATTAACCCAAGTGCCAGATGTGGGAACTGAACCCACAGCCCTCTGATCTCCCAGCCTCAGAGGCGAGTGTGCTACCTACTGAGCCACTGACACTGACAATATCTTCAAGATCAAACTATTACAGATAAATGACAACTTTGTGTCCAGTAAGCAGATGTATAACAACAGAGGAAAAAAAGCCAGTGTGGTGTACTAGGAATGATGTAAGGCAGTGTAATGAAAAAAAGAAAGCTTTTGATTTAATTAAAGAAAAACACAAATGAGGCTTCTGAGATGGCTTATAGAAGGGAATCAAGAGTGTTAAAGAAAATGATTAGACAGGAAAGAAACAAACTTGAAATAAATATGTTACATAGAAATGACAAAGGTAAAAACTTTAACACCTATGCTAATAATCAAAAGAACAATAATTCCTAAGTAGGGCCATTGATACATGAAAGCCAGGAAATTAAGGAATCTGTGAATATGGCTTGTTTATTCAATACCTACAGTACTTCTGTTCTGTATTTAATCAAGCTAAAGCAGAGAATAATACTTTAAAAGGTCATAAATATTCAGACTTAGTCATTGAGATTAGTCCACAAGAGGTATTAGAATCATTAGAATAAATCCGAAGGGCCTGATTTATTACATCCTAGATTTCTTAGAGAATTACAGAACCTTATGCTGTAGCCGCACCGCTAGCATTTTTGTTTAATGCATCCTTTTCATTAGGAGAAGTTCCACTTGATTGGACAACAGCTACCATTGTACTGCTGTTTAAAAAGGGGATAAGGTGATATTATCTAACTACAGACCCATTAGCATGACACTTGTGGTACATAAAATGGCAGAAAGCTTCTTAAAGTCCAAAACAGAGGAGAATTTAAATATCATTAACTATAAGGATAATAAACAGCATGGCATCAAGCAGAATAGAGCGTGCTTTACTAATCAACTGTAGAACATAGAACATAGACTTTGATGGCAGATAAGGACCGCTTGGCCCACCCAGTCTGCCCATTTCCCTACCTATTGGATAAGCTGCAGATTCTAGTTAACCAACAGCCTACTTCCTGCAACCCCCTACTATAATTACCTTACGTCTGTCCCATGCATGTTTGAATTCCCCCACTGTTTTAGACCCCACAACCTCTCCAGGAAGGTGGTTCCATGTGTCCACCACTCTCTGTGAAAAAGAATTTCTCACATTACCCTGAGCATGTCCCCCAACTTTAAATTGCACCCCTTGTTCTTACACATCTCTTTTCTGAAAGATGCTACCCTCCTGGACTTTGTTGATTCCCTTGAGGTACTTAAAAGTTTCTATCATGTCCCCCTGTCCCTCCTTTCATCAAGGGTATACATATTAAGCTCTCTCAGTCTCTCTTCATATGGTTTCTGATGTAGACCCTGCACCATTTTAGTTGCCCTCCTCTGGACTGCTTTCATCCTGTCTATGTCCTTACGTAGATGAGGTCTCCAAAACTGCACACAGTACTCCAGATGGAGTCTCACCAACTGTCTGTACAGAGGGATAACCACATCCCTTTTTCTACTTGTGATGCCCCTCCCTATGCATCCCAGTATCCTCTCTGGCTCTCCTTACTGACTTCTCACATTGCTTACCCACCTTTAGGTCATCTGATATGACTACACCCAGATCCCTTTCCATTATTGTTGTTGGTAGTACCTCCCCTGCTATTGCGTACTCTTCTCCTGGATTTTTATTTCCCAGGTGCATTACTTTGCACTTCTTTGCATTGAATCTAAGTTGCCATATGTCTGACAATTCCTCCAACCTTGCCAAGTCCCTTCTCACCCTTTCTACCCCCCCTTGTGTATCAACTCTGTTACAGATCTTTGTGTCATCTGCAATGAGGCATACCTTTCCTTCCAGACCCTCTGCAATGTCACCTATAAAGACGTTAAAGAGGACTGGACCCAGTACTGAGCCCTGAGGTACTCCACTAGTAACCCCCCTTTCTTCAGAATGTGTTCCATTCACTATTACATTCTGTGCCCTGTTGTGTAGCCAGTTTGCTACCCAGGCTACCACCCTGGGACCCACTCCCAGACTGGCTAACTTGATTATTAATCTTTTGTGAGGGACTGTGTCAAATGCCTTGCTAAAGTCTAGGTAGGCCTTTTACAAGAAGGGTAATAGTAGCTTAAATAATAATATTCCAGTAGATGTGCTCTACTGAGACTTCCAGAAAGCTTTCAATAAGGTAACCCATAGCTTATTATTGGAAAAGTTAGTTAAACTAGGAGTAGACAGTAGGCTGGTCACCTGTATCAGGAATTGGTTAAATAATAGAAAGTAAAAAGTTAGGGTGAAGGGCTCATATTCAAATAGCGGTGATGTGACTAGTGGGGCATCCCAGGGCTCAGTCATGGGCCCTGTATTGTTTACACTGTTCATTGGTGATCTGCATCACAATATTGAATGTTGGGTAGTAAAATTTGCCGACAATGTGAAGTTAGGTGAACCTGTAGATACAATAAATAATATTGCCAAGCTGAAGTCCAACTTGGAAAAAGTGGAAAGATGGGCCAAGGATAATGGAATGATGTTTAGCATAGAAAAGTGATCGATACTACACACTGGAAAAAATAATACTAAACAAGATCACTGTCTTAATGCTACTGTTTTAAATAAGGTCGAATCTGAAAAGGATTGTGGGGTATTTATAGACCAGGATCTGAGTTTTAATGTGCACTGCACCAAACTAAAGCAGAGAACAAATTCCATAATTAGTAATATCAAGCGAGCATTTATAAACATCTGCAGCCTGTCTACTGCCTTTATATAGATCGTTTATCAGACCTCATCTAGATTATGGCTCTCCATTGTGCAGTCCACATCTGAGGAGGGAGGTGGCGAGGGTCGAAAGAGATCAGTGAAGGGTCACAAAAATGATGGGGTGAATGAAGGGATTAAATTATGATACTAGGCTAAAGAAATTTGGACTATATAGTTTAGAACAAAGAAAGACTATTTGTGACCTCCTAATGATGTATACATTGATGAAAGATGATGATTTATGTGAAGAACTAAATATACAAATCCAGGGTGAATCTGAAGGTCTGAGAGGACACAAACAACAAATAAAGTTGGAGAATGTAATTAAAAAAGGAATATGTCATTGTTTTAGACACTGAACAGGCAGGATTTGGAATAATCTTCTGAAAGAAATAGTGGAAAGTCAAAACGTGAATATATTTAAAACCAGATTAGATAACTTTTTGCTGGAAGGAGGAATAAGTTGGACCTGCTGATGTGGGGGGACAGATTTAATGGGCATTTATGCCTTCTTCTGTTCACTACCCAGTATGAATAATAAGACTGCCCTTTTGAAGGACTGGGAGATCTACACACGACAGGATGTGCAGGAACTACCAGATGTGGGATCTTTTGATCTTTACCAATACTGGCTTTCGATGTCGTCACTGGTACTGCTTCTAACTAAGGCAGCCTCTTTAGGCCATCTGGGTCCCAGATTCCAGTGCAGATGTGGAGCGGTCATTTTCTGTATGTCACAAGCACTCCAAATAGGCAGCTAACAAAGCATCACAAGCACTCCAAATATTTTCTGTATGTGGACAGATCTTAACTGACCAACGGAGAAACCTGACTGTGGACAATTTTACATTATTTACAATGTTGCTGTTTAATAAGTAGACCCACATACAATCTGATCTCTTGAGCTTGTTTGTGATACTGTAAATTATATTGTTCTTGTGCAATACCGTAAAAAAGTGGCACTCCACTGCAGCAAAATGTCACTTCCATCTGCAATATCGATTTACATATAAATAATATATTTCATTAGTTTGTGTAGCATATGTAGCCAATCACCTGTACTGAAATAGTTTTTCTTTTTCTTTTTTTTTTTTTTGCATGTGTGTATGTCTTTGTAAATGGCATTCAAATAAATCACTCTAATTGCTAATTTAGCTTGGAAAGTTTTATTACATACATCACAAAACATGGATTACATTAATACACAGCATGAAAATGACAACACTTTAATATTCCTTTGGTAATAAATCAGGGGTAGAAACTGGTACCTGACAGCTAGAAGAATGTTACTGCTGCTGTGAACCATTTAATTTCACCTGCTGGCTTGTTTTGAGAAGGTAACTTTTTAATATGTATTCTGGTAGAGGCTCAGCTTGGGCAGGTATAATGAAATGCAATATTATATTAAATCTTGTATTCTGCTTAGGTAGCTTAAATCTGCATAGAAACACAATACAAATGTGACTAACTACTTTATTAATCAAAAATGTGTGAAGAATATTCTGTTTTTGATTACCAGTAAAATTCTGGAATTTGGATTCTAATACACTGGTAAAATTCCAGAATTCAGGATGGTCAGAACAGAATTCAGTGTTTCTGAGCACTGTAAAACAGTAGCTTTGCTCATGATGCAATAGTCTCCTCTCTTCCCATGGCATAATGAGTGTCCAGACGGTGTTGGGGGTGTTCCCACGTCCACAAAAGATGCAGTGGGAGTGCATCAAGGAATGTAAATAAACACATTTTTGTGTGGTAACACCAGTATGGAGGACAGTCTGCTTTTTTTCACTTTCGTAAAGTGAAACAACCAGAATCAAACTAAGAGCTATATCAGCACATTCCATAGAATGCAAGCAAGGAACAGTTTGAGGGCAGAACAGAGATCAAAAAAAGCTAGAGGAGTGGTCAAGGATGTGGCAGCTAGGTTTAAATGCAAAACAGTGTAAAATCATGCACCTGGGGCACAGAAACCCTGGGGAGGAGGAGTACAAAATAGGGGAAGTAGTATTAACGACCACCAAACAGAAAAGAGACCTGGGGGTAATCATATCTGATGACCTAAAGCTGGCCAGACCGTGTGACAAAGCAGTGGGGAGAGCCAGTATGATGCTAGGGTGCATAGGGAGGGGTATCACCAGCAGAAAGAGAGAGAGAGAGCTGGTGTTACCACTGCACAGATCACTAGTGAGATCTCACCTAGAGTACTGTGTCCAGTTTTCCAGCAGGACATAGACAGAGTAGAGGTAGTCCAGAGGAGGGCAACTAAAATGGTGTAGGGTCTGCATCAAAAGCCCTATGAGGAAAGACTAAATGACCTCAATATGTACACGCTGGAGGAAAGGGGGGGTATGATAAAGAATTTAAAACACCACATGAGTATAAAAAAGGTTCAAGAGGGAAGTATTTTTCAGAAAAAAAGATGCTCAAGAACAATGGGTCATGCTATGAAGCAGGAGGGGGTAGATTCAGTGGAGATGTGAGGAAGTACTTCTTCACAGAATGAGTGGTGGGTGCCTGGAACAGCCTCCCAGCGGAGGTGGTAAGGGCAAAAACAGTTATGAGATTCAAGACTGCATGGGATAGACATAAGAGAACTTTAGTGGTAAGGAAAGTGGGGGTAAAGCCAGAGATTAAGTGGGTCTAGTGCAGTGTTACAGTTGGTAGGAAAAATGATTTGGTGACCCAAATGTGATCCTTATCTGCCATCAAATCCTGTTTCTATGTTGAGGCTAAGGGGTGTTGACAGTGTCCCTTTCTTTTCAAGTTTTATACTCCTGTGTTCCCCCTTAAAAAACAAAAATACACCAGAAAAGTATAAAAATACCAAAAATTATGTCCTATGAGTGTGCAGTGCATGGTTTTTACAAGTTTGTAGTTCTTCCTAGTTACCCCCCCAAAAGGAAAAGAAACACCAAAAAGTTTAAAAATAGCAAAAAAAAAATTCCTTTCCTCTTTCCCTGTCTAGTCTATAGTCTTTCTGTTTCCAAGTTTTGTAGTCCTTCATTCCCACAAAAGAGAAAAAAAAAGTTTAGAAATAGCAAATAAAAAAATTCTATCTTAATAATCTGTGTATTGCTCCACTTGTTGTTCCTTTTCTACTGTCTTAAAATTATATTTCCTAAATCTTAAATTCCTACTTTTATGTCTGGTCTAACTTTCACATCTGTATCGGCCTGTCTCTTCCCTTAATTTTTCTCAACTACCAGAAAAAAATTGTCGCACTGTGATACAGGTACTGCTACATGGTACTATGCTGTGTGTGTCGTACAGTGCTCCACTGTTGTGCCATTCAGTTCTGAAGTGTGTCAAAATCACAATTCACTTAACTTCCGTTGTCCCAGAACAGTTCTCAAGTATGTTAAAAATGTGTGCAGGCAGTCACATCATGCTGTCACACTGTAATACATAAAGTGGCTGACAAACAAAAGTTCACTGTCGTCTTGTCCCGTAAAATTCTCCTGATGCCCAGAAAAGAGAAGTGTACAGAGAAGTCAAAAAGTCCTGTGCTTGGCCCGGTGGTGCTGAGGGTTGAGGTGCTGGATGCCACACCTCACGCCATGCCGGCGACCCATGTTTGGGAACAAGCACGGGCTGCCAGGGGTCAGCAGAGGAAGGAGAGGATCGAGTGTCCAATGACAGCTCTCCTTTCTCCGGGAAGGGTGAGTATGCCGCCCTGCTCCTTGGCTGCCCCTCCATGGAGGCTGGGGGGGCAGCATCAGAGCTAGGGAGACAAAGCAATATGGCATTGTGATGCGTACACGACTCCACACACGCGTGTTCATGGCCGCAGGGGAGGGACCAAGGAAAAAAGTGGAAAAATCACCTGCTGGCTTCATGAAATCCCTTCCACTACTCCGACGCCGCGGCCCCATTGAGCTTTCAGGCCCTCTCCGGATAGTGCATGGGATGGGGTGGAGGATGGCCCTTCCACCCCTCCACAGGGGGTAATCCATGGGGGACACAGGGCCTGAGAAGCCCTGGGGGGGGCAATAGCGGTGGTCAGGGAGTGGAGGAGGACAGAAGCTTGCCAGCAGGGATGAAGAAGGATAAACACAGAATTAAAAAAAAAAAGTCCTGTGCTGCTGCTGCTCACTGATACAATGGTGTAGATCATAGGGGTGGGGGCAAGCTACCCCCTCCCCAATGTTCAGAGCTTTCAGAGCAGGACTTTAGAAGCTCTGATTTGCTTTTTTTTTTGTTTATTTTTTGTGTTGGTCGTGGTCGGGATTCGGGACACACAACACAAGTTCCCGGTGGGTGTGTGGACAGGGTAAAGACATCTGCACCACCCGCCTGTCAGTCTGCCATCCTCTGCCTTGCATTTTTTTAAATATTTGGCTCCTTGATTTAATCCAGAGCTCATCAGCCAGTTGAAGTGGCCAGTGGGTGGGTCACAAACTCGTGCACCACGATGAGTGTTGGAGCGTGCTATGGAAAAGTGCATCGAGCTCCATTTCTTTTTTTTTTGCTCCACACTTATGAGAGTGTTGTACTATGTCGTACTTCAGCGATCAGCCATGCCCCTGCACTCTGCATATCATAAACCATCAGACCAGGTCAAATAACTCTTCTGGTCATCATAGTCAGTTTGAAGGATTTTTCAGGTAGCATAACTGTCATGTTTCTGCATTCTCTATTCAGCGCGATCAGCTGTTCTCTGTACAACACGGTCACTGCCTGCAGCAATGATGTGCAAAATGTGTTTATGCAAGTACTTGTTTTATGTATTTCAACTTGGAGCATCCAATTGTGGAGTGTTTCTGATAAAGTTTATGTATTTTTGTAGATTCAAAACTGAAGTAAGGATTTGAACTGCTCGTACAAGCGCGCGATCATGTACAGTGTCAAGTTCCATCTTGTGACATCTTCCAGCTTGAGACAGTGCAGAGGCAGCTTGTTTTGGATCTGAAGCTGCCTAAGCTGGTCATGGGCCTTTCCAGAATGAGCAAAGTGGGCACAGACTAGGGCGATGTAGTCTATTGTGCCGGTCCCAAACCTACCCTAACCAGACTGGATACCCTTTTCCACTCCTCCTGTCATTTTGCCCTTGACAGTCCTCCTGGCACTCATCACTGCAGCCTCTACCAGGCTTTGCACCTCCCCTCCTTCCAGGATAGGAGACAATCCCACTGCACCAGGCTCACGGCTAAGTTCTGGACCCAGTCCCTGCCCCCTTACCTATCCACTGTCCTGCCCTTGCCTCCCCCACCTTCGCACTCCCTCAGAAACTCTGACAGCTGCTCCTTGTCTGTCCCTCGCATGTCCACCTCTGCAGGCCACACAAGATGTGCCATGCAGGGAACCTTGAAAAACCTACCATCGCTGATACATTTCACTAAATGGGAGTCATTATTGGTTGCTATGAAACCTGCTTGCATGGTCAGTGGGTGCAGCCACTCAACAATTTCAGTCAGGAGCAGTTCTTTTTTTTTTTATTCAGCTATCTGGCCCTCCCCGTCGCTGCCTCCCTTCTCAGCAATGGGAGAGCACATAGTGGCTCTGGCAGACAGCTGCAGCTCTCCTTCAGAGGGACTCAGTCTCTGACTCCCACCTTCCCAATCCCCAACCCTCCCAGCTACCCCCCCCCCATGGCAGGGTCAAGGGTGAAGGGTGTAGACTTTACCTCCCCCCCCAGAAACCAACATCTAGACTCCGAGGGGCCAAGTCAGGCACTGTGGAAGCCCTCATGGAGCCCACCAGCTCCAACATTTTGCTGCTTTTCTCCCCGCCCCTTGCTGCAAGTGGCTGCACACATGTGGAGACACGCACACACAGCAACCCCATGGCACCCTCCCTATTGAAGTCACTCCCGAACTGCACTACCTCTGGGCCTCCACCCAGAGGAAGCCTTGCAGTGGGAGTGGCTGGGTCCCACCCACGGGAGTGGAGATCTGCCTGACGGACGCTCAATCCATCTCCCACCCCCCTCTTCCGCTGACCCAGGCTCATTCCTGAACCCGGGTCAGCGGCGTAGCGCGAGGTGTGGTGTTCAGTGCCTCAACCCTCAGCACCATTAGGCCGGTGCAGTCAGGAGCAGTTCTGATGTTTTTATGGCACTTGTGTGAGTCTGGTACACTCCTCATTGCCACCATGGTATGCTCACTGAAATCAGACTCTTGAGTCAGCACTTTTCCAAAACAGTAACTTCATATTTATTTACAAGGGGAGGGTTAGGAAGGGAAAAATGGAACAGAGATTAAGCATAACATTTGTGATTTGCATTTTCCGACAGTCAGTTCCTCCCTTTCGAATTTAGCCCAAACCGCATTTTGATTATTGCAGCCACCATCTCCCTAGCTAGCTAACTACTGCAGGTATTACCATGCCCAGACCCCCAGCTGGTACCAGTCCAGAATAATGCGCAGAATTCTGTCCCTGGGTAACCAGATCTTACAGTTGCAGGCCTGAGGTGCAGCTGGTCAGCCAGCATTGGCGTGCTTATCTGAATTAACCAAACTTTTTGCATGCTTCCTCTAGATTACTTTAACTTTCCCTTGGGCACCAAATTAGAACAATTATGTACATCCCCCAGTTGCAGGGCAATTCCTGCTTTTACTTATGGTTATGCGACATCAGTCCTTGGGTGGCACATGTGACTGAAGTCCTGGGGTTGGTGGATCAGCAGAAGCAGAACCTGGGATTTGATGCTTGGTGGATTTGAAGAAGAGCCAATGATGCTGTAGCTTGGATCTTCAGCTTGATGAAGGTCTTGAAGCTTGTCCCCTTCGGCTTGCTGAAGCCTGGTGCAGAGCACATGTGCAAGGCCCCCAGCCACAAGGGATCCAGACCTAGGAGTGGCCACATGGCCCAGCTCCTTCACAGGTCAGAGTGCCCTAGCACTCTGGAATAAACCCGTGATCCCCTGCAGTCAGCAGACCCCACTTGATGGGGGTTAACAAGTTCCCCACCTGGCCCTGAGTTTTGGATGGAAACTTCAGATCACCTTTCTCTTCCAAAATAACCAGCTACGGAGTGTAGCCAAAGCAGTCTCTGTTTCTTTACTGTCTCTCAGACTCTGGGGAGCCATGCAGAGTCTGAACTGCAGGTTCATCACAACAGTCTCTTTTCTTAGCTGTATCTCAGGAGCAGACAGCAGATACCTGGCCCAGAAGACACCTGTCCATCCTTCTGCTTTCGCAGTTTCTCATCTTTAACAGACACACTCTTGCTCTGGCTCACACACATTTCCAGAAACCTTTTCTCTTAGCCATGCATCACAGAAAGTTTATTTTCTCACCGTGCAGGTGCAGACCACTTCAGAAGAGGCTCTGTCTCCAACTTTTCAGAATCCTGGGCCCGATTCCAGAAGGCACGGCACAAGTCGCCGACAATTACATCTTGCACCAAATGCCAATGCGCTGGGGACCCTGTGCCCGATTCCAGAACTGCTAGGGTCCCCAGTGGCTGAGTCCATGACTTGCAGCACTCCAAGGGTTGTGCCAAAGGGAGGACACACCTGAGCAGGGTGGCACAAGCTGCAGTAAATGCCCACTGACAGGGCACAAGCCCCCCCCAATCCCCGATCCTCACAGATGCCACCATGATGCCACACAGGGCTATCGCAACCACCCCCCACCCCCAGGCCCCGATCCCCAATAATTGGCCCCCACAAGGGCAGATCATATCTCCCCAATACCTGAGTAGTGCCCCACAGCCAATCATGCCCCCCAGTCTCCAAGCCCCAATCCTCAATTGCTAGCTCACCAGTAATTGTAATTTTGTGCATCCTGGTAGCCTGGTAGTCTAATGGCCCCCACTAAGCAGTGCCAGCCCACCCCCACACCCATTCCCAGTCGGTGACTGGCACATCCTACCTCTTACCTCCATGGCCAGCCACCGACTGAGCTCCCTCTGAGCATGTACTAATGTATATAGCACGCGTTCAATGAATGACAGCTCATTCATTAAGCGCATACTGTATATAGTAGTATGCAGCACGGCAGACATCCGAGTGGCACATGCGGGAGCACCGTGCCTCCCTGGACGTCATTGCACATCCACGCTTGAAATTGGGGGGAGGGGAGTCATGCAGAACAAGAAAAAAAAACTATCTCTGGGAGGATAATAACGTACCATGGCCCCATGCCCACCAACAGATCCTGCCCTACTGGTTCATGATTTCCTCTGACCGTCACCCTGCCTGCAATGAAACTGGGTTTCAAAGAGCGCCTAGTAGTGGAGGTGGCCCTGCACTGGGGGGTACAAGCCAGGAGTCTCCTGCAGGTAAGATGTGGAGGGATTGGTGCTCCAAGGAGACCCAGGTTGGGAGGTCTTAGGCCGGGTGGGAGAAGCCAGAATGGTGACATCCAAGGGTGTTCCCAGAGATCAGTGACTGGAGGGAAAAAGACTATTAAAAGAAAACATAAACAGTAGCTGAAAAGGGAAAATAATGATTTTTTTCAATCTCAAAAGCCTGGTTAAACAGATAGATTTTTAATCCCCTTTTAAAGGCCTCCACCGAGGTAGGCATCCCTCAGTAATCTGGGCAGAGCATTCCACAAAAGACGTCCAGCTGCTTCAATGCACAGTCTCCTGATGATTTTAGCTGGGCCCTCGGGACCAAAATGAGGCCTTCCTCAGAGGAGCCAAGGGGGTGCAAGGACTGGACATGATGCAGGAGCTCCCCCAGGTAGTCAGGGCCCAACTCCTGTAGGGCTTTATTGGTTAGAAGATCAACCTTGAAGGTAACATGTCACTTCATGGGCAGCCAATGCAGGAGTGACATAGCTAGACCTCAAAAGGCTAGTCAGCAACCTGGCAGCTGTGTTCTGCACCAGCTGCCCTTAAGGGTACAAATACGGGTATCCAGGCAGAAGTCAGTCATGGGTTGGAGTCAGAATGAAGTAAAGAACTCCACACGGAAGAGATGAGGTATGTACCATCAAAGATCTGGATGCAACTTTTTCAAGAATAATGTCATGTGCCCTGGAGTTATTACTGGGGGAAAGGGACCAGAGAGTGGTTAAAAAATGTCCAAACATTTTGCTAATGGAATTGAACTCTTTCCCCATGCCACTGCCTAAGCTCCCCCAGGAATCTATTTGCACCACGCCTGTGTACCATCCAGAGTTACTACTTCCTTGCTCAGTGGGTTTGGCATGCTAGCATCCTGGGGTGCTCTCTGTAATATTCCCCAAGTAGAGGCACCATGTCAATTGCATTTTATGTCTTTCCCTGTACTCTAAGAACTGTTAAAAAGCCTAGGCCTTCCCCCTCAGTGTAAATGGATGTGCCGCCCCAAGAGGCCCTGTTACCACCACGGACAGATTCCCCCAACACCACCATCACTGGACATGAGGGCATCAGTGCCTGCCACCCTGCGGGCACCATGAAGCCATCACATACTATATTTTGCATGCATGTCCCAAATTCTAAGGTGTTTCCAAGGCAATTTTCAGGATGTGTCCTGAATTCATTGTGCTTCAAGTTTTCACCCTATCAGTGACAGACAAGCAAAGTTGATGAAGTCAAAAAAATTGGCTGGACAACAGGACATACAGAGGGTAATAGTAAATGGAGTCCACTCCAAGGAAAGGGGGGTTACTAGCTTGGTACTGCAGGGTTCAGTACTGGGACTGGTCCACTTTAATGTCTTTATAGGTGACATTGTGGAGGGGCTGGAAGGAAAAGTATGCCTCTTTGTAGATGACACAAAGATCTGCAACAGGGTTGATACACAAGGGGGGGGTCTGGAAAGAATGAGAAGGGACTTGTCAAGGTTGGAGAAATGGTCAAAAGTATGGCAGCTTAGATTCAATGCAAAGAAGTGCAAAATAATGCACCTGGGAAACAAAAACCCAGGGGAAGAGTAAACAATGGGGGGGGTACTAACAACAATAAAAATGGAACAGAACCTGGGGGTAGTCATATCAGAAGACTCAAAGGTAGGCAAGCAATGTGAAAAGGCAGTAAGGAGGGCTGGGGGACACTGGGATGCATAGGGAGAGGCATCACCAGTAGAAAACAGGAAGTTGTTATCCCTCTGTACAGGCAGTTGGTGAGACCCCATCTGGAGTACTGAGTGCAGTTCTGAAGACCCCATCTCCACAAGGACATAGACAGGATGAAGGTAGTCCAGAGGAGACAGCTAAAATGGTGCAGGGTCTGCACCAGAAGCCATATGAAGAGAGAGAGTAAGGAGCTTAATATGTATACCCTAGAGGAAAGGAGGGAGATGGGGAACATGATAGAAACATTCAAGTACCTCAAGGGAATCAACAAAGTCCAAGAGGGTAGCATCTTTCAGAAAAAGAGATGTGCAGGAACAAGGGAGCACAATTTGAAGATGGGGGGGCAGCTCAGGGGCAACGCAAGGAAGTATTTTTTCACAAAGAGGGTGGTGAACACATGGAACAGCCTTCCAGAGGAGGTAATGGGGTCAAGAACAGTGGGGGAATTCAAGAATGCATGGGACAGACATAAGGCAATTCTAGTGAGGGGTAGGAGGAAGTAGGCTGTTGGTTAACTAGGATCTGCAGCTTATCCGAAATGTAGGGAAATGGGCAAACTGGGTGGGCCAAGCGGTCCTTGTCTGCCATCAAAGTCTATGTTTCTATTTAATGCAGAGAAAGGAGTCAAGTTCCAGATTCTTTTTTATTTTTATTTTATTTATTTATTTTTTGCAATTGTTTCACCAGGAAAGGCACACTGAGCAACAAGATGCTTGTCTCCCGGTGCAACTGGGGAAGGGGCCCACATGGATATGATAACATGCAGGTTATCAAGTTAACAGTTAACAGAAGCAAATAAAAAGCAGCATAAGGATACATGATTGCATGAATAATACAAGCAGCGCACATTGAATGCTCAGGATATTATAGTATCAAATAACAATTTTTGTGTCAAGAAGCAGCAGACAAGGTAAATTAGCACAGTAGTAACAGCTGTAAACAACAGAGGACGTATATCACAGTTATACAGTTATACACAGTACATAGGGCAAAACAGGCCCAGGACATAAGTGCCAGGTTGGGGTTATATGACAGCTTCTGTAGCAAGGCTAAGCCGCTGGCCAGGCATTGGGGAGGAGATAGTGGGGCGTGGCCGGTTCAGGGACAGGAGCAATTTGTAGTAAGGAGGTTTGCTAGGGTGGTAGACAGAGAGTAGGAAGAGGAGGAGTGCCGAATTTAGGAGGGCATTCCAGAGCTTGGGTAGTCAGTATGAGAAGGCAGCATGACCAGCAGAGGTCTTCCACCTAGGGACTGAAAGTTGGCGGGAGTCACTGGATCTAAGATGATGAGAGGGGGGTGGGGCATCTGTGAGCATTGTGGCACAGTAGGAGGGGATAGACCCAAGCCATAGGTTGGAGACAAATTTAGCACAGTGAGAGATGCAGCGGTTTTCAAGGGAAAGTAGTGCCAAGGCTCGGTAGAGGTCTCAGTGGTGGGTGACAGGAGAGACATTGAGAGCAAAGCGGCAGAAAGCATTATAAAGTGTGTCCAGTTTAGAAAGGGTGAACTTAGGGGGTTGCACTGTATACAATGTCACAGTAGTTGATGGAGGGCAGTATCATCTTCAGGACCAGTTCACGTCAGACTCGGGGAGGGAGGCTGCTGCAGTTCCTATATAGTGCACTGAGCATGGGGTGTAGTTTTTTTAAGATAGCATCGATGTGGTCAGAGAAGAAGAGATGGCTGTTGAGGCAGACCCCCAAGTAATGGAACGAGGAGACATCTTCAAGTATTTGGCCATCAAGGGTGGTGAAGTAGGGAAGGGAGGGGAGTCTGGCCAGGCGTTGTCATGTGCTGAAGGTCATAGTGACAGTTTTTTTTGCATTTAGGGAGAGCTGGTGCGAGGTAAACCATTGCTGTACCTTGTTGAAGTCAGCTTGGAGGTTTGATCGTACCACATCAGAGGTGGAGCCCGAGTAATAGAGTACAGTATCATCTGCATACATGTGAATTGAAGAAATAGAACAGATGAATGGCAGGTCGTTTAGTAATATAGAGAACAGAATGGGACCAAGAACCGACCCCTGTGGGACACCAGTAGTTAAGGGAAGGAGGGTGGAGATTGCATTTTTATTTTATTTGTATTTTTTTATTTCATTGGATACAATTGGAATTACAATCCTTTGAGTCACAGACTCTTTTGCAAAGGCTCCATGTCAGTTACAGAGGGTGGAGGGTAGACAAATACAGAGAACGCACAGTAAACAGGTAGAAATTCATAAAACAGTACTGCAAGTGCAGTCCAGGCATAATCTTAGTTAACTGATGGTAGTAGTAGGCATCGATACAGGATAACCCTTGTCAGAGAGGTAAATGATGCTGACTCTTGGGATCTACTCGAGACCCTGATGTCATTTTATTGGGGGAGCATGAATATACCAGAGGAGGGCAGGAAGTTAGCCACAGTAGCATTTTCTGACTCCAGGAGTTGTACTCTGAGGATTGATTTGAATTGGAAGAGGCTAACGGTCTGAGAGATGGGGGTAGAGTGTTTGCCAAAGAGGAGCCACAGTAGCGGAATGATCTTTGCCCAAGGGATGTTCTACAATGGGGGACCAGGAATGAGGAGGATGTTGCGAGTCTAGTGTTACGCCTGGGGGGGGGCTACGCTGACTATTGGGAGAAGGCCAATGGGCGCCAGCTGGAGATGGATCTTTTTCGCTAGAATGCAGGAGTGGTACTTAAGTCTTCCTTGGAAGTTCAGCCAACCAGCCAGAGCATAGAGCTCACAGGTATGTGTTAATCTGTTACACCTGGTGACTAGGTGGCAAGCTTTATTCAAAGCAGTGTTGATGCTACAAAGGGCTGTAGGGTCCGCAGAGCCATATATCACTATCCCGTAGTCTATTAGAGGAGTGGATAAAGGAGTGACACTTAAGTTGCATGGCCTGGGTGGGTAAGCAGTGTTTAAGTCTGTGAGGATACACTCTAGTGTTAACAGCGGAGGAGAGTTGTATATGATGATTGTAGGAGAGGGAGGTGTCTAATGTAATTCCCAGGTATTTAAAACATGTAACATGTTCAAGTGGGGAGCCTTGTTTGTTTTTGATTAGGAGAACCGACTGGCTGTGCGGACTTTGTCGGTGTGCAAAGATCATGGATTTTGTTTTTTGATAGTTTATGATCAGGCGGTGTTCAGTGAACCAGGTTTCTAGCTCCCTGAAGAGCTCGTTGGAGGGTGCTGAGCTGTGGGTGTTTCCAAAACACTACCGCATCATCAGCGTAGAGTAGCAGGTTACCGCTACATGACTTGGGGAGAGAGTTTAAAAAGAGGGTGAATAGTAGAGGGCCAAAAATAGACCCCTGTGGGACACTTGAGGAAACCGTTTTACAGGAGGAGAAGGTGATATTTATCCTGACTTGCTGTGACCGGTCTGTTAGGTAGTCCTTGAACCAGGCAGTAGCCTCTGGGACCACATTAAGTTGTGGAAGGACATAAAGCAATAGCTCATGACTGACCGTGTCAAATGCCTTGGTCAGATCCACATAGATTGCCCCTGCTGTAGAGCCTTGGTGAGGCCTCCATGAATGAATGAGGTGAGCTCAGTAAGAACTGTGACGGTACTGTGGCCGGACAGGAATCCGTGCTGTTCTGGGAGAGAAGGTTGTGTTTAGCAGGTGTTCTGATAGTTGGTCCGACACTATTTTCTCAGGGCCTTGGAGAGGAGGAGAATATGAGAAAGTTGGTCTATAGTTGGTTGTGTTGGTGGGTGCCGCTCTCCAGAATGGGAGTGATTATGGCTCTTTTCCAGGTTGTGGGAAACTGACCTAGGAATAAAGAGAGGTTGAGAATTTTAGTGAGATGGGGTAGTGTGACATCCAGGGTCAGCCTAATGAGTTTTAGATCTAGGAAATCATTGCTGTGCCGTGTATTGGCAATAGCTTTAGAAACGTAGTGTTTTGCCTTGAGGCAGGAAATAACTCGAAGCCGAAAGGGTTTGAGACTCTAACGGACTGAGTTCTATCAGAGAGGTACAGTATGATCTGAACCAGTTTGTGGCTGCGACAAAGAGGCCTGATTCAGCGAGACTCGAGAGCAATATGGGTGGGAGACAGTGTTGAAGGCTTTTACAAGGTCAACAAAAATGGCTGAGGTGATCAGTCCACTGTCCATGCCTGTCAGGATAGCATCTGTAAGCCTTATCAGGGAGGAGGTGGTTAAGTGTCCCTTCCTGAAGCCAGACTGGAATGGTGTGAAGAATTTGGAGTCAGTGAGGAAGGAGTTAAGTTGGGTGAGCACAAGGTGCTCTTGTAGTTTTGCTAAGGCTGGGAGGAGGAAGATAGGGTGGTAGTTAGAGGGGGAGGTAGGGGCACCTCCTTTTGGCAGAGGGATGACAATGGCATGCTTCCATTCATGGGGGACAGCAGCCGCAGCAAAGAATTGGTTTAGGAGTTTGGCAAGTGGAGTTGCTATAACGGGGGCGGAGAGGTATAGAAGTTTGTGATCTAATCCATCCAGGGATTTGCCTTTTAAAGGATTGAGAGAAAGTAATGCATCTAGAGCCTCAGTTGCAGAGATGTCTTTGAAGAGGAAAGAGGCGAGGCCTAGTCTACAGGTATTTTATGTCTGTAGGCAGTGCAAGAGGTGTAGTGTTGGGCAGGAAGAGAGGAGGTGGCAGCACAAGTGGAAGTACATTGAACTCAGTGGCGACGCACTGTGGGCTCTGATAGGAAAGTTATAACATTTAGCATTGAAGTGGGATTGGCAGCCAGTGGGGTGCAAAGGGGTGAATGACCTTAATTTTGAGGGTTTATTTAGGTTTCGACTGGAGGGAGCTGCTGAAGTACTCTGCTTTTGCAAGGCGAGTGGCTCTGGTGGCACTTGTTTACAGAGCATGCAGTATGTGGAGAGGTGTTGTGGAAGCTGTGAGGGATTTATCGTTTTTCAGGCTTTGTCTGTGCAATTTGACATGCAATCCAGTTCTTGGAGCTGATCCAAGGTAGGTGGTTTCTCTCTCGTACTCTTATGCAGGCCGCAGTGGAAGCGTGTGTGTTTCAGATGCTGAGAATGTGTTTTTAAAGTGTAGGAAGGCATCATCAATGGAAATCGTAGGAGGGGCAGAGGCCCAGTTTGCTAGCGCAAGGTCATCTAATACAAGGGCTAGATTAAGGGATTTATAGGAGTGTTGGACTACAAATTTAATGGGGGATTTTGGGCAGTGGATTTTATGCACTAAGAAGGTTATCTGGTGGTCGCAGAGGGAGTCAGGAAGAATATCGGCTTGTTTGACCTGGTGGGGGTGTGGTAAGGACCCAGTCGATGAGCGAGTGGTTACCAGATTTCAGGTTAAGCTGGGTGGGCTCAGTAATGATTTGTGAGAGGTTTAGGGTGGAAATTTCAGTCCTGTTTTTTTTGAGGGCAGGAGCTAGCCAATTGTGGTTAAGACTGACCATATTTAAAATGTGTTAGTTTGGTAAGATGCCAAGAGAATAAATTACCACTTTTCAGGGGGACCCAAAACATGTAGCATGTAACATGAGTACAAAACAAGTACAGTCCAGGGGGAGGGTGTATGGCAATAGGGCTACAAGCAAAAAACTGCAAAATCATGCACTTGGACCAGAGAAACCCAGGGGCGGAGTACAAATTGGGAGGATAGGTATTGACAACCACCAAACAAGAAACAGACCTGGGGGTTATCAGATCTGATTACCTAAAGGTGGCTAGACCATGTGACAAGGCAGTTAGAAGAGCTAGCAAGATGCTGGGGTGCATGGGAGGGTATCACCAGCAAAGAAGAAGAAGAAGAAGAAGAAGAAGAAGAAGAATCAGCATTTATATAGCGCTTTTCATACATAGTATCCCAAAGCGCTTTTACAAGCAATGCTAGACTGGTAGTGAAGTGACTGAATGTGTGGTGGCAGCCATATTGCACATCATCACCCACACACAGCCTGGATAATTGCATGAACCGGTTTATGGGAAGGGGAATGTTGGCCAGGGCACCGGAATGTTCCCTGCTCTTTGCGAAGAGTGCCCTGGGTTCTTTACTTCCACCTGGACACCCACCAGGACAACACCAGGATGAGCAGAAGGGACCTCGGTTTTAGCGTCTCATCCGAAGGATGGCACACCCCAGCAGTACAGCACCCCCCAATACTGCACTCGGATGCCAGCGATTTTTAGGTGCAAGTCCAATCCCGGTGTGGGACGAGAACCCATGACCTTCTGGTCCAGAGGCAGATGTGCTACCAACTGAGCCACGCTGACACAAAAAGAGGGAGGTGGTGTTACCCCTATATAGATTATTGAGGAGACCTCACCTGGAGTACTGTATCCAGTCTTGGAGATCTCATCTCTGGAAGGATATAGAAAGAATGGAGGCAGTCCAGAGGAGGGCAACCAAAATGGTGCAGGGTCTGCACCAAAAGCCCAAAGAGGAAAGATTGAAGGGCCTCAATATGTATACCCTAAAGGAACAAAGGGAGCAGGGGGATATGTCAGAAACTTTCAAATACCTCACAAGTATAAGTAAGGTTCAAGAGGGAAGCATTTTTCAAATGCTCAAGGACAAGGGGTCATGCTATTAAGTTGGAGCTGGGGGGGTAGACTCGGGAGATGTGAGGAAGTACTTCTTCATGGAGAGGGTGGTGGATGTCTCGAATAGCCTCCCAGCAGAAGTGGCGGGGGCATTCAAGAAAGCATGGGATAGGCACCACAGGCCATCACAGAGACCTGGTGTAATGATAACCATGACTGGGAGATGGCCATATCCAGCTACAACATATTCAGAAGAGACAGGGCAGGCAGGAAGGAAGGAGGAGTGGCACTTTATGTGAAAGATGGCATAAAGGCCACAGAGATCCAGGAGGAACAAAACGGCGGGGGGGATACTGTGGGTTAAGCTGGAAAGGAAAATGGGGTCAGCCATCCACACAGGGGTGGTCTACAGACCACTAACTCAGGAGGAAGTGACAGATAGGGAGTTAATGCTAGCCATCCAAAGGATTGTGGACAAGAGGGAGGTGGTGCTGGTTGGAGACTTCAATATTCCAGACATGGACTGGAGTCTCCCAGTAGCAGCATCAATCAGGAGCAGATTTATTCTGGACTCCCTTCAGGGTGCCTTCCTTAAGCAACTGGTCATAGAATCAACTCAGCAGAAGGCAATACTGGACCTTGTGCTCACAAACAGGGACAGTGTGATAGGGTTAACAGTAGGGGAGCACCTGGGGAACAGTGACTAACAGTCACTGTGGTTTGAATTCACAGAAGGAGCAGAACCAAACCGCACAAAAACACTTATCCTGGATTTTAGGAGGGCAGACTTTGGGAAAATGGGGACATGCTTGAAAGAGGTTCTAATGGGAATGTGGAGAAAATCGGGGTGGAGGAACAGTGGGCAATATTTAAAATAGGGATTACAAGAGCAACAGAATTATGCATTAAGCAGGTTAGCAAGGGGAAAAGGAAGAGGAGACCATTATGGTTTTCCAAGGAGGTAGTGGGGAAAGTGAAAGCCAAAAAGATTGCATTCAGGCAATACAAAAAGACACAGGCAAAAGGGGAAAGGGAGAAGTACCAGAAGAAGCAAAGGCAGACAGGGGGGTCAGTAAGGGAAGCCAAAGCTCAGACAGAAGAGCACATCGCAAAATCAGTGGGTAGAGAGGACAGAACCTTATACAGGTACATAAGTGAAAAAGAATAACAAAGGGAGGGCTAGTGAGACTGAAGGGGGAGGATGGGAGAAGCGTGGAGGATGACAACAGTAAAGCTGACGTACTGAACAGATATTTCTGCTCAGTCTTTACTGAGGAAGGGGAAGGTACTGGGCCTGAAAGGAGTACAAGGGGTGGGAAGGGCACAGAAATGGACACAAGTTCGTTTACACAGGAAAGGGTCCTAAAGGAACTGGAAGGAATAAGAATCAATAAAACAATGGGGCCAGATGAGGTGCATGCACCTCAGGGTCTTAAAGGAACTAAGAGAGGTGGTGGCCGAACCTCTAGCAATCCTGTTTAGCCGATCATTGGAAACAGGGGAGGTACCCAAAGACTGAAGAACAGCAGGTGTAGTTCCCTTATACAAAAGTGGGATCAAAGAGGAAGCAGGGAACTACAGACCAGTCAGCCTTACCTCAGTAGTGGGGAAGATCATGGTAGCACTACTGATGGAGAGATTGGTGGAACATCTGGTTGCCAACAGATTACAGGACTCAGGACAGCATGGTTTCACCAGAGGGAGGTCATGTTAGACCAACCTCATTGAATTTTTTGACTGGGTGACAAGGGAGGTGGATCAGGGGAGGGCAGTGGATGTGGCCTATCTGGACTTCAGCAAGGGACAATAGACTTCTAGAAAAAACGTAAAGGGACCTTACAAGCTCAAATTGGCAGACTGGGTGGCCCATAGGCCCTTATCTGCTGACAGTATCTATGTATCTATGTATGTATCTAAGGGAATCTTAGTGATAAGACAAGTGGGGAATATGCCAGAGATCAAGTATGGTCTGTGGTGTTACAGTAGGTGGGAAAAACAAGCAGATTAGGTGGACCAAGCTGTCTTTATCTGCCGTCAAATTCTATGTTTCTAAGTACAAACAATAAAGACACAATGCATTACATTATACATTAAATACAGTTAACCAAAACCCTTGCTAAATGGAAGGGTTTTGGATCTTAGATGCTTAACCCAGCCCTTAATGTGGGTGTAAATTGCTCAAAATACAGGTAGAGGAGTTATCCTTGGCTAACGCTTAAAAATGTTGAAGAGATATGTGGGGGCAAGGAAAAACTCTGAAACTCCAAATACTTACTAAATAATACTTTATTTATAATAATTATTTTTAATTGACATCTAATCAGGTCCAGCCAACTTTTCATGGCTGTAGGGCCACTTCTTCAGGGCCCAGTGGTGGTCCTGTTTTGTCAAAAGAGAAAGAAAAACATCCACCAATCTTCTTACTTATACATATTCCTTCTATGGACATATTGCACAAACAGTGTAATATTTCTAATCTCTATTATATTTTCTCACTTACTCAATCACATCATTTACTGAGTTATATTATCACATCCCCTTAACCTCCTCGCCTCAAAACCCCAGAAACCATCAATTTTTCCCAAAACCTCAGGAAGTCAAGCCATCTTAACCTTCCAAAATGTTAGGAGCATATTACTACTAAGTAGTAAAATGTTATATTCGATAAAGTACATGGCTTAACAACCCTTCAAAGATTCCTGTTAGATATATTTTACATCTCATGCATATTTTAAAGCCTGTTAAAATACCTTTGCTATTTTTGCAGTTATTTCTTCAATACTGTGTATTATATTGTTAACACTAGAGTGGTACAGTATCACAGTCGTTAGTGAATTGACTTTGTTATTGACTCGTTCCTTCAGTTATATATATTTTATATTTCAGACTCCTCAACTGTATGTGTATTTTTGTGCTATGTTGCAATTCCCAGTCCAGCTTACTCCTTAGATGTGGGACTTGCTTATTCTCACTTTACTGACAGTAAGTCCGCCACTGAGCTTTCTTAACATAGCAACATAGACTTTGACGGCAGATAAGGACCGCTTGGCCCATCCAGTCTGCCCATTTCCCTTCCTACAGGATAGGCCACAGATCCTAGTTAACCAACAGCCCATTTCTTCCTACCCCCCCACAAGAATTGCCTTATGTCTGTCCCATGCATTCTTGAATTCTCCCACAGTTTTAGACCCCACAACCTCCTGAGGAAGACTGTTCCATGCATCCACTACCCTCTCTGTGAAATAATACTTCCTCCATTGCCCCGGACCCGCCCCCATCTTTAAATTGTGTCCCCTTGTTCTTGCTACCCTCTTGGACTTTGTTGATTCCACTGAGGTACTTAAAGTTTCTATCATGTTCCCCTCTCCCTTTTTCCTCAAGGGTATACATATTAAGCTCCTTTAGTCTCTCATCTATGGCTTCTCTTGCAGACCCTGCACCATTTAGTTGCCCTCCTCTGGACTGCCTCTATCCTGTCTATGTCCTTGCGGAGATGGGGTCTCAGAACTGGACACAGTACTCCAGATGGGGTCTCACCAGCTGTCTGTACAGAGGATAACAACTTCCTGTTTTCTGCTGCTGATGCCTCTCCCTATGCATCCCAGTATACACCCAGCCCTCCCTACTGCCTTCTCACATTGCTTGCTAACCTAAGGTCATCTGATATGATTACCCCAGGTTCTTTCCTTTTTGTTGTTGTTACTACCTCCCCCATCGTGTATTCTTCCCTGGGTTCTTGTTTCCCAGGTGCATTATTTTGCACTGCTTTGCATTGAATCCTAGCTGCCATACTTCTGACCATTCCTCCAACCTTGCCAAGTCCCTTCTCATCCTTTCCATGCCTCCTTGTGTATCAACCGTGTTGCAGATCTTTGTGTCATCTGCAAAGAGACATACTTTTCCTTCCAGTACCTCTGCAATGTCATTTATGAAGACATTAAAAAGGACTGGACCCAATACTGAACCCTGTGGTACCCCACTAGTAACCCCTTACTCCATTCTCCTATGCTGTACACATCTGACCTTATTAATGGATGGAATGGGGTGAGCGTTAAGCCTGAGTACCCCAAGGCACACCCCATACCTGACATGCTGCCTGGAGGGGGGGGTCTTAGGGTTGTAAACCCTAATGTCACCTTTCACAGCTTTTGTTGTTTTGACCCTAACTGATGCATTAACAAAGTTTTTTTTTCAATTTATATATTATAGGGGCACGATCGCACCTCTATATTTACGGTTAAGTCTTTACTTCTATGTTAAAGAGAAACTTTGGGATTGTAATAACTTCGCAACTGTTCAAGCGATTAGCATGGAATTTGGCATGTGCCATTAGGGACCAAAGATCTCTTGATGTGGCTAGTTTTGTTCCAGTTGGATGTGTGGGTGTGGAGAAATGCAGTATCAAAAACCATGACAATTGTCACATTTGTCAAATTCTTTGTCAACACAATGCACAAAAACGGTGTAATTTTGATCTGAAATATTCAGGGTATATAGGTCTTGGGTCACAGTGGTGCCATTTGAAGGTTTGGTAAAAAAAATATTAATCTTTCCACATGATATAGCTATGTCCTTATGTGCAGGCCTTTTGGCAGTCCATTAATAATATCCTAGACCCTATCCTTGGCTTAGAAGCTTTGTTTACCCCTGAAGCCTGTCTAATCAACTACTTCCCAGCTGGTACTACCAAAGTCAATAGGGCACATATGACGCTTATCTCTGCAACAGCCAAATTGATAATCATGAGGCACTGGGCCAGAGATAAGCTTCCCACTTTGATGGAGTGGTACAGGGAGAGCACTCTGGCTTTGCAATTGGAAAGGCACATAGCTTACATGCAAGGCAGAGTTAAGGCTTACTCATCTCTCTGGAGTACCCTTGAGGCACTCCTGGTAGCCTGGAAGCCTTGATGACCGAGCCTACTCCAGGAGTGGTGAACTAATGGTAGATTATGTGTGTAGTCATGGGGGAGGTGGGATTGATTTGGTTGTTTTGATTCCTGAATTTAATTGATCTGATACTTGACATCTGCATGATTGTTTGGCATTGTGTTGTTTATTTTTAAACTAATAAAACTGGTTTAATTATAAAAAAAAAATTACTCTGTTCCAAAGTTACTAAATTTTCAAGTTTCCCATTATTTCCTATGAGAAAAGTTAGATGTGCAGCTCAAAATAGGATTCTTGATTCCAAATGTGAAATCCTAGTTCACAAAAGCAGAATCCTGTTCCACGAATGCAGAATCCTAATTCGTGCTTCCACCATCTTGTTTTTGGTTAGCAAGGCAAACAAATTTAGATAATAATAGAGGACTTTGGTAAACACCAACAGTTGTGTTCACCTAATTGAAGCCCAAAGAATTGGATTCAGGGGTCAGTTTTTCCAAAATGTTGAGAAATGTATTTATTTTATCCACAGAAAATCTTTTATCATAAATTGCAGAACTCTTTTACCACAAAACAGGGTCTCTTTCTACAATTTGCAAAAAAATAATTTTCTTTTACCACAAAACAGGATACTTTTCCACAGTCTGTGAAAAAGGATTTTCTTTTACTGAAAATTGCAGAAAAGGACATTTGGTAAAGGATTCTTTTTCACAATTTATGAAAAAGGATTTTTTTACATAGCTGTTTCTTTGTCACTTATAGCAAAGAAATGGTTTGGAATTTTGGGCTGTAATTTTTAGGGTGCAAAGGCTTGTCCTACAGATGTGTCTTTTGTTGGTTTGCTGAAAATAAATTACTTGGCTGTACAGTTCTGTAGGGTTAAACATAGAAACACATATTTTGACTGCAGATAAGGACCGCTTGGCCCACCCAGTCTGCCCATTTCCCTACCTAATGGATAAGCTGCAGATCCTAGTTAACCAGCAGCCTACTTCTTCCTGCCCCCACCCCCTAGAATTGCCTTATGATTGTCCCATGCATGCTTGAATTCCACCACTGTTTTTGACTCCACAACCTCCTCCAGAAGGCCGTTCCATGCATCCACAACCCTCTCTGTGAAAAAATACTTCCTTAAATTACCTCTGAGCCGCCCCTTCTATCTTCAAATTGTGCCCCCTTGTTCTTGCACACCTCTTTTTGAAAGATGCTACCCTCTTGGACTTTGTTGATTCCCTTGAGGTACTTGAAAGTTTCTATCATGTCCCCCTCTCCCTCCTTTCCTTGAGGCTATACATATTCAGCTCTTATGTCTCTCTTCATATGTCTTCCGGTGCAGACCCTGCACCAATTTAGTTGCCCTCCTCTGGACAGCCTCCATCCTATCTATGTCTTTGCGGAGATTGGGTCTCCAGAACTGCACTCAGTACTCCAGATGGGGTCTCACCAACTGTCTGTACAGAGGGATAATAATTTCCTGTTTTCTACTGGTGATGCCTCTCCCTAGGCATCCCAGTATCCCCTAGCCCTCCTTGCTGCCCTCTCATTGCTTGCCCACCTTTAGGTCATCTGATATGATTACCCCCAGGTCCCTTTCCATTTTTGTTGTTGTTAGTATCTCACCCCCCATTGTGTACTCTCCCCTGGGTTTTATTTCCCAGGTGCATTACTTTGCACTTCTTAGCATTGTATCTAAGCTGCCATACATTTGACCATTCCTCTAACCTTGCTAAGTCCCTTCTCATCCTTTCCACCCACCTTGTGCATCAACTCTGTTGCAGATCTTGTGTCATCTGCAAAGAGAACACTTTCTCTTCCAGTCCCTCTGCAATGTCACTTATAAAAACATTGAAGAGGACCAATCCTAATACTGAACCCTGCGGTAGCCCACTAGTAACCCTCCTTTCTTCAGAGTGGACTCCATTTACTATTACTCTCTGTGTCCTATTCTCCAGCCAATTCTTTACCCAGGCTGTCATCTTGGGACCCACTCTCAGGCTGGCTAACGTGTATATTAATCTTTTGTGTGGGACTGTGTCAAATGCCTTGCTAAAGTCTAGGTAGGCCATGTCCACAGCCCCTCCCTGATCTACTACTTTGGTCACCCAGTCAAAGAAATCTATCAGATTTGTCTGGCATGACCTTCCGCTGTGAATCCATGCTGCCTTGGGTCCTGAGCCCCTCTGGCCTCTAGATACTCAACAATTCTTTCCTTCAGAAGTGATTCCATCATTTTCCCTACCACTGAGGTTAAACTAACAGGTCTGTAGTTTTCTGCGTCTGCCTTGCTCCCACTTTTGTGAAGGGGAATCACATCTGCCCTTCTCCAGTCCTTGGGTACCACCCATCCTCCCATGATTTGTTAAAGGGTAGTCAGTGGTGTCACTAGTTCTACCCATAGTTCTTTTAGAATTCTGGGATGAATCCCATCAGGCCCCATTGCTTTGTCCACCTTCAGTTTTAAGAGTTCTTTCAGAACCCTTTCTTTCTGTAAATGGGCTGTTATCAACTTCTGTATCCAGAGTGTTTCTACTATTTGTTTTAGGTACCTCCCCACTTCCTTTGTAAATACTGAGCAAAAATATTTGTTTAGTATCTCTGCCTTTTCACAGTCACCCTCTGCCCACCCTCCCTCCTCTTTATTAAGCCTCACTAACCCTCCCTTGGTCTTCCTTCACTCCCTGATGTACCTATAAAAGGTTTTATCCCCCTTCTTAACTGAGTTGGCTATCTTTTCCTCGGTTTGGGCCTTTGCTGTTCTGACTGCCTTCCCAGCTTCCTTTTGCTTTAACTGATACAGTTCTCTGTCCTGCTCCTTCTGTGATTCCTTGTACTTCCTGAATGCTTTCTTTTTCTCTTGAACCTTCATTGCCACTTCCTTTGAGAACCATAGTGGTTTCTTACATCATTTCATTTTGTTTATTTGCTTCACACAAAGGCTTGTTACCTCTGTGATGGCAGTTTTTATTATTCCCCATTGTTCTTCCACCCCTCCTTCCTGCCCATTTGCTAGTGCATTCCTTAGGCACTCACCCATTTTGGCAAAGTCAGCCCTCCTAAAGTCCAGTACTTTTGCCTTTGTATGGCTTGACTCTATTGCTGTGTTTATTGTGAACTATACTGTTTGATGGTCGCTAGTTCCCAGATGGCTACCCACTTCTACATCTGTGATCCTCTCTTCATCTCCATTTGAGAGAACCAGGTCTAAGATTGCTCCCTCTCGGGTGGGCTCCAATACTAGTTGTCTGAGGCATGCCCCCTGTAGGGCATCTAGAATAACCCCACTCTTTGAAGTGGCTGCTGCAACTGCACTCCAGTTAACATCTGGCATATTCAGATCATCCATCAGCAATATCTCCCCTTTTTCTGCTATTCTAAGTATTCTTTCTATCATTTCCTTGTCCATTTCATTCCCCTGAGAAGGGGGTCTGTATACAACCCCTAAATTTTGTTTTGTTTCCCATAGGATAACATTGTAATGGCAAGTTTACCCAGTTGTTTCTTTGTCGCTCTGCTGTGAAGAAACGGTTTGCAATTTTGTTCAGAAATTTTCAGGTTATAAAGGGCTTCACTGACCGACATGCCTTTTGCTGGTTTCATGAAAATATATTAATTTGCTGTCGAGTTACACAGGTTTGCAATTTCCCTGTGCTTTGTATGGGATAACATGTCAATGTCAGGTGTTTGGATCTGCACACTGTGGGATGGGAGCGCAGGGACTTTAGTAGTACACTATCTCAGAAATTATGCATGGATGGGAGTGCATGGCCCAGAGGGCCCTGCAGTCCCACACACAAATACAGGTTCCATTAAGGACCGATGGGAGTGTAGGGCCCTCCCATATGCAAATATGAAGAGGATTATGCAGTGATGGTAGCACAGGGCCCAGAAGGCACTGCACTCCCAAAGGAAAATAAAGATACAATTACAATCTCTAAAATATTATGGATGGTTGGAGCAGGCCCTGTGGTCCCACAAGGAAATAAGCCTACCATTATACTTTTTCAAAAAGGAAGGAAATTCTCTGAAAAAAACTATGTTAATGCACCATTAGGGTTAATGCAATAAAAGTAGGGAAATTATACTTTTTTTTTAAGTAATGAAATTCTCTGCAAAATACTACATTAATGCACCATTAGTGTTAAAGCATCAAAAGTAGGGGAATGTGACCTTAGGGTTCCCAAGCCTAAGACCCCCCCACCCTGCATGCAGGAAAAGGTGTGAGGGGTGTGTCTTGGTGTTGTGAACTCTAACCCACACCCTTCATGCCTGTTCCTGCATGCAGGGTGGGGGATCTTAGGCTTCAGAACCCTAAGGTCGATTTCCTGCTTTGATGCTTTTAACCCTAATGGTTCATTAATGTAGTGTTTTTTGCAGAGAATATGTATATGTGTGTGTGTGTGTGTGTGTGTGTGTATATATATATATATATATATATATATATATATATATATATATAATAAACAAACTCCATTAATGCATCAATTAGGATTGATTCACACCAGCAAAGTCTGGAAATTCAATGTTAGGGTTACCAATCCTTTTCCCCACACACACACCACCACCATCCACAGACCAACAGGCGCGGGGTTTCCCTTGGGGTCATTGGCTAACTCACCTCATTCCATGTGTAAACAAGCTGAGCTAGTACAGTACCAGGAGAATGAGGTGAGGTTGTTAATGACCCCAAAATTTTCCTGTTGGTCTGTGGATAGTGGAGGGGAGTGGGGGGTAAGGTTAGTAACCCTAACACTGAATTTCCAGGCTTTGTTGTGTGAAATCAACCCTAACTGATGCATTAATGGAGTTTGTTGCAATGAATTCCTTCTTTTTGAGAAAGTGAAATGTTACTCATATGGTATCCATAGGTGGGAGCGTGGGCCCTCGGGGACCTGCACTCCCAACCACCCATCAGTGTACAGGCATAGCACAGAAGGGTCCTGTGCTCCTGGTTTTGCTTAATGGGATGCATATTTGGGAGCGCAGACTCTCTGTCCCCTGCGCTTCCACCCACCCATAAGTGTAGAGACATAGCGCCTAAGCACTCTGTGCTTCCAGTATTACAAGATGGCATCCATGAGTGGGAGCACTCCCACCTACCTATAAGTATGGAAACATAGTGCAGGAGGGCCCTGTGCTTTTAGTTTTGCATAACTGTATCCACAGGTGGGAGCACAGGCCCTCTGGATCTTGCACTCCCACCCAGCCACCCATGAGTGGAGAGGCATAGCGTAGGTGGGCCCAGTGCTCCCAGTTTAGCATAAATAGTATGCATAGGTGGAAGCACAGGCTCTCTGGGCCATGCCCTGCCACCTACCCACAAGTACAGACACATAGCAGTGGCCTAGAGGCATTCCAAGTAATCCTTGCAACACTTATTTGGCAATATCTCAGTAACCATAGAAATTGTGGAAAAATGTATTTCATAGTTGTATTCATGACCTAGCCACCTCCATGGCTGCTTAGCTGCACTTAGCAAAAAATCCACATCTCGAACCGTTTTCAAGATATAGGCGCCAAAACACGCCGTGGCCACCACAATGTTATCCTATGGGAAAATGTGCAACTTTGGAGTGCTGTAACTCTGGAACCAGTGTAAATGTTTGTACCAAACAAGCAAAAGGCACATCTGTGGTGCAAAGGCTTGTCGCCCTGCAAATTTCAGCCCAGAAGTCCAAACTGTGTAGTGGCACTGAGGTGGCAAAGAAACTGTGGTTTTGGTGGATGCTACAATGTTATCCTATGGGAAAAATTCACAACTTTAGAGTACTGTAACTACTGAAACTAATCTAAATGTTTTCACCAAACCACCAAAAGGCACATCTGTAGTGCAAGGACTTGCCACCCAGCACATTATAGGCCAAACGTCCAAACCATGTAGTGGAAGTCAGTTGGCAAAGAAACTATGATTTGGGGGATTGTAATATCGCTAATTGCGAAAGTACAGTGCAACACTCTCACAAATCTGTGAAAGTTTCGTGTTTGTACTGTCACAAATTGTGACAGTACAAATGGCCAGATCAAAGTAAACATATTTCTGGGTGTTTTAAAAAAATTGTGATGCATGGATACTGTTCCTATGACCCCATTTAGGTAAACACAGCAGTTGGTGTTTACCTAGGGGTAGTAGTTTTTAAACTATAAAATTTTTTCTGTACCGCTAACTGAAAACAAAATGGCGATGGCACAACAGTACAGAGAGCATATGCAACAGTAAAGCATATGTTAGGAACACAGGAGGGGGAGGACAGGGAGGTGAGGTGCCTACCAGGTGCCACGGCATGGAGGGATGGAAGGAAGATCCTGGGGATCACTGGGAAGGCAAGACAGGAGGGTGAGCTGGATGTCATTATCCACCTAGGTACTAATGACCTGGCAAATGAGGAGCCAAAGGAAGTTCAGGAAAGTTTAGGGGAACAGGAGGGTCTCAAGTAAGTAGCTACTTCTGTCACTTTCTCAAGTACTACCTGTGAGAGCAAGGAGAGCATAGAGTGCATGCACCAGGAACTTTAACTCATGGTTGAAGAACTGGTGCTGTGAGGAAGGGTTTGGATTCATTGGTGACTGGGGACCCACCTGGAGGGATGGAGGTTTGTTCAAGCCTGACGCCTGCATCCATCCTGGAGGAATCAAGCACTCAATGATAAGTTTAAATGCTACATTGACAAGCATTTAAACTAGCAAAGGGGGGTGGCAGGCCAGCAAGGAGGGTACCTACTTGCTCACCCCCACAGCTAGCAGTGGAACCAGTGAACCAGAGGAGTGGCTATCTCTGCAAAGCAGTGTGCAAAAGATGGAGATTAGTGCCCAAGAGGTGGATAAGCAGAAAAGGGGCAAAATTCAGCAGAAGGGCAGACAGCAAGGAGAACCAGAGATAAATGACAACCAAGAAAGGGGCTGGAGTAGAACAGTGAAACAGTCTAGGGAGGTCAAATCATGGAAAGCCATGTGTGCAAATGCCAGGAGCCTTAGCAACAAGATGGAAGATCTGAAGGCTGTCATGGTACAGTCAGACCTGGACATTGTGGCCATCACTGAAACCTGGTGTAATGATAACCACGACTGAGAGATGGCCATACCTGGCTACAACATATTCAGAAGAGACAGAGCAGGCAGGAAGGGAGGAGGAGTGGCACTGTATGTAAAAAATGACATAAGGGCCACAGAGATCCAGGAGGAACAAAATGGGGGAGAGATACTGTGGGTTAAGCTGGAAAGGAAAATGGGGACAGCCATCCGCACAGGTGTGGTCTATAGACCACCAGCCCAGGAGGAAGAAACAGATAGGAGTTGATGCTAGCCATCCAAAGGATGGCAGACAAGGATGAGGTAGTACTGGTTGGAGACTTCAATATTCCAGATGTGGACTGGAGCATCCCAGCAGCAGCATCAACTAGGAGCAGATTTATCCTGGACTCCTTCAGGGTGCCTTCCTCAAGCAACTGGTCATGGAACCAACTCTCGGCAGAAGGCAATACTGGACCTTGTGCTCACAAACAGGGACAGTGTGATGGGGTAACAGTGGGGAGCACTTGGGAAACAGTGACCACTAGTCATTGTGGTTTGAAATCACAGAAAGAGCAGAACCAAACCACACAAAAACACATATCCTGGATTTTAGGGGGCAGACTTTGGGAAAATGGGGAGATACTTGAAAGAGGCATTAAAGGGAATGGGTCAGGAATAAGGGGTTGAGGAACAGTAGGCAGTATTTAAAATGGGGATTACAAGAACAACAGAATTATGCATTAAGCAGATTAGCAAGCGGAAAAGGAAGAGGAGACCATTATGGTTTTCCAAAGAGGTAGCAAAGAAAGTGAAAGCCAAAAAGATTGCATTCAGGCAATACAAAAAGACACAGGCAGAAGGGGATAGGGAGAAGTACCAGGAGAAGCAAAGGAGGCAGGAGGTCAGTGCAAGCCAAAGCTCAGACAGAAGAACACATTGCAAAATCAGTGGGTAGAGGGGACAAAACCTTTTACAGGTACATAAGTGAAAAAAGAAAGACAAAGGGAGGGATAGTGAGACTGAAGGGGGAGGATAGGGGCCACGTGGAGGATGACAACAGTAAAGCTGACATATTGAACAGGTATTTCTGCTCAGTCTTTACTGAGGAAGAGGAGGGTAATGGGTCTGAAGGGAGTACAAGGAGTGAAAATGGTGCAGAAATGGACACAAGTCCCTTTACACGAGAAAGGGTCCTGAAGGAACTGGAAGTAATAAGAGTTGATAAAGCAATGGGGCCAGATGGGGTGCACCCTAGGGTCCTTAAAGAACTAAGAGAGGTGGTGGCTGAACCTCTGGCTATCCTGTTTAGCCAATCACTGGAAAAAGGGGAGGTACCCAAAGACTGGAGGACAGCAGATGTAGTCCCCTTATACAAAAGTGGGAACAAAGAGGAAGCAGGGAACTACAGACCAGTCAGCCTCACCTCGGTAGTGGGGAACATCATGGAAGTACTACTGAAGGAGAGATTGGTGGAACATCTGGTTGTCAATGGACTACGGGACCCAAGGCAGCATGGTTTCACCAGGGGGAGGTCATGTCAGACCAACCTCGTTGAATTTTTTGACTGGGTGACTAGGGAGATGGATCAGGGGAGGGCAGTGGACATGGCCTATCTGGACTTCAGCAAGGCCTTTGACACTGTGCCACATAGAAGACTATTACACAAACTGGGGAATATGGTGTGGGCAGGACAGTAGTGTGGTGAGTAGGTAACTGGTTGGGCGGCAGGACACAGAGGGTGGTGGTAAATGGCTGCACTCCACAGAGGGAAGAGTGACCAGTGGGGTACCACAGGGATCAGTGCTGGGACCGGTCCTATTCAACGTCTTCATCTGTGACATTGCGCAGGACCTAGAAGGCAGAATTTCACTGTTCGCTGATGACACAAAGCTCTGTAACAGAGTAGACACACCAGAGGGTGTAGACAGAATGAGAACGACCTGCAGAAACTTGAAGAATGGTCAGGGGTTTGGCAGTTGAAATTCAATGTAAAGAAGTGCAAGATAATGCATATGGGGCACAAAACCCTGGCACAATATATCAGTTGGAGGGTGAGGATATAGCATGCACCAAGCAGGAAAGGGATCTTGGGGTTGTCATCTCTGATGACCTCAAGGTAGGGAAACAGTGTGACAAGGCAGCAGGTAAAGCAAATAGGATGCTGGGATGTATAGGCAGGGCATCACCAGCAGGAAAAGGAGGTCATAATTCCGCTATACAAGACACTAGTGAGGCCCCACCTGAGTACAGTGTACAGTTCTGGAGACCATACCTACATAAGGACATAGACAGGGTAGAGAAGGTTCAGAGGAGGGCAACAAAGATGGTGCATGGATTGCATCACAAGTCCTATGAAGACAGGTTGAAGGAACTGAACATGTACTCCCTGGAGGAGAGGAGGAGAGAGGATATGATAGAGACATACAAGTATCTTACAGGGAGGAACAGGGTGCAGGAAAACACTATTTTTAAGTGAAAAGATGTTCCAGGACTAGAGGGCATGGGATGAAGTTGGAGGAGGACGATTCAGAGGAAACATGAGAAAGAATTTCTTCACAGAACGGGTGGTGGACAAGTGGAACACCCTGCCAGAGGAAGTGGTGGGGGCTGAAACAATCACGGGATTTAAGAATGCATGGGATAGACATACAGGAATTCTGGAGGTCAGTGGTAGGGGGCAACAGACTTCTAGGAAAACAAACTGAACTTACAAGCTCAAATGGGCAGACTGGGTGGGCCATAGGCCCTTATCTGCTGACACTGTCTATGTATCTATGTATCTATGTATCTATGTATCTATGTAAAACATGCTGTCGTGGAAGAATCTGTCATTGTGGCACGGAAAATATATTTTTTCCCCACAGGATATAATTGGAAACTTAAAAGTGTAAGAACTTTTGAACATATTAATATTTTTTCACCAAACCTTTAAAAGACACTTCCCTGACCCAGTCTCCATATACCCTAAAAATTTCAGACCAGACAGAGAAACCATTCAGGCTGTGGAGGCGAGCAAAGAATTTGCGAAAGTTGAGGATTTTCCACACTTTCGATGCTCCATGACCGCATATTCAACCAGAACAAAAATTTCCAGATCCAGAGATCTATGGTACAACACCGCATATTCCAAATTTCAGGCTAAACAGATGAATGGTTGCAAAGTTATTTAAGTGCAAATTTGGGGGTTTAACATAGAAGTGGCTGTGCAACCCTAACTATACCTGCCCAGTAATTATATATATATATATATATATATATATATATATATATAGTATATATATATATATATATGTTATCTTTTCTTCAGCTGTCTTTTGTCTTTCTCTCTTGAAATGTCTAGTTCTTCTTAGCTCGCTCTTCCATGGGACTCTCTCTCTCCCTTGGTCTTAGAGTCAGACTGACAGAGTGAGAGAAGGGATACAAAAAAGGAGATCCCCAACTTGAACCCATTTTCATTTTTTTCTAAGGCACTTGTAAGTTTCCTGTTCCTCCTCTGTGATGCTGACTGCTGGTACTGCAGCAGTGTCTTCGGAACTCAAACTGTGCTGGAGTTGCTGATGTCATTTAACCATATACAAGCTTGTGCAGGCTGCAAGCACTACCTGAAACTGCCTAATATTCATTCCCAGTTTAGCTAACAGTGTCAGTTATGTAATTGAATGAGGAAGGCTGAAAGATCTACTGCTACTGGACAGCAGCTAGGTGCCCGGACATGAGGACTTCTCTTGTTCACTTCTGGGATTGGGAAGCAAGACAGTTAAAGACCCCTCATGGAACACCTGAGACTGTGATGACTAGTGGCAGAGGAAGTCCTAACAGAACTGCTGGTGGTAGGAAAGACGTCACTTGAAGGATGTGGTGGCACTGCTGGTATTAGCAGTGGTGGTGGTGGTGGTTACAGACTCAGCAATATGGGAAGCTGAACTAGCATCATTAGAGGAAGGAACAGCACTAGCAATACACACAGCATGAGAGGCACTGCTGTCAGCTTTGGTGGTCTGTGACACTGACTTTTTAAATGGGGTGTACAGTTTTTTGGGCTTACATTTGTGGGAACTCCTGTACATTTTTGGCGGTCAGCCTTTTGCCCTCCTAAAAAAGGCAGATAAGAGAGGTACTGGGGTGGGGTCATCTAGTCTGATTTACTGACTACCTTTTTGCTCCAAAAGGAATCCATTTTGGAATGGATGTAGTATGTAAGGTGTAAATTTCAGTAAGAGTTGCTGCATGTTAAGTTGTGAATAGATGCCAGTAGCATAAACTTCTGGAGGGGTGTGGGGGTAAATTTTATGAGGAATGCAGTAGAAGTTCCACCACAGGGAGCAAGTCACAAAGTCTAACTACAGTTGTGGTGAGGAGGGTGACCCAAACTGGATTAACATACCACCTGCAGCAGAAGCACAGCATGTTCAAGAAGAGGAAAGAAGCCATAATGTAAACGGGTAGAACCTGGAGGAAGTACAAAAGCAAATACTGAATTATTAAAAGTGTGGTGCAGTAAAGGAACGATCAGACAAACAAAAGACTAATGAAAATGTTAGACAGCTACTTATAAAAGAAGGTCATGTTGTAGTTCATGATAAACAGTTTTTATTGTGGAGGGTGGGACTGACAGTCGACAGCATACAGATATGCCTGGTGTTACTCGGAAATGAAATATGAACTGTATGTTGAGTGAAACTGCCACATCATCATGTAATTGTATATAATCTGTCACACCGCGTCTTTCTTTTATCCTAATATTTATACAACCCGTATACAGTATGTAATGAGAATTTCTGTAGAGTAAACGGACTGACAATCTTACATAAATACATAGATATATATATATATATATATATATACACTGATGGCAGATAAGGACCTTTGGCTGTGAATGCATCTGTACAAAGACTGATAAGAATAAAAAAATGCAGATGACCTGAGGCCTCTTGCACAGTGGCAATTTTGGGGAGCAGAGGCAGGAATGAGCACTTTATGCCACTGTTCAAAATTACACCCCATTGAACTATACAACAGGGTCACAAGGCTTTCCCTGCTCTGTCAGAATGAGCACTGTAATAGCAGAGGGACAGGGGTGGCATCAGTCAGGCTAATGTGGTTGTTGGCATGCTAGTGAACCAGTTTGCTTCACTCGGCAGCTCACCAGCTGAAAGGCACAGTGACTCCAACCATGGCAGAAGAGTAAAAAGCACTTCTGAAAGGGGTTCTTGGCTTGTGAACCTGATCCAACTTTCTGATGGGGGAGGGTTTGAGGAGGTGGACAGCACCTCCAATCTGCCATGGGAAGGGAACAAAGCTAGGGAGGGTATTTTCAAGTTCAAGTTTTTTTTTTATTTAAAAACAGGAATGGGTGAATCCAGGTCCCCCAACTCAAATCACTTCTCCGTTGGAGTTTGCAGCTGCTCCTGGGATGAAACTGATGATGGTCAATATTCTAAGCCTGCTCAAAAAACTTGATAATCTTCAAGTTTGGGCAGCCCACACTGACCCAGATCTGATAATAATTACCGAGTCATGGCTAAAAAAGACCATCACTGATCCGCAAATTACTACACTGGGCTTCAAGCTCTTTAGGACTGATAGGGATTTGGGGGGGGGGTTGTATACGCCAAATCAAAATTTGATGTTAGCAGCATTTTCTGTAAAACTAAGCCCAAGGAATATGAGATTGTCTCATTTAAACTTCACCTTCCATCCTCAGAGTGCATCACAATCATTGGTGGCTATAGACCCCGGTCAGGAGGCACAGAAATTCTTAACGTGTTGAAATCCATAACTTTGGCTGCTAACACAGTAACAATAATCTTAGGGGACTTCAATATGGATTGGCTCACTGCTAAATCCCACTCCCTAAACTCCATCTGTGATGAGCTGGGTCTTACACAGATAGTAACTGAACCTACAAGAATCAATGCTTCTAACTCTGCCAACAGGTCACTCTTAGATGTCATCTTAACTTCGCATCCCCATAAAATCTCACATTCTGCAGTTTTCCATAATGACATGAGCGACCACAGTATTGTTGTATGTACAAGATTCCAATCTAAAACCCAGCAGCACCCTAAATTCAGAATCAAACGCTCGTTCTGTAAATTCAACTCAGTAAACTTCCTAACCGATCTAGCTACGATCAGGTGGCAAGACCTATATCTTGCCAAATCTGCTGCTGCCACCATCTCTGTCCTAAATGACAACCTCACCACCCTAATTAACAAGCATGCTCCTCTTATTAAAATGAGAGTGTGGAAAATCTCGCGCATCCATGGTTCACTCAAGAGCTCAAATCTGCACTTACCAATAGAGACAAGCTATGGGCTAGGGACAGGCACACAAAGAACCCGGCAGACTGGTAGGCATTTACAATTGCCAGAAATGCCTGTGTTAAAAGTGTACATGCTACTAAAGCAAACTTCTACATCTCCACTCTGGAGCAGGCCAAAGGGAACTCCCAAAAAATCTGGAAGACACTGAAATCCATTGAAGGCCATCCTCCTACTTCCTCCCTTCCCACCAAGATTCTGGCCAAGGACAGGATGGTTGAAAATAAACTGTGAATCCTCGGAGAACTTTACCTTCACTTTGCCACTGCCGGGTTGGCATTCGACTCCTCCTCATATGCTAGCCGAGTGAATAGCAACAGTAGCCCAGATTCTACACATGCTACTCCACCTCATCCCTTCCAGTTGTACCTGTTTAGCTACAAAGAAGTCGAAGACATAATTCTTAGCCTTGACACCAAGAAAAGTGCAGGGGACGATGGCCTTGAATCATTTTTCTTGCGGTTAGGCTATGCCGAGCTCACAGCCCCCATCCTTCACATCTTCAACCTCTCTGTTACCACAGCCACTGTTCCATCCTGCTGGAAATCTGCCCATATTCTTCCTCTCTTCAAATCAGGAGATCCTTGTGACTTAAACAACTACCGTCCTATCTCTATCTTGCCCGTTCTCTCCAAAGTGCTGGAAAAACCTATATACAACCAACTAAAAAATCACCTCGAAGCGCACTCACTCCTAAACCCGGCCCAATCTGGCTTCAGGTCGAAGCACAGTACCATCTCAGCCTTGCCTAAAGTCTCTAATGACTGGATCCATGCTATGGACACCAAGAAGGTTACTGGTGCAGTCTTTCTAGACCTCAGTAAGGCCTTCGACACTGTAGACCATCACCTCCTAATCACCTGTCTTGCCTACATAGGTGCCACTCCACTTACCTTACAGTGGTTTAACAGTTATCTTACGGGAAGGATACAAAAAGTCAAAGCTGATGGCCTAGTATCTGCCCCCCTTCCAACTGCCAGAGGAGTCCCTCAAGGCTCCATCCTAGGACCAATTCTTTTTTCCCTGTACATCAACAACCTTGACTCCCACATAAAGAACTCTAGCATACATTTCTTTGTGGATGATATGGTTTTATACGCATCAGGCTCATCCTTAACTGAAGTCAGGGAAGCACTCCAAGCTGACTTTATCCGGTTAGAAAGCAACCTTATCAATGCCAAGCTTCTCTTAAATGCCAAAAAAAACAAGACAATGATTTTCTCGAGACTTGCCTTGTCTGGTGCCCTACCTACCCCACCTAAAAACTTCATAGTTACCTCCCTAGGTGAACCCTTGGAAGTCGTACCTAAATTTAAATATCTAGGTATGTGGATAGACAACAAGCTTTCCTTCAATGACCACATCAAGGATCTATCAAAAAGGTTTTAAAGCACACTTGGGTTTCTTTTTTAGAAATGGGACCCTCTTCTCTCTCGCGACCCGCAAAAGACTCGTCTAAGCAACATTCCTTCCCTTGCTTGACTACGGAGACATTATCTTTATCTCCTGCCCAACCTTGAACCTATCTAAACTGGACATACTCTGCCACCATGCTCTTCACTTCATTACTAACTCTGCGTACAGGACCCACCACTGTGATCTTTATGCAGCAGTTGGGTGGACCTCTCTTGCCACCAGACGCCTCCTGCATGCTGGTATTTGGACCCTCAAATTACTACTCCACAAACTGCCTGTTTATTTAACGTCTCTCATACACATCTCACATAGCGCCTACTCCCTAAGGAAATCCAAACTTATCCTACTAGATGTTCCCAGGACACGTACCACAGCTGGCCAAAGAGCTGTCTCATATGCCTTCCCAAACATTTGGAACCAACTACAAGCCATGCTGAAGCTAACCAGCATCATATCAATTAACTCCTACAAACACTAGCTATCTCTAAATTAAAAGACATATGTAGGTGCTACTAGGCCCCCAATGCCAAGTCAACTTCCTAGGTACCAACTGGCCCTCTACTTATTAAGCTGAAATGTATTGCATAATTTAGGGCAAGGTTAAAGCTGGAATGTACTGCATATACAGCATAAGGACTTCTATTGTGTATGCTTCTTGTATTACATATTTTTTCTTTGTTGTTCTACATTTTATATCTCCTGTCTATGTAATTGCGAACTGTATGTGTATGTGCCTCAGGACCTCCTTGTGAATGAACTTGCTCAACGGAGTCTTTCCTGCAATAAACTTGAACTTGAACTTAGTCAATTGAGCCAAAGCTGCTTTTCAATGGCCTCCTCAAATTACTACATAAAGTTTCCTGTAGGGTACAGTACTTTTCTGTACATTCTCTCTCATGCCAAAAAGCAAGACTACTAAGACTTAATGATTTTATTTTTGTTTGTTGTACACTTATGACACTACTCCATAACATACACCATAGTACATAGACTCTAATCTTATACATTTATAAAAATCATCTGATTTCAACAGTTACATTTTTCCAAAAAAATTGTTATTTAAAGTGCAATTGCAGGAGATTATCATGACTTCACAATACACTGTTAAAAACACTCCAAATTCAAAGGTGTTTTAGAGACAAAAAGGGGTGTATATAAGGCAGTTGGGACTTAAGCTTAGCAACATCAAAAAGAGTCTCCTAGTGACATTACACGTTGCACAATAGTCACAGCAATTACTTTTAAACTATTGCTTTAGAGTGCACAGTACAGGTGACCTATCAGTGCTACTATGTAATGCACAAGGAAGAGTGTTCCATATCTTGGGGTTTCTGAATGTGAGAGACAGCTCAGCGTTGTTACTGGTAAACCATGGAACACCAAACTCAAAGCCATCAGCTGATTTTAGCCCTGCTTTTCGAGAATAAGAAAGTAATTCCTTAACATACTTGGGGAGTTTTTGCTAAATGCACTTCCACATAAAAGTCAGAATGTGCAGTTACCTAACTTGATCCAAATGTAGCCAGTCGAGAGATTTAAGAACAAAAATGATGTGTATGTTTAGGTGCATATAAAGCAAAATCTGTCAATTTATAAAGCATCTAGCCACAGGGAACATGTTTTTAATAATCTAGCATAAATTATGTCACCATAAACTAGCAGTGCTATCACTGTCTACAAAATTTTCAGTCTCACATCTTGTGAAAAGTAAAATCTGCTTCTATACGTGAACCCAATCCTAAAGTTCACCTTTCTCTTTAATGTTCTTAAGTGATAGTTACATTCCAGGTTTTTGTTTAACCATAGGACTAAATATTTATAGTAAGGAACATTTTTGCCACTTTTCTATTCATTGGAAGCTGCGTAGTTTGTTCTTATGCAGCTACCCGGTCATCAAAATTGAAAAAAATTATGCACAGAGTTAAACTGCATCACGTGTGTCTTTTGCTCATCAGTCATTAGTCTGTTATTACCAAAGAATCATAAAACTTCATCAAAGCCTACCTGTAACCTAATTGGAAGTAATGAAGGGTTCAGGCTCCAGCTATAAACAACGGTGTTGTCTGTGTAAAGATGGACAGCAGTGTGGTCCTGCTGAGTACCGAAATCACTTATGAGGAGTAATATTAGAAGTAGTCCCAGTACAGAGCCCTAAGGGACTCTACTCCTCACTCTTGTTTTCTTAAAATTAACACCACAAATGGAAACCAGTTGAGAACCATTTGTCAGACAGCTCATCATCCAGTCTCACAAAGATCTAGCTAGGCACATACCCTTCATTTTGTTCAATAGTAAGTCATGGTCTTTTGAGTCAAGGGCCTTGGAGAGGTCGATGAAAATGGCTCCAGCCATCATGCCACCATTCACCACCCTGTACAGGTCACTTGTAACCTTCACCAGAGTGGTGTTGGTGCCACGATTAGGCCTACAGCCTGACTGATTAGCATTCAAAATTGTATTATTTTATTATTATTCTTTTGGTAACTGGGTAAGATGCACTAGGCACAAGTACCTGTTTTAATGGGTGACCCAGGAGTACTAAGGATGTTAAGCGACTTGCTCAGAGTCACACATTATGCAAGTGGAGACTGTGAGACTCAAAACCAGGTCTGCTGGGCTGGTCCAGTGGTATGGAGGGCAGAGGCATCATGCCTTACCTCCTGCCAAACCAGTGACCCATATTCACAGTGCAAGTGGGTTGCCGGAGGTCAGCTGGGGAGGGAGAGGATCGAGCATCTGGGGGACAGCTCTGCTCTCCAGGGAGGGAGGGGAATAGAGACCAATGTTTGCCTGACACCTAGCAGTAGCTGGATGTTGGCAGGTTGGGTCCCGTATAAAGGGAGGCAGAGCCGGAGCAGACAACCAGCATGCCGCGTGCGGAAGTACGTGCAGTTCGGCCATTGTTGGCATTGCACTCTCCACCTTTGCATTCAGGGACCAAACCAAGAAAAAGTGAAAAATGTCCTGGCCATGTCAGATAACTGCCTGCATCCACAGGCTCCGCTCCCAACCATAGGGCACCTCCCAGAATCTAGATCCAGTCTCAGAGGGTTGAGGGACTTCCCACTGCCCTGCCATGGAGGGCAAGCCATGGGGGAAGAAGGGAGAAGATAAGTCCTGTGGGGTTGGGAGATAGGGCTGGAAGGATAGGCACAAATGAAGGCCGACTGGGATATGAGGGATTAAACAAACAAGCAAAAAAAACAGGTCTTCTGGATGTACCAAACTTATTCAGAACTCATTACTCTAACCTCCAGGCTATATAACAAGCCATTTGTTGATGGCTAAATCATTCAAACTTTGTTTCTCAACCACCTCTCCAAGACCTTTGACACAGCAAGCAGCAGCAAGATATCAGTCTGTCACTGCCTGACTTCTAAACTGGTGTAACTTTAGTATGTTTCCACAACTATGGGCACTCTCCAGATTCAACTGACATATTAAATAGATAAGCCTGTGGTGGCAGATCACCAGAGCAGCATATTTCAATAGTTTGGGGTGTAAACCATCAATCATTTGTTCCTCTCATGGTCTAACTTCACTAAAGCTGCCCGCACATCACTTACTGAGACAACAGATAAAGCAAAAGGAGGTTGCTCATCCACAAGACCACTGGTGGTGCGTGAAGCCCACCCTTTAAAAAAATGGCTGGGCATTGCCACCATCAGATGTCCTGCTAGGTAGGCCCAAAGCAATGAACAGTCATTAAATACATTCACTATTTTTTTTTAAGTTCCCTGTTTTATTTCCATTTATTTCAATAGAGTTTGCAACTTAAGAAGAGGAGGATGAGATAAGACTTTTTACAATTTTCCAAAACAAACTGGGATCTATGTTTTACTTTTGACCAGTTTAGTCCATACAAATTGCTACTTAGCTGACTGACCTTCTTAAGGTAAAAATTCCTCTTTTCTCTATAAACCTGTCAATAAGATAAGAAATTAGCATTTTTCACTTTTTTTCCATGCCATATCTCTTAATTTGCATAATGAGTTTAAATGAGTTAAAGGAGGTGGACATAGGAAAACGCTACAGAGGTAGGGTTAATGAGGGTGGCCACTGAACCACCAGGAGAGGATGGCCCAATAATGGAAAATTCAGACTAGCTTTGGCCCACAGTGGTCCAGGCGAGAGGGTGGGGGAAGATTATGGCAGTAGCTCCATTGACCAGAGTTCTGTGCATAGTACAGTGCCAAGCAGTTGGCACAGTATCATAAACAGACCCCTGAGCCTGCTGCATTACACCATGGGAGGCAGTGAAAACCTGTTTGTGCCACCTAACATTTGGAATATGCAATTAGCATAGTAATGCCAAGCAACACTTCTGCCCCCTATCCATCCTGATTCTCTTATCACTCCACTTCTCTCACTCTGACAAAGTCTACTCTGACTGCTACCTCCCTTCTCTACCCATCTTGACAAAGTCTACTCAGGCTGCTACCCACTTACTGACTAGCACTAAGTCAATAGTTCTTAGACTTTGTCACAGTGAGCCTCCCCAAATCCATGGAAAAGATTTTGAGCCGCCCCCAAAAACTGAAATAATCGTGGGCCTCCCCAAAGAAAAATAACATACTGTACTTTGCGCAGTACACCATGAATAAATTGAAACCCCTTTGAGTACTTGGTTCACATTCAGTTTTTTCATCAGTTCTTTGTCTTACACTGATGTGGAATCTTTGAAAAAGAGCTCCTGTGCACAAAGGTGTTATCTGAATAACAAATAAATAAAATAAACAAATATTATTATTCAGCTTATTGTAACCCCCCCCCCCCACAGGTCAGCCTACTTGCTCCGCTATTTTCATTCTTGACCCATTGTTACCCCTTGTTGCAGTACCTTCATGGGTGAGACTACTTCCTCTGTCCCCTCTCTATATGAAATAACCTTCCTACATACTTTGCCTCTCCCCCTCCTTCCCTGCTCCTAAGCAACTTCTCAGGGATTACTTTCCTCCTTCCTGCTATTACTCTTAGCACTTCTATGATCAACCCTTGTATTTGGGCTGCTCTGCCATCAGTCTACAAATTGATCAATTACCAGCACTCATTATTAGTTTCTTGTTCATATTTGTTTACTCTGTTGTTCATTGTGTTGATTGTTTTGCAGTTACCTTTTGAAATGTATTCTCTACCTACCCTTCCCCGGGTACACCTGAAATGAGCCTTGGCTCATTCACCTTCCCATGTCACCTATCAGTAAATAAATACATAAAATTCACCTACTATTATCCTTTTTCAGTTTGCTTCATCTCTTCAAACAAAATACATCAAACTCAAAATTTAAGTACAGTACTTTTTCAGACTTGCTTGAGCCTCCCCTGGAACAGGTTGGGGCCTCCCCACGGAGGCTGGCCTCACCATTTGAGAACCCCTGCACTAAGTAATCCAAGTGTCTCATGAGTGCAAAAACAATGTTATTGCAACAGCATTTTTTAGTGTGCATTTTTACATCCTGATGCGGTTGTATACTCTTTGCACTTCTGAAACTGTTTATTGTATGTATACCTGTGTACCACACAGTTCTGTCTCATGTTTTGTGATTTCACCAAATCTTCTTGTATTATGTGTCTAATTTTTGTTTTTTCCAACTATTGTTATCCTCCTGTGGTGGGTCGACTACTGCGTCCGCCGAGCCTACCGAGCTCGGGGTCCTTCGGGGACTTATAGCACCACGCATGCCCGGCAGATCCCCGGAGTTGGTCCGGGGGCATCATCCTCATCGGCCCCCCACGATTTCCTCCATTATTCCCATGTGCTGCTACCTGGGACCCCCTGAAGCAGTGGCACATGCACGTGGAGGCGCACATGTGCGCCACAGCTCCAGACCGAGTCCCTTCCACCCTCCCCATTGACCTAGCGTCAGCGGTCCTCAGGAGTGACACCATCCCTCCAGTCTCCACCAGGGGGCGGCCAAGCTCCGAGAGAGCTGGAGAACTCCTCCTGAGTCAGAGCACTGCCAGCCAGCAGAGACTCACATCCTCTCCCCCCTCCCACCCACTATCTTCTGACAACCTTGACACGTTCCCAAACTCAGGTCGCCAGTGTGGTGCAAGGTGTGGCATCCAGCACCTCAAACCTCAGTGCCACCAGGCTGGCACATGTCTAATTTTTGACTTGGAACCTTTGTAAAAGAGTCCCTTGGCTCAAAAGTATTAATCTGAACCTGAAATAAATAAACAAACATTGTCCAAGGAAGATTCCACTCCTGCCCACAGCTCGCTGGTTTTGTGTAAAGTCAAAAAGTGCGGTGGCTTAATGGAAGCCTTTTGCACCCTGATTTCGTGCCGGCACCACACTTTGCAACTGTGTATCAAGCCCCGTGTCTTTTCTGTAGTATTCTGGCCTAGAGGCTGAGGGAAGCTATCAGTGGGTTTCAGTTCTGGTGTTATAAAAAACGTGATGCTGTTGGTAACATTAGTCCACACAATGAAGCTTAGCCATCTTTATTCTGCCCACAGCTGCCATGATCCAGAACAGGTATAATCAGCTGGTTTGCAATAGTTAGTTTGATCTTCTCTAGCAAAGCAAAGGCAGTCTGTCTCAGCACTCCAATGCAAGCATTTGTCTCTTTGGGTAACCTTAGACACATAGACGGTGATGGCAGGAAAAGACCGATGGTCCATCCAGTCTGCCCATATTAACCTATCATACCCTGCAACCAATAGACTCTGAGGGGTGCACTTACCCTATTCCCCCTTTTGTTGTCTGAGTTTCTGCCTCCCCCATCTTGATGAATAACTACTATACCCTTGGCTCTACTCCAGCTGTGTTAGAAGCCATTTATGATTCAGGCACCCACCACCTTTGCTTGCAGACCATTCCATGGCTCTCACCCACTCTTTCTGTAAAATAACACTTCTTCACATTCTTTTTTAATATTAGCCCTGTTAACCTACACACATGGACCTTTGTCCCAGCTTCTCTGTTCCTGGAAAATAGATCTTCACAGTTCACCTCGTCGTTTATTGCTTTCAGAAACTCTCTGGTCTTGACTGAATACCTTGTTCAGCACCTTTAATTGATCCTCATAGGATATGCCTTCCTGGCCAAGTGCACTGTACCATCTCTGGCCTGTCCCAGTCCTTTTTTAGGGAAGGACTCCAGAACTGGGTATGTACTCCAGGTGTGGCCCCACCAATGACCTATACAGAGGCAACAGTACCTCCTCCTTCTTCCTACTGTCAAACCCCCCTCCCAATGCATCCTAGCATCCTGTTAGCCTTGCTGAAGGCTTTGTTATATCAGCTGGCGTATTTAAGGGAGTCACTGATGATGACTTCTAGGTCCCTTTCCTTTTATGTTGTGTCCATCGGAACCCCTCCCATCCAGCACTGTGTTCTGGGGTGTTGGTTCCCTAAGTGCATCACTTTGCACTTCTTGGCACTGAATTTCAGCTGTTAGACTTAGAAACTATTTTCTAGTCTTTGCAGGTCTATCTGCAATTCCCCTTTCCCCTTCATGTTGTCAACTCTACCAAGGGTGTAGGCAGGCACACTCACTGTACCCATCTGTGTACAGCTTTTTTTTTTGAGTACCTGTCCCAAACCATATGCCTTTTTGTTACCATAATCAATCTAAACTGGTGTATTATAGTTAGTGTAAGCTACTGAGTAGTGTCTGTACCTGATTAAACCTCTATTGTTTATGACATATGTAACTCCTTGGGGGTGCTATCCCAAGGGCTACTACCCCTGCCTGACTAGCAGCTACCAGGTTGAGGGGCCTGAATCCGATGGCAGGTGCCTCCACCCAGAGGTCGGGGTTAGAACAGTCTGGTATGACTTGGTCACAGCCCTCTGGGTCACTGCAACCCCCCTTTTCCTCTCATAGTGGCCCACACAGGTCAATCACAGTACCCTTACCATATACACTCACCCCCAGGCTTGGTTCAGTCTGCTGCCTCTGAGGACCCCCTGTAAAGTAAGATGCAATTAGACAAGAATCACCTGTACAATAATCCAACATAGACACATGGGTCAGACAGTATACTTTTGCAAAACAACCAATCTGATTTATTTAGGGGGAGGTAACAAGGACTGGGGGAAATCAGATTAATTAGCTTACCACTCTAATTTATACACATATCTGGATCTAGATCTAGGGCACAGTGCACAGGCCTAACCTATAAGTCACTGTCTCTGGGTACCCAGGCAATAGAAGGCAAGCCTCTCGATGCAGCTGGTTGAGGCCCTGATGCAAGAAATGAACAGTTGATTCCTAAGGGGGAATAAGTATAGCCAGCGGGCTCAGTTCCTGTAGCCAGAAAAATCATGCCCTCACTAGGAACACCGGACAGGGAGCTACCCTGATTTAATACTCACGACTCCAGCATACAATCGCTCTCACACCACTTGCAGGAACGAGCCTGGAATTCAGCCATTTCTCCACACATTTATATGAAGAGCAGAGGGGTACCATACCAGGCAGCTGCTGTATAATCCTGATTGCTTTTACCACAGAACACTGGGCCCAAACGACGCAGCTTCACTTGTTCTGACAGACCGAGCGCGATTGAAGCAGATTCTCCAGTCCTCTACAGGGTGAGCCTGGTAGGTAGCTGTACTTTTTGCACAGCCTCCTCTGACCGCTGCTTAGCAGATTTAATTCAACACTTGCTGGCGTTTAACCCGCCAAAATGTAGCCTTCCACACGTGCTTCCTGTGCGAAAGCTCAACAGTGCAGGAGCACAGAGCTCCTTCCTCACTCAGAACCACAACGACTCTGCTCCTTGGTAGTTTGGGCAAAGACTTTCAGTTCAGGTGCCACCCAATCCCATGGGTGGGCTGCAGATGCCAGTCACTGGTTTTGGACCCCCATTGGTGCAAAAAGGCACTGCAGTCCAGAACTCCATGTCCCAGAATTACTAACTGTATCCCCTATGGCCAGCTGGCTCCAACTTGAGTCCTAATTCTGGTTGGTTCAACTGGTCTCCATTTAGTTACCCCTCTCTCACCATTGGCCCAGTTCAATAATCCAGGTCCAAAATGGAGAGGCCAAACACACGAAAACCCAGCTGAAATGAAAGCAGGTTAGACAAACTGTAATTTCACTAACACTCTAAATATTTACAGCCAAACAGTTACATCTATCAAAAGGGCTCCCTTTGCGCTCACAGCGACTGCAAAATTGGAGCGATCCCACCGCAATTCAGGCAGGACTCGAGTAGGGAAACCCCAGTCCCCCTTGTACAAGCCACTGGAACCTGTGAGCAGGCAGCTCTTAAAGAGACAGTATCAGTGGCTTCAAAAGCACTCACAACACCCACATCTAGCAGCATTATGCCGAACACCAGTTAGGCAAGGAGCTATTGAGCAACTCCAGGAAGGCTTTGAAGAGCCCCCATTTGTAGGGGAGTTACACATAGATATTTGTACAACCTGTTACAAGATTAGATAAGTCACCTGCTATAATGGGGGGCAGCAGTTGTAGAGAATGTGTACATTATTTAAATTTTGGGGTGACAGCAGCTGGAGAGAATGTGAACAAAACAGAAATTTCTGGCTATACCCCTGAATTCTACCAGAGAGTTTAGTGTCATCTATATAGAAACATAACCTGCCCTAGATTCCCTCTCCTGTGCTGCTGATGAACACACTGAAGAGGACTGGGTCCCGGACAGATCAGGACAGATTGTGGTACTACGCTGCTGACCTCTCCCTTCCACTCATCTGATCCTATTCACCACAACTCTCTGCTGCCTCTCCTCCATCCAGTTCCCTACCCACCTTACTATTTTTGTAGTTGTACCCAGATCCCCCATCTTCGTAAGAAGCCTCAGATGTGGCCCTGAGTCAAATGCCTTAGTGAAATTAAAGTATAGTAAATGGTTTATGTGTTTTGCAAAAGTTGATAATTTGTGACTCCCCAGGTACTCTTTTGTGTTTGCAATAAGGTTCCCATTTTTTTTTTATTTCAAGATAATGAACTTGCTTTTATACACAGATACCAAGTAGAGGAAGGCTATTGTCTGTTTTTTACAGTTCATACCAAGAAAGCATGCTTCAAACCAATTTTGCATACTTAAGGGACACTGTCAGGTTGTGACTGACTTTATTATCCCCTTTTCAAAAAGGTGCCTGCAGCTGACTATATGCTTAGTTAATGTGTGTATGTTTACAGAATGCCATAAAACAACAATTTCTTTTTAAATTTTTAATGATAAAGAAGTATTCCAGTCCCCCCCCCCCCCCAATTCCTGGCTGCCCAATGCTGAAGTGCATTCAGATCTCAAAATGGCACTGAAGTGCTGGCAAACTCATCCATTGACAAGTCTGGCAGATTTTATGCAATGTCAGGTAAATACCTTTTCTAAAACTAGATAGTGAGCTGAACTTAGTAAACAAACTCCTTTGCAAATACGAGCATTGTATGACAGTTATATTTGTATTTCCCGTGTTTGCCTTAGGACTAAGGAACAGAGACATCAGGCAATTTAGAGGAATATACATTTAAACCTTTAGCTGAGGCTGTAGCATTTATTTATTTATTTGAAAAGTTTCACCAGGAAAGGCACACTGAGTTAGAACAGCTCGTTTCCAGATGCGTCCTGGAGGAGGGGTAAGTGGGTAAGTACAACAGGTTTATACAACAACATAAACTAAGGTTTCAACAGAGTACAGAGATTCAAGATACTGTAACAATGAACAGATATATACAGTTTGAGTTTGGAGCACCCGACCAGTGCATATGAATTAAATAATGATATTCAAATAAAACATTAAATTAAATTAGGCATGGGAGACAATGCCCTGGGAGCAAAGGGGGAGCAGCAGAGAAAGCAGATGAGGAAGATAGGTGAGGCGGGCAGGAGGGGGAAAGATAAAGGAGAGGCACGTCTTTGTCCCGCTGGGATGACAACCCCACAAGGGTTAGACATAGCAGGGTGGATACCAAGTCCATGCACTGTTTTCCAGGGAGAGAGGCATAGAAGTCAGAGTGGTGAATACAGGGTGGATAGTCAAGAGCAAACTGGCAGAAGGAGTGGAAGAGGGTGTCCAGTCTGGTTAGGGTAGACTTAGGTGCTGAGCTGTAGGCTATGTCACCATGGTTGAATATTGAAATAATCATTTTCTGGACTATTCATGGTGGGCCAGTAAGGGGATGCAACCACAGTGTATGAATAGAGCACCTAGTTTGGGAAGCAGTTTTTTGTGGATGGCATCCACATGTTCAGAAAAGTCAAGATGATGGTCAAGCCAGAGTTCTGGATATTTGAAGGAGGTGACATCCTCTAGCATGACCCCGTCAAGGGTATGGAAGTAAGGAGTGCAGTAAGCCTAGAGAGCCTTTGCCTGGAGTCAAAGGTCATGGAGACCGTCTTTCTGGTGTTGAGGGATAGCTGGTTTGTGCAACAGAACTGGACTTTGTTGAACTCCAGCTGAAGACTGGTCACAACAACAGAAAGGGAGGCACCTGAGGCATAGAGAACTGTGGGGTCTGGTACTTAATCCCGACTGACGTTTGCCCGACTCTGAGTGCCTGACACATTCATAATACCGCTGCTTGTAATCCCAATTGAAATCCCGTTTATCAAAATACTGACTGTAAGGGCATGTCAGGGTCAGAATTTACTGCAAGGGTCGAGTTTTTAACTTGCACTCTGTGCTGCTCACTCAGAAGTAGTCTCTGCGTCACAAATACCAACCGCAAGTGCAGAAGCAACGAGAGGCCAGACTCTGGAGTGGATGCCACAGGCTTGCAGTCATGGTGCCTACATGATGAATATTCAGCCACACTGTGAAAGGTTCATAATGTGCACACTACAGTAAAAGTGTAAAAGTGTTCCAAAACTTACTGCAGCTGTTTGATGATACCGGATGACCCAAGAGGAACCCAGAAGTAATGGAAGATGGTGGTTCCAGCTAGCAGTCCAACTTAACTAGCAGCATCAATAAAACAGATCTCCCCTTTGCCTCTCCTTCGTATATAAGTAGCCCCCAACATATAGTTTCTCATTGCCTTTCTCTGAGACTGAACCATTTTACATGGTTCGACCACTGCAGCAGCCATTGCAACTCAGAGTGTGAGCAATGAGCAATGTGTAACCTGGTCAAAGTAGAGATAAATTACAGGGCTCACAGTGCCCACATATAAATCATTTCAATAACTGATTAAAGCAGGTGTTGTCAAAATTAGTATACAGAATTGTAATGACATCTATGAGCTGTATATGGTGTGCGGTTCTGTACACAGCAGCTGTAATCAGTGACAGTGCTCAGTGATGCATATGATTAATATTGCATCACGTTCTGTTCTGTGCTTGGATTAAGTATTTGTAACATTGTAGCACAGAAACTAAAGCTCAGACCTTGATCTTGTGGTCTACTTGTTTGATAAACAGCCAATCACCCCCGTAAGCATTGCAGTGTGCGAAATTAAAGCTCAACCGTTGAGGTTGTTATAATACTCAGTCGACTTGTGGTTGGTATTTGTGGCACAGAAACTATTTCTGAGTGTGCAATGCAGTGTGCGAGCTTAAAGATCAACCCTTGTAGTAAATTCAGACCCTGACATGCGCTTGCAGTCGGTATTTTGATAAGCGGGAATAAAGCTCAACTCTTGCAGTAAATTTTGACCCTGACATGCGCTTGTGGTCGGTACTTCAGTGGGAGGAACGTTACTGAACATCAGTAATGAGGAGGGCAGGAGGGGAGAAGATAAAGGAGATAAATCAGTTAACAGAACTACTAACTCTGCCTTGGCATTCAGTTAGTATTTTGATAAACGGGAATTCAAGTTTTGGGATTTAAAGCAGCAGTACTGTGAACGCGTCGGGAAACTGTAGTTGGGCTAAAGTCAGTCGGGATTTTGAGAGTCGGGATATCATACGGATCCCAAAGTGTGTCATCCATTTACATGTGAATGGACATGAAGGAGCAAGCAGCGGGGAGGTCATTTAGGAAGACTGAGAAAAGTACTGGGCCAAGGATTGATCACTGAGGGGCACCGGTGTTGATGGCGAGAGGGGGGGATACGGAGTTGCTTGTCTTGACTGACTGAGTCCTACCCATGAGATAGGAATGGAACCAGTTAGTGGCGGGGATGTAAATTGCTGCTGCTGCTGCAAGCTTATCTAGGAGGAGGGTGTGGGATATGCTGTCAAAGGCTTTAGCCAAATCAACAAAGATGGCAGAGGTGACATGGCCCTGATCCATGCCGGAGAGAATAGAGTCAGTAAGCCGGAGAAGAGAGGTAGAGGTGGCATGGGACTTGCAAAATCCAGACCGGAAAGGGGTGGAAAAGAAAGAGTCGAGAAAGAAAGAAAGTTTAAGTAATCATTAATCCCAGATGAAGGAGGCTTCTACTGGGGAATGAATGCATGGTTGGGGGGTGTCCGAGGCCGAAGGCTGAGTGCCTACAACCACCCAACCATGCATTAATTCCCCAGTAGAAGCCTCCCTCAGAGGGGATTAATGTGCTTGTAATATGGAAAGCAGAGCATCAGTAGTGTTAAAATTTCATTACATGTGGGTAGCATGGGTGTAGGCAGGCATACTCCAAGCACTCCATGGTGTGCAATTTTATTTATTTATTTATTTATTTATTTGGATTTTGGTAACCGGGTAAGCCCACTGAGACCAGAGGTCCCTTTTTCAGGGGCAACCTGGAATTAGTTATAGAGAAAGACACACAATAGCATTCTTCACAGAAAAAGACACATACTAGCATTCTTTACAGTAGTTGCAATAATTACACAAAATATACATTAGCAACTGGTTACAGGGGTAGAAGTAGGTTAATGTTCTGGCTCTTTTTAGCAGTGCATGATGTCAGGTTACACATCAGTTCAGTAGGAATATGAGACAGTCACAGAAAAACGTCATATTAGACATATCCAGGAGGAAGGGAGGTTCAAGGCAGTGTGAGCGAAAATGAGAAATGGGCTAGGGAGCTAATGGTTACAGCCACAAAGGCTGAGATTGAGAAGATATACTTTGAGCCTGGACTTGAATTGGCTAATGGTGGATGAGCCAGTCAAGCTAGCTGGTAAGGAGTTTCATAGGTGGGAGGCAGCAAATTTGAAGGAGCGTTTGCCTTGGTTGGAGCGAATCCAAGGGATGTCAAGGAGGTGATTTGCAGATGATCGTAGGGTTCGGCACTGTATTTTGGTGGAGAGTAATCCATTAAGATGGGGAGGGGGACCAAGGGTAGAGAACTTGAAGGCAAGGCAGGTGACGGGGTAGGCTAGTTTGTGCCGAAGAGAGGGCCAGTTAAGTTCCTTAAGTGCCTCACAGTGATGCCTCCTAGGCGAGGAGTTTGTGGTGAAGCGGGCCACTCTGTTATAGAGGACGTTAAGTTTATTGAATTCCATATCCCTGAGTGACTGCAGTAGAGGAGCCCCATACAGAATGGAGGGGAGAAGATTGCAGCTAGCAATTGCTCGACGTGCAACGCAGGATAGTGAGTTCCCCAGACGATAGAGGAGGCAGAGCTTTTGGTGGATGGACCTGGTTATGGAGTTGATATGGGGTCTGTAGGCCACCTCTTGGTCAAGATGGATCCCAAGGTATTTGAAACTGGTCATGACCTCAACTTTTTTCCCTTGGTTTGAGCTGATCTGGAGTAGCTGACTTCTGTCAGAGCCCAGATGTCTGGAGCCAAACAGAATGGCTCTGGTTTTTTCCTCGTTTAGCTTCAGGGAGTTTGTGGAGAACCAGGACTCAAGAGTTGAGAGACTGTCCTGCAGTTTTGTGGTGATGACACTAGGTTGGAGGTCACTGCAATATATGACAGTGTCATCCGCATACAGAATGAGTTTTGCTGAGGGTGCAGTTTCTCTCAATATTATTGAGGAAGAGTGAGAAAAGTAGAGGGCCCAGGATTGAGCCCTTGGGCACCCCAGCAGTAACAGGCCTGGGTCCAGACTGTGTGCCCTTCCAGCAGACTTTTTGGAAACGTTGGTTAAGATAGCTCTTGAACCATGAGAGAGAGTGGTCATCTAGGCCTAGGAGCTGGAGTTTAGAGAGGAGGAGATTATGGGGAGACACGTGATGAGCTAGCAGGGAGTAGACGTCTCGGAGAAGGCTCCCAAGTCCCGGTGAATAAAAAGTATAGTACAAGCATTATGTGACCCCACAATTTTGAATTAACGAGGGGCTCTGATGGCTAAGAGGGTGCACAGTCGTGGTGGGCGATCCTGAGTTTAGTATCGGAGGAGAATATCACTCCAAAATGGCAGCGGGTTCGGAAAGCGGAATGGCCGAGATGGAGGAAGGAAGCCCCGAGCCTCTGGCAGCAAGAATGCCGGTGGTTAAGCATTCTAAGCTCCACTCTCCAACTCCAGATGAGCCTGAAGACCGGAGAGTAGAAGGTCAAGGGGGGCACTCAACTTCAGAGGACATTAGTGAAATAAAACATCTGCTACAAGGGCTGGTTGCTGATTTTACTATATTGAAACCGGCGCTGCAAGCTTTAACGCAAAGAGTGGGGGATGTAGAGGCCAGAGTTGCTTCACAAGAGAGGAAAATGGGAACCAAGAATCAGGAGATGATTGGTTTGAAGAGGCAGGTTAAAAAATTAGAAGACAGCTTGGAGGACCAAGAATCACGTAGTCGGAGGAACAATCTAATTATGCAGGCCTGCCTGAGAAGTCGGAAGGTTCAGATTGCGTAGCTTACATACAGGATCTTCTCCTGAAACTATTTGGTCGGACGCCGTTTGGCGATTCTTACAATATTGAGAGGGCCCACCGTTCACTGAGAGAGATCCCCCCACCTGGAGCTCGTCCTCGAATTGTTTTAATGAGGTTCCTGAATTATAAGGAGAAAACCCATGTTCTAAATAAAGCTAAGGCTAATAGGAACTTGCAGTGGAATGGGGCTTCTATCTGTTTTTTTCAAGATTTAGTCCCTTTGGTGAGAGAGAAACAGAAAGATTATACGGATATGAAGAAGAAGCTGTACATGGCAGGCTTGAAATTCAGACTACAATATCCAGCCACGCTGATTGTGAAATTGCCAAAAGGTGATAAAAGATATCTTACAGCAGGTGATGCCCTGGAAAGCCTCAAGGTGGAGCTACCAGACTTGTTCAAATCTGTGACTTGAAGGACAGAGAGACTGGTAAAATTGCAGGCAATACAGTGACAAACTGGATTAATAGCTATGGGGGAATGCTACGGTAGCAGGCAAAACTGTTTGTTGACGGTCTGGGAAATGTAGTATTGTTGTGTGGGGGTTCTCTTTAAGGGGGGCTATAATGATTGAAAGTTTCAGGAGGTTGTGGAATGAAGCCCCTTAGTGGACTTTTTTGTTTGACTCTATGGCTACACTTGGTTCTTTTTTAAGGTACACACCAGGGTACCATAGCTTTGTAGCATGAAGAGGATGCCTTTAATTATTACGAGTAGGGTAGGTTAAGGGGGCCTATGACTGATATGTGACCAAAAGATAGGGAAGCGGGGGGCCCCCGCTATATATAAGCCTAGGGGCACAGGAGCTAAATAGAATGGATGGATCTCATAAAGGGAAATGGGTGGCTCCCTGGAAAAATGAGAAGGGGACTCATGAGTAACCCTCTGTGAGGCTTCTCGATATCTTGTCTCACGCTTAGAGGAATTTGACAGGGGGAGGTAGGCCATTACTGTGTTATTTGGTTGCTTCTGTATTGATGGTACCCACACATGGGGGGAAGGGGACAGCTTAGTTGAAGCTGGACTGGTTTTGTTATTCCTGTCAACAATCTTAAGCTATAGAGGGTAATAGGTAAGTTTAAAATTACTGTTAGGGTGAGCGAATAGGTGGGGTCTATTAGTGGGTTATATGTCGGGACTTCGGGAGGATGGAGACATCTCGGGGGTTGACTCATACACGTCTCGGGAAGTTTAAGGAGGGCGATCGGAGGATCGGGGGTGGTGAGAAAGGGAGTTATTGGGGGGTGAGGAAAGAGAGAGAATCCAAGATATATGGCATAAGGCAAGTAAAGCGTATGAGAGGGAATGTCAGGGGTGGGGGTATAGAAGATGGTATCAATTAGAATTCTTTCGTGGAATGTGAAGGATCTCAGGGGGAGGAAGAAAAGATTGGTTATGTTGCGATATATAAATCAGTTGGGGGTACATATTGCTGCACTTCAAGAAACCCATTTGATGAATGAGGAACTACATCTACTTAGGAAGGGATGAGTGGGCAAAGTAGTCGGAGCTGGGAATGCGAAAGCGTCGGGGGGGGGTGGCGATATTAGTTAGGAAAGTTTGCCCATATGTAATTGATTGAATTCAGTTGAGAGAGGATGGTAGGGGGATATATGTGATGGGCTCAGTTTTGGGGACCCCACTACTATGTGCCTCAATTTATGGCCCTACTCCGGCCAAATCAGAGTTTTTTGCTTCATTGGAGGCTGATATTGCTACGCTTCCCCAGGGCTCACTTATTATGGCAGGTGACTGGAATATCTGTTTCGTTAACAGGTTCAACAGGAGTCCTGCTTCTAGTAGATCACCCAGTCCCCTACAAATAGCATTACATAGACTTCTGGAAGTTACAGCTTTAGTAGATCCGTACAGGATGTATAAGAAAGGGGATATGGAGATGACCTTCTACTCAGGGGTCCATAACACACATACGAGGATCGACCTTTTTTTGGTCAATAGGGATGCATTAATGGGTATTAAAGGTTTACACACTTTTAATAGGGTATTGTCTGACCGCTCTCCAATCCAAATACTATGGGAGCTAGATAATACTCCCCCTAAACCATACCAATGGCGATTAGATGAAGGGTTATTAGCGGAGGACAATATAGTGACTAAATTAGAGGATATACTTAAGGAAATTATCCAAATTCAAATCCTGACACTAGAGGATAAGAAACTAGCTTGGCCTGCCTGCAAGGTATTACATGCAGGAATGGCACAGGAATATGCCGCTAGGTGGAATAAACTGTATAGAGCGCGGGAAGAGTTTATAATTGGGGTCATTAAGTCATTGTCATCTCTAGAGGGCTCTTCCATACAGATTGATAAGGAGCTAAGGGATTTAAAAGAGAGATATAGGGGTATAGGGAACTTCAGGGTTGATCGCTGGCTGGAAAGATTGAATGCCAAATACCTGCTTCAGGGGGATGTGCCGGGTCGCTTACTGGCCCATAGAACTAAGGAGCGGGAGGCGGAGAGAACAATTTTGGCAGTGAATTTTGGAGGAGAGCATATCTCGGAACCCCAGAGATTGGCTGATGCTTTCGCGGATTACTATGCCGCGATATACCAGGAGGGGGCCCCTAGCTCAGAGACAGAAATTAGAGGGTTTCTTGATAAAATTCCGTTACCCAAACTAGACTTAGCACAGGCCCAGGCATTGGCTGCCCCAATATCAGAGTTGGAGATTATGGAGGTAATTAAAGACTTACCAAATGGGAAGACACCAGGGCCGGATGGCCTGTCGGCCAAATTCTATAAAGTACATGCACTGACAATAGTGCCATTGTTGAAAGAATTGTTTGCGACTATTATGAAAGATGGGGTTCCCCACCCTCCTTTATACCAGGCCTATACTACATTGATTCCAAAGCCGGATAAAACCAGGGATTTACCAGGTAATTATAGGCCCATTGCTTTAATAAACCAAGATATTAAGGTACTCACAAAGATTTTGGCCAATAGAGTCTTGAAAGTCGCTCCCTTATTAATTAGTCAGGATCAAGTTGGGTTTATGCCAGGGAGGGGCACATGACGCATTAAGGAAACAACACCATATTTTAGGTAGGGCTTCTAACTCAAAAATTGCTATGGCTCTAATAGCACTTGATGCCGAAAAGGCATTTGATCGCGTTTCCCACAATTTTCTATTTCTTACAATGGAAAAAATGGGGTTCCCAATGGGTTTTCTTAGAGGCCTTAAAAATCTTTATGAAGCTCCCACAGCTAGAGTCCTATGTCATGGGTATCTTTCTAAAGAGTTCCTCCTGCGAAATGGAACTAGGCAGGGCTGTTCCTTGTCACCAATTTTATTTAATATTTATTTGGAACCTTTGTTAAGATCACTTACTATGGAGCCCAGAGTTCAGGGGATTGAGGTTCAGGGGATGGAGCTTAAATTCTCTGTATTTGCCGACGATATCTTGTTGCACTTAAGTAATCCGTCTGACAGTTTTCAAAATGCCTTGGAGGTCATTGGGAAATTTTCAAGGTATCCAATTATAAATTAAATTTAAGTAAAACCCAAGTTCTTCCGCTTACTGTATATATACCCACAGAGCAGATTTCGAGCACCTGCAGCTTAACTGGGCCCCGGAAAAAATTAAATATTTGGGAATTTGGATTTTAGCTAGGTCGGAAGATGGAGTGGAGGAAAATGTGGGTAGTCTATTGGGCACAATTAAAAATGACATTTTAAGGTGGAAGAGACATCCTCTGAACTTCACTGCTAGATTGGGATTGATTAAAAATGAACCTTCTGCCTAGATTATTATACCCGATATATCTGTTACCTTATACTATTCCGAAGGGAAGGTTCATCAGTATTCAAAGGATAATTTCAGAATTTTTGTGGGACTCTAAGCCTCCAAGGAGGAAACATGCCACTTTACGCCTTTCTCACCTTAAGGGGGGGATTAAGATTCCGGATTTATCATTTTACTATGTAGCAGGGCAACTTGGTCTGATGGGACGATGGGCAAGGAGTGGGGGAGATGGGGAATACACCCCAACATGGCTTCGCATTGAACAACGTATGTTAAAAGGCATAAAACTCTCCCCATAGGCATTATTGTTTACAGATCCAGAGGCGCTGCCTGGCATGGGAAAGCACTCTCCAATATATAAATCAGTTAAGGTGTGGTGGGAGTTGTTAAATCCAGCACAGAGGAGAGTACAAAGGGGGGCTAGAGATCAGCCCATAATAGGAAACCCTAATTTTCGCCTGGGGGGTCAAATTATTACCCGTCAATGGGCACCGCAATTGTCTGAATTGAATATGGCAGATCTTATCTTAGCAGACAGGGTGTATTTACCTGTGCAGATTAGGGAATGGGATTTTTTTTAAAAGATCCAGATTACAAAACTGGTACAGAAATTTATACGAGATAATAAGGATAGGGGGCAAACCTTATTTACTTAGGATCATTTGAAGGAGATCGATCTTTTACAGCATCCCCTCTCAAAAGTTTATAGGGTGCTGTTAGATTTTGTGAGCTCAGAACCTGAAGCTCAGGTAGGGTATTGGGAAAAAACATTATCCCCCCTGAGACCTGACTGGAAAGGAATTTGGAAAAATATTAAAGTCTTACCTATTCCGAAGTATAAGACTATGCAATTTTTTATTTGTCCAAATATTTACTACACCCCTGTTAAGCTATGCTCTAGAAAACTCAGGCAGACAGATCGGTGTTTTAGATGTGGAACAGAACCAGGAGACCTTCTACATGTATTGTGGACCTGTTCCAGAATTCATTCCTTATGGGTTCAAATTGGACAAGAAATTTGATCCGGTATTAAACTATTCTGAGTATATTAAACTGGAGATATGTGTACTAGGAGATATGCAGGCGGTAGTGCGGGAATCAGCCAAACATCATGTGTCCCTGATGTCCGCCTTGGTTAAAGCATTTGTCCTAAGGCACTGGAAGAAGGATAGTATTTACTTTTATGACCAATGGGTCAGTGATCTTCTACAGGTCATGGATAGACTTAAAAGACATGTTAATAGAAGGGAAAAAGAAATTGTATGACAAAAGGTGGGGGTGTTTGGAGACAGTATACACAATACAGTTGAAAGGTCCTCGGACTCAGATCTGTCTGTCTGGAGGAGATTAGTCTGTAAAGTTGTCTTAAGAGAATGTGAGAAGGGCCTAGGGCTGAATGGTAATACATGATTTTTACAGGATAGGTCTTTTTTTCTTACTTGCATAGGCATAATACTCTCATAAAAATGCTAACCAGGATCAGATGGCATTCTTATGTTTGGTTGGTCAGGATGGATTCTCTCTCTCTCTCTCTCCTAGGGACACAGTTATTAAAGTTTAGTCCGGAGAAAGTACAATTATTGTTAAGTTGGGAGAATGTTGTAAAGCAATTCGGGCTAAGTAATAGAACAGGCTATTACCAACTTTGAAAGAATAGAACTGAAGGTTACTGTAATAAAAAGGGATTAAAAAGTTTGGTGCGGATAAAATATAACTGTGATTGTAAATAGTTTTGGGGGATGTATATAGTATCCATATCCAGTTTGGGGATGTGGGCCCGGGTATTTATCCTGGGATATATGTGTGTATGTTGTATTATTGGAAATCATAAAACTTTAATAATGAAGTTTTAAAAAGAGAGGAGGAGATTATGATTGACAAGGTCGAAGGCCCTGGATAGGTCAATGAAGAGGGCACCCGTTTGGGAGCCTTGATCCACAGAGGCAAGGATGTCAGCTGTGAGCCGGATGAGAACAGTGTCAGTACCATGGTCCTTCCTAAAACCATGCTGCACATCAGCCATGAGGTATTTAAGGGGGGGGGGGGTAGCAAATAGGCTCTAAACTGCTTCCTTTTTCCATGAAAACTAACAAAGAAAATACTGAACCTTTCTGTAATTTTATTCATAGGAGTCAAAACTAAAAGAACTGGTCACTAATACTCTCTTTGCATCCCAAGGACAAAACAACTTTACAGGCGCTGGGTGGGTATGTAGGTGTCTTAGGGAACAATGCATGGCATTTGTATTTACCCATGCATGGCAACAACCAATGTCATGAGATACAAAAAGTGTATTTATTGTGCTAAATGAGGTAACAAACATGCTCCTGGTGTACATCTGGCTACACCCGGGGAGTAGCTCACCCTAACGGGGGGAAGGGGGTAGCAGTGAGTCCACTTGGTGTGCAGCTCTGAAATCCCTGGCTACACCCCTGGTGGGTAGCATATTATTAGAAAGTCAAAATATTGCTTTACTAACCATTACATGTGAGCACTTTTGACTGAACTATCCCTAGGTCAATGTATGGGAGGGCATGTGCACATTCACTTCTCCACATCTATTTATATTGTGACCACTGTTTTCACACACTTTTTGGTGTGCTGTTTTCCACTGGAGACCAGAGAGATATTAGTGAAGATTTAACTCTGGCTACTTATGGAGCGCTGTGTTTCCTTGTTTCCTTCATTGTCTGTGTTTATTATCTAATGCATTATGGGTAAAGTATGAATATTTGCATATTAATCTCTGCAAATATTCGTACTCTGTCCATGATGCATTACTGGCTTTGTATATTTGCTTTTTTTCCTGCCTCTGACCGCCCTAAGTTATCGTTAGTGTAATGCACAACTTTGTTCACATAGATTCTGATTATTGCCCACTTCTCACTTGTGTTACTCTATGCGCCGAGATTGCTCACTGCATGAGGGACTTCCGCGATACATGTGTGTGCACTTGCCAGTAATTCCAGGTACAATGCCGAGGTTCATGCACCGATACGTTTTCATGCACCACCTATAGGGAGCACTGCTGCACACAGCACACACTGATTTCCTAAGCGCGCTCCCGCTTCCTAGTGGTGATTATTGTGTTGGAGCGGGCCTCACTGGGGAATTAATATCCGCTCCAACTTTAGTCACCTGCTGTGTTTCCTCCAATCCCTTTCCGTTATTCTGGTTTGCTGATTCTTGCCATGTTACAAGGGAGAAATGTCCACATGCTGCCAATAGCAGCATTGATTAATAAGGTGCAACGGTAGTGGAATCACAATGCGCAACATACAACGTCAGGATTACCTTTTATTTTTAACTTTTTAGCATTTCTCCCGTCCCTCCTCCATTTTGCGTTGATCATGACCCTTGCTGATCTGTGGCGGCCCCTGTTGAACCGGCAATGTCAAGATTACCTTTTATTTTAACTTTTTAGCATTTCTCCAGTCCCTTCTCCATTTTGCATTGTTCATGACCCCTGCTGATCTGTGCTGACTCCCGCTGAACTGGAAGTGGCGCGCGATATGGGGGAGCAACTCACACAAGTTTATGCTTCCTTCTCACTTTTACTGCTGTGCTAGTATCACGTATTGGAATAACTTGCATTTCATTCCGAGGTTAGTTCTGATTAACAGCAGAACCAATCTTTCCATTTCTACCCTGAGATGATTGTGTGCAGGCAGAGGTTTGACCATTATGAGCAAGTTTGCTCAAAGAAAAGTTGTCTAGGAAAATGCCTCCCCTCACAGTCAATGTGTGTGGTCTGCCTGCCCGGTACTAAGACTGACTGCTCAGTAGTTTCTGCACCTCTCATTCTTACGGTTCTGCGTATATTCAGTTTATTAATTTGTGTTATCGTTGTGTCCCGAAATAAGTGTATTTTGTTCAGAATTGTTCAGCAGTGTGTTGAAGTCTGTCTGAGATCCGTGACAGCAAAATGCTTATCGGGCTTCATGACCGCTCTACCTGCAATAGCAGTCCTATTGCGTAGTCCAGCATGGATTTTTATGTAGCTGTAATGAACTACAACCGGCATGCTCAAGCATCCTGATCCCTAAGTGCCTGTGACGGATTTTTTTTTTTTATGCTGCACTAAGTCATGCTGTGTTCTGTGTCCTGGCTTCTTTTGCTTCTGTGTGAACATCGGTTTCATTTAGCAAGGCAGACAGTGGTTTGTGCTGTAGCTTGATTCATCTTTGTTCCCTATTGTTCCTGAAGCAGTCTCCTCTCTCTATGATCAGACCCTTTGTTTGTCCACCCTCTCAGTATCTTTGGCGAGCTGTTTGTTGCCTGTCTATTGCTGTTATATAGGAAACAATGTGTGTATGTATACTATAATGCCGGGTGTATGTTAGGCTGTTTGTATGCAGTTATTTATACACTTCTGTACCATTCGTAGTGGGAAGGTGCACTCCTTGAAAGGTGCTAGTTATACTATATGCCCTAGGATTTCTGCTTGTGAAATACATGCCGTTTTCATCTGTTTTGTGCTGTGCAATCGATTCTAGTCACCCCAAGGCCTTGCAATTGTGTCCCAAGTCACACAACCAAAAGGTGCTGGTGTTCTTGTTGCCTGCTGGTCTGTGTCCATATTCCAGTTGTGGTGTGGTCGATATATGGCCCTCCAAATGGTACTAATGGGTTGCAAAAACTACTACCCTGCTCAAAAGCACCAACTGATTTCTTTGCACTGTTTGAAATTGGCAATGGTATACTGTCTCTGTGTTAACCCCCGCCCCTTGCCACTGCACCTCCATTTGCCCACCAATTTATGCTCAAAACTGTAACCAGAAAGAACCTGTTTTGTTCAGTCACACTGCCAAAGCCTTACAGTGAATATGGTGACTAGGGAAGTCAATCAGGGGTTGGAGGGGACATGCTGCCTACTTGTGTTTCAGTAAGGTCTTCAATATTGTTCCACACACAGAAGACCTGTGCAGCTGTGGAGTGGGTCACAAGATGTAAACCTGGGTTAGGAACTGGTCAAATGGCGCTCACTGTGAGGAAAGGATGGTGACCATCGTGATGCCAAGGTGATTATTTGTGTGGCCTGTCCTATCTAATGTTTTCATAAGTGACATTTCAGAGGGGCGGTTATGGAAGGTGTGCCTCTTTGAGGATGACAGTCTGTAACAGGGCGTACAGTATGGGAGGGGTGGAAAACATTAATATGGACATAGGTACACTTGAAGAACCGTCTAGAGTGCGGCAACTGAAATTCAATGCAAAAAAGTTTAGCATCATACTTTTGGTGCACAAGAACCCAGGGGCAGATTACATGATTGGGGGGGTGGGGAATACTGACATTTACCAAACCCAGAAAAAGGGATTTGGGGGTAATCATATCTGATGAACCAAAGGCACCCAAACAATGTGCCAAGGCTGGGGTGACAGCCATTGGAATGTTAGGTTGCAAAGGGCGAGGTATCACCAGCAGAAGAACAGAGGCGGTGATGCCACTGTACAGATCACTGGTGAGGCCTAATTTGGATTACTGTGTCCAGTTCTGGAGGCTGCATCTTTAGAAGGCCGTAAACAGGGAGAAGATAGTTCAAAGAAGGACACCAATAATGGTGCAGGTCCTGTTCCAAAAGTCCTATGAGGAGCGACCGAGGGACCTCAATATGTATGCCTGGAGGAGAGGAGAGACAGGTGGGATATGAATACAAATATTTAAATGGCATAAATAGGTTACCACGGTGGCATCTTTGAGCAAAGCAGTTGTTCAGGAAGAAGGGGCCATGACTTGAGGTTGCAAGGGGATAAATATAGTGGTTACGTGAGGAAAAATTTCTTCATGGTAAGGGTAGTGAATGCATGGACTAGACTCCCAGCACAGTTGGCAGGGACAAACACAGTGTGGGAATTTCGGAAGTGCATGGGAATGGGAACAGGCATAGAGGATCCCGATCGATAGGGACAAGACGGTAAAGTCGGAGACAATGTAGGGTCTGCGGCGTGTGCAGAAGGTCAGGAAATGGTGCAGACTGGATGGGCTTAGCAGTCCTTATCTGCAGTCAGTTGCTATGTTTCTAGGTGGTCTATAATTCAGTTTCTTTTTTTTTCTATATGGTGTTAAAGCACTTTGTCTATTATAATTGGTTCCCTGTTTTTTAGCCGGCCCAGTGGTGCTGAGAGTTGAGGCGCTGGATGCCACACTTCGCTCCACTCTGGCGACCTGGGTTCGGGAACGAGCATGGGTCACTGGGGGTCGGCTGGGGAGGAAGCAGATCCAGCGCATGTGGGCTGCTCTCTGCTTCCTGTGGAGGGACTGGGGTCTGTGAAGAGCTGTAATGACACCAGGTGGTGATTGGGTACAATGCAGCTCACGGTGCATTAGAGCTGGAGGGCTGTGGCAGACGTTGGCACACCGTGCACAGACATCATTGCACGTCCATAGCCCTGGGGGAAAAATATCAGTGGAAAATGGCAGTCGATCTTGGCGGCTTGATGGCCATGCCTCTGCGCTCCTCCAGACCTGCGCCAAGTCCCATCGAGGGGTTTTACATCTGGGCCCAGTGGCCGGGGGGGGTAGGGGGACCCCACCACAGGCACTATGTGTGCTAGCCTCCTAGTACGAGCTTGAGCAGCCAGGTCGATGAAGTGCGGGGGATGGTGGCCAGACGATATGCAGACCAAGCCACAAGGAGGAATAAAGTATGCGATGTTAAAAAAAAAATTTTTGGTTCCCTGTTTTTTTGCTTTCATTTTTTTTGTTTTCTGCAAACCCCCCCTCCATCTCCAGATTCACACCTGGAAACAAGGGGCTGTGAAGATGCAAGTCATGAAGGTGCAGACTGTTTATGCCAGAATTCTGCACAATGCAGACACCACTCTTTAAATTAAAAATTCCCTTCTCACAGTCATACAGGCTTGTCACCCATCGAGCTGTACTGCATGTGTACTTATTATACATTACCATTACATGTAAACAAATACCCCCCCACACACACGGTGCCAGTCTCACCTGCCCCACCCTCCAGTCTCTCAGTCTGTTTACCAGCTCATGGCGCATTTTTATCACAGACTAACTTCCACCCACCCTTGAGGTCTTCACCCTGAGTGGCAGACCTTGCTCTCATCTTTGTAAAGGAATACTTTTCCTTCCAGTTACTGAACAATGGCCCACGGATGATGACCTATGTCAGCAGTTATCTTTCAGGTGCCTCTGCAGTCACTACCACCATGTTCATACCCACCATGTATCCTGGTCCCTGGTCATGTAATGCAACCTTGAGAAAGGTATCGCGTTTTAGCAGTGCTAACCATGGTATATAGTGTGCAGAGACATTTACTATTTTCAAATACAACAGATTACTTGCTAATGAGCCAGATTGCGGTGATAAGGATGCAGATGTGCTGTGGCATTCCAGCACGGATATTAGTCAGTCACAGCATAGCACAAGTGAACATAAGAATGTGACAGCAGAAGAGAACCGATTGATCCATCTAGTCGGCCCATTTGATTGACTACCCCCTTTCCTAGAGAATACTTCTTTGTTTCAGGAAACAACAATGCCTATCCAAAGATAGTTTGAATTCCCTAACTGTCCTTGCCTCCACCACCTGTGGCAGTCTGTTCCAAGGTTCCACGACTCTCTAGGTGAAGAAGAACTGCTTGACATTGCCCCGGAACCTCCCTCCCACCGATCATCTGTTGTGTCCTCTGGTTCGTGCCTCATTATTTTCCTGGAAGAGGGTCTTACCCTGTACCAAGTTGAGTCTGTTGATGTATTTAAAGGTTTCTATCATGTCTCCCCTGTCTCTTCTCCATTCCAAGGAGTACATGTTTAACTGTCTGAGCCTAGTTTCATAGGGTTTGTTAGGGAGTTCCTGGACCATCTTTGTAGCTCTTCTTTGCACAGTCTCCAATCGGTTTATATCCTTTTTAAGGTTCGGCTTCCAGAACTGGATGCAGTACTCTAGGTGAGGCCTCACCAAGAACCTCTACCACGGGATTATCATCTCTTGCTTTCTGCTTGTAATAACCTTGCCTATGCATCCAAGGATGCTACTGGCTTTTTGTGATGCCTTCTCACACTGCCTTCCCACTTTCAGGTCATTCAGTATCATGGATCCAAGGTCTCATTCGACATCTGTGGTGGTTAGTGTTTCCCCCACCTAATGAGTATTTTATTCCTGGGTTTCTTTTCCCCAGGTGCATGACTTTGCATTTTTTGGCATTGAACTTCAACTGCCAGGTTTTGGACCATTCTCCCAGTTTCAAAAGGTCTGTCTCCATCCTCATGGTCCTTTCTTGTGTGTCGACCCTGTTGTAGAGTTTAGTGTCATCTGCAAACAGGCATACCTTCCCCTCCAACCCATCTGCAATGTCGTTGATGAATATGCTGAAGAGCATTGGTCCCAGCACTGACCCCTGTGGGACCCACTGGTTACCTTCCCTTCCCGTGAGAGAGCACCATTTACCAGAACATGTTGGGACCTCCCCTGTAGCCAGTTTCTCACACAGTTTACAATCCTATTGCCTATACCTGTGTTCTGTAACATAGACACATAAAATTTGATGGCAGATAAGGACCGCTTGGCCCACCCAGTCAGCCCATTTCCTTACCTAATGGATAAGCTGCAGATCCTAGTTAACCAGCAGCCTACTTCTTTCTACCCCCACTCCCTAGAACTGCCTTATGACTGTCCCATGCATGCTTGAATTCAACCACTGTTTTTGACTCCACAACCTCCTCTGGAAGGCTGTTCCATGCATCCACAACCCTCTCTGTGAAAAAATACTTCCTTACATTACCTCTGAGCCGTTCCCCCTCTATCTTCAAATTGTGCCCCCTTGTTCTTGCACACCTCTTTTTTTGAAAGATGCTACCCTCTTGGACTTTATTGATTCCCTTGAGGTACTTGAAAGTTTCTATCATGTCCCCCCTCTCCCTCCTTTCCTCAAGGCTATACATATTAAGCTCCCTTAGTCTCTCTTCATATGTCTTCCGGTGCAGACCCTGCACCATTTTAGTTCCCTCCTCTGGACAGCTTCCATTCTGTCCATGTCCTTGCGGAGATTGGGTCTCCAGAACTGCATGCAGTACTCCAGATGGCGTCTCACCAGCTGTCTGTACAGAGGATAACAACTTCCTGTTTTGTACTGGTGATGCCTCTCCCTATGCATCCCAGTATTCCCCCAGCCCTCCTTACTGCCCTCTCACATTGCTTGCCCACCTTAGTCTGATATGACTACCCCCAGGTCCCTTTCCACTTTTGTTGTTGTTAGTATCTCACCCCCCATTGCGTACTCTTCCCTTGGGTTTTTGTTTCACAGGTGCATTACCTTGCACTTCTTAGCACTGACTCTACACTGCCATACATTTGACCATTCCTCTAACCTTGCCAAGTCCCTTCTCATCCTTTCCACCCCACCTTGTGCATCAACTCTGTTGCAGATCTTTGTGTCATCTGCAAAGAGACATACTTTTCCTTCGAGTCCCTCTGCAATGTCACTTATAAAGACATTGAAGAGGACCGGTCCTAATACTGAACCCTGCGGTACCCCACTAGTAACCCCCCCTTTCTTCAGAGTGGACTCCGTTTACTATTACCCTCTATGTCCTATTCTCTAGCCAATTCTTTACCCAGGCTATCATCTTGGGACCCACTCCCAGGCTGGCTAACGTGTATGTTAATCTTTTGTGTGGGACTGTGTTAAATGCCTTGCTAAAGTCTAAGTAGGCCATGTCCACAGCCCCTCCCTGATCTACTACTTTGGTCACCCAGTCAAAGAAATATATTAGATTCGTCTGGCATGACCTCCCCCCTGTGAATTCATGCTGCCTTGGGTCCTCTGCCCCTCTGGCCTCTAGGTACTCAACAATTCTTTCCTTCAGAAGTGATTCCATCATTTTACCTATCACTGAGGTTAAACTAACAGGTATGTAGTTTCCTGCTTCTGCCCTGCTCCCACTTTGTGAAGGGAATCCATCTTCCCTCCTCCAGTCCTCAGGTACCACCCCATCCTCCCATGATTTGTTAAAGAGAGTAGTCAGTGGTGTCACTAGTTCTACCCTTAGTTCTTTAGAATTCTGGGATGAATCCCATCAGGCCCCATTGCTTTGTCCACCTTCAGTTTTAAGAGTTCTTTCAGAACCCTTTCTTCTGTAAATGGGCTGGTATCAACTTCTGTATCCAGAGTGTTTCTACTGTTTGTTTTAGGTACCTCCCATCTTCATTTGTAAATACTGAGCAAAAATATTTGTTTAGTATCTCTGCCTTTTCACAGTCACCTCTGCCCACCCTCCCTTTATTAGGCCTCACTATCCTCTCTTGGTCTTCCTTCGCTCCCTGATGTACCTAAAATGGTTTTATCCCTTCTTAACTGAGTTGGCTATCTTTTCCTCGGTTCGGGCCTTTGCTGTTCTGACTGCCTTCCCAGCTTCCTTTTGCTTTAACTGATACAATTCTCTGTCCTGCTCCTTCTGTGATTCCTTGTACTTCCTGAATGCTTTCTTTTTCTCTTGAACCTTCGCTGCCACCTCCTTTGAGAACCATAGTGGTTTCTTACATCATTTAGTTTTGCTTATTTGCTTCACACAAAGGCTTGTTACCTCTGTGATGGCAGTTTTTATTATTCCCCATTGTTCTTCCACCCCTCCTTCCTGCCCATTTGCTAGAGCATTCCTTAGGCACTCACCCATTTTGGCAAAGTCAGCCCTCCTGAAGTCCAGTACTTTTGCCTTTGTATGACTTGACTCTAGTGCTGTGTTTATTGTGAACCATACTGTTCGATGGTTGCTAGTTCCCAGATGGCTACCCACTTCTACATCTTTGCTCCTCTCTCCATCTCCATTTGAGAGAACCAGGTCTAAGTTTGCTCCCTCTCGAGTGGGTTCCAATACCAGTTGTTTAAGGCATGCCACCGTAGAGCATCTAGAATAACCCCACTCTTAGAAGTGGCTGCTGCAACTGCACTCCAGTTAACATCTGGCATATTCATATCACCCATCAGCAATATCTCCCCTTTTTCTGCCATTCTAAGTATACTTTCTATCATTTCCTTGTCCATTTCCTCCCCCTGAGAGGGGGGTCTCTATACAACCCCTGTGTGGATTGTGGTGCTATTGCCTGTCTCCAAATTGACCCACAGTGCTTCTTCTCCTCCCTGTTTACCCTTTTGTTCTGTTGGTTTGATTCCTTCCCTTATGTAGAGAGCTACTCCTTCTCCTCTTTTACCCTCCCTGTCCCTCCTGTAGATAGTGTATCCTGGTATGTTTATGTCCCAGTCATGGTTCTGTGTGTACCATGGTTCTGTGACTGGCACAATATCCAGATGTTCCTCCTCCATCAAGGCCACTAATTCAGGAAGCTTGTTACCCAGACTACGGGCATAGGTACTCATTGCTCTCCATTTTTTGATGGCTTTACCTTCTGCAGCAGCATCACCCACTGACCTTTCTACCTTGGTCTTTTTTCAGTTAGTACCCTGTTTTGTATGGGGAGGCTAGGATTTTTCTGCTGCTCATCAGTGCCTCCCCCCTTGACTAGTTTAAAAGCTTGCCAATGAAGCATTTAAACTGACTGCCCAAAAGACTTGTTCCCTTCCTGGACAGATGCAGACCATCCTGCCAGTATAGGCTGGTGTCCCTCCAGGTGGAACCCCAGTCCCCAATGAAGCCAAACCCCTGTACTCCACACCATTTTTTCAACCATTCATTAAACTGCATGGTGCAAAGTACCCTCACCTCACCCATGCCACTGACAGGCAGCACCTCTGAGAAGGATACTGTGTGTGCTAATTGTCTTAGGCCCCTCCCCAACTCTACAAAGTCCTTCTGCACTGCTCTAATCTCATGATGAACCAAGTCATTTTTCCCTAGGTGGATAATGACTTCCAGCTCAGACTCCTGTGCAACTGTTCTCGTGATCCTAAGGATGCGCTTCCTGTCCCTCCAAGCCATGGCACCAGGCAGGCACCTTATTTCAGTAGCTTGTTGATGTGCCATCTATGTGGGATGGGGTTGAAGGCCTTACTGAAATCTAGATATACAACATCTACAGCCCTGCCCTGGTCTACTATTTTAGTCACCCAATCAAAAAATTCCACCATTTGTTTGGCAAGATCGTCCAGATGAGAAGCCATGCTGTTTAGGGTCAAGTTTCCCATTTGCCTTCAGGGATGCTACTATCCTTTCCTTTAGTATAGATTCCATTATCTTTCCTGCAACAGAGGTGAGGGAGGCTGAAAGGTTGGTAGTTCCCCACCTTCTCCTTGCTGCCACTCTTGTGTAGGGGCACCACTGTGGCCCTTTTCCAGTCTTCTGGTACCTGTTCACTCTCTAGTGATTTGTTAAAGAGTGTGGCCAGTGGAGCAGCAAGTTCTTCTCTAAGCTCTTTTAAGACACGTGTATGTATTCCATCTGTCCCCATGGCTTTGTTCATTTTTAACTTGTTTAGTTCCTGTAGGACTCTGTCTTTTGTAATGGGACTACTGTCTGCTTCCTGGGTGTGGTGCTCATTTGTACCAAAGTGCTGGACCATTTCCACTGTCTTTGTGTGTCAATATAGAGCAGAAGAATGTGTTTAAAATTTTTGCTTTCTCGGCATCCTCCTCTACGTGATACCCCTCTGAGATTTTTAGTCTGACTATTCCACCCTTGGCCTTTCTTTTCTCCTGCATACACCAGAAGAAAGTCTTGTTGCCTTTTTTAATTTCCATCATGATTTTTTCCTCAATTTGTGATTTTGCAGCTCTGATTTTCTTTCTGGCTTCCTTCAATTTGGCCCTGTATTCTTCTCTGGCCATGTCTGTTTTTGTCTCCTTATACTTTCTGAATGCTCTCTTCTTTGCCTTTATTATCGATGTCACTCCCTTTGTGCACCACAGTGGCTTTTTTCTTCATTTTACCTTACTAATTACTCGTGAGTATTTTTCTGTTACAATGGTTAGTGTACTCTTCAGTGTTTCCCAGCTTTTCTTAACATCTTTGTGTGCTCCACAACTGTACAGTCTTTTGAAAGACGTTTTTATTGCACTGAACTTTGCGTTCCTGAAGTTGAGGATTGTTAGCTTTGTGTGTGTGGTATCCCCGTGCCTGTTGATTGTGAACAAGATTGACCTGTGGTCACTGGACCGTAGGTTAACCCTTAGGCTGGCAAAAGAATTAGAACGTATAGGAATTCTGGACTGATATATCAGTCTGCGGCACAGCAAGGGTTAATTCCTACAGTCACGTCTGATATCCTTGTGCTGTTTGTTAGCACGAGGTCATGGATTGAACCCCCCCCCCAGTGTTGGTGAGACAACCATTTGTGTTAGAGCCACCCCTTGCAGAGCTACGAGGAATTCCTTACTTTTTTCTGATGAGGCCACGTAGGAAACACAGTACACATCTGGCAGGTTGAAATCTCCTACCAGCAGGAGCTTGCCTTTGTCTGCCATTATAAGAATGGATCTGAGAAGTTCCTTGTCTTTTTCCATGTCATGTGATGGGGCCTATAGACTATTCCTTCCCATATTGCTAATTCTGGTAACAAACTCTGGTTGTATTAATGAGGGAATCAACAGGATTTGGGGGGGGGGGGTGGCACCACTGTGATAATAACTATCTATACAGTTTGAAAATATGACAGTGTCAAGTATTGTGTGCTGCATACAGAAACACACCCCAACTCACAAATAAACAATTTGAAACTTTATTTATTTATTTAAGAGTTTCACCAAGAAGGGCACACTGAGCAACAGGTTGCTTGTCTCACAGTGTGTCCTCGGGGGAAGGTACATAGGGATATATATACATACATACATAAACAGCAAATCATCAAAAAAATATGGGCAATGGACACACACCAAAGTTAGTGTCAACAAGTAGCAAAAAGCAGGGTACAAAGCCAATAAGAATGCAGGAAGTAAAATAATATATAGGAGAGCTACTAACAGTGAAAGTATAACAACTTTGCAGAATATTTAAGCTAGCAAATGGAGACAGGAGTGCAGCACCCGATACATCGAATGGGAAGAACATCCCCCCCCCCCAGCTAGTGATCAAACAGGAGTTCAGCATGTTTGTAGTTCATTTGCATCACCAGGTAAGGAGAAAGGTCCGGCTCCCCATATGACGCACAGGGGAAACTCCAGACCTCGACCAACAACTAACACACCGAAACCTGGCCGATGGAAAATCATGTACACAAATGCTCACAGTCTGGGAAACAAGGTCCCAGACCTGCAGGCAATAATGACAGAGGCTAAACCGGACATAGTAGCCATTAGCGAGACATGGTTTACCAGTAACCACACTTGGGAGACTTCAGTACCTGGCTATGTACTGTTCAGAAGAGACCGAGGTGCAAAAAGGGGGGGTGGAGTGTCCCTTTATGTCAATCAAAATATTAAAGCTACAGAAATTCAGAATACACATAAGGAGCCAGAAGAACTGTGGGTCACCCTGGAAGCAGGAAATAGGACAGCCATACGAACTGGGGTTGCCTACAGGCCTCCAGACGAGGGGGAGGACACAGACACAGACACATTACTGTTAGATGATATACAAAACATGACAACTAAAAGGGAGGTTCTGATAATGGGAGACTTCAACATGCCAGATACAGACTGGAAAATACCAGCAGGAACATCTACCAGAACTAGACACATAGTGGATTCCCTGCAGGGGGAGGGCCTCAAACAACTGGTACAAGAACCCACAAGAGACAGGGCTATCCTAGATCTAGTACTGACTAATGGGGAAAGGATCACAGACCTCTAGGTAGGTCACCTGGGGGCCAGTGACCATCACATGGTATGGTTCAATTTGGTCACTAGAACTAAATCATCCCATTCCAAGGAAAAAATATGGGACTTCAGAGGAGCTGACTTTGATAAAATGGCCAATAGAGTTAAGCTAGCCCTGGCAAAAAGAAATACAGGTGAGTGGGTACAGGTAAAGTGGGCAACCATTAAGGATGCAATACTTGAAGCAACATCCCACTGTGTTAGAGAGAAAAGGAAGTGCAAAAGAAGAAGAAGGAAACCACTTTGGTTCTCAAAAACAGTAGCAGAAAAGGTCAGAGCCAAAAGGCTGGCCTTCAGGAAATATAAGGGAACACAGCGGGATGAAGATAGGGAGGCATACCAAACTTCCCTAAGGGAAGCAGGGAAGGCAGTAAGGCAGGCAAAGGCCCAAACTAAGGAAACACTAGCACGAACAGTAAAAGAAAGGGACAAGACTTTCTATAAATACATTAGTGAAAAGAGAAAGTGCAGAGGGGGTATTGCTAAGATCAAAGGGGATAAGGAAAAGCATCTATCCTAAATAGATACTTCTGCTCAGTATTTACTGAAGAGAAGGTAGGCCAGGGCCCATAGCTCAGCACCATGGACACAGGGGGGAGGGAGGTGTGCACAAGTCCCTTCACAAAAGAAATGGTCCTACAAGAGTTCGATAAGCTCAAGGTGGACAAGGCAATGGGACCTGATGGCATACATCCCAGGGTGCTAACGGAGATAAGGGTGGAACTAGCAGAGCCATTATCAGAACTGTTTAATGAGTCTCTGAGCACAGGAGAGGTCCCAGAAGCCTGGAGAAGGGCTCATGTGATCCTGCTCCACAAGAGTGGTAGCAGGGAGGAGGCAGGGAACTACAGACCAGTCAGTCTTACCTCAGTAGTGGGCAAGATTATGGAGGCATTCCTTAAGGAAAGGATAGTGCAACACCTGGAATCCATAGGAACACAGGATCCAAGACAGCATGGGTTTACAACAGGAAGGTCCTGACAAACTAATCTCATAGATTTCTTTGACTGGGTAACCAGAGTGGTGGACCAAGTGGGAGCAGCTGATGTCGCCTACCTTGACTTCAGCAAAGCTTTCGATACTGTTCCACATAGAAGATTGATTAATAAGCTGGGTAGGCTCGGGGTGGGTCAGAAGTTGGTCAACTGGGTGGCAAACTGGTTGACAGGCAGAAAACAGAGGGTGGTAAATGGTATATAGTCAGAAGAGATGCAAGTCACAAGTGGGGTCCCTCAGGGATCAGTTCTGGGGCCAGTCTTCTTCAATATCTTAATCAGTGACATTGCAGATGGACTGGAGGGTAAGGTTTGTCTGTTTGTAGATGACACCAAGATCTGCAACAGAGTAGATGATCCAGATGGGGTGGGCAGAATGAGAAGAGATCTGGATAAACTGGCAAAATGGTCGGAAGAATGGCAACTGGGGTTTAATGCAAAGAAGTGCAAGATCATGCACATAGGGAAGAGAAACCCTGAAGCCACCTATAGGCTGGGAGGGGAGTTGCTGGCTGTCACAAGGGAAGAAAGAGACTTGGGTATCATCATCACCGATGACCTGAAATCATCCAAGCAGACCACTAAAGCAGTAGGTAAGACAAGGGGGATGTTGGGGTGTACTAGTAGGGTATCACAAGTTGGAAGAGGGAGGTAATAATCCCTCTTTACAAGACACTAGTTAGGCCCATCTGGAGTACTGCGTGCAGTACTGGAGCCCACCTTCACAAGGACATTAACCAAATTGAGGCAGTCCAGAGAAGGGCAATGAAAATGGTGCAGGACTGCATCAGAAAACATATGAGGACAGATTAACAAGCTCAATATATATACCCTAGAGAAAAGGAGGGAGAGAGGTGATATGATGGAAACATTCAAACACCTTAAGGGCATTAACAAGGTGAAAGAGTCTAATATGTTTCAATATAAGAAAAATAGCAGGACAAGAGGAAACAGCATGAGATTAGAGGGAGGCCGATTAAGGGGTAATGTGAGGAAGTTCTTTTTCACGGAAAGGGTGATGGATGGATGAAACGGCCTACCTCAGGAAGTGGTGGATATGAATGCAGTGCAGGGCTTCAAATTGGCATGGGATAGACATAAGGGAGCAATACAGATGAGTATGAATAGATAGGCCATTGACAGAGCAAAGGCCAATGGCACATTTATAAGGTAGGAAAAGAAATGGGCAGACTGGATGGGCCTTGTGGTCCTTATCTGCTGTCAACTTGTATGTTTCTATGTACTAAATATGATGTGTATCAACAAAGTGCGTGTGATAAGGTTGACAGTGGACAAAGGTTTGAAGGTACACAAGTGCAAGTTATAGTAACCCATATTGTACTCCAGTACACCATTACAGCACATTAGATAAAAACAAGGCACATGTGCAGTTGCAGTTCACAGAGAAGAAATTATTTAAGGCTGAGGAAATGGATTAGGTAGAGGAAGAGTGGCGAATCTGGTGAGGGAGGGAATTCCACAGTTTGGAGAAGCGATTCGAGAAGGCAGATTGTCCAGCAGTAGTTGTGCGATGAGGGATAAAGTGCGAGAGTCATAGGATCTAAGAGAGTGGACTGGGGGAGGGGGGGCAGTTAGGAAGGAGCAGAGATATGAAGGTAAAGAACCAAATCAAAGTTTGGATACGAATTTAGCACAGTGGAGGAGGCGACTGTTTTCAAGAGAGGGAATGGCCAGTGAGTGGTAGAGTTCACAGTGGTGGGTGAGAGGAGGAGCATCCACAGCAAAGCGACAGAAGGAGTGAAATAGGGTGTCCAATCTGCCTAAGGAGGTCTTAGGACCGGCACTGAGACTACATCACAGTAGTCAAATATTGGTAGGATCATCTTCTGAACAAGATCGCACCTAACCAGGAGAGGACCCTAGGTCAGAAACCTCTATTTTTTTTTTTTTTTTAACTGTACACAAAACCACTACCTGCACCACTTGTCACACCACACATTAAACTGTGCATAAACTGTCTCCATTATTCTCATCAATGTGCAGATGTCTTCGAATCTGATTATGATTAGGGTGGGGGTTGTGACAGAGTGAGGGGCTGTGATGAAGAGGGGTGGGAGGTGGGGCAGCTGCAAGTTGAGGGGCTAGCTGCACCATCAAGTAGACTCAATAGACTGTAAGGCCTGCTTCTGCTGGATATTCATATGTTCATATGATGAATATTTTACATATGTTGCATCATCGGGTTGAATACAGCCGTATCTGTTTGAATCTGAGAGACCCATGCTGGATTATTTATTTTATTTATTTATTTGGTTCTAGGATTACAATTACCTTTGAGCCAAGGCTCTTTTACAAAGGCTGCACGTCAGTTTAAAGTTATTACAGAAGATACAGTTGAGGAACAACAAATCAAAAGAAGATACAACAATGTGGTGATTACAGACAGTCTGGGTACTGAAACATTGGAATAAACAAATGGGGTGGGTGCAATTAGAGAGCAGGAGACCAAGATATGGCCTAGGTTTATAACACAAGAGAAGCATAGAGATGGGGGGTGATGGAGGGGGGAGAGGAAACAGCCGAGGCATTTGTCAGACGATGATAGGGGAGAAGTGCTGGTATCGAGGGGGGGTGAGAAGGAAGGAGAGGCTAGGGGAAATAGGACAGATAGGAGGTAGAGCAGGTAGGAGAAGTGGTGGACGGGGTAGGGAATAAGTGCATCAAGGGGGTACAGTGGTGCTGTAGGGGTGGTGGGTGTGACTGGAGAGAGGCGAGGTAACCACAGGAGCTGGAAGAGAGTGTGGTCTAAGTTTAGGTAAGGCAGTCACAGGAGCTGGAGGCAATGAGATGGTGCCATAGTCTGGTTTTAAACATACCAAGAGTTGGGGCTGAAGAGGTGGTGGGGCTGAAGCCATTCAGCCAAAGTGGAGCTTTTTAGGCAAAAGAGCGTTGACCCTGGGTAGTACGACAGTGGGGAACTTGCAGGAGCTGCATTTTGGATCTCCTGGTGCTCCATAAATTGAAGTTATGGTGTAGCAGGGCTAAGACACTGAGGGGTGCAAGACCAAGGTTACTTTTCTTCGCCATGGTACAGGTGAGATACTTGATACGGTTTGATAGTTGAAGCCATCTGGATTGAACATAAAGGTCACAAGTATGGGTGAGACAGTAGGCTCCAGTAATAAGCAGACATGCCTTGTTTAGGGCAATTGATATACGTCTGAGGGTTGTCGTCGTGGCAGAGCCATAAATGATGAGACCATAGTCAATGATCAAGACCACAGAGCTCTGAACTGCAATCTTCAATGTATCCGGGGTAAGATGTTGTCTGTGTTTGTAAAGTAAACCAAGCAGAGTATTTGCAGCTCTGGCCACATTGTCGATATGATCCCCGTAGGAGAGATTAGGGTCAAGCAGTATCCCTAGGTATTTGAAAGATAGAACCTGTTTGATGGTATTCCCCTGTATGGTGGAGATCACCAGGTGGTGATGCTTGTGCAGATTGTGAGGGCTGCGGAAGAGCACAGACTTAGTTTTCTTGCGATTGAGGACAAGCTTATGATTAGAAAACCATGACTCAACGGTACTGAAACCAAGTTAGAGATTGTGTTGTAGTGATGTGGGGTCTTCGTGAGAGGAGAAAACAACTACATCGTCTGCATACAGAATGATTTGTTCTGAGCAAGATTGCAGTAGAGAATTTAAAAAAAGGCTGAAAAGGAGTGGGACTAGAATGGACCCCTTGGGGACACCTGAGCTAACTGGCAAGATATCAGAAAGAGCATTGGCAATTTTTACTCTTTGCACCCGGTTTTCTAGGTAGCTTTTGAACCATAGTGCAGAGTCAGGTGAGAGACCAGCATTCAGTAGTTGGTCAATAAGCAGTCCATGGTGGACAGTATCAAATGCCTTGGAGAAGTCGATAAAGACAGCCCCAAGGAGGAGGCCATTGTCAAGGGAGCTATGTACTGCTCCGGTGAACTCAAGGAGGGCTGAGGTGGTACTATGTCCTTTCCTGAAGCCGTGTTGTTGTGCACAGTATATTGTATTTTTCCAGATAGTCGGTGAGTTGGTCTGCTACGATTCACTCGAATGCCTTGGAGAGTGGGGGTAGTATGAAGACTGGGTGATAGTTTGAATGACTGGTCTTGTCACCACTTTTGTGGACTGGAGTCACGATGGCAGTTTTCCATCTGTCCAGGAATTGACTGCAGCTGAGAGGTTCAGAATTTTTGTTAAGGGACAACATACTTCCTCAAGGGTAAGCGACAGTAGCGTAAGGTCCAGGGTGTCACAACTAGTTCTGGACTTAGAGATGGCAACGGCAATATAGCAACGTGCATCATTCAACTTGACCTCCCTGAACTAAACTTAGATTGTGGGCTTTTAGTGACACTATACTTTCTTTTTTGTCTTTACTTATAATTGTTTTTGGGCTGTTGAAAATTTAAAACATAGTGGTGGTGTAATTATGTGCTGTCTTTAATTGCTGCAAATTTTATCTTGGCTTGTCTGACTGCCCTGTAGTTGGGTGAAGGGTGTTAATTGTCTGGCCTCTGACCTCAGCTACGTGATAACTGGAGGTGGGGCTTAGTCAGAGTTAAAGTAGCAAAGCAGAGTTTTATTTTCTCAGAAGAAGCCAGAAGGGGAAGGAAGGAAACATATTCAATTCAGTGCTTTAGAGTAACTGGTAATTGCTATTTTTCTTTTAAACTTAGATTGTGGGCTTTTAGTGACACTATACTTTCTTTGTTGTCTTTACTTATAATTGTTTTTGGGCTGTGGAAAATTTAAAACATAGTGGTGGTGTAATTCTGTGCTGTCTTTAATTGCTGCAAATTTTATCTTGGCTTGTCTGACTGCCCTGTAGTTGGGTGAAGGGTGCCCACCCTCCTTCCCCTTCCCCCAACTCTTAATTATATGCCCTGTTAAATCTGATTGACAGGAGTTAAACACAGGGTATAGTAAGGGGTGTGAAGTAGGAGGGGCATAAGGGGGAAGAAGCCCACCCTCAGCACAAGTGTTTTGACTCGTTTATTTATTTATTGGTTTTTCTTTAAAAAAAAAAAATATCTGAGGATCAGTGGCAGGATTTTTAGTACAGTAAATTAATAAAAAGGGAACTAGGAGAGCTTCAGTAGCAGACAAGTAGTGGAATTGCAGTATAATGTGGGGAGTGGTGCAATGCAGTGGCTGTGGGGCAGCCATATTCAGGCAGACCTTCTGGACACTGAGGTGCTGCCTCTATCTGCATGCATCTCTCTGGACTGTGGGATGAGGTAGCCAGACCCAGGAGGCGGAAGTAAACTGGGTCAGGGGTACCATCACCCCTATCCAGGACCACCAGTCCAATGCAACTGCCTCAAGGATGCCGAGAACGAGGAGCACTTGGATGACAGTGGGCTCAGGGAGGGCTAGAGCAGTCAGGCAGAGGCACATCCCAGATCCTATTCCACTCAAGAACTCATATGCCACACTGGCAAATGAGGACAACCAAATAGAGGTACCCAGAGAAGTGGAAGGAAAGGATGGGGAGGTTAGCCAAGGAGGTGACCTCAGCAGGGAAAGCAGTGGACCCCAGAGGAGGAGGAAGCGAATCCTGGTGGGGGACTCCATCATAAGAGGGATCCAGCTAGGAACACAGGAGGGAGGAGGACAGGAGGTGAGGTGCCTACCAGGTGCCACAGCATGGAGGGATGGAAGGAAGATCCTGGGGATCACTGGGAAGGCAAGGCAGGGAGGTGAGCTGGATGTCATTATCCACCTAGGTACTAATGACCTGGCAAATGGGAGCCAAAGGAAGTTCAGGAAGAGTTTAGGAAACTGGGGAGGGTCTCAAGCAAGTAGCTACTTCTGTCACTTTCTCAGAAGTACTACCTGTGAGAGGCAAGGGAGAGCATAGGAGTGCATGCACCAGGAACTTTAACTCATGGTTGAAGAATTAGTGCTGTGAGGAAGGGTTTGGTGACTGGGGACCCACCTGGAGGGATGGAGGTTTGTTCAAGCCTGACGGCCTGCATCCATCCTGGAGGGGAATCCAAGCACTCAATGATAAGTTTAAATGCTACATTGACAAGCATTTAAACTAGCAAAAGAGTGTAGCAGGCCAGCAAGGAGGTACCTACTTGCTCACCCCACAGCTAACAGTGGAACCAGTGAACCAGAGGTGGCTATCTCTGCAAAGCAGTGTGCAAAAGATGGAGATTAGTGCCCAAGAGGTGGATAAGCAGAAAACGGGCAAAATTCAGCAGAAGGGCAGACAGCAAGGAGAACCAGGGATAAATGACAACCTAGGAAGGGCTGGGTAGAACAGTGAAACAGTCTAGGAGGTCAAATCATGGAAAGCCATGTGTGCAAATGCCAGGAGCTTTAGCAACAAGATGGAAGATCTGGAGGCTGTCATGGTACAGTCAGACCTGGACATTGTGGCCATACACTGAAACCTGGTGTAATGATAACCACGACTGGGGAGATGGCCATACCTGGCTACAACATATTCAGAAGAGACAGAGCAGGCAGGAAGGGAGGAGTGGCATTGTATATGAAAAATGACATAAGGACCACAGAGATCCAGGAGGAACAAAATGGGGAGAGATACTGTGGGTTAGCTGGAAAGGAAAATGGGGACAGCCATCCGCACAGGTGTGGTCTATAGACCACCTGCCCAGGAGGAAGAAACAGATAGGGGAGTGATGCTAGCCATCCAAGGATGGCAGACAAAGTGAGGTAGTACTGGTTGGAGACTTCAATATTCAAGGCGTGGACTGGAGCATCCACAGCAACATCAACTAGGAGCAGATTTATCCTGGACTCCCTTCAGGGTGCCTTCTTCAAGCAACTGGTCATGGAACCAACTCGGCAGAAGGCAATACTGGACCTTGTGCTCACAAACAGGGACAGTGTGATGGGGGTAACAGTGGGGGAGCACCTGGGACAGTGACCACCAGTCATTGTGGTTTGAAATCACAGAAAGAGCAGAACCAAACCACACAAAAACACGTATCCTGGATTTTAGGGGGGCAGACTTTGGGAAAATGGGAGATACTTGAAGAGGCATTAAGGGAATGGGACAGGAATCAGGGGTTGAGGAACAGTGGGCAGTATTTAAAATGGGATTACAAGAACAACAGAATTATGCATTAAGCAGGTTAGCAAGAGGAAAAGGAAGAGGAGACCATTATGGTTTTCCAAAGAGGTAGCAAAAAGTGAAAGCCAAAAGGTGCATTCAGGCAATACAAAAGACACAGGCAGAAGGGATAGGGAGAAGTACCAGGAGAAGCAAAGGGAGGCAGGAGGTCCGTAGAAGCCAAAGCTCAGACAGAAGAAGCATTGCAAAATCAGTGGGTAGAGGACAAAACCTTTACAGGTACATAAGTGAAAAAAGAAAGACAAAGGAGGGATAGTGAGACCGAAGGGGAGGATGGGGCGCGTGGAGGATGACAACAGTAAAGCTGACATATTGAACAGGTATTTCTGCTCAGTCTTTACTGAGGAAGAGGAAGGTAATGGGTCTGAAAAAGTACAAGGGGTGAGAATGGTGCAGAAATGGACACAAGTCCCTTTACGAGAAAGGGTCCTGAAGGAACTGGAAGTAATAAGAGTTGATAAAGCAATGGGGCCAGATGGGGTGCACCCAGGGTCCTTAAAGAACTAAGAGAGGTGGTGGCTGAACCTCTGGCTCCTGTTTAGCCGATCACTGGAAACAGGAAGTACCCAAGACTGGAGGACAGCAGATGTAGTCCCCTTATACAAAAGTGGGAACAAAGAGGAAGCAGGGAACTACAGATCAGTCAGCCTCACCTCGGTAGTGGGGAAGATCATGGAAGCACTACTGAAGGAGAGATTGGTGGAACATCTGGTTGTCAATGGACTGGGACCCAAAGCAGCATGGTTTCACCAGGGGAGGTCATGTCAGACCAACCTCATTGAATTTTTGACTGGGTGACTGGGGAGGTGGATCAGGGGAGGGCAGTGGACATGGCCTATCTGGACTTCAGCAAGGCCTTTGACACTGTGCCACATGAAGACTATTACACAAACTGGGGAATAGGCGTGGGCAGGACAGTAGTGTGGTGGGTAGGTAACTGGCTGGGTAGCAGGACACAGAGGGTGGTGGTAAATGGCTGTCACTCCACAGAGGGAAGAGTGACCAGTGGGGTACCACAGGGATCAGTGCTGGGACCGGTCCTATTCAACATCTTCATCAGTGACATTGCGCAGGACCTAGAAGGTAGAATTTCACTGTTCGTTGATGACACAAAGTAACAGAGTAGACACACCAGAGGGTGTAGACAGAATGAGAAGCGACCTGCAGAAACTTGAAGAATGGTCAGGGGTTTGGCAGTTGACATTCAATGCAAAGAAGTGCAAGATAATGCATATGGGGCACAAAACCTGGCACAATATATCAGTTGGGGGTGAGGATATAGCATGCACCAAGCAGGAAGGGATCTTGGGGTTGTCATCTCTGATGACCTCAAGGTAGGAAACAGTGTGACAAAGGCAGCAGGTAAAGCAAATAGGATGCTGGGATATATAGGCAGGGGCGTCACCAGCAGGAAAAGGGAGGTCATAATTCCTATACAAGACACTAGTGAGGCCCCACCTGGAGTACAGTGTACAGTTCTGGAGACCATACCACGTAAGGACATAGACAGGGTAGAGAAGGTTCAGAGGAGGGCAACAAAGATGGTGCATGGATTGCATCACAAGTCCTAGAAGACAGGTTGAAGGAACTGAACATGTACTCCTGGAGGAGAAGAGAGGGAGAGAGGGATATGATAGAGACATACAAGTATCTTACAGGGAGGAACAGGGTGCAGGAAAACACTATTTTAAGCGAAAAGATGTTCCAGGACAAGAGGGCATGGGATGAAGTTGAGGGAGGACGGTTCAGAGGAAACATGAGAAAGAATTTCTTCACAGAACGGGTGGTGGACAAGTGGAACACCCTGCCAGAGGAAGTGGTGGGGGCCTGAAACAATCACGGGATTTAAGAATGCATGCGATAGACATAAAGGAATTCTGGAGGTCAGGGGTAAAGGGCAACAGACTTCTAGGAAAACAAACTGAACTTACAAGCTCAAATGGGCAGACTGGGTGGGCCATAGGCCCTTATCTGCCGACACTGTCTATGTATCTATGTATCTATGAAGTAGAAACGGGGGTGATTTGACTGAGCATGGGGGGAGCTAGAGGAGGTGGTGCTTTCTTCAAAGAAATCAGGGGGAAGAGCAACATTGAGGTCAGTAAAAGTTGTGTTAAAGGTGTTAGCAATGACCATTGGGTCAAGGGTAGTGGATCCATCAACTATTAGCATGGCCGGAAAGGTTTTTGGCTGCTTCCCTGTAATTATGACAGCGCACATTACATTGACACCACATCGTCCTCCAACACGGATTATGAGCCTTGGGATATTCATTCAAGATCCACTTACTGGTGCTGTTGTGGACACTGTGAAATAGTGCCCTGTGACAGAGAGAGTATTTGTTATCATGAGATGGAGGCCATGTCTGACAAGCGTGGACGTAAGCCATGAGAAACTGAAATGCACTACATTATGTCAAAGTAACTTTGTTTTAATACTATTGTAGTTTCCCTTTCCTCCAACTCCTAAGGTGCTGCCCCTCCGTCCTACAAAGTAGGTATGCATGACGTTGCAATCCTTTGCTATAGTTCACGACTCTACCTGCCCTTGCTGCAAACCATTCACATTTACCCCAACCGTGACCCCCCGGTTTTCTGCCCCAGTCTGTAACACCTTGCTTCACCAAGCATGGAGCAGTATATCTCCTACTACATTCATGCAACATGCATCAGAGCTGGAAAGGCACTTGGTAACTCCATGGGCCCATGCTGTGCCACTGGGGGATGTTATGTTCCTGGGTACGTCTCATTCTGTGTACACATATGAGTTCATTTTGAAGCACTGCCAAGCAACACCAAACCCTTGATGCTGCACTGGCTTCTTACACTATGTGGCATGGCCTGACATGGCACAGTGAGGCCCATGCCCCCACCCCCGATGTATCACTTATTCCTACCGTTTGCATTGCTGTCAACCACACCAACAAGCCAGGTTCGATGGCGACCACAGCCTGCAGTGGGGATTAGGATGGCATTGTGCCTGTGGTGCACGTCAGGCGACTTCCTCAGCGCTGTCCTGTCTTGGTTTTGGGGGGGGCGCTGCATGACCTAGCTTTCAGCGTCCACCATGTGGAGGTATGGTGGTGGTGTGGTCATCCAGAGGAGTTGGCCCGATGATGTTGGTATGGAGCTGCTGTAGGGTGCCTGCACAGATCGAGTATACATACAGTCCTCCATGCCCACATTATGTCCCATCTGTGCTTCTCTTGGGCCTTATGGGAGAACAGAGAGATAATGTGAAATAATCAATGACTGTGAAAAGTTCCTTGTCATCTAATCACAAACAATGGGCCTGTATGCTGTGACAGAGTGGCCTACGTCAGGGGAAGGTGCCTGGTGATGGGATAGGTGTCCCTTGTGCCCTTGTTTACCTTTACCTTAAAATTGTAACAAAAGGAAATAGAAAGGTGTTGTTTGGGTGGAACACACCAGTAACAGCAGTGAAACAACTGATATGGCAGGTTTTGTTTTAAATATATGAAAAAGTGCATTTGGTTTGCATGAAAAAGAAAGCGTAGGTCATACTAGTTTAAAAAGAACCTCGAGGCCATACATGTAGAGAGAGGTAAAATGTGGTTACACAAAGGAATCACTGACCCTGTTAGTTCTCTCTCTTCTGCGACAGGGTAAATAGAAACGGGTGGAGCAAGACTGGCAAAGTGCCAGCTTCGTTGTTGCAGGACCACTCCATGTCTCTTAGTTATTTTATTTTATTTGCAGATGTCCATTAATTAGAAATAAAAACCCTGGAGAAAAGAAAGAGAAGGGAAGTGTAAAAGAAAAGATCCTGAAAGAGAGAGCAGCTTGCCTGGTGTCAGAGGAACCGCTGCATGGTACAGTTTAAACAGCAATTTGTAATAAAATAAAGAAAGCAAGACACATAGTGCACTGCCGCATGTTGGAGCAGGGTCAACTCCATGGCTGTTTCGGAACATAAGCATGCTCAGAAGCTCTAAAATACACCGCATGTTGCGGTTTAAAAAGCCAATGAAAAGAAATGAGTACTCAAGAAAGAAAGGGACTGGGAGGTCCCTATTCATTAAATATAAAAATGGTGCCCTCTCATAGTAAGAGGATAGGAGGAGTGCACCCACTCCTCACACTCTGCTCCTCACACTGTCTTGCATCTGGGATGTTGTAAGGGTAGCTAGAATCCTGATTCGATTCAAGATTACCACCGCCAGTGATAGCGAGTGGTTGCCCGGCTGCGAGTTTTAATTGCAGCCACCCCACTCCCCAGGAAACGCAAAGCCCCTGAGAAAAGAAGAGAAGAAGAAGTAAATAGAAAAGAGGAGCGCCCTAGCTCCTAGCTCTGTCTCTCTCTTTTTGCAGTGTCACAAGTCAAAACAGGAAGGCATGGCACTTTTACTTTTGGCTGCCGCATTCAAAACAAAATAATATAAAATATAGCGCTATGCGCTCAGAGCGAGCATCTGCATGCACAGGGACAAAGAAATCCCTAACAGGCTGACAAAGGAATTAAATAAATTGGTAAATGGCAAGAGAAAGAGAGCTTTGATTTTAAGGGGGATGTGTCACGGCAGGAGCAAGCGGCTGACATGGGGCCAATTTAGTTATTTTTGCCACCGGTCCTTGCCAAAGACAAGCTCTCTCACAAAAAGGAAACAAAACCTTCAGGAAAGGAGAGAAGAGAGGGAGCAGTTGTAAAACGAAATAGGAACATGCTTGTTCCTAGCTCTTTCTCTGTCTCATTCACTCGCTCGCCACGCTATGCTGCAGATCTAAGCGGGGCAGCCTGTCAAGCCGCCTCGCACATAAAAGATAGAGCTATATATATATATGCTGAAGCAATTACAGGGACAGGGAAGTCCCTAGAGTAAAAGAATTAATAATTTAAAATAAAGAAGGGGTGGCCACTGTATAAATAAAATTAGCTAAAAGGGGGCCAGAAATAGGCCCAAATGGAAAGGTCAGCTGACGGGCTACAAATTCAGTCGTCGGAAGGGGGGAACATTAACAGGAGAAAGTGCTACAAAGAAATAGGAGCCTCCAGAATTAAATAAATGCTAAAAGGGGATAAGGCCCTAATGTGAGGCATAGAGTGTTGAAGACACATGAAAAGACTGAAAGGGAAGCAAAATGTATTTTTACCTGTTGGACTGTAGGGGGTGTTCGATAGGGCTGGCAGCCCACGGTCTGTCTGTTTATAAATGAATTGTAAGGGGTGATGTGACTACCAGGGGGAAGGGCTTGACCCAATTAGGCCTAATTAACCCTGCAGAAGTTGTTCTATGACCTCAGTTCAAGGCTGTGGTATATATATGATATTTCCTGTTATATGTAGATATACTTCATGATTGGAGATGCTGATTTATTGAAATAAAGGAGCCTGAAATTTGTTAGAATGTAAATTAAGAAAAGGGGGCGGATCACATGATTTATGATGTCACACATCACCTCCATAGAAATGTATAAAGTCCAACTCTTGGGGCTTAAGAAAAAAGGACGGACAAGTCAGTCTAGCACTGACTGCGAGCGAAAAGGGTCAGGTGACCTAACTGACTGAAAGGAAGAATGCCATTGCTGGGGCATCAGACTGGCCTTCCTAAGGCAATGAAGTTGGATCAAGCTGGTGAAAGAGTATGAACTAATACCTGACTTTATTTTACTTCTGAACAAATTATCATTTTAAAGAAAGAATAAAATAAGTGTCACAAAGGCGCTTTTTATGCACTAGATCTACGTGTCCGCCTTGTCATTGTATCCTGGTATCTGAGCCCCGCTCACATATGCATAATTACTCCTGCTTTTAATGTTAATACATTGTACTTATTTATTCTGCAGATTTCCACTGTGTGATACGGAATGTTTTAAAAATGTTTGCCTTCTGCAATATACTCTGTGGGTGACGACGCTATGTCTCCATGATGTCCGCCATGATGTTTTTGAAGACCCGGTGGCCAACAGGTTAATCAGATGGTGATTCATGCTCACTGTGACACATAGAACATATGCTGGGCAAACTGTTATGTATCAGCTGCACAAACACCACATAGCATAGTAATATACATGATAACATAGTAAGTGACAGCATAAAAGTAGTGCTAGGCCAACTGAGTCATCCCATATTCCCTCCTTGTACCACAGGCTGCAGACACTGCTTGGCATTGCCAATCACTTCTCTGACCCACCACTAGCATCCCCTTATGCCTATCCTGAGGCAGTATACTGCTGTGGTTTAGGGCTCTGAGCTTCAAACCTGGAGACCTGGGTTTGAGTTCCACATCACCCACTTTCATACAGTGTGACCCACGGCGAGTCACGTAACTTCCATGTGCTCCCAGGTCGCATTTTTAAACAACCTTTGGCTTAGTGTGCCCTTCCTGGTTTAACACATTCCACTTTCCCTTATGCCTATCCCATTCATGTTTGAATCCCCCCACCTTCATCAGCCCCCCACTGAGCAACCTCCCAGTACCTTCCTTGGGTAGGCTATTCTACACATCTACCACCTTTTCAGTGAAGAAACATTTCATCACATTCCCCTTTTATCCTGTTCCCCTCTAACCTCATATCATGACCCCTTGTCCCACTACAGCTCTTATACTGAAATATGTTGCCCACCTGTACTTTATTAAGCCCTTCAATCATATCTACTCTCTCTCTGGACTCTCCTTCAGTGAACACATACTGAGGTCTCTCACTCTCTCCTCATATGTCTTCATCTGTGAGCCCTGTATCATCTTAGTTGCCCTTCTCTGGACTGCCCTCACCCTGTGTATGTTCTTATGATTATGCGGTCTCCCAAACTGTACCCTGCAATCAAGATGAGGCCTCGCCAGCGTTTTGTACAATGCCATCACTGCCTCCCTTCTTCTTCTCCCGATAGCTCTCCCTATCCACACCGACATGCCAAAGGCCCTCCCCATAGCCGTGGTACATTGTTTGGCTGCAGTTAGTTCATCTGAGCAGATTATCCCCAAATCCCTTTCTTTCTGCTAACCATAAGCAACTCCACCCCCATCCTGCAACTCTGTGCATGATTTCTGCACCACTGGTACCTGATTTTGCACTTTGTTGTATTGAATTTCAAAATGCCACATGTTGGAGGATTTTTCCAGCTTACCTAGGTCCCTCCTCATTATTATGACCCCCATCCAGGGTGTCTACCCTGTTGCACTACTGTACAATAAGCAGGGCCCCTAGTGCTCTGCGGCAGCACTTTATTATTTCTAGGACAGGGCTCCAAGGCTTCTGTGGAAGCATTTTATGATTTCTGCAGCATGACATTTTCATTTCTGGGGCAGAATGCAGTCCTGCCATTGGCTAAAATATGACATGATGGCATTGATGTCATCACATGACAAGCACAGAGGAAGGGTTGTAGTATAAACAAGATGGGGGGCCGGAGGCTGGCAGTATTGAAAAACTGTGCATCTGAATGAACATTCACAAAAATCAATGACTTCTGCAGCACTACAAATATTCTGCTGCATGACGCAAATTCTACAGAACATTCCACAACCACGGAATCTTAAAATTCCAGGGGCCTTGACAATAAGCATGTCCAAAAGAAGTTAATGGTTGTAATCATGTTGCTTAGCTGTATGATGTATTTATGCACATTATTCAATAGCCTTAACCACCTATGGCATTATCTAAAGCCACACACCCCCAAACACCACCAAAAAACATCTGCAGCACGCATGTTACTTCCTTCCTCGGGGGCGGTGGATTGTGCATTAGTGACCTCACTACAGTGTGCCTGATTACTTATGCAGTCCCACACAGCAAGTGTGTGACACACTACCGGGCACCGCATTCTCTGTGGCGCACACACCCTCGATTACAACCACGGGCATTTCCTTGTTATTTAGGTGGGTATGGTGGGTCACTTTCTGTCAGTTTGTGTTTCTTCTGCGCTGTGCACACGATGCGACACTGTACTTACAGTCACAGCAGTCTTTGCTGCTGCTGCTCATTCCCCTCAGGTATTGCACAGTCCACAGTTGGACTGCAAACTGTAACCACCCATGTTGGTAATACACATTGGCACAGAACAACACCACTGTGTACATTCCACATGGCTAATGGGGTCCCCATTTCTGCTACTGTCACCCACCCTGTCCCTGTTGCAACATTTTCTACACTATATTAACTGTCGCTTTTCAATTTCCTTTGCAGATCCTACAGATGGGCAGCATATATCCAGTTCACATACTGGATCCATCAGAAGCTGGGAAAACGTCTGCAGCATGTGATCCCATCTTGTGTAGTGTGGGCCATACAACACCAGTATCCAGAGGAGCCTGGACAACATGTTGGTTTTCTTGATGGCAGTAAAAATGGACTACCTTTTTAACAGTGATTCCCGCACATGTTTTGTCTCTAGAACAAGTATGAATACTGAGCCTACTCTTGCCATGTGACCCACATGTTGTTGCACAGTCAACATTGTAGGCATAAGACCTCAAACTACTGAACTTTAGCGTTCTTGATTGAAAACAGTGAAACAGTTACACACACTGTGTTCAATCAATACTAAAAAAATCAACTTTTTTTTTAAAATAGATGCTACTGAGGACCATTCTGACAATAGGGGATGTGGGGTGTGGGGTGTGGATGTAACTGGATACATTCATATTAGAAGGATTTGCATTTATAGGCAAACGTCCGTGTACTGCTGTGCCACATCTCAGTGTGAAGTAGGGCCTGATTAGCATTTTCATAAACAGTATCACGTTTTCACTTACTGTGATTTTGACCTATACTTTTTTATTCTAGTTTAGATTGCCCCTTATCTACTGACTTGTATGATACCCTTCTTTCCACAATTTGAGTCAGCCTTGGTACTTTTTTTCAGATCTGAAATAATAAAAGGAACGCTCCTTTTAATATGGCTCAGACCAGGTTTTCAGCACTATTCGCAGCTGTTTTTGAACACCTACCATTCCATAAGATCAGGGAGCACTGCCTGCTGCATGCTAGCTCATTTTAGTCACAACAGAAGTGATTTTAAATAACTGATGTACAAAAAACAGCAGAACATACTGATGAAAACCTGGTCCAAGCCATATTAAACGGAACGCTCTTTTTATTGTTTCAGACGTCAAAAAAAAAAAGTACTAAGGCAGACTCAAATTGTGGAAAGAAGAGTATCATACAAGTCAGTAGATAAGGGACAATCTAAAATAGATTAAAAAAGTATAGGTCAAAATGTTCACCAGATTCTAGCGCTGCTGCTTTAACATTTTATGTTGTTCATCCTGTGCCCTCCAAGCCAGCATTTTCAAAGTTAGAGTCCTTCGTGTCACGCCAACAACCGCACGCAACAGTCCACAGAATGATGTGTCGTGTGGGTAGTAGCTGCGGCACATCCACGGGATTACTGTAGTCCTGGTGCTTTTACTAATTCTTGTTAGGAGCCTATGTGTTTCAGTGCTATACTGAGACTAGGTACAGACTGGCAGGCACTCTGCCAGTCTATACCTGGGTGTCAATATAGCACTGAGACATGTAGGCTCCAAACGGGAGCTATTACAACCAGTGGTAGTACAGTAATCCGAAAGATGAGACACGGCTACTCCCTGCATGACACGTCATTCTGGGGACAGCTGGTGGTTACATACACAGAAATACATACATTGAAATTGCCGACAGATAAGGAACGCTAGGCCCATCTAGTCTGCCTGTAAGCCCTAAACTTGTATGCAGTCACTGACCCTAAGTGATCAATGGATATTCATCACTCCCTCCCCACCCAATGTTCCCCTGTGCCTGTCCCAGACATGTTTAAACCCCTCCACTGTGTTTGCCCCCAACACCTCTTGTGGCAGACTGTTCCAAGCGTCCACCACCCTCTCTGTGTAGAAAAATGTCCTCACGTTACCTCTTAATATACCCCCCTCCAATTTCATATCGTGTCCCCTCGTTCTGATAGCTTGTCTACATTGGAAAAGGGTTCAATGTCAAAATCACGTGACCATAATAGCGCAACCATTTAAAGTGCAGTCATTTAAGCGCTTGGTCAAATAGTGTCAAACCTATTTAGCGATCGCATTTATAGTGATCACATCATAGCGCTGTTATTCTGTAAAAGCCATCAGTTTTTGCTTGATGCTACCCCTGCATTTTGAATGTTCGCTGTTGTTATCTTGCACAAACCAGTGTCCGGTACCAGTTACAATTACCTGCCATCAATGGATCCAGCCAGTTTTCAGCCAGCCTGTTCTTTGCTATTTAGTACTGCTATTCGCTCAGTGCTCTAGATAGCCTTTACAATGGCGATCTGTTTTGTGAAAAGCCAAAAAGGAAGTGAACTAGCTGTGCTTGATGGGTTCCTTAACCGGAGAGAGCGAGTGACACCAGACAAAACGTATTTCAAATGCCTGAAGTACAGCAAGGGGCACTGCGTGGCATGCCTGCATCTGAAAGGGGAGACAGTGCTCAAAGTGACTGGTGAGCATAATCATGTCCTCAACCCGGCTACAGTAGCTGTGAAGGAGGTTGTTGCTGGGATGAAAGATCGGGCAGCCAGTACTAGTGAGACAACATACCAGATAGTGGACGATGCTGGGGTGGCTCAATTGTCTTCTTCTGTCTCGTCCCAGATGCCTGCCATATCTCTTCTAAAAAGGACTGTTAGAAGGAACAGAAGGGCAACTGCCCACCCTCCTCCCAAGCCTGCAGATGCCACATCACTCGTCATACCTGCAGATTTTGGGTTTACTAATAAAAATGAAAAGTTCCTTCTGTCTGACTCAGGCCCATGTCCAGACAGAATCCTAATTTTTTCCACATCTCAGGACTTACATTATCTAAAGTCATGCAGCCATTGGTTTGCTGATGGCACTTGTAAGTGCTGCCCCATGATTTTTGCCCAACTATATACCATACATGGAGTGAGGTATGGTACAGTGGTGCCACTGGTTTATATTTTAATGGGCAACAGGACTGCAGCAACCTACCATAAAGTTTTCGCTGAGCTGCATAATCTATGTGGGACTTTGCAACCAGATACCATACTGATCAATTTCGAGCTTGCAGCGATTAAAGCTTTTAAGCAGGCTTTTCCTAATGCACAAATGCGAGGCTGTTTTTTCCATATATGTCAGGCCATATGGAGGAAGATTCAGGAGATGCCTGATGTCAGTGGCCACTACATGTCTGACCCAAATTTCTTCCTAAATGTACGTCTGTTGCCAGCTCTAGCATACGTGCCTGTGCAAGATATTACCACAGCCTTTGATGAACTAATGCAATCTGAGTTCTATCAGACCAATGGAGACATCCTCTCAAACCTTGTAGATTATTTTGAGGACACATGGCTGGGGCGTCCCTTGGCCAGAGGCAGCAGAAGGTGTCCCATGTTTGCAATTCTGCTCTGGAATTGCTATGATGCGGTAAAGGATGATTTGCCCTGCACAGTAAATTCAGTAGAGGCATGGCACCAAAGATTCATTCACTTCGATGGTGCACAACATCCCTCCATATGGAAGTTTTTTGAATTTCTGAAAACAGAACAGAACCTCAATACAGCTGTCATGGAGCAAATGGTGGCTGGCAGAGCTGTTTGCAATATGCACAAAAAATACAATAACACTGCAAAGTGAATTGCTACAATAGTGGACAAATACAATGTGCGCCCCAAGACTGAATATCTTAGGGGCATAGCATATAACTTTCAATTGCAGGCTTGAGGCAATGATGTCCTTGTACCTATAGCTGGACCTGAAATTAGATATCATGATTCACTTCTCTGATCTCTAACCCTGAGACAACACTGTCTGCACTTTAAGACAATCTACACAGTTTTTGGAAATGGGAATGGTTTATTTTGCTGTTTTAAAGTACTAATGAGTTCGAATAAAGTTTGAAGTTTACCTTTGTGTTCGTCTACTATGTATGTAGGAAATAGGTGGGGAAAAAGGTGAGGAAGACAACTGGTGAAGCACACGATTTGTGCACGTGTTTATTGTCCCCAGAACACAATGGCAGAACACAAACACCCTCTGGACGAAAAAGTAAGTGCAGAAATAAATTGTCACTTTGGCTCAACTTCCACCACTTATTTGTACCCTATCTGATTTCACCAGTTGCACTTTGGCAATTGCACAATTCCACCACTTGCATGTTTCGATGGTATGACCGTAAACGCTGGTAGGTGCGCTGTTATTGTACTGCTGTACAAAGCAGAATGCTAAGATGGCTTGCATGATTAAGCAAACGCTTTTATTGTATGTGCGATTAGCGCTGCGTGATTTTAACTGGATACCTTGGAAAATATCCCCCACCTGCACCTTGTTTATGCCCCTGAGGTACTTGAAAGTTTCTGTCATGTGCCCCCCTTTCTCTCCTCTTCTCCAGTGAGTACATATTGAGGTCTCTTAGTCTCTTTTCATATGTTTTGTGATGCAAGCCATGCACCATCTTTGTTGCCCTACTCTGGATAGCCTCCACCATTTCTATGTCCTTATGCATGTGTGGTCTCCAGTACTGCACACAGTACTCCAGGCGAGGCTTTATCAGTATTTCAGACAATGGCATCACTACCTCCAGTCTCCTGCTAGTAGTGCCTCTGCCTATGCACTCCAGCATGCCACTGCCCCTCCCTGCAGCCTTTGCACACTGCTTTGATACCTTAAGGTCATCAGAAATGATAACCCCTAGGTCCGTTCCTCTTTGGTGACAGTCAGCACCTCCCCCCCATTCTGTAGCTCTCCCCAGGGTTCCCCCTACCCAGGTGCATTATCTTGCACTTTTTTGAATTGAACCTCGGTTGCCACACCTACAACCATCTTTCAAGCTTCTCCAGGTCCCTCTTCATTTTCTGCACCTCTTCTGGAGTATCCACCCTGTTGCAGATCTTAGTATCATCTGCAAATAGGCAGACCTTTCCTTCCAGCCCCTCTGGAATGTCACTAATGAAGACATTGAACAGGACTAGTCCCAGTACTGATCCCTGTGTACTCCGCTGGTCACCTCTCTCTCCCCAGATTGGATCCCATTTACCACCACCCTCTTCCTTCTGTCCATCAGCCAGTTTCCAACCCAATGTATTACCTTATGCTTCATGCCCAGACTACTCATCTTGTTAACCAGTCATCTGTGTGGGATGGTATCAAAGGCTTTGCTAAAATCTAGGTATGTGATGTCTACCACCTCTCTCTGATTCACTTCCCTAGTCCCCCTATCAAAAAAATCTATTAGATTTGTTTGACAAGACCTTCCTACTGTGAATCCATGTTGTCTCAGATCCTCTGCACCACTGGATTCCAGATGTGCCACTATCCTTTCTTACAGCAGTGTCTCCATGATCTGCCCCACCACTGAGGTAAGGCTGACTGGCCTGTAGTTCTCCACTTCCTCCCTACTACCACTTTTGTGCGGTGGGACTACATGCACCTTCCTCCAGTCCTCCAGAACCATGCCTGTGTTGAGTGACTCTGTGAACAGGGTGGCCAGAGGCGCTGCTAGTTCCCTTCTCAGCTCTCTTAATATCCTAGGGTGTATGCAGTGTGGCCCCATGGCTTTATCCACCTTCAACTTTGCGAGTTCCTCCAGAACTCTCGCCACTGTGAATGGACTGGTGTCCACTTCTCCCCTTCCCCCATTGTCTCTGCTCCCCAACTGTGGTCCTTGACCCTCTCCCTCCTTAGTGAATACTGAACAGAAGTATTTGTTCAGTATTTCCTGCTTTGTCTAGATCCCCCTCTTCACACTCTCCGTCCTCCCCTTTGAACCTCACAATCCCCCCTCCAAGTTTTTCTTCTATCGCTGATGTACCTATAGAATGTCTTGTCCCCTTTTTTCACAGTCTGTGCTAAATCCTCCTCTGTCTGTGCCTTGGCTTTCCTAACAGCTTTCCCTGCTTTCCTTAGACATTCAGGGTACACCTCCCTGTCCTCCTCCCTTTGAGTACCTTTATACTACCTGAACCTTGCTCTTTTAGCCATTACTTTGTCTGCTACCTCTTTAGAGAACCATAGTGGTTTCCTTCTTTTCCCTTTGGCCACTATCCTAATGCACTGGTTAGTTACCTTCACTATGGCTCCTTTTAGTTTCCCCCACTGTTCCTCCACTCCCTCCATTACCTCTCCCTTCTCCAGGGATGCTATTAAACATCTACCCATTTCACTGAAATCTGCCATCCTGAAATCTAATACTTTTGCCCTTGTGTGGCTTAACTGAGTCCCTGTCTCCATGACAAACACACCATGTGGTGGTTGTTGGATCCCAGCTGCCCTTCCGCCTGGACTCCTTCGACTCTGTTCCCATTGGTCCATACCAGGACCAGAATCGATTTGTTTCTGGTTGGCTTTAGCACCAACTGCCTGAGTCCAACCCCCTGCAGGGATTCCAGGATGGCCGTGCTTCTGTCTGAAGCAGCTGCCTGGGTGGCCCAATCCAAATCCGGAATATTGAAATCCCCCATCAGCAAAATATCACCTTTAGCTGCCATGTCATGAATTTCCTCCATTAGTACCCCATCCACTTCCTCCCTCTGTGCCAGAGGTCTGTAGATCACCCCTGTACATACTGCTGTGCTAGTCCCTGGTTCAAGGGTGACCCACATTGCCTCGGCCTCCTCTTGTCTTCCCTGTACTTCTGTAGCCTTTATGCCTTCTCTGATGTACAGGGCTACCCCCCCTCCCTTTTTTACCTTCCCTGTCCCTTCTGAATACTGTATAGCCCTGTACATTGATATTCCAGCTGTGATTGGCAGAGCATCATGTCTCCATTATTGCTGCTACGTCAGGGTCTGCATCCATCATCAAGGTTTCCAGGTCTGGAACCTTATTTCCCAGACTGTGGGCATTTCTGAACATGACTTTCCATGTTTTAATCCCTGCCTCTCTCTCTCTCTTCTCTCTCTCTCTCTCTCTATATCCACTGTGTAAACTTTCTTGCTAAGTTCTGACTTCATTCCCTTCCTCCATTTCTCTCAAACTATCTTATTCTCACACACTCAGATACCATGACCAATGCACTCTTTCCATCCTGCCCAGGACTACCTTGGTTGGTCAGACTGCATTCTCTCACCGTTTTCCAAAAATCTGGAATTCCCTCCCTCCTCCCATCCATCATGCTGCCTCCCCCATATCCTCAACTTCCTCCTCAAGGACCACTTCCTCTCTTCCTGTAGTTGCCTAACTGTTATAGTTTTTTTTTTACCCTTACCATACTTGCCTCTGCACTCAGTTGCAGATTAGTATCTGTCCTATATTATTATTAAAATTGTTTGTATTTACTAGTTTTGTATTATGTAATTGTATCACTTTTTTATTTTTGCTCGTTCTGTGTAAGTTTGTATTCAAATTTCCATTTTGAATTGTCTTTGCTGCTGTATTTGCTGCGTATCCTTTTCTCCTCTCCCCCAGGACGCATCCAGAAATGAGCATATCTGCTCAGTATGTCTTTCCTGGTGACACTTTTAAATAAATAAATAAAATATTCCACTATATGTACAGCCTTGTCAATACATTTTGCATTATACCCTCTATGTCTAAATCTGTGTTTCATTGAATCAACATTATTTTGATAGGCAGGCATACAGACATTACGTCATAGTTACACAAGTCGTGGTTATAATGTTGAGGGTAAAATGGCGAAAAGACATGCCGTTGCCAGTGTAGCGGCCACAGATGAAATGTAAATGCAGTGACCAAACTCTATGGTGGTGGCATAACAAACTGACAGCGCAACTTTTTGTATAGTGTGTTAATGTAGCCCCGGACATCTAAACAATGTCACTCACCCTTGTTAATGTAGCCCTGGACATCCAAACACTGCCACATTGTGGAGGAAGCTTGGTTTTCAACAACAGTGGCCATACAAATGAGTGAGATAACAAGCAACTTTGCATTGCCTGAATATGTACTCATGGTGCATGGTTCCTCAGTGTGGCATCCCTTCCTCCTTTGTGTGTGCACCCGGTAATATGTCCCCATGCCCGTACACATAAATTTAAAGGAGCACTGCAGTAATTGCCAGCTAGACTGACATCCAGTATCTGGTAGTACTAACCTGGCTGTATTTAAGGTGAAGCAGCATTTAGAAGCTCGTTCACCTAACGTCAACCATGCAGTGCGTACCAACACAGAAAGGGAAGCAGAAGTTGGTTTTGGACAATTATCTATATACCAAAGAAAAGGATGGAGCACAGGGCAAAGTATTCTGGCACTGTCAACTGTATACCTGCCATGCTTGTCTACACACTCTGGGTGATACCATCACTATGCCTCCCTCAGAGCGTAATCATGCCCCAGTGCATGGTCGTGTGGGGGTCACCACGGCATGGGCTAGCATGAAATACAGAGCTTGTGAGTCAGAGGAGGCAACCAGAAATGTTGTCCATTAAGGTCTATAGCAGGTGGCTGTGAGGCATGCACACCTGCTGCCAAGATAAGAGACTCTCAGGCATGATGTTCGGCGCCATAGGCAGCAGGGAGGGATCAACAATATTGATGTCATGCAGTACTCGCTCACTGTCAGTGATGAACCATTTCTGTGAATTAATAATGATGATATGTTGGTTTTTGCTAGTGACACTGACTTCAAAGTGCTCAACGAACATGAGCACTGGTTCTGTGATGGCACTTTTGTTGTGGCACCATGAGAGGACGACCAGTTATACACAGTCCATGCACTTGTGCATGGGGTCAATCAGCCATTTGTCTATGCTCTCCTTCCTAGCAGAAGTGAGGCAATTTACAGAAATTTTTTTTGCACCTTGAAAACTTGCTTGGGGGAAAGCTGCATGAAACCAGTGTGATGACTGATTTCAAAATGGCAACTATTAATGTTCTGCATGAAAAGATACCAAACGCAGAGCTCACCAGGTGTAATTTTCATCTAGGTCAAGCAATATAGCGCAGAGTCCAGCAGGAGGGGCTGCAGCAGCGATATGTGCAAGAAAAGGTATTTGCACACGCGGTACGCTGCATCCTGGGGCTGGCTTTTGTGCCTGAACATAGTGTGGAGCATTTTTTTTTGAGATGCTGCAAAATGATGAGGAATTTGGTGACCCTGAATGTGTCTTAGATTATTTCGAGGACAGCTACATTGGAAGGCTGACAAGAAATAAAAAGAAACAATGTTGTCCTCGGTTCCCAGTACATTTCTGGAACCAGTATATGACAGGCTTATGTAAGACTTGCCTAGAAGTAACAATGTACTAGAGGCTTGGCATTGGGCTTTCTCATGAACAGTGTCTATAAGCCACCTGGCTCATGAACCACTTGCCTGAAAATTGAGGCAGGAGCAGCATGCTGCAGCCTTACTGAGAAGGCAAACTGAATGAGGCAGCAGCCCACCCCCCCCTCGAAAACATAGCAAGTACATGCGAGTAAACAAAGTGTTTAAAACAATTTGTGCCAATTTTGCCAAACAGCAAACACAGTACTTGCTGGATACTGCAACAGTAATAGAAATAAATGTAGCATAAGCACACTATTAAATATATACAATTTACCAACCGCACCCATTGCACTAGAATGCACATTCCCCCAATGCAGTTGTGATGATGTTTACTGTTTTCATACATTTTTTTACAAATGATTTCCTGTGATTAATGTGTTTAATTTTTTAGATTTACTTAAAGATGCATTTTATATTTATTTATAATCTCTTCTTGTAGTCTGCCTCTGAAATGAAGTGCAGTGAGGAGAGGTTCCAGTGGGTAATGAATAGCGCGATACACTAGCACCAGAAGGAAGTGAATGAACTAGGTATCGAGGAAGAGGTGAAGTGGTGTGTCAGGTATGTCGACATATTGTCAGTCTACATTTTTAAATGGTGACCTAATGAAATGTTGGCAAAAGTTGCTTTCAACGAAATGTTCAGCTGCTATTTGTCCCACAATGATTTGTGCGTGTCATTTTTTTTATGTAGCTGTTTGGTCCCTGTCTCCTCCTCCTGACAACTGGAGATGGGGACACATAGGTATATTTACTGTTTTTTCTCCCGACCTACCCCCCAAGGCCTTGGCACATGGCCGTGCGAGCATGTGGAGGCATGCTATGCACCCCGTGGTGCCAGTTCAGCCCCTTCCACCTCCTGTAACTGTTTGTGACCCCCTCTCGACCTGCGCTACCCTCCGGACCTCCACCCGGTGAGAGCGGAACTACGGGGGGGGCACCAACCCACCCTTCATCACCCTCGGGAGAGGACAGCTGCTCATCGGCATGCTTGATCCTGCTCCACCCTCCACCCCATGCCAGCACCCCGACAACCCAAGGTCATTCCCGAACCTGGGTTGCTGGCATGGCGCGAGGTGTGGCATCCAGCGCCTCAACCTTCAGTGACACCGGGCTGGCTGTGCACTTCATTTTGACTGTGACATTTCGTCCGGGGACTAATCGACCGTTCACATGATAGTCAACATCCATACTACAATTACGTTTTCAGTGTAATATATTGCCCCACTGGAATATTTTTTATTAAATGGCATGGACGACAGCGTTCATAGTATAAAATTGCATTTCTGTCTGCTGCTTTTCTGTGCAGAGTGTTTTGACACCGACCATCATCACTCGCCCACAATCATCACTATCCATTTCACTGATATGCAAATCTAGAAAACAGCTCTTCAAATTGGTAGTAATAGAAAACTTAAGATTCTCATTTGATTCTAAAAACATAAATTCAGACAACTGTTCTCTCATGCCCTGCCATACCAAAAAGAGATAGTCTATATATCTCCTATATAAATCAGTATACTGGTAGTATTGGCTTCTAAGTAGCTGACAGAACGTATTCATTTTCCCAGTATGCAAGATAAATAGTTGCATATGTGAGAAGAAACATAGCCCCCATGACTGTACCTTTAATTTTTAAATAAAATTGCTCTAAAAATTTAAAATAGTTGCAGTACTTTTTCAGTTAGGGTCAGTAAAAATTCGATGTGGGTAGCTGAATAAAAGAGTTGAGCCACCAGAGTCTCTCTCAGGGTTTCCAGGCCTTCTTGGTGGGGAATATTCGTGTAGAGGGAAGTACCATTGAGTGTAACCAGCCCCCAATCTTTTTCCACATATATATTATCAAGGAGCTGTATTAGATGTGTAGTGCTTCTAATACAACTTGAGGCTCTATGTCTGATCTGTTGATATACGTATTGGACTAGCGGTTCAGTTAAATTGATCTACATACTGGGCTAGGGGTTCAGTTAAAGACCCAATACTGGCCACTATAAGCCATGCAGGAGGAATCCAAAGGTCTTTATGTATTTTTGGTAGCCCATAGATCACTGCCCTAATGGGACACTGAACTGTGAGAAATTCATAGGTGGTTTTAGAGATAATAGCATTAACGTAGGCTTCATATACAGTAAATACTGTAAGTATCAATTTCCTTTTTAGATTTATGGGTAGGATCAAACAATAAAAGCATACACTGTCTCTATTAGAAAGCTGATTTAATGGCCTGGTGGCCCTGAGGGTTGAGGAGTTGGATGCCACACCTCGTGCCACACCGGCAATCTGGGTTCGGGAATGGACTCGGGCCATCGGGGGTCGGCAGGGGGAGGACAGGATTGAGCATTAAGAGGACTGCTCTCCTCTCCTCTCCTGGGGTAGAGACTGGGGATGTGCCACTCTGCAGTGGCCCCCAGTGGAGACTGGGGGCAACACAGTAGCATGCACTTAGAGGGGTGAGGTGACGGCAGACGTCTGCTGAGGGCACACCCTCGGCACAGATGTCATTGCACATCCGCACCTCGGTAGAAATGCAACCAAGCAAGAGAGGAAAACCCCCGGAGCTTTGGGGGGTGATGGCGGGTGCTCACATGGTAGAAGCCCACATGCCCAATGCCGGTCCTGATCCCGACTTGACTCTCTGTGGCCCCGCCTCTCCATTCCACCCGTGGGGGAGGGGACCCAGTACCTCAGTCGGAAGAGGGTCACGGCGGGTAGTAGAGGCAACACCAGGGAGATCCCCCCGCTGGAGAGATACCCAGTAAGTACCATTGACCGGAGGGAAATGAAGTTGAACAAAAAAAAAAGAAAGCTGATTTAACATTTCCTGTTTATACTTATCTGTGTCCAGGATGATGATGGCACCCCCTTATCCACTTCCTTGATTAAGATTTCACTATTGTTCTTTAGGCTTCTAAGTGCTCCTGTTTCCTCTTTGGTACAGTTGTTATATCTCAGGAGTTGTACACTCTGCATCATCCCTTGGATCTCTTTTTTTGCAGATTTGTTTAAACACAGCCACAACTGGATTCATGAGAGGAATGCATGTAGACGTCTTCCTCAGTTTCCTTTCCATTTGTATGTTGTTAGCTCCATTACAGACTTCACTTTGTTTAAGTACATGTTCTTCCTATATGTTGCCCATAAAGTCCATATGACTGCCACAATGATTTTTTCAGATTCAAATTTGTAGTCAATTTATGTAGGTCCACAATTAGGTCAAATTCACTGGCTCTGTTGGTAGGAAGGAAGAATAAACCTTTTTTCCAGCACCTGTATTTCTATAGGATGTAGCTCCTGTTTTAAAATATTAAAGCAGCCATATTTGATAAAAAAAAAAACAACAATATATTTTTGGCAGTATGTTGTTCTCCTTTGCTCCTTGTGCATTAACATGGTTATTTTATTGTTTCATCATATTGTCTTCACAAAACTGGCTCCATTCCATTTACCGTTTGTTTACTTTTTTGACTGTGCTCCATGTTGAATTTAAGCCGACAGCAGCCCACCGCATATGCACTAGCTTCTGCACTGCATGTTTATGTCCTCCATCTTTCTGTATTGTGTGCACATGTTCACGTCAACAGCACCTGGCATGTTCTGCAAGCTGTCTTACATAGTAAGGTTACAACACCAAAAAATGAATTAGGATATAGTTATTGATAAATTAACTGTATCTGGAACAATGCGACTGCAAGGCTGCACTGCGTTATAGCTGAGTAGGGGTCTCATGAATGCGCATTACACTTCGGGAAACAGGAAGTAAACATCAGATGTGCAGCAAGAGCGGTAAACACACCAGAAGCCATATTTCCTGTGGATCCACAACATTTATAAATTTTATAAAAAATAACTTATGAGACACATTACATCAAAATAAAAAGCACATATTCTGAAACAGGAGGACAACCTTGAAAGGAAAAGAAGAAAAAAGATAAGTGACAAACACTTCCTCATTAACTAGTACTGCTGCTTTAATGACCAAGGATGGTTTAATGTCTGTTCTTCCTAGTACCTGGGTTGTAGTTCCTGCCCGTTTGATCCTGTCCACTGTTGAATTTTGGGTCTGCAGCTGAAATCTTCTGCATGGTATGTATCACCTCTTCTTGTCCCTTGTCCCCATCTGGTCTTTCTTCTACTAGCCATACTGCTCTGGGGCTCTGTTGGAGGTTCCACTGGGACAACTGCAACAGCAGGGTTTCTGTAGGATTTCCTTGCCTCTGCACCTCCTGTACTTCCTGGATCACTGCCTGCCAGTTAGGTGGTATCTACCTCCAAACGTGTCTCTAAAAAAAGGCTCTCTATTCAAGATATCCATACTGGTGCTGGTAGAAACGCCATCAAATTCCAATCCACTTATTTATGTGTCCCTTGTGGGTGTAACCATTTTTATAAGTATGGACCTGGGTTTTGATTTCTTGGACCAATCAAATATTCTCCCTTCCGTGTAGTCTCTATGGTCTCTTTCAAACTTTTTTCTCTAATCCTTTCTTCATACACTTTAATAGTTTAATCAAGCCGTTGCTGATACCTCATGTATAAGTATTCAATGTGTGAGGAAAATTCTTGTGCTTGATTTTCTTTTTCTGTACCTACATTTCTAACCTATTCTCAATTTTTGCTGCATCTTTTAAAGTAATTCTTATTAATCCTGCTGAAGATTCCAATAAGTGCAGCTGCCAATCTGTTAAAAATCATCTCTCTTGGTCCCAAATGCCAGTTGTTTAACCAAACGCAAACCTGTAGGGACCCTGTTAACACTGAGGTATGGGGTCAAAGTCACCCATTGCTAATAAAGTCTACAGACCTTTAACCCATTTTACCCATTAGCGCCATATGGCGTCAGAACCATCCATTGCTTAACCTGACCCAAAATGGTGGCATCAGATTGAATGAGTTAAAACAACTCTCTCCAATTGTACAAATGCTTTCTTAATGTCAGATTCATTTATTTCATTTATTTTGAAATTGCAGGTAAGTACTCTGGAATTTGCATTCCATTTTCAGGTATGATCTGAAGTCAAGTAAAGGTACAACATACAAATATACATATTTTAACAATATAAAAAATACAGAAATAACAGTAGTACAATACATTCATTTACATACACATTCGTTCAGACTTTTAAAATGATTAAAAGCTGCCATGATGAAGGTATTAACAGATGTAGATTGCTTAACATTGAGAGTTAAAGTGTTCCAGACAGAAGCAGCATAGTAGGCAAAAGTTCTCTTGCCTGCGTTGATCGAACAAGGGGCAAGACCAACTGAGACTTTGTAGATGATTGTGATTTGTAAATGGAAGAACATTTAGTAAGTGAGTTTCACAAAGTGACTGGAATTCTAGTATTTATTATCTTAAATATAAAACAGGACACTGTAAACCTGTAATTATTCTATACAGAAAACCAATTGAGTTGATTTAATATTTGGCAGTGGTGTGTGTGATGGGGAGCCAAGAGTGCAAACTTCCCTATTTTTTGTAGTAATGTTTCTTTTCTAGATACAATACAAGCAGGAACAGTATCAATAACCAACGATGTATTGTTCAATCTTGGGAGGAGATTTTATCGAGCAATAGCAAGACACGTTTCTTTTAAGACATTTCGCAATCTGTATAATGTTCCTATCTTTGCATGTATCTTGGAAGTGACTTTGTCCATATGAACACTGAATTTTAGGGATGAGTCCAAAGTAATACCTATATATTTAAATGAATGTACAGTCTCAATTGGACTCCCCCCCCCCACCCATGAACAAACTGTAAAGTCACTTCAGTACTTTTTTAACATCAGATCCAAACAATGATTTTAGTTTTTATTTTATTTAGAACCAGCTTGTTCTGACAAAACCAATCTTGAATTTTAGTAAACTCACTCTGCTTAGGCAGAATTGACTTCTAGAGCAGATGTACTATAAGACACCAATGCTGCGTCGTCTGCATAGAGTATTAAGTCACAGTTGTGCAGTACTTGTGAGATAGGGTCAATAAAGAGAGTAAAAAGTAAAGGCCCAATATGGAGCCTTGAGGGACTCCACACTGGACCCCTATGGAATGTAAGAAAAAAAAACATTCAATTTAACATACTGGAACCTATTGTCAAGGTAAACCCTGAACCAACTGATAGCGTTGGTTCCAAGTCCCATGTGCTCAAGACGTTTCAATAAGATCGGATGATCTACTAAATTCAATGCCTTGGTGAAGTCCATGAACACTGACCCTGTTAGGCTACCGGTTTCGGTAGCCCTACGGATAGAGTCTGTGAACCCAACCAAGGCAGTCTCAGTGCTTAATTCCCCCCTAAAGCCATGTTGGTTATGAGAGACTAAGTCATGGATCCTGAAATAATCGTTTAACTGTGAGTAGACTATTTCTTCCTGTATTTTTTAAAGTGCTGACAAAATTGATATAGGTCGAAAGTTACTGAATTCTGACTGAGACCCTGTTTTGTAAATGGGTATTATTTAAGACTTTTTCCAGAATGGGTATTTATCCTGTTTGAAATGATAAGTTGAATATTAAGCTAAGGGGGTAAGCAATTTTAGATGATGCAAGTACCAAAAGTTTGGGCAGAAGTTCATCACAGCCAGGTGCCTTATCAATCTTTAACTTTTTAAGCAGTTTTAGTATTTTAATGCTTTTAACAATTTTTAAGTGAAAACTCAGCCTAATTGCTTCATCTTCCTGATCAGCAGTGGTGTGTCCCTGCTGCCCTTTCCAATATTTATCCAGATTTGTGACTTGTGAGTTAAATTCATCGGCAGTTATGATAGGGTCAGTCAACACAACCCCATCTTTTAGCATACTAGTGCTGGCATTATTAGGTGGGGTTAATAGGGATCTGATAGAACCCCAGAATGTTTTTGAGTTGGACAAATTTTTCAATTGTTGTTGCTTAAAGAAATTAACTTTGGCTGCTCTAAGGTCCTTTTTACAATTGTTCCTTTTTTTCCTGTATCCATTTAAGTCAAATACTTTTTTTTAATTATATCCAGGCAGAATCCCGGTCTTTTATCAACTTTTTTGTTTAGCCATTTGGTTTTCCTCCCGCTAACTCTCTTCCTAATCACTGGTACATATTTATCTACTATAGATGCTACTGGTTCCCCTTGTTCAGCAATCAAATCAATTAGTTATGGTGTTAGATTGTGAATTCACATTAAGGTATTTTGTGGAAGTACAATCTGGGGAGTGCTGCTTACCATAAACTGATTCAGAGTCCTTTCTGTGGTCATATTTCACAGGGTAAAGCTCTGCAGCTGCCTGTGCCATGCACAAAAAAAGTACATTTTAAAAACTAAAGGTGGCAACCAGGTAGGCAAACCAAGTCAACAGTTGTACAGAGTAAACTGTAGTCCGAAAAGACCCATCTCAAGTTACACAAAGCAAAATCTCTGTCTTGTTGTATTTAGTTTTTTTTCTCCATGCTTACCTTCCCCCCACCATCTTGTTTTCACCCCTTGTTTCCTTTTTTTGTGCAGGACTGATCTTGTATCTTTTACAGTTTAGGGATGTTTGATGTATGGTTGATGAGCGTTTGTGGAAGTAAAAGATTTCTAAGGAGGCTCCTAGATTGCCATTGAATGAATGATTATATGAATCATTATATCAAGAGTGTAATGTGTTTAAGTATATTACCATACCTTTAAATTCAAGCTTTTTAAATGGCATTTCTGAATCCCTTTATCGTGCCTTGACAAAGCACATGTGACTGTGTGAAATGCTGGTGGATGTTTGAGTAAGTGCTGCTGCCTTTATTATTTTATGTATTGGTAATAAATAACGAATTTATAGCCAATATGTTGGCTTTTTTATTTTGCTTTTGTGTAACCTGAGCTGGGTCTTTTCACACTACAACAGAGATCTATGTATCTCCCTTCGGTAAGAAAAAAATAGGTTAGTCACCTGTAACTGTAGTTCTAGGAGTGGTATATACTTCACATACACACACTGGCAGTTCCACCAGAAGTGCTGATTCATCGGATGCCTTGAAGCTAAGCTCCTCCCACCACCCAGTTGGTATATCCCCTGACTCTGCCCTATTACATCAAATCTTTGCACGCTGGCACTAGGGATCCATGTGCCACTTGCCAGGGGAGGCCAAGCGGGTGGTGTGGATGTGAACTATATACACCACTCCTAGAACTACAGTTACAAGTGAGCAACCTATTTTTCTACTGGCATGAGTATAGTTCACTATCCACACACTGCCAGACTCCTAGCAGTTCTCTGTGGGGAGGGGGCAAGGTACACACTGCTATTTGGCAGAGACTGTAGAACCAAGGTCCCAAAAGTAGCATCCTGACAAGATCTCAAGGTCGATGCTGCAGTGGGAAAGGAAAGTGTGTGTTGACTTCCAGGTAGCAGCCCTGCAGACTTACTGGATAGGGACATTCCTGGAAGCAGCCACCATAGCAGTGGTAGGTGTGGTGGAATGAGCCAGAGGGTGCCTACCAGTCAACCTACTGTATAGCAGAGGATGTGAACCATCAGCCAATCACACACTTTGCTGCTGGACTTCTAGGCATTTTTGCTTATATTATCTTATACTTAAAAAAATTACATGAATCGGGATGTTGAAGAAAATCCTGGCCTATCAGACAATCAAGTAGCAAAATGGTCCAATATGTGGGGCCTAAAAATTGCTTATTTAAATATTTGTAGTTTAATGTCAAAAAAGCAGCAACTGGAGGCCTGGATTACGTTACATGATCCAGATTTAATGCTAATAACTGAATCATGGCTAAAACCCAAATTGAATGATAATTTAATAAGAGTTTCAGGCTATAATCATTTAAGAAGGGACAGACAAGCGAAAAAGAGTGGCGGTTCAATATTTTTTTATAAAGATCACCTTGAGGTAAGAGAAATATCTACTCCAGTCCTGGAATCAGGATGTGAATGTCTTTTTTTAGAGCTAGTGTTGGGTAAAACCAAAAAATTGAATGTGGGCTGTGTGTATAATCCTCCGAATTCCAAGGTCCAGGGTTTAGAGGATTTAATAATTTTGCTGGAAAAGTTTAACAAAAAGAAGTTAGTATTAATCGGTGATTTTAGCTTAAATTGGTCAGAGAATGAGGCAACCAAGTATGGGAAAGTATTACAAAGAGTTAATCTTGAACAAATTATAACTCAAGGGACAAGATTGAATGGTAAAACAAAACAGTTAACCCTAATTGACTGGGTATTAGTTAATAACATAAGGAATAATAGTGCTTCAGGGGATTTTTGCAGATGTTATCAGTGACCACCATGCAATTTATTGTATTCGGAGTAACAGGAGACTAAGGGGTAAATATCAAACAGTGGAGAATAGGATGCTAAATGATGAGAACCTATTAGCAATTAAGATTTATCTCAGGTAAGTTGTAATCAATTAAATTATATTAAACATGTAAATAAAGCTGTGGAATTGTTTTCTGAAATTTTAAATGGAATAATTGAAAAAAGAGCACCCAGGAAGAAGAGAAGGTTAAGGGGGGCAAGTAATAAGTGGTTAAATAAAAAGCTGTTTAAACTAATGAAGGAGAGGGATGCAGCTAATCAACAATTCAGGTAAACAAGATTAGAAATGAATTGGAACCTTTTTAGGCAATTAAGAAATGAATATAAAAAAGAAATTAAAAGAACTAAGGTTGACTATTATAAAAATGAACAGGTTACCTCTTTTAATGAAAAAAAAATGATTTTGGCAGAATGTAAACAATTTGCTTGCCCCTAAGCAGAAGAGCAATATCACTGGTTTATTAAAAGATGATCAAGATATTACAGATAGCAAAGTCATGGCAGATCACTTAAATGAAAAGTTTACTAATTTGGATGAGTATCTACCAGAATTTAGAGAATATACTAAATTTAATACTTCGGTATCTAGTATTACAGTACCAAAACTCTATTTTAAGAAAATTACTTAGAAGGAGCAGTGTCAGTGGCTCAGTAGGTAGCACACTCACCTCTGAGGCCGGGAGATCAGAGGGCTGTGTCAGTTCCCACATCTGGCACTTGGGTTAATATCCCAGTACTGACACTGTAGTGCAGCATGAGAGGGGTGCTGCACTTCTGAGGTGCCGCCTCTGGATGAGATGTTAAACCGAGGTCCCATCTGCCTGGATTGGTGGTAGTTCAGGGTGGATGTTAAAGATCCCATGGCACTTATCGAAAAGAGTAGGGAATTTCCCTTGTGTCCTGGCCAAATTTCCCTCATTCACTAAAAATACCACCAACAGCTTAATCTTGTTCAAGGTCAGTTGGCATTCATCTGTATCTCCCTCCCCCGGGTCGTGCCTGAAAATAGGCAGGATTTGTCTAGTGCACTTACCTGGTCTACAAAAATGAAAATAAAAAAAAAATTTTAAAAAAAAGGAAGTTTTCTCAGGACCAACACAATTGGATGAAACAAAAGGATCTGGGTTTGAGCAGCTTGAATCTAAAATTCTGAAATTCATGGCAAAAGAAATTGCAAAACCATTGCAGATAATTTTTAATTCATCACTTACCACAAAAACTACACCAAATATATGGAAAAAAGCTATAGTAGTACCACTTTTTAAAGGCAGTCAGGCAAATCTTTCAATTAATTACAGACCAATTTCTCTACTGTCAATCGCAGGGAAAGTACAGGAGAACTTGTTACATTCCCAAATTTCAGAGTATTTAAATAAACATGAGCTGCTTACAGCGGCACAGCATGGATTCCACGAGGGGTGTGGCACGGCGATGGCCTTGGTCAGATTCACGAATGACAAGCAAGAAAATTTTGATGAGGGGAAGTATACAGGTGCAGTGTTCATGGACCTGACCAAGGCCTTCGATCTCATGGATCATCAGTTACTGATATATAGATTAGCAGCTTTAGGATTTGAGAACCCAGTGACTGAATGGTTACATGACTATTTATCTTTTTAAACAAAGAACTAACACTAGACAGCTCAGATCCCAGATTCCTGTTTCTCTGGAAATCCCACTTTGTAAGACCACAAAAAATCAGAAATCTTTTAAGTATAGTGCAATAGAAAGTTGGAATAAATTGTCTGATGAACTTCGAAATATTGAAAGGTTCAATTCTTTCAAAACACTGTTAAAAAGTTATTTACACTCAACTACTGTTTGTAATTGTACATAAAGTAATTTCATGTCATTATCAATCGTAAACATATGATGTATTATGGATACAATATAATTTGTCTAGGTGTTCACTGTATTGTCGTTAAACCGCTGATTTTTATTTATGCTTGTTTGTTCCTATTGTATTATTAAAAGTTTGTATTGTCTTCTCTGGGTCAAGTCTGTAAAAGGGCCATGTGGCCCAGTGCTTTTTACCCAGTCAGCAAAGTTTTAAATAAAAAAAAAAAAAATAGTGTATGCCACAAACAGCTGGAGAGCCTCACCCCAAACTACAGCACTGCACTCTTTATAATAGGAGAGCACCCTCTGCAGGTCCAGAGTATGCAGCCTGCAGTCGGCCTCCAAAGATGGATTGGCAAAGCACTGTATACTGGTGAGGTAATCACCTGGTTTAGGTGAAACTTTGATACTTCCTTCAGGAAGAACTTAGGGTGGGGGTGAAAGATGATCCTGTTCTTGTTGAACACCAGAGATGGAGACTGCACTGATAGCACCTGGAGCTCATTACTCCTTCTGGCGGACATGATAGAAACATAGACTTTGACGGCAGATAAGGACCGCTAGGCCCATCTAGTCTGCCCATTTCCCTACCTACAGGATAGGCCGCAGATCCTAGTTAACCAACAGCCTATATCTTCCTGCCCCCCACAAGAATTGCCTTATGTCTGTCCCATGCATTCTTAATTCTCCCACAGTTTAGACCCCACAACTTCCTCAGGAAGGCTGTTCCATGCATCCACTACCCTCTCTGTGAAATAATACTTCCTCACATTGCCCTGAACCGCCTCCTTCTATCTTTTAAATTGTGTCCCTTGTTCTTGCAAGTCTCTTTTTCTGAAAGATGCTACCCTCTTGGACTTTGTTGATTCCCTTGAGGTACTTGAAAGTTTCTATCATGTCCCCCTCTCCCTTCTTTCCTCAAGGGTATACATATTAAGCTCCTTTAGTCTCTCCTCATACGGCTTCTCTTGCAGACCCTGCACCATTTTAGTTGCCCTCCTCTGTCCTGTCTATGTCCTTGTGGAGATGGGGTCTCCAGAACTGGACACAGTATTCCAGATGGGGTCTCACCAACTGTCTGTACAGAGGGATAACAACTTCCTGTTTTCTGCTGCTGATGCCTCTCCCTATACATCCCAGTATACCCGGCCCTCCTACTGCCTTCTCACATTGCTTGCTAACCTTAAGGTCATCTGATATGATTACCCCCAGGTCCCTTTCCTGTTTTGTTGTTGTTACTACCTCCCCACCCATTGTGTATTCTTCCCTGGGTTCTTGTTTCCAGGTGCATTATTCTGCACTTTTATGCATTGAATCCTAGCTGCCATACGCCTGACCATTCCTCCAACCTTGCAAGTCCCTTTTCATCCTTTCCACGCCTCCTTGTGTATCAACCCTGTTGCAGATCTTTGTGTCATCTGCAAAAGGCATACTTTTCCTTCCAGTCCTCTGCAATGCCACTGATGAAGATATTAAAAGGACTGGACCCAATATTGAAGCTGTGCACTCCCACTAGTAACCCCTTTCTTCAGAGTGGACTCCATTTACAATTACCTTCTGTGTCCTGTTGTCCAGCCAATGTTTTACCCAGGCTACCACCCTGGGACCCACTCCCAGGCTGGTTAATTTGACTATTAATCTTTGTGTGGGACTGTAGAATGTCCTTGCTAAAGTCTAGGTAGGCCATGTCCACAGCCCCTCCCTGGTCTTACTACTTTGGTCACCCAGTCAAAGAAATCTATTAGATTGTCTGACATGACCTTCCCGCTGTGAACCCATGCTGCCTTGGATCCTGTGCTCCACTGACCTCTAGGGTACTCAACTATTCTTTCCTTCAAAGTGACTCCATCACTTTCCCTACCACAGAGGTCAGACTGACAGGTCTGTAGTTTCCTGCCTCTGTCTTGGTCCCACTTTTGTGAAGGGAATCACATCCACCTTCCTCCAGTCCTCGGGTACCACACCATCCTCCCATGATTTATTAAAAGAGTAGCCAGTGGTTTCACTAGTTCCTTCCTTAATTCTTTTTAGAATTCTGGGGTGAATTCCATCAGGACCCATTGCTTTGTCCACCTTCAGTTTTAGGAGTTCTGCAGAACCTTTTCTTCTGTGAAAGGACTGGGATCGCACTTCCTATCAAGAGTGTTTCTGTTAATTGGATTAGGCACCTCCCTCCTCCTCTTTTTAGAATACTGAGCAGAAATATTCGTTCAGTATTCCTGCTTTTTCACTGTCCCCTCTGCCCACCCACCGCTTCATTCTATTCAGCCTCACCATCCCTCCCTTTGTCTTTTCTACGCTCGCTGATGTACCTATAAAAGGTTTTATCCTCCTTCTAACTGAGTTGGCTATCTTTTCCTCAGTTTGGGCCTTTGCTATTCTGACTTCCTCCTGCTTCTTTCTGCCTTAACTGGTACAGATCTCTGTCCTGCTCCTTCTGTGTTTCCTTATACTTCCGGAATGCTATCTTTTTCTTCCTGACTTTCACAGCCACCCTCTTGAGAACCATAGTGGCTTTTTCTTCCGTTTGATTTGTTTATTTGCTTCACACAGGCTTGTTGCCTCTGTGATGGCAGTTTTGATAATTGCTCATTGTTGCTCCACACCTCTTCTAGCCTGTTTGCTAGTGCTTTTGGAGTGACCTCCCATCTTGCCAAAGTCAGCCCTCCTGAAGTCCAGTACACTCTACTTTGTATGGCTTGACTCTGTAACATTGAGTTTAACGTGGAACCACACTGTTTGATGGTCACTTGTCCCCAGATGGCAACCCACTTTCTAGATCTGAGATCCTCTTACTGCCCCTCTTGAGAGCACGAGGTCTAAGATTGCTCCCTCACAGTGGGTTCCAAACTAGCTAATACCTGCCACCTGTAGGGCATCAAGAATGTCCCTGCTCTTGGATGTGGCTGCAGCAAATGTGCTCCAGTTAACATCTGGCATATTCAGGTCTCCCATCAACAGTATCTCCCCTATCTCTGCCATTCTAAGAATGCCTTCCATCATATCCTTGTCCATTCCTTCCCTGACATGGGGGTCTGTACACAACCCTGTGCAGATTGTGGTGCCCTTTCCAGTGTCCAAGGTGACCCACAGTGCCTCCTCTCCTCCCTGTTTACTTTTTGTTCAGTTGCTTTATCCCTTCCTTTACATAGAGAGCTACCCTCCCCTCTTCTCCCTGCCTGTCTCTCCTGTAAGTTATGTACCCTGGTATGTTAACATCCCAGTCATGGTTCTCTGTGTACCATGTTTCTGTGACTGCTACGATATCCAGGCATCCCTCTTCCATTAAGGCCACCAGCTCAGGGAGCTTGTTGCCCAGACTACGGGCATTGGTACTCATTACCCTCCATTTCCTGATGGCCTTACCCCCTTTTGCCCCATCCCTGTCCTTCTTGCCTTTGTCACTTTCTCCATTTACCCCTGCCCTTCTCCCTATCGACACCTCCATGTTGGTGTTTGCCACACTTACTACCGTGATTGTTTGGGGGAGCTAGGATTTTCCTGCTCTTTCCAGTGCCTCCCCTTGGCTAGTTTAAAGCTTGCCAATGAAGCATTTAAACCTATCACCTAGGATCCTGGTTCCTCCTGACAGATGCAGTCCATCATGCCAGTATAGGCTTGCATCACTCCAGGTGGACCCCCAGTCCCCAATGAAGCCAAATCCCTGAGCTCCACACCAGTTTTTCAACCACTGATTGAATCCCATGGTACGGAACACCCTAGCCTCTCCTATGCCATAGATGGGTAGCACCTCCGAGGTTACCGTCATGCGCTACTTTGACCAAGGCCCCTCCCAATTCCACAAACTCTTCCTGCACTTCTCTAATCCCTTTCTTAGCCAGGTCATTTGTCCCTAAGTTGACAATGACATCCAGCTCCCTCCCCTGTGCAGCTGCTCCGGCAATCCTGAGGATTCGCTCCCTGTCCCTCCAAGCCATGGCGCCAGGGAGGCACCTTACCTCCCTCTCCCCTTCCTTGCCCAGTTCTACCTTCCTAACAATGGAGTCCCCCTCCAGGAGTTGTTTCCTTCCCCTGCAGGGTCCACTGCCACCCTCCTGTGGGTCTCTTTGTGGAGGTTCCCAGCATCCTCCTTGGTCTCCACTGTAGGTGCCTCCATAGAGGAACCACACTTTGCCAGAATGGCATAGGAATTGTGGAGGTACAATTGAGGGATGTGCCTCTGTTCCACCACCCTCACCCTCCCTGGAGCCCACTGTGGTCCAACCACCTCTTTCTTGGCAACCTCTGAGGCAACGGCAGTGGCACTGGTGGTCCCTGGATGGAAGAGGAGGTCCCAGAAATCCTGGCCAACTCAGCCTGGAGATGAGCAATCTCCTCCCTCAGCCCAGAGAGGTGCCTGCAGATGGGACAACACCGCATCCTCCAGAACGTCTCCCGGAAGACTGCTGCTCCACAGCCACTGCACTGCACCACTCCAATCATGTCTTATTTCTGGCCCCTTAACTGTTTGCAATCCTTACTCTTTCCTCTGTTTTTTTTTCTCTCTCCTTACTTTCTGCGTGTGTGCCCTTTAAGCTCCTGATTGTCCTGTTCTGAGACAAGAATATCCTATATTTCTCAGTAGACCACTTACTTGTTCAGAGGCAGACCTCCAGCAGCTAGATGGGGCTGGAGAGCTACTCTTGCCCTTCTAGGATGGTGGGTCCTTGGTGGTTCTGTGATCACTCTCTTCCTGCCCCTAAACAGGAAGTTCCTGTTGTCAGTCAAATCCTGTGCCTATAAAAATAGAACTAGCTTTGGGTGGCAGGGTGGAGGGAAGGAGGGCAATATAGTCCCAGTAGAGAAGTTCAGTCACACAGCAGTCCTTTCTCCTGGTGTCTTCTGCCAAGCTATTGGCCAAGAAGGCTGTCTTCCACAACAGGTGAGACTTCTCACACCTGTGCATAGGCTCAAATAGCTTGCCCATGACCACAGTCAGTGCCAGCAGTAAGTCCCACGGTGGTGGTCGTGGTGGCGGTTCATGCATTGGAGGGAACAGGTGGTCCAGGCCTTTGAAAAAGTACCCAACCTCCTTCTCCTGGCCCACCGTCGGCTTACCAATCCATGCCCAGTAAGCAGAGATAGCTGCCAGGTGCACCTTAAGGGTCGTCAATCACAGTCCCAGTTGAGAGAGGGACCAGAGGCACTCCAAGATCCTTGCCACAGGGCAGGCAAGGGGAACAAGTTCCTTGTCCTGGCACTATATGGAAAACCTCTTCCATTTAAATTCATAGCATTGGCGAGTTGACTCCTTTTGGGAGACCTCCACAACGTGGAGTACATCTTCCAAGAGACCCAAGGCCTAGAACTCTAGCCACTCAGGAACTAGGTCGAGAGGTGAAGGGATCAGTCCCTTGTTGTCTGGTCAACAGATCCAGGTGAAGAGGCAACCATCACACGAGATCTGCTGCAGAGGCTGAGGAGATCTGAGCACCAGAACTGCCATGGTTAGTCTGGAGCTTTTGGGATCATTCACACCTCGTCTTTCTGGGGCCTGACCACCACCTTGTAGATCAAGGGGAAGGAAGGGAAGGTGTAAACAAGGCCCGGGGTGCAGGGCCTCATGAAGGTATCCCCTAATAGTGTCCTGGACTGTGGGGGATGGGGACAAAACATCCTCAATTTGGCTTTCTCCCAGGAGGCAAACAGATCTACCAGAGGGATGTCCCACAGGAAGAACAGGTGGTTCACCACCTTCTGATTCAGAGACCACTCATGCAACATCTCTTCCACTTGGCTGAGATTGTCTCCTAGTTGACTGTGACCTCACGTGACATGGATCACCAGGAGATCTGCACCTGGGCTGTGCACATGGGTCCAGGTGCAGACAGCCTCCCAACACAGGGAAGGGAGCAAGTTCCAACCTGTCTATGCAGTTAGAACAATGGTCATGGTGTTGTCTGTTTAGACCTGCATGACCTGACCCCTGACTAAAGCAGCGAAGTCCATCAGAGCAAGCCGTACTGCATGGAGCTCCCACAGGTTCATGTGGTGATGGGACTCCCTGGGTGACCAGAACCCATGGGCTCTGTGATCTCCCAGGTGTGTTCCCCATCCCATCAGAGACATGTCTGTCATGACCGTGATGGTCGGTTCTAGGCGAATGGATAAGAATCCTTCCTCCAAATGTTCATGGATCAGCCACTACTGGATGGCAACCCACGTCGGCTGGTCCAAATGGCCTAGGGGCTGGGACCACTGATGGACAGCCCAACTCCCACTGCAGATGACACATCCTTCAGCAGGTCCAACGGACCATGCTGGTGCAGGATGCCATATGCCCTAGCAACTGCAGGAAATCCCAGGCAGGGCATGAGAGCCCAACCTGAAATGATCAGGCACAGGAGGTGAGATCCAGTGCCTGGTCCGCAGGGAATCTAGTTCTGCCCTGAAGAACCCAATCACCTACGAGGGTACCAGCTCAGACTTGTCCAGCAGGCTCAAGTCTAGGCAGGTCTGAAAAGCCAATTCTCTGGATATCTCTTCAGTCTCTTAAGATGACCCAGCAATCGGTCAGTCCCCCAGGTAGGGATAGACTTGGTGCAGCCCCACAATACACTGCTGTAAAAAATAATTATTGTACCCTTTATGCCTAACCAACATAAAACTCTTGTTTGAATCCTGTACAAAGTACAAAATAGGGAGTTGAGCAAAGCCCCTGTCCTGCTAACCCTACAGCTATCTTTCCGCTTTGTAGCTCTACTCATTTTTTTTTTTAATAAGCACCAAATTATTACTGCTCTGCTTATGAGTGCATCTCTGACTTACTACAGTGCACCACAGCACACAAACACAGAGACACAACATTTGCTGACTTGAAGGACAAGTTGTGTAGGTATATGAAAATATTTAGTACTCAGTGCTATAATAAGCAATCCATTCGGACCGGCAGAAGTGCAGCTGGCAACACAGGAAGTTCAGTTTGAATTACAGACTGACCCTGCAATGCTGCACGGCACTGCCTGTGTAAATGGACATGGAGTGTGATGCTGGGGGAGTGGTGGCAAAATGGTTTCTCCAATTTTCATTGTTCTGTTCCATAGTGATTCAGGTTTGTGTTTGGTAATTGGTGTCAGAATGGCAAGGCATCTGATGTAACTTCTTCAGGTCGCTGTGTTGTATAGTGATTGTATGGTGTGACTGGGACATTTTTGTTTCGTATGTTTTGGTACATTCTGGATTGTACAGGTCTGCCATATCTGGGGTTTACTCCTGGACCCCACCGTGAATCTTTACCTTTAAGACTTCCTTGCACGTGCACATGAAAAGTGCCAGTCACCACCAATGGAGACAACACCTCAGTGCACCTGACTGGACAAGGGAACCTCCCAGTCTCTGCCCCAACCAAATCAGATGGTAAAGTGAACCTGTACAGGACTGGTTTGGTGCTCAAACACTGGTAAACTGCAAGACATTGGTGTAAATCGGGACATATGGGCTAACAGATCGGTGGCCATCTTAATCACCTCTGACATTAGCTGGTAGGGTGACCTGGTCAGATTGGCTGAGGAGAGAGACTCAAGGGCTTGTGGAGTTTTAATGGTCCTAAATTTAGGTGCTTCTGCAGCAATCAATCACCTGTAATGTGACAGAAACCATGCCTTAACACTGACTGACAGCTCTATTAAATATTGTAGACATGAGATAGCTGCTCAGTTGAAGTTTTATGATTTTTTGAATTTCTTTTCTAAAAACACAGGTAGCAGTTTCAGCAAGCGTCACTTGAAGAACACATAAGGTTAAGGTAAATAAACTGTTTTTCCCCTGAATGTGGATTTTCATTTTAGTTAGTAAGTAATATTTATCTATCCTGCAGGCTCATGGCTCCTTACAAAGTATAACACAGCAGCAAATTAACATCATTTGATGCTCATATATCAGAAAACCAAATGAATAAATATTATAAACCTAGACTCCAAGTAATAACCAGTAGGTCACTCGGACATCAGGGGCTGCTGGAGCTAATCAGGGAAAGCCAGTGTGATAAGATAGCTTTTCAGCTTCCTTTTAAACATCTGCTTACCTGATTACCTTTTAATATTTGTGACCACAGGTCTACTACTCATGAATAAAGGGGTCCCCAATAAAATGTTGCGGTGCATTTTTGGCCGGTGGAATGTGAATTAATTATTTAAGCTGAGATCAAGCCTCATCTTTTTTCTTTGTGGATGCTATCAACTGACTTACATGCAAAGAGCCAGGAGGCTGCTGCAGATCGTGACCTACAGGACACACATTATTGCTGTTGAGTTCAGTAGAAGAGGATGATCTGCCTTCTCTTATATAGGCTTAATAATTTCAATATGGCAGAGTTTATCTGTCCTTCCACACTTTCTTTTAAAGCTAGACATCTTTTACAGATCTTCAACACAGCACAAAAACTCTCTCTAAACTACGGCTACAGGTGTTGCAACCCACACTATAACAATGGGAGAATACTATAATTTCCATATATCAAATGGTAAATATTACTTATAAGCTTAGGCAACAGCTTCCAGTTTTCCAAAATCAGTGGAGTAGCTTGGTACTGCAATTAATGGAGAGACCATCCGACTTTCTCCCCTAATACCATAGTGATAGCTAAAAGGAAAGAAACAAGGGAAATACATAGATTTAAAAAGAACTTTGGCAAGGGCTGCTCCTAGGCAGCCAGCTCATTGGCACAGAGGTAGGTTACTGCTTGTGACACTGGTGGGCAGGGTTTGGAAGCAAGCTCCGATTGAGCGGGAGTGCCAGAACATAGAGAAAAGTGTGTGTGTGTGTTTGTAGCAATTACACATAAAGTAAAACTTCATTTATACTAGGTGCCCTTCCCAAGTTCAGGATGCCTTTACAATATACATAAAACAACGTACACATAATTTAAAATCCAATAATACAATACTCAGATCTAAAAAATCATTATGGGTTACAGCATTTCCCCTTGCTATGACTGCTTCCCTTCTGGCCTTGCATGCATTAAAAGGGAACTTTGAATGCTCATGGGCAAAAGTACGTGGGCTGTCACCATCCCCACTCATAGGTTCTGGCACCTATTGGGAGGACTGAGCTCCCCAGTGGGTACTCTCCTCCTCTGAGGGGAAGGGCAGCCACACTCCACTGCAATACCGATGCCAGGGCAATCACAGGCGATGGTGCAAGCTGGAGGTGCCTGCCTATGTGGGAGGGTTTGTGACTGGAGCTTGGTTGCAGCGGCATGAATGCTCGACATGCATGGCCCGACGGCAACAACTCACAGCTCCAGTAAAAAAATGTGGAATTAACATGAACTGGTTGGGTAAGGATTCACTGAAGTTTAAAGAGACAGCTATTAATCATAGGTTGACTCAAATTATAGACATCCCCACCAGGATTCATTATAAATCTGGCTATACCTCTCTGTTGGACTGGATTTTGGTTTTTGACACGGACAGCATTGCACAGTCTGGGGTCCTGTCAGACAGTGTCAGTGACCACAGTCCTGTTTATTGTTGCTGAAGACTAGGAGGAAAAGGGTTCCCCCAGTATTTGTTTTTTCACACAGCTTAAAAAATTAGATGCTGTGAAATTTAGGGCGGCAGTGGCCTCGGTGGACTAGTCAGGGGTTGAGTAGTTGGCTGAGGTAAATGAAGCCCTATCCATTTTTGGTTCTCTTTTTAACACGGTCTGTGATAGATTTGTTCCTCTTAGGAGATTCAGAATCAGGGGGGACAAACATCAGTGGGTCACCCCCGAAGAACTGAACTTAATAAGAACTCAAGATAGCCTATGTAAAACATACAGGAAAGCCCTTTGTCAGGCTTCTCTTGTGACATGTAAGGCCGCAAGAACAAAATGCAAAATGCCAGTAAGAAGATTAAAAAGAAATCTCTTTTTTTTTTTGTATACTTTATTTAAAACAGCGGAGAGCTGGTTACACGTGTGACATATCAGGTAACAAACATTAACATCTCTGATATATCATCACTCACAGTACAGCTGTAGATATACACGTCAGTGGTAATGTTACTTAAAGGATAATCTCTCTCAGAAAGACTCTTTTCAGAGTGTACCCCCCAGAGACCACAATACAATGAACTCTGAAAAACAAAGGTACATCTTAAAGTTTGAATTGTCAGCAGGCCAAAGAGGCAGGTAATGGTTTTAAAATAAAGGAAACCAAGGCTGCACTATGGCATCTTCCACTGGAGACCATATCTAGTAATATTGCACTATTTGACCCCTGACAAGATATTGAGTTCTTTCTAACTTCATACAGTCCATAAATGAACTCACCCATTCCGCAACAGACGGCATTTCTGATGATTTCCAATACTGGGCTAGTAATCTAAGTGCTACTACATTTCCTAGTCTCCATAGATCAGTAGAGAATGCTGGGTGTTCTTCCCCTTTCTTCTAGGTCTCCTAGAAGCAAGCCTAACAAGATTTCAACTGGATTTAATTTTATTGGGCATTGCAGGATCGAGCTAAGAGCGGTTGGATGCCTGCCCAGAATAATTGCACTTTTGGGCACTCCCAAAGCAAATGATAAAGAGTGCCTTCATAAATTTTACATTTAGGGCACAAGGGTGACACTGATGGGTCTATCCTGTGAGTCAGACATGATGTGAAGTAAGCTCTGAAGAGAACACTGTATTGAACAGCTCGGAGCCTACTGTTGATTGAGCATTTCACTATATTTTTAATAATGGTCAACCAGTCTCCCCGTTAGGCCTTCCGGACTTAAGTCTGATTCCCACTGGGCTTTTATTTTTATTAAAGAGTCAGGGAGTGCCCCAAGCATCAGTCTGTAACATTTTCCGAAGGGGCCTAAAAGCCTTGTCCATAGCTTGCCCCACAAATAACTTCTCCAGTGGTGACCTACCTCCCAATTGGCCCTCCGGCAGCCAAATTCCCAATCTGGAAATAACTGCCTGCAAGCGCAGATAGACGAAGTAATGTGAGGGATCTAGATTGTATTTTCTAATAAGGGAGGAAAAGGGTAACACCTCATCCCCAAACCACAACTGGCCTAGGGATTTTAATCGACTGTACCAAATTTTAAAAACGTTGCTTTTCCCCAGGCACCACTTCCCCACTACTCTGCAACATTGTCAGAAAGGGGGTATCTCTAGAGACTGACTGTGCCCCATACCTCAGCACCTGGTGTGCTTTCTGCCACACCCTCCACATAGTTCTGGTACATGGGTTGTCTAGTTTAATGGGCTGGGACAAACCCCTACCTCCCACCAGGACATCATAATACAGGGGGGTATAAAAGCGTGTTTCTAATCTCACCCATACAGGTCCATCAACCCCCTCCTTAAACATGTCCTGCACAAAGGCCAGCTGAGCAGCCATGTAGTAGTAGTACTGAACATTGGGGAGGCCCAAACCCCCTTTCCCAACTGGGTGCCACAAAATCTCTTTCTTTATTCTTGGTCTCCCACCCTGCCAAAGGAGGTGTGTAATGGCACCCTCTAAAGATTTTATAAATTTGTGAGGGATACAAAGGGGGACCGTCTGGAAAAAGTATAAGAATTGCGGCACTACCGACATTTTAATTAGATTAACTCTTCCCCAAGAGGGTCAGGGGAAGGGCTCTCCAGACTGTACAATCCTCTAACTTTTTTAATGATGCCTTTCATGTTCAATTTCACCAATTTGGATATAGCGGAGGGGATTATGATTCCTAAATATCTAATCTAATCTGTGCAGGGAATACTAGTGTTGGCTACCATGATAGGATCCCCGGGACTTGCCAGTGGCATCCATTCACTTTTTCCCCAGTTAATTTTATGCCCCGAAAGTGGTCCATATATGGTAAAAAGTTCAGATCAGCAAGGAAGGGATTTCTCTGGGGATCATAGGAAAAGTAGTACATCATTGGAAAAAGGGATATTTTATGCCCCCAAAGTCCAAGCTCTGATACCTGAGGCAGATCTAATAGCTTGAGCCAAAGCTTCAATGATAAGGACATACAAAAGTGGGAACAGGGGACAACCCTGCCTAGTTCCCCTAGTCAGGGGAAAGGGGACTGACACCATATTATTTGTAAGTATTTGGGCTTTGGGGGCCCGGTATAATGTACTAACCCATCTCAACATCTGGGGACCCATACCAAATTTTTCAAGGACAGTAAGCATAAAGGGCCATTTGACATTGTCGAATGCTTTTTCAGTATCAACAGCCAGTAGCCCCTTCCCTTACCCCGGGGCAAAAAATTTATAATATTCAGTGTACGCCTTATATTGTGTTTTGCTTGCCTGCCTTTCAACCAAACCAACCCTCCCTGATCCGGGTATATGGATGCCATTAACTTGGCAATAATTTTATAATCAACATTTAAAAGGGAAATGGGTCGGTATGAAGTGCATTTAAAAGGGTCTTGGTTTAGGCAGAACAGTGCTAGTGGCCAGATACTGAGAAGGTGGCAGGGTTCCCTGTTTCAAGGTGTCAGACACCATCCAGAGCATCAGAGGGCCCACTGTGTTCCAAGTCAGTTTATACAGCTCTGAGATAAGTCCATCAGAGCCCGGGGCTTTCCCCTTTTTAGTCCCCCACACCACCTTTCACAACTCCTCTAATGTCACTGGGGTCCCCAGAGTTTCCCTGTCCCAGTCCCAGAGGGTGGGCAAATCAATCTTCCCCAAGAAGGTCCCTGGGTCTGCTCCAGATGGGAAGGGAGGTGTAGAGGGTAGAGTAGTACGCCCAAAAGGCATCACTGATCTTGCCTTGGTCATAAGTGACCTCTCCATTAGTATCTTCTATACCTAATATCGTTCTTTCTGCCCACTTAGCCTTCACCATTCCAGCCAACAGCTTCCCCGATTTGACCCCATCAAAATAGGTATTAGACTTTGTTAACAACAAATCCCACTCTAGTTTCCTAATGGAAAGTTGGTTTAAGGTACCGTTCAACAACTTAAGTTTTGCTATTGATTGTGGGGTCTGTTGGGCCATATTAGTCTTCTCCAGTATACGTATAGATTTCTCTAGATGGTGCTCTTTGGCAATAACTTTTTTCTTACGGAAGGATGAGTATGAGATAGCTTCGCCTCTAATGAAGGCTTTCAAGGTGCCCCACACTATCCCACTACTCATGTCCTAAAGGGAATTCAAAGAAACAAATTCCCTGAGGTGGTCATTCAGCTGTTGAATAAACTGATGATCCAAAAGCAGGGCAGGGTCAAGGCACCACTGAATCGTACCGGGTGAGTCCACTCCCCTGGACACCACCATTCTAAAGGGTGCATGATCAGAGTTCATCAGTTGGCCATATTCTGCTTCTGTTATCTCCCCCACCAGGCAAGATGGTAAAAAAATATAATCTAGTCTGGTATAGACACTATGTGAGTGGGGGAAAAAAAGAATATTCCCTGTTAGCAGGATGGCAAAAATGCAAGGCCTCGGTAAGGGATCTACCCTCCATCAACCTGCGCAGAGCAAAAGCACCATGGGGTGGGGCCCCCTGGCGAGTTCAAGAGTAATCTAACTTGAAATCCCAGTATGTATTCATATCCCCTCCCATGAACAGACAGTCTGGGTAGGGAGCGAGGGTGGTCGCCAAGTGGGTAAAAAAATCAGGTGAGTCATAATTGGGGCCATAGACCGAGACCAAGGTAAGTTTCCATCTGCCTAAATCAACCACTGCTATTACATACCTGCCTTGGGGATCAGCCACCCAAGAAAACACACGGTGAGGCAGGCCAGGTCGAATCCATATAGCAGCCCCACGAGGCTTGGAGGTAAAGGGGGCTGCCAAAAAAGTACCACCCCAGGAATCTCCCAGGCGACCAACCTCCTCCTTAGTGTAGTGGATCTCCTGCAGAAAGATTATATCCCCTTTAAGTTTCTTAATGTATGCCCATACTCTCTTTCTTTTAACCACTGTTCACAAACCATTGACGTTCCATGATATAAAAGTGATAGTAGCCATAATCACATAGTAACTTAGTATAAACCCAAAATGCCCACTGTAAATCTGTAAGAAAATCAAGACCAGCTCTGCTTAGTTTCCAGTAGCCCCAATAACAAAAAAGAACTTCTTTAACAAACCCCTTCCCACCCCCGATCCCCACAGTGTGATACACAGAGCAGTAAGTAGCAGTAAACCACTTGAATACAGCGAGTTCCCCACCGTCTCAGAACATATTGATCCCCATTAACACACATACTGAAACGAGATAAAAGCAACAGCAATAAGCCCCCAAAACAGTAACAAATTGTCAGCTGCTCCCATTCACCCTCTTCATGGATTGAGCACTCCACCGCTTACTATCATAAGCGCATTAATAAAATTAAAATTTGAAAAGAAATTAACCATGTTCCCCCTGTTTACCTAATAAAAAGGACCAGGAGGGTGGGGGCAAGGGCCTCAGATACACTTCTCCCAGTGACCCTTTTTGCCCAATAACTTATTTGGGATATGGGAGCTGCCCTCAGAGTTCTGCAGGGATGTCTGTCCCCTTCTGAGATGTGAGGAACTAACCACCCCACCTGAATGGAGTTTTCAGCTTTATCACCATTGCTCTACCTAAAAATCTTGCAATGAGCTCTGCACCCAGCACTCCCACCCACAGAAGTGTGAAAAATCAAAGGAATGCATTCAATTAGTTCAACCCACTAACTAAATGAAAAGAAGGAATGCAGGTCTCAAAACGGGTTACTTCTTCCTCCCCCCAGCTCCGTGTGAGCTCTCTTAAAGACAGCCAAAAAGGCAGACTTAATACTAGTACCCCAAATGACCAACAATACTCCAAATATTAACGTGCTGGGTTCAGAGTGGGACTTCTCTAAGTCCGAAAAAAAAGTGTCTGCACCATCAGCCATCTTCCACGTGCAAACGAACAGTTCTGGAATAAATAAAGGCCCAGTCCTGGTTTCCACGCGACTCTTCTTGGAGACTGGTATGCTCAGAATGACCTTGATACAAGAGAGTCTGCAATGTCCCACCAGGGATGCCAGTGGGGGGAAGAGGAGAAGGGAGGGGTGGGGATGGCAGCGGTCATGCCCTAATAGGGCCCCGAAGGTGTTATAGACCAGAATGAGGCATAGATGCCCCCCCAACTCCCACAACTGGTGCTACAGTACCTGATATTAATCCTGTTTATATGGAGTAAGCCGATTAACCTCTCTTCTGGCGTTCCAATTCTCTAGCATATTCCAGTGCAAGGTCTGGGCTGGTAAAAGACTTTTGTGAGCCTCCCACGGGCCGGATAATGAGCCTAACTGGATAGGCCAGAGTGAAGGGGCAAGAGATGGAGTTAACAGCTTTTTAACTTTGGCATAGGCCTGCCTCTGTAATTGTATCACTCTAGAGTAGTCGGGGAACAAGCTAACCCAGTTCTGCTGCACCATAATTACACCCTTTTTGAGCTGCATCGAGAACCAAAGGCCTATCCTGGTACCTCAGAAATTTGACTATGATGTGGCGAGGCTTCTGGTCGGGTAAAGGTCTGGGACCTAGTGAGCGATGAGCTCACTGAATGTCCAGGGTAACATCCTGTGGCATTTGCAATGTGTCCTTAAACCAAGATTGCAGAAATCCTGCACAGTCCCTTCCCTCAAGCCCCTCCAGTAGCCCAATAATTCCTATGTTGCAACGGCGCTCCCAGTTCCCATTGTCATCCAATATTTGCTTAAGGAGCTCGATTTCTTTTAGGGTTTTTGTGAGGTCTGTAGAACGTCTAGAGGTTAGATCTCCCTGGTTCCCCACTCGATTTTCCAGTTCTCTTAAATGAGATTCGTGTGTCTCCACTGTTTCTGCCAAAGAATTGATGGTCTGCTGCATTTGTGCTGTTACATTTTCAAACCCTGCTTCCATATGGGTACCCAGATCATATTTGAGATCCTTCAAGAGGTGTTCTAAATTTTGATACCCCTCAGCAACGGCGTCAATCAGACCTGGAGTGGGTTCGTCCTGCATTGTGGAAGTTTCTAGAGCAGGATAGGTTTGATTTGCTGTAGGCCCTAGCCTGGGCTCATCTCGTGCTTTCCTCTGAGGTAGGCCCTTAACTTCTGGGTTCAGTCTTGGCGATTTAAAGGACATTTTGGACTGCTTCTTCACAGATTTAGCTGGCACAGGCATTGAGAAGAGTTAGTGTATCAAATTATTAGGTTTTTAGGTGGTCTAGTAAAGTACAGGGAGAAAATAGCAGGCGATGTGGACGGAGCTCCTCGTTCAAGCTGCCATTCAGCTCCTGCACTTGGCCACACCCCAGAAATTTCTTTGTTGATAGGTAAAAGGATTTTGAAGGTAAGAATACATCTGATACATTGAAATTAATTAATGAACTTATGGGTAAAAAATGTTCTTCTAGTACGTCATGTCTTAACACTTCAGGATAATCAGTGATCCATTGTTGATTGCACAGGAATTTAATAAAATTTTCACTGACTTGTCAAAATATATTCCACCTGGCACTGCTAATGTGGTAAAACCCAAAAATTCTGATTTATATTATCCAAGGTTTTATTTCAGATTACTTCTGCCTGGGGAGATTATGAGATATCTCCAAAAGATGGACCCTCGATTCTCAGTAATGAGGGACGGGATTAATTATAGGCTTGTGAGGATCACTGAGGACATACTGTATTTCCCTTTATCTTCTATATTTAATTTGTCTCTTTGTTATTCTATGTTTCCAACTATCTGGAAGCATTCTGTTGTTGTATCTATATTTAAATCAGGAGATCCTACTGAGGTGCAAAATTATCATCCTATTTCACTTCTGGCTCCCTTATCTAAAGTATTAAAGAGAATAATCTTTGATCAAATGATTGAATATCTGCCAAAATATATCCTTACACCTGCCCAACATGTCCACAGTACCACTACGGCCTTGGTGGGGTTCACAAGCGCAGTCCAGTCTGCCATGGATGGGGGCCTTTGCACTGGGCCTGTGTTCATGGACCTCACCAAAATCTTTGACCTGATAGACCATGGTCTTTTATTATCATCTTTGGATGGTCTGAGCCTGTCTGGTGACATTGTGGGGTGGTTCAAAAGTTACTTGAGTCAACATTCTAAGGTAACAAAGATTGGTGGCCATTTTTCATCATCTGCTTCAATTTCACTGGATGTTCCTCAGGGGTCTATTCTGGGTCATAGAAACATAGAAGTTGACGGCAGATAAGGACCGCATGGCCCATCCAGTCTGCCCATTTCTTTTTCTACCTTATAAATGTGCCATCAGCCTTTGCTCTGTCAGTGGCCTATCTATTCATACTCATCTGTATTGCTCCCTTCTGCCTATCCCATGCCTGTTTGAAGCCCTGCTCTGTATTCATATCCACCACTTCCTGAGATAGGCCGTTCCATGCATCCACCACCCTTTCTGTGAAAAAGAATTTCCTCACATTCCCCCTAAATCGGCCCCCCTCTAATCTCATGCTGGGTCCTCTTCTGTTTAGTCTTTATTTTTTAATACTCTTCCTTTAGTTTGCACTAACTCTCAGATTTTACTTATGCAGATGACGCAGTGATCCTCAGGAGCAGATCAAACCTTAATAAGGACCGGAAAAGCCTGACTTGTGATTTTCAGGCTGCTCATAATTGGTTGATTGGTGATAAATGAAAAGAAAAAAAAGTTAATGTTTTTTCTTAAATCCAGAAGGAGACCAGGAGAGGATGTTCCAACAGCCTTACAGACACTGCTGGAAGAGAATACTGAGCAAGTTCAACAATTTAAATACTTAGGACTACTAATTGATGAGGTCATGACGTTTGAACCCCATATTATTAATATGATCAAATCTGTATCAAAGATTGGGGGCTTTATATAGACTTAATCCAGTTTTAGTTCCAGCAACTAAAAAACTTCTTGCACACAGTTTCCTCATCCCTATAATAGACTATGGTTTGCTTTTTTATTTTTCTGCTGGGGAGGGTCTATTAACTAAAGTTAAAACTTTGTTAAATCAACTTGCTAGATTCGGAACACAGTTACCAGTGAGGACCCATCATTGTACACTACTGAAGGTAGTAAGTTTTCCGACTCTAGAATATTGTTTCAAATTACAAGTTGGTCTCCTGGCTAAAAAAGTGGCCTTGAATAAGGTCCCAGAGGTATTTGGTTCTATGTTCAGGAGGCACATTAGTCTTGTATCTACTAGATTATCTGGGGAAAACATTATCTGTAATACCTAGAATGAGAACTACTCTGGGACAAAAGTCCCTATTGCATGTACTCCCCTTGCTTTTTCAGATCTTTAATTTCTTCCTTTGAATGCTTAAACAACTCACTGTTGTCTTATTAGGACAAAGGTGAAGGACTATCTTATGCTTGAAAGTGTGTGTAAGTGTTTTAAATGAACATGCTGTGTTTATGTCTAGGTGTTTTTCTATAACTGTTAATAATAAGTCTATAATGTATGCATTGTCTTTTTATGTAGAAGGGTCGACCATGAAAACGGGTCTTTGGCCTATGGACTTTCCAGTATAAATAAATAAAACAAACAACTAAGGGGTAAAACCCCTCCAGCCACAGCAGGATGAAGACTCTGGCCTTCATAGGCCCACACCTGCTGAGGCCGACCGGTTTAGCATCTCTGTTCCTCCTTCCTCATCTTGGGGTGGGCCCACCGCGTGGCGGGTAAGCCACAGTCTCCCACTCAAACCAGATAGTGGGGTGATGGGGCTTGACAGACCCGACTACTGTAGTTGTCTGAACAGGGTACATCCCCAGGCTGCCGACCAGAGCAGCAAAAAAAGAGCTGCTTCTAGGCTACGACTTGGTATACTGCAGTTGGTTTCAGAAAACTCCCATGCGGGACTAGTAATATGAAGGATGAAATATGCAATACTCTATTAAATATTGTTTGATAAATAAAATTACCATTAATACCATTGACACTGCTGCTCACAACTGAGTCTCATGTGATGTCTGTATTTTTTTTGTTTCACTGTCACTGTTGGGTTTTAAAAAGAGATCAACATAAATTCACATTTAATTTAATTACATGTCACCGTTAATTATGCTTTGCACTTGTCTTTCTATATACTGTATTTAAGTAATATTTACAATTTATTTCCTCATGCAACAGCTCGTTTCCAGCAGGGTACTGCTCCTACTCATTTCTGCAACTGGGTAGACTAGAGTGTTGTAAGGTTAAGCATCTTGCCCAAGGTCACACAGTGAGTACTTGGCTCGGGGTGGGGAGGGTGGGGGGTGAACCTAGACCTCCTAGATCCAAGCTGGTGATTTAACCACTAGCCAACACTAGCTCATTAATTTGAGTGGTCGTGTTTGTTTATTTTGAGTCTAATTTGATGCTGACAATTTATGAAATGTACTGAAAGGTATTTTTAATGTTGGTACTTGTACACTACTGGGTTTCATCTTGTACAGTATATGCTTTGAACTGGTTCCACAGGCAGCAAGACATATAGAAGGGCCTGTGATGATGGGACACCTTGAGGAGCAGCCCTTAATGTCCAGGATGGAGGACATTAAGATTACAGAGAACAACAGAGGCTGAGACAGAACTATGACTGGCCACCATCCACTATGCTGCACAGGGCTACCTACCCTGGCCTCTACAACTCACCCCCTTACCCAGAGAAGTTTACCTCGATGAACCAAAGCCTCACGATAAGTTCTTTGTCCGGTGTACTGGCACCGAGAATCTTATCAAGCCTACCTCTGAAGAGCCAGTAGGGGAAGTAGATGGTTCAAAAAGGAGTAGGAGTAAGTCATTATCAGCAGCGGTGGTAAGCACATGAACAGATGTTGGTATTCTTGGCAGGCATCACGTAATATCTGGCAAATGAAGGAAGGACCTGGTTTAAGGCCAGGAAGCAGAATGATAAGGATAAAAAGAATCAGGGAAAAAAAGAATAAAGAATGGTGCATTTTCCTTGTATGGATGGTTACCTCTTGCCTAAACAGAGGAGAAGAATAAAATAATCTTGTTTGTAATAATGGTCTAACAAACCCTTCTGCAAAGTGAATATACAACACAAACAAGGAGGTTATGAAATATGGATAATTCAGCAGCAACACATCATCATCTTAGTACAAAAATGACAATCCTAGTATAGCAATTCCAAACCACTTTTCATCTTTCTTTTTCAAGCTTTATTATATTTTATTCAGATTACTGCAAAGACTTGCACTCAGTTTCCTCTTTTACAGAATTCCAACACAGCAGAATAAAAAGCGTATGCAAAATCTTTTCTAAAGGTCTTCTTATGCAATTATAAAGTTGCTTTTATAGAATCTGAACTGAAGTTGTTTCAAAATCATAATAACTTTGCATTCATAGCATATTCTCATTAAACTAGTAAGCGTTATAAAACGAATATCAGATGAATATCATTAGCAATACTTTGTAAACCATAGAGGCGTCACAAGTTATATTTAACAATAAAAAGACATGGTTGCTACTCCTCTAAACCATGTGTGGAACAAGTGACCTCCGTAACATGAAACGGTAACATGTGGAATACACATGAATGTATAGAAACAGAAGCACTCTGAAGAAAATGGAAAAGAAGGGTACCACCCAGCAACACATTATTAACCCTTCATGCAGCGTAGGGAGTCGTGATCCTCAGGAGCCAAAGTCGTCCGGTGGATAGAGCACAGGCCTGTGAACCAGGACAGTACAGGTCTGAATCTCACCTGAGTCACAAACTCACTGTGATCCTCAGTGAGTCATTTGGTCCTACCACGTCCTGCCCTACAGAACTGGGAAGAGACAGGACCCCACTGAAAACAAGATGTTGTATCTCACTTGGGTTATCATATGTCAAGAAATAGTAAAATAAAACTAGCTGATCTTTTTTTCCTCGTAGATAATCAAAAGGAACATGAGTGCTTAACATGCTGCTGGACAAGTCCTTCATTAGGCCTGTATTCTTTCTGAGCCCTTAAAGTGATTTTCCCGGATACCGGAAACATAAATCATAACAGTCAGACACAGTTCAGCTTATGTCTCATTATTTTTCTGTATCTATTGCCTTCATTTTTTGTCACTGCAGAGATCTGCATGACAACAGGATATCTGTATCCCAGATTTTGTCTGATCCTTCTGCTGTTGCCCTGGCTAAAGTCATCATCCTTTGTTTGTGACATCACATTCTGCTGCTGTGGAAATGTTTCTGATGTCCCATATCGAGGGGTTATGAATTCAATGGAGGGAAAAGCAGAAGGATGAGATGAAATCGTAGATGCAGAGATCCTGCTTACATGGAAATGTCCCCAGCAGTGAAGAATCAGAGAAAGATACACAAATAAATGAAATATATGCTGAAGTTTGGCTGAATATTATATTTTAAAAGTTGTACTGAATACTGGAAAATCAGTTAAGTCCTAATATGCAATTTGATGCAATGCTCTCTTTCTGCTTTGGGGGAAAAAATGAACCTGTGAACAATAAAAAAGTTAAATCCACAGAAAGACAGCAGTAAGGTACAGTATGTTGTTCTAAAGACCTTCAAGGAGTACACTCAGTATATTAAATGCTGGCCCAAATACTGCAGTGTTTATAGGGGAATGTTTAGTTTTTAGCACCAAAACTAGATCAGGCTAAGGGGGTAAATCTGAATGCGTGAGAACAGTTTTGTATCTTACATACAAGCATGAAATAGCTCTTTTACAGTGTAAACAGTCATTAAAGGTCTTTTACTGAAAATGGCTATGATAGTCTTAGGCCACTGAAACTGAGTGATTACCCACAATTTCTGAGCAAAAAGCAGGAAGTAACTGAGTTATCTTATACTGGAATACAAAATAAGTCAGAAGAGAAGCAACAAAACATACAGTCCCAAGAAATTATAAAAGCAATGTATGCCAGTCATGGGACTGTTTTTGAGGATTGGAAGAAAGGATGCCATTGTACTGAGTTTCTCCATGAAGATGTTGGATGATTGGTAACAGTTCACTCAGATGCTGTCCTGACTTTGCCTTTTGCGCTTCTAAATCAGCTGTTCTGCGTCAGTGCAATTATATTCGCTTCAATTTCTGCCAGCTTCTTTACTACATGGTTCACCTTGGCTTCATCAAATTCCAAGCACAGAAATTCAGATTCCTAAAAGAAAACCAAAATTTACATTAGGAAGAAAATCCATATAATACATTCTGAATAGGGGAAACTCACTGGGAACAAAAATCTGTGGACAGAATATTGCATTATTAGGCTCATGATACAGCACTCTAAAGAGGAACGGGACCTATAGTGGTGGTGATAATAAACAAAGTTTCAAAGCCTCTTCTCAATGCAATACAGAACATGGGAAAGCTAAGAGGATATTGGGATGCATCAGGCATGGTATCATTAGCTGCAGCAAAGAAGTGATGCAGCAGTTGCAAAGGTCACTGTGCAGACCACTCCTGGAGTACCGAGTGCAATTCTGGTACCCATATCAGGGGAAGGATGGGGAGAGAGGTCAAAGACTATTCAGCGGGGCGTTACAGAATGATCCAGGGGCAGTAGGATAAAATGAGGAGGAAATAGTGGACAGTCTGAACATACTCTCTACAGGACAGGAGGGAAAAGGGGGGAATAATAGAAACATACATGTACTTGCAGGGACATAACAGAGTGGACTTCATAGTTATTTAAAGAAGAGCACAACTACCAGAGGGACACGATCTTAATTTGGAAAGGGGGGAGGAATTCAGGAAAGACAGACAGTATATCTTCATGGAGCGGGTGGTGGATAGGTGGAACAGCCTACTCAGTAATGTGATCAATGCTGGGACTATCTGGGGGCTCAAAACCCAATTAGACATTTTCAAGGGAGTAATTAGGAACAAAGGAAGGTGGGAAGGAGTATCTCTGAAAGGGCAGAGTAAAACTTGGAGACTTGCACTGTTTTATGATGTGATGACATTAAAACGGAATGTGCATGATCCCCTACATGATAATTTCAACAGTTACCATAGCTGTGCAGAAATTGGTTGAAAAGGATACAGTTAGCAAAGGACTTCAGCAAAACATTAAAAATACTTTTTAAATAGTGATATGGACAGGAGGGATGTTGGGATGATGTCACTTCTGCACCAGTCTTAACAGTGTTCATTGCAGCAGCTGAGAATATCTGAGGTTTGCTGACAGGGGTCCAATTACATTGTGAGGAAAACCCTGGATTTTGTGTTTGGCCACGCAACACGAGAATCCAGTGCTTTTCTTCACGATTCGAAAGGATCCCTGTGTGCAGGAGCAGCTTCTTTCAACCTGCTTAACACTGCACACCGTTAAAGCTGGCGATGCAGTAATCATCACAGCTCCCTTCCTGTCCACAAAATGGGTACCTCTGCATAACTGGTTTTTTTTTGCATAACATTTTTATTAAACTTTTGTCAGTTAAATAACACAAGACAAAAACCACATACATACAATATCAAACATCAACTCATCAGAACTGTATACACTAGGGTCCAGTTCCTTCTAATCTGGACTTCATTGTGAAAATAAATGCCACAATAATTGCTTGACACAGAAATAACTCATTTTAATGGAAGTCAAAAAATATTTTGTAGAAACACAATATTTGCACAGTGAGCCAACAATCTGTCAGTGGTCAATATAACATAGAGACACATTGTTTGTATTGGATAGATCAGTCTGTTTCACTGATGGGGAAAGTGCCAGAACACCACCAATGCCTGCATAATCCCTCTTTTATAGTACACATACCTTAGACTATCCCCTCTCACAAGATCTGGCCTTTAACTGGGGTCAGAGAAGACATAAGGGGTCCCATGTGTTACTAAATTGCGCCCCTGTCTCTTTAATCATCTGAATGGTGAGGTTGCAACACTGTTGAGTTGTGGGTTAAGCCCCTGAAACCCAAGTGTTTAAAATGCAGTGCTGCACCAACACCAACAATACACGGACCCTTCGTGGCAAAAGGTTCCAACCCTCCGTTCCCAGGTCCTCTATTCCAAAAAGCAACAGGAGGGGTGTTACTGGTATCAGCCGTCCCATCAGAGCAGAGAGCTCCTGCGCAACCTTGGACCGAAAGGTCGCTAAAACAGGACAGGTCCAAAAATAGTGAAAGTAGGATCCCAGCTCCTTATCACACCTTCCACACACTGGGGACACTGCAGAGTTCGATTTATGAACTATCAAAGCTGGACAATACAACCTACAAATAAATTTATAGAAAGAGTCTTTATATTTGTTACAAATTAGAATACCCTTATGCAGGTTCAGAATCATTCGCCAATGTTCTTCTTGTATACAGCATGTACCCCTAGGTCCCTTTCTTATAAGGCTCAGGTTTTGCATGTTAGATCTGGAAAAAAGTTCCTTCCCTGGTGAGCAGCTTTCCGAATAAGGTCTCTGGTATCCCTCCTAGCCAAGTACATCAATTGTTCAACTGAGGCCAGTGGAGAGTCAGCCACTCAGCCCCAGCCCAGTCCTCTGCTGTACGTCTGAAATTGCAAATATCAAAAAAAGTGTGTGCAGGATAGCCCCATGGTCTCCCGTAACTCCTCAAATGACCGCAACCCATCCTTGGTGTAAATGTCGCCCACACACACTTAACCCCTTTTTCTTCCCATTCCCTAAGCCCAGCATCCAATAACCCCAGTATGAAAAAGGGATTCCTAGCCACCGGGATCAGCACTGTCTCCTCATCCACTACCCCATAAGTCGCCTTACTTGCTCCCATCACTCTAGAACTGATAACACCAAGGGATTCGATAGATAGATAGATATTTTATTTATAAAGCGCCAATTTCTGTAGACTCTGGGCGCTATACAAAACAGTTCAATAACAAAATACATATAAACAGTAGCTCAGCACAAACTTAAAATCTATCCATCCCATTAAAACCAAATCAATCATTGAAAGCCTGCTTAAACAAATACGTTCTTAGTGCCTTCTTAAAGGCTTCTACTGAGGGGGCCTCCCTTAAATAACCAGGAAAGGAGTTCCACAGAGGGGTGCAGCAACCAAGAATGCCATATCCCCAGAATGCCACAACCTCACTCTGGGAACTCCAAGGAGGCCTCCCCCAGCAGAACAGAGTGCCCGGGGTGGACGGTAGGGGACAAGAAGATCTTGCAGATAGACAGGTCCCCGTTCCTGTAGGGATTTATAGGTCAGGAGCCTTATCTTGAAGACAATCCTCCACGTGACTGGCAGCCAGTGCAGTCTGTGGAGGACCAGGGTGATATGATCACTCCGTCTCACCCCAGTCAATAATCTTGCCGCCGCATTCTGCACCAGCTGCAGCCTGCGGAGTTTGCTCCCAGATAACCCTAGGTACAGGGCATTACAACAGTCCAGCCTGGAAGTGACAAAAGCATGCACAAGTGTGGTCAGATCCTCCGGCGGGATCAGGGGTCAGATTCATGCAATGTTCCATAGATGGTAAAATCCACTCCTGATGACGGCCAACACCTGAGCATCAAGTGTCAAACTGTCGTCCAGGATCACGCCCAAATCCTTCACCTGTCTAGACAGAGTAAGGTGAACACCTCCCAACACAAGGTCAGGTGGTAACCCCTCACAGCGCCCTCTGCCCCGGTGAACTGAATCCACAAGTACCTCTGTCTTGTCTGGGCTGAGCTTAAGCCAGTTTTGAGCCATCCAAGCCTGGATCTCATCTAGGCAGCTGTTAAATACAGAGTCCGACACCCAGGTATTGGGCGTGCAGGACAGGTACAGCTGGATATCATCTGCATAGCAGTGAAAACCCAGCCCATGCCACCTGATAATGTCCTCCAGTGGCAGCATGCACACCATGAACAACAAGGGCGACAAGACCGAACCCTGTGGTACCCCACAACACAGAGGCTTTGGGTTAGATGAGGCTAACCCCATCGTCACCCTCTGCACTCTGCTTGTCAGGTATGACCTGAACCAGTTGATGACATTACCAGACAAGCCACACCAGAACTGCAGGCAGTCAAGTAACACCTCACGGTCCACAGTGTCAAACGCTGCAGAGAGGTCCAGGAGGACCAAGACAGTCTGGTCTCTCCTGTCCCTCGCCACCAGATCATCATTAAGCACCCTCACCAGGGCTGTCTCCGTACTATGCCTGGCATGAAACCCAGACTGGTAAGGCTCATAGGTGGAGGAAGAGGCAAGATGTCTCTCAAGCTGAATGGCCACCACTTTTTCAATAACCTTCCCTAAAAATGGGAGGTTTGAAACCGTCCTGTAATTGATGAGGCAACCTGGGTCCAAGGAAGGTTTTTTCAAAAGAGGTCTAACCAAGGCCATTGGGAAGACCCCACTCCTCTAGGAGCTCCAGACAACCCCAGCAATCACAGGCCCCACCAGGTCCAAACATCCAACCAGCAGTTGGGTAGGACCTGGGTCCAGCTCACATTGGGTTGGCCACAGCTTCAAGATTATTTTCATCACCTCCTCCACCCCAAACAGCTCAAACTCATCCCAGACAGGAGGAGCATTTTGGCACTCTCCAGGTCAGTACATGCATCCCCTTCAAGAGATACTCGAGGAGACCTCATCCCTGTAAGAGGACACCTTGTCAACAAAGAATACAGACAGCTCCTCGCATCTAGTGCTCAAACCTGCTCCCCCAACACAGAGACAGGAAGGATGTAATAGCCCATCCACTGTGTGAAAAGCTGAGCTGGTCTGTTCCTTGCCGCAGCAATCTCTATAGACAGATATTCTGCCTTCTTATGAGAGATTGCCCCCGATAGTTAGTATAATGCAACATCAGGGCCAACCTGTCCTCCAACAGGCCAGATTTCCTCCAGCATCTCTCTAACCTCCGTCCCTTAATCTTTAAACTCCGGAGATCCCATCAAACCAAGGAGGTCTCCGGCAAGCAGACAAGGGATGGACACGAATGGGTGAGACAGAATCGAAGGCCACAGCAACTGCCCCATTATAGGCTACCACTGCTTCCTCTGCTCTAATCACACAAGCCGCCCCAACACTCGATAGGTCCGGCACTGCAGATAGTCCTGTCGAGGAAACTCCTCTTAGCCTTTTCCATATTAAGATATGCCCTATGGCCCTGTCTCAGCAAGTAGGAAGATAAGTGACCAGAACAATTGCATTCTTCGAAATCAACCCAGCCTGCCTCTGCTGGCCTATTCACCCAGTCTTACATGTAGCGATATTGGACAGCTTGATAATAGTTCCTAATGTCCAGGACGTTCAGGCCACTCTTGTCAACTTCAGCCTTAAGCCACTGTAAGCATGTACATGGGTGCTTACACTGCCAAATGAAAGCTGAGAATGCATTCTCCAACCTCTTTATGTTTGCCCTAGTAGGGCCCACATGAAGCATCTGCATGGGATACAATATTTGGGGCAAAATATTCATTTTTATGAGATTAATTCTCCTTAGCCATGAAACGGGCAAGGCTTTCCACCTCTGCAAATCTTATTCTATGGTTTTGATAAGAGAGGAATAATTAAGCTGGTACAGAGACCCCAGATCCCTACCCACCTGGATACCTAAATAAACCAGTTACCTCCTTCAGCCCCCCGCACTACCCCATACAGTCCTATCATGCATTCTCAGCGTCAGCATTTCCGATTTCCCCAGGTTGATTTTATATCCGGAAAACTCAGCTAAGGAAGCAATTGTTCCAAGGAGCACTGGCATGGAAACCAATGGGTTGCTAATATACAGAAGCATGTTGTCCGCATACAAAGTCATCTTATGTACACAGCCCGACTTCCCCCATATCTCTTTAATGTTTGGGTCTTCCCTAACAGTAACTGCTAATGGTTTGATAGCAAGGGCAAGCAGCAGGGGGCATCCCTGCCTTGTACCCTATATAAGGTGAATATTTCCAATACGGCACCATTAACCAGGAGACGCACCTCTGGGGCTCGGTAGAGCGCCTGGACCAGCCCCACAAAGTCATCCCCCAGAACAAACCATTCCAGCACCTCAAAATGGTATTCCCATTCTATTTGATCAAATGCTTTCTCGGCACCCATGGACAGCACACAAGTGCCACCATGGTGCCGAGAGGCTCCTCACACAACATTTAACAATTTTCGCATGCTATGGTATGAAGGACGACCCCATACAAATCCAGTCTGGTCCAGGTGGATCAACCCCCTGAGCAACTGGTCCAGATACCCCTCCAGGACCTTCACCAGAGTCTTAAGATCACAATTTAACAGCGAGATGGGGCGATAGGAAGCGCACTCCATTGTGTCCTTTCCTGGTTTTGGTACTACACAGACGGTCGCCTTGTAGCATGTGGCAGGTAGTGCCCCCTCTCCACTCACCTCACAGAACACTTCCCACAATGGATCCACCAGGACTTCCTGTATACTTTTATAATATTCCGCTGGGAAGCTGTCTGGGCCACTGGCTTTCCCTCTCTTCAGATCCCCAATAGCCAGCCTGACTTCCTCCCTAGTAATCTCCACCCCCAACTTCTCTCGCAGGATGTCACTCACTGTGGGAGATGAACTTGATCCAAGAATTTCCTTGCCTTCCCCAAAGCACCCCCACATTCCGCCTCATACAGCTTTTGATAAAAATATCTAAATGCATCCCTTACCTGGCCCTTACCTTTCACTAAGTTACCCTGTGTGTTTTTCCTTGAGTACTTTTAGGTGCTTTTTCATTTTTCTCCCCAGTCCTGATCCCTTACATCCCTGACGTGAGGAACGCACACGTCATGCCCTACGGGACGCCCCACCCTACCAGTCACTCTGTTACCCCCTATGCCTGCCACCGGACCTCCACCAGCGACGGCGGGACTACAGACGGGCAACCCACCACTCCAAAGAGGAGGGCCAATGCCTCACCCTGGTCCCACCTCACCTCCCCCCGTGCCAGCACCCTGCATGACCCAAGTCTGTTCCTAAACCCAGGCTGCCGGAGTGGAGCAAGGTGTGGTGTCCAGCACCTCAACCCTCAGCACCACTGTGCCGGCTACCCTGAGCAATTTATTTTTTTTAATTTTTAACTTTCTGTTTATTGCTTTAGAAATAAAACAATACAGACAGCAATCTCTTGCAAGAGAATAGATAAAATACAACACTTACATTTGATATAACATTTTACAGTCTCACAATCTGGCACATTAGGAGTAGGGGAATAAAATTAAAGCAGTTAAGAAACATTAAAAGTCCATAGGTAATGCCAGCCGCTTCATGGCATAGGTCAAAGTCCACAGGGAGAACGAGCTAGGGAGAACAACGCGCTAACCAGTAGTGCTATAGCACCTAAATGTCGATTTGGCATGACACAAAAATTCAACCTTCATCCCCCTCCCCTCCCCTCCACAATACCAGACATCCTCAACTCTAAGCGTTCAAAATTATAATACTTTCTACAATTTATAAGGCACTTATTTAGCTCCAACAGGGAACTATGATATATGTTGTATCTTGCTAAAACAACTTTGAAAGGAGTAGAAGCCTCCAGGAAATAAATGGGGAAACAATTAAACAATACAGTAGAAAACAGAGACACTTATCACATAGCCAGTAGACCCCATCTCCCTGGAAAAGCCTCAGCTCCTATATTAACAATAGTATTGAATATGCAGGTACAACTGAACTAATAAATTGAACAACAGAATGGCATTAAAGTTCTTTCAGTCCCCTTCTGATTCTGAACTCTCCCGTTCCAATTGCCGAGATGAATGCGCTTTAAATTCTAATTCTGTTTTCTCGGTCCACCGGCCTGCATCTCCCGGATCACTAAATTGCCAGGTCTTGCCGACATAAGTCACCCTTAGTCGAGCAGGTAAGAGAAAGGAATGAACAATACCCAGATGGCGAGTTTTGGCACACTGCTGTACAATTGCTTGTATGCAAAGTAGTCTGGAAAGATAAGTCCGATAAAGTTTAACATCCACACCCTGCACTGACAGAGGGTAGGCCTAGCAGCATTTATTATTAAGTCCCGAATTTCTGAACTGGTTGTTTTTAAGACCACCGTACGTGGGGCATTAGGATCGGAGAGCCTAATAAGGGAAGTAATTCTAAAGGCCTGCCGTAAATCTGACCAAAGTCATCTGGGAGGGTCAGTGATTCAGTAAGCCATTGTTTTAAATATAGGAGCAGATTCGGACCCTCACTGCCCTCAGCTAAGGCCACCTCTCGGACATTTCCAGCACGTAGCGAATTCTCTATCGCCTCCATTCTGCCACGCAGTTGTCTGGTTCTCCTTGTGTTGTGCTGCAGTGACCTGGCGCTGACACAAAGAACGCTTGTCAGCCTCTGCCACGGAGGATGTAAGGGCGTTAATGGCGGCATCGTGTGATTCGAGCCTCGTTAACGTCTTTTCCATTTTGGTGTCCATAGCATGGACTGAGTCCAATATTGTCTGCCAAGGTGGTTCCTTAATGCCAGAAGATGTAGTGTGGTCTGGCGTCTCTGCATCTCGGTTAGTGGTATTGGTAGGCGAAGTAGGCCGTTGCGACCCAGAGGCTTGAGTCAGTACATTTTTATTACGTCCCATATTCAAGTTTAGTATCGTTCGATGTCTCAGAAGGTGAAGAAACCGAAGAGCCCTTCTAAACTTCCCTTTGGAGCCTTGAAATTTAATTATATTTGGTTTTTGCAGAGAAAGAGGGGAGGAGTGAATGAAAGTGCTTCCTGCCTCGAAGCTGGCTCTCTGGCGCCCCCTACCCTGAGCATTTTTAATGGTGCAGATGTGAGTTGTTCCCTTCCTACCCCGAACCAGACTCACCAGTAAAGGCCCTGGTTTGTTGCCCCATTTGTAAAATTGTTTTTTGACAAAGAGTCAAGATTTCCTGGCTTCCCCTAACAACAAGTTCAGGGCCTCCCTAGTTGCAGTTAACGGTTTTAAAATGTCCCCCGAGTTTCTCCTTGCCATCCTCCTCTCTAAGTCCTTAAAGCTGCATTTCCAACTCCTTTGTCTTCTCCCGGTGCTCTCTTTCGTGTTGAGCTTCCAAGCTTATAATAGCTCCCTTTATGTATGCTTTTCCTGCATCCCAGAACATCTGCATGTTGGGAGCAGTATCCTTGTTAAGCTCTTGATAACCCTTCCACTGTTCTTTTAAATAGGTTTGGAACTCCTTCCTGCCCAGGAGATAAGTTGGGAATTTCCAGGGTGGCTGGCTGTCTAACTCGCTTGTTTTCAGGGTTAGAATTACCACACCATGATCAGTGGTATGAATGGGGCTGTACCTAACATGTATAAATCTTGAATACCAGCTATGAGGCATAAATATGTAATCAACTCAGGTCCATGTTTTGTGCGGGTTGGAAAAAAAAAAGTGAACTCACATGTCCCTGGGTTGGTCAATCTCCAGCTATTGATTAAATCAAGATCACTAATTCCCAACAGCCACTGTATCATTGCCCTCCTAAATCTCCCCTTCCCCTCTGAGTGATCCAATTCTGGATTCATCACACTGTGCATATCCCCTCCCATCACCAAGCCTGGAAATTGCTCCCTTAAGATAATGCCCAAGAGGTCCTGAAAAAAGGTGGGATCCAATTCTGCAGGGGCGTATACACTCCCAAAGGTAACCTGTTCTCCATCAGATCACCCTCCACGAATACAGGCTTCCTACCTGTAATTTATGTTCCTATAGTGGCACCATTCTCACTTCTGTTTCTTTTCGAACTAAAGTGGGTGCAAGGTCTTTCTCAGTGGCAGCACCTCAATTTTGGAATATATTGCCCCTTGAAATCTGCTCTTCTACCTCTTATTCACATTTTAAGCAGAATTTTAAGGTCTATTTGAATTCAATGGAGTTTTGTAACTGTTTTGTCAAATTTTGTACTTGTTAAGTGATTGTCTTATTGCTGGGTCGGAAGTGAAAATGGGCTTGTCCCAATGTCCTTACCCAGTTAACAAATAAAAAATGAAATGAAATGAAATGAAATGAAATACACAGCGGCCTTCTCATGGATCTGCTACCACCCTTCTAACCTGAAAGGGATGGTTTTTATGTATAAGCATCACTACTTCCCTCATGTAGGAGCTACAGAACGCAGCACAGCAGGCCCCAACCCATCCCCTGACTAATTTAATGTGCTCCTTGTCGGTCAGGTGCGTCTCCTGTAACAAAGCCACTTGCGCACGCTGTCTTTTCAAGGCTGTTAACAGACTGATTCTCTTAATCGGGGTAGAGAACCCCTAAACAGTCCATGAAATTATCATAACATCCCTAACAGAACCCATATTAGGATAAAGTAAGACTCCATAAGAGCGGACAGCAGTCCCCATCTTTTAATCCACTTAATGATTTCATCAGACCACTGTGCTGTATGGTACCCTCTATAACTTTTGGACCCAGAATTAATGAAATAGAAACATTAAAGCACATTTCAACACCAACAAAACATACTCCCTTCACCCCGCCTTACCTCACAGAACAATCATGTTTCCCAAACAGACTGAAACAGTAGTATGCGCTACTATGCAATAGACAAAATATACCCTGTCCCCAACAGTAAAACATTTCCCCCCACCCCAACTCCCAACCTTACAATTCAAAAAAACACTGCTGCAGCATTAAATATCCCCACTGCGTGTGACAGGGAAGCCTGGCCCACCTGTGTCCGCCACGTCTCCTCCCTAGACCTTGTTGGCAGGGCAGGATCAAGGCAGTCCCCTCTCCTGCCTACACTTACATATACTTATTCCAGAACCAGTATGGTCTCACCATCTGTAACGTGACCCCCCAGTCTCCCAGATGGGACACCCCTAATGGGACCTCCCCACATACGCAGCAGCTATCAATCAATAAAACAAAGAAAAAGAGAATCCACAACTTAATATCTATATAGATATGTTTTTCTTTCAAAGCAATAAACGGATCAGCTCATCTGTGACCCGTTAGACCCTGATGCCTCCCCTCGCCCAGCCGTGCCCCAGCAAATGGACAGGCCCACCACCATATATTTCCTCAAACAGAAAGAATCACCCTCTCACCCTATGCTCTTATAAATGGCTAGAGTTGCAAGTGTTCAAAATTCTGAAAATGGGGAGTGAGATGTGAATCAGCCCTCTGGTGAAGTAATTCACTACCTAGATAGATCTAAACCCATCTTTTGGAGTGTCCTTAAACAGCAATCTAAAGAGGTCCTGATAAATGTTCCCCTAAGGAACTGGTGGAAAGAGAGGGGCCAGGGCAGCGCGACCCTTAACACCAATACGCAATGCCCCCCGCCCGGCCTGCCTTCTCAGAAGATAGGCTCACTCCCAACTTCTGATCGCAGCTGACAAGCCTCCTCACGTCAATGTATATCGAGGTATTAGTTAAACCAGCTCAAGGAGTTGTCCATGGGGGGAAGCTTCCAGCAGCAGTCCTCTAGCATCTACAGTACATCACAATTTTAAAGTTTTTTTTCTGTTTTGCTTAAGATATTTCATAAATATAACCCAGCAGCTGCATAATGGATCCTTATAATAACTGATACAATAATCACACAGGGAATGGTACAGTACACATTCCCTTTAAACCAACTTTGTACAGTATGTCACGTGGATGCAACTGTCATATGGATGCAGTTTGCTTCCCTTAAAAATCAACTTCAACTGCGAATGTAGGAATATTAGGGACTCATGGTATTTTTTGTCCTTAACCATTTATGTATTCATGTTAACATATTATCACAAAGCACTATCAGAAAATAGCAATATATTCCCATTTAACATCTTATATTAGAGTTATTCCATGAAGAAACTGCTGATTTTTTTTTGCAGTTTAATAGCCACTCCAAGAAAAACAGAACAATGAAACTTTGGATTATGATATGTTTTATGAAGAAAGCAACACACTTCAATGGACAACGCTCATTTTTAAAAAGTTTTCCCTATAACATTTTTGCTTAACAGTTTCTTAACCGTATAGTATATTTAAAACAATGCTGCTCCCATGATTTTTAATTTTATGTACAACTGTAGTAGCTTGAATGGAACTATGTTTGCTTGCATAGCACTCACTTTGCTTCTTATAAATACTGCTGAATGCAAACGGATTGCAGTTCTGACACCTACAGGGTTGAAATCAGACCATTATGCACACCTATGGCTTCACATGGGAGGGCTTTCATGTTTCCTATATTCAAATGGGGCTATGAATGGTCGAAAATTCCATGGCATGTGCACAACCTGTGAGGAGGTAAAGGGAGGTACATGACCACATAGTCATTGGCTGGCTTGAGCACGACAATACTGCATACAGAAAGGATCTACTATCAGCATGGGGAATGCACAGGCTGTTGAGTTTCGGCCATTTTACTGTATTGGGCCCTTTGAATAAGGTTCTTGCCTCTGTCACCAAATCAGTATGCACACAAGCTAAACTTCAATAGTTTTAAAATTTTATTTCAGTGGGCGGACAGGTAGTGCACCGGCAGGCGACTGCTCACTTCATCCGGAGAGCTGGGTTCAAAACCAGACCTGGATTACAGGGGGCCAGCCAGGGTAAGGAATAATGAATGTCCCACTGAAGAACTCTACTCCTTCCGTGAGGGGAAATGTTTTCCTCCGTAGTCAGGTTGTAGCCCAACAGAGGCTACCAGCAGCACATGTAGAGGTAGTCTCAGGGGTCGGCAGCTATCACAGATATCGAACATGCGCTCACACTACTGCTTATGTGCATACCGCATCCTTGCATGCAAACAGCACCAGGGGAACTAATGGAGAAAAAAAAAAAAACACTGAAGATGCACGATGGCAGCCGGCCCGGTGGCACTGAGGGTTGAGGCGCTGGATGCCACACCTCATGCCACACCAGAGACATGGGTTCGGAAGCGAGCTCGGGCTGCCGGGGGCTGGCAGGGGAGCGACATGATCGAGCGTCCGAAGGATGGCTCTCCTGCCCCGGGAAGGGGGGAGATTGATCTCGGGCTCTGGGGACTCTTAGCGGAGGCTAGGGGCATAGTTAGCCCGAGATCTGGTGTTAACGGGGATTGACTGCGGCAGCAACCCTGTAGGCATGCACAGAAGCATGTGTGCTGGCTGGGATGCACTGCACGTCCACTTGGGGGAGGGAAGCAGAAATAAACCCTCCGCTGGGATAGCGACAGCACCTCCCCCGATCCACACTCCCAATGCTGGACGACTATCTCTCTCCGACCCAGGACCCCCCCCACCGACCCGGAGCTTAATACTATAAGAAAGAGCACCCTGGGAGGATAGGGTGGCCCTTCCCTGGAGGGATCAGACCAAGGGGATGTGCCAGGTCGGGGTGCGGAGTTCAGGAGGCACCACAAGCGGGAGGTAGAGATCGAGACGGAGGTACAGTAGCTGGAGAGATTTCCCCAGTGCGGTAGGCGCATAAACAAACTTTAAAAAAAAAAAAAAAAGATGCAGGATGGCAAGCTGACTCTCGCAGGCCCACACCACAGACCAGGCATGTATTTCCAGGACCAGATCCTGCACCCACTGGGTGAAAGAAGTGCTCCTCATGGAGCCTGCCATGGGGGGTAAGCCACGGAGGCATACCATGGGTTGGGGTAAGTAACTAAGCACAGCAGGTGACAAGTTTGGGGGCTGGTCTGACAGGGACTGCCTGGTAAATTGGAGGAGAAAATGCACGTTGGAAAAAAAAAATCTCCTTTAAACACATTCTACGATGTTCAAAATCACATTCCATTAATGCAGCATGCTCACTTGAGCTTCTTAAAAGTACGATTGTTTACCTTTTAGGTTTGTGATTATAACCTTTTTAACATTTACTAGGCTAGATTTCAAAACGCTACCCACGGATATAACCCCAGATCTGCAAGCACTGTACTGGACAGATAAGAATGGAATCTAAAAATCCTACAACTTAACTGGAGTTGTACCACATGACCGTGGAATATTAGAGCACAGCACAACACTAAGGTAGTGTTTTGACAGCCCAGTCTGACAATCTAAGAACACAAACAAAATCACTGCACCAGACACACAGCTGACAGATATAAAAACTAAATTTTTTGCTTTCAGCATTATTCTTTTTCAGTACTGTACTTCTCTTCTGTACCACTGTCTTTCAGTATATCCCTCAATACTTCTAGCATTTGGTAGAGAACTCACTCTTCCTGTCTCTTGCAATCTGCCTGAGCTTATCTCTTTTCCTTGAGTGTAGCCCAAGTCCCTTGTATAAAGCTGAAACAGCAGTTAGGTAGATGGGTCTTAGCTCAGTAGTCACTGCATCAGTAGCAACAGACTGCTCTTAAAGGGCCCACACCCAGCCAACACAACTCCAAGAAACTGTTCTGCAAACTACTGACCTTTAACAGAGATCCAGTAACAAAATATTTGGCAGTTAAAAAATGTTTAGCAAGCCGGCCTGCCACCGCAGCAGCAGGGTATCTGTCTGCAACGCCAACATCCTGGGTTTGGGAACAGACCAGGAAGTCAGGGGGCTGGTCGGGGGGAGACGGATTAAGCATCTCAGAGACTGCTCTCCTTCTCCAGTGGGAGGGCGGGGATGTGTGTCTGGCGAATCAGTGACCTCTGATGGAAGCTGGGGGATTGGCAGTGACCGGCGCCTGCACTTGTGGGAGGTGGGACTGATGTCAATATTCATGCCTTGGACATCACTGCACATCCTGCCTCCCTGGGACTTACCGAAAAACTGTCTGCCAACTGGATGACATCTACAACCGGACCTCACACCATGGATCGTGACCCCTCGCCATCCAGCACCACTTTAAGTACCACCAGGAACCCGTGACCCCACCCGTGGGAGCCCAGGCCCTGATGGCATCCATCCGGGCATTCTCAGGCAGTTTGCTCCTTGGCTTGCCAAGCCGGTCACCAGACTTTTCAATCTATCTATCAGGATCTCCTCCATCTCATTGGCCTGGAAAATGTCCAGAACCATCCCTATTCATAAGAAGGGTGATGTCAAACAAATGACCAACTACCGTCCCATCTCTCTCCTGCCTACTCTTAGTAAGGTTCTTGAGAAACTTGTTCATCGTCAACTCTCAGACCACCTCGCAAGTTCAATCTCCTTACCCACTGCCAGCATGGATTTAGGCCTGGACACAGCACTACCACGGCTCTAACCCAACCTACCAATGATATAAAAAACAACATGGATATCGGTCTACTCACTGGCGCCATCTTCATTGACCTGTCCAGAGCTTTCGACATGGTTCATCACCAACTCTTGCTGTCTAAGCTTCAAGCCACGGGTGCCTCTGACCCCACCCTTTCTTGGTTCCATAGCTACCTTAACAATTGCTCCCAAGCAATAGCCTTTCACAAGGCTATATCCTCCCCCAGACTGTTCACCCGTGGCATCCCTCAGGGATCCATTCTTGATCCCTCTACTCTTCTCCCTGCTACTCGAACGACATTCCCTACTCCTCCTGTCAAAGCTGCATTCTCATGTATGCCGATGACCTGGTTCTCACTGGCTCCAACTCGATCGCAAACATCAACCTCTCACTCTCAAACGACTTTCAGGTCCTTCAGCAATGGCTTCTGAACAATCACCAACATCTGAACCTGGACAAAACGCGAGCCATGCTGTTCGGCTCTACAAAAAAACTTCCCCCTATGGCCCCACAGCTTCTGGTTCAGTGCCAGGGTGGCTCTTCGGTCACCAACACGTCTGCCTTCAAATACCTGGGGGTCACTCTTGATCCCTCCCTCGACTTTGCTACACACATCAACACAGTCTGTCGTGCTGTTAATGCGAAAATTGGTGGGGCCTATCGGGTGCGACACTTCCTCACCCCTTCTGCTAGACTATCAGTAGCAAGGGGGGTGCTTCTCCCGCAGCTCCAATATGGTCTTCCTCTTCTATACTCCGCTAACTCCAGTGTGCTCAGGAGATGGGACACTTCTTATAATAATATCTGCAGATTTGCCTTATCCGCCCCACGCCTCACTCATCACTGACGCCCTTTACCCTGGTTAAACTGGCTGTCACCCAAGGAGCCCGGCTTTCTCTGGGTTGCTTTATAGACTCCCAAACTAGACCCCCTAGACCGGACTCCCTGGCTCTCCTGCTGACCCCCGTGATCTCAAATTCGCCACTTAGATCCTCCTCCTCACCCCTGCTCACATGTAGACCTTTGTTCACAAAATGGGCTTAACAGGCTTTCTCGCACTTGCCTCCTCAGTTCTGGAACTCTCTCCTTCAGGTCAAAACTGCCTCTTCCCACCGGTTTTCAAAACCTCGTTGTTCTCTCACCTTATCACACTTGGTCACTGCCGCTGCTCATAACATAGTCATGACCACCGCCTGCTGCCCAGACCCCTTCAGTTGTTGCAACATTAAAGCTTTGTTATGAGTATCCTGGAGTACTAAATTGTTGTCCTGCCACTATGTATACTGGTTATATTTTGCCTGCAATCTATTGTTCACTTTAATGTCATTACGTCATGATGTATCACTCTAACTTGTGGCACCTTTGTCTTGTACTCCACCAGATTGTACCTGAAACTGTTATATTTCTGCTTGAAATCTATCTTTTTTTCTTTATTGTTATCATGTCTTGATGTATCACTGTAATTTGTGGCTCCTATGTCTTGTACTCTCCCGGGTCGTGCTTGAAAATAGGCAGGATTGTTTGCCTAATGCACTTACCCGGTTACCAAAAGCTAATAAATAAATAAGTCAGGGTGCTTGGAGGCTCTCACTCTCCCCAGTACCATAGTAGGAGTTCACACAGAAGCCACCTCTCTTAAGCTTCTCCCCAACCAGCTTCATTGCACGCTCCCTGGTCCTGGTGCTCCTTCTCATTTAAAAGAGACTTCCCTGCTGCACCGTTTGTCCCAGTGAGGTACTAGTAGATCTCTATCATATTGATTCATATCATGTTATGGACCACCAAGAAAGGGAGTGTCCCGTGGACCCCCTGGAATCTAGATCAGGTGGTCGATCTCAGTCTCCTCCAGGCTGCTGTGCCTTTGGATTCAAGATACAAAAAACAGATCCTTCTCTAGCTAGCCCCATGGCCCAGTGGCAGTTCCAAACAGCAAGGTATTTTGACAGAGAATGCTGACAGTGGGTTCTGTGGGGATGAAGTGCATGTGTGAGGCCAACAAAGGCTGCGGCCCATGTGTGGGGAGGTGGGAGGTACACAACCCTGGGAGAAAAGAATCACCAGCTGTAGTCTCCATGATGACTAAGGTTTCCTTGGCCTCTCCAGAGTATATCCCTATGGACACACAGCTGGCCAGGAATAAAAAATCTATGTGGCAAAATGATCCCCCTCTAGAACTATGCTCGGAAATCATGTGATTTGACAAGGCCCTGTTGTATCTGTTTGCCTTAGCTAACAATAGCAATAATATTAGTTCTCAATATTACTGCTTATTCTGTTCAGAATGGTCCTTGTTTGATCTTGCATGTATTGACTAAAAATATTTAATATATTAACAGATATAATTTTTTTTGAATTGTGAAATTATTTCTAAATGTTTATGCATCATGTTATTAATAATGTATAGCTGTACCATTTCTCCCCATTTGTATTTTATATTTTTTCTACCCATTTCTCTGAACCCAACCCCCAGAATACACCAGGAATTCAGTATGTCATAGTTACAACCACTTCACATAGTGGGACTTCATATTAAACCTGCAGCAAAATATTTATGAGCTGCATTATGCCAGCAGTAAGGAATTCATCAAGTAGGTCTGAGTTCAAGAGCAACCTTGGGAAATTCACTCCACAGTTCATTAAAAAAGAGAACGCATTATGGAGGTGGTGAGTTCACTGTCCATGAAGAAGGGCTTAAGGCACGTTATTAACTATACAATGGGCATGAAAAATCATGCAACCTGATTGGTCAGCTTAAATCTCTACCCATGAAAAAATGCTGCAATAACCCATGACTGAAGAAGGGTATTTATAAACATAATTTAACACATGTTTTAATTTAGTTTACATGTGTCCATTGTATAATTGCAATAAGGCACTCCAGGATGTGGGTAATTGGGGATTGCTGATTACTCATGTGGCTAAGTCACTCCGCTGCATCTCATGACATAACACAAGAGCAGTGGGTAAATCACTCAATAACCCACGCCCTGCCATGCCTTATTGCTTAAATAGCACTCCTTGAGACTAGGTCGTAAATGGCCTTAGTCACATAGGAGACCACTCACCTGGGCTCCTCATGGACAAAGTAAGATGGTGGTAGACATGTGGTCATACAAGAGGATGCAAGACTTGGGCAACCCCTAAGGGGAAAATTTGGGTATAAGGACTTTATAAAATCACTGGACCAGACTAGAAAAATAAACAACAACCAAAAAATACAACCACTGAGCTATCAACTCAGAAATAACAGATGACTTGGTAAACAAAAATCTGAGATTTAGCTTGTGTGTGCCCCCTCTTCATCACTCCCCTTCTGCACCACTGAAAGGCAAACCTCTGCATTAGTGAATTCTGTTGTTTGCCCTGAGTCATCAATGATTTCATCCCACCTGTATGAATTTCTCAGGATGTGTAGCTAGTTGCACATCTCTGGAGGAACAAGCCTGCCTCTGTGAATCAACTGTGAAGTGTCCACAGTTTACACCACATCAGGTAGTATTTGGCATGTGTTTGTAATCAAAAAGTGTTATTTTTTGGGACTAGGTCACCCATTGTCCCAATGCATCAAAATGTCCATCAATGTGACACAGATTCTCAAACACAATTTCCTGACAGTGGTGTACTTTTAAAGTGCAAAGCACATATTGATCCATGGGTTTAATGACTGTCAATGTGACTGGTCGTAGAAACAAAAGTTAGATATTGATCAGTTCTGCCAACTGACATGCTGGAAAATTGTCTACCAACATTCCAGTTTTCTTTCTGTCTAATCTGATCTGATCATTCACTCTTTCGAGCCATCTGTGACAAATTTCCTTGGTCAGCAAGGCATGTATTTCTTCCTCAGCAAGTAAAACTGCCACATGAACAACCCTAGAGACATACAGTAACAGTATTTGGACATGTCAGGAAATGGTTTCTTCATTTTGTGTTCCCATGTTGCACTTATTCTATGACATTGTCCCTATGCCTATAAATTAAAACATATTTGCAAAGCGTTTGTATTCATCACTGCCTAGGAAGTAGGGGAGGTAGACACAATGGACCTAAAGTAGTGCTCTGAGTTAATATTTTTGCAAGGAGGCCACTTCGGCCACAATTAAACAATCTCACTAGCCAAACTGAAACCTAAGGTAACCACAGTATCTCAGATTCCAAGTTTGCAAATAGTGGAAACTGTTTTCCGCAATTGAGTCCAAGTCCCCAAATTGTGGAAGACATTTCCGACAATTGGGTCAAATTGCTTAAACTTTTTTCATAAACCGGGAGTTGCACCTATGGTGACCTGACAATATATATATTTTTTTTTAATTTATTTGATAGTTTGGAAACGACCTTTGAGTATGAACTCTCTTACAATGGTTCCGTGTCATGGTACAGAAAAGACAAGTACAGACATACATTATTTACGATAAATACAGTATCAGGCATGTTATAGTGTTATAAGACACTTAACAAGATTAATATCTATGCTTAAACAAGGTACAGATATAAAAAAACTACTAATACAGCAGTCACAGGGGCCTTGTCAGGAGGCAGAGCAAGAGAAGAAGGGTGACGTTTAGCATCGGAGTTAGAGGTGGTGGAGTAGAGATGCAGCAGGAAGGGTACAGGGCTAGGGAGGAGGAGGAGGGTCCGAGTCAGAAGGGATAGAGGAGAGAAGGACTGTGGAGCAGGAAGTGGATGAGCCATCCCACAGTGGGGGAACTGGGCGGGTACAGAGTTGGGGTAGGTAGGATAGGAATGGGTAGGATCGACCAAACTATTCACAGGTGGGATGGACTAGGAAGGTAGGGGGAAGGAGAGTGATGGAGGGGACAAGAGGAACAAGGAGCTTAAATGGTGAAAATACCTGACAGCATACAGCGATGAGGGGAGGCCAGGTATTGCGGTACAGTCCCAGATCAGCACCCATCAATTGCAGGACAAGATGCCCTCGTTGAAAGGAACATGTTCAGTACTGGCAATCACAGGTGCTTGAGCTCATTAGAAATTGCTTTAGTTCTGTTTTAAAGGTCAGAAGACTACTAGTTCTTAGAGAAGATGCCGGGATCTCATTCAGCCAGAGTGGTGCTCGGTATGCAAAAGAGCGCTGTCCCAAAGCAGTCCTGCTGGCCAAAATAAAGTCCAGGTCACCATGCAGTACACTGACCAAGAATCCCTTCTGCCCTTAAATGACTATAGTACATCACTATGTTTTTGGTGTGTGCATCCTGATTCATTTGTGTTCAGTGTTTGACCCTAAAGGCCAAGCCCAGCTTAGTATTTACTGATTTGCAGATTGAGGAGACATGGGGGGGAAGACATCAAGTAAGGGGTCTACCAATGCTCCCTGGTATTTGAAACTGCTCACTTCCTCCAGTGGGGATCTGTCAGTATGGGTGAGGAAGAATTTTAAGACGGTCACATGGAGTTTTGGCTTGGAACCAGACAGCATGGTCTTTGTCTTTTCGCTGCTGAGAATTAGCCTGCTTGTGAATATCCAACACTGAATTAGTGCAAATGAGTCAGAGAGGAATGTCAGGAACGGTAGCTGCATTATAGTATGGAACAATACAGGGATTTATTTAACTCTAAAAATTGATTAGCGTTTTGCTCATAAAAGTGCTAAATTTTTGTAAAAATGCATAGCTCTTGCCTCACTGTGTTTAACAAACACAGCACTTCTAGAAAATCTATATACATACTTTCTGTACAGGTAGTATAGTCCCAAGGAAAAAACTGCTAATCAATTATTTAAAACCCTGCAATATCATCTGCAAACATCAGGAAGATGCAACAAATGGCAATATCTGGGAGACTTTATGTCAACAGAGAAGCAGGCACAAGATAGATCCCCAGGAACACCAACAGTTACATCTGTAATGTGGAGGTAGCCAAGTGTAGTCCAACATGCTGCTGTCTACTAGTTAGGTAGTTAGTAAACCAGGAAAAGGGGGGGGAGGGCCAAGGGAGGTTAGGTTTATTGCATAGGAGCTAGTGACTGACCAGTAGCATCATTTCACCAGAACCATAAGGGTTGCAAGGTCCTATTTCAGCAGAATCACAGGGAGTTGCTAAGCTCCTCCACCCACCACATTTTATATAAATAAATGCTAGGGAAACCATGTTTCAGGGGTTGCAATGGACATCATAGGGGTCTCAACTGCCCCTGTGACGAACTAGGTTGGGAAATCCGACTCAGGAAGGAAGAGACCAGCTGTTGAAGCGTCAGCATAGGAGAGGGGTAGACACACATAAAAGGCTTGTGCCATTCACGGTGTGAGTGCCTCTCAGTCACACAAAGGACATCCCTAAAAGTTTTCAGGTCCAACTGCAATAAGCTGTGCTGCTTCCTTTTTCAAATGTGGTTAGCTTTAGGGAATGGGGCTTAAAACTGACAGTTTAGTATTTCAAATGAGAAATTCCACACACATATTTAAATCATCCTTCAGATATTTTAATATTTTTGAGGTTCCTTTTAATCTGCCAAAAATACTTAGTAATTATTAAATGTTTTTAGGATTATTGCTGTTATATTCATTTTGACATTTTTTATGTTACATAATTATTGTTCTTATGAATTTACATGGTGAACAGCTTAAGGGACTAGATAGGTTTACATATTACAAGGTTTTGTATTTATTGCATTTAAGGTCAACAAGTTATAATTTAGCTTGGTAAACCTTTCCCTATTCAATTTATTTTGTTTAGTCAATTTACAGCTTTTAATTGGCACACCTTTTTTTCTGTTATTTAACTCAGTCTTAAGGTGTGGGTTTTTGCTTACATAATAACATTGAACAAAGGTATTGCCTGTTTTGTGCTACACACAGCTGTTTTCTGTACAACTGATTGTTCTCTAAAGAAACTAGTATGGGTGGAAAGAAATGGTAACTACAACAACAGGTTAAATGTTGATTTGCTACATACCAAATTAATAGGAGATGTGAGATTAGTGACCCTTGGGCTTCTAACAAAATGGGAAATGAGAAGCCTAGGTGCTCACCTGTAATTTGTAATCTACACAACAAACCCAGCATGCCTGATTTTTTAAAAACTTTGTGAATCAGGTGATGTTGAGGTCAATTCAGGACCTCCACAAAATGGAGTGTGAGACAAATGGTTTGATACCCCTGGACTGAGATTGGCACACTTCAATATTTGTAGCCTGTTACCAAAAAAAGCAAGAACTGGAAGCCTGGATTTCTGCTTATGATCCAGACGTGATGTTAATCACGGAGTCATGGTTGAAACCCAGAATTGATGATGGCCTGCTGTTAATAGCAGGTTATGGTCAGGTACGTAAGGATCATTTAGGGAAAAAAGGGTGGAGGCCTTGTTATTTATTATAAGGAGTACCTTGAGGTTATGGAACTTCAAACCACTCCATTCGAGTCTGGGTGTGAATGTTTATTCATTGAATTGACTTTAGGTAAAACCAAGAAATTAGTATTAGGATGTATGTACAATCCCCCAAATTCTAAACTACAAGGCTTAGAGGATCTTACAGATCAGGTAGAAATGTTTAAAAATAAATAGTTTTTTTATTTATTTAGTTTTTGTTGACTGGGTAAGTGCACTAGACAAATTCTGCCTATTTTCAGTCATGACCCGGGGGAAGGGGGATACAGATGAATGCCAACTGACCTAGAACCAGATTAAGCTGTTGGTGGTATTTCTAGTGAAGGGGGGAAAATTTGGCCAGGGCACTGGGGAAATTCCCCTACTCTGGGGAAGGGGGCACTGTTGGCCCATTTCCTGTAATGGAGGAGCCAGACGTGGCTGTGGAGGAGGGAGAGGAGCACCTCTCCCAAATGAATGTTAATATGGAAACGAATGAAACTGTATCGCAGGAGAATTCTGAGTCAGCTGATATCGCAGGACTTTCTAGGGAAATGGAGGATCCAGCATAACATATATCTGATATGGAAGTTTTGGTTGCAAAAACCAACGATATGGAGGATCTGCTAGAATGCAACAGTCAAGAGAAGCGTATGCAACTTTCAACTGAACTGGTCACTGAAGAACTTGTTCTGAGAAAAAAGAAGGATTTGACTAAAAAAAAGGGGGTAAAACAGAGAAATCTACAAGTATCCAAACAAAATGGAAGTCCCTTCCATCCGGGTCCACAGGCAAATTGAGTGGGCCTACTGCCAGAAATGACATAAAACTTATTTTTCATACAGAAACACCGGAAAATACAACAGAATCTTGGACACCTGAGTCAGCGCTGACAAAGAAGGATAGATGCAGGACAAGGACAGGATATGGGTACCCGATCCTTCTTTTGACTTCCAAAGTGAAGAAACACCACAGGATGACTCACATTGCACAGCTGGAGCAGGGCCGAGGCACCTGAAAGCAAAAGAGGTTTCAGAGGATCGCTTTAGAGATAACAAGGTGAACAGGGTGAGTGAAAAACTTTTTGAACCTGATGTGAGGAAATTACAAGACCCAGTTAGCACTAAAAACTTGGAAGGCACAAACAATATGTATTTCTTTACGGGCAGCACAGGCTTGTGGTCGCAGGCTTCCCCTGCTTTAAACTCAGAGGCTAGACCTAGTGAACAGATGACCCAGTTGGATAGACATAAGGTTCAAAATGAGAGTGTGAAGGATTCGAATACCACTGGGGTAAATGAGGGAACTCTGGACCAGGATATCAATGATAGAGCTGAGGTTTGTCCCACTCAAACTGAGGCACCACCCCAAAATGAAGAACCAAGAAGGAATGCAGAGGAAGATATAACAGGCAACTCAGAACAATTCCATAGTGCAGCCAGTTCTAGCAAAGATGAGCCCCAGGGTGCGCAACCGCCACCCTCCGCAATAAAGATTCTCAGAGCTATTCGATAGACCCACCCCCACATCGTGTAGGAATGTGGTCCATCTACGTTACAGGGGCGTCTAAAGTGGCACCCCGACAGAGAATATGTGGGTCAGAAATTGATAAAAGACTCATTGATGTTTTCTCCTCAGAATGTACATGCCCTGATACACATATCAGGGGAAGATAATTTCAACATCAGCTTTAACTCCCCCCATGGTTTGGAACGCCTCTGTTTTAAATACAACCAAGTTAAGGTCTCCCCTTTATGGTCCCCTTCATGGTGATTCCACTAACTCAGCCATTGATCAAAAAAATCACAATCATGTTATAAATGAAGGGGTCAGTATCAGTAATGTGCATCACTGGCTATAGAAGAAGTGCGGCATACTTAGTGCACCAGAGCCTATAACTGACTCTGAGCAATTCTGGACCAGGGGGTGGCACTTCAGAGTAAAACTGCACCAGACGGAGAACGGTACTGTGCATATTCCTAACAGCTACAGCTTTTTTATCGGGAAAGATCGTGGGGTATGCTTTTACGGGGGACAGCCAAAAGCTTGCCATAGGTATAGAGAGCGTATACACCTAGCCAGCACTTGTGATAAATTAAGATGCATTATCTGTGGAGAGTACAACCATTTAAGTACAGCTTGTAACAATGTCGCAAAATGTAACATCTGTGATGCCAGGGATCATGTCTTCTAGAAATGTCCCTGGACTGCCCATAATCATTCTGATCGAGTGAATCAAGATATTCTAATCAGGAACGCTCAAAGGAAGGCCGCTGGGATGGCAGGGGGCTCTGGATTTCCACCTTCCCGACCCCTCCCCTCGCTCACACACTGACCATCCACAGACTAGCCCAGAGGAGGCAAATATGGCTGTGAGGCAAGATAGTGAGCAAAGTGACCAGCCTCCGGTGATACCCTTTATCACTATTTCCACCACAAATGACACACCAAATGCACATGGGTCCAGCATATGATACTGCTGCTCAGGATACCTTTCAGGGCGAGACTGAATCCCGAGCAACTATGCCACCCCCAAATGGTCTTCTCGCACAACCAGAAGAGCTAAATTGCAAGCATCCAAAGCCTCCCCAGTTGCAACTTCAAACAGATTTGAGGCTGTATCAAAATCCAAAAACTGGGGACTCTGATTATGAGGACCTGGAATCAGACACTTCCACACACTCTTTACCCTTACCTGACAGCCCAGATGGCAGAAGAAAGAAAAAAACGTATTGAAGGGACAAAAAAAAAGTCATGATATTAGTATCTTAATAAATCTGTTACATCTGCCTTACTCACACCCTTATGGACTCTTTGAACACTGCCAATCTCAACGTGTGTAGCATAAAAATGCTAAGAAAAGATCTATATTTTCAGTATTTGAACAACTGCATGTTGACATTTTTTTTTTTTTTTACAGGAAACGTGGATGGCTAATGTCTAACACCTTACACAGTACAAAAGGGAGTGGATTTGGGGACCCTCCTACTGGTCCTTTGGACTGGATAGGTTGGATGGGGTGGGAATTTTATTTAAAGGAGAAGGCTTTAAATTACAGAAACTAATTGATCTAGTTCCAGGCAGAGTTCTCATTTTGGATGGGTTATGGGACAACAAACCATGTAGGTTTATCAATGTGTATGCCCCCCAGGTTAAAGCGGAATAAGTAATGTTATTGGAGCAGATTTCAACCTTTTTTGGCAACAGCAAGACTGTTTTGTTTTTTTTTGCAGGGGATTTCAACTGCACAATAGACACTTTAGACCAGCTAAACGCAGGGAAAAAATTTTAATGCGATTCTCACGCTCTCTTAAAATGCTTTTCCAAAGCAGGTCTGCAAGATGCATATAAAATATTTGGTAAAGCCCCGGACAGCACTTATTTCAGGGGAAATTTGGCCTCAAGGATAGATTATATATTCACTCATCCACACCTGTTAGTGCAATCGCTAGGCACAGTACCATGTGATTTATCTGATCATCTTTTGGTACACACGAAAACAGGTTTGACATCCACTAGCACAAAAAACAAGCGTAGATGGAGAGCTAATGTAGTCTTTCCAGAATACTAGGGTAAAATGCGGCATATTTGCAGAGCTTCAGGCCCAATGGACGGTCTGATGTCTGTATGATTCCATGGGAGAATGGTGGGAGGACAAGAAAATAGCCGTCAAAAGATGGCTTCAGAAACTAGGCACACAAACACAATCCAGGACATTTCTAAAATATTTAGCTTTAAGACAACAACTTCAAGTTTTATTTTCTGCAACAAATAACTTTGGTGTAGATTATTCTAAACAAATCTCAACTATGAAACAACAAATAAAAGCCTATCAATACAACCAGGCTTCAACTTTAAAAACAGAACTTCAATTTGGAACTATCAAAACACCTACAGGTGACCCCTGTGCAGCATGCAAAACCAAATTAGACTCTGTAATTATAACTGAACTAAAGGATGAGACTGGTAAGTTGAGCTCAGAAAGAAATGAGATAGAAAAGATAATAAAACACCATTTTCAGGAGTTAGAGGATTCACCAAGAGGGTCTATGGAAGAGGGGGAAGAAAACTTGTCCAATATTGATACTCTTTTGTCCCATGAGGAGCAGGTGGCTTTACAGACACCTATGTCAACAGAGGAGATCGAACTGGCCATATCTAAAATGAAAAAAAAAAAAAAAACATTTCACCGAGTTGGGACGGATTACCCATTGAATTCTACCAAGTCTTTATGAAGGAAATTATCCCCTTTTTGTTTCTTTTATTTACAGAGATAACTACTGAATGTAAAATTAACCCAAAAATTCTCTATGGGATTATTAAGATTTTTATTTAAAAAAGGGTACAAAATTGGAGGCCCATTTCCCTTTTAAATTCAGACTGGAGAATTTTAACAACCATTTTTTTAAACAGATTGAAGAACTAATTAAAGTCCTTAATTCATTTCTCACAGACATGTTCAGTGCCTGAAGAAAGATACAGAACACTTTAATGATTGTTAGGGACTGCTATGAATTCTGCAAACAAAAGAATCAAATAGGATTTTTACAGTCAATGGACCAAAGCAAGGCCTTTGACAGAGTATCACACACCTTTCTGTTCAATGTTCTGGAAAAATATGGAATCCCCCTTCCTTTGGTAAAAGTGATTACTCTTTTGTACAGCCAGGAAACGGCTGCACCCCTGATGACAGGTTGTATAGGAGCACGGATTCCAACAAGGAGCGGAGTTAGACAAGGGTATCCCCTTAACCGGTACTATATGTTTTATATTTAGAGTCCTGCACATGCCACACATGGGATAATTTGGAAACTGAAGGATTTTGTAACCCATACGGAAACCTCAAATTGAAATCTTCGGCCTACACAGACGATTTGTTCTTATTTTGTAAAAACAAAGATAGTATTACAACAGCGGTGAGGGAATTACTGATGTTTTCAGCTATTTCTGGAACCCAAATTAATATGTCAAAAAGTTGCAGTATTTATGTAGGGGCACAGGGGCCTGAGACTGCTATAGTAGGGATACACATTAAGACAGACCCAATTAAAATTTTAGGGGTTCACATTTGGGGCAAGGACGTGGTGGCCACAAATTGGAATATTTCCCTTACTAAATGTGAAACTCTTGTCGCGAGACGGAAGGGATGGCAATTATCTAAATTCAAACGCATTTTTATGATAAAACAGTTTTTGGTCCCTGTCCTATTGTATATTGCATGGATTTTTCCTATCCCCTTACAATACAACACCAAAATCTATAGTCTGTGTGGATTTTTTCCTATCCCCTTACAATACAACACCAGAATCTCCAGTCTGTTTTACCAGATGTTGTGGGGCAGTCGTTTGAACCCTGTAAAAAGGGATTACAGATATTTAATTAGGAAAAGGAGGATTGGGCATGTTGCACCCATTGGTATTCTTCCACACCCTGTTTTGTACAGGTTCCATCAAAAAAGGTCTCCAGGAGAACTGCTCTCTTTGTTGAGAATGGTTTTGGAGTGTTCTAGGACCCTACCTTGAGATATGGGAGGTACAGCCCCCCAAATTAGTTTATTCACTACATATACCTGTGTACATAAAATCCACCTTAAGGAAAATGAGTACTTGGAAGATTACTAAAGCCCAGATACTGTATTTAAATAGACTCTAACTGTACCACTTAATTTTAGGGCAAATTAGCCCTATATCGCCAGAATTACCTAATTGCCATCTAGACAAAACACAGACTGTTATCCACCAGTTAAATAATAAGAGAATCCCCCTAAGAATGAGGGATAGTGTGTGGCTGTACACTTATGGTAGGATAAATGTCAGGGGGAACTGGAAACACAAACCAATAGAGGACATATCTTGCCTCTACTTAAGAGTGTTTGGCTCCACTTGAATCAAAGACACATTTTTTGTTTGAATGTATTTATACGATGAATTTATGGGTATTTCTAGCTCACAGATGGAAACTGCCTTGGTTAAACAGTATGACAGTTTATTTTGGGGGACTTTACTGGAAGACTGCTTAAATATACTAAGAATACATTAGAAGTAGTCTTCACAGTAATGAAATTCAATTTATGGCAGGCCAGGAACAAATATGTATTTCAACAGCAAAGAATGACTTATTTATCCATAAGGAAAATGTATGAAACTGCATGCTTTGAAGTCTTTCAAAATGATCTGAAATATCATTCTTATGCTACAGTACAAAGTATGTGGAGGGGGTTTACTGCATATATTACATTTATGAAATTTGCTTAAGGTACCTGTTAGGTAATAGGAACGGGATGACATGAGATATGGTTGCATTTATAGGGAGCTGGTTTGTGGGTTTGTAGAAATGGGTCTCTCTAAATTGTCGCCATGTACAGAAATTTTTAATGCTTTGGGTTGTTCCTTCAGGGTTTGCGGGATTTGGGTGCGTTTTCTTTTTTTTACTTACCTAAGGTTTTTGATTCCTCTACCTTGATTGCATTTTGTATATTTGTATGTCAAACTTTCAATAAAAAAAACTACTCTTTTCGAGAAGTGCCATGGGATCTTTAACATCCACCTGAACTACCACCAGAACAGGCAGATGGGTCATCAGTTTAACGTCTCATCCAAAAGACTGCACCTCAGGAGTGCAGCACCCCCCTCATGCGCACTACAGTGTCAGTATTGGGATTTACCTCGAGTGCCTGGGTGTGGGGAGTTAATAATAATGGGTGACTTAAATCTAAATTGGTTTGGTCAGGAGATGACTAAATACAGTAAGTTATTACAAAAAGTCAACCTGGAGCAAATAGTAACTGACAGAACTAGATTAAACCCCAAAACAAAATAGTTTTCTTTAATAGATTGGATCTTAGTGAATAATGTATTGAATAATAGTTCCTTCGGTGTTTTTACAGACGCAATTAGTGATCATTCTCCCAATTTTTTATATCTGGAGTAACAAAAGACCTAAAGGCAGATTTAGGATAGTGGAAAACAGGGCTTTAAATTAAACCAAATTGGCCGAGATAATACAGGATCTATCCCAGATCAATTGGCATCAGCTGTTAAATATAGGGGGTGTAAACAAGACGACTGAATTTTTCCAGATGAATCTGGTAACAGTTACTAATAAAAGGGCACTAAAAACTAAAACGAGAATAAGGGGGACCTGCAATAAATGGATCAATAAGAGGTTACTTAAACTAATGAAGGATAGAGACAATGCTAGTCTGACCTTTAAAAAACCTGACTTGATAAGGACTGGAACAGTTTTAAGCAACTGAGAAATGAGTGTAAAAGGAAAATCAAAAGAGCAAAAGTAGAGTTTTATAAAAATGAACTAATTAATTTCCATGATAAAAGAAAATTTTGGCAGAATATAAACAATTTGATTGCCCCCATGGTTAACAGAAGCATGGTGAGCCTGTTAAAAGACAACCAAGAGATGACTGACAAAGACATAGCTGTCTACCTTAATGATAGGTTTACTAGCTTGTCTGATTATGTCTAGGATTTTGGTAATCCCAGTAAATGTGAGAGCTACACTACCTGAACCCAAATTTTACTTTAAGGAGAAGTCTTGGCAGGAGGTCTATTCTGAATTAATTAGAATTGATGAATCAAAGGGACCAGGACCAGACATGATAGATCCTAAAATACTGAAATGTGTTGCTTGGCAAGTGACATATCCTTTGCAAATCATATGTAATAAATCTCTAAACTCTAGTACTGTTCCAAATATGTGGGGAAAAAAGCCAAGGTTACAACAATCTTTAAAGGAGGTCAAGACAATTTACCAGTTAATTACTGCCCTATATCATCTTTGGTTGGTAAAATACAAAAAAGACTGTTGCATAAACAGATTTTGGAACATTTGAATAAATATGACCTATTGACATCAGCACAGCATGGCTTTCCAGAAGGGTGTGGCATGACATTGGCCTTGGTCAGGTTCACGAATGTGCTGCAAATAAGTATGGAAGAGGGTAAATATGTAGGAGCAGTGTTCATGGACCTGACCAAGGCCTTCGATTTCGTTGACTACCCCTTAATGTAGGTTAAACTCAGAGAACTTGGTTTTGGGGACCTGTGGTGCGATGGTTCCATAGTTAACTGGAAGAACTCAGCAAGTCCGTATTAATGGAATAACGTCTGATCTAAGAAATGTGGAATATGGTGTACCCCAGGGTTCAATATTGGAAGCATTATTGTTCTCAATTTACATAAATGAGTTGTCGTCCACTTGTAGAGAGTCATCTATTGTTCTGTACATGGATGATGCAGTGCTGTACGTGTCAAATAATAACACTGCCATGGTTCGGCAAAATCTGGGTAGAGAATATAACAAATTGACAGACTGGTTAATAAGTAACGGCCTTGTGTTAATTAAGAAAAAATGAAGGGAATGTTGTTCTGTTCTTCTCAAAAATCCAAGAAGCTACAGGAAAAGTTTACTATAATGACAGTTGATGGTACTCCAACTGAAGTTGTTTCAGTGTTTAAGTACTTGGGTGTGACCTTGGACAGTCATATGGGTTTCCAGGTTCATATTGATAATGTGACTAAACAATTGCATAGAAAAATTGGAGCCCTTAATGTTGTAAGGGACTATTTAACCGATGAGGCCAGGAGGAATGCAGCTATGGCTCATTTGATGCCAATATTAGATTACGGAAGTTTGGTCTGGGGTGGTGCCTCAGAGAAAATTAGACAACAGAGAAAAACTTTGTATAATTCAGCTTGTAGATTCGCCCTAAGGGCAACAATCAGGGAAACCACTGCAGTCTGTATAATAGGCTGGGGTGGTTATCCCTAGACAATAGAAACATTTTACAGATGTCCTGTTTTGTACACAAAACAATTCATTGTACAAATTTCAGTCCTATGTACAATTTCTTTCAGCAAAGAATGGTCACAAGAAAATTGCTGCCTCAAAATTACATTATTTTGTCAGTTCCTATCTGTAAAACTGGTAAATATCAAAACTCATTTAAACAAAGTGCAATAAAAGTTTGGAATGATCTACCTGTCAAACTGCAAAACGCTCCAAATATATATCAATTCAAAACATTTTTTAAAGAAACTGCTTTATTCCAAGCCTGTATGTACTTGCATATGATTCCACTTGCCACAACTCTCGTAAATATAATTTTTGTTGTTTAACTTAAGTTTTATTTTTGCAATGTCTTGTATCGTATTGTATTTTTGACTTTTAGTCTTTGTAATTGTGTCATACGTGTTGATGTGTTTGAGAGTCTTCTGGGACTGACATAAGGCAATTTTTATGGGGGGTAGGAAGAAATAGACTGTTAGTGAAGTAGGATCTGCAGCTTATCTTCTAGGTAGGGAAACGGGCAGACTAGGTGGGCCAAGCGGCCCTTATCTGCCGTCAAAGTCTATGTTTCTATGTTTCTGACCCTCACTGAGTCAAGCCTATAAAAGGGCCTTGTGGCCCAGTTATGTTTTTACCCAGTTATCAAATAAAATGAATGAATTAATGCCTTTGTGAGGTCAATAAATACAGAACCGATTAGGAGACCAGAATCCATGGCTAGGATGATTTTATTAGTTTGGCCAATGCTGTGGAAGTGCCATGGTTTTTCTTGAATCCATGTTGGATCGGGGACAGGAAATTGTGCTTGAAGATGCAGTCAGTGAGCTGGGAATGTTATGCTCCTTTCAAGGATTTTAGAGAGGACTCAGCTAACCACTACAATGGGAAACATTTCCCTCCATGTATTATACAGTTTTATAAAATGGGTAAGAAAAATGAAGCCACTTAACCGGCCTATACGCTCTCAAAGATGTGCAGTCACTATGACTGCACATCTTTGGACTGGAACTTGTTAGTAGCCAATTCACACAATTAGTAAACCACTCCCATTTCTAGAACTAATCAGCCATCACAACCATGGCTGCTACCTTTCATCACTAAAAACCTTCAATTACACCTAAAATAAAATGCATTTAAATTAGAAACATATTAATTAAAGTGTGTTTCCCTGCTTATAATATTCTCCTTATACACATACAAGAATTTGAAAATGAAGTACTGCTTATAGTTTTCACAACTAATGTTTCTTGGGCGACCATAAAAAAATCCCCCTTACCTGCCTACCAGAGAAATCTCTGCTGCTTACCCTGCCACAGATAAAACTGAGGATTTGCCATATCAGACCTTTTTTTTTGGGGAGATAAACGCACCATGTACAGAGGAATTGGGCAGAACTCTGAATGTCTGTATTCATGTAAACATTCCATCTGGTAAATGTGGGGAACAATATAAAAATGAAACATAAGGAAGGGAGAACAATAGTATAAACAAAAAGAAGGAAAGGTGGGGGACACAGTTAAATGAGCAGAGAAAAGCTCAAACTGCTTAAAAATAGAGTCCTGAAGTTCCCTGTAAGTTCAATAATTTTGAACACATTTTCATTAAAATACCTGTATTGATCTAAAATGCAAATTATATAACTAACGTGTGTTATAAGAAATTAGTACCACACAAAGTTTTCCTTTTCTTTTGTTGCTTTTAACTACCACATTACTAGAATAAGGACTATATGTTGTCTTTAAAGTTAAAATGGAAGCATACTTCAACGAAGGTTTATCTTTTTAAAATTATTTCTTATTTTAAGTCAGATATTTAAAATCCATTTTATGAGTACAATAAGACACTCCATGGGATGCCATTATGATGATAAAATAGTACTTCTCAGGTGTGTTTAATGGCACTCTGCTGCCTCACGGCTAACAACACATGTGAGGTATATGATTATATCATCATAATGCACATCCTGGAGGGTCTTATTGCTTATATCACCATCAATTAAAGTTACACACCACAGTATTAATGCTATACAACACAACAGTTAAATCTGCATACCAAAGAAATGAAATCTTTATACAACAGCAATAAAAAAATATACTTAATTATAATGTAAACCAACTAACATCTAATTAACAACACATTATCTTTACATTCAAAACTTAAGCTAATTATACATGGAAATAATTTCTGCACGCAAACTTTATTTTGACCATCTTTACATAGTGCAGTGTCAGTGGCTGAGCAGACTGCATGCTCGCCTTGGAGGCCAGATAATTGGAAGACTGTGGGGAATCTGGGGTGAAATCCCAATACTGACACTGTAATGCAGCATGCAGGAGGGGTGTTGCACTCCTGAGGTGTCGTCTTCTGGATGAGACATTAAATTGAGGTCCTGTCTGCCTGTTCTGGTGGTTGTTCAGGTGGATGCTAAAGATCCAATGGCAGCTCTCGAAAAGGGCAGGCGATTTCAACATAAGTTGGCTTGGCCCACCTCTCTCGGGCTTGAGTCATTAACCTTTCCCAACTTATCACAGAACCCTCCCACCTCAATCTGCAGTCCTCCAACCATACCCTCCTGGACTGGGTTCTGTCCTTGCACTCCCACTGAATACTTGCAGAGGATATTCTGACAGCCACCTTTAGCGACCACTGCATTTGATTTTGTGTCAGAAAAGTCCAGAGCCCTCTCTCCTCCCCCAAATACATCTGGTCCAGGTCCCTCTGGTTGTTAAACAAAAATGCTCTACTGAACAACCTGGGTGCAACTGACTGGTCTCCCATCCTCTGTGCCACAGGCACTGACAAGGCCATCTCTCTTTTCCAGCCAAAATTTACTTCAGTCTAGGACAAGCACGTCCCCATCAGGAAGTCCAGGGTTAAGTCTTCCCACCACTCATGGATCACCTATGACCTCACTGATATGTGCACGTCCTGCGATGAAGCCTAGGCCTGGCACAAATTTACTTCAGTCTAGGACAAGCACGTCCCCATCAGGAAGTCCAGGGTTAAGTCTTCCCACCACTCATGGATCACCTATGACCTCACTGATCGTGCACGTCCTGCGATGAAGCCTAGGCCCGCACAAATTTACTTCAGTCTAGGACAAACGCCGTCCCCATCAGGAAGTCCAGGGTTAAGTCTTCCCACCACTCATGGATCACCTATGACCTCACTGATACGTGCACGTCCTGTGATGAAGCCTAGGTCCGGCACAAATTTACTTCAGTCTAGGACAAGCACGTCCCCATCAGGAAGTCCAGGGTTAAGTCTTCCCACCACTCATGGATCACCTATGACCTCACTGATCGTGCACATCCTCGATGAAGCCTAGGCCCGCACAAATTTACTTCAGTCTAGGACAAGCACGTCCCCATCAGGAAGTCCAGGGTTAAGTCTTCCCACCACTCATGGATCACCTATGACCTCACTGATAGGTGCACATCCTGCGATGAAGCCTAGACCCAGCACAAATTTACTTCAGTCTAGGACAAGCACGTCCCCATCAGGAAGTCCAGGGTTAAGTCTTCCCACCACTCATGGATCACCTATGACCTCACTGATACGTGCACGTCCTGCGATGAAGCCTAGGCCCGGCACAAATTTACTTCAGTCTAGGACAAGCACGTCCCCATCAGGAAGTCCAGGGTTAAGTCTTCCCACCACTCATGGATCACCTATGACCTCACTGATACGTGCACGTCCTGCGATGAAGCCTAGGCCCGGCACAAATTTACTTCAGTCTAGGACAAGCACGTCCCCATCAGGAAGTCCAGGGTTAAGTCTTCCCACCACTCATGGATCGCCTATGACCTCACTGATACGTGCACGTCCTGCGATGAAGCCTAGGCCCGGCACAAATTTACTTCAGTCTAGGACAAGCACGTCCCCATCAGGAAGTCCAGGGTTAAGTCTTCCCACCACTCATGGATCACCTATGACCTCACTGATACGTGCACGTCCTGCGATGAAGCCTAGGCCCGGCACAAATTTACTTCAGTCTAGGACAAGCACGCCCCCATCAGGAAGTCCAGGGTTAAGTCTTCCCACCACTCATGGATCACCTATGACCTCACTGATCATGCACGTCCTGCGATGGAAAGCCTAGGCCCGGCACAAATTTACTTCAGTCTAGGACAAGCCGCCCCATCCGGAAGTCCAGGGTTAAGTCTTCCCACCACTCATGGATCACCTATGACCTCACTGATCACGTGCATATCCTGCGATGAAGCCTGGCCCGGCACAATTACTTCAGTCTAGGACAAGCACGCCCCATCAGGAAGTCCAGGGTTAAGTCTTCCCACCACTCATGGATCACCTATGACCTCACTGATACGTGCACGCCCTGCGATGAAGCCTAGGCCCGCACAAATTTACTTCAGTCTAGGACAAGCACGCCCCCATCAGGAAGTCCAGGTTAAGTCTTCCCACCACTCATGGATCACCTATGACCTCACTGATACGCACGCCCCATGCGATGAAGCTCTAGGCCCGCACAAATTTACTTCAGTCTAGGACAAGCACGCCCCATCAGGAAGTCCAGGGTTAAGTCTTCCCACCACTCATGGATCACCTATGACCTCACTGATACGTCACGTCCCTGCGATGAAGCCTAGGCCCGCACAAATTTACTTCAGTCTAGAACAAGCACGTCCCCATCAGGAAGTCCAGGGTTAAGTCTTCCCACCACTCATGGATCACCTATGACCTCACTGATACGTGCACGTCCTGCGATGAAGCCTAGGCCCGGCACAATTTACTTCAGTCTAGGACAAGCACGTCCCCATCAGGAAGTCCAGGGTTAAGTCTTCCCACCACTCATGGATCACCTATGACCTCACTGATACGTGCACGTCCTGCGATGAAGCCTAGGCCCGGCACAAATTTACTTGCTCCCTGTCTGACATCCTCTCTCACAGAGCACTCAGAAATACTTGCACAAAGACCATCTGCGCTGCCAAAACCCTCTACTTTAAGGCCAATCTCCAGAACAATCTTAAATCTCCAGCTAAATTTTGGAAGGTGATTCACTCCATTTTTTGATCCCCCAGCCCAATCCACTCCCCTGATCCTCACAGTAAATGGTTCATCTGGGTCCAACTCTCCCTCTGTTGCTGCTCACTTCGATGAGTTTTTCACTACTTGTGCTCTCCCCTCCTTCACCCTCCTCTCTGCTGTCCTAGGGTTTTTATTGCCTCCCCCCCCCCACGTCACTACCTAGGAAACCCTATCTGCCCTTTCCTCACTCAATCTACCCAAATCTAGCCCTGATGGCAGGACCCTAAACTTCTCAATTTTTCAGTTCCAGTAACTCCCCCCCAACTTACCTCTTAAGACTCTACTCCACCCTCTGCACTGACTCTCAGTCATAGAAGATTGCCAAATTCTCCCTCTCCTCAAAGGCAGAAATCCTTCCACCCCGGCAATTTCCAAACCTATCTCCTTACTCCCCTCTCTTGCAAAGCTGCAAGAGAAACTTGTCTACTCCAGGCTTGCTAACTTCCTCCACTCTTCTTTCTCTCTCCCTTCCAGTCTGGTTTTTGCAAGCACCATTCCACTGTTTCCTCCCTACTATGTGACACACTGACTGTATCCTCATTGGGATGGACCAAGGGGCACATCTCAGTGGCCATTTTTATTGATCTGGCTAAAGCCTTTGATTCGGTGTCCCATCTACTCCTCCTGGAAAAGCTGAGCTCTGCTGGCCTCTTAGCCCCTGATGTTGGCTGATTCCGATCCTACCTTTTGTGCTGTCAGCAGCTGATACAGGTAGGAAGCGACCTATGCCCTCCCCTACCAATCCAAGCTGGGGTACAACAGGGCTCCATCCTGGGTCCAACTCTCTTCTCTGTTTTCCTCAATGATCTTCCCTTTGCCTGTGCCAACTTGTATATTCACATGTATGCAGATGACACAGATCTCTACATTTCAGGCTCCTCGATCATGGCAGTGGAAGTCTTGCTCCAGCAAGATTTCCACAAAGTCCTGCACTGGTTCTAGTCTAACCAACTCCAGGTCAACACTAAAAAAAAAAACAATGTCCATGATCTTTGGTACTAGCCAGAATCTGACCAGCTCAACCCCCCCCCCACCTTCTTTATCCTGGATGGCACCCCTCTTCAGGTGGTTCCCTCCTTCAAGTATCTTAGTGTTTGGCTCAATAATAGACTTGACTTCACTGCCTCCATCGATGCCATCCATGCCGAGCTCTGCCCGAAGTTTGGAGCCTTGTACCATAACAAAAACTGCCTGTCCTCACAGGTCTACCAGGAGTTGGTTACCAAAATGGTGCTCCCAGTCTTCGACTACACAGGAAGTGGTCTACGGTACTGCCCCCTCCTCTTCCCTTGCCAAACTGGACACCATTTGTAACACCTTATGCTGATTTTTAGCCCCACACTCATCACTGCTCCCTCTACTCCTCCCTATCCATCCTCCCCCTACCATCACATCACCAATCCCACTGCACCTCCTTCATCTCCTAATACTGGTTTGGGTCTCTACCATCTTACCTAGCCACATTCCTCTCACCCAGTTCCCTCTGCCTCATACTCCCTTTGTTCCAGAGATCCTCATGCCTTCTCACTCCCCCACCCTCACTCCTCTGCTGGGCAGTCAGCCTTCTTCTACCACCTTCCCTCCCTCTGGAACCAGTTCCCCTCTTCTCTCAGTCTCTCACCCTTTCCTGTTTCCTTAGACACCAGCTAAAGCTCTACTCCTCCCCCTGCTGCTCCTGTCAGCTTCCTCCCTGACCTGCCTATGGTGCCCTTTTCTCCTCCAGCATGGTCTCCCAGGGTCAGGTCATATCACTACAATTGAGGCACTTATTTGTATCAACCTACTTTTGTCATTTTAATTGGGTGCTGTTACTGCTCATAGATCCAACTTCTGTTCACTGTTTGTTGTTTTCACATGAATTGTGTACAGTTGTTCACTTTTGCACTTTATCTTTGGAATGCTTCTCTACTGCTGATTTTGATTTATTGTATCCTCCTTCCCTTTTCCCAGGGTCACACCTGGAAACGAGTCTTAGCTCAGCATGCCTTTCCCAGTTACTAATTTTCAAATAAATAAATAAATAAAATGTCCTGGCCAATTTTCCCCTCTTCCTTTAAAAATACCACCAACAGCTAATCTGGTTACATTTCGGTTGGTTTCCATCTATATCCCCCCATCCCCTGGGATGAGGCTGAAAACAGCAGGGTTTTAAATAATTGATTAGCACTTTTTTCTTGGGACAATACTAACTGTACAGAAAGCATTTATATAGGTTTTCTAGAAGTGTTTTGTTTGTTAAACACAGCGAGGCACAGCCTGGTGGTGCTGAGGGTTGAGACGCTAGATGCCACACCTCGCGCTACGCCGGCGGCCCAGGTTCGGGAACGGACTCGGGCAGCCGGGGGTCGGTGGGGGGAGGGAGGATCCGAGCGCCCCAACGGATGCTCTCAGGGGTGGATGACCAAGAACGCCTACGTTTCTGCATCCTTCCATAATGGAAGCACCGGCAGTAGGAAGGGATGGAGGCGGCTTCGCCTGTCGAGCCGGGAGGGAGGACATTGTGGCTGATGAGGGCTGGGCTGGCGCCAGCATCGAGACTCGGGACATACGTCCCAAGCGCACAGCCCCTGGGGCGGGGCATAAGGAGAAAACCGGAAAAAAAAACCACCTCCGGCTGCCCTAGATGAAGTCCGCCCTAAGTCTACCCGGACCACCTACAAGGACAGACCCCAATGTGCCAGGGAGAGGAGGAAGGGCACTCTAGGGGCAGATCCCTAAGGTGGGTGTCAGGGGACATGAGCAGATGGAAGGAGGGGGCACCGGGGGTAGGGAAGGAGGATAAAGATGAAAATAAAAAAAATAAAAAAAAAACACACAGCGAGGCAAGTGCTATGCATTTTCACAATATTTTAGAACTTTTATGAGCAAAACGCTAATCAATTTTTAGAGTTAAATAAAACCCTGAACAGGCAAAATTACCTAGTCCTCCTTTCCCGGTCAACATGAACTGAATAAGGAAATGTATTACATAAAACAAACACTACGAATGTGCTGTATACTTGTGAAATATTGCCATCTTGGAGGAGGGGATAATTTATATATCTATTTATTTAGTTTTTGATGACTAGGTAAGTGCTCTAGGCAAATAAATGCCTATTTTCAGGCATGACACGGGAAAGTGCCGTATAAAATACATTGCAGAGAACTGTACAAGGCAATGACAATTTGGGTAAAGTAAGTCAATATACAATAAATCATAAGTGACAAAACAATAAATAACATTAAACATAAACACAGAGAAAAGGGCCTAATGCCACTAGGTCATTGGCCCTTTGACTGTATTATTTCCATTTATAACAGACTTTACCTAGAATTCATTCTATACAAAATTATTTCCAGCAACCAGACACTACTAATACTACTGTATCAATCTGCGTTAATAAAAATCAAAACTGTTCATGTATTTTGTCCTTTTTCATAAATTGACCATGTTACTTAAACACATTGTCCTTTATGTTTGACAACAAAGGTACAGCCTATCACTGTTTTAGGATTAATTTTCACAATAATAATAACTGATTTATTTATACCAACTCTTTTTTTCCACCTTGTATACCCCAGGTGCTCAACCTGCTTGGGTGCTCTCAATGCTGCCTCTGATGAGCCTGGCCATAATTTACTCCCCCTCTTCATCCGTTTGCTCTGAGGCTAGCATGGCCATATATGCCATGGTGGGTATTTTATTTATTTATTCATTCTTGGATTACAATATCTTTGAGCCCATAACAGCTCTTTTACAAAGATTCTACGTCAGTGGGAAGGGTGACAGACATACAACGGATGGTATTACTTAAAATGTTGACAAGAAAGTATTTAAAATGACAATATAACATTAACATTGAAACTAAAAATGAAACCTATTAATCGGTAGGAAGTCAAAAATAACCTAATAAAAGGAGGCAGCCCATGGTGCTTTGTCAAATAGGTATAGGTAGATTTGAGTGAACAAAAGTTCTGGTAAGCGAAGATAAACAGTGGGGAGAAGGTGGAGGGTGAGAGGGGTGAGGTGAAAGAAGGATCGGGGAAGGAGGCAGGAAATAGGGCAGAGTGGTTAGGGTGAAAGTGGTCATTCGCAGAGAAAGGGGAAGGAGTACTGTAGGTACACAAGGATGTGTCAATACTGCTGAGGTAGTGCCATGTCAGTTGAAACAGTCACAGGAACTGTTAGCTGTAAGATGCTGATGAAGAGTGTCTTTAAATGGCCCCAATTTTGGTAAGGAAGAGATATCACTGGGCAGCACATTAAACCATAGTGGTGCTCTATATGCAAATGATTGCTGCCCTTGTGAAGTCCGGCATCTTGGGACAGAGAATAGTTGGTTGACTGAGCTACATGTGTGCTGGGAGCTGCAAGAGGGGTTGAATAAGTTTGTAACACCAGAAGGCAGGAGCCCGAGAAGTGCCTTTTTAGTTAGCAAGCAGGTTTGATAGTGAATCCTCCCATTTAGCTGAAGCCAACCTGTTTGCCCATACTGTTCACATGTGTGGGTAAGGTGTGCTGCTCCAGTAAGAAGTCAGCATGCTTTATTGAGTGCCACTGATATTCTGTGGAGGGTAGTGGTGGAAGCTGAGCCATAGATAACCAGACCAGGGTATGTATGCAGCATATTCCAACTCATGCTACTATGAAAGCTGCTCCTCCCTCCTTCCCCATGAGCAGGATCTGCCCAAAGGGGATATAAGGGTCGGGTGTAACAGCCAAGCAGCCAGTTACACACTGTATGGTTTAGTGCAAACAGCAATTTCTGACTAGGAATAATAAACTTCATCTATAATTTAAGAACAAAAATAAACAAAAAGGACAGACTACTTTCATTGCTTGGTGGTGATGAGCAAGACCATCATACAAGCGACAAACTGAAGTGCTGCATATTTTAAAAAATAACTTTGCACATTAGACCTTAGGAAAACCCCTTGCTATTATTGAGGCAGCATTATAAAAGATTTTTTTTTTCCTATAACCAGAAGAATTTTGAATAGTAAAAGAATATCAAGAAAATGTTTGGCGTGGATGACAAATAACGATGCTCTATAGAGCTGGAATGATATAAAAATGAAACAGTATTACCCTAAACAAGGGTAAAAAGAGCAACAGTGCCAACAACTGTCCACAATACTATAAGTCCAACCGAAGACTCCATCAGACTCAATTTCAGGTCCATACTAGTTGATGAGGTTTCATTAATGATAAAATGGGTTGGGAAAATGTTGTTATGTAACTGGCTGTTGGTGCCAAAAGGAGTGTGTTTACTCCTTTGGGTGTCCATGGACATCCATGGTTATCAATACTCTGAGCATGATCTTTGCCCATGATAACTCCAGCCATGGTTTGTCCATGATTCATGGACATCATTGTCCATGGAGTATGAACATACACAAATGGCTGGGGAAAAAAAAACACACAATCAGGAGAGACTAATTGGGAAAAACTAAATTCATTCTCAATCTGGTAAATGAAAGAAAAAAAGATTCTGAGGAAATAACATTTGAAAGTATTTCCAGTAGCAGCTATGCCTGTCCATGATCTAAATATGGTTTTCAGTGTTCATGTTTGATAATGGTTTTCATGGTTTGTTTTCAGTCAAGATATTAATCAAATTTATTATTTTTCTATGTGATTTAAATTCATATAATGGATGATATCCTGATTCAAACATAAATACATTTTTATCACATCAGTAGTTCCATCATTTGAACTACATATTGTATAGCTTATAGAGTAAACCTGTATAAAATATTTCCAGTTGTTAGTTTAGCCTCATTTTGAGGTGGGCTCACTTAAGTCCTTTACAGGAGTCTAGATACTTCAAGTAGTGTTAGAGGTACTGACCCAAAGTGTGATGATTAAACTAAAAGATACAACTCTCTTTTTTTCATTTCTAGTAAGCTGCTGCCTTTTTTTTTTTTTAGTGTATGCCATGTCTAATTTCAGCTAATCATAATCCATCCAAAGCCTTGCCAGGATCCAACTAATTCTCAAACTACCGTACAGTAAATTATGCAATCTCTTATTGTAGCTGCAAATGAGAGTTATCAAGCATATCTTCTTTGTTTTTCAAAGTAAAAACCAGTTTCTCATATACTGTATATTCAAGTTGTAGCTGTATGCTTAAAATATACAGTTTATCAATAGACCATGTTAATTAATACTGTTTTGGTTCGTTTGGCTCCTGTCGGTCAAAGCTGCTATAGAATTCTTCAGGCATGATCTCTGTGTATTATGGCCTTTCCCCGTATGTCTTCTGAATGTACTAGATTCACCATGGTCAATTTGACTATGGTCTGTCCGTAATCATAAGAATATTGTAGTGCAACCACATTCGCATAATTTATTTGCATACAAGAATCTTCCAAGTACCTTTGCTCTTTCACTTCCTCAAGGTGAGTGGACATGCCAAGAGGTGCATGCGCTCTGCATGCTTTTTCCTTCCTCGGTGCAGCTGTTCTATCAGGACACAGCATCAATATATACTTAATTTTAATGTGGCAATTCTTAAATAACCTAAATGACTGGAGCATTCAGGTACCTTTTTATATTTTAACACAAAGTAGCACAAACAACTTGAGGATGGAATACCACATGAGGAGGTTAGTTTAGCCACTACTACTAAAGAAGGGACCTGGGGATCATTATGTAGTAAGTAACTCCCTCAAAATAACCAGTCAGTGCAATAAGGCCTACAGCAAGGCAACCAGAATGTTCAGGTGCAATTTGATGGGTTTCAACAGTAGGAGGAAGGAAGTGGTATCGCCGCTGTAGAGGTAACTGTTGAGAACCCATCTGGAATTAAGTGCCCAGTTAAGGAGTCCACACCTGAGGAAAGGCAGGGATAGACTGAAGCTGGTGCAGCAAAGGGTCACCAGACTGATTCAGGGCAGATAACAGATCCAATAAGGAGCATCTGGAGGCCCTGAACACATGTACTTGCTACAGGCCAGAAGAGGAAAGGGGCGACATGATTGAGACCTTCTAGTTCTTAAGAGGCATAAATATGGTGAACTTTGGGGATCTATTCAATAGGAATAGTGAATCAGTAATGAGGAGACATGAATGAAAGCTGAATGTAGAAATATTCAGGAGGGATGTGAGGAAGTTTTACTTCACAGGGTTGGCTGAACCATGGAATCTGCCGGCAGAGGTGGTTATCGCGAGGACAGTGATGTGGTAGAGCCGGCTCGTTCCAGTCAGCAGTTATCTATCTTAAGCTGTTTTACCACCTCATGTGACCCAGTAATTAGAAGCTCCAGGTAGCCAGCTGAAGCTGTCTCTAAACTTTGAAAGTACTCGCTCCCAGAGTGTCTAGGGTGGTGCAGGCCAGGTCAAGAGAAAGACCGTCAGTGAGGACTAGTGTGTCTCTCTAGCCAATCCTGGTATTCACAGCCATAGAGTCACCTCCACCAGCCCATCCCCTAAGAGACAGTGGCATGGCATAACATAGTGACACATGTGAGAGTGCAGAGTGGGAGTCAGCACTAAAACCTAGTGCCAAAAGTGGCATTCTGTTTAGCAGCCTGAGGTAGACTGAGTGAGTTAGTAAGTAGTGACACAACATGCTCAGTAATTCAGCAGTCTGCCCCACTCTGCCTGTGTCATGATGGCTGGACTGGTGGTGCTGCTGCTACTGAGACTCGGTATGAGCTCAGCTGTGTGGTGACCATGTGGACAGAGTGGGACAGCTCAGTGTGAGACAGGAATGAGAGACAAGGTAGAACTGCAGCTAGAACTGGGGTCTGGTCAGTGACGCTGGCTGCATCTCTAATGAGCCTTCTTGAGACAGTCTGGTTGTAACTCCAGAAGATTCAGCAGCTACGGTTACGCCGCCAATTGTGTATGAATGGCAAGTGCAGAAAACAGCAGACAGATGGCCGGGCAGAGAATGCCCAAACTTTTTTTTTTTTTTTTTACTTTGCACCTTTTCTCTTTTCAGTCCAGAAGCTGGAGTTGTTGCTGTTGCAGCTCATTGTGCCGTGTGGGGTTATCAACTGGCCTGAAGGATGCATTAGCACATCAGCAACAGCAGTGGGATTTGATGGGCGAGAATTGGTTCATACAACTCTAAAGAACTGACTAGAATGGACTGAGAAAACACACACCCTGAAGAACCTCAACTAGGTAAGCTGTGGAAAGAGATTGTGGAAAGGGCTGGTGAATGAAGCCAGGCAGGCAGGATGGGACTAGTTCTGCCGCTGTACTGCTGTGTTGGGTTGTGATGCTCACCGGACTGAAAAATCATCTTCAAAAAAGGTGTTAGTCTTGTTACAGGGCATGAATTAAGGTAGAATGTTAGCTCATAATGTCAGGAAACTGCAGAGATATTTTTAATTTAGGACAAGTAGGTAATAGCTCTTATACAGTATGTTTCTTAGTTGTGTTGGACAACAGATGTGGCTGGCACTTTCTCTTCACAGTTCAGAAGATCTGAAAAACGGAATCAGAGGTTCATATGTTGTTTTAAAGTTTTTTTGTTTTGTTTTTTTAATTCTCATACTGGCTGCGATTTCTTAGGTATTGTTCAACCTCCTTAGGAAACTAAAGGCATTTTCTTTGGTCCCTAATTATAGAGTCCTTAATAGAAATGTAGAAACACAGACTTTGACGGCAGATAAGGACCACTTGGCTCACCTTGTCTGCCCATTTCCCTGCCTACAGGATAAGCTGCAGATACTAGTTAACAAACAGCCTAGTTCCTCCTACCCCCCACAAGAACTGCCTTATGTCTGTCCCATACATTCTTGAATTCTCCCACAGTTTTAGACCCCACAACCTCCTCAGGAAGGCTGTTCCATGCGCCCACCACCCTCTGTGAAAAAAATACTTCCTCACATTGCCCCTGAGCCATCCCCCTTCTATCCTCAAATTGTGTCCCCTTGTTCTTGCACATCTCTTTTTCTGAAAGATGCTACCCTCTTGGACTTTGTTGATTCCACTGAGGTACTTAAAAGTTTCTATCATGTCCCCCCTCTCCCTCCTTTTTACTTAAGGGTATACATATTAAGCTCCTTTAGTCTCTACTCATATGGCTTCTCTTGCAGACCCTGCATCATTTTAGTTACCCTCCTCTGGACTGCCTCCATCCTCTCTATGTCCTTGCGGAGATGGGGTCTCCAGAACTGGACGCAGTACTCCAGATGGGGTCTCACGAACTGTCTATACAGAGGGATAACAACTTCCTGTTTTCTGCTGGTAATGCCTCTCCCTATACATGCCAGTATCCCCCCAGCCATCCCTACTGCCTTCTCACATTGCTTGCTAACCTTAAGATCATCTGATATGATAACCCCCAGGTCCCTTTCCATTTTTGTTGTTGTTACTACCTCCCCCAATTGTGTAATCTTCCCCTGGGTTTTTGTTTCCCAGGTGCATTATTTTGCACTTCTTTGCATTGAATCCAAGCTGCCATACTACTGACAATTTCTCCAACCTTGCCAAGTCCCTTCTCATCCTTTCCACGCCTCATTGTGTATCAACCCTGTTGCAGATCTTTGTGTCATCTGCAGAGAGACATACTTTTCCTTCCAGTCCCTCTGCAATGTCACTTATAAAGACATTAAAAAGGACTGGACCCAGTACTGAACCCTGTGGTACCCCACTAGTAACCCCTCTTTCTTCAGAGTGGATTCCATTTACAATTACCTTCTGTGTCCTGTTGTCCACCCAATGTTTTACCCAGGCTACCATCCTGGGACCCAGTCCCAGGCTGGTTAATTTGATTATTAATCTTTGTGTGGGACTGTGTCAAATGCCTTGCTAAAAGTCTGGTAGGCCATGTCCACAGCCCTCCCTGGTCACTACCCTGGTCTGCCAGTCAAGAAATCAATTAGATCGTTTGACATGACCTTCCCGCCAGAACCCATGCTGCCTTGGGTTCTGTGCCCCACTTTCCTCCAGGTACTCAACACTTTTTTCTTCAGAAGTGATTCCATCACTTTCCCTACCACAGAGGTCAAACTGACAGGTCTGTAGTTTCATGCCTCTGTCTTGCTCCCACTTTTGTGAAGGGGAATCACATCTGCCCTCCTCCAGTCCTCAGGTACCACACCATCCTCCCATGATTTGTTAAAAATGGTAGTCAGTGGTGTTACTAGTTCTACTCTTAATTCTTTTAGAATTCTGGGGTGAATTCCATCAGGTCCCATTGCTTTGTCCACCTTCAGTTTTAGAGTTCTTTCAGAACCCTTTCTTCTGTGAAAGGACTGGGATCGACCCCTCTATCCAGAGTGCTTCTGTTAATTGGATTAGGCACCTCCCCCTCCTCCTCTTTCGTGAATACTAGGTAGGTAGGTTGCTCTGTATTGTTGCTATTTGTTATTAATTGTGTATGATGTGATATAATGGTACAGGTCTTCAGATATAGGGAATATTGTTTAAAGATTTTATAAACTTCAAATGGTAGAGTGTAAATGGTTTCCAGGAAAATATCGAGTTTGACTTTTTACTTCAAGCCCAGCCAAGCAGCAGGAAGGGGGCAGTTGTGGAAATGCACTATTGCAGCAGTGCCTGAGAAGGGCACATTACAGGAATTAAGGGAGTGGGGCACATGGGTGGGGTGTGGGCAGAGTCATGGTGGTGCTGGAGCAGAGCCGGGGGGCAAGAGACAGGGTGGGGTCTTGTTAAAAATTTGGCAACACATCAATGAACATGTACTATTGATGGGTTAAAGGCTGGGACAGAGTAGGGGGGTCTAACTGCTACACTGAGAGAAACTAATATGATAGAAGATGAGGTGGGGGGGTGAAAACCCTGGCAGGACAGTAGATCATGGGGTTAGGTAGAGATAACTATTTGGGCAGAGTGCATGGACTATTAGTCTTTATCCTGCCAACAAACAATGTCTCTGTTCCTATGACTGCTTTCATCAGGATCTCTGGGAGGCCAACAGCAACACCTCGGTGGAGTGGAGTGAGCGGCAAAGAACATACCATAAGAGGTTTTTTAAATACCTACCACCTAAAACCCTTCTGAGCTTTGTATGACACAAGCTTTGATGTATGTACTGTTAAAGCAACAATAAAAAGATTAACTGCAAATGGGTATCCTGTGCAAATGCTGCAGCACAGGCATTATATGCCCTGTAAAAGATGTCACAGAAATCAGCCTGTTCGCAGCATTTTGCACCAGCTGTATGCGGTGCCAACAACTCTGCAAACAGCCCTAGTTAGAGGGCACTGTAGTAACTGAGTTTCGAGTTTATAAAGGCATGCATCCAACCAGGTTCTCTTCTACCAGATAGGGCTTAATCCAGAAGATATCTTTTAAGTTGGAAAAATCCACCATGGACCACAGCCCACACATGATGTTCAAGTATAAGTTAAAAGTACACAGTGACTTCCAGAGTTGTAGGTGGTATGCTGGGAGCTTGCTGATATATTAGTTAGGGTTGAGCAGGGATTTCTACGTTAAACCTCAAATTTCGCACTTTACTGACTTCGCAACTGTTGGCCCAGGCCATCCCCAAAAACCTATACTTAGTCAGCATATGGTATACATGTAGAGTTGCCTGATGTGCAGTCCCTCACGTGGACTAATGTGATGTCATGACTTAGCACCTTACGTATGATTTCATGCTTAGTTAGCAATGTTATGTTTAGTTAGGGATTAGTGTAGAATGTACTAGATATATTTTACTTTTATTTCTGCTTATGCTTAGTTATGAGATGTTTTGCCAATGTTTAGATGTGATTCTGCTAACGGAATGCTAGTACAGAATATGACATTTCCAGCCAAAGTGATCCTTGGGTGGCAATGTACTGAGAAAACTAAGAAATCTTGTTTACACATTTGTGGTCTACAGCGCCACCTGCTGCTATAAAAATATAACCATAATTATTAATATAATATCGCCAAAATGTATAATACTATATAATGCCTATGATATATTTGTAATCCTGGAGCGCCTTCTACTGACTAAGTACACACTGTCTGATTCAGCACTTTATAGTGATAACTCTATATTTGTGACTGTACCATTGTTCTAATGATATAACAATAATAGTACATGGAAAGTGCTACACGCAAAGGGAAAGCTTTATAAGAGTAAGCTGCCCACCACACCAACCAATCAGAGTAATGTAGAATATGCTCTTTGTGCATGCATGAGCCCATTATTATGGCAACAGGACTTGATCTTATCTTAGTATAAGTATGATTGTTTACTGTAAACTCACTGAGATTTTATGATGAAACACTTTGAGGTGGAGAGATTCTGGGCTCCCAGTAATGCATAATTTGTACTTACTGTCCTTACGTATGAGCTTCTAAGAAATAAACCTTTTGTTTGCTACGCTGTTTTATGTTTGTATATTTGTCCATCTGGTCCCGTACCAGCAGGATTTCTAGGAATTAGAATCTAACACAACTCTTTTCAACAGTTTTGCTCATAGTTTTTCATGTGTGGTCTTGCTGGGTAGCTCTCTCTGACAAGATGCATTCAGGTTGGATGTGCAGATTCCAAGAGCCAGATAGCGAAAAAACGTAAAAAGATTTCAGTTTTTTTTCTCACTGCTTTGCGCACAGATGGATTGGAATTTTGGTCTGCGATTTTCAGGGTGGAAAGGGCTTGCCCCATAGATGTGCCTTTCGCTGGTTTGATGAAAAAATATTAATCCGTTCCAAATTTATTAAATTTCAAAATGTCAGTTTCTGAGCATGCTCAGTACAGTCTTTTGGATAGAGTTTAGGAACAAAAAACGGAATTTGGTCATAATAAAAAGGATCCTTTTTCATTTGGGGTCAATCCTTTTTCATTTGCCACCATCTCATTTTCGATTTTCTGTGAAAAAGAAAATTTCAAAACCCACAAAAATGACATCCTTTAGAGAGAGACCAAGACATGTATCTTGCTCATCAGGACTTCATTAAGTGGATTCTGCAGCCAACTATAGGAAAAGTGCTCCTTTTAAAATGCTTTTTCGTGACTCGCTTCCCCTTTTTCCATATCGGCTTTTTTGTTCAAACAAAAAAGGATCCCATCAAACGGAAAAAGATTTTGGACTTTTTTTTTCTTTCTTCTTTTTCATTTAAACAAACAAGGATCCCTTCCTATTCCGTTCAAATGGAAAAGATTTTGGACTTAGGTTTTCTGATATTTTTTTTCATTTGAAAGAATCCTTTTTGGTTTCGTTTTTTCATTTGATATGGGAAAGTATTTCTACAAACAAAAGAAGGATTTTGCTCAGGTCCCCGTAATTATTCCCATATTGTTTAATTTATCCCTGGTGTCTAGTGCCCCCCCCCCTTTCCAATCATGACCCCTGTGATTTTTTTTTTCCTGGTGTCTAGTGGCCCTCAGACCCATCCTCTGATCACCGTCCCCAAAATTTTAAAATTTTTTCTATGATGTCTAGTGGCATCCCCACCATCCAATCGCCACGGCCGTAGCTGTGTTCTTTTTCCCTGGTGTCTAGTTGCACCCCTCCACCCTCTGATTTTATCCCTGGTACCTAGTGGCACCCCACACACTCTGATTGATGTCCCCATAGTTATAAAATATTTCCCTGGTGTCTAGTGGCACCCCTCACCCTCCAATTGTCATCCGTGTAGTTGTAGGATTTATCCCTGGTGTCTAGTAGTACCCCCACCCTCCATTCGCTGTTCCCATAACTGTAGTAAGTATCTCTGGTGTCTAGTGGTGCACCCACCCTCCATTCACTGTCCCTGTAATTGTAATATTTATCCCTGGTATCTAGTAACACCCCACACCCTCTGATCACCAACCCCGTAATGATATTATTGTCCCTGGTATCTAGTGGCACCCCACCCCCACCCTCTGATTGCTATCCCTGTAATGATATTATTTGCCCTGGTGTCTAGTGGCACCCCCCCACCCTCCAATTGACATCCCTGTAAGTTGTGTATTTTTCCCCAGTATCTAGTGGCACCCCTCCACCCTCTGATTTTATCCCTGGTATCTAATGGCACCCGCACCCTCTGATCGACATCCACGTAGTTATAAAATATTTCCCTGGTGTCTAGTGGCACCCCTCACCCTCCGATTGCTATCCCTGTAATTGTAGGATTTATCCCTGGTGTCTAGTGGCACCACCACACTCTGATCACCAATCCCATAATGATATTATTTACCCTGGTGTGTAGAGGTGCCCCCCCCCACTCTCCGACTGTCATTCCCATAATGATATTATTTTCACTGGTGTCTAGTGGCATCCCCCACCCTCTGATCACCATTCCCATAAGCATAAAAGCATTTCCCTGGTGTCTAGTGGCACTCCCCACTTCCGTTCACTGCTAGGACTGAAATAAAGAAAATCATCTCTCGATGTCTTTTTTTTTTATGTTGTTGTTTAACCTGTAACAAAAGAAAAAAAGGAAAAAAAGGTCCACCGCTGATCTGACCCCCCTCCCCAACCTCCCACTGAGCACCCACCACCCCGCACCCCCCACCCCCACACATCTGAACAGGTCCCAGTGTGAAGAACTACTCCCCAACTGAAGACATGTCTTGCTTAAGGTAAGTGTGATTTAATGTATTTCAATGGGTTTTTCAACTCTGGTGCATAACTTTGCCATTTTTGTATATTTTGGCACCAAATTTTTAACATATCCTTTTTGAGACCCCACCTTATCAAAAATGTCAGTGGAATCAGGGACTCTCTGAGGGGGATAGTTAGAGTTTCAAAATCGATTTAAAAAATGTATGATTTATTAATATTGCAAATAAATGGATCACAAACATTTAGCTTTCATTTAGCAGTCTCCTAAAGACTCCCCTCGGCTTCCTCTGACTCACTGCACTTACTTAGCTCCCTTATTGCACCTTATTTTAAGCAGGAATTCCTCTTATTGGGAGATATGAATTGGGATATGATGCAATCAAATACTGAAATGAGCAATTATTCTGCAGCACAGAATTTGACTCAATTAATTAACAAACCTACCAGACCTCATAAGTCTTGTCAAGATAAGGATACCTTACTGGATCTAATTTTGACAACAATGACACATAATTATGTTTCATCAACTTTTGATCCTTAAGCCGGCCTGTCGGCTACCACTCGAGATGCCAGCGACCCGGGTTCAGAAATGGATTTGGGTCGCTGGAGGGCCGGCCGGGTGGAGGAGCTTAAGTGTCCACAGGACTGCTCACCTCCTCCGGGGTGCCTGACTTAGCACATGACTGACCTCTGGTGGAGGCCAGTGGCAAGGCATGGCTTAGCCCTGAACAAAGGGGAGGGTTGTGACGGATGCCGGCGTACGTGCCTAGGCATCATGTGCATGTCATGTCCTTGGGGGGAGGGGAGACAAGAAAAAAAAATGCCATCCTGGCGTGGCACCAACAAGGGGGAACCATCCTTGCGATCACCAGCTAGCCGCAAGAGGAGACCCCGATGAAATTTCAAGGTGCAGGGGCGGGGAATCCACGGCAGGATGGGGGGTCTTCTGTGGCAGCCCGAGGGATGGTTAGTCGGGCGACAGTAGGGGTAAAACAGAAATAATAAAAAAATTAAAAACTTTTGATCCTGATGTTAGTGATCATTGTTACATAGCTTGCATAACATATAACATGAAATGAACTTTGGCTGTGCATATATCTATCACATGTAATGTTAAGGCTTTTTGTGATCAGGCATTTTTGCAAAACCTTAATAACATTACATGGTCTCTAATGTATAGCTGCCCTAATATTGTTACAGCATGGCAGATTTTTTTAAGTCTTCTCTTTTAGGTATTATTGATAAACATGTACCAATGGTATGTAAAAGGCAGAATAGTAATCCAACGTTCAAATCCTACTTATCATTTGAAAAAAATAATAAAGGAAAAAGAACAAATCCAGCACAAAGCAAGACATATTAAATTAGAGTGTGACAAATTGGCATATAAATAAATTAGAAATCAATGTACTAGGGAGATAAGAAAGGCAACATCTGAATACTACATGGAACAGTTTGTAGCATTCTCCAAGAACCCAAGAAAACCTTGGAATGGAATTAAATCATTACAAGGGAAAACTATAATAAACAGTTTAATGGAATGTTAATACAAGACCCAGAAGAACAAGCTATTGCATCAATAACCTTTTTTTTATGAAGCTAGTCAATCTTTTGAAAAGGAATTCCCAAATATGCTCCCAGGCACCCTGGACACTGATTTTCAAGCTTTTGGAGATGGGCCTTTGTTTGTATTTAAGGAGGCTGAAGCAGGGGATGTTTTTAAGGAACTGAATAAAATTGACGTTAAAAAAGGAGGAGGCCACGATAATATTGACCTTATTATTTTTTTTACAAAATATCAGCAAACATTTTGGCACCCCATATAACAGACCTCTATAATTTGTCCATACATGATTTGTAAATGTCAGTTGCCATTCATCTGTATCCCCCTCCCCCGGGTCGTGCCTGAAAATAGGCAGGATTTGTCTAGTGCACTTACCCGGTCAACAAAAACTAAATAAATAAATTTACCAACAGATTGCAAAACCTTCTACAAATATTGGCAATCTTTAAAGGGGGAAATGTGACTGATCCAGGATGCTATTGACCAATCTCTATTTTTCCTCCCATAATAAAGATTTTAGAAAAAATAATCTATAGGCAATTAATATCTTATTTGACAAAATGTAACATTCTGTCTGCACAACAATCAGGTTTCAGAAAAGGACATAATACCACACATGTAGTATCCAAGGTAAGAGACAACATTTTTACTTCATTTAAGTCAATGTATACCTGGTGTTTTTTTTAGATTTATCAAAAGCATTTGATACCATAGACCATATAATTGTGCTGAACAGATTACAGAAAATAGGAAGGAGTTTTTCTGTTCTCTTATGGTTTAATTCTTGTCATTTTACCAGAATTACTAAACTCAAATAATATCAAATCTAATATGTTAGTTCCTATACATCACATTGCTCTGCTTTAAAAAAAATGCATTTATATGCAGATGACACCATTTTGTACACTAGTCACAAAAACATAGACACTGCAGTGAATAATATAGGTCCATAGGTTAGGTTCATAGGTGAATACAAAGCGCAGAAGACATTTCTGTCCATACGGCTTGCCATTATGCTACTAATACCGCAAAATGTTGTTTCTAAGCAGGTATGCATCTAGGTTAGTATTAAACATTTGCATATTACTGCTGGTTACAACCACTATTGGTAGTTTGTCCCAGATAGGTACCACCCTTGCAACCAGTGTTTCCTCTTTGTAGTCTTATATCTAACCCTAGTCAGCTGTAATGGATGCGCTCTGGTCTGATATTGCTTTTCTCATAGCCTGAGTCCTAGCATTTTCCCTAGACTTGGGTCTGTAAGGGCCTTAAAAACCAGGCACATATCTCTGTGCATTCTGTAATATTCTAATGTGTACATCCCTAGTTCTTTCAACCTGTCTTGATAATTCATACCCTGCACTTCTCTGATCATAAGGGTGGCCCTTCTCTGAATCCTCTCCAACGCCGCTATCTCCCTCCTATAGCCAGGAGACCAGAACTGGGCACAATACTCCACATGTGGCCGCACCAACGACCCATACAAGGGCATCACAACTTCTCTTGTCTACTTTTAATGTGTCTATTAATATAGCTCAAAATGTTGCCTCCTTTTTTAACAACCTGGCTACAATGCAGATTAAATTTAAGATCATTGGAGATTCTGATTCACAGGTCCCTTTCATCTCCCACTTTTTTAAGCGAATACCCATTCAGATTATAAGTAGCCACCCTGTTGTTTCTGCCAAAATGCATAACCATGCATTTATCTAAGTTAAATGTCAACCCTGAATCATGAGCCCAGCCTTGTAGCCTGGTCAAGGCTTCCTACAATCCAGCAATATCCAGATTGCTGTTTACCGTAGTACCAATTCGGGTGTCATCAGCAAATTTAGCCTCCCACACTCCTCCTCCTCCACCAGTCACAGAATGGATATACACATTAAAAAGACAGGGTCCCAATACAGACCCCTGCAGGACCCCGCTCATCACCTCCGACTATCCCGAAGAGCAGCCCCTGATCGTAGCTCTCTGTTTCCTATCCTGCCGCCAGGAACTAATCCAGCGTGTGATGTTGCCCTGGATACCATGATCTATAAGAGCATCCACTAGTGGCACTCTGTCAAAGGCCTTGGAGAAGTCCAGAAAGATGATATAAACTGGATAACCTTCATCCAAGGCTTTACTAACATTTTCATAAAAACCTAAGGGTTAGCCTGACATGATCTGCCATGCTTGAAACCATGTTGCGCATCGTCAATATCACCTCTCAGTTGCACGTCTTGATCTATATGGTCCTTGATAACCCCTTCAAGTACTTTACCAATTACTGAAGTCAGGCTTATAGGTCGATAGTTACCAACCTCATGCTTGGCTCCCTTCTTGAAGATAGGGACCGCGTTTGCCTGTTTCCATGCATCCACCACCACTCCCTGATCCAGTGATGCCTGGAATAGGTAGGTCAAGTGTTCGGCCAATAATTCAGCTATTTCAATGACTACTTTTGGATGGATTCCATCAGGTCCCAGAAATTTACCTGGATCCAAGTTAAGCAATCTTTTTTTGATGTTCTCTACTGTAAGTCTGGGCATTCTATGGTTGTTATCAAGATGTTGTTTGGTCTCATTAGTTTTGATATTATATACCGATGAAAAATAACTATTACACTTTTCAGCCATGAGTATGTTATCCTACAATAAGTTACCATCTGCATCCCTTAGTGGGCCTATACTTTGTGGCCCCCTTTTTGTACTATTGATATAGCTATAGAAGGTTTTGTAGTCATCCATCCACAGCATGACTTTCACAATGTTCAATTAGCACTGATAGATTTGAGGTTATTACTAAATGTTAAAAAAAAACACAATGGATGATCTTTTCAAGAAAGGTTGTAGATGTATCCAATACAAAAATATTTTCTAACAATGGAATTGAAATTTCTCAAACTTCCAGTTATAAATACTTGGGCATGGTTCTGATGCTCATTAGACATTTAAATGCCGCATTGGACATATTTCATTTAAATTAAGGCATATCTTGGGATTTCTCTATAAAAATAAATCACACTTCCAGTTTTCCGTTAAGGAAATTACTAGTTAACACTCTGTTTTTATCAGTAATAGATTATGGTGATTGCATCTATAAAAACACCACTAAAACCTTAAGTATCTTTGATCCCCTTTATCACTCTGCATTGAGATTTGCTACAGCACTCCCATGGAACACTAATAATTGCTTTCTGTATTTAACTGCTGGGTGGGATTCCTTACATAACAGAAGATTGCAACACTGGTATTTATTTACCTATAACTCTGTTGTAGGCAAACATCCCGTGTTTCTGTTGAACACTGTAAACCTTAGGCAAAATGATAAATATAAATTAAGATCCAATGGGTTACCAACATTTGATGCACCTAGGACACGCCTAAAAGTAGGTGGCTATACACTATCTGTCTCTGTGTCGCAGAGTTGGGAATATCTGAAGAAGAACTTGCAATATTGTCAATTTCATGTTTTTAAACACTTGTAACCAACTAATCTCTGCATGCCATGTACATGTTACAGTTGATTCCCAGTTCAAATAATGATTAATACCTGATATAGGATAATACTGTCTTTTTTAAATATGTTTGCATATGTATTTTTGTAACTATGTTTGTATATGTATTTCTGTAACTGGTTGCAATTGTAAACGAGAGTTTCTCTCAATCTGCCTACCAATAAATCTGAATCTGAATTATGCAAATCTGGCCTGAAAGGCGATTTCGTAGTTGCTCGGCCAAATCGCCTTTCAGGTGGGATCTGAAAACTTTCACTGCCCTTGTTCATGAGGTGGGATCATAAAAAGGGTATGTTGAAAATGTTGGGTCAAAATATATAAAAATTACAGTTATGCACATCTGTTGAAATTTTGCTGCACTCACTCTTAACTTCGGCAATTTTAAATATTCTGACCCTAAATTTTCAACATAGCCATTTTTTTCACACCACCTCATGCAAGTGACAGCTGTTATTTTTCTAATCATGACCAAACTATCTTTTCATGCCTGAGGCATGGAATTATGTTGCAGTGGAGCGGAATCACGTTTGGGCAGGGATTTGAATATTTCCAATACCAGGTTCATGAGATGGGGTAATAAGAAAGGTATGTTGAAAATATAGGATCAAAATATGTTAAAATGGCAAAGTAATGTGCATTCCTTGAAATTTAGCTATGCTCACTCGTAACTTTCATAATTTTAAATATCTTCACCCTGCGTTCTTAAAGTCATTTCTTTACACTACCTCATGAATGTGACAGCCTTCATTTTTCAAATCTTGGCCAAAACGTCTTTTTGAATGACACTGCAGTGGTGTGGAATGACGTTTTGGTGGGGATTTGAACATTTTCAGGACCGGGTTCATGGGGTGGGGTAATAAGAAGGCTATGCTCCGGGCCCTGTGCTTCCACATCAACATACATATATGCATCTATAGAGGGATGGGACACAGATAAATAAGGATACAATTATACTATCTCAAAATGTAAGGAAATTCATAGAAACATAGAAACATAGAAGTTGACGGCAGATAAGGACCGCAAGGCCCATCCAGTCTGCCCATTTCTTTTTCTACCTTATAAATGTGCCATCGGCCTTTGCTCTGTCAGTGACCTATCTATTCATAGTCATTTGTATTGCTCCTTATGCCTATCCCATGCCTGTTTGAAGCCCTGCACTGTATTCATAGCCACCACTTCTTGTGGTAAGCCATTCCATGCATCTACCACCTTTCTGTGAAAAAGAATTTCCTCACATTTCCTTAATCGGCCTCCTCTAATCTCATGCTGTGTCCTCTTGTCCTGCTATTTTTCTTATATTTAAACATGTTAGACTCTTTCACCTTGTTTATGCCCTTAAGGTGTTTAAATGTCTCGATCATATATCACCTTTCTCCCTCCTTTGCTCAAGGGTATACATATTGAGTCCGCTAATCTGTCCTCATATGTCTTCTGATGCAGTCCCTGCACCATTTTGGTTGCCCTTCTCTGGACTGCCTCAATTTGGTTAATGTCCTTGTGAAGGTGTGGCCTCCAATACTGCACCAGTACTCCAGATGGGGCCTAACCAATGTCTTGTACAGAGGGATTATTACCTCCCTCTACGACTTCAGATACCCCTACTAATACACCCTAACACCCCTAGCCTTACCTACTGCTTTAGAGGTCTGCTTGATGATTTTAGGTCATCGTGATGATGATGCCCAAGTCTCTTTCTTCCTTTGTGACTGCTAGCAACTCCTCCCAGCCTATAAGTGGCTTCAGGTTTCTCTTCCCTATGTGCATGATTTTGCACTTCTTTGCATTAAATCCCAGTTGCCACTCTTCTGACCATTCTGCTAGTTTATCCAGATCTCTTCTCATTCTGCCCACCCCATCTGGATCATCTACTCTGTTGCAGATCTTGGTGTCATCTGCAAACAGACAAGCCTTACCCTCTAGTCCATCTGCGAGGTCACTAATGAAGATGTTGAATAGGACTGGCCCCAGGACTGATCCCTGAGGTACCCCACTTGTGACTTGCATCTCTTCTGACTGTATACCATTTACCACCACTCTCTGTTTTCTGCCAGTCAACCAGTTTGCCACCCAGTTGACCAACTTCTGACCCACCCCGAGCCTACCTAGCTTATTTATCAATCTTCTATGTGGAACAGTGTCAAAAGCTTTGCTGAAGTCAAGGTAGGCGACATCAACTGCTCCCCTTGGTCCACCACCTGGTTACCCAGTCAAAGAAATCTATGAGATTAGTTTGACAGGACCTTCCTTTGTAAACCCATGCTGTCTTGGATCCTGTGCCCCTATGGATTCCAGGTGTTGCACTATCCTTTCCTTAAGGAGTGCCTCCATAATCTTGCCCACTACTGAGGTAAGACTGACCGGTCTGTAGTTCCCCGCCTCCTCCCTGCTACCACTCTTGTGGATGGGATCACATGAGCCCTTCTCCAGTCTTCTGGGACCTCTCCTGTGCTCAGAGACTCACTAAACAATTCTGCTAATGGCTCTGCTAGTTCCTCCTTTAGCTCCTAAGTACCCTGGGATGTATGCCATCAGGTCCCATTGCCTTATCCACCCTGAGCTTAGCAAGCTCTTGTAGGACCTTTCTTTTGTGAAGGAGTAGTGCTCACCTCCCCCTGTGTCCATGATGCTGAGCTGTGGGCCCTGCCCTACCTTCTCTTCAGTAAATACTGAGCAAAAGTATCTATTTAGGATAGATGCCTTTACAGGGTCCTCCTCCTCACATGCTCCCTTTTCTCCATTAAGCGTAATACCCCTCTGGACTTTCTCCTTTCACTAATGTATCTATAGAAAGTCTTGTCACCTTCTTTTACTGTTCGTGCTAGTGTTTCCTCAGTTTGGGACTTTGCCTGCCTTACTGCCTTACCTGCTTCCCTTAGGGCAGTTTGGTATGCCTCCTATCTTCATCCCGCTGTGTTCCTTATATTTTCTGAAGGCCAGCCTTTTGGCTCTGACCTTTCTGCTACTGTATTTGAGAACCAAAGTGGTTTCCTTCTTCTTTGCACTTCCTTTTCTGTCTAACACAATGGGATGTTTGCTTCCAAGTATTGTATCCTTAATGCTTGCCCACTTTGCCTGTACCTCCTCACCTGTGTTTCTTTTTGCCAGGGCTAGCTTAACTCTGTTGGCCATCTTATCAAAGTCAGCTCCTCTGAAGTCCCATATTTTTGCCTTGGAATGGGATGATTTAGATGTAGTAGCCAAACTGAACCATACCATGTGATGGTCACTGGCCCCAGGTGACCTTCTACCTGGAGATCTGTGATCCTTCTTTGTTAGTCAGTACTAGATCTAGGATAGCCCTGTCTCTTGTGGGTTGCTGTACCAGTTGTTTGAGGCCCTCCCCTGCAGGGAATCCACTATGAGTCTAGTTCTGGCAGATGTTCCTGCTGGTATTGACCAATCTGTATCTGGCATATTGAAGTCTCCCATTATCAGAACCTCCTTTAGCTGTCATGTTTTGTATATCTTCTAACAGTAATGTGTCTATGTCCTCCCTCTGGTCTGGGGGCCTGTAGACAACCCCAGTTCTTATGGCTGTCCCATTTCCTGTTTCCAGGGTGACCCACAGTTCTTCTGGCTCCTTATGTGTATTCTGAATTTCTGTAGCTTTGATATTTTCATTAACATACAGGGCCACTCCTCCCCCCCTTTTTGCACCTCGGTCTCTTCTGAACAATACATAGCTAGGTACTGAAGTCTCCCAAGTGTGGTTACTGATAAACCACGTCTCACTAATTGCTACTATGTCCAGTTTAGCCTCTGACATTATTGCCTGCAGGTCTGGGATCTTATTTCCCAGGCTGTGAGCATTTGTGTACATGATTTTCCATTGGCCAGATTTTGGTGTGTTAGTTGTTGGGTGAAGTTTGGCATTACCCTGTGCATAGTATGGGAGACAAACCTTTTTCTTACCTGGTGATGCAAAATGAGCGGCAAACACGCTGAATTCCTGTTTGACCACTAGCTGAGGGGAGGGTGTTCGGACGTGTGGGTGCTGCACCTCTCCCCATTTGCTAGTTTAAATATTCTGCAAAGACGCAAACTTCTGCCCCAATGCACTGACTCCTCTTTAGTCAGATGCAGTCCATCAAATTTAAAGAACTTTCGCTCCCAGAACTGTTGCCAGTTCCTACAAATCTGTGTCCTTTTCCTGGCACCAGTCCTGAGCCACGTGTTTAGCTCTCCCTATCTCCCTTCTTCTGACCTTCCGTCCATCTGCTCCCTTCTCCCAGACTGGCAGGATCTCAGAGAAGGAGATGCCGGACTAAATAGATGATAGTTTGTCACCCAGCCTAGTCAGGTGTTCCTTGGTTCCACAACTGACCGCTGGCGAGATCATTAGTCCCTATGTGTACTAGGACATCAATGTTTTCTCCTGCTTTGTGAACAATTTTAGAATGCGGTCAGTGTCTCTCCATGCTGATGTACCTGAGACATCTGACCATCACCCCTGGCTGGAGATGGGTATCAACTCCCCGAATCATGGAGTCTCCTATGATCAGAAGTTTTTTGGATTTCCTTTGTGCTTGTTTAGTTTTGGTTCCTGATTTGGGTGAGTATTGTTGTGCTAGCTCCTGTGCCGCAGTGTCCTGCTCTGCAGTGTCTTCTGCCTCTTTATTTGATTTCAGAGATAGAGGCAGATACCTGTTTGTAGTGTTTATATGGTTTTTGGAGGTAATGTGTTGAGAGCAGAGAGTGATGGGGCACCTGATTTGCTCCTCCTAACCACCTGCCAACCTCCTGGACCAACTACCCTCTCGGGTCGAGGTTTTTCTGTTGGATGCTGGGGAAATGGCGGTGGTTCTTATAATGTATTTCCTCTTCAATATGAAATTTGAGCGTGCAATCTCTGCCCATGCTGCCCGGAGCTGAGACCTAAGATCTCCAAAGGCCCAGCATGTAGGACAAGTGTCCTAAATCCTGTAAGACTGTCCTTCTGAAAATTGTTCCACAGTACCTGCAGTTAATGAAATCCATTCCAAATAAGTTGCTGGGTTTGTAACCTAGTCAGAGTAATTAGAAGGAAAAAAAATGCAAGTAATGGTTTAATGTGCTTTTGTTTAACTTGTTATAACAAGTTAAATTACTAGTGCCCTGTAAATGAGATCACCTTGTGGAGGCCCCACTGATCCGCCCTTCCTGCTCTGCCACAGGAAATGTCACAACTGTGGTACCTATAGAAAAGGAGGTAGCGTGGGGTGGTTGGGGATGGGGGTTGGTGGCTGGGTCCGTCCCCTGCCTAAAAAGAAGAACCACGGACGAAATTCATTGAAAAAAAACTTCATTAATGCAGTAGTTAGGGTAAAAGCAACAAAAGTAGGGAAATGTGGTATTAAGGTTTCCAACCTTAATAATCCACCCCCACCCTGCAGGCAGCAAACAAGAAAACACATTATGGTTTCACCTCTCTAGTCTCTTCGCAAATCAGGCATGTGGCGTGCCTTGGAGTTGCAACCCTAACACCCACCCCCATTCTCATATGCTGTACCCATCTCAGCTTATTTACTGATGGAATAGGGTGAGCACTGACAACCCCAAGGCACACCACACGCTTGATTTGCGAAGAGGCAAGAGAGGTGAAACCGTAATGGTTTATCCTGTTGCTGCCTGCAGGGTGGGGTGTTAGGGTTGGAAACCCTAATGCCACATTTCCCTACTTTTGTTGCTTTAACCCTAACTAGTGCATTAACAACGTTTTTGCAATGAATATAGATATAGACATAGATATAGATATAGTTCAAGTTCATTTCACCAGGAAGACTCCGTTGAGCAAGCTCATTTTCAAGGAGGTCCTGCTAAGGACAAGATAATACAAACAAGTTACAAGGCAACATAGCATGGACAAAAGCATGGTTCAGGAACGCACAAACTTACAATTAAAGAGAAACTACATAAATAAAACTGAGCAGTGGCATAGAAATAACAGTTATAACAGGTCTACTGTTCTAAAAAAAGATTAGATCCATTTGGAGGGGCAACAAGAGCTAACTGCTGGGTAAAAGTGGCATAGTGTAAAATGACATGCTAACTAGTATGACAGTGGCAGACCTCTTTATAGCATTTTCTAATCAAGGGTTTGAGTATATTGAGGGAGACTAAATCAGAGGAACTAAAGGGGGATTTGCAGTTTGTTCCAGGCAGAGGGAATGGCATAGCTGATGGCAGCTTTACAAAAACGGGTACAAAACTTTGGTACATTTAGCAAAATAACAGTACTTTTCCTGAGCGAGTAACAACTATGGGAGTGATGATATAAGGACGAGATGTACGGGGAGTTTACTCAGTAACATTTTATATGCCCATGTGCAACTACAAATCATCCTCCTGGTGGAGAGGGATGACCAGCCCACAGCAGAATAAAGGGCACAATGGTGGGTTCTGGATGGGGCATTCAGTATAAAACGAGGGCATGGTGGAACAGAACATCCAATGTATGCAGTTTAGAGGCTGTACAGACATGTCTGCATAGTCAAGAAGGGGAAGGAAGGTAGCTTGGACTAGCCTCTTCCTTATGTCACTGGGGAAAAGGGATTTGTTCCTATAGAAGAAACCCAGTCTGGTTTTTAACTTTTTGGAGAGGGCTTCAATGTGAGCAGCAAAGGATAAGTTGTCTAGCCAGATTCCTAGATATCTGAATTTGTCTACTACCTCTAGGAAATCTCCTAGTAAAGTTGTAATCCATGCATCAGGGCCAAGATTTAACAGAGAGGTTGAGGACTTTGTGGGTAAGGAAAAACATTGCCTTTGTTTTTTTGGCGTTAAACAGGAGTTTAGATTTTAAAAGGCTGAGTTGTAGTTGATTAAAGTCTGATTGTAATTCGGTACAAACATCTGATAGGGAAGGGTTTGATAGGTAAAGGACAGTGTTGTCTGTGAAGAAATGTAGTTTGGCTTTATGTATATTGTCGCTTACAGTGCTGATGCAGATCGAGAATAAAAGATTGCCTAAGACAGATCCCTTCGGAACACCTCTCACGAGTGGTAGAGGGAAGGATAGGAGTCTGTCACCTCTGATACACTGAAATCTTCCTGAGAAGCAGCTAGAAAACCAGTTTACAGCGGGGTTGCTTAGGCCATGTTCTTTGAGTTTAACCAGTACAAGGTCGTCATCCACCATATCAAAGGCTTTGCTTAAGTCAAGAAAGATGGCTCTGGTTGAGTATTTGTGGTCTAGGGAGGTGACCCAGTCATTTCTCACCTTTGCAAGGGCAGAAACCGTATGATGATTTAGTCTAAAATCAGACTGCAGCGGGTTAAACAGGTTCGAGTTTTCGAGACAATCTCTTAGTTGGGTGTTGACTAATTTCTCCAGAAGTTTGGAGAGGACAGGCAGGATGGAAATGGGCCTTTAGTTATTTAGGTCACATGGGTCACCAGATTTGAACAGGGGCAGTATATGAGCTGTTTTCCATAAGGAGAGGACTATACTTGAAGCAATCTACATATTAAATAAATGGATTATAGGAGCGGTTAAAAATAATGGCCTAATTTTAGGAATACAGGATCTATTCCATCAGTGCCTGCAGTCTTTTTAGTATCAAGTTTTATGAGCAGGTCCTCTACCTGTTTGAAAGTTATAGGGGAGAGGCAGAAGGAGCCCTAGTTTTGAGGGTCCACAGAAATGGCCTTTGAATCAAGACAACTCAAAAATGTTGCAGCCAGAGAGGAGACAAAGGCTAAACCTGCTGTCGCAAAGTGTGAATTTAATTTTTCTAATGTTGTGCATTGGTCAGAGGTAGTGGAGCCTTGGGAGTTTATTTTAGTTGGAATTGATGGAGGGACTCCCATGGCCTTCAACTGATTTGATGATTCACCAGATCTCTAGCAGGATTACCCTTTGCACTTTCAAGAGCATTTACATAATAATTAGCTTTGGCGGTTCTGATACGTTTAGAACTGGCATTATGAGATGCTCGGAATACCATCCAGTCTAATGAATCTTTAGTGTGTCAAGCTGTGGCCCAGAGTTTGTCCCGCAGGGTTAGAGCTTTTTTTTAATTTGCCAGTGAACCAGGGACAAGTAGTTGTTTTAACTCTGCATTTTATTAAAGGTGCGTGGGTAATTAAGTTTAAAAGGATTGTGTTAAAGATAGCAACTGCCTTATCGATTGAAGATGCTAGATAAAAGCTTTGCCAATTTGTGTTCTGTAGATCAATTAGGTAATTCTCTAATCTGAATTTCTGGAAGCTTCATTTTATAATGAATTTAGAGCAAGAGATATGTTTTTCTAGCCCTCTTGCACATACAACAATGTTGTGGTCACTTATGCTGTTGTGAAATACAGCTGTGTGAGTAATTTTATGGGGCCTATTTGTAAGGATAAGGTCTAGTAGGAGACTTTTGGTATGATTTTTGTGTTGAGTCTAGTGGATTCTGAAATTAACTGGGAAATGCCTAGGTCATCACACATTTCTTTTAGGCTGTTAGATCTAGGGTTAAGCCAGTCTAGTTTGAGCTCACCAAGGATAATTGACTCACTGGAGTTGGAATCGATAAAATTATGGAGTGTCGACAGTAGCTCTAAGCCCTTGTTGGCGGCCTGTAGCTGCCAATTATAATAAGTGCTTCAGCTGAGGATAGCAAAGTTTTACGGCTAAGTATTCAAATTCTCTGGGCTTGGTAACAGCGAGCAGTATGACGGCTGAAAACTTTGTGTTTGCATAGATGACCACTCCCCTTCCCCTTGTAGGTCTGTCAAGACAGAAAGTATTAAAAGATAGCAGTGCTTTTTATAGATATACATAGATATCTAGAGACAGATCTCTACCACCTATGACTCTTAAGGTGTCTGTTCTCTATATAAAAGTGAACACTGAGAAGTTTGAGAAGAGTATGACATGAAAAATAGAGAGAAGCAGTGAAGACTCCAGCTCAGATGAGCAAGATGAAAATGGAACTATTAAAGTAGGTACCCAGCTGTGGGGTTCACCTCACCATTGGTAGTTGAGTTTAATTCACATCTCAGCTGACATATGATACTAAGAAACCCCTTTTGAAAATCATGGAGTGCGAAAAAAAGTAAGAAAGTAAAAACCTACAGAACTGCAGGATCTTCTGAGCAGCTTTGGGGTGTGAGAGAAAAGAGAATGCACTGGAGGCTGTTGATTTTCTGATATGAGCCACATACCAGTAGCTGTACTAGAAAATGTAGGAACTAATAAGAAATGTGATTCAAACTGATGAATGGGCAGTGGTAGAGCTTGCGTTCTCTTGATTTGCTTATTCACTGGAAGAGGTGTGTCCCTCCCTATCAGCAAGCTCCCCACGTCACCTATGCCTTGCTAAATGTCTGTTTTCTATATAAACATCAAAACTGGGGAGTCGACCTGCCAGCATGCAAGTAATACTACCCTGCTCGTGATGCTGGCTATCCGAGTCTGGAAATGAGCCTGGATTGTGGGGGTCAGCTGTGGAGGGGCAGTAGCGTAGCAAATTCCTAGAGGGCCTGGGTGCAAGGGTATGTTATAGGGCCCCCCTGGTTTTGAATAAACATTAAAATTATGATTTGGGCCCCTCAAACCTCATGGGCCCGGGTGCGACTGCACCCTTGTAGCTACGCCTGGGGGATTAAGAATCTCAGAGGATGCCTCCACCACTGGGGAGGGTGGATTGTTGTCCTCACTGTTACAGTGTCACCTGAGTGATCATAGGTGGCTGTGCTGCTGAATGTACAATGGGGAGTCTCAGGCTGTGGACCGAAGCTAAGCACGCAAAAGTGTGTGCATGCACATTAGTCCCCCTCGAGTGCTGGCATCTTCTGAGGTTTGGGAGTAACACAGGAAATACCCCAGGTGAGCAGAATGACTCCCCACTCACATCACAGGCTCTGCACTGACGACTGTGGTACCTTTCCCTCCAGAAGATGGCTGAGCTGTCTCATGTTGTCTAGTCTACCATGATCCCAATGAAACAGCCCCACCGTGGTGTGTGTGTGTGCGGGGGGGGGTTAAGTGACAGGGGGACATGAAGGAGGGAGATACATTGGTTGGGTTCAGTTTCAGAATGTATTTTATTACAATTTTATCAGTACTTATTGGATTATTTTAATTTATTTTATTTTAAACCTGTGTTTTAATATTGGGCTACATTTATTATGAATTTCTATTTTATTTCTGAATTGCCTTTTTATCTGATCTTGTACAGCACCCTGAGCCCCAGGGAATGGGTGCTCAATAAATAATGTTTACATACTTACTAAATGAGGTAAGTCCAAGAGAAGTGGGTGACGAAGTTGGGGGAAGAGGCGGATGGAAGGGGGCCAGCTAGAGAGAAGGGGGCTAAAACATTTTTTTTTTTAAAGTGAACAAAGCTGGCCTGGTGGCGCAGAGGGCTGAGGTGCTGTACAGCACTTACCTCATGCCACGCTGGCAATTAAGGTTTGGAAACGAGTTTGGATCACTGGGGGTTGGGCAGGGGGGCCTGGGAGGGGTATAAGTGGTCACATGGCAGCTATCCTCTCCTGGACTGGAGTGCTACGCCTTTCTGACTCTTGGCTGCCACCAGGTGGAGGCCTGGTGGCAGAGCAGACATCCAGGAGGCTAACAGAATGTTCGGAGGTTGGAAGGAGCCATGGTTCAGAAGCACATGTGTGCCTCTACGCTGCCGTACAGATGTGTCAAGCCAGGATGAAGTGCAGAACTGCTGTAGAACATCACAGAATACTGTAATTTACTGCAGGGGCCATTGTAAGTCATTGGCAATTAAGCCCTTTTGTCATGCAGGATTTTGTGACATGTCATTACTGCAAGTTACTGCACTTCATCATGGCTGACATCTGTAGCTCTGGGATACTGGGGAGAAAAACAGAGGAACATGGCAGACCTGAGCTCCGTGAAACCTCACATGAGGCATCGCAGCCCCCCCCCCTCCACTTTGGGGTCCTGGGGGTGAATTCTGGATGGGAGGCATGGGGGAAGTCAGAGGGCAATCCACGGAGGAACCCAGCCCTGGACCAAGAAAGGAGGTAAGGGATGACTGACAATGCCCGCTAAGAGGCTGACTAGCTGCCTGGTCTCACCAAGGAGGGTAAAAACCCATATTAAAAAAAAAAGTGAACACTAGGAAGCTACAGAGGAGTCTCACACAGAACATAGAAAGAAGCATTTAGGATTTGAGCTCATATAAGTGAGCTCAATTTAAAAATGTTAGACAGGGTCCCAGCCATGGAGTTCACCTTGTCATCTGTGTTTGGGCTTAATTCATATATCAGCTTACATCTGATACTAAGAAATCACATTTGAAAATCACTAAGTGAGAAAAATCAGTAAGAAAATAAAAACTTCAGAACTGCAGGTTCTTCTGAGCAGCTATGGGAAGGAGTGCAGTGGATTCTTTTGAGTTTCTGAAATCATGGACATACCATGAGTGACTGTCATCGCTGACCATGTACAACCGTGGTTTATCTGTGATCCTAAGAGGAGGGGTATGCCAAAGCAACTCACAGTTTGGCTCTTCTTTTGGCAGCCAACCATGTTACATCATTACATCCCTATACCAGGCACTTGTACCAACTAACTTTCATTTTCTCTTTAAAATGCTTTGTCTTTTTTTTTTTTACTCTTTTCCCTTCCGGTCACAGGAGTGGTGGCCTCTCTCAGGTGATGTCCCAGTTGTCTCCCGCCCAACCTGAAACCCCCCACCCCTGGGTCCCCTCCTGGAGCTTAGCTGAATACTTTACCGCTGCCTGGTGAGGGACCCTCTGGCTTATCCCCAGGGCAGGGACGCCACTCCTACTAGTACCCTAGACATCTAATTTCATCCAGGCATTGGTGGTATATGGAGGATTGGGATCCAGGTGGACAGGGTCCAGCAGTGAGCGTGGGGCCAGGGCGCGTCGATGCCTACCAGCACTGTGGTGCGTTTCCTTGTTCTGGTTGTTTCCCCCCTGCCAGCCCTCCCCTAGGCAAGCACGAACATGCAATGATGCCCAGTGGAGGAGGTGTGCTCTCTCCCGAGCGTGTTCCTGCCGACATCTGCTGTACTCCACCTCCCCTCTTGCATGCAGACTGTCAGTACTGTACCTCCCATGTTGCCACCAGGAAGTACCCAAGTGCCAAACCCTGCAACCCTTCCTCCACAGGAGAAGGCGAGCTGTCGGTGGACGCTCCAGTCTTCTCCTCCCCCACCGACCCCCAACGGCCCATGCTTGTTCCCGAACATGGGTCGCTGGTGTGATGCGAGGTGTGGCGTCCAGTGCCTCAACCCTCAGCGCCACCGGGATGGCCTCTTTTTTGTTTCTAATATACACTTTATAAATACAATATAAAAGGGACGGAAAAAATCTTGAAAGCTAATTGCCATCTGTTGTCTGGTCTGGCTTCTTCCATCTCCGGCATATTACAAGGATCCGGCTATACTTAGTTCAGAATGACCTAGTGATGATTATCAATGCTTTTGTCACCACACAGTTGGATTACTGTAACCCTGTATATCTAGGGCTAGATGGAGGCTTGATGCATCGACTGCAGCAGCCCGGATGTTGATGGGATCCTCATCGAGGGATCACATTACTCTGGTTCTGCATGCCCTGCACTGGCTGTCTTTGCGCATCACTGTCAACATCGGGTTGTTGACATAAAAGGCCCTACGTGGTCTGGGATCTGACTACTTAAAAAGAGCTCCTGATTCCTTATCAACCACTCTGCCCTCTCCGCTCGAACGAAGCTGGGTTGCTGGTGGTCCCCACGTTGAGGCTCTGGTCATCAGGTGATAGAGAGTTTGAGGTGGTAGCCCCTATTATTTGGAATTCGATCCCTTATCATATTCGCATAGCCAGCTCGGTGGAGGCCTTCAAAGCCTCATTAAAAATGTTTCTAGTTGATTAAGCTTTTAATTTGATCTGATTTGTTCTTAGCGATATCTTGCTATATATTTTATGGTTGTTTTTGTTTAACGTTTTGTAAAGCACTCAGAGTCCTTGATAGACTGAGTACTATATACAATAAAATGTTCCTTGCCTTACCTAATTGGTCCCGAGGGCAGTTTCAGTTGGGATGTTATCTCAGTACAGCACATTCTGAAACTAATCCCAACAAAACACTACATAAAAAGTCTTATTTTATTTTACAGGGTCCAGTTTATAACTGCAACAAGGATGTGTGTTATTCTGGTAAAATCCACTTTCTGGGCGATTGACGCCACAAGGCCCTGTCTTCTGCCTCGCAACATACCCAAGGTGTGATGCTATTTCAGCTTATAACAAGCATTTGTCAATGCTGAATGTTGTCTTGCTGGCATTGGCATTGGTAGTGCAGGAGTTAGAGACATGCATAATAGGAATGGCAGTGAAGTATGGAATTGACAACAACCTCACCCCAGCCTGCAGAGACCGACAGGCACTGAGGTTTGCCTTTGGGTTGTCGGCCATAACGCTCATGCCATTTCACCTCACCCTACCCTGCAAAGTCCGACAAGTGCCGTGTTGTGCCTTGGGGTCATTGGGCCTTACACTCACCCCATTCCATAAGGAAATACATTGAGATGGGTGCAGTATAGGAGAACGGGGTGAACTTTGGGGCCAAAGAGTCCAAGGCACACCTTGATGCCTGTCACTGGCTGCAGGGTGGGGGTGGGGTGGAATGGCGTGAGCATTACAGCCGACTATCCAAAGTCACACCCCTGACACCTGTCAGTCTCTACACGGTGGGACGTAATGGTTAGAAACCCTAACGCCCTGGGTGTTTGTTGGTATTTGCACTCCAAATTTTCGACATGGGATTTTTGTGACCCCACCTCATGAAAGCATTTAGGACCTCCGCTCATGAACAGTGGCACTGTGATTTTGTTAATCTGTCCCGAACTTTGATTTCCCACAGCGACCACGCCATTCTGCACCAGATGTGCGAAAACACATTTCGGTCAGGATATGAAAAATGACAGCTGTACTATTCATAAGGAGGTGTGAACAAATGGCAATGTTGAAAATCTGGAGTGAAAATATTAGAAATTCTTGCAGTTACGAGCGTGCGTGGAAACTGCGCAACGGATGCTCGTAACACAGTCATTTTGTGGAATTTTTTCACCAAATGTTCAACACAGGCATTTTGGGACCTCCGCTCATGAACAGTGTCACTGTGATTTTCTTAATCTGTCATTAACGTTGCTTTTCCGCAGCGACCGCGCCATTGTGCGTCAGATGTGCGAAAAATACAGGTTACTCACCTGTAACAAGAGTTCTAGGAATGGTATATGTTGTTCATCCACACTGTCCGGCAGGTTCCTTGCTGCATTAAATCTTGCCAGAAGGTCTTCAAGCTGGCTCTTCCCACCCACCCGGGTGGTAAAACTCTTGGCTCCGCCCCATGACGCCAGATCTAGCCCGCTGAAAGCCAGGTTGTGTGTCGAAGCCAGGGAGGTCGGGTGGGTCGTGTGGATGAACAACATATACCATTCCTAGAACTCCTGTTACAGGTGAGTAACCTGTATTTCTAGGGACATGGATATGTTGTTCATCCACACTGTCTGGCAGACTCCTAGCAGTTCTCCGGGAGGAGGGAGGCAAGGCGCACACCCCCTACTTAGGGAATAAAGACTGGAGAACCGAGGCCCCAAAACCAGCATCCCGGCGTGACTCAAGGTTGATATGGTAATGGGTGATTTAAGATGCATGTGCGACTTCCAGGTAGCAGCCCTGCAGATTTCTGAATAGGGATGTCCCTGGAAGCAGCTACCTGATGCAGTGGTATGGCAGGTAGAATGAGCTCTTATCCCTCTGGGAGGCTCCATGCCCACCAACCTATAGCAGAGATCTATGCAGGAGGTGACCCACCTGCCTATCATCCGCCACTGCAGGTCTGCCAGGTGCGGCTTCAGCGTAGGTGACAAACAACAGCCGAGAGCCTCCCGAACTTCCAGCCGCTCGGCCCTTATAATAAGTGAGCCTTCTAGGGTCCAGAGTATGGAGCCTATATTCGCCTCCGAGGTGTGACTGGGTAGAACACCACAGAGTCAACATCTGGTTAAGGTGAAACTCGACACCACCTTCGGAAGGAATTTCGGGTTGGGGCGCAGGACAACCTTGTCCCTGTGGAAGACCAGATAAGGAGACTCGATGGAAAGTGCCTGGAGCACTCCCATCCTTCTGGCTGACGTGATAGCCACCAAGAAGGCAGTCTTCCACGACAGGTGAGAGATGTCACACCTGTGCATCGGTTCGAATGGCCTGCCCATGAGCTTAGCCAATACCAGCAGTAGAGCCCACGGAGGTGAAGGTTCTCGCACCAGAGGGGATATGTGATCAAGGCCTTTGAAAAAGCGCCCGACCACCTTCTCCTGCGCCACCGACTGTTTCCCGACCCCCGCCCGGTAAGCAGAGATGGCTGCCAGGTGCACCTTAAGGGTCGTCGACCGAAGCCCTTGCTGAGAAAGGGACCACAGGTAGTCCAGAATGCTTGCCAAGGAACAGGAGGAAGGGTCCAGGCCCTTGCCCTGACACCAGATGGAGAATCTCTTCCATTTGAAGGCGTAGCATTTTCTGGTCGACTCCTTACGGGATGCCTCAACAACGTTGAGGACCTCGTCGGAAAGACCCAAGGCCTGGAACTCTAGCCGCTCAGGAACCAGGCCGTCAGGTGCAGGGATTGAAGGTCCGGATGGAATACCTTCCCCTGATTGACTGAGATCAGGTCCAGATGGGCTGGAAGCCGCCTCGGGAGCCTGGAGCTGAGACTAAGGAGATCTGGATACCAGAACTGGCGGGGCCAGTCTGGGGCTACCAGAATCACCTGCGCCTTGTCCCTCCTTGCCTTGAGAAGCACCTTGTGGATCAAGGGAAATGGGGGGAAAGGCATAGAAGAGGCCCGGCGTCAACGGACTCGAGAAGGCATCCCCCTGCAGCGAGCCCTGCTGAGGGGGGCGGGCATGAAACAGTCTCTGCTTTGCATTCTCCCTGGAGGCAAACAGGTCCACCTGAGGCATGCCCCAGTGGGAGAAGAGATCTTGTACTACCTCCGGCAGGAGAGACCACTCGTGAGACGCAGCCCCTATCCAGCTTAGGGCATTGGCCAGGGTGTTGGAGGCTTCTGCCACGTGAATGGCGAGGAGATCCACCTCCAGGCTGCGCACGAGAGACCATATGCGGAGAGCTTCCCTGCACAAAGGCATGGAGCACGTCCCACCCTGGCGGTTTAGGTAGTACATGGTCGTGGTATTGTCCATCTGGACCTGAACCACTTGACCCCATAGAAACGGAGCGAAGGCGGTGAGGGCTAGACGAACCGCTTGAAGCTCCAGCAAGTTGATGTGGCATCGGGACTCCCGAGGGGACCAGAGGCCGTGTGCTCTGTACTCCTCCAGGTGGGCACCCCAACCCATCAGAGAGGCATCGGTCAATAGAGAGACCGTTGGCTCGGGGCAGACAAACGGGATGCCCTCCTGCAGATGTGCCGGAATGGTCCATCACTGGAGAGCGTTCCACATCCCCTGGGTCACTGTCACTAGCTGATCCAACGGATCGAAATGCTGTGACCACTGGCTGGCCAGTCCCCATTGAAGGGGACGCATGTACCAGCGGGCCCAACGGACCACGCTGGTGCAGGCCACCATGAAGCCCAGGAGGCGCAGGAAGTCCTGGGCAGGGCGCGATTGCCCAACCTGAAATGACTGGGCAAAGGAGGAAAGAACCTCGGCCCTGTCCGCTGGGAGCTGTGCTCTGGCTCGAAGAGAGTCGAGCTCTGCCCCAATGAAATGTATCACCTGCTTTGGCACGAGTTCCAACTTGGCCTCGTTGATGAGGAGGCCAATCTGAGAGCACACCTGGGGGGCCAGATCTCTGGACCGCTCCACCTCCGCTCTGGAGGGGGCTGCAATCAGCCAGTCATCCAGGTAGGGGTACACCTGGACCCTTTGGCGCCGCAGGAATGCTGTCACCACTGCCATGCATTTGGTGAAGACCCTGGGAGTTAAGGAGAGGCCGAAGGGCATGGCCCGGAACTCGTAAAGGGATCCCTCCCCTCTGAAGCGGAGGAATCTCTGATGAGACGGACGGATTGGGACGTGAAAGAATGCATCCTGGAGGTCCAGGGAACAGAACCACACGCCTCATTCCAAGGATGGGATTATCTGAGCCAGAGTGACCATCCTGAAGGTCCGAGACCTTAGGAACCTGTTCAGGTCATGCAGGTTGAGAATGGGGCGCCAGTCCCCTGTCTGTTTTGGGACCAGGAAATACATGGACACAAACCCCAGGTCTGGAGGAGGATCCGCCACCTTCCTGATCACCTCTTTCTCGAGGAGCAGGGCAATATCGGCTCGGCGGGCCGACAGCAAGGCTGGGTAGACCCTGTGGCTCCCCAAGGGCGACATGGCTCAAAGGTGGGAGTCTGCTCGAACTTCAGAGGCAGGCCCTTTCCTACCACCTCCAACACCCAGCGGTCCGCCGTGATAGCGGACCAGGCGGAAAGGAAGTGGCGGAGCTGCTCCCATGAGGGAACCCAGGGGGAGTGATGAGGCTGGGGTGACACCCTCAACTCGTCACTGGGCAGGCTTGGAGGAGGGACCGGCCGAGGGACCTCCTGGGCCTTTACCTCCCTGCTTCCTGTTGGAGGAAGCCGCGGGCTTGGGTTTGGGATGCCAAGCGCAAGCCTGCTGGCCCTGGTGCTGGTGCTGTTGGGCTGACGTGCTGCAGGTGCAGAAGGACGAAAGGGCTTGTGCTGCTGCTGTCGGCGGCCTTTGTCCTTCTGGGCGGAGGTGACCGAGTCCAGAGTGGCATTGGACTTTTCGATCCGCTGGAGGTGACCTTCCACTCCAGGGCTGAAGAGGTCGGTCCCCAAGAAGGGGACGTCCGCCAACTTGTGCTGGGTATCCGCTGTGAAGGTGGATATCCTCAGCCATGCTCTGCAGCGCATGGCCACTGCAGCCGCAACCAATCTGGCACAGGAATCCCCTATGTTCAGAGCTGTTTGGAGCTGCTGCTTCGCAACCGCCCTACCCTGGTCCCGAACCTGCCGGACCGTGGTCTGCAGGTCGGCCGGGAGATGAGGGATCACCTCATCCAGGGAGCCCATGAGGGTGTGGGAGAAGTGTGCCATCAGCATGGCCGAGCTGGCCTGGCGGAGGCCAAGGGAGGACGCAGCGTACACCTTGCGCCCGGCGTAGTTCAGCTTTTTGGACTCCTTGTCGGGGGGCTTGTCCACGTCCCTAGCATTCCTGGAACGCCAGAAAACGCTGTTAGTGAACAACCCCTCGGCAGAGGGGTGCTCCGAAAACCCGGGCAAAGAGCCGGTAGGGACCGCATACTTCCTGGCCATCCTGGCCAAGGGCACAGGACAGGAAGCAGGCCACTGCCAAAGCTCCAAGGCTGGGCCGACAATAGCCTCAGCCACCGGAAAGGCCTCCGTGGGTGAATCCCCTTGGTCCAGTATCTCCGTCAGGGGATACTTGGCCCGTTTGGATATGGGCTCGAGCTACATCCCGGTGGACTCCGAGATGAGCCGAAGCAGACCCATAAAGGACGATGGGCTTTCATGCAGTGACTGGCCCCCGGAGGACTCCAGGTCAACCGGCCTGGAGAACAGGGAGGAGTCGTCGTCGGACTCCGAGGAGTCCACGAAGAGCTGCCTAGGGCCTAAGCCACCATCCACCTGCCGAGGACGGTCGGAAGTGAGGGTGACCGACAACCTGTGGGGCAGGCCTTCACCCGACCGAGAGTCCTTGGTCGGCGCCCCCGATTTTGGTTGTGGAGGTGGAGGTTCCACCACAATCGGTGAGGCAGCAGGTTTCAGCTGAACAACCAGCCCAGGCTTGGGCATCTCGACTGCAGCGAGAGGCTGTTTCGGCCGTTTGGGTGACAGCCACTTGATGGCCGGGGAAGGCGTCGGTGTCAACTTGCTCCCGGACAAAAGTAACTGCTGCCACATCAGTTCCTCGTAGCACTGACGCAATTTGTGCAGAAGCCTCTCCTCTTCCGAGGAGGAAGACGAGGACGAGCGGCGTCGCCACTTACCTCGGTGCCGAGACCGAGACCGCCAATGTCGGCGGGATCGGCTGGACCGAGAAGAGGTCCGAGACTGAGACCAAGATCCTCGGTGTGCCCGAGGACGGGCCTGGGAGGGAGGGGGGATACCCGCTCTTCCCTCGGCTCGGACACCTTAACCGGGGACTGCTGCACCGAGGGCGCAGGCAGATCCTCAGTTTCCACCGGGGGAACCAGCAAAGAAGGGTTGTCGGCTTCACCAGTCGACAATCCGTCCGATGGGTCGAGAAAAATCTCGACCGCGTCGACGGGTGTCTCAGCCGGCTGACCTGACGGGGACGCCGTGAAGCCAGCGGCCTTAGCCGCAACCTCGACCGAAGTCGACGGTCAGCTGTCCGGGGAAGGGGACCTCTCCCGCTACCATGAACGCCGATGATGGGACTTACCCTTGGAATCTTTCTTTTTGGACCGAGAGGAATGTCCCGATGGCCCCTCTCCTTCGTGGAAAGAGATTGGCAAAGCTCCTTGAACGAAGCAGAATAAGGTACCCAAAGAGGCGGGATAAATGCAGCGACTGAGGAGGAGATGATGCAGCCTGGGCCGCCTCCTCTCGAGAGGCGTCATCTGCTTCGAGCTGCTCAGCCGAGCCAGCCACTGCGGTGAACCGCCCCCAACGGGCCTCTTTCGACTTTACTGGCGGATAGCGCCTCAGGGTGCTCAAGCTTCAACCGGGCAGCGTGGTCCTCCAAGACACTGGCCGAGAACGAACAGCATGACTCGCAGGCCTGCGGGTCGTGTTCTAGGCCGAGGCAGTAGATGCATGTGGAGTGCGGATCTGTCCTGGACATCTTCTGCCCACAAGGGCACCGCCGAAAACCGGGAGTCGATTTGTCCATCGCAGCCGCGAGGGAAAAGGAAGACCAAAGTCTTGAAAATTTTAAAACGAGTTTCAGACGAACCGAAGAGTTAGGATTCAGTCTATCACGCAGAGCGTTAAGGAGGGAACCTGAGCTTCCAAGCGGTAAGGAAGATCTGGCGTCATGGGGAGGAGCCGAGAGTTTTACCACCCGGGTGGGTGGGAGGAGCCAGCTTGAAGACCTTCCGGCAAGATTTAAAGCAGCAAGGAACCTGCCGGACAGTGTGGATGAACAACATATCCATGTACCTAGAACACATATTGGGCAGGATGTGAAAAATGACAGCTGTACTGTTCATAAGGAGGTGTGAAAAATGGCAATGTTGAAAATCTGGAGTAAAAATATTAAAACTTCTAAATTCTGACGTGCGTGGAAAGTGTGCAATGCATGCTCATAGCAGTCATTTTTGAATTTTTATCAAACTTTCAATGTAGGCTTAGAGCCCACCTCATGAACAGTGACACTGTCGTTTCGATAATCGGTCCCGAAAGGTAATTCCAGACAGTGATCGTGAAATCACCTTTCGGGACCGAATAACGAAATGACAGTGACTGAGTTCATGAGGTGGGGTCCCAAGAACCCATGTTGAAAATTTGGAGCCAAAAGTTGCAAAAATGGCGGAGATAGCCACCTGAGTTGAAACCACACCTACTGATGCCATTATACAGCTTACTGTGATTTTCTTCAGTTTGCGGTCGGCTTTGAAGAGTGCAGACGTGTTCTTGCTCCACCGAAGATCATTGCGCTGGGCTCCGGAGGCATGTATGGGGTGAAGGGGGTGCAGGAGGTGGAGTGCGCAGAGGTGGGTGCGGGTTGGGGAGGGGCCGTCATGACCACGAGGGACCATTTTCTGTTTACAGGGAACAACAAAAAAGGACGTTGCAGGAAGGTTTTTTTATTTATAGATTTGCTTTGGGCACACTGGGGTGGGCTCCTAGTGTGCCACCTGTGGTTTTTGGGAAGGGAGGACTGAAGCTGATGGGGATTGGGCCCCTTGTCAGCAAAGAAAACGTGTCTGTGTTTGGTGGGGTATGATGCCAAGAGGGATTAGGCACACCCTCGGCAGACAAAACAAGAGGGACATTTTGCTGATGGGGATTGGGCTCCCCCATTGGCAAATGAAATGGGGAAGGGGCATGCCGACAGGGGGATTGGGCACCCCCGATGTCGGTTTGTAGGTACTGTGAGAGGTGGATGGCGGGAGCCGCCACCATGTTTACTGAAATGTTTCACCAGGGGCACATAATGGAGGCGTGAGAGATCTGCCGCTGCGATGACGAGCCCGTCTCTCATTGCAGCGGCAGATTTCTTTCAAGTTGGTGGCAGGCTTCTCAAGTGCTGTCATAGACAGTGTGCTCATTCATTGGTGCCACAGAGACCAGCCCAAAAAAGCAGTGGTGCTATTGGCCACAACATAGCCGCGCCTCCACAACCTGCTACTCCAGCAAGTTGTCACAAAATGTGGCTTGCGCTGCATGTGCAAGACAACATAAAAATAGTGTCTGGTCAGTTCCGACTCCTCAATGGTCAGGACTTCGTCACATGGTACTGCATTAACCTAGCATATACCCATACTCAGGAGACATGATAGCAGTGCATTAATCAAAAGCACAAGCAGTCAGGGTCAATATGCTAATTACATATCCTCAAGGTCAAAAAGGTCGCAATACAAATCAAACAACACAATTTCAATCAGAAATCACACAAACTAAAAGCAAAATGACCCCTCACTTAAGAATCACAAACTGTAAAGGACATCCCTCCAACAACTTTGGAAAACATACAGTACTTCCTACTCATAAGACCAGACTCAAAAAGCCTCAGTGCTACTCACACAAGAAAAACATTTTAAACACTTAATAAAAATACAACATATATTTAAAACCCTTGATTCTACACAACAGAAATACATCACTAAACCATCAGCAAAACACCTACAAACATAGCTCCAAAAGCTAATAAAATATCCACTTACCTAGAAATAAAGGATGGCTCAAACTCTCTGCTTACATCTGAAATGCCCAGCAGTGGACTTTAATGAGGTCACATGATATCTAATCAACAGCCTAAGCTACCAGGTCTGACTTAGATCACATGGAAAGAACAGCAAACACAGCCCAGGCTTCCAGCTTAGCTTCACAGATTACATGGGAAGTGCAGGAAGTTAAAAGTCAAGAATACCTATTTAACCCTTAGGCTGCTGACAGAATTAGAACGTGTAGGGATGTTGGACTGATATATCAGTCCGCGGACATGCAAGGGGTTAATCAACAAAATAACCCACGCTCTTGCAGTACAACCACACCCAACTATTGCAGTTTATCAGCTGCAACCTAACCCCTGCTGCACATCTAATTATGCTAATGCCCTCAAGGCAACCATTTAAAGATACAGCACCAAATTATAGCACTACTACCCTGCTAAAAAACGAACATTACTAAATATTTTGTTAAGTGGAATAAGGCAATTCCATTGGGGGAATTATTATATGTCAATGTACCTCGTGTTGGTTGAAGTCCCACACCTTTTGACTTGGGACTCCAACCCACCACTTGGTACATTAACATAGCACAATCCCCACTCTGTTATGCCTTATTCCTCACATAACATATGCTCTGTCATGCCATATTGCTTAAACAACACACTTCAAGGTTTATTGGCTGTGCTGAAATAGCCCACTTCCCATGTAGTTGGTGGGCACAACCAACTGGAAGTGTGAGATTCTGCAGCACAACCCACACCTTGTCATGTGTAATTGCACATTTACAGTTTGTAGAAAAAAGAAAAAAAAGAGTCCTATGTTCACATCTCAACCATCTGTAAGAGGCAAGAGATTAAGTAAATTTTATTGCAGTGCCCATTCCTAAGATATGCAGAAAACATGATTGCATGAAATTCACCAGTCTTCTACAATATCTGTCTCATGCTCTTGAACTTTTTACACTTCTATCAGGTCACATACGACAAATCCAGAACATTTAGACTGGTTGCTCCTCATAGAGACTTGAACCCTATAGATAAATTACTTTCAGGAGTGCATGCCACATACTGACACGATCAGTCACCACTATCAGGGTTCACATAACAGTCCCATTCTGAGAGGGACCCATTAATGTTCTGTAGCCAGAGGATCTCACTGTCCCCTGCAGACAGGTCCAGAGCCTCTGAGAGCCAGTAACACGCTTTCAGGTAGGACCAAGATGGTGATGTTAGAGGTACTGATGAGGTTCTCTAGGGTTTCTAACCTGGTCTGATGGTGACCATTCCCGTTCACTAGCTGAGCAGCAGAGTGCACCACTTAATCTGCCTTTTTACCAGTGTCTCTCACTTCCGATTTTATCACCCGAACAGAAGTTTCTGTGGTAGTAATATGGCCAGTCAAATCATTCAGCTTGTTGTCCCTAGATGATGCGTTCGTTATTAAAGTTCTTGTCGAATTCTTTGACAGTCTAACAAAGCTGGGTAATCATTTTGTTTGCCATCACTGCTGTTATTTCTCCAGTTGGCACAGTACTGGAACCCAGGCCAGAGGGGGTGGACTACTATTGTTAGTGTGTGTTGTAATTACAGTAAACCCTTAACATTTTATTTAAATCTACTGTTGACTGTCACAGTTCAGGTCAGGAGAGTCAAAAGGAAGCATATCTTAAAAGTAGACAGAACCGTAGTGAGAGAGTGAAGTACAGTAAGATAAATGGATTAATTAAATCATGTATTATTTTGTCTGAGGGATGCTGTGGAGCCGGAGTCTTTTAGCAGTAACATTTTGCGGCTCCTATTCCCTCTGTCTTTTAACAGATGCAATTTAAGGAAAAACAGTCTAGTTTCTGAACAATTGTAATACAACTAGAACCGGAACACCTACTTTGCAAAAGGTGCAAGAGTTTCAGTGCTCAAAACAATGCGGTGAAACTTCTAAAGAGAAGTCGTCTTTCTTGGTCCCTGCCACATTGCCTACCACCAGGCAAAATGGAGCCCAAAGCAGTGTGTTACAAGAGACATGGCAAATACTGGATTTTAAACTGCTTCGCTTAATTTATTTGGACACTGTTGATTGTGAAAGAATACTTAAAAGTGGACGAGAAACAAACATAGAAACACAGAAGCTGACGGCAGAAAAGGACCGCAAGGCCTATCCAGTCTGCCCATTTCTTTTTCTACCTTATGAATGTGCCATAGGTCTTTGCTCTGTCAATGGCCTATCTATTCATACTCATCTGTATTGCTCCCTTCTGCCTATCCCATGCCTGTTTGAAGCCCTGCACTGTATTCATATCCACCACTTCCTGATGTAGGCCTTTCCATGCATCCACCACCCTTTCTGTGAAAAAGAACTTCCTCACATTACCCCTTAATCGGCCTCCCTCTAATCTCATGCTGTGTCCTCTTGTCCTGCTATTTTTCTTATACTGAAACATGTTAGACTCTTTCCCCTTGTTAATGCCTTTAAGGTGTTTGAATGTTTCAATCATATCACCTCTCCCTCCTTTGCTCTAGGGTATACATATTGAGTTCAGTTAATCTGTCCTCATATGTTTTCTGATGCAGTCCCTGAACTATTTTGGTTGCCCTTCTCTGGACTGCCTCAATTTGGTTAATGTCCTTGTGAAGGTGTGGCCTCCAATACTGCACGCAGTACTCCAGATGGGGCCTAACCAGTGTCTTACAAAGAGGGATTATTACCTCCCTCTTCCGACTTGTGATACCCCTACTAATACACCCCAACATCCCTCTAACCTTACCTACTGCTTTAGAGGTCTGCTTGGATGACTTCAGGTCATCAGTGATGATGACGCCCAAGTCTCTTTCTTCCCTTGTGACTGCCAGCAACTCCCCTCCCAGCCTATAGGTGGCTTCAGGGTTTCTCTTCCCTATGTGCATGATCTTGCACTTATTTATAAACCCAGTTGCCACTCTTCCACCATTTGCTAGTTTATCCAGATCTCTTCTCATTCTGCCCACACCATCTGGATCATCTACTCTGTTGCAGATCTTGGTGTCATCTGCAAACAGACAAACCTTACCCTCCAGTCCATCTGCAATGTCACTGATGAAGATATTGAAGAGGACTGGCCCCAGGACTGATCCCTGAGGTACCCCACTTGTGACTTGCATCTCTTCTGACTGTATACCATTTACCACCACTCTCTGTTTTCTGCCTGTCAACCAGTTTGCCACCCAGTTGACCAACGTCTGACCCACCCTGAGCCTACCCAAAGGGGGTTAGCATGTCCTTTTATCCAGATATTAATGGTGTTTAGATAAACAGGTTTGATTAGGAGAGGCAGGGTGGTGTTATGAGAGGGAAAAAGTCATACTGTGATGTAAAACATACAAAATTATTAAGCATTCTAATCTGAATGTCTGTTCTCAGAAAATACCCTGAACGTTTCTAACCCCCACCCTCCAATCCCACCTGCCCTAGCGCATGGTTTAATATCACTTATAGTGCTCATTATTAGATTCCCATGACCCACTACTTCTCTGTGCTTCTGATCCTACCTCAAATTTCTGAGCCAATTTCCTGGCATATTTAGGATTGTTGAATAAGTACTGTAGATCTGGTCACTACAAATCAGCAGGGAGAAGCAGCTGAGTGGCAAACCTCTAACAAATGCTTTTCTTCACCACCTTCCCCTTGCTCCCTCCAACAGTCCCCGACTCTGGCAACTGCATCAAATAGGCCTCAAGATGTTTTCCTGCTGAGTTATAGCAATCTCTCTATCCCATTCAGATGCTAGATTGCTTGGTTGTTCCTTTGCATAAAAGTGCTTCACCTTGTATTTTTAAACACCTAGTAAATTTTATTTTGCTTGATTTCTTTATGCTCACAGTTTCTGACCATGCCTCATCTCCTGTCTTCTCTCGGATTTACTCTCAACTCCATTCCCCGATGCAGAGGGTGGTGGGGCTCACCCAATTCCCACCGCAGACAGGATCCAGTAGAGCTGAGCCAAGTCCCCAACATGGGGCCTGTAGGAGGCCAGAATTCATCCTGCACTGGTCAGGATGACTTTCCTGGTTTTCAGTCCCCAAGCCCTCTGGACACCAGTGACGAGGGTGTGCATGCACACAAGCATTATAGCATGGCACCAGCCGGCATCCCCCCTCCCATGAAGCTGCACCAGGTTCACCCAGGTAGCAGTATCACAGTGGAGCCAGCTGCCCCCCCCCTTCCCGGAAGAGGAGAGTATCCTCTGGGCTACTCGATCCTCCTCTCCCCAGCTGACTCCAGGCTCACTTCCAAACCTAGCTTGCCGGCTCTGTGCACAGTAGCCCTACCTCTGTGCCAGTGGTCTGGCTAACACTTTGTATTTTAACTCTGGAAAGCATCTGATGTCAGTCTAGTCTTGCAGTGTTGTTAGGTTCCCCTACCTGTCACTTCAGCAGATCAGCCTGGGAGCCCTCTGCCCTCTTGATGTTTGTACTGTCTGCAGATCTGAAGACACAACAGCTTATTCCACTTTTCAGATCACTTATACATATAAGCAGTATGTGTCCCAAGACCGAGTACTGTTGTATCCCACTGATGACATCATGTCAGCTCGAAAGACCATCACTGATTATCACAATGTTCCTTCTGTCATCCAACTACATGGTCAAGTTGTTAAATGTATAGTTTGAGTTTCAGTAATACTGAAAAAAGTAATAAATACAGTCCAGATAAAAGTGCATATTCCAGTGATACTAAACATACTGTAAAGTATTTAAGTACTGTTCCACTTACTGTATTACAACAGACTAGTATGACACAAATGACATACCTACAGAATTCCCTGAACAGCAAGCTTAGGAGACAAGCTGGAACAACTGTCCTATAATGGCTTAATTTGTACTGACACCCTTATTGCTATCATGCCTAATCGCTTGTGCTTTTGGTTCACTCGAGGCATTAAATCACTACAACCTTATCTGCTGCTGTGCTAATGGCTTTTTTATTCCTTCTACCAGAGTATCATTCTTAAGAAACCATTCTCTTTTCTCACAGTTTGCAGTATTCCACTGCATATATATTTCTGTTTTTTGTCATGGCACCAAATGTTTCTAATAACATTTATGGGCATTAATGTTTACTCTTGCATTATTACTGAATTGATATACTGTTCATTAGTCATTAATACTGAGATTTAAGGAGTCGGTCTGCCCAGCTGCATTATACTGCTAGGCGCCAAATGTCATTTCCTCTAAAAAGTTATTTTGATGATAAACATAAAAAATATTTCTTCATATAAATACAGTTAAAGGAGAATGCTTGTCTACCTAGCCCCACAAGTACTGTGAGGAGCTGGGCTACTGTGTTAAAACTGCCCTCTAAAAAAGTTTGTAACACTCTTAGCAAAACAATGGAAATTTGTAGGGCAGGGGCCTGCATTCAGATGAGAGCAAGTGCATGTGGAAAGAGTTCTGTGCAATCTATTCTGTGTTTTTTTTTTTTACTTTTTTTTTCCTTTCAAATATTGTTTTTGCTCCTTTTGGCCACGGGCTAGGACCTCCTTCCACTGTCACCAAGCGAGCTGCTCTCCCTGATGAGATCCCACTTCAGTCACTCCTGGTCCCACACTCACCTGTGATGCAACCCTGTGCTGCCCACCCAGTTTACCCCTAGGGCTTGGCCCGACATCAGGTAATGTGGCATTATGTCCCCCAAACATCTGGCCACCCAGGGTGGAGGTGAAAATGTGGGTCAGCCTAAAAGCACTGCAGTTGGAGTGCACCATGGGAGACGGCCACTAGAGCAGTTTCATTTGATTGGCCTATGCACGCTGTTTTCCTTGTTCTCCCCACCCACACAAGCACGCAATGAGATAGGCTGCCTGCAAAGCCTGATGCAGTCAATCCATAAGTGCACTCCAATGACCCCCGCCTGTCATTCATGGATCCCCTGCGCTACCACCTGTGGTCATCCAGGTGGTGGCAAAGCTGCGTGACAGGAAGTTTTCCCTCCCCGGAGAAGGAGGGCATCCAGTGAGACACTCAATCCTCCTCTCCCCTGATGGCACTCCAACAGCCCTGGCTTGTTCCCGAACCTGGATCATTGGCGTCGTGAGTGACAGTGCTACCGCTTGAGATGACTTTTTAAAATATAGGTCACCCACAATGCACATGAGCCAGGGAAAGGTAAAGATGCAGCAGCTGGGAAAGGCCCTCAGCCCACGTGCTGGGAAAAGGGTATGTGTCATAGCTGGCCCATCAGCACGGCGGTTGGATTTCCACTCGCGACGCCGGCAACCCAAGTTCGGGAGCAGACTCGGGTCGCTGGAGGGCCAGCCGGGGAAGAAGTCTTGAGCATCCCAGGATGGCTCGCCTTCTCCAGGGCGAGGGAAGGTTTCAAGGTCCGCAGTTTGCCTGACCCCGGGCGGAAGCCTGAGGTACAGCAAGTCCTGCAGCTTGTAGGAGGGACCGGTGGGAGCTGTGTGGTAGATGTCGGCTTGTAGTGCCTTGACGTTAGGGCGCACACCACACAGGGAGAAAAATGAGAAAAAATGGCTGGCGGCGCCTCCAGTAGAAAGAGCACCAGCTCCAATCCCCAATGCCTCCTGCCTGGCCCAGAACCGGCATCCCGACAAAATGAAGGAAGTATGGGGTGTTCGGACCCCACCTCAACCCTGCCTGGGGGGTAGAACGAAGGCTCCTTGGGGGATGGACCTCTCCGGGAACAGGTAGGAGAGTGGGGACTGATAAGACAGATGGTGTCTCCCGAAGAGTGGCATACCGCAGGCCGGGAGGGGTGGGTGGTATAATAAATAAATAAATAAAAAGGTATGTGCCATAGAAACATAGAAACACAGAATTTGCTAGCAGCTAAAGACTGCTTGGCCCACCTAGTCTGTCCATTTTCCCCTGCTTATAGTATCACTGCAGAGCCTATCTGCTCTCTGGCTCATTCACCTCCCCTTCATTTTCTTTAAGCTTCCCTTATGCCTATCCCATGCATTCCTGAATCCCACCTCTGTTTTCACCTCCACCACCTCTGCTGGAACACTGTTCCAGGAATCCACTACTCTTTCTGTGAAGAAGTACTTCCTCACATCTCTCCTGATCTATCCCCCCCCCCAGCTTCTTATTATGCCCACTTGTCCTTGAGCACTTTTTTTCCCTGAAAAATACTTCCCTCTTGTCAGAGACCTCCCACGCCAGCCTGGACTTGGAGATCAAGGTGTTCTGTAAATCGGTAGCTAAGATTGGTAATAAAATTGATTCCTTTATCTCCAAGCGATCTATGGCTGAAACTAAAGTGGAAGGCATGGCAACTTCTGTGGAGGGAGCTACAGTGGCATCTAGGTAGGCTTGGCAAGCAACCATGTAATTGGTTACAGAAAACCCATTTCTATGGTTGAGACTCAAGGCCCTGAAAAATCAAGCATGGGCAGCTAACGTTCGTGTAGTGGGACTGCTGGAAGGTGCCTCCCTCTATCCCTACATGTTTGACTAGCAGCCTGAAACCTTGGGGGTGAATCCAGAGGGAGAGGCACTTTGAGTGAAAAAAGCATAGAGAATTAACCCTCATCACAACTTGCTCAACTGGAGTCTCCACGAACGGAATTAGTTGTGATGTTGGGGGTGAGAGCCAGAGACGAGGTGCTACAATCAGTAGCAGCACAACAGGTGAATCAGAGTGGATGGAGTGCTAATACAACATTACCTAGGCTTCAGTTTTGCAACAAGACAGCAGTACAAACAGACTGACACAAACTAGGGTGTGCTGTGGAAGTTTGCAGTGACTCATTCCATGTTGATGCCAGCCAGGTTGCAGGTTGTGTGTGAGGGGAAGCTGTTTGTTTTCTCAGATTCCCCATGATGCAAGAAAGTAGGCCTAAAAACTGGAAGCAGTTGAGGCCACAAGGAGAGCAGACATGGAGGTCACATCTAAACAGGAGGAAGACTGAAGCTATGTACTGGGAACTCTGCTGGTTTAATAAAGTGCAGTGTTGGTGGAGGGAGTGAGAAGTTATTTATTTCCCAGCTGATAATGACAGGCATATAACAAATTAAGGTGTTTACAGTTTTCTACTCTGAATATGAACTGTGTCAGTTCTACTTCTGGAAATGGTGTCTGCATACTTTATCTTCCTTTCTTCTTAGCCACCCGATGCCCATCTTCACGGCCTCCCACCACTGGATCCTGGTAGCATTTCTCAAATGATCATTCCTATGTTTTTTTTTTCTCCAGAGGTTTGTGTCTTTTAAGACTGCTGGGAAGACTGTGGATGAGGAGGGGGTCTGATACCTTTTTTTGTTTACAGTTTCTTCCTTTAGTTTTTAACAGAGTCCCAATTGGCATATTAGGTAGCAGGTTTTTTTTTAAAACTTGTAATTTTTTTTATTATAAGTTGATCACCGATTACAACATATAAAGCATTACATTTAATAGCAATGGTTGACAATGATCAATACATTCTGAATATAAGTGGTTTAGTATTCCTACAGCCATAAAATACCCAAATAGTAACCTGTTTCTCTTTGAATCTTAGGCAGGGCTTAAACTGGATAGGAGCCCACAGGAACTCAATTCCACCACCTATTAAAAAACTGTGTGATAGTTATATCACCTCTGTCATCTTTCTCCACAGACTACTATAGGAGAGTTCCACCACCTAGAAATCTACATGGCAGAGTTCCCCGCCCCCCACCCCCACCAAACCATTACAATTTAACCCCAGATCTTGGGTATAACTGGCTTGTCTTCAGATCCAGAGTTCATGTGCCTTACCCATCCAAGAGAGGCTCTTTCCATTTCTCTGAGCTTATAAACCACATTCACTGCCTATGATTGACTATACTGTTATAGACCTGCAGCAATACATCAACCAGACTATTACAAATCTTGTGAATTAATAGTGTATCAACAACAAAAAACTAAAACCAATGTGCTCTGTCATTTGCCTTCTTTGCATTTCATTACCATTAAATACACCAGATAGCACCTCTGAGCTGGGACTTTGAGGCCTATAAGCACAGTAACTGTTCTAGTACCAAGAGATTTTCATTCTCTTCTCTATAATAGGAGAAAATGAGCCGTCTCAAATTAAATTTGTCCTGCTTTAGCCGAAGAAGGACTGTGACAGCATCCATGCTCTTAATTTTTAACACATTATGTATCCACTGCTGGTGAGCCGGTGTTGTGTTACAGCTTTTGCTCTGTAGGTGATATCAGCGCTCTCAGTAAATCCTGGTGCTCTTGTATGATAAACACTGTGGACAGAGAAAGCGTAGCACTTGTAGACCAAGGTGATGCTGCACCACCTTGGTCTATGAGTGTTGTGTTATGGCTTTACCTGCTGCAGTGATTAGACTAAGAAATAAATACCTTTTGTGGCCTGAGTGTCTTCCTCCTGGGAGAAGTCTAAGAACCAAGTTTTCAAATTTAGCTTTTAAGGGTAGACCCCAAATTTTTTTGTATTGTGTCCCCCAGTTCAGGCCAGGAATGGCTTATCTTTGGGCAGTCCCAAAAATATAGTACTGTGTCCCTTTCCTGCCGCAACCCTTCCAGCAACTGTCTGAAGTACCTGAACCATAGTTAGTGGAGATTACAGGTGCACTAAAAAACTCTAATTTATTTTCCACCTGAATTTACACCAGGAAAGGGAAGCTACTGTACAATGAATCCATTGCCACATCCTCTGCCTGTCTTCAGTTTGTAACGGTATATTGGCATCTCCTTCTCACTTTACTTGCATGCCCTCTATTGCTTTCTTACCCTCCTTCCCCAGTAAACGTGTGTATATCTGGTAAATAACCCCGATCCTGTCTATCTCATCAGCTTTATTCAAGAGGAATACCACCCCTGGTGAAAGTGCTACCTGTAGATTTTCCAGGCCAGGTTCTTTTAATATGTAGTCTCGATATTGCAAATATTTATGAACATCTCTGACTTTGGCTGAATTCTTGCTTTAATTGTTGAACGCTTTTAATGTGGGCTGTATCAGAGATAAACTGTGTCAAGTACACTAGCCCCTTTCTTTCCTAGGTTTGGAACCCTTTGTCCCATCGTGCCAGGGGAAAATGAGGTAGCCACTGTAGGGGGATTATTTGCCAAATGCACTGCTGCGATTCCCAGTGAAGCCAGCTTTACATACTATTTTTGGTCCATATATCATTTATATCTCTAATTCCTTTTGGGTCTATTATCCATGGCAGTATATCTAAAGGTGTGTTAATATGTACCTGCCACTCTAAATCTGTTTGGCCATTGTCTTTAGAGCTGTTCATCATTTCTGCTACATGGACTAGTTGGGCAGCCTCATAATAATTTGGGAAGCTAGGGAGGCCCATAGCCCCTTTGTTTTTGGTCTCAGTAAACACCAACGTATCCTGGGACATCTAGCATCCCAAATACATTTGGAAAGCATTCTCCTGAAGATAGCAGGTTTTCGGCTTTATCACATTTTATTAATTAGTTTTATTGAGCTTCATAAAATGACAAACAGCTAAACGTTAGGTTAAAACTGAATACTCTCAAATAATATAATCCAACACAATTTATACAGTGTTAAATTCAATCAAAAACATATTAAACAAGAACAGTACTATCATTACAAATATGAACTTAGAAGATAAATATTAAAAATAAAAGAAGAGAAAAGAGAACAAGAATTCAGACTATAAAAGCTTCACAGCTAAGTATTCCCCAAGTAAGTATTAAATATTAGTCATTTATTCATGTAGCTGTTAAGAAAAAAGAAAGACAGAAAAGAGTGGAAAGGAAAGACAGTGAAAGAGAGAGAGTAATGTGAAGAGAAGGTATTGTAAGGCAGCCACACTATTCTGGAGAGAAAATGTCTGCAAGTTATCTGGCAAGCCAGGAAGAGCTTCTGAAGTCAAACTAGATCTTCATAAGAGCTGTCATTGTGGTCTTTTGTGTAAGTTAAAGGGCTCTGAGTCCAACTGGAAGTTTATTTATAAAAGTATCATGTTTGTAGTGAAAAAGTTCAAAGGGAAATGTCATATGCTTGTTTGAGCTCTTTTCATGGCCAAGATACTCGTGAATGTCTATTCCTAACAAAAATGTGCACACCATATTGTAACTGATGTGATGTACTCTATACTATTTATGTACATGCCTATACACGATGTACACTTTTCTGTATTGTACATATCAATGCATTGGTTTTCTTTTTCCCTAGGTACAGGTAACTAACCCCGGGTCGCCCCGAAAAAGGGACCGTCAAGGTCTCAGCGGGCCTACCCGGTTAAAAAATTTAAATAAATAAATAAGAGACTGGTAAACAAACTGTAGAAGTGTTTTGGGATTCTACTGGCTGACTGGGGTCAGATCTTGTTTATGCCACATGGTAACAATGAACTGTGTGACGTGTAAAAGATCCCATGCCACTAGATGCATTACAGTCACTAAATCCTACTCATCAGACACTTTAAAGGGAGGTTTATATTTACATTACTGCAGTTCCTCCAATGTGCAAGCAGGGGTCCATACTGGTATTAACTATTTACTGAGGAGTTTTACTTCTGGCTTTACCAGGGCATGGTTCAGTGTGGTATGTATGTGTTATACTAAACATGTATGTACTGTAACTGGCAAAAATCTCATGAAGGTAACTAAAGAAAGGTACCTTGGTGTCACCATCACAAATAACCCAAAACAAAATAGTGTGATGAATCAGTAATAAGAGTTAGTAGTGTGCTGGGGGCTGTATTACAATACATTCTGTAGGAATATCTAAGAGGGTTATGTTGTCACTGTATGGTATTTACATCCTCCCACATAGGGATTACTGTTTACACTTCTGATCACCACCTACACAACAGGATAAGGAAAGGCTGGAGAGGGTGTGGAGAAGAATTATGAAGCTTGTGAGGGGGTTGGAGGAGATGCAATGTGAGAAGAGACTGGGAAGGCTAGGGATACAAAGTTGGAATCAAGAAGGATTGTATGCCAACTGAACAGCAACACCTGTACTGTGAATGACAGTACAGTCACTGTGGGACACCAGCACTGCTTTCTCAGGGTCTTGCATCCCCCACAAATCAACTCCGACTCGGAGTTGATTATATGAATTGGGGGGGGGGGGCGCAGGGGCAGAGACCCTCACATGGGGGTTTGGGGGAAAAGAAACAAAGTTTTTTCAGATGGACTTATGCTGACCGCAACTGCGGTCGACATAAATCCGTTGCTGTAACGTCGGTCGGCAACTTTGTTGCCGAACCAACGTCATGGATCCAGAAGGATGAGGGGTGATCTTCTTATGATGCGTGATCTCACAAAAGATTTAATGACTGCAGCTACTGTTTAAAAAACACAGGCAGAGAACTAGGGGCACACACTGCAACAAGTTCAAAACTAGCTTTAAAAAAAGCTGTAAATAAATATTTAGAGGGAGGCAATACAACTGAACTTCATTTCTGAGCAGAGGGGGACAGTCACAATAGGTAACAAGTGTCTACTACTGTCCTAAGATACTTAGTATGAACACCAGTATGATAAAAATAAAGAAGAAAAACAAATAGAATTTTCTGTAAAACCGGCAATACCGAAGCCAGCCCAGTGGATGAGTGGTTGCACTTTTGCCCTCCATGCTGGTGACTCAGGTTTGGGAATAAACTGGGTCGCTGGGTAGGTCGGCAGGGTCATGGAGGTCTGAGCACCCAATGGCAGCTCTCCTTCCTCAGTGGGGGGAACACAAGGTCCCGCTGCAGACTGCCACCTGGTACAGGCTGGGCAGCAGCACAGCGGGAGTGCACAAAAGCAAGAGGTAGGGCTAGCGCATATGTCCTGATGTTCCTGTCCAGAAGAAAAAGCTTCTGGCTGCTACAAGCTGGCACCCCCGCAGGCTCTCACACGACCCATATGGGTTCTCTGCAGGTGGTGGATAACTGGTAAGTCCATGAGAATGGCAGTGATGGGACTGGGGGGTGCCGTCGGGCAGCCCCAGGCAGGAGGACAAAATACTGATTAAAAAAAAAAAAAACAACAACAAACAAAACAAAAAACAGTGATCCTGCTGCCCCTTCCCTTAAATTTTGTGTTTGGTCACATTCCACAATCCTTTGTGGCTTATGTCATTTAAAGGAAAGCTGTCATAAACCCCAGTTCTCCCCCTGTAGTCACTCACCTCCTAAGATGCATGAAGGCAGACTTGCTCCTAAATTATGTTGCAGCATTACTTTAAAAGTTATAATTATTGTTCCCGAAGAGAGCGTCGTCATTTCCTTTACTTGAGCGGCCAGAGCCACAACAGCTATGCTAATTAGCTGTTCACGCTTGAGCACACCATGGGTGACCCGCGTCCGTTCTATGCATGTCGAGGTCAGAGCTTCTGAATGTGCATTCCGGCTCCCTGCTTCCTAGTTGTATACAGTTATGCACTCCTGCTTGTAACTGGTGATCATGGGGCTCCTTAGGTTACTATATCTTCTCACATGTGGAGTGTATTATTAAGTGCTCAATGTAAAAAACAAAATGTTTTATTATGCATGCTCGTATCATTGAAGGTTGTCGCAGTGCAGCACAGCAAAGTAGCAGAGAGGAAATTGCAATGGTATGGAAGACGAAGCTGCATAGGGATTAGGCTGTCAAAATTAAAATATGTACTTTTTATTTATAAGGAAGGTGCCACTTGGGCGAGAAGCGTTGAAGAACATATTGGGGGGGGGGGGCTGGACGCCAGCAGCGTCAACAACAGGGTTAGCGATGACAGTGCAAGGGAACAGGCAATATGCTATGCAGGAGCTCTGTGGAAGATGCATACCAATCTGTCAGTGGGTGCAGACACCATCGGCACCTACCCACCTGAGACCTGCAGCTGCCCTGTCGCTTCTGCACTACCTCTTCTATACTCCTGGAAGTCAATGCATTTTGACTTGTATGACTGTGCGACCTGCTATGTGCTACTTGCTCTGCTGCGACTTGTTTGTATCCTTGTATATCTGTCAAAAGGTGTATTTTGTCAGTAATATTGTCATACCTACCCCTTTCACGCATGATGCTTCTTGAAACGATCAGCTTTGCTCAGTATGTCTTCTAGTGAAAATTTTTAAGAAATAAATTTACCAGAGGTGTTGGCAAATCCAGGAGCCATACATGTAGGCATTTCAAAAAAGAAATATTTATCTCGGTAATGGCAACACAAAGGACTTGAGACACAACACAAAAGAAAAGAAAGACAACCAACAAATGGTACTAAACAACTGCAGTGCTTCCAAATTCCTGTTTTCCAATGCCACAGATATACAGGCTGCTGACACTTCTGTGAAGGTGGGAGAAGTGACAGAGGTGCCTGTGCGTACACGCCCATACAAGAGAGCAGGCGCAGACACAGCAGTGTGCGTAGCTGCACACAATGAGCAAGGAGAGGAAGTCCAGTAGTGCACGTGCTCACATCAATATTCCAGTGTGGCCGCTGCTGTGAAATGGAGATTACCAGACCGGGAATCCATAGGAGAACATGACTGACAAAAAGGAAAAAAATCACTGAAAAGATTAGTGGGACACAAAAAATGACTATACAGTACTGCTAAATGGCCCCCATTGGTACTGTGGTGCTCCGATAGAGCCAAATGGACAGCTTTCCTTTAAGGGATTAGTCACAGATGCTTCAGCCATTTTTTCCTATGCTTCGGAGCATAGTTACGTTTCAAGACATGTCACTGGTACCGTACTCCCTGAGGCTAAGTAATGGAATATGTCCACAGTTTTTCTCAAATGAGGCTGCATGTTGCCACCAGTATAATTCTGTGCAGCCACAGAACTCTTTAGAGCCCCTATTACAAAGGTAATGGATTGGACAATTTATTACCTTTTCAAAAACTTGGGAGATACAGTTCAAGTGAAAATACATCAGAGACTTGATTCAATGTATACAGTATACAGTGTGAAAAGAAACATGCAGTATCAAGGAGTTTGGTGTATCTCAGGGGCTGCACATTGTGGAGAAAAAAAACAAAACAAGGAGTGAGGTTACCAGTAAACAGCCACACAGATTTGAGGCTTGAGAACCACTGGGATAGGACAGGAATTTGGAGATGAAATAGCTCTGCCAAGAATAAAAGGTAAGGAGACCTGAACCAGGAATTTAGTGATTTTGTGGTGAACTCTGGGTATTAAATATCAATTCAACTCACATAAGACACTTTTTTTGTGATTTATCAAGGACTCAGGTTCTCTGCTAGCGAGACTAGACCACTGTTTTCTCAGATGAGACAAAAGTGGGCTGTCCACTCCGTATTAGTTACTGAATGGTTCTATCATTAAACCCTTTGAGGACCTAGAATCAGAATTTGGTCTTACCAAAACAGACTTCTATAGATATTTGCAACTACAGACCTACAGTAAGTCATAGATTTGGCTAACTAGTTGTGAATCTTTCAAAAACCAGTAGCTCTACTAACTTTCCTGAAGGTGACAGGACTGGACCTTCCCGGGGTACAAACTCAGCTCCCACATATACAAAACCTTAGAAGCACTGGATCCGAGGAACTCATATAGTAGAACGTAAAAGTGGTAAGCAGAATGAAATTCGCAAATCCCAGATAAAACCCTCGACCAGCTGTTACTGGCAACATAAAACCATGAGTGCCCCAGGGTAGAGAGCAAATTCTGGAAACATGATGGGTTGGAACCGAGGCTCCTGAAAACTGCTGCTCCTCTCATAGCCTCCTCCCTAACAAAAATAGTCAACCTATCACTGTGCCATGGTACAGTACCTAATATCTGGAAAATAGCTAAAATCACACCCATTCCTAAAAAAGGTGATCCTAAAGAAATCACAAATTACCAACTCATAGCTATCCTCTTGGTGCTTAGCAAAATGTTGGAAAAATTAGTGGCAACTCAATCCATTGACTATCTTCAGAAGCACAATCTTCTCTCCCGTTCCCAGCATGGTTTTCACAAAGGCCACAGCACTTCCACCGCAATCCTAAAACTCAAAAATGACATCTGCACTTCTATGAACTCTGGCCTCCTCACAGGTGTGGTTTTCACTGATTTGACAAAGGCATTCGATCTGGTAAACCATCCCCTTCTCCTTGAGAAACTACGTTCCCTAGGTTTCTCTGCTGATGTAGTTGCCTGGTTTAATAGCTATCTGTTTGACAGACAACAGGGTGCAGATTTCAACTCAGCCATATCAGACCTCTCATCTACACACGCTGGCATTCCCCAAGGCTCCATACTTGGCCCCTTGCTTTTCTCAATCTTCATTAATGATCTCCCGCTGCAAGCACCAACCTGCTCATCCCTGCTCTATGCGGGCGATCTGGTCATTTACCACAGTGCAAGTAATATCTCGACTATAAACCACTCTCTTGCCTTGGATTTCTTAAGTATTCAGTCCTGGCTAACAGAGAACAACCTTGTTCTCAATTCAAGCAAGACACAGCCCATGCTCTTTGGCTCACCTGCCAGATTTGAAGCTAACCAAAGCTCCCTCAAAATACTATGTGCTGATGGTTTCCCACTGGTTAGTACTAGCTCCTTTAAATATCTGGGCATTCTTCTTGACGAATCTCTAGATTTTGACCTGCGTATCACTACCACCTGTAAATCTGTCAATGCTAAGATAGGAGGTGCCTATCGCACTAGCTATGCCCTCACTCCATCGGCTAGACTAGCTGTGGCACAAGGCTTTCTGCTCCCAGCCCTGGCCTGTAGCTTAGCCACATACCTCTCTGCCACAAAGACCTCTCTCCATAAATGGGACACTACCTATAATTCTATCTGCCATTATGCTTTTGCATCTCCACGATACAAGCACCACTGCCAGCTCTACGCCGACCTTAATTGGCCCAGCCCCTTTGCCCAACGACTCCATTCCTATGGCTCTCTAATTGACAGTATTGCTAGATCAGGCCTCCCCCAATCTCTTGCCTCCCTGCTTCACTCACAACCTCTCTCCAACGGGCTTCGATCTACTGACCAAGCCCCTCTCCATATCCCCAGATGCAAAACAATATGGGTGGTCGAGCTGTCTCATCCACGGCTCCAAAGTACTGGAACTCCATATCCCAAACTATTCGTCAAGTTTCCACCCATGCTAGTTTCAAGAAACTTCACCGTGAACATCTGCATGCTACTAGTCCCTGTATGTGCTTTCATCCACCGTAGTCCACCCTTCTTCCCCACCCTCTACGCTTCCAGGCAACTACCCCTCTGACTCCTTGCTCCTTCTCTCTCGTTACCATCCTTTAATCCTCTCTATCATCTCTCACCCTTTTCCTCTGCCTTCCCTTCACTCTCCTATCCCCCATTTTCTTCTCTCCCTAATGCCTACTGACTACATAATGGCACTTATTGTATATTGTAAATGCTTAAAATGTCAGTTTTTCTCACATTTTTTTTGCACTTCTTGCTTTTCTTTTGACTGTCAAAACTGTATTGTTTGTAACTGTGCTGAAGAATGTTTAGAAGAATGTCTCTCCACACCTACAGTTGATTGTATGAGATCCTCCTCCTCACTATGTTACATATCTCATATCTTATGTGCTGCATCACATGTACACTCGTGTTTCCACTTGTATCCTCTCAGGTCGTAGCTGAGGCATTTTTATGCCTAGTGCACTCACCCAGTTACCAAAAGCAAATAAATAATAAATAAATATGTCCCGATATTTTCATACCCCGCAAATTCAGTCAAAAGTCTTGTAACAAATCCATAATAGAAGCTGAAGTGTGTGGCCTGTGAATCATACTCATATGATGTGTGCTTGTGCAATGATAACACAATATTGGTCGCAATGTCTAACTGAAACAAAGTCTTAAGGGTACAAATACCAGAGGACCCAGGTCATTTGTATCTGTCATCCTCCACTAACACTGAAGGGGGAAAAGAAAAAGAAAATTACTGCAAATGTTATTAACAGCTTGTAAAAAAAAAAGCTCTGACTAGGAATCGGTTGTTTCTTACAATCCCCACACTAGAAGATCAGAAAGCAATTTTAATGCAGCTTTATGACATGGAAAAATCAACAGCAGAAACAGCTGAGGTGGTATTTATTTATTTAGAACATACTTTACCGGGGGGGGGGGGGGGTGCTGTGGAGCCCGAGCTTGTTAGCAGCAGATTACAACAGCTCCATAACAGAGTGCTACTTTTATTATTAAAAAAAACACCAATTTGGAGCAGAAATTCAAGCAAACCCTTGGTACCATTGGAAAGAGGAGGACTGGAAGTTTACAATGGGCAGTCCATGCAAGGATAGAACTGGTACAACTGGTGGAAAAGCTCCAGGTTCCACTCAACCCACGAGGTCGGGCCCTGGGACACAAGCCACCTCACAGCTTGATTCGGAAGAAACCATGTCAACTATCGGGATGAAACTTCAGCGACTCATCACTTCAGTCTCCGACCTGAATACAAAGATAGATAATTTTAATACCAGAGTTAGAGTGGTGGAAATAATGATGGAAACTCTGCAATCTGAAATGTGTGACCTTAAGAGGAGTACAGATTCAATAGCGGCAGTATCTGCGATGATCACGAAGGAAAATTCCCATCTCCGGGCCGGATTAGAAACTAGAATATCAGGCCAGTGCCTCCAATGTAAGGTTTCTTGGTCTACCAGAGTGGATCGAGGGGGATCACCCCCTCATGTTTCTGGAGGAATGGTTAAACGAAAAGTTGGTGCCGGAGGGGTAACATATTAAATTTGGGCTGCAAAAAGCTTATCGAATTGCTCAGAGGGGCCTCCGGGATGATAATGACACTCCACGTACCTTGTTGCTCATCACTGATGGCATGGGCACTAGAGATAGAATCCTTAGTCTGGTGAGGAAAACGGGCCCTCTCCACCAGGATGATCACCCCATCTTTTTGTTTCCCGACATCAGTTACTCAATGCGCATGAGGCACAAGAAATTTGATGGGGTTCGGAAATGCTTGCGGGAGGCCTTGATTTCACATGCAATGGTTTTTCCAGCTCGCCTCCGAGTGGTACATGATGGGAAGGTACGGGTCTTTTCTGACCCAATCGAAGCAGGCAAGTGGGCGTCCCGTTTTGCTTCCCAGTCCCGGAATACCAACGAAAGTGATTCCGGAAAAATGTATGGAGACCGAGGGACATTAAATTAAGTTCTTCTGACTGGCTTCTTGTTTGTAAAGTAATAGTTAGATACATAACTTGGTATAGTAACTTACTTATTGAGAACACTACTATTCTGGATATAATTACTGGCTACTTTAAAGATTTCTTGAGCACGAGAGGCATGGTGGGAGAGGGTAGTAATTTGTTAAAAGCTATGCTCTATCTACATAAATAATCCTCAGCATAATTCATATAGCAAAACGCTTGTTTTTTCCTGGGTTTGCGTAATAATGTTTTCTGATTCAACGGAAAGTCTGTTGCCTAAGTTGTTTGATTCTCTGTCTCTGCAGCTTTCAGATATATAGTATGACGCCATCAGTCTCATCGAGGGACACAACTGTTTGGACATTTAATCTGGACTTTAGTTAACGGACATATTTGTACTGCTCACGGGCTTGTATGCACAGCATAATATATTGTTCACTCATTAAGATCATTTGTTTAGCAATCCCCCCATATGAGGTATCACAGTATTTGAGATGCACATATCCTTTGTTACGGAGATTTATTGCATCTGTCAAAGGTCTCTGTAACCGTATTTGGACTGTCTCAGATATGGAATGTATGTGTTTTAACAACATAAGAAATCAATAAATATAAAGTATAAAAAAAAAGAACATACTTTACCAGGTAGGCAAGCTGTTCCCTGAGGCTCATGTTCAAGTTGTGACATGGGAGAGGGGGTAGTTAGGGAAGGAATGTATATACATGTAAGTACAAGGCAAGTACATACATACGATTCAACGCTTGCAGTTATACAAGTACAAGGCTCACAGATGTGAGGAGACACATACATGTGAGTCAGTGTGGTTCAAGTCACATTTCAGTTTCAGAGGTGAATTCTGCTTCCGGCGGGCATAACAGTGTCAAGAGATCGCAGCTGCAAGGCAGAGTACTACACTGGGTGCTTATGGGTTACATGAGGGTACAGCATGGGTAAAGCGCTAGATAGTGCAGAAATAGTATACATTGGTATATATTCGGAGCAGAGGTAGCTCAGGTGGCTTAACGAAGGGTCAGGAGCAATTGTGGCACAACCTTGCACCTGTGAAGTGGGCCCTAATGAGCCTCTTGCCAGTCAGAAATAACTGGAGTGCAGGTGGTGCTGGGAGGCAGGTTGTTCAAAGATTTAGGTAGTCAGTAGCTGAATGAGGCTTGCCTGAGTTTATTTTTGTATCTCAGGACTTTGAGTCATTTGTCACCTTTGGACCGGAGTGTGCAGGTCAAATTAGCTGCTGGAGAGAGTAGACTTGCCAGGTAGCATGGAAGTTTGCGTATCCAGAACTTTGCTCCCACTCTGGCTGTGTGCATCTGTACTGCTGCCTCCAGCAGCTCCCACCCAAGGTCACAGTACACTGAACAGTGGTAGGTGGGGGTGAACAGACCAGGACGAATCTGCACAAGGCATTGAACAAGGTGGACAACTTGGTCAGGGTAAAGAGGTTTGTTCCTGAGCAAACAACGTCCCCATAGTCCACTAGGGGAAGTATTGAGCATTCTACCACTAGTTTCCTGATGTTGAGCTGCAAACAACTCTTCACCCTTTAAAGTGCGCCAACTTTTGTGTAGCAGTTGGCAACATTTTTTTCAAGGTGGACTGAGTAGTCCAGGTGCTGATCCAACAGGAGGCCTAGGTATTTGTAGGCCGAGACTGAGTCCAGATGATGTCCTTGGGTAGAGGAGATGTTCAGCGTAGTAGAGGTTACTCCTAGCCACCATCTGGATCAAAACAGTGTGGAGATGTGTTTTTTTTTTTTTTATTTAAGACCAGCTTACTGACTTAGAACCAGTTCAGAATTACATGGAATTCCCAGTTAATGGGCTCTTCAATGGAGCTGGCAGTAGGACCAGATGCAGAGATGATGGTATCGACTGCATACCTATGAATGTTACAGGAGGAGACTGACGATGGAAGGTCATTTATGAAGATAGTGCAGAGTAGGGATCCTAGAACTAATCCTTGAGAGACTCTGAGGGTGACCCGCAGGGGAGATGACACAGTGCCACAAAGTTTTACTGACTGCGACCTATCCAAGAGGTAGGAGCTGAGCCTGGTGAGCGAGGTGGAGGAGACAGACCAGAGGTGGCTAGCTTGTTCAGAAGGTATGGGTTCACTGGGTTAACTATGCCTTGGAAACTGATGCAGATTTTGTGCCATAGCTCATTGTGGAATGTACTGGGTACAGTGATATTTTAAACAAATTGAGGCAGAGAGGCTCGGCTAGGGACTTTCTATCTAGACCTCCCACGTTTCACTCTTTCATGTAATGATGACTAGAAGTTTCTTTCACCAAGTGTATGTAATCTGATTCCTTGTTGTAAGATATACTTGAAACTGTGACCTGAAAGCCGGGCAGCCTCAGTTACTGGATAAGATCAGATTTTTATTTCTAAAGCGCTTTTCCAGAGCCAAAGTGCATTTACAATAATAAAACAACCATCAAACAAACTAAAACACATAGAATTAAAAAAAAAGGCAGCAATAGTAAAACTAAACATCATCCTCAAAAGCTAGGCCAAATAAATATGTTTTTAAATAGGATTTAAACATCTCAGTGGGCAGGCACTCTCTAATCTGACGAGGTAGAGAGTTTCACAGGGTCGGGGCTACATAAGCAAAACTCCTAGCACTTGATGTCTGCAAACGGACCCCGGGAACCTCTAGCAATTTCTTGTCGGTGAAGCGGAGAGGGCAGAGGGGGCAGTAGGGCCAAAGGAGGTATTGCAAGGACCCCGGTCCCTGTCCATGTAGGGTCTTACAGGTCAGCAATGCAACCTTGAAAGTGATCTTCCATCGCACCGGCAGCAAATGCAATTCGCACCGCACAAGTGTGATATGGCAAGTTCTCGATTGCCCAGTCAGCAACCTGGCTGCTGCATTTTGCACCAGCTGCAGGCGACGGAGGTCCACCCCCGGTAACCCTAGGTATAGAGCATTGCAGTGGTCAAGACGCAAAGACACAAAGGTGTGAATCAGTGTAGGAAGGTCAGTGGGCGGATCGAGGTGCTTTATCCGGGCGATGTTCCTCAGATGAAAAAATAAGGACTTGACCACTGCTGACACCTGTGCTTTAAGTGTCAGTTCATTATCAAGCACAACCCCCAGATTCCATACCCATTCAAAAGGTCTCAACTGGTCACCCCCCAGCAAAGGCCGGACGGTTGCCCAGGAGTCAACTTCTCTACCTGCTGACCTGGGTCCACCACCAACACTTCAATCTTATCCGGATTTAACTTCAACCAGTTAGCACTCATCCAGTCCTGAATCTCAGTCAGGCAGCTTTTAAAGACCGAGACAGCACTATTTTGTTCAGGTTGAAAGGACATGTAGAGCGGAGTGTCATCTGCATAGCAGTGAAAACTCAGCCCATACCGCCTTATGATGTCTCCCAATGGCAGCATGTACACCGTGAACAACATGGGGGACGGTACGGAACATTGCGGAACCCCACAAGACAGGGCGAAGGGGGCCGAGGAAAAAATTCCCGACACCACCCTCTGAGTCTGGCCTGTGAGAAAAGAATGAAACCATCTGAGGACTGCCCCCGACAGTCCACAAATTAACCACAGGTGTTCCAACAGCACCCCATGATCCACAGTGTCAAATGCTGCAGAGAGATCAAGGAGGACCAAGATCGAACGACGACTCCGATCCTTCGCTATTAGGAGATCATTCATCACCCAAACTAATGCTGTCTCGGTACTATGCCTCTTCCTGAACCCAGTCTGGAGAGGATCATAGACTTCATGGGTGGTAAGAAAGTTCTCAAGCTGCACGCGACTACCTTCTCAATAACCTTGCCCAAAAAGGGTAGGTTAGAGATGAGTCTGTAGTTCGCAAGGCAGTCTGTGACGTTGGATGATTTCTTTAAAAGAGGGGTCACCACCGCCTCTTTGAATGGGTCTGGGAACACCCCCTGAACCAACGAACACCAGACTGTCTCAGCGAGGATCGATCCGATGGTATCTATACACCCCACGAGGAGGCGCGTTGGACCAGGATCCAAACTACAGTAAGTCGGTCGCAAGCCCTGAACACTCTTCATGATATCCACAATCGCTGGCTGGTCAAAATCTGTCCAGACAGACCGGGTGCCTGCACCCTCCCATCGAACTCCGTCGTACTCATTTGAACACATTGAGCAGATCTCTGACCTAATGGAGGACACCCTATCAGCAACGAATTGAGCAAACTCCTCACACTTAGATTATGATAAAGCTCTTTGGCCCCGAAGACAGGCTGGATTGCACAGCCTGTCCATGGTCTGAAAGAGCTGAGCCAGTCAATTCCTTGCTGCAGTAATCTCCCTGGACAGGAACTCTGCCTTCTTATGGGAGACTTCTGATTGATAGACCGAATAATGGGCGATCAACCCAAGCCTGTCCTCCTCCAGGCCAGATTTCTGCCAACAACGTTCCAACCTTCGCCCCACTCTCCTCAACTCTCTCAGAGTCCCATCAAACCAAGGGGACTGAGGGTGGATAGGGAGGGGGCCAACACTGACAGAAGCTATGGAATCCAGGGCCTCAAGCACCACACTATTATAGCACACTACAAGATCTCCTGGATCCAAGCATTCAGATGGCCAACTCGATAGGTCCCGCACCACCAACAGACCATCTGGGGTAACACCCCTCAAAGGGTGGTACCGTACCATCTCCAAAGGGGCTGGTGTCATAGGGGGAGCCACAAAACTGAACCCTACAGAGTGACGGTCTGACCATCCAACTGGTTCCACCACCAAGTCCACGGCCTACATCCCCAGGAGGAACACCAGGACCAAGGAGTGACCCTGAAAATGGGTCACAGTGGTAACTACCTGTGTGAACACAAACGAGGTCATCAGTTGGAGGAAGTTTTGGCCAAAAAGTGAGAGTTCATCGTCGATCCAGGCATTTAAATCCCCCGGGACCAACCACCTGGGGGATTCCAACACCATGTCAACCATGAAGTCTGCAACTTCCGGCAGGAAAATGTTCTTGTTTCTGGGTGGACGGTAAATGAGAAGAATCCTGTTACCCACACCTGCTCCCTGGATACACTCAAAGGATCTGGTGATCCCCACTAGAACCTCCGTCTTTTTAAATTTTTTTATTTTCTCTTTTTGTCCTGTCCTCGCCGCTGGACTATCTGCCCAGTCACGGACTCCAGCTGCAGCTTCCCACATCAGCCGCACTCCCTGAACCCCCTGGCCAGGGCGGGGTCCCGGCACCCCGGCCGAAGGGTGCCAGGAACACCGGAAAGGCGGGAGTCAGCCTGGGAGCTGATCTCAGCCGGAGCAGGCGTCATCGAGGCAGCGGAAGAAGGTTTTTTTTTTTTTTTTTTGATGTATGCCCCTCTGAGGAGCCGGACATGCACTGACATCGGCCCACTGAAGTGCAGACGTCCGCCGGCTCCCCCCCCTTCTGAATGCCTGCAGCCTGCCAAAACATCCAGCCTCCGCTGGGTGTCGCTGCAGCACGGTGCATGTCCCTCACCCTCCCTGAAGGAAGGAGAGCTGTCACAGTCCTTCTTTCCCCCAGCCAACCCCTGGTGGCCCGAGTCCGTTCCCGAACCCGGGTCGCTGGTGCGGTGCGAGGTGTGGCGTCCAGCACCTCAACCCTCGGTGCCACCAGGCCAGCCGTCCCAGTTCCATCTTAAAACAGATGGCTACACCCCCGGCCCTTCGATCCAATCTCGGGCAGTGAATCACCAAGTACCCAGCCGGAACCGCCACCTACAATACCAGGCCGGCATTTTCGTCTAGCCAGGTCTCGGTGATGTAAACCAGGTCAGATGGCTCAACAAGGTCAGCAATAATTGCCGTCTTGTTTTTTATAGACCTGGCATTGCATAACATTGCCCGAGTTTGATGAGAGGCCATGGAAGAGCAGGCAACTTGCCCACTATCAGTGGAGCCCTTGGGTATGGGAACCAGGCATGGAGGACCCCTTTCCTGGGCCTATTTCGCCCCAGGGCGCCTCCTCAACCACACCACCCCTATCTGCCCGCCTTCTCCTCCCACCCTGGTCCGGGGGCCCCGCTCCTTTGGCCCCTCCGCACAATACCCAGGCACGGCAATGCCTATACAACTCGGAGGGAACGAAGGAGGAAGGGGGGCGTGAGGTCCTTAACCTGGACGGGGAATAGCGCCTGCCCACCGAGACATGATTCCAACACATGCTGCCTATAGAACTACTTACAATAAATATTTAATACACCCACACCAACAACAAATTCAATGTTCTACTAATAAATTACCCCTCGAACTCTCACTTCAAGGGTTCAAAGCATACTAACTTTAGCAGTTTTTTTGAAAATGAGTTCTGAAAAACCAGCGTTCTCTCACTACTCTGGTAAATGACCAATCCCCCCCTCCCCTCAACCACCACCACCACCACCACCTCTCACATAGCGGGGGAGAGTATCTACAGAAAAGAAAAGCCACTCAACCAATCCAATGCTCAGAATGTTCAGTTTAGTCCCAATTTAAACACACAGCCCATTTAATTTAATCCAGCGGCAGTAGCCGAAGATAGCAAGCTATGCGCACGTGATGGCTAACCTTCCAAGACAGCCCCCCCTCAATTGTACCAGCAGGAAATAACCCCCTTAAACCCCAACCACCCACAACCCACAACCACAGCTGCCCCAGAGGCAGGCCGCTTAAGTCTGCCTCCTGGACAGCTTAGGAGAGCCCCCACTCCCAAGATAAATGCTGAATTCTGGGATGTGGATGTGTGTGACTTTGTTTGCTGTATTTTGCGATGAAAAGAAAAAAATGAATCCATAAATATTAAAAAAAAAAAAAAAAAAAGGATAGGAATTTAGATTTAGGTGGTGCCCTTCATAAAACTCAGAACACCTTTCACATACTAGAACTAACAAAACAACAATAAAGACATACAAATTTACATAAATAAATAGCTTACAATCCTAAAATACAGAACTGCAGTCTGAACATAAAATTGCACATTATATACATGACAGCAGAATTTTCTGAGCAGAAGTCAACATTGAGTTTTGTAGCTATGTGACAGTAGTTCAGTTAAAATTTACTTTTATACAGGATGACATTTTAGGTCCAAAAAGGTCCTGTTTACAAAATTGTCCTGTATACATATAAACATAATCAGAAATAACATACAAAGACATATAAAAACATAAAGTGTACATACATGTATTTCATAAGTATAAAACTATCACTAATCAGTGATCAAATACAAAATGTTGAAAATCAAAAGGTTTAGCAGCACTAATAAAACAGTTACATTCTTGAGTTATACTCATATTTAGCTGAGATTTAAATATAGATACATTTGTTGAATTCCTCATTAATGGTGATAGTACATTTCAAATTTTAGCCCCTTGATATTGTAAATCCATACAACCATACTGAGTATTTATTTTGGGAATTTTAATGCCCCTATAGACTACATCCCTCATTTCATAACGTTGCTTTCCACTGTTTTGCTGTAGACTGAAATTACCTGTTATCAAACCCTTTTGAACTTTAAAGATGAATATTTGCTATTGCTTCCTTAGTCTGATTGGGTTGGCATTGGGTTTGGCAGTTGAAATTCAATGCAAAGAAGTGCAAGATAATGCATATGGGGCACAAAAACCCTGGCACAATATATCAGTTGGGGGGTGAGGATATAGCATGCACCAAGCAGGAAAGGGATCTTGGGGTTGTCATCTCTGATGACCTCAAGGTAGGGAAACAGTGTGACAAGGCATCAGGTAAAGCAAATAGGATGCTGGGATGTATAGGCAGGGGCATCACCAGCAGGAAAAGGGAGGTCATAATTCCAGCTATACAAGACACTAGTGAGGCCCCACCTGGAGTACAGTGTACAGTTCTGGAGCCCATACCTACGTAAGGACATAGACAGGGTGAGAAGGTTCAGAGGAGGGCAACAAAGATGGTGCATGGGTTGCATCACAAATCCTATGAAGACAGGTTGAAGGAACTGAACATGTACTCCCTGGAGGAGAGGAGGAGAGAGGGGATATGATAGAGACATACAAGTATCTTACAGGGAGGAACAGGGTGCAGGAAAACACTATTTTAAGCGAAAAAGATGTTTCAGGACTAGAGGGCATGGGATGAAGTTGGAGGAGGACGATTCAGAGGAAACATGAGAAAGAATTTCTTCACAGAGCGGGTGGTGGACAAGTGGAACACCCTGCCAGAGGAAGTGGTGGGGGCTGAAACAATCACGGGATTTAAGAATGCATGGGATAGACATAAAGGAATTCTAGAGGTCAGGGGTAAGGGGAAATAGACTTCTAGGAAAACAAACTGAACTTACAAGCTCAAATGGGCAGACTAGGTGGGCCATAGGCCCTTATCTGCCGACACTGTCTATGTATCTATGTATCTATGATGTTTATACTATTCCAGTTCAAAATTTTGTACATCTGGCAATGGTGTGTTCCAAATGGACATTTAAGAACAAATCTTGCCAGAAAATTATAGGATTTATATATTTTGTCTAAAGATTTTTGTTCTGCAAAAGCATAAACCAAATTACCGTATACTAATACTGGAAGTATCAGTTCTGCGATTTGCTTCCTCATTTGATTGGGCACTATCATCGAAGATCTTCTCAAAGCACCAATCCTTGAGTTAACTTTTCTTGTTATATAATTTGTGTGTTCATGAAATTTAAGGGAACTATCTATAATCGGCCCCAAATATGTATATTGATTAGTTACCATTAATAACTGACCTGCTCTAGCAACAATCCCTGGGTTTGGACTGGGGCCGCTGCTGCTCTTGTTCTTCTTATGAAAGTACATTACCTGAGTTTTCTTTTGACTCAAAACAAACACTGATTCAGTAAACCAATCCAACAAGTTGTTAAAATCTAGTTGGGAGTTTTTCCAATAACTGATCTTGTGTCTTTGCCGTAGCCAGCAAGATGGTATCATCTGCATAGAGCCTTATATGGGATCCGGTAATGTATTTAGGCAGATCATTTACATATATCAAGAACATCATCGGTCCCAGTATTGACCCCTCGGGCACTCCCCTTTCCAAATGACCCAGGTCTCATATATGATTTACTACCTCTACCTGCTGTTTTCTGTCCCATAAATATGTTTAAACCAATCTAAAGTTCTTGAGGCCATTCCTATCCTTTCCATTCTCTCAAAAAGTATTTGGTGAGTCACCAAATCAAAAGCTATGGACAGGTCAATGAACACCGCACCCACGGACTCCCCTGCATCCAAGGCTTTTGCAACCATGTCTACGAGGACCACAAGCGCGGTGCTTGTAGCATTCTCTGTCCTAAAGCCATGTTGAAATTTAGATAGCTTTGAATATTTTTCCAAATATTCATAGAGTTGGTTATACACCAACCTCTCCATTAATTTTGAGAGAATGGAAAGGACAGCAATAGGATGGTAATTTGATGGCTCATCAGAATTGCCCCCTTTAAAAATGGGGACAATTTTTGCAACCTTCCACAAATCAGAAAACAGATTGTCTATTAGACTTTGATTAAATAAGTTAGTCAACACAGGTGTTATTATTTCTATTGCTTCTTTTAAGAATTTTATTTCTATCCCATCAAGGCCACCAGATTTTTTAGGGTTCAACTTTTTAATCGCATCCCTTACCTCTTTTTCTTTAATTGACCTAAAGTAGAACTTGGGGAGATTTAATTCATCGTTACTAATTTCTTTTAACCTAGGTTGGTTTGTTGCAATGTCAGGTATTATAATATCAGAAAGGGCAATAAAGTATTGGTTCAGGATTTGAGCCACCACCTCAGAGCTCATATGTTCTTTTTTACCATTGTTCATTTTAATCTCTGACCAAACTCTAGTAGGGTTAGTGACTGGGAATATCCACTGTCCCACTGACTTTTCTACTGGCCTGACTGCTGTATTTACTGTATTAAAATATTATCTTTGCCAATACAAGTCGGCAGGGCTAGTTAGAGGAAAATGTTACCAGCCTGATGCAAAATCTGCCAGTAAATGGCTAATATGCAGGTGCCAATGTCAATCCCTGAACGATTGCTCCTTCGACTCATATATGGATATGTACTGTGGATGGAATATTTTGCAGACTTCCAATTTGTTCTATGATACAGTATATTTGAATAAATTGGGATTTTACAGCTAAACTCAATGCGGGAGAGTGTGCCTCTCTCCTTGCCTCAGTTTTTTTTTTTACCTCAGGCACACCTGTGAATGAGAACGACAGTTAAGTAATCCAACCACAGAAATAAGTAGCTGGGGGAAGGGAGAGGAATTCTCATGCTGATGTGGCACAGAATGCTATGTTAACTGGGAGGACTTACTGGTACAGAGTCCCTTTCATGGTAGCGAGCCAGAAACAGAATAACATACAAGATACAGGCATACCTCTCAACCTCTTGCCTCATGAATCAGGGACAAGACTTAAAAAAATCAGGGACAAAGATCCAAAATCAGGGACACATCTTAAAAATTGACACTATCCTCTTAGAAAGCTGATAGAATGAGGGAATTTGTGTTAAGATGCATTTTCTGAAGAAGAACAAGTCTATAACTTTAATGTTTGACATTATTTTGTGATTTTACTCCCCACTGTTCTGCCACAAAAATGCAAATTTTACGAGGGACAGAGGAAATTTTTGAGGCAAAATCAGGACGTCCCTGAAAATCAGGGACAGTTGAGAGGTATGGATACAGGAATACAGGAACGAGCATACCCAGGCAGTGGAGGTTTTATGGCTGAGGTGGCATCATATTTCAGTTCCGTGTCAGCAAATATCAGTGTGGTGTGTCCTTACTTTGGGTGGTAAAGTTATTTCCAGCTCTACTCCGAGCCAGCACCACACAGGGTGTAAGACCAGGACAGTATATGAGGGGACAGTCAGTGGACATACAAATCTGCCAGCAGAAACAGGCCACCTGGTCTATCAAGTCTGCTCGAATATGCAGCTTGCACCCTCACCTTGCAGCTGCCCTGCCCCCCGTCCCCTTCCCAATCCCCCCCCCACACCTTGTCCCATCCCCTTTTGAAACTACCTACTGTCCTACAGGCTACCACCTCCTCCGGTACAGCATTCCATTCTGCCATTACCCTTTCCGTAAAAAAGTGCCTCCTCATTTCCATCATAAATCTTCCCCCCCAATCTAAGGCCATGACCTCTAGTGTCCCTCCCCCTCCTCAGCCTGAGTATCCCTTCAGTGCCTGCCTTGTTTATCCCCTTTACATACTTAAAGGTCTCAATCATATCCCCCCAGTCCCTTGTCTCCTCCAAGGAGTACATGTTCAACTGTCTCAGCCTCTCTTCATATGGTCTGTCCTCCAATCATCCTCCAGATATCTGGGGCTAGGGATGACTACTCCAACATGCAAGGGATCAAAGGCCTGTGGACTGGTTGAAAATTCCAAGCAGTGTGGTCTGGCACTTAGAACACTGAAACGTGACTTATGAGACCCCAGCTTCCAATCCTACCAGTCACTGGCTCATAGCACAAGTCACAAATTAAGCGTATGGCCTTCCAATCTGCAATGCAAAATTAGACTCAGTGCTACTCCAGCAGGGAACTACAGATGTCACAGTGGTCAGTCCCCTAGGTATCAGTGATCACCATACAGTGTGGTTTAACATAAAGACAAGAGCCGAGACAATCCATACAAGGACGAGAGTCCTGGACTTTAGGAGGGCATTTTTTTGGCATAATTTTTCTCCCCGTGTCCGGCGGCCCATGTTCAGGAGGAAGCCCCAGCCCCCTCCCCCTAATGTCCACCATCGGCACCAACCATCTTCCTCCAGGGCTTGCCCACCCCGGGCCGGTGGTGGACCCCCAAGCCCTCACCAAGGACCGGATCCAGTTTCGGTCAGTGTCCAACTAGTCGGGGAGTGGGATCTGTGAGCCCCTCCTTCATCCAACTACCAGAGACATGTTTTCCTCTTTTTCTTTTGAGAGGAAGGGTATGCAATGCCACCAGTGGCGGTGTAGCGCACGCTCCCGTGTGTGGCATGCTGGGCATCTGCCCCACCACTTTATGGAGAATCGGTGTGCCGTCTCTCAGCTTCTGTTAGGGCACAGACAAGCACCTGTCGCTGAACTCCCCCTTCCCGGAGAAGGAGAGCTGTCCTTGGGACGCTCGATCCTCCTCCTCCCCAGCTGACCCCTGGCGACCCGCTCGCATAGGTCGCTGGCATGGCAGGAAGAAAGGCATGACGCCTCAGCCTTCCACACCACTGGGCCAGCCCATTAGGAGGGCATATTTTGAAGAAATGAGAGACTGCCTCAGAAACTGCCATGTAGGGGGGATTACCAGGGTGGGGTGGAAAGACAGTGAGTAAAAATAAGGGAGGGCACAATTAAAGAAGACAGACTATGTGTAAAGGAACTGAGTAAAAGCAGAAGGAAAAAGAGACAGTTATGGTTTTCTAGGGAAGTGGCCAAGGTGGTGAATGAAAAAAGGGTGGCATTCAGGAGGCATAAGAAAACTCAGACAGATGAGGACAGGAAAGTATACCAAGTTAAATAAAGGGAAGCAGGAAAGGCAGTGAGAAGAGCAAAAGCACAACAGTGGAAAGCATTGCCATAGGGGTCACTAAAGGAGACAAGACTTTCTTTATATACACAAGTAAGAAGAGAAAAGCAAGGGGAGGGGTAGTGAGGATTAGGAGGGCCTGAAAGGAGGAGGCTATGCGGAAGAGGACCAAGAAAAAATTGCTATCCTGAACAAGTACACTAAACAGCCAATAGCCTGGGACAACTGTCTCCCAAGTATGATGCCCTGTCCACCAGGTCTCACTCCCTGCTACTTATGTCAAGATCCTCGTCCGCCATGATGGCCTCCAAGTCTACCATCTTGTTCCCAAAACTCCTGGCATTTGCAGATAAACCCTTCCACCAAGCGCCCTTTCCCTCATAGCCCTCTCTTACCAACCTTCTCCGATTTTTGTTTTTCTCCAGCTATCTATCACCATCTTGGGGGGGATGGTAGCCTCTCAACTCTCCTATCTCGTTCAGTGTCCCTTTTCTCAACCCCCCAATTTTAGTTTAAATTATACGTTTTTCGATAAACTCCCCTAGCTTAATCTTTAGTACTGCTGATCCCTCCTTGTTCAGGTGCAGTTTGTCAGGGGCAAATAGACTCATCCTCCCACGTTGAACCCCAGTCCCCCACAAACCCAAACCCCATCTGCTTATACAACCCTCCAGCCACCGACTGAATTCCACAATCCTCTGCTTTCTCGATGTGCTTGCTCTTGGTACAGGCAGTACCTCTGAGAAAGCAACAGAATGGAACCCTGTATTCCCACAAAACCTAGCAAGCTCATTGAATCTAGCCTACACCTCCATTAGACTATTTCCCCTCTAGATCATTTGTGCCCAGGTGGATAACCAAGTGTGGTCTCCCATCCTGCCATTTACCCCAAGAAGGGATATTGTGTATTAACCTCTAATGCCGTCATTCCTGGCATACACTCAACCCAAATTGCACTTCACCTGTCTCCCTTTCCCCCCCATCTGATTCCCTTAATTACTGAGTCCTCTATGAGCAATACCCTGCTAGCACTTACCTTCTGCTTGTACCTTCGATTTTCAAACTTACACCCCACACCTGGCATCCCACTTGCTACCCTATTTACATTTACCCCCATGTCCATCACTTTCACCCGAGCTGTACTCTTCCCTTGGACTTCATCTCCCTTATTCCCCTTACTAGTGTCCCCCCAATCCCATTAACCTTTACCTCCCATTTCTCCAGCACTTTCCCCTCCCCCTGCACATGTCCTGTATCCTTACTTACTGATTTCATCAGTGCACGGGTGCCCTCCTCCAATGAATCCAGTTCCCCATTTCTTATACACCCTCCACTTTTACTTGCCTCATTAAATATCACCACATCCCCCACAATGCTCTGTCCAATATTCCAGTTTCCTTGCCCTTTCTCTCCTGTCTCTCATCTCAATATTTTCTACTAGTTTACATTTTTCATCTGTCGATCCACTACTCCCACTCAGCTTCCCAACCCTTATCTCTTCTCTGTTCTGTATTGTGATGTACATTTCATCCCCCTTCTCCTCTAAGTCCATTACATTTCTTAATGGTAAGTACCTATTTCTCAAGACAACCCCTCCTTCCTTGATTTGCTCACCACCCATAACCTCAACACAAATGAACACAAGTTCATTTTCAGAGGAAAGTGTCCTGAAAGGACTTGCACTCTGAAGGTGGAAAAGGCTATGGGACCAGATGGGATACATCCAAGGATACTAAATAAACTCAGTGGGGGGTGATAGCTGCCCCGGTGACAGCCTTACTCAACAGCTCACTGGAAACAGGTGTGGTTCCAGAGGACTGAAGAAGAGCAGACATGGTCCCTCTACATAAGAGTGGCAGCAGGGAGGAGTCTAGCAACTACAGGCTGGTCACTCTTACTTCAGTGGTGGGCAAATTAATGAAGACCCTGCTAAAGGAAAGGTTGGTAAAGTATCTTGAATCCAGTGGGCTGCAAGACCACAGGCAGCCATGGATTTATGGAGAGGGGGGAGGACATCATGCCAGACTAATCTTATTAATTTCTTTGACCGAGTAACCAGGGAAATAGATTAGGGGAAGGCAGTGGGCATGGTCTATCTTTACTTTAGCAAGGCCTTCGACACTGTGTGGCACAGAAGACTGATTCATAGACAGTGATGGCAGATAAGGACTATGTAGCCCACCTAATCTGCCCCTTTTCCCTACCTAATGTAATACTGCAGACTCTAGTTGATCTGCAGCTTACCCTCTTCCCTACTGCGAGAGTATTCTTATGTCTATTCCATGCACTCTTGAATTCCCCTACCATTTTTGGCCCCACCAACTCCACAGGGAGGCTGTTCCAAGCATCCACCACTCTTTCTGTGAAAAAGTACTTCCTCATGTTGCCCTGAGCCTACCCCCCAGCCTCATTTCATGCCCCTTTGTTCTTGTACACCATAGAAATATATAAAGATTCAGAAACTGAACAGCCTAGGGGTGAGGATCCAAAGTGGAGAATTGGGTTAGAAACTGGTTAACAGATAGGCAACATAGGGTGGTGGTTAATAATGCTCTCTCTCTAGTGATGGCAGAGTGACAAACAGGATGCAGCAGAACTCAGTACTGGGACAAGCCCTCTTCAATGCTTTCATAAGAGCCACTGCAGAAGAACTGGAAGGGGAGGTATGATGTCTTACAGATGATACCAAAATTTGCAATAGAGTGGATACTCAGGAGGGGGTGGAGAGGTTGTGTAGGGATCTTGGGAAACTTGAGGAGTGGTCAAGACCATGGCAGCTGGGGTTCAATGCCAAAAAGTGCAAAAGCATGCACCTAGAGCATGGAATCCATGAGCTAAGTACAGGATAGGGGTGAGGTACTGACAGTCATTAAGAAGGACAGGGACCACAGGGTTATCATAACTAACAACCTCAATGCAGTAAAGCAGTGTGATAAAGCAGTGGGAAGGGCTAGTGGGATGTTGGGATTCATAGCAAGGGGTATCTCCGGGATATCTCTAGCAGGAGGAAGGAGGTGGTGTTGCCACTGCATCGCTTGCTGGGCAGACCCATGTCTAGTTTTGGAAGCTGCACCTCAGAAAGGACATAGACAGTACGAAGGCAGCCCAGAGGATGGCAACTAAAATGATGCAGGGGTTGCATGAGAAGCCCTGTGAGAAGAGATGAAGGATCTCAACATGTACACCCTGGAAGAGAGGAGAGCACGAGGGGGCATGATAGAACTACTGTACAAATATCTCACAAGGGTGAATGGGATGCAGCAAGGCAGTCCTTTTCAAATGAGAAAGAGCATCAAGACCAGGGGACATGACATGAAGCTTAAGGGGGAAGGCGAAATTTAAGAGGGATGTGAGGAAGTACTACTTCACTGAAAGGGCGGTAGACATCTGGAACAGATTGTGTGGGACAAGCTGTCCTTTTCAGCTGACAAAGTCTACGTTTCTATGTTTAACTAATATGCAGGTGTTGCAAGTCGATGTTTTGGGGTGGAAATTGTCTCTGAGAAACTCCCTGAGGAAGGAGCAGTGAACTCCAAAGCTTTGGAGGTTTTCATCGACAGTCACTGTTTGTTGTAATGTTATGGCTTTTTATGCTAAAGTAAATAAACTAAGTGATTTGTTTTTTGTACTGGCTTTTTATGCTAAGGTAAATAAATGATTTTTTTTTTTATCCTCTGTGCACGCTGCTTATTCTTTTTGTTATAAAGAAATGTAAAGGACTGGCCAAAATGCTGACTTGTCCCACATTAATGATCCCAAAAGTGCTCCGGCCCGGTGGCGCTGAGGGTTGAAGCGCTGGTCGCTACACCTCGTGCCACGCCGGCGACCCGTGTTCGGGAACGAGCACGGGTTGTCGGGGGTCGGCGGGGAGGAGATGGATCGAGCGTCCGGAGGACTGCTCTCCATCTCCAGGGTGGGGGGATTCAGGTGGCCGGTGCTTGCCTGACCCTAGCAGAGGCTGGGGATTGACAACATGCAGCCGCAGGAGACAGGGGAGGCGGGACGTGGCAGGCAGCGCTTGACTAGTCTTGGCGCGCAGGGGGCGTGCGTACTCAACCCGCTGGCGTCATTGCGCCCATCGCTGGGAAAATCGGAAGTGGAGCCTGCAACCGCAGTATGGTTCCCGTCGCCATTCCGGAGGCGCCTCCCTGGCATGGACCCGTTCTGGTGGGTTGAGTCGCTCCCCACCACCCTACCCGACGAAAGGTAAGTGAGTGGGTGCTGAGGGAGGGGTCTCATGTCCGGGATGGCGCGGAGGAACGTGGAGTGCGGGGGGAGGCTCCCGAGAAATAACATCAAAAAAAAAAGTGCTTGGGATCCTGTAGCCAGTGCTGCAGTGTTGTGCGGAGTTTGCATCACTCACCTAGAGCTGGAAAAATACTGGCACATAAAGGGGAAGCCGACCTTAGCGTGAAGCAAACAGAAATAAAACAGAAAGTAACCAGAGCGAGAGAGAGAGATTCTGGAGGTTGCAGTGTTGCCCTATTTGCAGGAACCTCTGGTCTGAGGGAGGAAGCTGCCCATCTCCAGGCTGACCTGGCGAAGATTCAGGAAATCTCTTCCCCCACCCTGCACTGAAGCTATTAAATTTATCAGCAATCTTAATGCCGTATATGATGGTCCATGAGTTTATACTGATGGGTGATTTTAATATAGATTGGCATAATAATGTGAAATCTAAGCACTTGTGTTCTGTTGCTTTAAGTCTGAGCCCAGATCAACTTATCTTGGAGTCAACACATATAAATCCAAAACAGCTCTATGTTGCTTCTTTGACAGATTTAATATTTACAAATACCCCTCATCGACAGGGAAGCTGAAGTTATGGTAGATTTTTCTAGTGACCATCATACTATTCATTGTTTAAGAGGCAGATCTAAAATCTCTGGGCCTCCAAAGCTAGTTCAGATTAGGACCACTAAACATTTTTATTTTCTCAGCTTTATGAATGATTTAGACAGAATAAACTGGGACAGATTACCAGTATATCTCATCCCTGATCTGGGAAATGTATGGACTCATTTTTCTACAGAGCTTGAGAATATATGAAAGGCATTTTCCCCTAAAAATAAGGAAATGGAAGAGTGGGTCGGCAAATTGGTTCTCATCACATTTATCCCATTTAAAAAAGGGACAAAAATAAACGTTGGGATACTGCTCGTAAATCGAAACATCAAGGGGACTGGGCCAAGTATAGAAAGGCTAGAAACCTTTATGTGAAAGAAATCAGGCTAGCTGAGGAGAAATATTTTAAAAACAAGACAGTGAATGCAGCTGGAGATCTTATGACATTCTGGGTCATTATAAAACATCCAGGTGGGAAAGGGGCAGGGAAGACATTTATTTATTTATTGAGTTTTAATATATGGATCTTCAATTTAATAGGTATGTAAAGCATACAAAAAAATTCGGTAGTAGCCTCAAAGGTTCAGTGATAATAGTACTGTCAATCACTGGTAATACTATAGTTTTGTGCTGATAATAGTATCGTTCCAAGCTTCCGAAAAGATACCTCCTGCACCCACATCCTAAGCGTGCCTCCTCATTGGCCAGTTTTCCTGCGTGGGTGGGCAGAACAGTTTAAAAAAACATGGCGACGCTTCTCTCGCTTACCAAGAGCGAACTCGGTCATAGTGCTTCTCGTTTTTAATTGATGTTTTCCATTCAGGAAATAAAAATATCTGGTTGATCCTGCTGTTCCAGTCCTGAAGAGCAGGTAGGATCTCAAAAATGAAAAAACGGACAGGGGGCAGGAACAGTCACGAGCGAGCACACAGCTGAACGCACAGCGTAGGTTACTGCGGCGGTCAGCCAGTACAAATTCAGTTCACTGAAACAGTCGACCGCCTATTAGAAAAAACGTTGCATCCATATATTAAATAAAATAACCGATAGGTTTGTGTGTCCATTACCAGGGAGTACTGGCATCTCGAGGTTCTGGACACATTGGAACCTCTTGAGCTTCGCTCTCGAGGTTCATGTGTCCAGAACCTCTCGATGCTATTACTCCCTGGTAACAGACACAAACCTGTCGGTTATTCTCTATTTATCGACTGTGTGGGCCCACAGACACTAAAAGTCCCTTCTTAGGAGCAACCCGGGTTTAATTACATTAATTACATAACAAAAAGACATTGTTCATTCAGTAACAATACTACGTTACAGTAGGTTACACACATTCAAGATCCAGTACACACAAAGGCAATAATGGGTTACAGAAGGTTACATACATTCAGAATTCATTAGCGTTACGGAGATAGAGAACTTTGTTGTTAACACATCACAGGCCTGACAGAGCAAATATTGGGCGCTATTCACAAAGGAGCGCGAAGCAGGCACGGAAAGGTGCACGCAGCTCCACACCCCACGGGGACTGCATTTACAAAGCAGCAGTCCCCACCCAGCTCCCTTCCGTGTCCCAGCCCCCCAGCGCAGAGGTGCATGGGGGCGGGGTTCTTGAACCCGAGCAACAGCCAATCGGCTGCCCTACCAAGTCTGGTGGGTCCCTTCTTGGCCCGGTATACCGTAAATGTGAGGGGCATGCAGCGGGCGGTACTGCTGCGGGGGCATGTGCTGGCCGCCACCCGGACGATCACCGTCCCTCGGCGACAGGGGCACCATCCTGAAGGGGTTTGATGTCCCCCCGCCTGCACCAGTGGGTCTGGCGGCAGCAACCGGAAGGGGCATGTAGCCGGTACGGCTGCCCACCAGACATGTAGCCATCAGCCCCCACGTACGGCACTCCACACATTTGTGAATGGTGCAGAGTGCCAGAACGCACCCCCCCCCTCCGTGGAGACCCTGGCCCAAGCCACACGCGGAGCTCCGAGCTCGGCCAGGGATCAGGTTCGGGGGGCATAATTCATTCGTATATGCTGCGGTAGGTGCAAACAGGTGCAGGTGGGCTATGTGCCTGGGTTACGTGGCACGTAGCCCATCAGCACATTTCGTGAATAGGGCCCCCTATGCATACCAATCAGGACAGTTTCAAACAATGGGTTTGCAAATCAACATGGACATTACAGAAGACTATTTCTCAGTTAAGGGGAGAATACGTCAGCAATAACAGGTGCACTGGCTGCACTCGAGTAGGAGGGTGTTAAGTCCTTTCTTAAAACCCCTGAGTGAGGGTTGCTGGGAGGTTGTTCCACAGGGATGAAGTAGAGTTGGCAAAGAACCTTTTCTAAGGACAGTGCTAGACAGGGCAAAAAGGCAAAAAGTTGCAGCTTGCCAAGAAATGACCCACTTTCCACATGACAGGCAGTCCAAAGTGGTGCACCTGTCTGTAACAATAGTTGAAAGATGGAAACATCAACAACAGAAAAGTATTTTCACTTGACACATTTACAGTAAGCTGCTGTACAGGGGCACTCATCTCTCTGGCCCCGACCTCCTGCACCGACCCTCCCCGGGAAATCCCCCACGGCCCCCCCCCATGACAGGGCCAGGGGCAAGGAGCAAGGAGCACCGGCTTTCTCCCCTCCCCCATATAGCCAACATCCAGACCCTGGGGCTTGGCGCTGATGGAGCCTGCCAGCTCCATTTTCTCATTTCTCCTGTCCCCCCTCCCCGTCCGCTGGTGAATGTCGGCGACGTGCCATCTGACCCGTATCCCCCCTCCAGCCATTGCTAGAGGGTGATCAGTGGGCGGGATGACAATCTCTCCCTCCCCCGATAGAGGAGAGAAGTCCTCCGGACGCTAAATCCTCACTTGCCTCTGCCGACCCCCGGCGGCCCTAGCTTATTCCCAAACCCTGGTCGCCGGTGTGACGTCCAGCGTCTCAACCCTCAGTGCCACTGGGCTGGCCCAAAGCAGCCAGTTTTGTGGTGTAGCATTTTCAGATAGTGCATTTCACAGCACCTAGCAATCTGGAGAACTGGGTCCCCTTACAGCAGGATGGGGAACAGCATGGTACTGGCAAATACTAACTGTGACTCCTTGATAAGCACAGTGTTTAAGTGATGGAGGAGCCCAACTGTTTGGAGACGAGACTTCATTAAGTGTTTTACATGAACTCTGAAAGTTACTTCTTGATCCACATATAACCCCAGGTGTTTACTAGACTCAACCCCCTCGATACAAGATCCTAGCAATGTGGAAAGGGATATCATGTGCTGTCTTGCTGAACCCAAGTGCCTAGGGCTAAACAGGATGGTCTAGGCATTTTTAGTATTTAGCACCAGCTTGTTGTCCAAGAACCATAAGTTCTCGAAAATCATTTGAGAGCGGATAGCTGATCTGGTTGGTGTGTTTGGAACATCTGTCAAGTACAGCATCATCAGCATACAGCAACAAGTTAGCCTCACCACAGTTGCCCAGCATATTATTTACAAAGAGGAAGAAGAGAAGGGGACCCAGTGAGGACCCTTGCAGAACACCATCCATAATCAGTCATTGACCTGACTGGGCACCCTTCCATTTTACCAGCTGCATCCTGTTAGATAGTCAGAGAACCAGACTTCCAGTGACATCATGTACTAAGCGATATCTGGAAATCGCATCACTCCTGACTCACCTCCAATTAAATACAATCCGCAAGAAAAATAATAACCAGATCAAATTAAATCGGTGAGTAGCCGTAGTGTAAATGTCAGGTCACCAGAATAGAGGGGCTCCAGCCACTCCAGTGGCAAAGATTACACAACTAATGGCCGATGAAAGAGCAGCCATGAGGTCGACTAGGCTGGGTTCCTCTCAGGTGCAATCCCCGACCTCTACTACCTCAGTAGACCTAGACAGTAAACTGGACAATGAGAGAGAGCCGATGGCCGCAATGAACACTACCATCCACAAGGTAATCAACACAGTGCAAACACTTGAAAATGAAAATTACGTACCTACCGTAATTCTTGATCTTCTTGGACGAGTCTCCACCACTCATTCACACTATTGGGATCTGCGCCGGAGGCACCAGGACCCTTCGGGAGCAAACTTTTTGCTGGAGGGTCGGGGCTAGAGATGGAGCGAGGAACAGCGCCAGCGGCAATGACTATCTGGCGTCGACCCTCCAACCACCTCAATACCTTTTACCAAGGAGGTGCAGTGTAACTAACCTAGAAGGGTAGCCTAACCTAAAAACCGGACATAAGATAGTCCGGCGACCCGTATAAGAAGGGTCAAAAAGAAGTCTTCACAGCCTAAAGATTTGAGGGTGAAGACCAACAACAGAGGTGAGCTCGGGGATGGAGGGAGGTAGAATGAGTGGTGGAGACTGCTCCAAGAAGATCAAAATTATGGTAGGTAACGTAATTTCATATCTTCCTGACATAAGTCTCCACCACTCATTCACACTATTGGGAGAGTACCGAGCTAATAATCCCCAAGAGGGCGGCAGGAGAGACCAAGAGCTCACGTTTCTAGGACAGAAGTCCATTAAGGATGGCTCTGCCAAAGGAAGAATGTTGTCTGGCATGGACATCCAGTGCATAATATTTAACAAAGTATGCACTGAGCTCCAGGTGGCGCATTGCAAATGTCTGCAATGGCACGCTATGCACTTCCGCTTAGGGATGCCGCGATCATTTAGTAGAGTGAGCGAAACCCTACCCTCCAACTTAACCTCAGCCATGGAATAGCAGTGTCAAGGCATGCCACTAACCATGCTGAAATACATCTGATAGCGACAGGTTGACCCAGCCGGGTCTCGCTGAAGGAGACAAACAGTTGCTGGGCTTTGCGAAAATCCTTGGTTCTATCTAGATAGAAACGCAAAGCTCTCTTAACATCCAAAGAATGAAGAGATCATTCTCCTTCATTTTGGAAGTCCGCAAAGTAAGAGGGAAGGACTAGAGGTTGGTTTAGATGAAAGTCTGACACAACCTTAAGAAGAAATTTCGGATGGGTCCGAAGGACTACTTTGTCCTTATGGAACACAGTGTACGGAGGATCTGTGACCAGGGCATGCATCTCAGAGACCCTGCAAGCTGAGGTAATGGCCACTAGGAAGGTAGTCTTCCAGGTGAGAAATTTTAGCTCACAGGTGGCCAGAGGTTCGAAAGGTTTCCAAGTGAGCATGTCTAGCACAAGATTAATGTCCCAGGCTGCAACTGGACGTCTTGTAGGAGGTCTGGTATGCAGAATTCCTTTAATAAATCTCTTAACCACAGGTAATTGAGCTAGCATTAAGGAAAAAACTGGCTCATGATATGCTGAAATGGCACTAAGGTGAACTTTGACTGCAGAGTACTGCAGACCTGAATTTGAGAGGTCCAAGAGGTACTCCAGAACCTTATCTGGTGGACAGGAAAAGGGATTCAAAGGGACTTTACACAAATGACAGCTTCCCACTTAGCTGTGTAAGTTTTCCGGTGGCTGGCTTCCGAGCAGCCAGAAGAATATCTGAAACCCTACGAGACATTGAACCGGTTTACTTCTACTTCTTCAGGAGCCAAGCGTGAAGGTGAAGTGATCTCAGGTTGGGATGAACCACAGGTCCCCGAGTCAAAAGGTTCATATGTAGGAGAAGAGGTCTCGGAGGGACTGCCAACATACTGTTGAGAAGTGGAAACCACAGCTGTCGAGGCCAGAAGGGAGCAATGAGAATCATGTTGTCCCCCTGGGATTCGAACTTGAGGAGCACCCTCTGAATTAGAGGAAGAGGTGGAAAGGCGTAAAGAAAGCGTTTTGTCCACTGCAGCCTGAACACATCCTGACAGAAAATGCCAGGCCCTGGATTTCTGGAGCAGAAGAGAGGCAGTTTTGTGTTGAGCGGGGATGCAAAAAGGTCCAGGTCTGGAGTTCCCCACTCTTTGAATAGTGACTGAACTATGGTTGAGTTGAGAGACCACTCGTGAGGATCTGTCTCTGTTCTGCTGAGACGGTCTGCCAGCTCGTTTTGTATTCCCGGTAGGTAGACTGCTTGAATTAGAGCTTTGTGCTCCAAGCACCATTCCCATACCCTCATTGCTTCCCTGCACAAGGGATAAGAATGAGCACCGCCCTGCTTGTTGATGTAATACATCACTGCTTTGTTGTCCGTTTGAAGGAGAATGTTCTTGTGACAGAAAATGTCCTTCAACGCTCGGACCGCATAAAGGACGGCTCTCATTTCTAGGACGTTTATGTGAAGCTGGGACTCGACTTGAGTCCACACACCTTGAGTGTGGAGAGCCTGACAGTGAGCTCTACACCCCATTAGGGATGCGTCCGTGGTAATGGAGATTTGATGGTCCAGAGGAGCAAAAGGATATCCGTCCAGGAGATTGCTCTCTTGAGACCACCAGGTGAGTGATCTCTTTAAAGGTTCTGTCACCTTGATGAGATAGGACTGTGGGTGCGAGGTTGGGGACCACGGAGTACTGAGCATCCACTGAGTGGTTCTCATGTGCAGACATGCTAGGGGTACAGTGAACACTGAAGATGCCATGAGGCCTAGCATCCGTTGCATCGAGAGAGCTGTAACTGAGCTGTTCTCCCCGATGTGACGAGCCATTTGAAGAATATCTTTCCTTCTGTCTTCTGGAAGAAAAGCCTTCGCACAGGAGGTGTCCAGAAGAGTCCCTATAAAAAGGAGCCTCTGGGAGGGCTGCAGTTGCGACTTCTTGAGGTTCGGCAGGACTCCCATGGACGTAAGGAGGCGAGAGGTCGTCTCTACAGCGTCCAGAGTCCCTTGCCTGGAAGGGCTTGCTAGAAGCCAATCGTCCAGATAAGGGAACACCTGTACCCCGACCTTTCTGAGGTGCGCTGCGAGAACTGCACAACACTTTGTAAAAACCCGCGGCGCCGAGGATAGCCCAAAGGGCAGGACTCTGAACTGATAATGTTGTCCCAGAGCCACAAACCTCGGGAATCTGTGATGCCTCGGGTGAATAGGAATGTGCTGGTAAGCATCCTGCATATCCAGGGAGGCTAGCCAGTCATGTTGATGATGCAAAGGCAACAGGGTTCCTAGCGAAATCATTTCGAATTTCTCCCTGGGGAGAAATTTGTTTAGCTTTCTGAGATCTAGAATGGGGCGCATTTCCCCGGACTTCTTTGGAACCAGAAAGTAATGGGAGTAGAACCCCGTGTTCCGTTGATGCAGCGGCACCACTTCTACTGCCCTGTTGTTTAAAAGGCCCTGAATCTCGGCGGCGAGAAGGTCTGACCGAAGGGTCAACAGCCTGGGCTGCCGTTTGGGAGGACGATCCGGCAGGGTCTCCAGAAGACTGAGTGAATACCCCTCGTGAATTATCCGGAGGACCCATTTGTCTAAGGTTATGGACTTCCACTGGTTGTAGAAGTACATCAGACGACCTCCCAACGGAGAGGAAAAGTCCACCTCGGGCAGCTGAGATGGGACTTGGGCCAGCAATTCATAAGGTAGCGCTGGGTGCTTTGGGCCCTTGCGCTTTCTGTTGTGCCTTCTTCTGAGGTTGGGTAGGTTGGTTTTTATGGAAACCTCCCCTGCCTCTGCCTCGAAAGGACTGACGATTATGAAACTGACGTTTATTGGCATGCTCTCGAAAGGGGGCAGGAGGGGGTCAAGCCAACTTAATGGCTGACCTGGTCTTTTGAGTAGCTTCTAGAGCTTGCTCTACCTGAGGACCAAAAAGATATGCACCATGAAAGGGCAACGCCATTACCTGCTGCTGTGCGTCATTCGTGAAGCCCGAGGTACGCAGCCAGGAATGATGGCGGGTGCAAATACCAGCAGCCGCTGAACGAGAAGCAGTGTCAAAAGCATCCATGGCTGCTTTAACCTGCTGGTTGTTAGATTTGATACCCCTGGTAATGGTTTGAAGAAGCTCTGGCTTTGTATCCGATTCCGGAAGAGCTTCCACCATCTGCTTGATAGAGTGCCACAGGATATACTCATACTGGGAGAAATAACCTTGGTAACTGGCAATATGCATACTTTGGGTAGAAGCAGCAAAGACTCTCTTACCTAAGGTGTCTATCTTACGAGATTCTTTGTTAATAGGTCAAGCTGTAGTAGTTTGAGGAAGAACGACCTTTTCGTTCTCTGCCAGAACCACAATAGAATCCGCAAAGGCTTGAGATGCCAAAATGGGACGATCCTTGGGGGCTGAATATTTCCTATCTATGGATTTAGCCACCGAAGAGGTGAGAGCAGGATTATTCCATACCATTTGAGACAGCATCTCGAAGGAAGGCTGAACCGGAGGAGTCAAATCCGTAGGGATCTCCGGGGCATGAAGGTATTGGAGTCTTAACAATTTCCCAGGATCGATGTCTGTAGTCTGGAGAGAGAGAGTGGAACTCGTATTTTTCAGCAGAGACTTGAATGACAGGTCCTCGACCACAGGCTCTGTAGCAGTAATAGATCCTGCTTCGTCCACCTCATCACCCAACCGAAGGTCTGGGTCAGGCTCAATGTCATCTCCTGACAGTCCAGGAGGGGCTGTATGGACAGGAAAAGAATGAAAATCAGAAGAGAGGGAAGAAGGAAACGAGAGAAAGGAGGAGTCCTGAAAGCAGAGGAAGCCCGAGCCCCGGCGAGGGAGGCGTCTGACACCGAGCGATGCCGAGGGACCACCCGGCACTGAAAATGATGCCGAGGGACCACGCCGTGCCGAGAAGCCGCACAGTGCCAGGGACGGCGCCAAGCACACCACCGGCGCTGAGGACAGCGCCGACAAGCCGCATGGTGCCATGGAACCAACCTCCGAGCCCATTGCTCCATAAGAGCGACCCACTGATGAAACTGCTCATCTGAAGACCTACCTGCGGGCGGGGTAGGGCTCCGATGTCAAAGACGTTGGCTACCAGAAGCAGAGGTTGGCGACTCCGAAGGAGGAGACGAGCAACTAGCCCCGATAACCGAACGTCTACGCGCAGACATATCAGAGGGCGACCTCGAGTGATGCCTTCTCTTTTTAGACCTATGGGCCGAAGAAGAGCTCGAGGCTGAACAGTGCCGAGAATGCGACCGTTTATTTTTATGCTTCCGGAGGACGCTCATCCCCCGGCACTGGACTGACCGTTGTCAGACCCCCCTCCGGAGAAGGCGGCGGAACGGACCCAGCCCGACTGACTGAACAGCTTTCATACGAAGTCTCCCTACCGTCACCTGACCTGCTCATGGTCGACTCCATCAAAGTAGGCTGAGACTTCTTTTATTTTTAAAAATAAAAGCAAACTAAGCGATACTTTATCGAGATAATACTACAAAATAACAAAGCTGAAAACAATGCTGCTAGTTTGAAGTTTGACTCCCGGCGGGCGAGTGACATCGTCACTGAAGCGCACTCGACGGTGGGAAAAAAGGAACTGAGGCGGTTGGAGCTGAACAGCATGCCAAGTGATGTTTTTTTACAAGAAACAAATTCATCAGAAGCTGAACATTTAAAGCTAAGACAGAGCTAGGTGGCCCAAGTGATAGCATCAGTGCACCCCACAGCAAAAAAAATGGAACGGCCATTCTGGTCCGAAAAGGTATAGGGCTAGACATCACCCAAACCACATCAGACCACAAAGGTAGATGGGTTATGGCTTCCGGTAGCCAACAGGGGATGGAGCTTAATCTTTTCAACCTATATGTACCAAACACAGGGACAGACCCCTTTCTGAAGACAGTGGCACAGGAAATGGCCAAGTTCCCCAAGGGCATCACTGTGATGGGAGGCAATTTTAACTGCGTAGTGAATCACCAACAAGACAGGACCTCGAAAAATCAATACACTGATAAGAAAGCCACACAAACCCTAAACGCTATAATGTCAGAATCTGGCATGATAGACATTTGGAGAGAACAACATAAAAGAGACCAAAATTACACTTTCTGACACACAAACATGACTTATGTAGAATCCAGGACAGTGAAATACACACAATCAGACTATCAGACCATGCCCCAGTGACCGCAGATATCAAAATAAACCAGGCAAGAAAACAAACACAGTGGCATTTCAATACCTCTTTATTAAATGACAAATCTTTTAAACAAATGATAGAAGAAGAAATTGAACAATTTAGGCAACATAATGAAAATGGTGAGGTGGCGATTCCAGTAGTCTTGGATACACTCAAGGCAGTCCTCAGGGGACATATCATAAGCTGAGCTTCCTGGGAAAAAAAACAGAGGGAAGAAAAACATAAGGCATTGGAACAGCGGCTAAAACAATTGGAAGAGGAACATAAAGGAATCCCCAAGAGAAAAAGCTTAACACAAATAACTAAAACCAGAGAGGAAGGCCGGCATAGCGGTTGGATTTCTGCTTGCGACGCCAGCGACCCGGGTTTGGGAATGGACCTAGGTCATCGGAGGGCCAGCCGGCGGGGAGAGGGATGGAGTGTCCCATGGACTGCTCTCCTTCTCCGGGGGGGGAGAGTGGGGAGAATGTACGGTGCTCGATGGACCCCTGGTGAAGGCCGGGATACCACAAGCAGCTGGCGTCTGGACGTCTGAGGGCTGGGGCAGGCGGGACATCATTGCACTTCCCGCCCTCACTAAAAACAGGGAAAAAATCACGCCAAGCGCCTCCATGCGTCCTCAGCGCTCCTTCATTGAGCTTCCAGGCCGACTTCCCCACCTGAACAAATGTCACAGCCCCGCCCTGGGGGAGCCAAGGGGCAACGGGGAATTTGTGGCTCATATGGGAATGGAGGGCGGCGAGGACCGTAACTAGGGCCGACAGTCCCAACGCTGGTGTGAACAAAAAGTGCAGAAAAAAAAAAAAAAACAGACAAGAAGTACAAGAACTGCTAAATTACAAAGTAGAAGGCCAGCTGAGATGCACATCTCATAAGTATTATGAAGTAGGAGGAAAGGCAGCAGCATTACTGGCCCTCAGACTTAAAAAAAACTACAGCAGACAGAACTATTTTAAGGATTAAGAAAACCTACAAGGATAAAGAAATAGTGACAGACCCCAACCAAATAGCTGAGTAGTTTCAGAAGTTTTATTCCCTTTTGTATAAGGAAGGGGAAGACCCCACAATAGTAAAAACCAACACAATGGCATGGCTACGACATCTAAACCTCCCTAAATGATCAGAGACAGAGGTGGAACAAATAGTTGTTCCAGTCACTATAGGAGAGATAAGGAACACAATTAGGGATTTGCCATTCAATAAAGCCCCCAGACCTGATGGGTATAATTCAGACATTTATAAAGCTTTTTTAGACTCCCTAATGCCTATAATGGGAAACGTTTTCCAGGTTTGTCAGGAGGAAAAAAATGATGCCACAATCCTAACATGAAGCAACCATTTCCATACTGCACAAAGTTGGAAAAGACCCCACACAATGTGAATCATACAGGCTTATATCGCTGCTTAGCCAAGACCTGAAGATATACTCCAAAATACTTGCAAACAGGATTCATGCCACAATACCGACTCTGATACATCCAGACCAGACAGGGTTTATACCAAACAGGCATTTAAAAGACAACATGAGAAGAATGCTGAACATATTAGCTACAGGGCAGAGGACTAGGGAAACACAACTGGCAATACTAGTTGACGCAGAGAAGGCCTTTGATAGGTTGAACTGTTTTTTTTTTTTTACAACAGACAATGAAACAAATGGGGTTCTCGGGGGATTTTGTTCAATCCATTAGGACGCTGTACAGCTCCCCATGGGCCAGAGTAAGGGTCAATAGCACATTGTCTGGTAAAATTAACATACAAAGGGGCACCAGGCAGGGACACCCTCTGTCCCCACTACTGTTTGCCATTAGTATGGAGCCTTCAGCAGCACAAATTAGGGAAAGCACAGAGATACAGGGGGTGACACTGGGGGGAGTAGAACATAGGATCTCCCTTTATACTGACAACACGGTCATTTATTTGAAAAATCCACAAGAGATCCTACGTCCACTACTAAATATACTGAATACTTATGGTAGCTTATCAGGATTCTAAATAAACATCTCCAAAACTGAGATTATTATAATAGGGGGAAACACCTCACCAGAGTTGAGGGGACTTATACCTGAGAAGTGGCAGATGAATTCAGTTTGGTACCTCGGGGTTCATATTCCATGGGACCTAAAGGACTTATAAAAAAGAAAAATTATGGAAAACTGAAAAGTGAATTTTTTTGCAGATATTAAAAGATGGGATGTCCTACCATTGTCATTTACAAATAGAGTAGAAACACTGAAAATGAATGTCCTGCCCGGGTTCCTCTTCCTATAACAAACCCTACCAATACTCATCAGTAGAGATGAATGGAAGAAGTTAACAGGGATTCTTAAAAAGATTATGTGGGCTAGATGTAAACCTAGGGTGAGTTGGCAGACACTAACAAGGAGTACGGAAGGGCTACCCAACTTTAAAGAATACTACACAGCAGCACAACTGGGAGACATTATAGATATCAGCAATGGGCATTCTGACCCAAGCCGGAAACAGATGGAAATAATAGATAATAAAGAACAGCACCTGGACAGCTTGGTCTGGGCCATACAAAACACCAAGGATCTAGGCCTCCTATCTAATCAATGGACTAGACATACATTTAAAGTCTGGCTACAAACAAAATAAAGATTAGCAATTGCTGACACCCAATGTCAATGGATACCCATATGGAAAATAAAGCAATTTGCTCCAGCAATCATGGACGCCACCTTCAAGAAATGGGCAGACAGGGGGCTGACATATAGTTCCCAACTATATCAGGATAGGACATTCAAATCCTTTGAAAAATTAAAGCAAGAATTAGATTGCAACAATCAGACCTGTTCCGATACGTGCAACTCGGAACCTTTTTCCAGGGCAGGAAGAAGGAAGGGGACATAGGGGCAACCCAGCACCCACTGGCAGAGCAGATACATACTTTAATTCACCAGAAAGATCCAAAACACGTAGTTTCTAATTTATATCTCACACTCAACTTCAACACAGGGGCAGTAGAAGGAATCCAGAAGAAATGGGAGGAGGAGATGTGCCAAGAACTATCCACCCAACAATGGCTGCAGATCTGGAGGTCAGTACATAAAAACAACATTATCAGGGAGCTGGAGAGAGTTTAGGTGGAAGGTAACAACAAGGTTTTTCCTGACCCCAAATAAAACTTGCCACTACAGCCACACAAGGTCAGAGAAATGTTGGAGGGGGTGTCAGGAACGAGGGACACCAACACATATCTTCTGGCAGTGTCCACAATTAAGACATTTCTGGGCAGAAATTACCAAATGGATAGAAAAATGCCTGGAGCTCACAACCCAATTGAGGGGAGAACATATGGTGCTGGGACTACAGCCCAGAGAGGTACGGGGCCCAAATAACAAATACATATACAATATATTGGTGGTGGCAGCCCTGAAATCTATCACGCAGCAGTGGCTGCAAAACACCTCACCCTCTAGGAGGGAATGGCTGCAAAACTGTTATAAGATCAATACAATGGAAGGTATCGCTGCCAGAATACACCTTCTGGTGGAAGGATTTAACACAAGATGGCTACCGTTTTATCACCTTATTGAAAAGATAGAGGGTACACCTATTTTAGAGCAACTGATAATGGAGTAATTGTCAAAAGATTTAAGAAAGTTCGGCCCGGTGGCACTGAGGGCTGAGGCACTGGACGCCTTACCTCGCGTCGCGCCGGCGACCCATGTTCGGGAATGGACACAGGTCGCTGGGGGTTGGCAGGGAGGAGAAGGATTGAGCACCCCCAGGACTGCTCTCCTTCTCCGGGGAAGGGGGTTAGTAGGGCCCGGCGATTGCCTGCCCCCTAGCGGAGGCTGGGAGGTGGCACGTTAGCTCTAAAGAATGTGGGGAGGGGACTGAGGCAGGCGCTTAGCGAGGGTGCGCAGGGAAGCATGCGCGCTGATGTTCAGATATCCCCCTGATGAAGCATTAGTTGTGAAACCGGTCAGTGCTTTTGTTGCTGCTGCTGAGCTACAGATAGTATGTTGCAGGCATTGAGCCTCCCATTAAGTGTTTGTGATTAAAAGCCTTTTACAGCTTTAAGTCTGGAGTGGTGCTGGTTTTGTTGCTCTACTTTGTTCCCTTAATTTAACCTGGTACACTCCTTTACAGCTGGAGCTGTTTTTGCCTCCGTTTGTTACAGTAAAAGTCCAAGTTAAGCATATAAGAATGGTTTAAAATGTGTATTCCTTGTCTTAAAGTTGGAGACGGGAACTAGTTATTGTTTAACCAAATGTTTTGTAAAGATAGTGCAAACTGATAAATGAGCAATGTATAAAATGTAATAGATTGGATATGGATGCTAAGTATTGCTGTAACCTCAACTGGAATGGTGATCTTCACAATAAACTTGTAGTTTAAAAAAAAAAAATCAGAGAACCACCAGAGGAACAGACTGTCAAGGCCGAGGTGTTTTAGCTTCGCTAATAGAAGACTGTGACTGACCAGGTCAAAGGATTTGATGAGGTCTATGAAGACCGCACTTAAGGAGGGCATTAATTTGCACCCAGAATTTTTTCGGGTCAGATTGATTCTTGACTTGGAGGGTTCTGAGGTACTTCTTTTTTGATGCTTTAAGGTCCTTTTTGCATGCATTTCTCAATTCTCTGTACCTGTGCCAGGTTTTGAAGAGCCCCACTCCATGTCCCTCTGTTTCATGAGCTTCTTTAGCCCACTGTCAATCCATCTGGAGTACTGCCCTCTGACTTGGAGTTGCTGAAAGAGGGCATGCTTGTTGGCAGCAAAGAGGAAACCATTTATAAAGAAGTCAAGGGCTGAGACAATGCTGGGGGATCCTTGATCATGACCCCATGAACCTCTGACAGTGTGGAGAGAAAGGAGGCAGTATCAAATCTGGAGAAATCACGGGCCCAAAACCTCCTAGGGTGCAGTTTAGGAAAGTTATTTTTCCATATACAGAAAATCATGGCATGGTCACTATGAGAGTCTACAAAGATAACAGCAGCTCTGATTCTGTCCAGTTTTGAGACAAGAATCCAGTCAAGAAGGATATGATTTCCAGTTTTAATGTTCTGTCGGGTGGGCTCACTAATAATTTGGGTGAGATGGGCTTCAAGTAAGGCAGCCTTGGTGTCCCCCCCCTTCCCCAAATCTCAGGAGTCCAATTTATATTGAAGGCCCCAAGGAGTATTACTTTCCCAAGGGCTAGGCCAGAGAAGATATCCATGGCAGCTGCGGCTATTTGGGGGAGGTTACAAATTCATCTTATATGCAGGGGCTTTGTATCAACCAGGAGTAGCTTTACAATTATAGCCTCACATTCAGAGTTAACAAGGGCAGGGACAGTCACCAATGAGGCCTTTAGAGTGGACCTGACATACAGTAGATGAGAACCCCTTCACCTTTTTTTCAGGGCCTGTCCAATCTGAAGATAGTAAATCCAGGAATCTCAACCTCATGGGGGAGCACAAAAGGCTTGAGCTAGGTTTCAGATATTGCTACCACATCCAGGGAGTACATGTCAGTCCACCCCTTCAATTCATGGAGTTTGGGTCTGAGACTGTCAATGTTCATGTAAATTATTTTTAGTCCCTGAATATTTGTCCAGCACGTTCAGTAGGGGAACATACTCTGAAATTAGGAGTGGGAGGCCCGGGGGTTTAGCTCCACATCTCCCAACAGAAGCAGTAAAAGCGAGTCAGGAACCTGATAAGGGGTCCAAGGTTAGGTAGTATGGGCCTCCCCACTTAGTTCAAGTAAGAAGGTGCACACCTTGTAGCAATGACCATTTTCGCAGAGCCCCAGGAATATACGCAAAAAAGGGCCATGCTTATAAGTGTCATAGCAGTGGGACTGGAGTGGATACATAGCACTATGATTCTGCCCTTCTGGATAATCAGGACCAGGGTGGACCAGATCTGAACCCAGCACTCTCAAAATGTAGACAACAGCAGCTACAGTGCCATCTTGACTATTTGACCTTATTAGAAGGGGTGGGGTGAGGGGAGGATAACTTTGTACTTCTGATAGTCGATACTCCAGAGGTACTGGTGCCAGTTTAAGCACCAGGAGGTATCCAGGCTTTTTTACATAAGGCAATAACCAGAGGTATGCACACTCTACCCAGACAGGGTGCTATTCAGGGTCAGTCAGTAAGCAGATTTCAACTACTATATGATAGGCACAGCTAGAAATTACATGCAATGGCCACCCAGATAGACTGCAAGTCAGATGCAACTACTTAGCAGCTTTACTAGTTGTTCAATGATTCCACCCCACAAGGGTTGTGGACTAAAGCAAAAGAATATATAAGGAAGGCAGTGCAAAGATACATACTAACACCACCCTGAATGGAGTGAGAGGCAAATGCAGCTATATAGTGTATAGTGGAACGTCATTCTCCATTGAAATCCATCTCTTTCGAAATGTTGTTCTGCTGCACTAGTGTCGTCCGCAGTGCAGCAGAACAACTTTTTGTTCTGCTGCACTGCGTATGTCACACACTGTGTCCTCGAGCAGCATCTGACAGTTAGGGCTCACTCTACTGACAGGACACACACTCGCAATGTCAGCAGCAGTACTGTCAGAGCCACTATCTGAACGGGATAGATTCATCCTGGATCAGAAAAACCAAAAAATGGCAAAAAAAAAAAAAACGGAGAATGACATACAGCAATTACATAGTTTCCTGAGAGACGACGACGAGCACAGGACAATACATGAATTGCTGTTCCGGGTGCTGCTGTATGTGAGTTTTTAAACACTAAAAATGTTAAACGCTTGAAGTTCTTTTCACTTCTACGACCTCAGTAAAAATGATTTTAAACAGAAAGATGCTGTAGTCACTTTTTTTTCCTGGAGAATGACATTCCACTATACACTATAAAGAAAAGTGCATGGGGAACAGTTAACAACAGGGCTAATCTTCAACCTCGTTGGCACTATGACGACTGATTACCTCTCGAGCTGCGCTCTCGAGGTGATCTGTCGTCATAGCGCCAACTCGGTGAAAGAATAGCCCTGTTGTTAACTGTTCCCCATGCACTATCCTATATATAGTGACTCATAGTTTATTCATATGCTGTACCCAGACAGGATGTGGTTCATAAGTAATAACAAGTACCCAAAAGTTTAAAACAATTTAGATACAGCCCTCCCAGCTGGGAGTGAGTGACGAAACAACACAGTGGACCATACAATCTTGTTAAGGAAACTTTGGGACGTTGGTCTAGATGAGGTGGCTATAACTGCGCTTACCAGTTACCTCTTAATAGAAAACAGAGAACAGTGGTAAATGGTAAGCACCCTGGGGAGTTAACTACAAGAAGAAGGGCGTCTCGGGGGGGGGGGCTGTTTTGGGCCCTCTTCTTTTTATCTTATATCTCAGAGGCACTGTGAGAGCATCACATGTGTAGACTACCATCTCTACACTGCTGATATGCTACTGTACACCTCCGATGCCTCTGTGGAGATAGTGCAGAATCAGCTGCAGACAGCCTCATGGGTAACACAGAAATTGATGGCAGATAAGAATCGATAGGCCCATCCAGTTTGTCATTTTTCCTACCCACTACTTCATTTATTTTTTAAGTCTTCTCATCTGAAGCTAAATATAGCTAAGATGAACATGATGTTATTTGGTGCTGAATCTAAACTAAATGATTCTTTGAATAACCAGTTAATTATTCATACCTTTGATGAGAGAATAGTAGAGCAGGTAGGGGCCTATAAATATTTAGGGTTTTGGTTGTAACACTGTGGCTCTTGGAACATACACCTAAGTAAATTACTAAAAAAGGTGGGAACCTGAGTGGGTGTTTTATATCATTATAGGGGCTGCCTAGTCCCAGAGACTTGCTTAAAATAGTCCAATCCTAAATTCTACCTACAAATTAAATCTCTGATTATTGTGTAAAAGAAAAATTGTTGAAGCTGGATGTGCTTTACATCAGATGGCACGATTCATATTAAATTGTCTTGCTGACTCCCAACGATGTGTTATGTATGGTTCCTTGGGTTAGACTTCCTTATTTGATTGTCATAGACTGCATAAAATGTATTCTCATTAAATGTGTTCAGGGCTCTGCCCTCGACTATTTATTAGACTGGATCTCACTAAGAGATAAGCATTTGCCAGTAAGCAATCCAGGTCTTCTGGAACAGATTATTCCTCAAATTAAAATGCAAAGAGCATCTTTTGTTGTTTATTTATATGATACCCTAGATTTGGAGTGCACTGCCCCGTTCATTTAGACGAAGGTATATTAAACTATCACCAGTAACCTTATTACTTCAGATGTGTGATGAGTGTAGGGAGTACTCACTCGTAATTGATGTGCTTGTTATTGTAATATGTCGTTTGACAATTGGAGTTGATTGTCCAGCTCTGTATTTTGCGTGTATTAATTGTATATTCTTTTTTGTTACTTTTAGTAAGTCACTGTGGTTTCCTTGACTGTATGTTCAAGTGTCCTAATGAACCACTGAATTGTTTAATAGTATTTATATTTGTATTGTATGCATTCAATTATTTGATGTAATATTTGTGATGCTTTTTCTGCCTACTGGGTCACCACTGGAAATTATCTTTGCTCAATGGCTATTCCCTAATAAAGAAGCAAAAAAAAAAAAAAAGATTTCATGTAGCCAGTGCAAAACACTGAGCATAAACTCTTTATCTAGGTTTTTCCTTTAGTAAGGTAAACATAAATATCCTCATATAACAATAAGTAGCCAGAAAACTGGTCTGCCCCCACCACCACCACTACCATCACCAGCACATATATAGAGGAGCACTGATCACTAAGCCTGCTCGGACTGTAGGTGCTGTTTTACAAGTATGCAGCCAGAGAGACTTTCTAATGTTACAGAAAAAATGTTTCCATCAGATATGCATGTCTTTGTCACTCTGAAAGTCTTTGTCTACCTGAATGAGACTAGTCCCGCTACATCCAACACCAGAAATGACACATTTTATAATTCTTCCCACTGTGACCAAGTCTCTGCATGTTCTGTTTTTTCACTAACACAAAGCAGAAAATGAGTTTAAAACAACAAAAAAAAAAGCTGATTTTAATTTAATTGCCTGTTTAGCCTCACTGTAAATAAAAACACATTTTTTGCATAGTCAGTTTGCAGCTAGCATCAGATCCCATTGTCTTGGTGTCTGTCTTGACACCCCCTTGTGAAAAATACGAAAAGCTCGAGGGGCTTAATAGGCTAAAAACTGACAAAGCCATGGGACCGGATGGAATCCATCCACCAATACTAAAGGCGCCAAGGGAGGAACTTGCTAGTCCTCTGGCTGAGCTATTCAGCAAATCCCTGGAGACTGGTAAAGTACCGGAAGACTGGAAGAAGGCCACCATGGTACCCTTGCACAAGAGTGGAAGCAAGGAAGAGGCAGGGAACTACCGACCAGTCAGCCTCACCTCTACTGTGGGGAAAATTATGGAATCAGTACTAAAGTAGAGGGATAGTGACATACCTAAAAAAACAGCGGGAAGCCCAACCCAAAGCAACACGGCTTCACAACTGGCCATTCTTGCCAGACAAACATGATGGATTTCTTTAAAAATAGTGGATCAGGGCGGAGTGGTTGACACTGTATTTATTTATTGATTTAGTTTTTGTTAACCGGGTTAGGTGCGCTAGCCAAAGTTGACTATTTTCAAGCACGACCCGGGAGACTACATACTGTACATAAAATGAGATGCGATTATACAATACATAGTATATAGTACAGGTACATCGAATATAGTACAGGTAGGTTAGAATACAGATAAAGTCAGACAGTACTTGAGATAATACATATAGCTATGCAGAGATGACAAAAGTGACATTAGTACATGCAAATAACAACTGAAACTGGGCTAAGTGGCAGCTATAAAGACATTTTATAGCAAAGCTTGTTTAGAAGTGCAGCAGTGTCTTGGGTGAAATACGGTGGCTAGCTGTGAGGCATTAAGTGGGATAAAAGCATGTGCAGGGGTTCCGGGATAGGTGGCGATATAGTTCTTTTTTGAAGATTGGGTGGGAGTTAGGGCAGGAAGAAGGGAGTTCCAGGTGGCCAAGGTGGTGCAGTGAAATGCTCCAGAGCCTTCTGAAGTAAGACACGTGGGTACAGTAAGTAGAAATTTGTTTGCTGAGCATAGTCCACGGGCAGATGTCTGCAGTACAAGTAGAGCTGCAAGGGAGGAGGGGGTGGTGTTTACGGATTACAGAGAATACCTGTACTTTACTTATTCCTTACAGGTACTTAAATGTTTCAATCATATCTCCCCTGTTCCTTCTCTGTTCTTCTGCACTTCTAAACAAGCTTTGCTATAAAATGTCTTTATATCATAATGTCTTTATAGCTGCCACTTAGCCCAGTTTCAGTTATTTGCATGTACTAATGTCACTTTTGTCATCTCTGCATAGCTATATGCATTATCTCAGTACTGTCTGACTTGATCTGTATTCTAACCTACCTGTACTATATAACGATGTACCTGTACTATATACTATGTACATACTGTACGTTTAAATACTCTATCTGTATACCTAGACTTCAGCAAGACCTTCAACTCAGTCCCTCATAGGAGGCTCATTAACAAGCTGAAGTGTATAGGTGTAGATGAAAAAAAGTGTAAACTGGGTAAGGAACTAGCTTCAGGACAGAACTCAGAATGTAAATGGTAAATGGCACTCTGTCTGAGGAGGGAAGGGGGTGACTAGTGGCGTCCTACAGGGATCAGTGCTGGGACCAGTCCTCTTCAAAATATTCATTAGCGACATTGCAGATGGATCGGAGGGGAAAGTGTGCCTGTTTACAGATGACACAAAGCTCTGCAACAGAGTGGACATACAAGAGGGTGCCTCAGGGATGGAATCAGATCTAAAAAAAGTTAGAAGAATGGTCCAGAACTTGGCAGTTGAAGTTCAGCACCAAGAAATGTAAGGTAATGCGCCTTGGAAATAGAAACCCCAAAAAAGATTACACTCTAGGGGGAGAACAATTAGCTGTTACCAACGTAGGAAGAGACCTTGGGGTCATTATTTCCAGTGATCTGAAGGTGGGGAAACAGTGTGAAAAGGTGGCGCTAAAAGCAAGTCGCATCCTCGGGTGCATAGGCAGGGGTATCTCTAGCAGAAAATGTGAAGTGATAACACCATTGTACAGAACCCTGGTGAGACCTCATCTAGAGTACTGAGTCCAGTTCTGGAGACCTCACCTAAAAAAGGATATAGACCAGTTACAGACTGTGCAAAAAAAGAGCCACAAAGATGGTTCGAGTCCCTCACCAAAAAAACCTATGAGGTAAGATTCAGGAAATTAAACATGTACTCACTGGAACAGGGAAGACATGATTGAAACATTTAAGTACCTCTAAGGAATAAACTCAGTGCAGGATCAGAGCCTCTTCCAGGAAAATAAAGAAGAACAAACTAGAGGCCACAGCAGGCGCCTGAAGGGAGGGAGGGAAGTTTCGGACTAACATGGGGAAATACTTCTTCACCAAGGGGGTGGTTGAGCCCTGGAACAGACTGCCACAGGAGGAGGTGGCGGAAGCAAAAAGTCAGGGATTTTAAACTGGCTTGGGATAAACATCACGGGATACTGAAATGATGAATCTACCAGGGTGGGGGTAGTCAAATGGACAGACCAGATGGGCCATGCTATCCCCATCTGCCAAATAAAAATTCTTATGTTCTTATGTTTTCTATTGGGTGCACTATAAAGGCCCTACCTTTTGGATATCCAGAGGGAAGTAGTTGCCTTTTAATTTCTGCAGCTGGACATGGCAGCTGTAGCTCTAAGGTTGCAGTACCATACTTAAACAGTCTGGCATAACATTAGGATCGAACCCTGACAATGATTTAAAATGTGGTTTACTAACTCTGAGCGCATGGCCAAGTCAATGATGGTGTCACGGTGCTGGAACCTTTCATCCATTAACACACTGCCATATGTAAGCATAAACACCAGTGCATGCTCAGCATTTGGAGATTGGAGTATGAGGAAGTTGCTCATGACTAGCATACTAACCTTTTCACTTGCTGCCCCATGGTATGCAGGTTGCCATTAAATATGAGCTGGCCCGGTGGCGTGGAGGGCTGAGGCAGCGATGCCTTACCTCCTGCCATGCAGGCGACCCGTGTTTGTGGTGCGAGCATGTCGTCGGGGGCCAGCCAGAGTGGGAGAGGATCAAGCGTCCAGAGGACTGCTCTCCTCTCCTGGGGAGGGTGGGGAACAGCAGCCGGCGTTTGCCTGACACCTAGCGGAGGCTAGGTGTTGGCATACCAGGCCAATACAGTGGGGCACAGAGGTGAAGCAGCCAGTGGGCACGCTACGTGTGGACGCACACGTGGCACACTCATTATTGGCACTGCATGCTCCGCCACCGAGAAAAACAGAAATGGCAACCATGGTCATGCGGCATGATGGCTGTCTGCCTAATGTTCCATTTCCAAAGGTGCCACCTGTACTGGATCCGGTCCTGGTGGGGAGTTGGGGGCAAGCCCGGGGGTAGCAGGGTGGAGGCCCGATTGGGAGATGGGCACGGACGGCCGCTGGCCGGAGGAAGAGGATGCCTGGACTAAGGTGCCGACTGGGAGCCACAGAGAGGAAAAAAGCAAGGTAAAAAAAAACACTCATTAAATATGGCTTCCCCTTGTACCAAGCAGTTAAGACACTTGTTTTCCAATCAGGGGACCACTGGTTCAATGCTGAGCTCGCAACAGAGAGGAAGGACCTGCTTTATTCAGTGCAATTAGCTGTTATACTAAGAAATGTATTTCAAATGTTGAGTGCCTTTAGTAACTCGGACATTAGTGGTGTTTAGAACAGATCTACATTAAATTTGTTACATGAGGTGATATTTTTCCTTATGATAATTAATTATTATGTGGGTGCAGTTTTTGAATACTGTAGTCTGCATGCCCCTTGAAGTAGCAGCTACAGAGTATATGACCTTTGAACAGTAGTCTATGCATTATTCCGTTATCTCCCTTAAGTACATTATAACCAGTAGAGTTTTTCCTTTTTACGTTGACTTGTAATGATCTAGATACTATACCTTTCAATTATGTGTTTACAAGGGGTGTACTTAAGTTTGTCTGATGCACACCCTCGCCCTTTAGTTGAAGCACTGGGGCTGCTAGTTGATGTCCTTTGATGTCCTCTGAATAAAATGTGTTATTCTTGCACTATCTCAGTGGGTCCCGTGCGTGCTTCTTCTTTTGTTTGCAGTTTAATCAATGGATGTAGGATATGTTGTAGGTGGCTGGGGAACCAGCACTCATAAATACTCAGCTGCGCAGATGCAAGACAGACTGGCAGCCTCTGTAAGGATTGTATGATCCTGTGTAAGGTCAGGTAGGCATTGCAGGTAAGGGTGAATCAGAAGGGTACATACAGAATGGTAATAAAAACATTAGAAACTATGTGAATTTTCTGCACATTCGCACTCTGAATAAAATGAAGCACCGTGGATACCTGTGAGCAGCCCCTTATTTGGGTGGTGAGTGAGGGACTTTGTTTGCTGCTGTTTAAACTATGTGAACTACTCACCATGGAATCCTGTCACTTTACCTCCCTGTGCTTTTAGAACTTTCCAGGAAGGCGAGAAACATGCCCCAAGTTTTACCCTAGGCAAAGAGAAACTCAAAATGAAGGAGTAGTCTGTTTCTATAGATACCGGACAAAACTGCAATATGTATAAGAAACAAACAGACCACTCACCAAATTCTATATTCAAAACTTATGGAAGATTTATTATGTGCCATACGAACATGCCAAAGCCCACCAATGTTTAGGGTGTCCACAGTACCTCTTCCTCAGGCTAGAACGTGGTGTTTCTAGATACAAGTAAAAATATATTGATTTTAAGTATCCATTATTTTTTCTAAAAAAATATAAGAACACAAACACCCATTATGAAATTAATAAACTGCATACCTTATGACTAAACACTAAGGTTCAATGCTTCCATCCATACATGTTTCTCTGGTAATTTCTTACATGAATAAACAGAGGGGAGAAGGAAATGAGCTCAAAAGCTTCAAGTGCTAGTTACCAGAGCTATTTATAAATCTGACCACTCAGACTCAGGCAGGGAAAATCAACAGTGGAAAAAGAGCATCTGGCCCACAAAAAACAAACAAACATCATAACTGGCCCTGTGCAATGCGACAGTGGGAACAGTGATCATACACAATATGCTAGATGCACAATATATAGTCATCTATACATAAGTATATGTTTTACATAGCTAAGAGACAATAAATCCCGAAGATGAATTATCAGTACATTTTTTATCAGTGTCTGACGGAAGGTAAGACAAAGTTTATTTATATAGCGCCCAATCCAAACAGGCTCTAAGCACTTTAGAGAGTCAGACAAAGAGCATCACAAAAATCTCATTAAAAGTAGTAACCTACAAAATAAAATCCAGAATCAGTCAAATTAATATTATTCTGAACTTGCTTGATCAAAAAAAGAGATTTTCAAAGAGGTTTTAAAGGCCTCCACTCTGCTGACTGAACGAATGTAAGAAGGGAGTTAGTTCCATAGCAATCGAGCAGCTACTCCAAAGGCTCTGTCGCCTGAAGATTTAAGTCTGGAAGGAGGGACAAACATAAGACTAGCATCAGTGGAGCAGAGACGGCAGACTGGGTGGTAGGGAAACAGAAGCTCTTTCAAGTAGTCCGGTCCCAGACCACGTAGTGCCTTGTACAGTATGTTAACCAGCAGATCTTGAAGGTGATGTGCCAATGTAAAGGCAGCCAGTGCAGCGCACCCAGAACTGACATGATGTGGGCACTCCATGAGGAGCCCATCATCCAGGCTGCAGCATTCCGCACCAGCTGCAGTCAATGCATCAAACCTCCAGATAGCCCTAGGTAAAGAGTGTTGCAGTAGTCCAGCCTGAAGGTGATGAAAGCATAGATGATTGTCACTAGGTCCTCCTGGGCTAAGTACAGCTTTATCCTGGCTATGTTCTGCAGGTGGTAAAAGCCAGATCAGACAACAGAAGACACCAGTTGTTCAAATGTCATCTTACCTCTCAGTCATTCTGGAAGGGGCCACTATAGACTTTAGCATCAAGGCCTATCGACAGCTTTCACCCCATGCATGTCCAGGAACAAGGGGAAGGGTACATGGAAGGACAAAATATACTGCAACAGATAAAGGTGCAAAGCAGAGCAAAAAAATACAAGTAAGAAAGGTTAGAAAGCTAAGGTTAACGGGAACACAACTGTGCAACCAGTAGGACAGAACTGTGAGACAAAATAAACAGTAATAATAAAGCAGTAGGGAAGAGTGTCTACAGTGCAACAGCGTACGCTGTACAGCACAGCAAAAATGCAAGCAGTAAAGGTAAAACTGATTATAACACAACTGTGTAATCAATAAGGCAAATGTGAAATCAGTATTCTTCAATTGTAGTAGTGGTAGTCAGTAGATCTGGAGACTGCTCAAGAGTGGATGGGACAGTTACGGGGGCTAGTAATGCCAAAAGGAAGCTCAGACATGGTGGGAATAGTTAACAGTTGTGTGGGAGTGAACAGGGTAACAAAAACAAAGTCATCAAAGGAAAGTTAACCCTTTAAAACAATAGATTAAGAGGAATAAGTTAGGAACCATGGGCAGGCTAGACGGAAAAATGCTCTTTTTCTGTCAACCGTTTTTCTATGTTTCTATAATATAGCCAGCAGGGGGCTCAGCTGGTCATGGAAGAGAGGCCCATGACCTGCAAAAAGGATACAAGTGGGCCGCCAGTGTTCACACAACCCTGCAGGCAAAGCTTGGAGTAGTGTGGGCTTCAACTGAAAAATTAGCCACTTTCTCACTCTTCGGGCCAGAAGACAGCTACAGCTGTAACTTAAGGGTGAAGTGGGGGGGAAGAGGGGGAACCAAATTAATAAAAATGATAAAAACAGTAGCATGGAATAGAAACATCCGCTCAAGCTAAGAGCTGGTAGAACAATAACAGAATCTCACGTTTTCATAAAATACTGAACTGTAATTGCTGTCAGTGTAAGTTTCACTTTATAATATATCAGATTAGGTTGCCAACTAGATTTTAACAGGATAATTTTCAGCAAAATTATACTGTGCTTTGCATTTAGTGATTTCCGTCCAATTTGATTGCAGTGCTTTTATGGTATTATCTTCCTCAGCATATTCCATCATAGGCCCTTATTTTTATTGCATTCCAGAGAGCAATATAAGAAGTTGTACTTTAATGAAAAACAGAGCGGGTAGACAAATGCTCCTACAGAAAATTACTCAGTAACATAAGATCAACCAGATACGCCAGAGATGTTACCCATTACATAAATTACAATATCTTTGTTTGATGACAAAGAGCAGAACATGGAGATTTTTCTACACAGAAGGGATGTTTACTTTCCACTTAGAGCACGGAGATGTCAGGAGGAGCTGGGCTTCAAGTTTCTCTTACAGTTGCCTTTTTAGGCCCCCCACGCTGCATCAGTATGCCCACAGCGTCTGCATCTTGCTGTTCAGCTCTGGTAGCGAGTAAAGTGACAAAAGACAGGAGCTACCATATCTTTTCACTCCTGGTAATCAAATCCTTACTTCAGCTCATGACGTGTACAGAATAATAATCCCAAGTTACTCATACCAGTTTGACTTGCTTTGTGCGACATACATGCTAATATTTGCTAGTTCAATGGGCTGTCATTTAAGATACTTATTCAGTCTTCAACTTAGTAACTAATAGGACTAGGATATGTAAAACAGAAAACCAGTCTCTAAGAACTCTGCAGTGGCTTAGCAAATGAAACTTTAATTTGCACAATGTCCAGTGCTTTACCATTTATGCGTGTTTTCTAACTAAGGCTGCAGGTACAGTGAAACAAAATAGGATTTTTTTTTAAGAAGACTAGAAACAGTACATGCTACCTAATGCCAATTCCCTATGAATTGGGGGCAAACACACATATATCCATAAGGGGGGCAGTTATTATTTACAGTATATGTAGCATACTGAGTATATAAAACTCATGCAACAAAGCAGCAGCAAGTCAACTTTCAGTGGCCCACAGCAGCAGGGGGAAAATATTTTTATGCAGTAACTAAAGTGACTTGGGGTACGTTTCTTAACTGGATTTATAACAAGTTTTTTTCTTTTTACTTCATGTTTATTTATTTTCTTAGGACCGTACATGCAATAATCTTAGTTCAGAGTACAGTAATAGGGTACTTCATGCAATGACACGATTACATAAACTCCTCATCTGTCACTCTAGCATTTTGTGGGGATACCTAGAGTTTATACTGTTGCCCAAAGATAATAAAAGATGGTCTTGTTGCAGCAGAAACACGAACAGTGTTGCTTAATGGTAATCCAAACACAGTTTTCACAGTGCCCTGCGCTGTTCAAGTCATTATTTGTGACATGTGAGTGCACTACCTGAAAATGAGAACATTCACCAGATATACAGGACAGGCTTAGAGTAGTCTGTCTACATACATCAGCGTACTCATTAAACCAAGCTGACAGAAACATTTGTAAAAATTCGCTCTACAACCAGTGAGCGCAGACCAACTTTAACTTTTAGTTAGCCATTTAAATTTTTGTTTTGTGTAGAAGGTACATACCGTTGAGGAGACTAGGGCCCAACCTCGAGTTGAGAGGGACTGAAGTCAGAAGCGCCATTTCAGTTAAAACATGCTCCACGAGAACAACAGTAACCAGTGCAGGTGCTGTGAGGAGAAGAAGCCGTGTATGGAAGTGCAATAACACTAAGGGCATGTAGTCCAACCTGCCCCACTTCATGATAGCCATCTTGTCACCATGTGGAAGCTGGCAGCAATGAACCTGGGTATGTGACCAAACTGAGTGAATAGTAAAATTGAAACCAATTTGCGTTTCCCCCGTGTCATACACTAATGTAAAAAAAAAACAAAAAAAAAAACAACACAACAGTGTTCCCACAAACGGTGCACTGATCTACTCAGATAAAAGTTTGAAACACTGTATCCGTGTGCAAACTTCTGGAAGCTGGTTAAAGCAACTCTTGCTCTAGTCTTACTAAAGTCTTTACGGTAAAGCCCACATAAGATCTCTGATTCCTGCTGATCTCACTGTGCAAGAAAGTCTTTGTTTATGATCTCTGCTCAGTTACCTGCTTCCTGAAGGTCCATAAAAATGTAGACTCTACCTCCATACTGCAATCGTAGCTGCCTGGCATCTGTACAGTGTGCGAGATGCCAAGGGTATGAAGCTCCGAATGGACAGCATCAACTGATTTTCTATGCTGTCTGGTCAAATAGCTTAGACCATGGAACGGGTGAATTTGGGTGCCATCTTCCATTAAAATGTGTCCCACGTTCTGGGCTCTCAGTAGAAGGCTGTCTCGGCTGTTCATATTGCTAGTGACCAGCAACAGAGCACTCAGCTGTTCTGAATTGTTCAGCTGCATCCGTGGGGTGATTCTGTCAGTTTTATATATATGTCCCGTAACGTTGAAATCCAGGATTTTTTGAAGAAGCAATGTTATGAATTGTGTAGAATCAGTCCCTTCAACAGCCTCTAGAACCCTCAGGATTTTCTTGTTCACTTGCTGGGTGCTAGTCTCTAAATGTTCAAGCCGGAGGTGCAAGATCTTGTTTTCCAGCATCGAACCTGACACTGTAGTTGCTGTCTTTTTCAAAGAGTCCACTATGTTACTGACATCCGAAGCAAAACCACTTAGTTTTGTTTCTATTACACTGCATCTGGTGTTAATCGACTCTACTTTTCTAAGTCTCTAATGGATTTAAAGAGGGCTGCGTTGAACAGCTCGGGCTCTCCTACCCCCCACTCTTCCGCAACAAGATACGATTTGCCTTGCTGTGCCCTTTCCGGTACCATGGTTTGCTGTCTGGTACTAATTTATCATATCGGAAGATCCAATAATTTGCAGTATGGCAGGAGTCTGATGGTAGCTACCCAATTCCAGTGGTATGTAAACCTTAGTAATGTTAAAGTTAAAGTTTGCATTTTTTAATAAATCTGCTGGTAATGCAACAGCAAGCCCAACACACATCTATCGGCTTGGCTGCAGGCTCCGCCCCCGATTTATAACAAGTTTGAGCTGTTTATGCATATTATATATTGAATAACACTCCAGGGTATGTGGTGTGCTGTAATAGCCACACTTACTCTGTTGCTGAAGGCCCACTGCTGCACCTTCAGCAGAAGGGTCAAGTGGAAAGAAAGGAGGGGGGTGTGGTGTTTCATGTGAGGGAAAGCATAAAAGCAACGGAGACTGAGGGAATACAGGGGCAGGCAGAGGTACTCTGGGTCACCCTGGAGATAGACAATGGAGCCACTATTCGTACTAGAGTGATCTACAGACCACCAGTACAGGGGAAGGAATCAGATAAGGTACTGATGGAGGCCAATGGCAAGATGGCGGCAAAGGGGGACGTGCTGCTGGTGGGGGTCTTCAACCTGCCAAATATAGATTGGAGCCTCCCAGGAGCAGCTTCAGCTAGAAGCAGGGACATCCTGGACTCTGCAGTAGGCATTCCTTAGGCAACTAGTCAGTGAATCCACTCGTGGTGGGGCAATACTGGACTTGGTACTCAATAACAGGGACAGTGTTGCAAATGTCAAGGTGCGATGCCACCTGGGGACCAGTGATCACTGTATGGTGTAGTTAAATATAAGTACATCTGCAGAATTGAACCACACAAGGGCGATTGTCCTGGACTTCAGGACAGCAGATTTTAATAAGATGGGTGAATGCTTCAGGGACGATCGGGGTGGGGGGGACCTAAGTGGGCTGGAAAAACAGTGAGCAAAGCTTAAAGAAAGCATAGTAAAGACAACAAATCTCTGCATCAAAAAAGTGAGCAAAAGCAAGAGGAAAAAGAGACTGTTATGGTTCTCGAAAGAGGTGGCAGAAAAGGTAACGGCTAAAAGGGCAGCATAAGAGGTGCAGAGGGAGAAGGACAGATAGGTTATCAGGGAAGCAGGGAAAGCGGTAAGGAACATAAAGGTGCAAACTGAAGAGAGAACAGCCCAGGAGAAAACAAAAGGGACAAGATATTATTTAGGTATGTAAGTGAAAAGAGGAAGATCAGGGGTGGGATTGTAAGGTTAAAATGGGAAGGAGGGACTGTCCAGAAGGGTACCAGGAAAAGGCAGATATCCAGAACAAATACTTTTCTTCAGTGTTCACAGAGGAAGGAGAAGGGGAGGGGCCACAAAAAAGTAACAGAAACTTTGGAGGGAAGGAGGTGGACACTAGCTCTTTTTCGGAGGTGAATGTCCTGAAGAGACTCGCTAATCTGAAGGTGGACAAAGCAATGGGGCCAGATGGGGTGAATCCAGTGGTATTGAGGGAGCTCAGGGAGGCACTGGCTGCATCTCTGGCAATCCTATTTAACAGATCACTGGAAAAAGGAGTGGTTCCGGAGGACTGGAGAAAGGCAGATGAGGTTCCACTTCATAAAAGTGGTAGCAGAAGGATGGCAATTACAGGCCAGTCAGCCTGACATTAGTGGTGGGAAAGTTAATGGAATCACTGCTGAAGGAAAGGATTGTAGAATATCTTGAATCCAGTGGGTTACAGGACCCGAGGCAGCATGGGTTCATTGGGGGTAGGTCATGCCAGACAAATCTGATACATTTCTTTCACCGGGTGACAAAGGCATTAGATCAGGGTGGAGCAGTGGATGTGGCCTACCCAGATTTCAGTAGGGCTTTCAGCAACGTTCCACAAAGGAGACTAGTATGTAAGCTGGGTAGCTTAGGAGTTAGTCCAAAGTTGGTAAACTGGATAAGAAATTGGTTACGGAATAGGAGGCAGAGGCTGATGGCAAATAGATTTCACTCAGAGGAAGGGAGGGTGACCGGCGGGATGCTACAGGGATCTGTGCTGGAACTGGCCCTCTGATGTCTTTATAAGTGACACTGCAGAGAAGCAGGAAGGGAAGGTCTGCCTCATTGCGAATGACACCAAGATCTGCAATAGGATGAACAATCTCGGGGGAGAGGATAAATAGAGACTTGAGAAAATTAGAGGAGTGGTCAAGGGTATGGCAGTTGGGTTTCAATGTGAAAAACTGCAAAACAGTACACTTAGGGCACAGAAACCCAGGGGTGCACTACTAAATGGGTGGCGTGGTACTGATGACTACCAAACAGGAAAGAGACCTGGGGTAATCATATCTGATAAGCTAAAGGTGGCCAGGCAGTGTGACAAGGCTGTCAGGAGGGTTAGTGGGATGCTGGGGTGCACTGCGAGTGGTATCACCAGCAGCTAGAGGGAGGTTGTGTTGCCTCTGTAGAGATTCCTGGTAAGACCCCACCTAGCATACTGTGTCCAGTTCTGGAGACCACATCTCCTGAAGGATAAAGAGTGGAGGCGGTTCAGAGGAGAGCAACTTAAATGGTACAGGGTCTGCATCAAAAGCCCTTCAAGGGGAGACTCAAGGACTTCAATATGCACACCGTGGAAGAGAAAAGGGAGAGAGGGGCTATGATAGAGAATTTTAAATACCTCAGGCGGGTAAAAAAGGTATAGGAAGGAAGTCTTTTTCAGAAAAAAGTGCTCAATAACAAGGGGACATCTTATGAAGCTGAAGGTGGGGCAGATTCAGGAGGTATGCCGACTGCATCCCAACACCATTACAGTGAACACGTAGATGCCGACAACATCGACAGTTCACTGTAATGGTCCACCCGAGATCCCGGCACTCTGTTTCCAGGCCCTGCCCCCCCCCCTCGGAGTTGGAATCCTTAGTTCCAGGAGTTGTAGGGACAGCCCCGATAGAAACAGGACTGGGTCTGCCTGCGATTTATGTCAACCGCAACTTGCAGCTCGATATAAATCCATTGTTGTGATGTCGGTCGACAACATAGTTGTCTAATCGGCATCATAGAGCCGGTTCAGAGAGATATGAGGATATACTTCTTTACAGAAAAAGCGGTGAATTTCCAGAACAGCCTTCCAGCAGAGGTGGTGGGGCAGAAACAGTGGTTGGGTTCAAAAATGCATGGGATAGGTACATGGGAATTGTAGTTGAAAAGAAGGGGGGGAAAGAGCTGTAGATCAAGTAGGGTCTGCGGTGATAATATAAGTAGAGAAAAACAGGCAGACTGGGTGGCCAAGCGACCCTTATCTGCCATCAGATTCTATGTTTCTGTGTTACTGTTTTATTATGGACCTGTCTCGCCTGTAGCATCTTCAACTAGTTTGGGCTGTATGCTGCTAAAGTTTATGTAAAGACTGATTATTCCTGCACTGAGTATCAGTTTGTTATAGAATCTCAACCAAGTTACTGTTCAGCTGATTTGGAAGGAATTATATAAAGTTCTTAAGATGACCTATTCTGAATGATAAAAATGGGGGGTGCTACAATGTAGGAATTATAGGGGCACGGTAGCGCCCCTATAGTTAGGGTTGAGTAGAGTATTCAAATGTTAAACTCCTAACATTGCACCTTAATAGCTTTGGCACTGTTTGAGGAAATCAGCTGAAATTTTGCATGTGTTGTCTAAGAGGCAAGATGTAATCTGTGGACAGTTTTATGACGTCAGTTTGTGTGGTTTCTGAGATGTCATTTTTCTGTAGAGGTCTTAATTTTTTTCCCATACTTAACATGGGATTTTTTTTGCTCTTACCCACAGCCTACATGGAATGGAATTTTCTCCTCAAACTTTCAGGGTACAGGCGTGATGTCCTAAGGTAGAACCTTTGAAAGGTTTCATGAAAAAATATTAAATAGTTCCAGAGTTATAAGGCTTTAACATTTTGTGTTTTTCTGTTCTGAGCATGCTCAGTAGGGTTCATGGGATAACGTTCTGACACAACACCAAAAATTATGTGTCGCAGGAATCTTTTTTGGTTTCTCACCACTAGCTTCTCAAGGCATGAAGTATTTTTTTGTGCCTTGAGACCTGCCATCTTATTTCTTTTCTCCTCAAACTAATAAACATGGACATTACATAAAATTACATCAGTTAAAAACAAACACCAAAACCTAGCTAAACAGGATCCATCCAGCTAGATTCTGATGTTTGTTTCTTCAAATTAACTACCAGAAATACCTTTTCTGGGCACTCCAGAATCCTGGGTGCCCAGCTTAGGGACAAGAGCCATTAACCCGCTTTCTCTGTATGAGAACAGTGGAACTTTCTTGAGTTCTGCAACCACAGCTGGAACTCATGCTGCAGGCTGCTTTTTCCCTAGTGTCTAGTGGCATCCCCTTACATATCTAATGCTTCCCTGGTGTCTAGTGGCATCCCCTTACATATCTAATGCTTACCTGGTGTCTAGTGGCATCCCCTTACACATCTAATGCTTCCCTGGTGTCTAGTGGCACCCTCCACCCTCAGATCGCCATCCTATTATGTATGTTACGTTTCACTGGTGCCTAGTAGCACCCCCACCCTCTGACTGCCATCTCTGTATTGATATAATGTTTCCCTGGTGTCTAGTGGCACCCCCCAGGGCCCACCCTCCAATCACCATCCCATTATGCATGTTATGCCTTCCTGGAGTCTTGTGGCACCCCACACCCTCTGACTGCCATCCCCACTTTGATATAATGTTTCTCTGGTGCCTAGTGGTGCCCCAGCCTCCAATCACTGTCCCCATATTGATATAATGTTTCCCTGGTTTCTAGTGGCACCCCTAACCCTCTGATTGCAGGCCCCGTATTTATATAATGCTTCCCTGGTGTCTAGTGGTGCCCCTCCCACCCTTCAATCGTTGTCCTCTTATTTAAGTAACGTTTCCCTGGTGCCTAGTGGCACGCCCCTACCCTCTGATCGTCATCCCTTATGTGTAGTGGCACTCCCCCACACTCCAATCGCTGTCCCCTTATGTATTCTAATGTTTCCCTTGTGTCTAGTGTTGTCCCCACCCTCTAACTGCTGTCCCTTTATGTATGTTTTTTTCTCCTGGTGTCTACTGGCACCCCTCACCCTCCAAATGCCATTCCTGCATTAATGTTACCTGTAAAATGAAAAACATCCTTCAATGCCTTTTTTTTTTTGTTAAACCTGTAAAAACGCAAATGGTCCCTCGATGGTCCAACCCCCCACCCCCACCCCGACCTCCCACTGATTAGCCACCACCCCACACCCCTCCACATACCCTCACTCACCTAAACAGGTCCCAGGATGAACATCCACTCTCCGATTGAAGACACTTCTTGTTGCTGGAACCGCTGACTGCAATATAAGAAATTAAGGTGAGTACGGTTCAATGTATTTCAATGGGGATTTTAACTTTAATGCATAACTTTGTCACTTTTGCACATTTTGACCCCAAATTTTCAACATGATCTTTTTGGGGTCCCACCTCATGAACTATGGTGGTGGAACTATGAAAATCAAGCCCAAAAAGTGAGTTTGCGGTCACTTGGTGAAATCACCTTTCAGGCAGGATTTTACAATTTTCACCACACTTGTTCATGAGGTGGGGTCATAAGAAGGCTATGTTGAAAATTTGAGGTCAAAATATGTAAAAATGGCAAAGCTATGCGTGTATATGCTCACTCGTAACTTTGGTCATTTTAAATATTTTGACCCCAAATTTTTAACAGATATTTTTTCACACCACCTCATGAACATGACAACTGTCATTTTCCAAATCCCAGCTAAAATGTGGGTGTTAGGGTGTATTAGTAGGGGTATCACAAGTCGTAAGAGGGAGGTAATAATCCCTCTTTACAAGACACTGGTTAGGTCCCATCTGGAGTACAGCGTGCAGTATTGGAGGCCACATCTTCACAAGGACATTAACCAAATTGAGGCAGTCCAGAGAAGGGCAACCAAAATCGTGCAGGGACTGCATCAGAAGACATATGAGGACAGATTAACAGAGCTCAATATGTATACCCTTGAGCAAAGGAGGGAGAGAGGTGATATGATCGAGACATTCAAACACCTTAAGGGCTTTAACAAAGTGAAAGAGTCTAACATGTTTAAATATAAGAAAAACAGCAGGACAAGAGGACACAGCATGAGAGTAGAGGGGGGCAGATTAAGGGGGAATGTGAGGAAATTCTTTTTCACAGAAAGGGTGGTGGATGCATGGAATGGCTTACCACAAGAAGTGGTGGCTATGAATACTGTGCAGGGCTTCAAACAGGCATGAGATAGGCATAAGGGAGCAATACAAATGACTATGAATAGATAGGCCTCTGACAGAGCAAAGGCCGATGGCACATTTATAAGGTAGAAAAAGAAATGGGCAGACTGGATGGGCCTTGCAGTCCTTATCTGCCATCAACTTCTATGTTTCTATGTTTCTATATGCTCACTCGTATCTTTGGTCATTTTAAATATTTTGACCCCAAATTTTTAACAGATATTTTTTCACACCACCTCATGAACATGACAACTGTCATTTTCCAAATCCCAGCTAAAATGTGTTTTTACACCAGTGGCGCAAAATGTTTTGGTGGTGCGGAAACACGCTCTGGCAGGGATTTGAACATTTTCACCTACCAGGCTCATGAGGTGAGGTAATAAGATGGCTATGCTGAAAATTTGGTGTACAAATATACAGTAAAATGCCCAGGTTATGAGTGAAAGTTGCAGTATTTCAACGTTACATAGATACATAGACTTTGACGGCAGATAAGGACTGCTTATATTTCCCTACCTAATGGATAAGCTGCAGATCCTAGTTTTACCAACAGCCTACTTCCTCCTACCTCCCACTAGAATTGCCTTATGTCTGTCCCATGCATTATTAAATTCTCCCACTGTTTTTGACCCCACAACCTCTTCAGGAAGGCCATTTCATGCATCTACCATCCTCTCCGTGAAAAAATATTTCATCACGTTGCCCTTGAGCCATACCCCCTCTATCTTCAAATTGTGCCCCCTTGTTCTTGCACATCTCTTTTTTTGAAAGATTCTACCCTCTTGGACTTTACTGATTCCCTTAAGGTACTTGAAAGTTTCTATCATGCCTCCCCCCTCTTCTTTCCTTGAGGGTACACATATCAAGCTCTTTTAGTCTCTTCTGGTGCAGACCCTGCACCATTTTAGATGCCATCTTCTGGACATCCTCCATCCTGTCTATGTCCTTGCAGAAATTGGGTTTCCAGAACTGCATGTAGTACTCCAGATGGGGTCTCACCACCTGTCTGTACAGAGGGATAACAACTTCCTGTTTTCTACTGGTGATGCCTTTCCCTATGCATCCCAGTATTCCTCCATCCCTCCTTACTGCCTTCTCACATTGCTTGCCTACCTTTAAGTCATCTGATATGACTACCCCCAGGTCCCTTTCCATTTCTGTTGTCATTAATACCTCCCCCCGGCCCCCACTGTGAACTCTTCCCTTGGGTTCTTGTTTACAGGTGCAATACTTTGCACTTCTTTGCACTGAATCTAAGCCGCCATACTTTCGACCATTCCTCCAACCTTGCCAAGTCCCTTCTCATTATTTCCACACACACCCTTGGGTATCAACCCTGTTGCAAATCTTTGTGTTATCTGCAAAAAGGCATACTTTTCCTTCCAGTCTCTCCCACGTTCACTTATAACTTCACTCATTTTAAATATTTTGACTCCAAACTTTCAGCATAGTAAATTTTCCACACCACCTCATAAATGTGACACGTTAAATATTTTGACTCCGAACTTTCAACATAGCCATTTTTCCACACCACCTCATAAACGTGACACGTGTCATTTTTAAAATCCTAGATGAGATGTATTTTCAGATTTCTGGTGCAAAATGACTTTTCGTCCAATATGCTATAATTGGTACATGTCATGTTTATAAGGTGAATCAGAAAACGAGTGTCTTGAAAATTTTGGGTCAAAATAAAATAATAATAATAATAATGATTGTTAACAAAATTTGTGTGTAGTGCCAGTCTTGACCTCAGCGGGTATGCTTTGTGATCCCACGCCAGTGAGTTGAGGTCAGCGGTGAGATCAGTGACCCAGCTAGATGGGTAAAGGCGTGGGAATGAAAGGTGCAGCGTTGTCCGTATGGGCCCAGCTACCACACAGTGAAATCAACTGTCCTCTTGGCATAGGGCCCTTCACCTCTTCCTCCTTGGGTGGCAGAGGGCCCTGCGCACTGACTGACAGATGCGCTCTTTGCTCTGTGCATCCCTAGCTGCGGCCACATAGAAGTGTAGGGACCACAAGGGCCCTGCACTTCCACAGCCACCAGAGAGCCCCATGAATTGTTCACATCTGTCACTGCACAGAACTGTAGGGTCCACAAGGACTCTGCACTTGTGTAGGTGAACAGAGTCTCCCCTTGGCGCAGTGCATCTGCATGAATGAGGATACAATTCCACTATCTTAAAAAGAAAGGAAATTCTTTGTAAACAACTTTGTTAATGCAGCAGTTAGGGTAACTTAACTCCACAAAAGTAGGGAAATGTGGCATTAGGGTTTCCAACCCTAACTCCCCATCCGCACCCCACCCCCCTCCTCTCCAAAAACAGCAAAAGAAAAAAACATTAGGAGTTGGGTCTCCGGAGACTTGGCAAATCAGTGGTGGGGTCTTCTTTGGGGTTGTCAACCCTAATGCCTACCCCATTTCATAAGCAAACAGCATTACACATGATCTCCTTTCTTCACACAGGGTCCATAGGACCCTACGTGAAGAAAGGTACTACAAACTGTGTTGGCAACATGTGGCAAGACATAATTCTCTACCTTTAAAGAGTATATCACTATGAGGCACTGGCTTGGAGCTGTACCTTGTGCTTCGAACTGGAGGCTAGAGGCTATGGAGGAGGGGTGAACATTAAGGTTGATAACCCCAAGGAAGACCCCACCACTGATTTGCCAAAAATCCAGAGACTCAAAACCCATTTTTTTTTTTTTACTTTTGATGCTTGGGGTGGGGTTGGGGAGTTAGGGTTGGAAACTCTAACGCGATATTTCCCTACTTTTGTGGTATTAAGTTACCTTAACTGTTGCATTAACAAAGTGCTTTTGCAAAGAATTTAAAATATAGATGTACTGTAAAACCAATTAGACAGTGGCATCTTAAAGTTATTATATCTTTGCTATTCTAAGAATAAAAAGGTCTAGCCCCACTGGGTGTAACAATTTTTCGATAACATGTATTTTCTGAGACTCTTACTTCATACCCATGTTGATATACCAAAAGACTCAACTATCTATTCTAAGATAATTACATCTGTAATATATTGTTGTATAATGCTCTCTAAATGATTATACTGGTTGTACTTGTATAAAATCAATAAATAAAAAGTAAAAAAAAAAAAGATACAGAAGATGCTGCTAGCTTCACCCCACAGCTTAACTTCCTAACACCACCCCCCACCATGTCTACCAGCCAGATCATTTGTCCACAGGGGGATAATGGCATGCAGCCCCTCCCCATGCCCATGACATTACTCTTTTTTAATTTATTTTTATTAAAATAATTTTTGTTCATTACACAACAAGACAGTTAACAGCATACAGACATATATGCAGGTATTTAACAGACTTATATATAGTTCCCATAAACCAATACACAGTATCATTATACACAATTAACTAATCACTGCTTAATGGTTAAAACCTCAGTTATGCTACAAATTATGTTCTCTCCTCTTAACATATATTGTACCCACTTACACCATATACAGTAGTTTCAAATCTAGGTATTGATTGGTTCAATTTAGCAGTCAGCTCGTCCATGTCGCAATTTAGCATGACAGCCTGCCATTGAGATATAGAAGGAATGCGTGCTGTAAGCCAATGTTTTGTGATTGTTTTCCTGGCAGCCACTAGGCAAACCCCAACAATTTCCTGGTGTTAAGGCCTCGAAAGCCCAGGGAGAGTCAGGTACAGGATAGTTCTGTCCGTAAACTGAAAAGTGTATAATTCATCATAAGCTGAAATTAACCCATAAATTTATTTAATTATTTACAATTTGATAACTCGGAAAGGCACAGTGAGCTGAGACTCATTTCCAGGTGCGACCCAGGGGAGCGGATTTGGGAGATTACAAAAGTCAGGTTTGAAGAACATCGAAACAGGTTGTTGAACAGGTTGAACATGATATATATAGTAAAATACATTCCAGGTACACAATTGACAAAAATAAAGATTACAAGTGCAAAAGATTACAAGTGCAAATAGATTGGAGGACTGCTGAGAGCTGAGCACAGAAAGGAGAGAGTAGTGGGCATTGCCAAAAGATGTGTCCATGGCTTGAAGGAATGGCTCCAAAGCCTCTCCAATACTGTATGGCTTTGTCAAAGTGAAATCTGGCCACAATTTGAAGTGCACAGAAAAAAAAATTACTTACCATAGTAATGTTGATTCTTCCAGGTGATCCCTCATTATGCTTAACTAATTCAGTTTAGCCCAGTAGGTTCAACTGCCCCGGAGACTGGAATTTATGTAAATGAGGGAATGTTACAGTGAAACTTAGAACGTAGTTCAAATCTCTGCCTCTAGGTGCTGCTGCTAATGGTAGTTTCCCTCAGATTCATTTCGAGCTGAATGGGCAATAGCCCCCTATCTACTATCCTAAGCTATCCTAGCTAAAACGTACTATAGTAACCAAGCAAAAAGCAACAGATGGCCCAACTGGGCAACACATGGCAGACAAAAACTTGCAGAAGAAATGTGAGTGAACAGTAAGAAATGCCAGGCAATGAGTAAACAGGTAACACTACAGGTTGGAGAAACTTTTCAGGTTCTGGAAGGGGGGGGTGCTGGGAGGGATGTTTAAGCATAATGAGGCATGACCTGGAAGAAACAACAGTACTATGGTAAGTAATTTTTTCTTTAAACCCCAGGAATCCCTCATTATGCTTAACTAATGCAGACTATGAAGCAGTACCTTGGGCGGCTGGGCACAGAATCTGTTTTCGAAAAAGGTTCTGAAAAACTGCAGTGTTAAACCTAGCATAACTTCTGGACTATATATCTATGCAGCAGTACTTTGTGAAGGTGTGCACTGTCTTCCAGGTAGCTGCTTTACAAATTTCCAGCAGAGGTATGTCCCTTGCAGCTGTGACAGAGGAAGCTGTGCTACGGGTGTAATGGGCTCTGAGGCCCTGAGGTGGCTGTTTGTCTATTTTGCTATAGCAAAACTGTATGCAGAAGACTATCCAACGAGTGACAGTCTTCCTTGAGACTGGCCTGCCTTATCCACCTCACCATAGGTGAGGAACAGGTGTGAGTGGGATGATCTTATGTCCTTGGTGAGCTCCAGATAGTGCACTAATGGCTGCTAGACATCTAAGCTGGGCAGCCTTAGTTCGCCCAAGCTGGACTTTGTTTTTTTTTATTTATCTCGGTTTTATTAAAGTGGAAGAAGGCACTAGGCCCATCGAGACCACTTTCCCCACAAATGTGGGGGGAATAGCTTATCTAATTCCCTTATGTCAGTTTCTTAACTGCCCAGAATTAGTCTATCAATTTGAGCCTTAAAAGCATCTCAAGATGTTTCATCAACTATATACTGTGGCAGAGAATTCCACAAAGCTGCAGTTCTAACAGTAAAGAAATATTTCCTTTTGTTAGTAGATACCTTATTTATATGGATTTGTCTATTATTACACCGTAGACCATAAACCTTATCCATACATGTTAGTCCACATAACTTCATCAAATGTTTATCATTTAAAATATTGAAGAGTTGCAGCAAATCACCCCTGTCTCGTCTCGCTTGTAGGTCATACAGACCCAGTGATATCACTCTTTGCTGTGAAACACACAGGGAAGGTAATGTATTGGTTCAGGTGGAACTCAGAAACTACCTTAGGAAGGGATTTTCTGTTAGTCCTGAGGACTACTTTATCTTTGTGGAAGGTGATGTAGTTTGGGTCTGTGCAGAGGGCTTGGAGGTCTAACACCCTTCCTGCAGAGGTGATGGCCACCAGAAAGACAATCTTCCAGGTGACATATTTAAGGTGAGCAGTATGCATGTGCTCGAAGGGGGGGGAGGGGTTCCATGAGTTTGGCTATGCACAGGTTAAGGTCTCAATGGGGCACAGGCTCTCTGAGAGGTGGGTACAAGTGGAGAAGACCCTTGAAGAATTTTTTGACAATGGGGTAAGTGGCTTAAAGTTTTTTCTTGGCCTGCTAAAATGTAAGCAGAGATTGCTGCCAGGTGCACCTTAAGAGTGGAGGTTTTACGGCCCAAGGACTGAAGATGAACCAGGTAGTCCAGCAAGGTTGGCAGTTCTGCTTCTGAGGAACTGATCTGCCTATGTTCACACCATATTGTAAACCTCTTCCATTTGGAAGAATAAGTCTTCCTGGTGGCAGGCTTCCTATAGACACTAAGTACCCTAAGTACCTCCTCAGACAGCTAGACATCTGAGAACTCTAGCTGCTCAAGAATCAAGCCTTGAGGTGCAGAGACCTGAGGCTTGGATAGGTTATTTTGCCTTGAGATATGGTCAGCAGGATGTGTCTCTGAAGGAGGAGGATGGGCTGGAGCTTGGACATTGCTAGCAGCTGGGGGTACCAAGGCTGCCTGGCCCAATCTGGTGCCACCATAATAATGGATGCAGGCTGGCTCCTTAACTTCAGCAGGACCCTGAACAGTGTTGGGGGGGGGGGAATGCATAAAGAAACCTCCCTGTCCAGTCCAGTGCTAGCGCATCCAGAGGGATAGGACCCACTGCTGGCAGCCTAAAACAGAGCAGCGGAAGCTGATGATTCTGCTCTGAGTGCTTCACCTCCTGAAGACTGATTCCAGCACTTGCTTGTTTAGGGTCCACTCGTGGTGCCCTTGACTGATCCTGCTGAGGGTGTCTGCTAGGGTATTGTCCTTCCCTGGCAGGTGGATTGCCAACAGATACATGTCCAGGGAGTAGGCCAGAGACAAGATATTCACTGCCACTGTGCCGAGTTTCGAGGATCTGGTTCTCCCTTGCTTGTTGATATAGTACATGGTGGTAGTATTGTATGTCCAGACTTGGACTGACTGACCCCTTAGCTGGGGAGCAAAGGCCTGCAGGGCCAGTAAGACAGATCTGAGCTCTGGGAGGTTTATATGCAGCTGTGATTCTCAAGGGGACCATACACCATTGAGTGGTCGCCCATGTGTACCCCAGCCTAGGAGGGAAGCATCTGTAGTTAAGACTATGGTTGGAGCCTGCTACTGGAATGTGACTCCCTGCCTCAGGTTTTCCCCTTCCTTCCACCAGTCCAGTGCTTGTAACAGGGTTCTTGTGACTGGCATTAGCTTGGAGAGTGCGTCCCTTCTTTGGGACCAATGAGACCTGAGGTGGTACTGTATGTCTCGCATTTGAAATCTGACACCTGGAACCATGGCTGTGGTGGAAGTCATCTGCCCTAGTAACCTGAGGATATGCCTTGCCAGCTTGGACTGTCCTAGGCAGAATGATCCTGCCAGGTTTTGAAGGTTTGACATTCTGTCCTGTGGGAGAAAAGCTTTTCCCTGCAGAGTATCCAACTCTGCCCCTATGAACTTCAGAGATTGTACTGGTTGCAGGTGGGACTTTTGTTGGTTCAAAAGGAAGTCCATGGACTCCAAGGTGTCCGGGGTGAGTCTTAGATGGTCCCTGACTGGCTGGGGAGACTTCCGCACAACCAGCCAGTCATCCAGGTAGAAGAAGACTAAGACTCCTTGTCTCCTTAGGTGAGCCGAAACCACAGCCAGACACTCTGTGAACACCCTTGAAGCAGAGAAGAGCCCAAAGGGGAGAGCTGAAAACTGGTAGTGGCCTGAGGGCAACCTGAACCTAAGGTCCTGTGTCTGGGCCTGATTGGAATGTGGAAATAGGCATCTTTCAGGTCTAGAGATGCCAGCCAATCGTCCTGCTGGAGGGAGGGAATCCCTACTGAAAAGAATGACCATTCTGATCTTGGGCTTTGTCAAGTGCTTGTTTAGATATCTGAGATCCAGGATGCGTCTCCATTCCCATTCTTCTTTTGAGTGAGGAAATATCCTGAGTAAGGCCCCCCCCACCAAAGATAGTGGGGAACTGCTTCTACTGCATTTGCTTGTAGCAACTTTTTGACCTCCAACTCCAACATAATTCTTTCTGTTGGGATTGAGGCTGCAAAGTGCCTGTGGGGCTGAAGCTTTGGAAAAACCGTGAACTGTAGAGAGAGGCCTGGCTCACCACCTCTAAAACCTACTTGTCTGTGGTAATGTGTTGCCATGCTTGGAGGAAGTGAGCCAACCTCCCTCCTACTGGGAATGGGTTGGCAACCTGGGGAGAGCAGTCAGGGATTCTGCTTAGGCTGGGACCTGGTCGCTGGAGCAGGCTCAGCCCTCCTGGCACCTCGTCTACCCCTGACCCTGAAACAGCCTCTTGCCTGAGAGTAATCTATTTATTTATTTATTTAGCTTTTGTTAACCAGGTAAGTACACTAGACAAGACATTTGCCTATTTTCAGGTACAGCCGAGGAGAGTACAAGGAAATATGACATGATACACATTAGGCAGTTACACAGTGTCAGGGAAAACAGAAGCATCACATAGTTAGTAGGTACACACAAATGGTCTGAGCATATACATCAAGTCACCAAGGCTGTAAGCAGCACATTATATACAAATTATATACAGTATAGGACCCCAAAAATGCGGGGGCACAGTCAGAGCAATACCTAATACATAGGGTGTATACATTGTGTGCAGGACAAAAACCATGCAGGCAGGCTATACCTTAGGAAGGATTTTCAGTGCAGGGGACCAGGTGAGATTATGGAGGTTTGGGACAACCACACACTGAGGAGAGCTTCAAATGATTCCACAGGGAGGTTCGGAGGCATGCATGGGAGGGGAAGGAGCGGACCTGGGCAGGAAAGGGGTTCCATAGTCTGAGGCACATAAGCCAAAATCTCTGTCCCCTATCTGAGTGTGAGTGGCAGGAATCCTAAGAACAGCAGGGCCCAGGGATCTGAGGGAGTACGAGGAGGAGGTTGCTGGCACAAGATGCTCTGCCAATCCAGGGGAGGTGCCAGTACCAAGGACCTTGCCCGTGAAACAGCCCAGGACAAAATTTAAGTAACTGGGTGGAGAAAGCCAATTAAGCTTACTATACAGGTCACAGTGGTGGGTGAGACGAGGGGCAGCAAGGGCAAAACTGCAAATGCTGTTGTAGGCGATGGGTTACCTAGAGAGGTGGGCTTTGGAGGTACGAGTAAACAGGAGGAGCCCATAGCAGAGACAGGACCTAGGGTAGTAGCCTCTACCCCTACCTCCCCTTCCCTGATACCTGTAGGGAGTGGATGTTTTTTCTTTGGCCGAGTTGCTCTTGTAGGTGGCTTTGTATTCTTCCATCTTCTTCATGTATGCCTCAGTCTTATCCCCAAAGAGGAAGTTGTTCCCGCAGGGGAAGTCCATAGCCTTGGCCTAAGTGTCCTGGGTCACGTTAGTAGCCCAGAGCCAAGCAAACCTTCTTAAGGAGATAGCCAGGGCCATGACCCTGGAAACAGAGTTGCTGGCATTCACTGCCACGTGAAACTGGTACTTCGTAATGTCCAGTGCTGTCCTAGCAGCGTCTGCTATGTCATGCCCTACCTCAGTAGGGATGCTGTCGCACATGGCTAAAACTGAGGCCCAAGGGGCCTTTTGGTACTGAGCAGTGTAAGCCATGTAAGTAACCTGCTTCAAAAGGTGCCTTGTTACTTGAATACTGGCTCCGATTTGTACTACAAGTCAGGTTCAAATAATAAAAATAACTTTTAAAACCACGCTCCATAGGCTTGCATGGAGCATGTCCCCGCACTAGTCATATAACAACATCATAAAACAAGGAAGCCCGGTGATGGCGTTGGCAAGTAGGAAGTGGAAGGGATCGAGTGCTAGCCCTATGATCCCTTCCCTTCCTCAGGGGGCCCAACAGAAAATTTTCCAAGTGCTACGGAGGAACTCCCAGTCAGGTAAGGGAGCCTCCTGTTCATTTTGCAGCTGAATGAAAAACTGCATGAAAGGTGCTTTTTTAAATTACTGTAGTTAAGATACCTGAAGATATTGGAAACGGTCTGTTTTTCTTAGATTAAACTTAGCTTGCAATTTTGTGAATGGGATATTAGCCCTTTCCTTACAGGAACTGATAAGGTATAATCAAACCAATATGTCGCCATCTAAGGGATGCATGATCTAAAAGGGCAAGTACAAAGCTGGAATTGTGAGAGAGTTGGGTTATCCAAAATCACAAGTCCTGCAAAATGTTATACAATTGGGCTTTAAGTCAGTGAATAAAGGTTTCTTTAATATATGGATTCATTGAAGCCTCTCCAGAGGACTTACAGGGCTGTGCACACAGTATTTTGCTATGGTGAAGGATATCTTCTTTGATTAATTCTGTTATTTTCCAGTGGGAGGTGTATCCCTGTGAAAGCCAAAAAACATCAGTGCAAAGTTGCTTAGCACTGTGGTAACATGCCAGATTTGGGAGGGACGATCCCCATTGTGGTTTATGAAGGTGTAAAATGGAAAATTTTATATGAGGTTTAGCACCATTTCATACATATCGGATATTAGTTTGTCCCATTTTCTGAAGGAAGAGTGTCAGGTGGCATGAGCGGGATGGTCTGGGCAAGGTACAACAGCCGAAGTAATACAATCATCCTTACACTGTAGATTCTCTGTAATAGGGACAGAGGTATGGTGTGCTAGGCTTGGGGATAGCTTTGGTAACTGGGCCGTTCAGACAGGATCATGATCACCAGAGGTAAATTAGGGCTGGGAGGTCCCATCTGAATTTGTAGTATTGCCTAATCCAAGGTGCAGGAGAATCATGGTTCTGCAACACTTCAATTTTTGTACTGTTTATTTTATACCCAGCATAAGATCTGAATTCCATCATGGAATTCCACAAATGGGGAAAAGAATGGTTTGGGTCAGTCACATAAATTAACAAATTGTTTGCATACAGTGCAAATGTTTAGTGTCTATTTCCAAGATTAATGCCCTGTAGTTCTGGGTGCTGCTTAATAGTTTGGGCCAAGGGTTCCTAATATAATGCAAATAATATTGGGGATAAGGGGCACCCCTAACAAGTTTCCTGGTATAACCTAAAAATAGAAGATATTTGACCATTTACTTTAACATAGGCCAGTGAGCTATGATAGATGACTCAAAGGAGGTCAATAAAGGAGATCGAGAACTGCATTTGCTACATAGCTGGAAACAAAATTCGGTCAAATGTTTTTTTCTGCATCTAGACCAAGTTATAAAAAGGGTATTTTAGAACAGGTGGTGTGGCAAAGAACATATAAGGTTATTTTATATTATCTTGCATTTGCTGTGCTCTCACAAAACCGGTTTGTTCAACATTAATTATGTCAGGACAGAGTTTATCCAACCAGCGAGCTAATATAGTTGTGAAGATCTTACAGTCTTTATTAAGCTCTGAAATGGGCTGGTAGGAGACACAACTAGTTTGGTCTTTATTTGGCTTCATAATGGTGGAAATAGTGGCCTAATTCCAGGTTGGAGGGACTGGAGCTCTGTTATGAACTTCACAGCACAACTTCAGTAAGGATGAAAGAAGTAATTCTTTAAATGTTCTATAAAACTCTCCAGTATAGCCATCAGGGCCAGGGATATTTCTGTTTTTTTTTAATTTCTAAGCACCAAATCTAATTCCTCCTGTGTACCTGGGACAGTAAGCATTTGACCTTCTCTTGGGAGAGTTTCAAAAGCTGTACTGGTGCTAAATAATCCATTAATGTGTAAAGGGAAGGGTCAGTCCCCTGGGTATAAAGGTCAGTGTAGTAATGTCTAAAAACAGCCAATATTTCAGCTGGGTCTGTCACCACCTTGTCAGAGCAGGCATCTTTTATGTATGTTACAGGGTGCTGAGCTGCCTGTCTCCTAAGGCAGAATGCCAATACCTTGGAAGCCCAGGAGCCTCCTTCATAAAAATGTTGTTTTAAATATCTGAAGTTCTCCTCCGTTTTTACTTGCAAAATGTTCTGTTTCTTTCCTAAGCTTAGCTAGTTGGGGGCCACTGAGAAGTCCCACTGAATGTGTAAGGCTTGGGTAGCAGTTAATTAGTGCTGCAAATGCCAATGTTTTTCATCTCTGGATTAAATTCTAGATGCTAGTTAATACATTCACCTCTACAGGCAGTCTTTAAGGTGTCCTAGAGACTCCTGTCTGAAATCTCAAGAGAAGCATCAGTTTCGATGATAGTGATTTTATCGGTAATAAATGTGCAACAGTCTGGGGAATTTAGGAGAGAATTATTGAGGCACCGTAGTGTCTTTCCACGGGACATTCCCCAATTCAGTTTCACTATCATAGGGGCATGAGCAGACAGACAGATTGTCATAATTTCATAGTCTACAATCAAAGCAACATGTTCTGCTGATATGTGTATATGGTCAATGCAGGTATAAATTTGATGTAGGATAGAGAAATATGTCAAATTATGCTAGGTAGGATGTAGGTATCTCCAGGTTATCAATCCAGCCACTTTAAGAATGGTTCTGCCCCTTCTTTGCACTTATTTCTTTGGGTGGAGAGAGATTAGTAGTGTGTTTTCCATCAAAAATGAGATTATAATCCCCTTCCATTATGAGAATCCCTTTCTGGTGTTGAAGGACAGTGTTCAGTATAATGCTTGAACTACAAGGGTATCTGCCCCAGGGGGAACAGAGACTGGCTAGTTATTTCTTTGCCCAGGTATATCCCTGTAGTTATGCAAGACGTCCCTGAGGGTCCACAAAGGAACCCGTACCTTGAAACGAGGTATACCTAGGAATAAGAACAGATGTTCCATGCCTCTTACCCTGCTTGTAAGAGGAGGCAATTATCTGAGGGACACCAAACTTCATAATTTCTAGTGTTCTTGATGAGAGAGGTGCATCTCTTGCAAGAAAACAAAGGTGGGATAGAGCTTTACAGTGGCAGCAAGTACCTTGCTAATCTTCATGTGGTTATTAAGACCGCTGAGATTCTGAGAGTATACTGATGCATACTGGTGAGACATCATGGGAGTCAGAGTTATGAATCTGAAATCTGTGGAACCAATGTGCACTGTCGTTCAGCCCCTAAGGTACAGCGGCGGGGAAGACTGCATATCGAAAACCATACTAAAAAATACCCCAGACTGGCTAATCAACATTCTACATAAAATCAGTCAGGAACTGTATCATGTATTGCCTGCATGATAATAAACAAAGAACCACACACAGGAAACCTGAACAACAAACAAGAAGATCAGAGACCACTAAGGCTAGTAATAATGAACATGACAGTACTCAACCAGAGTCGGGAGGCAGTATAGCCAGTGGTTAAGGCTCTGAGCTACAAACCTGGAGACTTGGGTCTGAATTCCACAACCCCCACTTGCATGCTGTTTGACCCTGAGCAAGTCACTTAAATTATGCCATCCCTGGTTAAACAATTGGGGGGAGGGAGAGTCCCCACCACAAAAAAATACAGACATATTGTAGTTCCAAGGCACAAGAGCATTACGGACAACTCTCTAATAATCTAAGGGCATGGCCAATGGAATGAGTCATGCACCCCAGGGAGGAGGGAGTGTGAGTGTGGAACATGCAACAGACCTCCTTGGTTCTGGCCAAAAGGGCAGTACAGGACAGGGGAATGGGGAGTGTTCCATCGTGAAGTACTGTAGGAATGTCAGTAGAATGGAGTAGAAGGCAGAGCAATGTAACAGCAAGTACCAGTGCCACTGTCTTAAGATCTGGTATCACTCCACCCAGACCCCAAACTCTTTATATGCCAAAAAAAAAAAAGTATAATATATATATATATATATATATGAGAAGTAGACTATTTAAAGGTAAATTATCTCCCTGCACAGGGACAGGAGAGTTCCACTGAAATTAATAGTGACCTTAGTTGCCAGAAAAAAATACTTCCCTCTACAGAGGGCAAGTACCCGTTAAAAAACACACGCCAGTGAGGAGGGGGTAGGTATACATCCAGAGAGAGGAGCTGTATTCCGGGGAAATACCATGTACAGTAAGTGTCAGGGTGCTCTTAAATCAAAGTACGGGGTCTAAGGTGATTTATGCCGCCTCTGGATGTATCAGAATTGTATCAGGGCACCTTGAAAATATATCCAAGGGAGTACCCTTTAAAAATGCTCCAGAGTATGGCGCTTAAGGGCAGGAGAAGCATCCTCACTGGCCCATGAAAAAGCTGGCCCCCACAGGGCAGCTCCCCACCTCCCTAATTTGGTGTGAGGCCCCCAGGTATGTTCAACCAGATCATAAAATGATGAACAGAATTAATAATATAAAAATACCTCCTCCCTCCTAACGTATAACTCAGTCGCTATAACCCTCACAATTACAAATAGCTCAAGCACCCTCAAAACAGATTCAATTATATTGAAAGTCAGAAAGCCTCAATAAGCATAATGTCCTGCGGCTTACACGAAGGCCATCAGCAAACTGTCTCTCTCTAGAGAGCTGAAGACAGCCTGGAAAGGATACAGCTGTGGAAAAAGAAAACTGTTAAACTAAACTGAGCCCCCAACAAGTCTCAAGTGTTCATGTGGGTATTATATAAAATTCTGTGGGACAGGAAAGTAGAAACCTGTACCAGAGTAAGATGCCGCTGCTCACAAGTCCAGTATGCCACTTCATATGGTGCAATCTGAATTCAGCGCAGATATTACCTGCAGCAAAGGAGAAAAACACATCCATAGATTCCTAAGATGTTTATGGCTCAGGTACTTGTCTAAATGATTGCAGCAAAGCCTGAATGTCCTTAAGCATAGTTGCCGATTAAGCTTTCCGAGTCAGTTGCTTGGCTTTGCAAGCGTTTAATGGTTTGGCCTTGTCATTCGAGGAGGTCTGTACATGCTGCTATTTTGTAACACTGATGCCACTGGTCTGGAAATCTGAAACCACTGCAGAAATCGTGCCTTTCAGAACCTACCCCTCCGGGTAGAAGACTCTCAGTTTGGCAGGGTAAGTGGTCTGGGACCTCGGTTTCTAAGTCCTTAAATCCACTAACACCAGGCCATATTCTTAACGTTCGTCCACCACCTGGGGGGAATATTCGTGATCGATGTAGACTCGGAGTCCCCCTCATAGAAGATTTCTTTTAAGATCCCATAGTCTAATTAATATTTTTTGTTTGACTTTGTAACCCTCTAATTTCATAATAATAGAGCAGGGTCGCTGCTGGGTGTTGTCCGGTGGGGTCCCACAGTGCTCAGTGGGCACACTCCAACCCAAGGGAGAAATCTGGTGACAGGTCTAACTTGGTTCGGAAGAAAATTTCTAAAAATGTTAATTATATCCGAGCTTCAGCTTTCTCCCTTATTCTGTATAGCCACATGTTCTTTCAGCGGGCTCGCCCCTCCAAGTTATCACATTTGTGTTTTAGGGCTTGTATTTTGTGAAGTGCTTTGAGGAGTAGGTAGTCAGTTCGGTCTGCCCTGGAATCCAGCTCAGTGATAGGCACTTGCTGCTCGGTGGAAGTTTTCTTAAGTTCTGCTAGTTCAGACTGGATTTTCAAGAATTCGTTTTTTGTTTTTGTGTGAAAGGCCCACAATTCTGCTAAAATCAAGTCCAGCTTCTTTTTTTGGTGGTTGTGGGGGCCCTCAGCCAAAGTCCCAGTCATTTCCTTGAAATCTGCCATGTCTCTGGAAGCAGAGGCCTCATTAATGGAATCATCCAACTGCCACCCCTGTGCACCCGAGGGCAAACCAACACAGAGGTCGCAGATCTTTTCCCCATGAAGTGAGGGGATGCCCTGGTAATTCTGGGCAGTTTTACTGGGGGCTGTAGACGGAGCTATTAGCCCTCCATTCCCTCCGCTGACATCACCAGAAGTCATGCTTGACATTACTTTCACTTCCTCCACCATCTTTCCCTGTCAATGCCCCTGGAAGGCATCTGACTATCCTACTTCAATGGTTCCAAGCAGACACTACTCCTTCCTTCCCCCTGATGATTACTGGGTCAGAATCAATATTGGTCAGAACCAAGCATTTGTATCAGAACCAAAGCCAGTACTGAAGCCAGGGTTCCTAGGGCACACAAGTGCTGCCTAGTGCTATATGTACAAAGACAATTTGAGATATCTGATTAGGATCCAAGGATTTATTCCAAGACTACCAAAGTACTAGCAAGCAAGCAAAACAGCGTAAGATTATTTTCTGTTTTGTCCAGTAGCAATAAGCAAAATGTTTTTCTCCTGTTCCTAACAGTAATAAATAATCTGCTGGGATGCAACATACACTGTGCTGACCCAAAAATACATGAATAGTCACAATACATACTGTAGATGTGTTTTTCCCAGGCATAGGCCTGCACATAGATATAAAATATTAGCCTGCAAAACAGTCCTGCACTTGGTAATTTATTATTCTCTATCCTAATATAATTCCTATCAGTAAGCCTAAGCAAAAGCAAGCATTCTGAGAAAGCAGTAGTTCCTAATGACTTATGGTCATATCTACTTATATTCCTACATGTAAAGCAGTCTATACTAGAAGCCTAAGCCAATGTTGCTTACCCAAAAGAACTTCTGGGCTGTTCTGTTACCGTATGCCGAGGCACCCTGTCACCCTCTGTGGCTTGCCCCAAGGCTGCCCGACCACTCGCTGGACTACAGTGAGGTCTCTCTCTATGATTTCCTCAGAGCATCCTCCCAAATGGGGGCAGACAGCCATACTTACAGTGTCATCCCTGGTTAGAACTTTCTAGAGGACCAAAACAGAATTTTCTAGCTAGTGGGTCTGCCTAGAAATGATAGCAGAAACAGTCTAGGTTTTCCATCAGACTAAAATAGCAAACTAGAAAATATAAGTGAGAAATTTCCAGTAAAAAAATAAGAGCATAGCAGAAAATTCTGGTGACTGCAGTTTGTGGGTTGGAATGTAATGAAATTCTGCCACTAAAATGTGATTCTGTATAAATAGGGGAACAGATCATGCTATTTCTGTACCTTCCAGCAAGTAGACTAGTGGCCATAGTTGTTTTCTAAACTGATGTTTTTTTCTCTTTTTTGTCAGATATAAAATATCTCATTTGCATGAAGGTCCTTACCTCGGCCTGTTGGACACAGGTCCTTATTTGGCTTTTGCTCTTCCTGGTATTATTCCAGGTCTATGAGGAGGCTCCTTGTCTCAATGGAGTCCCCTATTACTAATACCTTCCTAGCCTTAACATTGCTCCTGGACCCCAAATTCTTCTTAGGTGTCATCCTTGGGGCAGAACTGGGGTTCCAGTAGGTAGATAAGACAGTTTGAGTTGCTTGGGGGGAACAAAACGGTTTGCTGTTGTCACTTACAGGCCCACCACCATCCTCCAAGGGCCCCCTCTTTCCTCCAGCAAACTATTCTCTAACTCCAGTCCAGACTCTTGGTGTCCTTTGGGGAAGTAGAGTAGTGGCTACTGTACCAGTCCGCGCTCAGCCCTCCTCAAGAGAAGTCTGAATTTGGCATTCACCACAACTAGTGCCGCAGCTTGTGCTACAGGCTACTGCAAACTGGGCAGCAACACTGTCTTCAAAGGACTTCACTTAAGATGGCTTCTCCACTGTCACTGCACCCCACTATGCCACCCTCCAACAAGCTTGCCTCCCCTGTACTCTCTCTCTCTCTCTCTCTCTCTCTCTCCTGTTCTTCCTATGATCTAGGTGGACCCACCTCTTTCTTCCTTGGCGTTGGCTCACTAGCCAGCTACTTAGCTGATCTTATTGTGACCCCAATGACTGGACCTGTTTATTGGGGTACCAAAGTTACGAATTTTCTAGGAGACATGGAAAATGCTGGCTGTGGATACTACCCTACCTGCCAGTCAGGTTTCCATAACTACATGCAGTTGGAGTGGCCCTACCTAGTACCTCCCTCAGAGTGTACTGGGTGGCTCTTCTTATACCCACAGGGTATCCCATCAATTGCACGTAGGAATGATGGTAACAGGAATCTGGGCAAAGCAATTAGGGTGGATACGATCTGGGTGGTCAGAACTTCGGCATGGCGGCAATTGTGGGTGAATAGAAACATGGTGCCCTAACTCTGGTCCCCCCGCCAATGTGTCAGGGTGGAGGTGTTTATATATTAATTTGAGGGGGGTGGGCCAGCCCCCTGTAATGGGGCCAACATGCGGTGCGACCAGCCAGGTGCACAACACAATTTCTTGTCACGCACCTTGCTGTCGGTTTCCTGCACCCCAATTGTCCTTAGCAAAATTTTCACCCTATTGTGAGTGACCCCACCCACAGAACACCAAATGAGAGTTAAAAGACTTCTACAGTGGGAGAAGTAAGTGTCTTACCTGCACCCTGCTGTCAGCACAAGCAGAATCACCTGCAGACTCCCTACAGACCCCATCCTCCTGCTCAATGGTCTTGTCACTCTGGGGTTTCTGGCCCAGTGGGATTTAAATACTGTATGGACTGCTAGCACCTGACTGGCCTCAGGTGCTTCCTCACAAGATGGCACCGCATGTGACAGCCACCTGCACCTCAGCCTCCCTCAGACTCTCCCTCACCACCCTACCTCCCAGCAACAGCCCCCACACACAGCATACTCATGCAATTAAAAAAAAAAAAAAACAGAACTTCAACCACAATGCAGGGCTTACATAGCTCTTTTTGCCTTTTTTCCAGCTCCAAGTGAGCTGGAATCAGTGTATAGCCAAATTTATTCAATGGACTGTTAGGGCCTGACTGGCACTTGGTAATCACATGAGGCACCTCAAGACAGCACCACTCATGGTAGTTGCCTGCCCCGCAGTCTCACACAAACCCTCCCTCACCACCTGACCTTCCAGCTTTTGTCCTTTTGCTCCCCTCTCCAGTGCCACAGATATTCAATACCATCATCTCACCATTTCAGTTGTCCAGGAGCATGGACAGAGGTGATTTATCTCTTAGTTACACCCTTGCTGATGAAATGCCCATCACTGTGGGGATGTCGGCACTGGGACCGAGGTCCTGATTTGCATACCCTGCCAAAGACTCTGCAACATCCCTCTCTCAAAGTTTCATTTGTTACACCTTCACCAATACACCTAGCCAAGTGAAACAGCCCTCCTTCCCTTCCACTGGGACACAATACTTCTCTCACCGGCAGGCCTCCAACAATCCAGTCTTTGTTCCCAAACCCGGGTTGGTGGGATTGCGAGCAGCAGTGCTGCCCCTACACTGATGAGGCTGGCTAAACATTTTTTTGTGCGTTAAATACAATCCAAAAGCAATGTTGGGAGTACCTAGCCCCTTTCCCTGTTCTCCAACTCTGAGTGAGCTGGAATCGGTGTGCAGTCAAATTCATAAAATGGACTACTGGTGCCTGATTGGCACTGGGCAGTCAAGAGCTGCCCCTAAAGATGGGGCCACTCATGGAAGCAGCCTCCAACAAACCCTCCCACACCACCCAGCCTTTCATCAACAGCCCACGCAAGGACCACATACAAGAACATTTTTTTTCTATATATAAAAAAAAAAAAAAGGACTAGTAACAGCAATGCAGGGCTTACCTAGCCCCTTTCCCTGTTCTTTGACTCAGAGTCTCCAAGATACTTATACATATGAATTGCTGCAACTGTACTAGGTGTCCAGGTTCACCAGCATCTAAAAATATCTTATTTGCTTTTCTGTCTTCATACTGACACATTTTTTGGTCCAGATTTTACTACTGGCAACACCTCTGAAACTATTTAAATAGTTTTTACTGCTCAATACATTTGCATTCATAGTTTATTTGGTTCTCAGTGCACTGTTGGTATTAACTTAAGGCTAAAATATTTAAATGTTGCTTATACAGCCATGGTACTGCAATTACAAACAGAATAATAGATAGATGACTATGTATTACAAGGCAGTTAGACTATGGAGAGGTTTGGGGGACTTGGAACCTCGAGAGTGAAGCTCGAGAGGTTCCCAAAGTCCCCCAAACCTTGAGATGACCTGACTGCCTTGTAATAGAGAGTCATTTATCTGTTATTTTTTGTAATATATGGATGCAGTGACTTTTTTATGTAAAACGGGCTGGCCGCCCGCCACACTGAAGACATGCTGTGTTTCTCAGCTGCACATAGAACTGAAGACTCTGTCACTCGTTTTAAAAATATGTTGTTTAGGCAGTCCTACCTTTACTTTTTTTCATCGTTTTTGTGTGAATGCAGGATCAGGCAGATACTCCGTTAAACTGTATGGTTGGAAAAAAACCAACAAATTAAAATAGTGACGTTCAGGAATTTCTCTCACTAAGCGAGAGGAAACTGCCGCCATGTTTTTTATTTTGTTTGGCCCGGTCTGAGAAAAAAGCTACCAATGGGGATGAACGCCGTCACTATGGGTATACAGGAAGGGATGTGGCTCCATGGCAACTGGGTTTCTTGCTAGGCAGAGTTGCACATGCACTGTGGCATTTCCGTGATAATACTATTGTTCGTTCGTTCGAATGACAGTATTACTGGCAGTGAAGTGTGGTATTATTGGGAGTGGAGTGTTCTGTGCTATGAATATCAAGGATTTTTTTGAATCATTTTCAGTAGTATTATTTTGAAGATCCATATATTACAATATGTCCCACCCCCCTTTCTTTGTACCCTCTCTGATAACTACTCTGTTATACCCCCTCCTCTCCCCTTGCTGCTCTGTTCCCTTGTCCCCCCACCCCTTTCATCCACTCCACTCCCCACCTGCTTCCCACTGGCACATCAGCAGTTAGCTCCTCCACACCTCCTTGCTTCATCCCGAGGCTCTATGGAGGCAGCTCTTCCCCTTATCCGCCTCTACTTATGCCTTCTCACCTTCTCCCTCCCAAAAGAAACAGAATAATAGTTTGCACATTATCTTCCTTCTGCTCCGGTGGCTGAAAATGTTTGGCAGAACCTACAGTCTATCCTTCTCCTTGCTCATTCATTCATACATCTGAATGCACAGAGCTTCCTACCTAAATCTGCCCATTTCCGACTGTAGACGCAGAAAGTCACACCGGATGTTGTTGTTGTTACCTCAGAAACCTGGTTCTCCCTTTGGGTATGTAATGATGCTTTGAAGAAGAGCACAAGTTCAGCTCGAAAACGTTTGGTGTTTAGTTGGATGCACTGCAGTATGTACAGTAGCTTTTAATAAAGTTTTGTAATCAGACAACAAAGTTTTTTTTAAATCCACGTGTTTCACGTCTGGAGCTTGAGTTTGCCTTCCAGTTGTTGCCTTCTACTTAGGAGTGACTGGCTATACAGTCCACAGGCAGGATCATGGCAAGAGATAAAGTGGAGAGACTTCTATGTTTATAGTATACTACAGTATATGACCATTGTCTTCTGCTAAGCAACCGTATTGCCTCTGGTCCCACCTGCAATTACTTTTCCTGGTTCTCATCTTGCCTCTCTGGCCATATCCAGTCAAGTCTTTAGGGACACTGCTCTGTCTGATCCTAGACATGTCACCATGGATGTCCCACAAGGCTCTGTTCTAGACCCCCTTCTTTTTATCATTTTTGTGAATGATCTGCCGCTTTCTGTAAAATATTGTAATATCCACATGTACACCGATGACACCATCTTTAATTCATCTGGGTGTTGTCTTGTTGATATCTCTGTTGCCCTATAATAGGACTTCAATGAACTATCAGGTAGGTTCACTGCAAATTGCCTAATCCTCAACCAATTCAAGACGATCGCTATGCTCTTTGGCACCAAAAAATGTCTTGCTGCTTCCCCTAACGTGACTGTTATTGCTCTGGATGGTGTTTCTTTATCCTCCATGTAACATGGGTCTGAGAGACAAACAAAGGCAGGGACCATACAGGCAGACTGGGTGGACCAAGCAAGACTTTTCTGCTGACAAATTCTATGTTTATTGTGTTTATAATATATTATATTATGATGCACACGTGCCACCCCCAAAGTCAATTAGGGTTAAATGACACCGCAATCCTTGGATCTCTTCTAACATCCTGTCCCTGTGCAAAACCCGTGACATCACGTGGTGTCGCTTTAAAACATCAAAACAACCTGCTGACTTGCATAAATACCGAGCCCTCTGCAATGACTACACAATGAGGATTCTGCAGTCAAATTCTGACTACTTCAGATCGTGTTTGCACACATCTAACACCTCTCCGTCCTCCCTCTGGAAGGACCCCCGATCGCTCCTGCCCCCCCCCACCTCTGAACCCCCTACACCAACCCTTTCTGTCTCGGTTTCCCTAGCACCCGACCCCTTTCGGTCACTGATACCCTATGTAATTTCTTCCACGACCTGTGCCCTCCCCAAGATCCCCTTTCCTCTCCTGCTCCCCCACCCTCACGAGTCCTCTGGTTATCAGCTGCCTCTGATTTCCTTCTGAGGTACTTAGTGCCTTATTATCCTTAACTCCAGCCCCAGTGGCCTACATTCTAGACTCCTCAAAAATCTCCACTCCTTCTATTTTGACTCCTCTCATGTACCTCTTCAATCTATCTCTTTCCTCCTCCACCATCCCCTTAGCCTGGAAGTCTGCTACGGTGCTTCCCCTACACAAAGGAGGGAATCCTACTGTTCCTGGGAATTACTGCCCTATATCCCTCCTCCCTGCACTTGCAAAGGTACAAGAATCCCCAGTCCTCTCACATCTAAATGACATCCTCTCTGCTTCATGCACTCTCTCTCCCCAGTACAAATAGGATTCAGGAAACTTCACTCAGTCACCACCTCCCTACTCTGATTCACCGATGCCATATACTCTACGATGGATCAAGGACAGATCACATCAGCTATTTTTATTGATCTAGCCAAGGCCTTCGACTCAATGTCACATCCTTTGCTACTAAATGAACTTAACGATATTGGCCTTTCCCCTGCCGCTGTCTCCTGGTTTGGTTCCTACCTATCTGGTCGGTCCCAGTCAGTTAAAATGAAAGTAATGTCTTATCTCCCTCCTATCCTTCCAGATGTTTCTCAGAGATCGATCCTTGGTCCTGTTCTTTTTTCCCTGTTTATTAATGACTTCCCTTCTGTCTGTTCCCATGCTAAGATCCATATTTATACAACAGGGGTGAAGGACAAACGAGTGTGATAAAAACATGTATCTTCACTATGATGACATAACCACATGAGATATTTCATGTCATGACATCATGGCTTGAGATAAATCATGTTGTGACATCACCACAGTGAGTGATATTTCACTGCTGCCTGCAGCCCACTCAGTTACCATGGCAAAACATTCTCAGGTGTTTCTTATACTCTGACTCACTCCCAACCCATTGCTGTGATCCTCTCAGCTTGACTGCAACCAGAATTCTAAAACAGACACCTTCACAAAACATTTTCTTTCTCACTGCTGCCTGAAGCTAACTTAGGCCCTGTCCACATTACCCCTCTGTAGCGTTACAGAGTGCCCAAACTGTTACCACAACGGTTTGCGTTTACACCTGTAATGTTACAGAAGGCGTTTTCGCAACCATTGTTGAAACCACATATGAGGTGGTTTCAACAATGGTTATGAAACTGGTTACACCTCGGTAATGTTACCGAGTGTAGTGTGGACGACTGGCACCAGTTCCCTATTGCAGCGCAAGCTGCATTGTGAGATCAGGTGTCACGGTAAAGGTCGCCTGGCTCCCGAAGTGTGGACCGGCGGTGCTGGTCCCGTAACGGATACCATGGCAGTGTGGACACACTGCACCGTTCCCCGGTTGTAACAGTTTCTATCAGTTACGGGGTCTGAGCAGTGCAGTGTGGACGGGACCTTACTTATCATTGCAAAACACACTTAGCTTTTCCCACAGAGTTTGTAACACTGCCAGCCCATTCAGAAAATCTCACACAGAAACAGCAACCACAGAAACAGCAACAGAACACAAAAAATCATAACAATACTTCTGAAACTCGTACCCCTATTGTATAAATCGAACACATGATGTGCAGATCATGTGCTATGGAAAATATCTTCACTCCTGTATCGTGAGCTCTGGATACTCTCACTTGTGCCTTTGGCACTCATGAGTATCCAGAGCTCAATCTGCAGGAGTGAAGATATTTTCCATATCACACTCCTGCCCATCATGAATCCCCTATGTACGCAGACGGTACCGTCCTCTTTCTGTCAGGTCCATCCGTCCAAGTCGTCCAAACCCCCCTTCAACAAGATTTCATTGACTATAACCAACTGGTTCAAGGATAACTGCTTAAAACTGAACACCAACAAAACAGCAGCCATGACCTTTGGCTCCAAGCAGAAACTGGCTAGACTCTCCTCCCTTCCTGTTTTTTCAACCTCATCCTGCACTCCTCTTGATAATGTCCTGACCTACAAATACCTTGGTGTATGGCTTGATCCCTCACTTGACTTCACTTCCCATATCTCTTCCATTCACTTCAAACTACGCCCTAAATTGGGGCTACTTTACCGTCACAAGGCTTGTTTCTCCCTCCCTGTCAAACGTGACCTGCTGATAAAATGGATACTCCCTATCTTCGACTATGCTGATGTTGTCTTCAGTGCTACCCTTGTCTCCTCCCTCTCCAAACTTGATGTCCTTTTCAACGCTTTCTGTAATTTTACCTCAAATCTCCCACACCTGACACACCACTGTAACCTCTACTCTGCCCTATCCCTCCAGTCCCTCTCACAAAAGATGCTTGTCCCACTGCTCCTTCCCCTAATCTCTAATTACTGGTTTAGTACTCTTCCCTCTTATCTCTCCTTAATCCAGCCACTCCCCCTCCCAATTCATGTACAATTTGTACTCACTCCTTCACCCTCCCAAGAGTGTGTACATCTATGGGGAAACATGCCTTCTCTTACAGACTTCCTTCCTCTTGAAACAATCTTCCCTTCCATACCCATCTCATCCCCTCCTTTCCATCACTAAAACGCATTCTTAGGCCCCCCCATTAATATTCTGTGACTGCTCCCTGCTCTAATTTTCTCTTTCACATCTCTACTCCTCTCTTCCTCACTTGCTTTCCATCCCCCTGCATAGTTTCATGTCCTCATGTTTGTCCTTTGCTGTCCCTCTCAACTAAAAACTTCTACCGGAGCACCTTATTATATTTATACTATAGTTATACTTAAATTATTTCCTATTGTTGTCACCGGTTTCAAATGTATATATTTACTTACATTGTACACAGCCTTATTTTGTTTTCTGAATGCATCATCCTTTTGTTCTATTTGTACCGTTTGTCCCTGGGTTGCACCTGGAAATGATCTCTGCTCTGTGTGCCTACCTGGTTACCAAAATTTAAAATAAATAAATAAAAATAAGTACCTAGGAGTCATTCTGGACAATTCTCTGGACTTTTTTTTACATATCCAAACACTTGTTTCAAAACTGCACAAGAAGCTTGGTGCCCTCTATCGGGTGGATTACTGCCTTTCACTGTGAATGTGCAAATGCCTGGTCAAATGTTTAATCCTTCCAGTCATCGACTTTGGGGACATCGTCTATGATGTTGCCCCTAAATGCCATTTAACAAAACTGGATACCCTAGTTAATACCCTCTGTAGGCTTATCCTTCAAACACCTACTTGGACACATCACTGCACATTATATGACCATCTGGACTTGCTCTCATTACCTGATAGATGTGGATTTAAATACTAACTCAACAGGCTCCCAAATTATCTGTGCACCTCCTCAACCCTTTTGGTCTGCCTGCACATCATCTTCACTCACAGTCTGGCAACAGATTCAAAGTCACACATCGAAAACCGAGTTCTGGGCATCCTGCCTTAATTTACCAACTCCCTCAGGTATACAACAACCTTACCCTGGGTAACAGCTCTCCCGCCAGTATTGCCTCAGCTAAACAGCTTCTCAAGAACATGACTGTGTCATATTGTGACTGCACCTGATTTGCTGCTGGGTTACTGTTGCTGCCTACCTGTCCACTAGCTGCTGAACATAGCAGATGACGGTTGCAATCTTTGTTTCTGTAAGTTTTATTTTTATTTACTTTGTATACTGTATTACACTGTTACTTTTGTTTTCTGCTGCCTTCTCCCCCAGGTCACATCTGTAAGCAAAACTGTTTGCATATCTCTGTATGTCTGCCAGGTGAAACACTTTTAAATAAATAAATTACAGTACAACCTCGATAATCCGAATGCTCAAGGAGACATCAGATTTGTTTGGATAATCGGGGAGCCATAACATTAAGCAAACCAGAGTTGGGGGACAATGTCAGAGTTCGGATAATCAAGAGATCTGGATAACAGAGGTTTGGATAATCGAGGCTGTACTGTAAATAAATCAACGTATTGCCGACGACCTTAAGTTCGAGGTACTTTTTTATCTTCTTTGTTTCTGCCTCATATGAACTCCTTGTTGTTCAGCTCTCCTTCCCCTGTTCCCTCCCAGTCTTCATCAGTGGGGTTTACCATTGTCCTGGTACTAAACTTGAGCCTCTATGTGACAACATCCACTCTGCTCTCTTCTTTTCTGGTGAACATCTAGTCCTGGATGACTTTAATACCAACTGGTACAGTCATGTATCCAAAAATTTAATTCAGTAAGTGTTAGCCCTTCACCTTAACACATTACTAAGTCCATTAGGCTCAACTTGACCACTGCTAATCACTTACATATTATCTAGGCTCTTGCCTCACACCCCCACTGAATCTTTGAAACTGTACCTCCAGACATGTAGTGTAAAAAGGAAAATACTTACCCGGGGGCTACAATCTCCCCCTAAAACAGTCTGATAAAAATAATTGAATGTGCTGGGAAACCCCTAGCGTTGAGCCGGTAGAATATATAATGAGTTGTGATGCGTAAAAATGAAAATCTAGGATTTTATTTATTTATTTTTTTATTTCAAATGTGTTGACAAGGTGAAACCCACTGGTGTAAATGCCCATTTTCAAGGGTGACCTGGGATCTCCTTACATAACATACATTCACATATTACAGATGATACAATACAATATGCAACAGACTATAAAACATCAATCAAAACATGTACAGATGGATTTATTCAGCTAATACTTTTCAATACATATTTAAAAATAATCTGACTGTATACTGTGCATAGCAAAAAGAGGAGGTATGCAAACAAATGCAGCCAAAAATCACAAAATAATGAATGCCAGTGAATTTATTAGTGCACACTAGAGAACCAACTGAAAGTACCCCAGAGCTTCGAGCCCCTGCAAACTCCCTAACGAAGAGTCCGCAGGGGCTCAAAGCACTTGGGTACTTTCATACAGTTCTCTAGCATGCACTACTAAATTCACTGGCACTCATTCTTTTGTGACTTTTGGCTGCATTTGTTTGCGCACCTCCTCTTTTTGCTGTGCTTACTTTACTTGTTAGTGCTGCATCATGCTGCTATTGTCTGCCTGAGCACTATATGTTTTCCGGTGATTGAGGTGTATACTAGCACAGAGAGAGTCCCAACATTATACTGCATGAAAAAGATATAATTTTTGTACAAGTGATGTTTTTAAAAAAGAGGTCTACATTGCCTTCCCTGTAAAAATCTAAATTTAACATGCGAAGTGGTATCGTTACTTAAAAAAATCTAAAAAATTAAAAGAAGGTGAAAGGTGAATTCATTAAAAACCTTCTAATATTAAGTAAATGCATCTTGATTCCAAAGAAAACTTCCTCCAGACCATGGAATCGCTGGGCCTGTCACAAGGCGTTACTTCTGCGACTCATACTCATAGCCACACCTTGGACCTGGTATTGTTACTGGGGCTTGAAGTTGGTAATCTCAGGATTGATCCAGTCGTATGGTTGCATCATTGCACAGTGAAGTTCTCGTTTGGGGTTCCCCCTGAGAGTCCTCTCCCTGTGGAGATGGTCCGCTTCCACCCTTTAAAAGGGGTGACCCCGGCAGGACTTATGGCAGAGTTGGACCTATCGGGCATGTTGGCTGCTTGTGAGACAGGATCGGGAGAAGCAGCAATGGCCCATAACAGGGCCATTGCCTCAGCTCTTGATTCTGTAGCACATGTCCGTGTATGACCCAAGTCTTCCCACTTGAGATCCCCATGGTTTGGTGGGGAGCTCAGGGAGTTGAAGACCATGGGTCAGAGGTTGGAGCATCGCTGACAGAGATCCTGATCTGAGGAAGACAGGTTAGCTTTGAAAACTCACTACAATGAATATCAAAGGACAATCTTCCATAAGAAGGCAGAATTCCTGTCCAGGGAGATTGCCGCAGCAAAGAACAGATCAGCTCAGTTCTTCCAGACCGTAGACAGACTTCTCCATCCTGTCTGTTTCCAGGTGGTGAGAGCACTGTCAATCACTAAATGTAAAGAGTTTGCTCTCTTTTTTGCTGGCAAGACATCCTGCAACAGGGTGGGTATATGATAGATAGATAACAATGTTTATTTTATAACAGGAGTTAACCATTAGGACTGTGACGCCCTGTTTTACAAAGTTGCCCTGTACAAGCAAATGGTTACAAGGTACAAATCTTAACAAAATTTCACACATACAGACATACAAAAAGTATAAAAACTTTTGATTTACAACAATACATAGAATAAGACATGAATTAATAGTGTTGCAAACACTATACAATCTGTAAATTAGCATAAAAATATTATGTGATCTTAGCAATAGGTCACACAGCATGTTAGAACCACATCAACTTTCCATTCAATCCACCCATATTGGATTAGCAAATGCCGTATCAATAATCCTATGGCCCTGAGCATTGGCAATTTATATTCCACATTTGGTCTAAGCTTTTCTTAAACTGTCTTGCATTTCTAGATTCCAATTTTAATTCATTCCATATTTTAGGTAGAAAGCATCTCCTTTGCATCTGACTAAACCTATTCTTAACCATAGGAATCTTTAGGCCTCTATTTTGTATGACCCTCAAAGTATATTTGTTACCAATCTTGGGTGCATAAGGTGTTCTATTTTTACTGTCTTTCCTAAATTCCACATATGCTTTTTGCCCCAGCCACTTCTTTCACCATGTCTCCAATGTATCCCAGTTTAACTTCTGTAGAATACTACAATGGTGAGTGTGGACATGACATTTGAAGACATATATGGCTGTTTCCATATATACTTTAATTTCTCCAGCATGGTTCTGCTCGCATGAAAGTAAATCAAACTCCCATACTCCAATATTGGCAACAATAATTGTTGTGCAACGTTGTTTCTATCCTTTCTTGACAGGAAAGAAGTCTTACATCTGACAATCCCCCAATCTGATACTCACTTTCTTTACTGTGCTCGCTACATGCTCTCCGAAAGTCAAATTGTGGTCCAAAAGTACTCCAAGATATTTATATTGTGCTATAACCTCCAGCTTAGAGCTGTCCAAAGTAGTTATGTGACGTTCCTGATTTAAAAATCCAGCTACACTCTTTGCTTGAAACAGCATAACTTGTTTTGTTTTTTTGCTTAAAATCATTTTTGAGGCATCCAGCCAGCACTGCAGGGTATCAAAGTCATACTGCAACTTGTTTTGCAGTTCTATTTTGGTTTTTGCTCTAGCAACCAAAGCCATATCATTGGCATACAGCAAAATATGACATTTTTCAATCAATTGTAGTATTGGATTTATGTAAATCAGGAACAAAAGGGGGCCCAGGATCGGGCCCTGGGGAACACCCCTAGAACTCTCTTCCTTCTCAGATAAAGTATTCCCCACACAGACCTGCCATGTGCACTCTGTCAGGTAAGTCAATATCCATGATTTTACTTATTCAGACATACCCACCAGTGTAAGCCTCTCCATCACAGGGATTTATTTAACTCTAAAAATTGATTAGCATTTTGCTCATAAAAGTGCTAAATCTTTGTGAAAATGCATAGCTCTTGCCTCACTGTGTTTAACAAACACGGCACTTCTAGAAAATCTACATAAATACTTTCTGTACAGTTAGTATAGTCCCAAGAAAAAAACTGCTAATCAATTATTTAATACCCTGCATCAGTACACTGTAATTCACCAAATCAAAGGCTATGGAGAGGTCGACAAACACCACTCCCACAGACTCCCCATCTCCAAACCATTTGAGACTATCTCGAGGAAATCTGAGACAGCAGAGTTCATCGACCTCCCCGCTCTAAAGCCTGCCTGGCAGTCTGTCAACAGATTGTAGTTTTCTAAGAACTCATGAATCTGTTTACTGACTGGACCCTCAAAAACCTTTGAAAGTGTAGACAGCAAAGCTACCGGACGGTAATTTATTAAACTGTCTCTGTTTCCTCCCTTGAAAATAAGTATTATTCTAGAATTTTTCCAATACTCTGGGTAGTCGTTTTGTTGTAAACTAAGATTAATTAAACTTGTTAATGTTGGAGTTATCTGTTTAACAGCATCCTTAAGAAATTTTGTTTCCACCTTGTCTAACCCGGTGGCTTTCTGTATGTTTAATTTATCTGCTTTTGTACCTCGTGATGTTTAATTTCCCGAAAATAAAACTGTGGTATTTCCAATCTGTTCATTGGGAAACTAGTTTGGGAGATAATGGAAGTATCTGAATTTCTTTTGGTTTCTAAATCTGGGAGTGTACAGAAGTAATGATTCAAGTTGCTTACAGTCTGGTGAATGTTTCATTCTTAACCTTTCTCATCCTGTAAGGATATATCCTGATCCTGGCTTATTTTCTCTTCCAGTCATTTCACTAATTTCCAACATTGGGCAGGATTTTTTGTCTGTTCTATTTTCTGTTTATAATACTTTTTTCTAACTTTTTTAATCAAACTTTTGCATTTATTTCTTACTTTTTTGAACAGTTCCCAATTCTCTATTTTTAAGGTCTGATTTGACTTTTTCCATCTTCCCATCTGATTTGCTTTTTTATTGTATCATCTATCCATGGGTGACGTATTTCCTTTCCTGTATTTGTTTAAAGGGAGCATTTATATTACAAATGTCCACAAAAGTACTGGTGAATTCTTGAACCGCCAGATCAACATCAGGAATGAGGCTAATAAGTTCCCAATTTACATGTTCCAATTCTTGTTGAAATCTTACTCTATTAGACGTCTTATAGTCCCTTATATATTTCACTTTTGGTGGGTCTAATTGTCTACATTTTCCTTCTATCTCACATTATATGTAACAGTGATCTCCTAAATTAAGTGTCCCCACTTTAACACTCAATGGTTTTAAACCACATCTCCGCTAACCATGATTAAAATTAAGATGAGTAACATACCCCTTCTAAGATCTATGCTTGCAGGCCCAATGCCCAATTGTGTCCAATGTATTCCTCTAAAGGAACTTGGCAGATATAAGGACAGTTTTTTTAGTTTGTTTTTTTCTATTATTTTTTTTTTTAAGCTTGTTTTCAGGTCTGCGAGTAAAGATGTAAGTGAAAGGCACCCTTTTTACTTTTTTCTGTGTGTGTTATCAATTTACACCAGTTAGCAGCAAGAACAATTGTTAAGCTAATCCAAAAGAAGGGGGTATACATTTTTATATCTGTCTATGGGTTTCAATGCTCTATGGAACAGGATAGTCAAAAGGGACTGTACACTATTTTAAGTTATTGTAAGACAAGATGAGCACGAAACAAAATATGTATAATTCAGTATATTAAACCAGATTTCCCTGTATTAGATACCCCAGAACCAGTAATTCTTTCTAATAAGGCCTTTAAAATCTCCAATCCTAAATCTGCTAATGCTTAAACCAACATTAATCTTATTATGGCAGAAGGTTATCTTAATTTGCTACAAACACCATGTAATGCTTCACTTTAGCTCCAACAATATTACAAACCTAATTTGCAATAAAATTTTCAGCGTACACAAAGGATAACTGACTTACTCTCACAGTTTTCTTCTACGAGTGGGGCTCGAGCCACTCATGCTCGTGCATGGTGAGTGGCACGAGTTGAAATAGGCAAAAGTCCTGCCCCCACTGGTCACTGACTGGACAGACTGTCTTCAAGCTGTAGTCACAAAGAAATCAGGATAGCATCCTCTGTGTCAGTGAAAGTCCTGCTTCTCCGATTTAATCTGCAGGCACTTGCTGTTAAAAGTAGAAACTGGAGTGGGGAAATGAACTTTCAGCCACCGTCTTCAGCTCTCCTCTGTGAGCGGCAAGAGTTGAAATAGGCAAAAGTCCCGCCCCTACTGGTTGCTGACTGGATAGACCGGCTTCCAGCTGTACTCACACAGAAATCAGGACAGCGTCCTCTGTGTCAGTGAAAGTCCTGCTCCTCCGATGTAATCTGCAGGGACTTCTTGTTAAAAATAGAAACTGGAGTGGGGAAATGAACTTTCAGCCGCTGCAGGCAAGTGGTGACGGATCTGAGGTTAACAGAAGTAACCCTTACATCTGGAGTGAGTTTTGTCCAGTGGGGACAGAAGAGGTCAGGGAGATAATCTCAAAGCTGTGGCCCACATTTTGTGATCTGGACCTGGGCCTGACATGTCTCTTAGTGGGCTGTGTAGAGTCCATTATTCCATAATTTATGGAGATAATCCGGTGCTTCTTCTCATGGGGGATATTCCCCAGTGCCTTAAAAGAGGCACTGGTGAAATCTCTTTGAAGAAACCATCTCTGGACCCAGATTGTCTTGCAAACGATAAACTTGTCTCTAACCTTCCCTTTCTGGGGAAGGTTACGGAGAAAGTAGTGGCCATGCAGCATATATCACTACCTTTGACATCTCACAGACAAGACACAAAGGGTGATGATGGGAAAGTACTCCTTCCACTCAAAGCCACTGTCCTGTGGAGTTCCCCAGGGCTCGATCCTCATGTTATCTGCAGTGTACATGCTACCCCCGGGGACATTATTTGATGTTACAGGGTGGGTTTTCATTATGCAGATGATACCCAACTGTATACGTCTTTTGCACCAGGGACACAGGGTTTGGTCTCTACTGAACTCCTGTCTGACCGAGATCCAAGACTGGATGTCCTCCAGCTGGCTAAGGCTTAACCCAGATAAGACGAAAGTAGTGATCATTTGAGTCTGGTCATCAGTGGGGAGCTGAGGTGGCGGAAGATCCAACTGGACTAGTGCTTTGGTTGTTCTTCTCTTGCCACCTCCGCTAAGGTGAAAAATGTAGGCATTACCCTGGATAGTGAACTAACACTGGAGACTCAGGCATCATCTGTGGTCCAAAATGGTTTCCACCATCTTAGGAATATTGTCATTAAACCATTTATCCTACCCAACAACTTGCCCTCACTGGTACATGCTTTTGTGACATCTGGACTTGATTACTGCAATGCCCTTTACCTTGAGCTGAATAGAGGGACCCTGCATCACCTGCAAAAGTTGCAGAATGCTGCAGACAGATTGACGACAGGTCTTCCTAGGTCCTGTCATTAAACCATTTATCTTACCCAATGACTTGCCCTCTCTGGTACATGCTTTTGTGACATCTGGACTTGATTACTGCAATGCCCATTACCTTGGGCTGAATGGAGGGACCCTGCATCACCTGCAAATGGTGCAGAAGGCTGTGGACAGGTTGCCAACAGGCCTTCCTATGTCCTGTCATATGACCCCAGTCTTGTGCGATCTGCACTGGCTGCCAGTGAGGCGGCAGATTTCCTTCAAGGTCAGTTTGCTGACCTACAAAGTCCTACATGGACAGGGCCCTAGCTACCTGTGGGACCTTCAGTTTCCTCATCAAACCTCCCACCCTCTGTCCGGCCCGGTGGTGCTGAGGGTTGAGGTGTTGGACGGCACACCTCGTGCCACGCCGGCGACCTTGGTACGGGAACGGACTCGGGTTGCCAGGGGTCAGAGGGGAGGAGGAGGATCGAGCATCCCAACGAATGCTCTCCTCCTCCAGGGGTGGGTTCCTGGGGTGCTGTACGCACCCGACGCTCCGGGGCCGGTGGAAGCACGGGCACCAGGGGTACAGGCAGCCAAGAGCCGGGGAGGGGAGGACGACTGGGGCACTTGACAATGGCGTGCGTCAGCACGCCGTCTGTCTGGACATCAGTCCTGCGTGCCGACGTCCTCAGTGGGTAGAGGGAGAAAAACGGAAAATCCCCTTGGTGATCCTAGATGAAGACGGCTCCACCCAAGACCACCGAACTCAGGACAGACCCCAATGTGCAGAGAAGGAGGGCGGAGAGAGGCACTCTAGGGGCAGATCCTGGGGGAGTGGCATAAAGGGGCATGAGCAGTCGGAAGGAGTGGACACCGAGGTAGGAAAGGGGGATAAAAAGGATGGTTTAAAAAAACTCCCACCCTCTCTGTTCCTCTGATGTGGGCCTCCTTGTGCATCCCAGGGTTCAGTTCAAATCCTCTGGTGAGAGGGCCTTTGATGTAGCTGGCCTGACCCTGTGGAATTCACTCCCAAGATCATCAATGGAGGCCCCCTCACTGGAAACCTTTAAGAGGCGTCTGAAACAATAATAATATTCTTTATTTATAATGCGCTTTTCAAAAAATCAAAGCGCAGTACAAGTTATGGAATCACAGCGTAATAAAACATTAATATAAAATACAATAAATAATTAATACATTACAACAAACTTCATAAAACAATAATAAAATCGAACCCAAATCAGTCAGTCACTTCCCCATAGGCCTTAATCCATAAAAAGGATTTTAAAGCTTGTTTGAACCCCCCCCCCACTGTCGTGCACTCTGTAATCCGATGTGGTAGAGAATTCCAGAGGATCAAAGCCACAAACGCAAAGGCCCAGGCACCAGAAGATTTCAAAATGACCCTCGGAATCTCCAGCAGCCCCTTGCCGGCCGAGCGGAGCGGTCGCTCCGGGAGATAGGGAACCAGGAGCTCTTTCAGGTAGTCAGGGCCCAATCCATGCAGGGCTTTGTAGGTCAACAGACCCACTTTACAGGTGATCCGTCACTGAACAGGCAGCCAGTGCAGTCTCCGCAGCACCGGGGTAACATGGGAAAAACGAGAAGTCCCAGTTAACAACCGGGCTGCAGAATTCTGCACCAGCTACAAGCGGCGGATATCAACCCAGAAAGCCCAAAGTAAAGGGAGTTGCAGTAGTCGAGACGTGAGGTCACAAAGGCATGGATCAGCAGAGGTAGGTCCCCGGACGGAACAAGATGTTTAATCCTGGCGATGTTCCTAAGATGGTAAAAGGAAACTTTAATGACGGCCGACACTTGATCACGTAGTGTCAGCCGATCGCCAAGAATCACCCCTAGGTTCCGCACTCATTCAGAGGTGGGGAGCTCCATACCCCCCAGGAATAAACCTGAGGGATGGTTTATCCCCCACCCCCCTGTCCAGTGACCAGGATCCAGAACCAGCACCTCCGTCTTCCCAGGGTTTAATTTCAACCAGCTGGACCTCATCTAATCTTGGATTTCCCCGAGGCAGCTATTAAACACAGAGAGTGCTCTATTCTGGTCAGGTGCAAAAGACAGGTAGAGCTGAGTATCATCAGCATAACAATGAAACGCCAGCCCATACCGTCTTACAATGTCTCAGAGGTGAAGCATGTACACAGCAAACAACATGGGAGACTACACTGAGCCCTGAGGCACCCCACATGACAGAGAGGCAGGATCAGAAGAAAACACTCCCGATACTACCCTCTGAGTTCTACCGGTGAGGAAAGATGTAAACCATCTGAGGACCAACCCGGAAAGCCCACAGATGGTTCTCAGGCGCTCAAGCAGAACCCCATGGTCTACTGTGTCAAATGCTGATGACAGGTCCAAAAGGACCAAAATGGACCGTTTTTTCTGGTCTCTTGCCATCAGGAGATCATGGAGCACCCGAACCAGTGCAGTCTCGGTGCTGTGCCTCTTCCGAAAATCCGACTGAAGGGGATCGTAGATGTTATAGATGGTCAAATGGTTGTCTAACTGGCTAGCCACTACTTTCTCAATTACCTTCCCAACAAAGGGAAGGTTTGAGATAGGCTGGTAGTTACCGAGGCAGTCAGGGTCCAAAGAAGCCTTCTTCAACACTGGTGTCACCACTGCTTCCTTCAGGGAGCAAGAATATTCATCGGAGTCTAAGGAGCACCGGACTATCCTCATCAGAACCGGGAAGATAGTCTCCCCACAGCCCATAACCAAGGCTGTGAGGCCCGGATCTAAACTACAGGACGTAGTACGCATACCTCGGACAATCCTCATAATATCCTCAATTTTCGGCCTCTTGAAGAAGCCCCAGGGAGTAGAGGGCAAGTGACCATGGCCGGGTCCACGGCAACTCCCACAGAGAGTGTTGTGCAGGTCTCTGCCCTGATGTCTTCCACCTTATCTGCAAAGAACCGAGCGAGCTCCTCGCACTGATATTGCGAAAAAGCTCTGCGAACCTACAGACAGGCTGGGTTGCACAGTCTGTCTACGGTTCGAAAGAGCTGAGCCGGTCAGTTCTGAGCAGCAGCAATTTCCCCAGACAGGAATACTGCCTTCTTACGGGCAATTGCTGACTGGTAGAGTTGATAATGTTCTAGCAGTCTAAGGTGGTCGGCATCTGAGATGGATTTCAGCCAATGCCTCTCTAACCTGCGTCCGAGTCAACGCATCTCCCACAAGTCCCCATCAAACCATGGGGACCGAGGGCGAAGGGACGCACACGGATGGGAGCAACAGAATCCAGGGCCTCGGTGATGGCCCTATTATAGGCCAGAACCAAGGCCTCAGGATCCATGCTTATCATCGGAAATTCTGATAGGTCAAGCACCGCCGATAGACCATCGACAGTCACATCCCGTAAAGGGCGGTACTTGACCATCTCCACAGGGGTAGGTCTACACAAGGGGGTGCAGAAATTGAATCTCACAGTGTGATGATCAGACCATCCGACAGGTTCCACCCCCACGCCAGAGGCTTCCATCCCCAGGAGGAAGACCAGGTCAAGAGAATGGCCACATTTATAAGTGGCAGAGGTAACAACCTGTGAGAGGTTGTGTGAATTCATCAGTTGGAGGAAGTTCTGTCCAAAATGCGAGAGTTCATCGTCGATTCAGGCATTGAAGTCGCCCAGCACCATCAACCTGGGAGACTCCAACACCAGGTCAACGACGAAGTCCGCCACTTCCTTAAGAAATGGCTTCTCATCCCTGGGTGGACAGTAGATGAGAGCCACTCTATAGCCCCCACCTGCCACTACAACACATTCAAAAGATCTAGTCTCCTCTACTGGAACACTAGTGAGACCCAATTCTGTCTTAAAACAGACCGCAACTCCCCCACCCCTGCGATCCAATCTCGGGCGGTGTATCACCGAATACCCATCCGGAATAGCCGCCTCAAGAACGGGGCCAGCATTACCATCCAGCCAGGTTTCGGTGATGCAAGCCAGATCTACCATTCCCACCAAGTCCGCCACAATGGCCGTCTTGTTGACAATGGATCTGGCATTGCACAAAACTGCCCGAGTTGGACAGAGTTCCGAGGATCCCCCAACCACCAGCCCGCCATTGTTAACGGCGGTGCCCTTGGGTATGGGGATCAGACAGGGAAACCCACGTTCTGACTTCCATTTCGCCCCAGGGCGTCTTCTGGACCTAACAATCCCGATTTGAGTGCTCCCTCGTCCATCCTCCTCCATTGTTCAGGCTCCCCCTACCCCTCCTCCTTCACACGATTCCCAAAGCCCCACAACGCTGATAAATGGAAGACGGTAAGGAGGAGGAGAAAAAGTGCGGAGGATGAACAGCGAACGACAGGGGGGAACATAATAACACATACCTACAACCTACAGTGAAAACTAATAAAGTCCTTACTCTAACAAATCAAAACAAAAAATAAACCCCCAAAATTCAAAACATCTACTAAATAACGTAAACAAAAATTAAAATTAATCCCATTTGCCCTCTCTTTCTCAGAAACAAAAACAAAAAACAAAAACCCACTTTCCGGGACCCAAAAATAAAAATAACTAAAAATAAACTACAAAAATAATAATAAAAAATAATAAATACAAACACAAATACAGATGGGAGACCCTCCTCTCACAAGGACGTCCCGTCATAAACTCAAAAAACAAAAAACAAAAGAAACACATAAAAACCAAAGAGCCCCAAAATAAATAATACATTTGCCAAGAAAACATGTACTCCACTACACATTAAATTGGTACCAGGTACCGCACTACCTGAAAATAAAATAACATATAATGCATCAAAATAATAAATAAATTGTGAGTGGGCAGGGACTCACACTCCCCATTAACGTACAGTAACCGAGCACTCTCACTGCTTGAACAAAGAATTTAGTCCAGGAAAAAAGGTTTCAGTTTAGAAATGCATCCAAAAAGCGATAGTCACCAAAATCAGTTCACAGTCACATAAGTCTTTTCAATATAGGCAGGTACTTGAGACTGATTTAGCCCCCTAGAACATGCTGGGCGGGAAGGGGAGCCCAACAGACCCTACCCCTCGGGTCAGAACCCCAGACACAGGGCGGTATCACAACCACCCCAGCACCGCAGGCCCTTCGGGGCAGCCAAAGGCTCAACCCTCCGGTTGGTTGACGACTAGCCCCCTCCCCCACCCTCTGGTAGCAGGGACCGAGGGATTCCACCCACCACAGCCGTCTCAGGGCAAGGCCCGGCTGCAGAACTTTCCTTCCATGATATCAGGAAAACTTGCACTCGTTGAGAGTATCAAATCCCCCAAACGCCAGCCAAAGGGGAACCAAGTAGCAAAATCCAAAAATATCCGAACAACCAGGCAGACTTCCTCTCACATTAGGGGAAAAAAGTAAATAATCGCCCAAAAGATGCTGGAAAGAATTCCCATCGAGTCCAAAAACCAATAAAATCCGGTGAGGTCCGCTCCAAAAGCTTAATAATCACGTATGAGGAGGGTAGAAAGACTGCGAGCTTCAAAACAACCACACGTTTATGGAAACAACTAAACAAAGCCAATCTTGTAGTTCCTCACATCCAAAGACAAAAGGTTTGTCTAAGCTTTAAGTTAGTATCAGTACCGGTAATAACAACTCAGCCAGGTTGTACTCACGAAAGCGTCCTTGCTCCACTCAATTCAATGATCAGTATTCAGATGCAGCTCCGAACTGGCGTCCAAGCTGCCTTGATACACCGCTAGTCAATTTACCAGGGGACGTAACTCCAAGCGAACTCCACAACAGGATAAAAACTGCCGAAACTACCGATCCGATCCACAAGACCAAGACCTGTAGCCGAGTACTCCAAGTAATAATAAAACGGTAAAGCAGGTAAACCAAGACTAATAAACTAATAAAACAAAGTAAAAACGAGAGTAGGACTTCAAAATAGAAAGCGTATTTCAGCATAATTCAGTGCAGACCCACACCGGTCGCCATCTTGGAAATCTAGCCAAAAGCCAGAAGGAGAGGGGGTATGTAAGGTAGAACCAATCTTTTTAAGGATGCTTCTGATTTGCTTTAATCTACTGGCTGTTTATATTTATAATTATTATTAGCTAGACTTTATAACATATTTAAGTCATCGCTTTAATTTTTTTTTAAACTTTATTTTTACATTCTCATGTTACACACATTTCATGGCTCTTCAGAGCCTCACTTATGATACAGGCAAGTTCTTACATTACAACTTGAGATGTAATAACTATAAATGGTTGGTTGACATATAAGAAGATCCATATTTTCTTATTGTTTTATTTACTTTTGTTTATACTCCCTTCCCCTGATAGAGCAGAGGACCATGGAGCAGTGCAGCATTACCCCATTTAAAGGAAACCTCCATCACCAGAGAAGCCCGGTCATTCCATTTTTCATCAACTTCTCTTTGAAGTTGAAACCAACATCATCTAATTAACAATTAATAAATGAATGAGTAAATAAATAACACTTTTACCAACTTTATGTGCACAGTTTGTGTCTTTCTTCTATCAAAATCATAAAACAGCTCTTTCTAATCTGGGGACGAGCTCTGTATCTGCCCTTCTAAGTCTCTAGGGCTCTGGCAACATCAGGGGTCCTAGCGAGCCAAAGGGGACCATAAAGACAAGAACCTATCCAGGCCCAAATGGATTGAGGCTGTAATCCTCTCCATACTTTCTACCTCTTCTACTTTAACATCACTTTAATTTTTAATACTGTAGTTATTTCATATCTTATTTTACTATTCATGTCCTGTATGTTAATTTACATTGTTTTTATAATGTATAGCTCCCAGAGCCTACAGGAATGGGTGCTTGCTAAGTTAAAGTTTATTTGCTTGCTTACTTATATAAGCTACTGTGTAAAAGCAGTGGTGAATGGACTTAAATGGGACAAGGCCAAACGGCAAATTGAGTTATACAGAATTTTACTCTAGTAACTAAAGTATCAGCTGGTGTACTATATAGCGGATGTCCATAGTCTAAAAGAGAACAGCTAAAAGAGAAACAGTTACAGAAGGAGCTACAAAATCCAGATTTAACCACAGAAAGTAGTATTATAAATATTTTAGTTCATTAAGAAACAGTGCTACTCGCAGGAAGGTGAACAGAAAGCTCTGACAAGAACACCGATGCAAAAACAATAATAATCTATAGAACTGCCAGAGTCTGTAGACAGTACGTGCTCTCCCTTTATAGTACCTAGGATGCACGCTCAGTCATTGGGAGGAGGGCTGTGCCAGTGACCATATGGGCTCCTCGTGGCACCGGCGATTAAAATAAGGGGAGGGTGGCAGGGTGATGTATGCTGTGCGGGCGGTGTGGGGGGCCACTAGATGCCAATGACTTCTTGTATGAAACTGTGTCTAGTGATCAGAGGGTAGGGGTGCCACCAAACACCGGGGAAGGTTTTCCTTCTACTGGGGACAGGGATCGGAGGGTGGGGGGGACCACTAGACATCAGGGACTGCTTTCTTCCTAGTGGGGTCAGGGATCGTAAAGTGAGTGGGACACTGAAAACCAGGCAATACATTATTTTAATGGGCACAGGGATTAGAGGGTGGGGGACCACTAGACACCAGGGACTGTTTTCTTCTTAATGAGACAGGGGAATCAGATGGTGGAGGGGGGACTACTGGACACCAGGGAATATTTTCATTTCAAATGGGGCTGGAGATCGGAGGGTGGGGGTGACCACTGGACACCAGGAAATACATTATTTTAGGAGGGCCAGGTATTGGAGGGTGGGGGGGACCACTAGACATCAGGGACTGTTTTTTCTTAACAGGGCCAGGGATCAGAGGGTGTGGGGACCACTGGACACCAGAGAATACTTTCATTCTGAATGGGGCCGGGATCAGAGTGGGGGAAATACATTCTTTTAATGAGGCCATGGAACAGAGGACGGTGGGGGCCCACTGGACACCAGGGAATACTTTATTTTAATGGAGCTGTGGACTGGAGGGAGGGGTGACCACTGGATACCAGGGAGTAGGTGTGCTCCCCCCACCAAACTGTCAATGTAGTTGTTGGCTGCAGTGGCTCTGTCAGTCACTACAGCTTCCCAGAGTAACTCAGACAGCTTCTCGGTGGTAACTGAGCAGCGCAAAGTGGCCTGCACTTCTCCTTTCGCACAACACTACTGGGCTGAATATTGCACTGTGCCCATATTCATGCTCCACCCCTCACTGCGCATGTGCTAACACATTTAGAGTCTATTTAGCGCTCTTGACTCCTCTGAATACTGCACACAGGTGCAAACCCTGGGCAAACAGCGGGCAATCACTTTGCCCACTGGGCAAACTTTTGAATATCTGGCTCCTAATATTTGAAAAAACTAGTCACGTAAGAGTTGGTATCTGCACTTGAAACACCAGGTGCTATTTTAATGGTATCACAAAAGTTGTGATACAAAACTGAGGCAATCTCAAGTGGAGAGCTCAAATCTCCCTTTTCAGTAGTAAGTGAGGGTATAGAGACAGTTTCAGTTTTTCCCAACAATTTATCCAAATCGCTGAAGTTTTGTTTCATTCTCTTAGTAGCTGAAAATATATGCAGCAAAAAATGGTCAATGTTTTTGGTTAACTTTTTACACATATTCCTTAACTGACAATATTCAACCAAAGTTTTCTTAGTTTTACTTTGATTTTTGCCAGGTTCTATCCCATCCAATTCCTGCATCATTCGAATGACATCAATTGTAATCCATTCTTGGCTGTGGTCCTTTATTTTGATCTTCCTTAGTGGAACATGGTCATCACATACACAGGATTAAATTAGATGGAAGTAAATATAATGCTGTCGGAAAGGACCTGACAAGACTCTTGGGAAAATGCCAAGGGTTCATGTGAAGAGGCCAAAGATAAATAATTACATACATACAATAAAATATTTTATATTGGTGGCACTGCAGCCCCAAATTCTTAAGGGAACACTGTCAGCTTTTCTTCATTTTTACTAAGTGCACTGCAGAAGTTCTCCTTTTGGCATTAGTAGTATCATAAAATGCATACTTGCCACGATTTGTAGATCAATGCCATTTACTGATTTTTTTGGCAAAAAGGAAAATGGTCTGCCTTGAAGGCTACTAACTGATGCTCCGGTGCGTCCTCGATGGTAATGCCATGGGCAAACTCATTCACGTACAAGTTTGTTAACATTTTTAGCAGGTGAATTAAATAATGTGTACTGTACTACTGGCTTTTCTGAGTTTGTAGAAGTCTCTCTCTTCCAAAAACGAGTGCAGTAACCCACTAAATCTGCAATTTGAAAAATTAAGCCATGACTCCAGACATGCGCAGTAGCGGCATTACCATCGGGGATGCACGGGAACATCAGCCAGTGGCCTTCAAAGCGGACCTACTTTCAAGTTTGCTTTTGCCCCCGAAAATCAATAAATGGCATTTATCTACATATGTTTATGACACTACCAATGCTAAAAGGAGAACTTTTAAAGTGCACTTAGTAAATCTAACAAAAAAACAAAACAAAAAAAGCTAACAGTGTCCCTTTAATGAAATGTAATTTCTGAACCATGACAAATGCTGGCGGTGCGATAACCATAAAGCAAGTCTGGCTCATATTCTTATCTATACCCTCTAACTGAAAAACTTTTCCATAACAGGTATACCCACAACTATATATATACTGGTGATTGTTCAAAATGTAAAAGGAATATATTGGCCCAAAAGAAAATGGTTATTAAGTTCCTACTACAAAGAAATGCAGTAGCCATGGTAGTCCAGTCGATGGTGTAGAAGAAAAACTAAAACAAATAGGTTGCAGGTCATATCTTTTTTGGACTAGTAAAATTATTTCTGAGACTAGCTTCTGAGAAACAATACTCTCTGATCTGATCAGGAGAGTATCACCTCTTGAAAGCTAGTTTCAGAAATTATTTTGTTAGTCTAATAAAAGGCATCACCTGCAACCTATTTTTTATTGGGGTTTTTTTTTCTGTTTTCTTGTAGGCTCCTTTTATGTGTCAAAAGATTATTACTCTCAAAATAGTGGTCAACCCAGTCGCCTAGCTGCAAAGAGTGGACCAATAAGATGAGCAGTTTAGCCTCTAATGAAAGGCTGAATTACACAGTGCCCAACCGTCAACTGCGGAAACTGGGGTGGGATATTCAGGGGGAACTCAGTTTCAGGAGGGAAATTAAAAGTCTGGCTCAGTTCCAAGAACAAAATTGGGAAATACAGCTTGTGTGTAAAATGTGCACCCTAAAGGCATAAAATAGACTAAAAAAGTGTAAATATGCAACATAAAATCAGAAAAAGTGTCCCCCAGAGCCCCATCAGGTAGTTTCAATCCCACACCAAAGGGGGTGACTTCCCTAGTGAATTGTTTCCAGTTCCAGTACTGCTAACCCAGGGTTTTATTTAACTCTAAAAATTGATTAGCGTTTTGCTCATAAAAGTGCTAAATCTTTGTGAAAATGCATAGCGCTTGCCTCACTGTGTTTAACAAACACAACACTTCTAGAAAATCTATATAAATACTTTCTGTACAGTTAGTATCATCCCCAGAAAAAAACTGCTAATCAATTATTTAAAACCCTGTAACCAATTAAACTAATTCTACCAGGTTTAGGGGGACTGCCTTTCAGTGCTGCAGGTACACAAACCAATTTAGCATGAAAACATATGTAACTGATTTATCATGTCTTCACTGATTACAGACTTAAGAATTTGTGACTAGATTCATAAACTAAATAAATTGTCCTTACCTCATGTCACAGAGAAAATGTCTGCAACAGCAGTGGGGCCCCTCTCGCACCACGTCACTGCAAACCTTTACCTAATTTGCCCTCTCTCGTGTCCAGCACCTACAATGTCCAGACACCTGGACCAGTGAACCCAGCCACCAGTCTCCCAGGATCAGACCAAAGCTGACTGCTTGAACCTCAGGTGGAGTGCAGTCTTGTTTTCCACTTTTCTCCTCATCACTTCCCAATATCAGGAAAGATTACTTAGGTGAGAGCAACCATGACAGCACATCTTTTCATTAGGATAGATACCCCAGAGAATCTCAAAATACCCCTTTACCAATGTAAAACCAGTCACTTATACTAGGGCTTAACAAATATTTGCAGTTTATTTACAAAATATAATCCAAAGTAAACAAGGTTAAACAGTATAATCAAGAAAAATATGAAAATAAAGGTTTTAAGCAGTATATGAAAGTACTTAAAGAGCTGCTGACATGTATTTTTCCTAGGGGCAGCCAGGCAACTCATGGCAAGGTCCCAGGATCTGAGTCCCAAAAAAATAAGTTTTTTTTTTTTTAGCCAGCCATTATTTAGTCATTTACCTAACAAGAAAGACAGCATTGTTAGGCTAAGGAGGGGGGATGGTTGGGTTGATGAAGACAGGAGCAAAGCAGAGGTATTAAACAAACACTTATTTATTTATTGAAATAGTTTCACCAGAAGAGGCACACTGAGCAACAAGATGCTCGTCTCCCGGTGCGACCTGGTGGGAGGGGGTAGGATAACACACAGGGCAACTAAAATGGTGCAGGGTCTGCACCGGAGGACATATGAAGAGAGACTTAAGGAGCTTAATATGTATAGCCTCGAGGAAAGGAGGGAGAGGGGGGACATGATAGAAACTTTCAAGTACCTTAAGGGAATCAACAAAGTCCAAGAGGGTAGCATCTTTCAAAAAAGAGTGCAAGAACAAGAGGGCACAATTTGAAGATAGAGGGGGCGGCTCAGAGGTAATTTAAGGAAGTATTTTTTCACAGAGAGGGTTGTGGATGCATGGAATGGCCTTCCGAGGAGGTTGTGGAGTCAAAATCAGTGGTGGAATTCAAGCATGCATGGGATAGTCATAAGGCAATTCTGGGGGGTTGGGGTAGGAAGAAGTAGGCTGCTGGTTAACTAGGATCTGCAGCTTATCCAGTAGGTAGGGAAATGGGCAGACTGGGTGGGCCAAGCTGTCCTTATCTGCCGTCAAATTCTATGTTTCTATGTTATCAACTGAGCAAATAACAGAGGCAAGTAGCAGCATATAGATATAGTTGCATTAAACGACAAGCAGGGTGCAGAATTCCTATACTTTAGGTGCCCCAGGGCATGCACTTTTGCTTCAGGACACCTATAGCTGCTTAGTGCCTGCCCCTTTAAGCAGCTAAGGTATTTCAGCAGAGTTCCGTTTTGTTCCAGTTTTTTTTCTCTTCCCCAGACCTTGCCGTCTTGCTGTTTTTTTTTTCCCCCCAGTCCTCTCACTTTCCATGGGGGCAGGGGAGCCGCCAGAGTAGCGCAGATGCAGAGCTGACATCTCTAGAGCTGATCACGAGTCTGCTCATCTGGATGTCAGCTGACTGCTTGTCTGCAGCACACACGGAGGTAATAAGTTGGAGGAGTACGCTCAGAGCAGGCTGATGTGCCCCATTACAATTGACTGGCACACAGATCAGCCAGTCAAGTCTTCATGTGTCCCTCAGTCACTGTTGGAGGTGGGCTACAGCAGCATATGCACCAATAGGTGCCCTTATGTGGAGTATTCGCCCGCCCCCCCCCAAGACAGCGTGATGCGAGGACCCAGCACAGCGCACCATTCCTTAGCATGCATTCGTGGAGACAGGCTACCTGCCAACCTGAACGATCGCGATCAGCAAAATAAATAACCAAAAGCTCTTTTAAGAGCTAAATTTCTCTTAACCACTCCCCTAGAAAAATGGGACTGCAAAGGAGGGGGTTGGGGGATTATAAGTAAATCGGAGCAGCGAAGGAGGAGAGGAGTGTGTCTGTGTGTGTGTGAGACTACGTGGGTCTCTGTCTCTCTCTCTCTCTCTCTCTCTCCAGTCAGGACTGAAGAAAATCATCAGAATAGAAAGGAAATCTGTGGGGGGAAAAAATTAAACTGCAAAAAGAAGGGAATGGAAGGAATATTAAATTAGGGAGAGGTACAGAGGAAAGGAGTGTCGTGTAGTGTGAGACAATTCAGCAGGAGAAAAGCTTATTGTGAAATAAAGCAAACCAGGCAGTAAACAGGAAATAAAAGCAAAGCAAACACATCTATTCAAGTTAATCAATCAGTCTGCTCAACTGCTCTGCTATTTCTGTTAGTTTTCTAGGCGAGCTGATAAAAACCAGTGGCAGCAGCAGCAGCAGTCTGTAATATCAGGGGGGAGGGGACACTGAACGCAGGCTTGTGGTGAAGCCTGCAGAGACTAAACTTAAAAACTCAGACTAGACTAAATGCAGTATAACCAGCAAAGTAATTAAAAAGTAAGCTCTACTGGGCTGGCCTTTGGATTTGTAATACAGACAGTACAGACAGTCAGACTAGCACTGCCTCAGTCTCTTTGAAATAAAGGAGCTCAGTGCTGCTCAGTCAGCTCACCCAGTCTATAAAGAAAGCTGCATTCATTTACACGCTTCTCTGCACTAACTTAAATGTATATTCTGGAGCCATGGATGATGGATCAATTATAACTTAATAAACTTAATAAAGGTGCTTCTGGGACAACATCAAGCAACTGAATGGTCACTCCCAGTCCCCCTCTCCTTCTCTTCTCAACATCAATGGTACCGTCTCCTCTGACCCTGCCCTCATTGCCACCCACCTCAATAACTCCTTTACTGACCTTAGCTCAGTACTTCCTGGTAACTTTTCAGTCCACCTCCCTCCATCTGTACCCACCACCCATTGCCCGCCTCTCTTTCCACCCGGTCAGGTCACCATGCAAGAAGCTAGGCCTTACTTGCTAAAAGCCCCAAAGGTAACACCATCGGTAATGACTCACTTGATCCCTGCCTTTACGCAGGTCCTGGATCAGGTCCTCTCACCTATTACGTGCATTTTCAACAAATCACTCTGTCTCAGACAATTCCCTCTGCCTGGAAAGGTGCCACAGTTACCCCTGTCCATAAAGGGTGGTGACAGGACTCTTCCGGGTAACTACTAACCCATCTCAATCCTCTCCCCCCTCTCTAAGGTTAGAGAAATATTGTGGCATCCCAGTCTCTGACTACCTCTGTAAGTACAATGTTCTCTGCCCTGAACAACATGGGTTCAGAGCAGGTTACAGTACCAATACAGCACTCCTGGAATTTTCCAACTTCCTCCATGCCTCCTTGGACTCTGGTGCCCTGGCTGGTGCTATATTCATTGACCTGTCTAAAGCATTGATACCGTTTGCATCCTCTTTGCTCTCACACCGACCTAATAGGCTTTGGCCTCAGGACCTTTCCTGGTGCACCAGCTATCACTCCGCCTCCGCCTCCCAATGTGTGAAAGTCAACGGTACTCTTCTGAAACATGCCCCATTCGCTTAGTGCCGCAGGGCTCAATTCTTGACCCCTACTATTCTCACTTTTCTTAACTCCCTACCCAGCAGTTGTACAGGTAAGATGCTTCTCTATGCTGATGATGCTGTTCTCGTTGCCTCCCACAATGACCCCATGCTGCTACAGAACTCCCTCCAACTAGTCTTTGACTCTGCAGCTACCTGGTTCACTGAGCACCGACTTGTTATCAACCTTAAGAAAACAAAAGCGATGCTCTTCTCCACCCCAAAATAAGTACAGCAAGTTTCCCTTAGCTGTCCTCCACACCCAATCTAGTCATTGACCAGGTGCAGTCCTATAAATATCTTGGTATAACCTTTGACCCTGCACTTTCATTCCATGGACATATCTGCCTAAATTCTTCGCCAACTCACGGCTAGGCATTCTTTACCGGCACAAAAATGCCTCCTCCTGATGCCCTCCGCCTGGCTGTCACCTCCTCTGTCATGCTCTCTGACTATGGCCTTCCGGGTCTATAGCTCAGCAGATCAGACTGCCCTCAACAAGGTTCGCCTCACAGTTAATAAGGCCTGCAGACTTATCACTGGTGCTCCCAGACTCACTCACACATGTGAGCTGTACACCCTGGCTACCCTACTCAACCTGGAAGAAGCGACTCATGTATCAGACATGCCAGCTCACCTTTAAAACCCTGCGTGTTATCCCCCATAGGCCTATCCAACTCCATTCGCTGTACTGCACTGACCCCTGATCACGCCGCAGCCTTCAAGAGCTACCCTAGTTTTCCGAGAGCCAGGACCTCTCAAGGTCAGAGGGCATTCCCCCACCGCGGCGCCCCACTGGTATAACTCCCTCCTGCCAGTGTCTCAAACTCACTAACCTTAGCTTGCTTTAAGCCCAGGCTCAGAAACTTCCTGCTTAGCTCTCAAATGCATCGCCGCTAGCCTAGTGTAAAAAATATATATATTTATATATATATATATATATATATATATATATATATACTCTGTTTGACAATGCTCACTGAGCGGCCCCTTCCTTTCCTACTAATTCCTCCTCCCTATCTCCCTCCCTTCTACTCCCACCAGCTCTCCCTGACCATAAGTGTTGCACCTTTGTTATCTTTTGCTTCGTTGGAGATTGTATTCTATTGTAACAAAATTGTAATTGAACTGTAACTTTTTTGTTTGTAAGTACTGTGTCCCTTGTACTACTGTTCTGATGTCCTCTTTGTGACGAGGTACCTTTGTAAATGAGCCTCTGGCTCAAAGGTTTCTAAACTGATGTTTAACTAACTAACTAAATAAATAAATAAATCTACTGTTGATATATTTTCTACTAGCTAGCTCCTGTGTGTGTGGACTAAATACAGAAACAGCTAGGATCAGTTTGTCATAAAAAATAAAATCTATTAAAGCTTTTTTTACAAGCTACTTGCTGAGTATGGACTAAACTAAATGTAAATCCAAGGATCAGTTATAAAAAAAATCTATTAAAGCTTTCTTTACAAGCTACTTTCTGAGTGTGGAGTAAACTAATTGTAAATCCGACTAGGGATCAGTTATAAAAAAATATATTAAAGCTTTTTTTACAAGCTACTTGCTGAATGTGGACTAAACTACATGTAAATCCAGGGATCAGTTATAAAAGAAATTATTAAAGCTTTTTCACAAGCTACTTTCTGAGTGTGTGGAGTAAACTAAATGTAAATCCAGTGATCAGCTATGAAAAAAACATATTAAAGTTTTTTTTACAAGCTACTTGCTGAGTGTGGACTAAACTAAATGTAAATGCAGGGATCAATTATAAAAATTATTAAAGCTTTTTCACAAGCTACTTTCTGAGTGTGTGGAGTAAACTAAATGTAAATCCAGTGATTAGCTATGAAAAAAATATATTAAAGCTTTTTTACAAACTACTGTGTTTTACTAACAAATACAGGGATCCTCAGTGAGTGACTGTGGAGTCTGGAGGACTAACTAAATGTAAATCTAGGGACCAGTTATAAAAAATCTATTAAAGCTCTTTAGCTACTGTGTGGACTACAACTAAAATCTAAATACAACAAGGAGCAGCTGTTTTTTTTACAAGTTGAACAACTAGGAGTGGACTTCCCCTAACTTCTACCTAAAAAATATACAGACAACAGGCAGGGATCTGCATTTTACAAAGACCGTCTACGAGCTACTCTGTGGTCGGACTACTCTCACTCTACTGTCTAGTACTCTGCCTATCTAATTACAGGGTCCAACACAACAGGGATCTGATCAGAGTTATTATATGTTGTTAAAAGTACAGCAGAAACTAAGCTCATTTAAGTTAAAAGTGTTGTTGTAAGCTAGTTACTGTGGACGTCACATCACATTCCACACCTTATCTAAAAATAAAAGTTTTAAAAGCTACTTGGAAGGAATTGGACCACCTAAATTCTAAAAGGGGACAATTAAATCTGTTTGAACCCATAAAGGGCTGGGCAACTGTCCGTCTGTGAGCAAAAAAACACCTGTCATCACCTGCACAGTTAATAAATCGGACAATACACACTTTTTCTTGTTGCATTTATTTATTATTGTCAAAGTAAAGAGACAACACACAACAACACACACATGTATTTTTTCTTGTTGTAGTGTTTATTATTAACAAATTTACAGACAAGTTGATGTTGTTGAAGTGTTCAACAACATCAACACATTAAAAAACATTCTCCTAGCTTGGACAGTTAGATACTGTTAGTCTGTGAAGTGTGCAAACCACATAGTGCCACCAGTCTACTCTACACAACTGTCTGGTGCCATAGTCACAAGCAGCCAGTCAGACACCATGAGTCTTTTTAAATTTGGATTTAAGAGAAAGCATATTGACGAGTCAGTGGGAGCTGAGGATTCCCCAGCAGCAAGCACTAGCAGTACCACCACAAGCACTTCAGCTACTGTAACACCACCACCTCCTTGCCCAGACAGTCAAACTGCTGTGACCACTGATGTTTCCTCAAGTGTCTACTGCTTGTAGAAAAACCCAGTTAAGGCCCAAAAAGTTAGAAAATTTCAGGAATCATGGAAAAAGGGCAGGCAGTGGCTTACGTATGACACAGGTAAATGTGTCATGTTCTGTACATGGTGTCAGAATTATGACAAAAGCCAAAGCAAAAATAATTTTAGAACTGGATGCAGTACTTATAGACTACACATTATCTCAGCACATGAAGTGTCAGTAGTGCACAAAAATGCTAAGAGGGCATATATAGCAAACAAAACAAAACTTGGAGAAAGACCAATAGGGAAGTCCATACAATTAATGGAACAAAAAGAAATGGACCAAATTACTAAACTGTTCTGCACTGCGTATTATGTTGCTAGGACTGAAAGGCCGTTCAGGGATTTTCCTGGGTTAGTAGATTTACAAAAAAGAAATCACGGAGATGATGTTATGGGTCAAAGTTACAGTAGTGACAAGCAATGTCCTGTCTTTATTCACTACATTGTTCAAGATATTCAAAATACTACTGCTCGTCTTTTAGAAGACAATGATTACTTTTCTTTTCTTCTAGATTCATGCACAGCTAAAAGTGTGACAGAGAAGGAGGGCATTTACATGCGTGTTTTTGACAATGGCCTGCCAGTTACAAGGTTTTTTGCACTTAAACCAATTAGTGTTCCTGATGCTGAAAGCATTTTAAATGTCGTCACTGATGCATTAGAGAGTGAGGGTAGTCTAAAGGATGGTGGTTGGAAACAAAAGCTGATCAGTGCAGCATCTAATGGTGTTGCTGTCATGTTCAGATCCACCTCAGTTGTACTTACTCGAATAAAACAAGAGTGCCCACACCTCATTGACATACACTGCTGTGCACATCGTTTAGAGCTTGTTGTAAAGGATTCTTTCAAAGACTGTCCCTTTTACAAGTCAGTAGAACAACTTCTGCTGAACATTTACTCATTTTACCATAGGTCACCAAAAAGTTGGAAAAGCCTACAAGAAACAGGAGCCCTTTTAAATATTAATGTGGTCCGACCAGTTAACACTGGTGGCACTAGGTGGCTTGCACACAGAGAACGGGCCATTTCTGCCCTTGAAAGGAACTGGGCTGCATTAGTGCTTCATCTCGAACATGTATCACTGACAAACAAGCAAGATCATGGCCAGAAAGCACTGGCAATACTTACAGTGCTTAAGACTTTAAAATGTGTCATGTACATGAACTTTCTGAAAGTGTTTTTCGGTTATTTATCTGCTCTTACTCTCTGCTTTCGGCAAGAGGATGCCACTGTGGAAAAAGTTCAAAGCAGAATAGAAAGCACAATTCAGAAACTAAATGGTCTCTCAAATCACGAAACTCTTTACTGCATAACACTTATTACATCTGTAAAAGAAAATCTAACTCAGTACAACAGTGCTGACTTAACTAATGAAACTAGCAGACACAGATCCGGTTCTCCGTCAGACATTGTAAAAGCCACAATTTCATACATTAAAAACATTCTTTAGAAAACATCACAGCACATTAGATCTCGCTTTCAGTCTTTCATGACCAATGAAGTGCTACTAACTGCAAGAACTTTAAATTTTCAGTCCTGGCCAACATCCACAGAGGCACTTGAAACATATGGAGATCAGGCAATTCAAACAATTGTTAATCACTATAAAGTGGTCCTAGAGTCACGAGGAGTTGATGCAACTTTGGTACTGCTGGAGTGGCTAGACTTAAAAAAGCATGTATGCCACTTGCTGTCTGTTGAAAATTGTAAGTCTCTGAAATTGTGACAGTAAGTGATTCTTGCGGATATACAGGATCAACAATTTCGAAGTGTGCTGGCTGTTGTTAAGATCATTCTCCTGATTCCTGTTCACACTGCTGTTGCAGAATGAGACTTCTCTAATGGGAAGAATAAAAAATGATTGGAGGGTTGGATTACGTTCAGACACCCTACATGACCTCATGTCTATAAGTCTCAACGGACCTCCTCAGCTCAGTAAATATAACCCTGAAGGTGCCATATCACTGTGGTGGGAATATGGCAAATGAAGGCCCACTACCAAAGCTTATGGCTCCAGAACACAGTCACGGCATGCTGCTTCTGCCAGCACTACTGAATGTGATGAAAACGAAAAGTGCTTGGTCCAGTGAAGATGACAGTTAAAATAACGTAAACTAAGGGGAGGCATGTAAATAGTTGCTTGGGCACATACATTTTCTAATCACATGCCCAAGTGGGCATGTACTTTTTTTCACGAATTTCATACCCTGACGACAAGCAACAACACATGGAGTACACTGGATATTGTATGGAGCATATAACAATTACTTGACATATAGCAGCAATACAAGGGAAAATTTAGCACACAGTAATATGAAGGATGAATACGAATAGTGGTGGCGCCACTTCCCATGGTGCCAAGAGAGAGAGACCGCTGACACCGACGGGACCTGCTCGACCCAGAGGATGAGGGAGACCAGACCTTGACCTCAGCCTCTGGGGGGTGCCAACGGGGGATCTCAGAGGGAGCTGGGGAGTGCCATGACTCCTCCTGGTCTAGGGCAGTGACCGAAGGGTCCAGTTCAGTGGGCTGAGATGACTCTTCGGTGGTCAACGGCAGGACTGGAGTCCTGAACAAGGAGTTGTTGGCTTCTTCAGATAACAACCGATTTACTGGGTCAAAAAAAAATCTTAACCACATCGTCGGCCAGCGTCTTCACTGACTGGCCTGACGGGGATACCGTGAAGCCAGCGGCCAAGGCTGCGGTTTCGACTGTGGTCACAACCTGAGATTCTATACCAAGAACATTCCCAGTCCCAAGAACGTCGATGGTGAGTCTTCTCCTTTTCACTCCTAGACTCTTTCTTGCAGGAGCGAGAGCTGTGCAAACCTGAAGGGCCCTCTCCTTTGGTCTGGAGAGACTGGCACAGCTGCTTGAAGGAGCCCGAATAAGTGGAGCACAACCTGAGCAGAACAAAGGCCAAAGCCAAGGAAGACTGCGCTGTGGCCTGAGCCACTTCCTCCTCAAAGGCCTTAAGTTGCTCCAGCTGCTCGGCAGACCCCGTAGCCATGGAAACCACCCAATGGGCATCCTTGGAATTGACCGGTGGATGTTGTTTTTCCAGGTGGCCCAACTTCAGGTGAGCGAGGCAGTCCTTGATAACTGATGCGTGAAATGACCAGCAAATATCACAAGCCTGGGGATCATGCTCTTGGCGTGGGGGTCGGTATGCAACATCTTCTGCCCACATCGGCACCAGCGAAATCTGGGTGAGGGCTGGTCCTCCATCGCGGTCATGATCGAAGATCAAGCTGAAGATGAAACTCTAACGAGTTTAATTTAAGGAAGTAAATCTAAAGATCTGAGCACCAGGGCCTACTCAACGCAGGAGCAGTAAGGAGGGAACCTGCTTCTTCCAGCGGAAAGGAAGATCTGGCGTCATGGGACGGAGCCTAGGATTATACCACCCGGGTGGGTGGGAGGATCCAGCTTGAAGACTTTCTGGCAAGATTTAAAGGGGAAAGGACAATGCCAGATAGTGTGGATAGAACAACATATCCACGTCCCAAGAAATAAAGCAATTCTAGTTGGGGGGGTAGGAGGAAGTAGGCTATTATTTAACTATGATCTGCAGCTCATCCGAAAGGTAGGGAAATGGGCAGGCTGAGGTGGGCCAAGCGGTCCTTATCTGCCATCAAAGTCTATGTTAGGTCTGAGGTGTGTTTGCGGTGAAGAGGAGAGGAGAGGACAGGTGAGGGTGTGGAGGTAGGAGGGAGAGAGAGAGTCTGATAGATGCATGGTGGAGTCAGGAAGAGACAGAGGGGAGGAGGGAGGGAAGAAACTGGGAGCCATGGGTAGAGTAGTGGGGGGAAGAAATAAGAAGAGGGAAAAGTAGGGGAGGTAGTGGGGCTGGAGGAGGGAGAAGGGGTGAAGGAGTAGGAGAAGGGGGGAGGAGGAAAGCAAATTAGAGGGAGAGAGGTTGGGAAAAACAAAGAGCAGGACAAAGAAGACAATGGGTAGCATACAAGGTGGCTGCATGATAATGGAACTGAGATGGAAGTGGTTGAAAGTACATTAGGTAGAGCTAGAGGAGCTAGAGGCTTGCAGGCTTACATTTAAATATTAATGTCAGTCCAAGTTGTTTCCCATATGTTAAACATCCCCCCATTACCAGCCAGCCACACCGCCCGCACATCCACCTGCCAGCACCTAGTCTCACATTCCATTCTGAGTATTGTTTTTTTATAAATAACTGTCAGTTGCCGGTTCCTGGTCCCACTAGGAATCATGCTTGCTTGCTTGTAAATGTGTACTACTTCTCTTGTTGAGCCCTACCAAATCCCATTCTTCTTTCTCGGTTGACACTATTAAATGACATACTTGGGCACATCATTTACTAGTGCCAGCCATGAAGGAAGAACAGGATTCGGTAGATGTACAATGAGACTAGTAGTACACATTTACAAGCAGGCAAGCATGATTCTTAGTGGGACCGTGGACTGGCAACTGACAGTTACACAGGTATATAAAAGACCAACACTTGACGCCTGGTGATGTCATGCACCAGTAAACAGCAAGGGTACAGAGCTCAGTGGAAATATCTTTAAAATGTACCTTTCAAACCTTCAATTTTACTTTAATAATCAACTTCATAATAACGGAACAGGTATACTTAAAAATGCAAAGATCCAGTAGGGCTTCATCCCCAGCGGAGTCCCTGGATGGCGGCAGATATGCCCAGGTAGAATCTGACAGAGAGGGCTCCCTTCCATCACAAGTCACCTGTGCTTCTTTCAGAGACTCTGCATCACTGCTGGCCTGGATCTTATATAGTCAAATGGATCTTATGCTCACCAAAATTACAGGGTCCAAGCAAGAAATGAAGTCCACCACTGCCACCCTCCGAGTTGATGTCAGCAAACTGTAAACTAAATTAACCACAGTGGATGCCCAATTGACTCAGCAAGACTCTCGCTTAGATACAGCTGAGCGTACGGTCCTTCAGTTGCACCATGCCATTCAAACTTTGCAAGAACAGGCAGAAGAAGTGGAGTGCGGCACTGGACGCAACAATCTGCATCTATTTAATAATTCCTGTGCCAGCCCGGTGGCGCAGAGGGTTGAGGCGCTGGCACCGTACCTCACACCACACCAGTGACTCAGGTTCGGGAACGGACTCGGGCGCCAGAGGGTCGGCAGGGGAAGGAGAAGGATTGAGCATCCAGAGGACTGCTCTCCTCTCCTGGGTTGGGTTGGGGATCGGCGTCGCTCTGTAGCAGCCCCCCGGTGGAGACCAGGGGAAGCTCAGATGCAGTGCAACTAGGGGAAATCGGAGGAAAAACTGAAAATGGCATCTCCTCCTCCTACCAGATGATGGCCACTCGAATTAGTGCCTCTTTGAGCTCCATGACAGCTGACCTGGCCGCAGCAGCAGCAGCAGCACCCAGGGCCAATGCCTGGGCCGATAGGCCATTTCTCTTCGGAAGAGGAGGACCCACCCGACACATGGGTTACATCGGGTTAAAGGTGGCTGCGATTTGGGGTTGGGATTGGTGGCGGAGACGAGCAAGAGATGAGCGTCCTTGTGGCAACTGGTCTGAAGGAGAGGTAGGTGAGGGTCGCAGGGGAGATAAATAGATAGCACAAAAAAAATAAATAATTCCGAAGGTGCCGAAGGGACAGAGATGTTAACATTTATCAGCACCTTCCTCAAAATGTCATTGAATTTACCCCAGGATCAATCACTCGAGTTAGACCAGACGCACCACACGTTGGGCCCTAAACCAGCATCGGGCAATCACCCCTACTCAATTGAGGCAAGATTTATACACTATCAAGATAAAGAAATTATTCTTCACTCAGCTTAGAACCAAAAAATAGTTAAATTCCAGAACTCCCAAATATACTTTGACAGTGATTACTTGCCTGCGATTATGACACAAAGAAGGGCATATACTCCAGTGTTACGGCTTAAAGCAGCTGAATGTCCGATTTCAAACCCCTTAACCCACCCACTTAACAGTATTTTTAAAGACCAGTGTCAAAACCTATGATTTCAGCGGATGCAGCATTACAGGACCTACCTAAGCAAGGTATCAGACTCGAGACCCTCCCCAAGCAAGCTCCTTTGAAATCCCTTGCTGACAAAGTTTCCGATAAAACGTGCTCTGTTCAAGGGTCCTCAAAACCTTCAGCAGCCCAATGCCGCCAACAGGCCTTGGACACCATACAAGAAATAATCCACCATCTTAAAAATACTCCAGCTACTACTTCTTCACAACGTGGCTTTCTGACTGCTGCGACATCAGACAGACAACTACCACTCATAGTCAGGTAGGCCAGGGTTGTGGCAGGATGTTTCCCCTTGGTGTTCCTTGCTTTCCCCTCTCGATCTGGGTGCTCCCCCTCTTGGAGGCTTGGGACCATTTTATTTAGTAGAGTTAATTAAACACATCACAACTTGTGATGCCTCCCGAATCCTGCTAGTAAAACAAGTGATATTGGATGTCTCGATGAAAGGCACCCCCCAGTACGGTCTGGCCACCCTGCCCTAACCTGGGCTAGCTGTCAGCAATGAGGCTGTATATTTATGAACCACTAAGCTGTCTGGGGTCTGCTGCCTGGCAGAGCACTGTGTGTGAGAGTACTTCTATATATATATATATATAACTCTCCTGCATGGATACAGATAATAGGAACAGTTACATTCACACAGTGCTTTTGGAAGCGCACAGGCCTTGCCTGCCCCGACACACCTCTAGGCACAAAAGCATCTCCGAGATAACCAACTCGCTATCATCAAACAAAATGAACTATGTAAGGTAAGTATAGATAAGCCTTAACATGGAGCATGGCCTGGGGGAGGCGAGGTGGAGTGACTGTTTCTTCCCATGGGGGGCAGACGTGAGGCATCTGAGCAGAAGGTCCCGATGTCAGGAGAGGGCAGATGTAATGATGCTGGAGCCCTGGGGTGTTTGAGGTGGGGGAGCTCCCAGTTTTGTGAGGGGATGAGGGGATTTGATCCTATACTCAGGGACAGGGTCTTAACCCCTGGCGACCTATCTGCACTCTGCTGTGGTATCAGGCCACACGAACAATACTTTAAAACTTTACAGAATATATATTTTTTACATTTTCAAACTAGTGACTATTAACTTTTTAATCTGTGACCTAGTTCAACCATTCTCTGCTTTCTAAGTAGGTATCTGTGTTGAAACAATGGATTAAGATAGTCTATCTAATGCCTGGAAGTATGCATGTGTGCTTCTTCTTCTTCATTTTTTTTGTATTATTATTTATTTATAAGTTTCATTAAAAAAACTTACACAGCAGTTCATGGAGGAACACCAAATAATGCAACACATTACAGTAATACAATAGGTAAGGTAATATGCCCTCCCAATAGGTACAACATGGGGGAAGTATCACTTACAATACTCAGTAATATTGTCCCAAGGCCAAATACAGCTAAGAACTAGTTCAGGATATCTCTACCATAAGCAATTTTAGGAGAAAAACAAGTATACATATTTTCAGCAAAATGCCCACCAGCATCCCATTCAAAGCACAACAAAAGCTAGGTATATAAAGGATCTCCAATAAGTGAACCCAATAAAGAAAACAGCATAAACTGTAACCACATACAGCAGTCAATAGGACTATAGATTTAAACATGAGGAGCATGACCATCTTAAACTGCAGTTCTGCCCCATAGGGTGATCACACTGCCAACATAGGAATGCACTCGTGGTAAATAGTGGCAACTGATAATACAAGTCTGCGCAAGTGTAGAAATCTGTTCCACCTGGCTGTAAGTCTGGAAGCGGCCTGAGCAAGATCGCAGTCCACGAACCGAACTGCTGCACCTCAATAACCAGACAGAGACAGGCAGGAGGAGCCAAGCCCCAGTAGTTAAAGATTAGGCAAATCCAAAGTTCCATATACAGTTATAAGTCAGCCTGTCTCCATCACTGCCGGTAAAGCTGCGCCCCCATCAGGAAAAGCTAAGGTACTCACTCAGGCTATGTCCAGGAGCAAGCCATCAGGTTTATTCAGTTCCAATATCTTCCACTTCTGATGAAGCCCCTGCACCCTCGTCCAGATCCCCTTCAATTCTATCCAGCAACTGTGAGGCATCCATGGGGTCACTGAACCAGTAAGAGCTCCCATTCCACATCATCTTAAATTTAGCTGGGTATTTTATTTTATATGAAATATGTGACTTGAATATTAAAACTCTCTCTCATCCTTATATTCCAGATCAGACATTTTAAGATATATCTTTATAAACTTTTATTCCTCAGATTTGGGAGGTTGGTAATTTGAAGGCATTGTGCTAACTTACAATGTGGTGAGCTTGCTCGAGCTCTTAAACCCCTCAGGTTGGGGCAATTTTCTGGATTTAGTAAATTTTGTTAATTGGCCCTCCGTACATTATTAGATTCCATGGAGTGCATGACGTCCATGACTTCCCCTCTTAAAACCCTACGCACTGCTTACCCACAAGCCATGACAGCTGGAGGCCCCTCTTTTAGAGGTGATACCTCCATGCAGATCCCTTTGGCAGTAGGGCCCCTACCCCGGAAGTCCACACACTTTAGGTCCTAGTTGGACCGTTCATTCAATGACAGCTGTTGGTGTGGCCACTTTTAAATCATTCTCAGAATCCCTAGTAATTATTTGTAGGAGACAGTTCATACCCTCAGCCCATATATAGTTAATTGCCCCTTTTCTGTTCCCAGTTATACACCTGGTCAGCATGGTTTCTGAATGCCTATATGATTACACAGCATGGCTCAGGTTGTTGGAGGAGGCTGCCCGGGGGAGGGCGGGGTCCGGGTCTTCCTTACCTTAATACAGAGTAATGGATCCTCCCAGCATACATTTCTGCTTGTGGAACGTAAATAGCCTTACTAACGCAGTGAAACAGTCAAACATTCTAAGTTGAGTTAAAAAATTAAAGCCAGACATGGTGTATCTGTAGGAGTCGCATCTAACCCCAGTGGAACATGCTAAATTAACAGAATTTGGTTTTGTGGCAGAGTATTCCTCCTTTTCTTCATCCAGCCGCAGGCATGGAGTGGAATTCTGATCCTTCAACATACAAATTTTGAAGAACATCAGGTTTGGCGAGACTCTGAGGGTGCCTCGTAATGGTTTGTGGTATGCTTCAGGGACAGGAGGTTATCCTAGCTAATATTTGCCTAACTCCGGGCATTAATCCCCCGGATCTTAAATCTCTACTAGACAAGTGATCAGCTATACAAAGGGCATATTTCTTCTGGCAGGGGACTTTAATATGACCTTTAATCCTCAAACAGATACCTCCAATGTGTCCCCCAACATCACAAAAATACTTTAAAAATAAAGCCAAGGAGATTGGTTTGGTGGATGTACAGTATGACACACCCTCAACCCTAGGGTCTGAAGGTATTCCCATTATTCCACAGCACAAGATAGCTATTCCAGGGTCAATTACTGTTTTACACAAACTGAACACTTCTCACAGGTCACTCACAGCATGACTGGGGACATCTATCTTTCTGACCATGCACCGGTTAACACCTACTGGGAATTTGGGCTAGAAAAAAGATCTACACGTTAGCATTTTAATACACATCTACTGAAATCTCCCCAGTTTTGCATGTTACTAAAAGATAAATTAATTCTATCTTGTGTGGCCATTTTGGGTTGGGTTAAGCAATGGATGGTTCTGACGCCATATGGTGCTACTGGTAAGAATGGGATTTATTAAAGGAGATACTACAAGATAACCCACTTGAAGTCAGTTCATCAGCGATAGCTGAGACACTGTTAAAAACAGTCCACAGAGGCCACCTAATATAGTACGCCACAAGACCAAAGAAACAGTGCCAAGAACGTAAGCAGCTCTTAGAAGATGCCTTACATTTTTTTGCAGCTCGCTCATCAGCAAGGAGATTCCTCAGTTATTACACAGCTAAATTACATCAACTCAGAATTAGATAAATTAGCCCTTGAACAAACAGAAATAGCACTCAACTTTCTGCATCAAAGATTTTATGAACTAAACGCACGGTTGTCACATCTCCTAGCGTATCAGCTTCGCAGACAGCACCGACTGGCAACTATAACAGCGCTATCCCACCTTAACACTGACACCAGGCTCACACAGTATCATGATATTGCCCAAGCCTTTCAGACTTACTGTGAGACCCCGTACATGCCTGAACATACTCCCCAGCTGGCAGACACTGTGGATTTTCTACAGCATTCGATGCTACCTCACCTGACTGAGGATATGACCAATCTCCTTGGAAGAATTAGACCAAGCAATACATCTTACCAAAACTATGAAGGCCCCTGGCCCAGACAGATATGGAGCCGAATTCTAGAAGCTTACAGCCTCCTCCATCCACCTGTGCATATGCCACCATATCTATAATTCTGAAGCGGGCACAAAACCCACTTTATTGTTCCTCATACTGCCCTATACTGGTGCTTAATTCTGATTATAAACTATTTATGTTCATACTTACCCACTGGGTTGATAACCTTTCACCTTCTCTGATTCACAGGGACCAAACAGGGTTTATTTGTTCACATACCATGACGGATAATATTCGTCATACCCTACATATGATACATCAGATGCAACAATCACCTTCACCCTTAGCGATCCGAACCCTTGATGCAGAAAAGGCATTCGATCGAGTATCATGGCCTTTTCTATATGCAGTTATTTATCATCTCAGATTCCCAATCCCCTTTGTCTCTCTTTTACAGAATATATATCACACTACAGGCATCCATTAAGATAAGCGGACACCACTCCCCCCAGCTTATTCTTCAGCAAGGAACACGACAGGTATGCCCACTATCTCCTCTGCTTTTCAGCTTATATTGAACCTTTGGCTCAAGGTATTAGAGAATCGCAGGCCCTCAGTGATGTCTCACTAGTAGAAGAACAACACCAGATAGCGGTTTACGTGGATGATGTTCTACTACATATCTGTAAAAACCAGAAACATCTCTGCCAGAGTTTTTTAAATTCTCACTCAGTTCAGCAGAGTAGCCAGATACCATTTAAACACAGCTAAAACTGAAACTCTGCGTTTTCACTTTGTTCGAGTTCAACTCTCCGAAGCACATACTCCTTCTGGAGGGATATGCAGAATCTAAAATACCTTGGCGTTTATGTCTTAAACAACCCCTTTTTGGCCTTTCAACATACTTATACTCCACTTTTTCAACAAACGATACAGGACTTTAGAAGTTGGGGTACATTACTCCTCTCTCTGTCAAGACAAGTAGAGGTGATCCAGATGGTCACCCTCCCAAAAGCTCTTTATTTATTCCAAAATACACTGATAGAAATCCCTGCCCAAACCTGTCGTCAGTGGAATGGGGAGATATCCCATTTTAGCTGGGCTGGTCAACAACCCAGAATTAAATTACAGCAATTTAGTTCAGCCAGAGGAATGGGAGGTTTAGCACTCCCTTTACTAAAATTATATTATTGTGCAGCACATATTTGATTCCTCCTGTTCAGGCATTGTGACGGGCAGCCAATTTCTTAGCTTGCTATAGAACGTACCCTTCTCCTTTTTCAACAGTTTAACCAAGTGATGTACTATACTACGCCCCCCTCAAAAAAAAAAAAATAGTTCAATCTCTCACTCCTTGGCTGAAATTTCAAATGAAGGTTTGGCACCCTACCCAGCATTCACATCATCTCACCCATACTTATAATTTCTTTGCCTATATCACAACTCAAACACTTTGCTCCACCATTGCAAGACAACAGGTTCCATATTTGGGAAAAGCTCTCACTGCAGTATATATATCAATTTTTTAATGAAACAATAATATGTAAGCATTAATCCATGACAAAGGAGGGCTCTGCTAGGGAATTAATGCCAGGTTGAGGCATGAGGCCGCAAGCCGAATGTGTCCAACCACCAACCAGGCATTAATTCCCGAGCAGAGCCCGACTTTGGAGTGGATTAATGCACTTGTAATGTGGCAAGCGCTAATTTACTGCTCTTTAAATTCACTACAAAATGCCACATACATGAACAGCTATTTATTATATTCTTTAATACAATATTTTGTGCTGTTCAGCCCTGTACTTTCTGAGTAGACATCCATCTCCTGGGGGCGCGTGCACATTGACAAGGCAGTATCTATTTCTATTGTGATTGCTGTTTCTTGCACGTTTACAACTCCTGTTTACAAACACTATGCCACTACACCTAACATGCCACACTACCTTTCGTTGCTACCCAGACGGCTGCCTTCACTCATTTCTTCCGTTAACATTTATGGTTCACTGCAGGATTCTGGGAACATAAGGAATATTTACATACATTACATTTCACTTCATTTGAGATAGCAAGGTATGCAAATATTGGTTATGTCCTCACAATGCACTGATTACTCCAAGTTTTTCCCCGTTAACACTGATCGGGGTCACAGTACCGGTAATGCTGTCACGGAATGGTTCTTGCCCTCCTTGTCCTTCAATGACTGGATTGCCTTGCCCCCGAGATTTCTCCTACTTGCTTCAACGGCATTACATTCCGATCCTCAGGTGCATACCTGCCTCCCCGCCTTATTCCCCATGGGTTTACTACAGTCAGCCCACCGGCACGCTCCACGTCTCTGTGGCTAGTGCACAGTGCCAAGGGTGCTCTAATGGTTCCCTGTGCACGCTCCCTTGAATAGTAACACAGCATCTGTCGTGGAATAATGCCGTGTTGCTCTTATGCCAGGTGACGCGATTCATCCAGTTGTGTTTTTGCTTTGCCTTGCTGTCATTTTTGCCATGTTACAATATCTTGTGCTCACCAACAAGTGAAGTACCAGCTACAAAGGACAGACTTATCAGGGAAAGGGAACATTGTTTAACCAGGAGTAGCACACTAAGCCAAAGCTTGTTGCCAGATGCGACCTGGGAGCACAAGGAAGTTAAGTGACTTGCTTAGGATCACACAGTATGCACCTAGGTGGCTGTGGGATTCAAACCCAGGTCTCCAGATCTGCAGCTCAGAGCCTTAACCCACTGCGCTATACTACCTGCCTTATCCATCTCTTCAGGTCTGACATTATATTTCTTCTCTCCCTTTAGGGACCCGCAATCCACCTAACTACCCCCTCTCATTACTTATATCTCCTTTTTTCAGACAGGGTTGCAGCCACACATGATGTCACGGTTGTATTGCTTTCTCTCTCTCCAGATCTCCCACTGAGTAACCTTGCTGACTGTAGCCTGGAAATCGGAGTCTGAAATTAATTTCCCAACAGATGTAGAATTGTGGACTCTAGTGTGCCAGTCCTCCACAAAAGCCTCTAGTTCACACCAATGGTGGGAATATGCATGGCAGCAACTCACTAGATTTTTTCGTACCCCAGTGATCACCGCACAATATCGCCACACACCCTTCTCTTCTTGTTGGAGGAACTGAGAGCAACACACTATCATGTTATGTGGGAGTGCACAGTAATTCAACCCTACCTCAACTACCTTCATGTTGAACTCAGGGAAATATTCGATCCATCCCTTGAACTCACCTCTCATCTGTATATAGTACTGCAGTATCCCAGGGGATCCAGAGATCCCACTTCTCGATACCTTTTGGGAATATTATTAACAGCAGCCAAAAAAAAAAAAAGGGATCACTAAATTATGCCCCCCCCCAGGTGACTACTTGGAGAACACTGGTTAATCAAATTTATCAGATAGAAAAACTTATTCCCTAAATGACCACACTGAGTTATGTGCCAATCCCCGGCTTATGTACGTTATGGGCAGAGATCCCTCACTTGTTCCTTAGTACATAGATAAATGGTTATCTGTTGGCAACACATCCCCTACTCATCACGAAAACCTTTATATGAACCTGATCCCTCTTCCTTCTGTTCCGAAGTGGACCTCCTCTGGGTCATTAGCTTGAGCCATAAATAAGCGCAATGAAATAAATTCAACTTAGTTCAATTTATCATCAACGGACAGCATTTTAACAAGTTTTAGTTTGTAAGTACTGATTACACATCTCTCACCGCACTATAACTTAGGGGAAATGGTTTTGTAAGTATGGCTGTGTTAAGTGACCAAAGATTTTGAAATATTGTCAGCCCTCTATGTCTGATTTGTAAATCATATTCATCAGGATGGTGTAGCATGCAAAGTTTAATAATCATTATATTTACAAAAAAAAAAAAGACCAATGCTCAGAATGGAGTGTACGACCAGGTGCTGGCATGTGGACGTGTAGACAGCCTGCCTGGCTGCGAACGAGAGGGAGGGAGAGCATTTAGCATAAGGGAAACAAGTTGGATTGACATTAAATATTTAAATGTAAGCCTGCAAGCCTCCAAGCATTCTGATTGTGTGGAGAAACGCACTACACTTCAGGAGGATTCTTTAATCACTAGACCACCAGGTATTTGCTGAGCTATGCAGTTTTATTTGGGTGATAAAAAGACAAATTTCTGCTACTTATGTAAAATAAAATAAAATCATGGCTTTACATGTGTATTGCTAAAATTAATACACACATTAAGTCATGATTTTCATTGTTTCGTTGAAAGAATTATGAAATTACCAGGATGACAGGAACCATATACTGTAGCACCTCCTGCGACACTGAGCTACTGAAATCCCTCCCCTCCAACTCATCACCCTCCCCACCCTCTACCGGTGTGCCCCCTCCACCACCCACCCACCTCCCCTTCTCTTCCGCTACTGTAACCTCAAACAATGCCATAAGTGCCCTCTTCACCATCAATCCCCTCTAAAGGTGCCTCCCCTGACGGCTTCAACCCAGAACTCCTCTCCCTCTCCGCTTTGGCCATTGCCTACCCCCTCTCAATAATCCTAAATCTCTCATTCTCTACTGCCTCAGTCCCCTCTTCATGGAAACATGCAGTGGTCCTCCCTCTACCCAAAGGGGGTGACCCCTCATCCCCTGGCAACTATCGCCCCATTTCTCTCCTCCCTACCCTTGCCAAGCTTCAAGAACACACTGTCCTCTCCCAACTCACCTCTTTTCTATCAGACACCTCCTTTTTCATCCCTTTCCAGTCTGATTTCAGGAAAAAACACTCAACCACCACCTCTCTCCTATGACTCACAGACTCCACCCTAACTGGGATGGACAATGGCCAAATTACCACTGCCATTTTTGTCGACCTGGCCAAGGCCTTCAACACCGGTTCCCACTCCCTTCTCCTCGACTCACTCCCGGTAGCTAGCCTATCTCCATCTGCCACAAACTGGTTCAAGGCCTACCTTATTGGCAGAACCCAATCAGTTAAGATCCTGGATGCCACTTCCCCTTCCCTCCTGATTAGCACTGGCGTCCCCAGGGCTCTGTATTAGGGCCCCTCCTATTCTCCATCTTCTTAAATGACCTTCCCTCTGTTTGCTCCCCCTCCTCCGCTATACATATGTATGCCGATGATACAGTCCTGTGTGCATCTGGCTCCTGTCCTGCTGAGGTTACAACCAGCTTACAGCAAGACGTCAACAAGGTTCAGCTCTGGTTTGCTAACCATCAACTTTTCCTCAATGCCAAGAAGACTGTCTCCATGACTGCTGGCACTAGACAGACTCTCTGGGCTTCCCGCCCTACTCACTTTCCACACCCTAGAAGGGACTTTACTTGTGGACACATCCTCCTTCAGGTACTTAGGCGTTTGGTTGGAGCAACACCTAAACTTCTCTGGATATATTGACGCCATCCAGAAAAAACAGCACCCCAAGCTTGGTGCCTGTTCAGGAACCATAGCTGCATCCTTCCTACAGCTAGGTGTGAACTTGTTCAGAAGATGATACTGCCCATTTTTGATTACTGTGACGTAGTCTGTGGTGCTGCCCTTAAGTCCTACCTGGCCAGACTAGACACCCTCTTCAATTCCTTCTGCCGCTTTGTCCTGGATGCCCCTTCGCACCCACCACTGTGATCTTTATCATACCCTATCCTTTCCATCTCTTACAAACAGGCGACTCTCCCACTGTGCTAAATTCACCTCCAAGCACTGATTGGGTGAACTCCCTTCCTACCTCACCTCCTCCTTTATAACAACCCCCCCATCCTCCCATTCCCTTAGATCAACCAACTCCTGCAACCTGGTAGTTCCCTGCGGATCCACCCTAATCGGCCATTCCAGTTACTCTCACCGCCTCCCAAAAATCTGGAATTCCCTCCCCCCTCAAATCTGGCACTCATCCTCCACCTACCCCATCAGCTCTGCTCTCAATAATTGCCTTGCACCTAGCTGCTCTAGCCAAGTCCCTCCTCAGGGTTTTAAATAATTGATTAGCAGTTTTTTTCTTGGGACGATACTAACTGTACAGAAAGTATTTATACGGATGTTCTAGAAGTGCTGGGTTTGTTAAACATAGTGAGGTAACAGCTATGCATTTTCACAAAGATTTAGCACTTTTATGAGCAAAATGCTAATCAATTTTTAGAGTTAAATAAAACCTTGCTCCTTAATTCCCTCCTCTAAGCCCTGGATAAACCATACCCCTCTATCGTAACCTTCATTTTTACCCTGTGTACCCACATACCCCAAATTTCTAGCTCTCTTCCCCATCCCCCAAATTGCTCCCCCCTTACTGGCCTCCCTTGATCTCCCACAGAATGTAAGGGACCCTGAATGCTCCCCATGGGTCCATGCATCCTGACCCCATGACAGGGTACCCCACATCCTGAAGGGTCCTCTCCTGGGTTAGGTCCTATTCCCCCTCCCAGCATTTAAGTCACATCTCCTCCTTGCCTTTCTCCTCCCTCTTTAAATCCCTACAGCCTCATCCCTTTTCTGTCTAGCCCCTCAGCCCCCTTGCAGGGTTCCCCACATCCTGAAGGTTCTCTCTGAGACACTACTTATCCCCTTCTCTCTCGTCCCCCAGTCCCCTTGTAGGGTTCCTCGTATCCTGAAGGGGTCTCCAGGGACACGATTCTTCCCCCTTCCCCCACCTTACCCTTTGCTCTCCTTTTCCCCTTTTCTTTCACGTAAGCACTTGTTTACTTATTAACCTGGCACTTATTATTTTATTTATTTGCTTTTGTTAACCGGGTAAGCACACTAGACAGCCAAGTGCCAATTTTCAGGTGCGACCCGGGAAATTACAAGGTACATACATGAACAATTTTCAGGTGCGACCTGGGAGATTACAAGGTACATACATGAACATCAGGCAAAAACAAGTGAAGGATTACATTAAAGAGAATTAGCACACAGGGACAATACAAGCAACAGTACCAGCAGGGATTTACACTGTAGGCAGTAGGAAGAAGTACAGTGTGGTTTCATCGTTCCAGGCAGCAATGTTGTAAGCCTTGCAGGTAGGCAAAGAGGAGTAACATTGGGATAGAGTGGGCCCAGAGCAAGATAAGGGAGTGCACAGCAATAATGCTCACCCTGTTGGGCAGGTGGGCCTAAGTGGTCTATTTTTCTAGTAAACTGTGACAACAGGAGGTGTATAAGCGCAGATGTACTCTACCCAAGTCATATTGTTTAGGTAGCATCTCAGTTTATTGGGGCATCACAGGCTGAGAGGGCTTGTCTAGTGCAGAGACAGGTGGAGACTGCTTTGAGAAAGCCCCAGAGGGAGGCTTTAAAGCTCTGGTGGGAGGGAGAGGGCGAGTGTTGATGGAAGGAGTTTCAGAGCCCTGGGCGCCATGTGCAAGGCTCGGTCACCCATTGTGTGCGAGTTTTTGGTACCAATGGGCATGAGTCACTGGATGCGCAGGTTGTAGGAGGAAGTAGCTAGAATGAGGGACTCTGCAAGTCTAAGGGAGGTGGCAGTTCTGACAATACTGTCTATGAAGTTGCCTGACATAGGAAGCGGTGGAGTTTCAGTGGGAAGCCATTCAAGCCGGGTGTAGAGCTCACAGTGGTGAGTGAGGCGGGGGCTGAGGCCGTGAAACGGCATATGTTGTTGTACGCTGAGTCCCACTTTACTAGACTAGTTTTGCAATGTGAGCAAAGGTGACTAGTCCATAGCAGAGCGTAGGTAGGAGGACTCCCCTGGCTAAGGCGAGACAGGCAGCTGGAGTGAGACAACTTTTTGCTCTGTAAGCGTGTCCCAACTTGCAGTGTGAGGCCTTACATGAATTGCATATATGCATGTTCATATCCAGTTGCGGGTCAAGAGTCACCCCCAGGTACTTGACCGAGTCTGCAACTAGCAGTGGGGACCCATCGGCCCCAGAAATCTGTAGTGAATCTGGGGCATCTTTTAACTTGGCTGCTGAGCCAAAGAGCATGGCCTGCGTCTTCTGCTGGTTAATCATAAGTTTATGGTCCTGCAACCAAGTTTGGATTTGGTCTAAGTCCGGGTTTAGTTTGGTGTAGATGGCAGAGATGTCCTGGGAACTGGACATGATGACTAGGTCATCTGCGTACAGCACTGAGGACCCAAGAGCCGGAGCCGAGGGTAGCTCATTTACGAAGAGAGAGAACAGAAGAGGCCCCAGGACAGAGCCGTGGGGGACTCCGCAGTTTACCTGGGCAGGCTCAGACAGGGCCTTGTTGAACTTGGTGTACTGCTGCCTGCCTGTGAGATAATTACTGATCCAGGCAAGGGCGGAGGAGGAGAAGCCAAGTGGTAGGAGAGAGCAGCATAGTAGTGCGTGGTCTACCCGATCAAAGGCTTTCGAGAGATCAACAAAGATGGCCCCGGTCAGTTCTCCTCGGTCAGCGGCAGACCTGATCTCAGAGGTAACAACTGCTAGGGCTGTGGAGGTGCTATGCCACTTTCTGAACCCATGCTGTGCAGGGGAGAGTAGGTTGTGGGTCCGTAGGTAATGGGTGACCTGAGAGGCGACTACCTTTTTCAGAAGTTTGCTGATCGCTGATAGGATTGCTATGGGGCGGTAGTTCTTAAGGTCTTTTGGGTCCCCTTGCTTGGGCACAGGGATGATCTTAGCCATCTTCCAGATGTCCAGGACTATACCCAAGGTAAGCGATGCACTGAAGACGTGGGCTATGGGTCGGGCTAGTACTGTTGCCCCTAGCCTCAGCAGCTTGGGCTCCAGGCAGTCATGCCCAGCACCAATGTGAGGGGAGAGGCCAGCAAGGAGCTTCTGGGCATCCATGTCTGATACTACCTTGAGGTAAAAGGGCAGGAGGGGGGTTGTCCCACTGGGTGGTTAGGCCCGATCCACGGGGTAGTGAGGCAGTTTGGGGAGAGCTGGCAGGTCAGTGAATTGAGAGTTGAAGGCATCTGCAATAGTGAGGGGGTTATTGCAGTTTACCCCGCCAATGAGCATGTCCGTGACCTGAGCTCTAGTAGACCCACCAACCACATTCTTAATGCTCTGCCAGAATGTCCTCGGATTTTTGGCTGTGGAGAGCAGGATGGACTGACAAAATTCACTTTTTGAGGAGCGAATGGCTCTCTTGCACGAGTTCCTCAGCTGCCTGTAATCCTGGAGGTCTGTGCTGGACAGTGAGGACTTATACCTCACCCAGCATTTATCCCTTTGTCTCACGACAGAATACAGGCCTCCATGGAGCCATTTAGTTGAAGTGCCCCTCACTCTCCTTCTAGTGGGGGGGCATGCTTGTTTTGAAGTGGGGTGTAAGCTTTTAGGAAGTTGTCAAGGGCCTTTGAGGGGTCATTTGTGGCCATGACCTGAGATCAGTCGGCAGGACGCAGGTCAGCAAGGAAGTCTCCAATGCTGAGTTTGGAGTAGTCCCTCATTTGTATCACCTTGTGGGGAATTTTGGGAGGGGAGTTGCCCCATACGCAGTAGGTGGGAGAGTGATCTGATACAGCATCAGGTAGAACGCCGCAGGAGATAATTTTCTCCGTTCAGTTGCTTAGCACCCAGTCGATGATGTATCCTCTAGGAGAGGGCCTTGTGGGTTCAGAGATGAACTGGCTGAGGGCTAGTTCAGCCAATAGTGGCTCGTATTGCTGAATGTTATGACCTGCCCAGTTAAGGTTGAAGTCCGCTAGGACTAGTACCTCGTTCGAGCCAACATTTGAGCTAAGACTTACATAGAATTTGAATTTGACAGCAGTTAAGGACCGCTTGGCCCACCCAGTCTGCCCATTTCTCTACCTAATGGATAAGCTGCAGATCCTAGTTAACCAGCAGCCTACTTCTTTCTACCCCCAACCCCTAGAATTGCCTTATGGCTGTCCCATGCATGCTTGAATTCAACCACTGTTTTTGACTCCACAACCTCCTCCGGAAGGCCGTTCCATGCATCCACAACCCTCTCTGTGAAAAAATACTTCCTTACATTACCTCTGAGCCGCCCCATCTTCAAATTGTACCCCTTGTTCTTGCACACCTCTTTTTTTGAAAGATGCTACCCTCTTGGACTTTGTTGATTCCCTTGAGGTACTTGAACGTTTCTATCATGTCCCCCCTCTCCCTCCTTTCCTTGAGGCTATACATATTAAGCTCCTTTAGTCTCTCTCTTCATAGGTCTTCCAGTGCAGACCCTGTACCATTTTAGTTGCCCTCCTCTGGACAGCTTCCATCTTGTCTATGTCCTTGCGGAGATTGGGTCTCCAGAACTGCACACAGTACTCCAGATGGGGTCTCACCAGCTGTCTGTACAGAGGGATAACAACTTCCTGTTTTCTACTGGTGATGCCTCTCCCTATGCATCCCAGTATCCCCCCAGCCCTCCTTACTGCCCTCTCACATTGCTTGCCCACCTTTAAGTCAACTGATATAACTACCCCAGGTCCCTTTCCATTTTTGTTGTTGTTAGTATCTCACCCCCCACTGTGTACTCTTCCCTGGGTTTTTGTTTCCCAGGTGCATTACCTGTACTTTTTGCATTAAATCTAAGCTGCCATACATTTGACCATTCCTCTAACCTTGCCAAGTCCCTTCTCATCCTTTCCACCCCACCCTGTGCATCAACTCTGTTGCAGATCTTTGTGTCATCTGCAAAGAGACATACTTTCCTTCAGTCCTCTGCAATGTTGCTTACAAAGACATTGAAGAGGACCGGTGCTACTACTGAACCTGCGTGCACCCCACTAGTAACCCCTTTCTTCAGAGTGGACTCTATGTACTATTACCCTCTGTGTCCTATTCTCCAGCCAATTCTTTACCCAGGCTTATTATCTTGGGACCCACCCCAGGCTGGCTAACTTGTATATTAATCTTTTGTGTGGGACTGAGTCAAATGCCTTGCTAAAGTCTAGGTAGGCCATGTCCACAGCCCCTCCCTGATCTACTACTTTGGTCACCCAGTCAAAGAAATCTATTAGATTCATCTGGCATGACCTTCCTGCTGTGAATCCATGCTGCCTTGAGTCCTGTGCCCCTCTGGCCTCTAGGTACTCGACAATTCTTTCCTTCAGAAGTGATTCCATCATTTTCCCCATCACTGAGGTTAAAGTAACTGGTCTGTAGTTTCCGCTTCTGCCCTGCTCCCACTTTTGTGAAGGGAATCACATCTGCCCTCCTACAGTCCTCAGGTACCACCCCATCCTCCCATAATTTGTTAAAGAGGGTAGTCAGTGGTGTCACTAGTTCTACCCTTAGTTCTTTTAGAATTCTGGGATGAATCCCATCAGGCCCCACTGCTTTGTCCACCTTCAGTTTTAAGAGTTCTTTCAGAACCCTTACTTCTGTAAATGGGCTGGTATCAACGTCTGTATCCAGAGTGTTTCTATTGTTTGTTTTAGATACCTTCCCCTCTTAATTTGTAAATACTAAGCAAAAATATTTGCTTAGTATCTCTGCCTTTTCACAGTCACCCTCTGCCCACCCCCCTTCCCTTTATTAAGCCTCACTATCCCTCCTTAGTCTTCCTTCGCCTCCCTGATGTAATGAAAAAATTTTATCCCCCTTCTTAACTGAGTTGGCTATCTTTTCCTCAGTTCGGGCCTTTGCTGTTCTGACTGCCTTCCCAGCTTTCTTTTGCTTTAACTGATACAATTCTCTGTCCTGCTCCTTCTGTGATTTCTTGTACTTTCTGAATGCTTTCTTTTTCTCTTGAACCTTCACTGCCACCTCGTTTGAGAACCATAGTGGTTTTATTACATTGTTTTGTTTTGTTTATTTGCTTCACACAAATACTACAAGACACACTTAAACGTCTTAGTCATAGGACACACACCATCTACATCGCATCTCTGTCTAGGAGGGAGGAGAGCCCAGACACTCCACCCTTAGGAGGATTGTAGGCACAGATCATGTGCACCTTTTTGGTGCTTTCTAACAGGAGGAGGACGTGCAGGAACTCACAGAGATGCGATGTAGATGGAATGTGTCTTATGACTGAGACGTTTAAGTGTGTCTTGTAGTATTTGAGTACTCCACCCCCTTGTTCTGAGCCCTGTCCAACCTAATGAGGTTGTAGCCTGGAAGGGCACATACTGAGTAAGGTATGTGTGGCTTAAGCCAGGTCTCCGTGATCCCCATAAAGTCCGGGTTATAATGAGCCACCCAAGCTGTTAGCTCAGTAAGGTTTGGTAGAAGGCTGCATATGTTTAAGTGCACAAGCCTCAAGTCTTTGGCCGATAACCAGGTGGAGGGTGGTTTCAGGGAGTGACTAGCACTCAGTGGGCCAATACTTTGGACAGGGGCCCTGGCCATGCCGTGACGCGCAGGATGGCCTCTCAGTGGAGGCATCCTATCAGGCCGCAGTGGGAGGGGGTGGCAGCTGAGATGGGATTAGTCCTGTGGGCAACCGAGATGGGATTTGTCCTGTGGGATCCACAAGGCTCAGGGGTGTTGCAATGAACTCCCTTTGGGCAGATCACTCTGGGACACAGTGCAGACACAGGCTCCCCCTGAGGAAATATAGCAGGTAGGTTTCAGTATACAAAGGCAGATACCACTAGCAGGGTTGACCTAGTACCCAGTGATACAGAAGAAGGCTAGTTGTTGCTTCAGGCTTCAGGGATTGCCACTCCTGGCCATGCAAGTTACTTGCTTCTAAGTAATGGTACCACAGGATAACAAGCTTAACCTAATTCAAGAAAATTGCCAATCATGCACTGCATTTTACTATCTCAACTAAAATTATTACTAAACTATTAGTATAACAGGATAGCTAGCTGTCTCTAGCTAAACCTAATTCAAGATAGTTGCCAAATCATGCACTGTATTTTACAGTTGAATCTAAGTGTCTCTGAGTATTAGAACAACAGGATAGCTAGCTATTTCTGGTTCACGGAATTGCTAATTCATCTCTGTATTTTACTGTCGTTGGCCTAGAAACAATATGAGACAAGTAAGGCTGACATAGGAATGTTCAGAAATTAGCTACTGTCAATGTCCCGTTTCTGCGAGCAAGCAGCCCCAGTCCCGATGTGCAGCTCCAGCCAGAACTGCTCGTTTTCGGGCTCTGTGCCCAATTTTGTGTCCAGGGGAGGTCCGTCTGCCCGACCCAAGCAGTGAGCCGGCGCCTCAACCCAGGGGAATCCCTTGAAGACCAAGTCGGAGTCAGGAGGGGAGACCCTCAGAGGATAGGACTCCCTCGCTTCACCAGCAGCAGTGCTCCAGCTTGGCATCGTGGGCCTGTAGCACCCACAGCGAATAGAAGTACTAGGAGGATAGAGTAATCCATGGTAGAGCAGAGGTGGTGGCATTTGGGTGGTCCACTCTTTCTACATATTATGCACAACACTGTTTTAACACCGGTTGTAACACTGCCTTACAACTGTATGTTAATGTTGATCTTGTAATGTGAAGGTTTAATGTTTAATGTCTCACTCCTATTGTACCCCTTCCCCCTCGGTCGCACTGGGAGATGAGCAACTTGTCGCTCTGTGTGCCTTCCTGGTGAAACATTTCAATAAATAAATAAATAAAATAGAGCGCGATGTAGCTCTGCCACTCACTCCAACGATGTCTTTACATCTGACATCTGCTGGCTATTTTGTAGAGCTGGCCAGGTGGGTTTTTCAAATGGGAAGGCTGTTTACATTTTCTTAATACTACAAAACAACATTTCTTTTAAATTTATAAATGAAGTTTTAGCATCAATGTAAACAGTAGCCCTTCATTTACCTCTCAGTGAATCCTGATTTTGGAACTGTGCATTAGGAAAAAAAGGCTCTTTAGTTGTCTTTTTAACAAGCCTTTACTTGGTTGCAAACAAACACAAAACCCAAAGTGGGTATTTGCATTTCCTGGCCAGATGGCCTAGTCAAATAGCATATTTCCCAAAATACAAACCACAAGTGTTGATGCTGCTGCTGCTGGGGCCAGCCCTCATTTACTTACAGTTTACCTAGTGCGGGGAATGTCCCTTGATGACAAGGTGCGATTCATAGCAGCGAGTCCTTCTCTGGCTGGCTTACCTTCTTTCATGGTTAAGGCCTCTGGTGCAGGGCTCCCAGATCTGCAGTTGTAGGGAATATGTCAAATCAATCTGGGAGCACTGCTGGTGTTACCTGGTGAAACTGGCTGTTCTCTCAGGTCCAGTCAGGCCTCTCCTTGATCTCCAGATTCAGCAGACAATCTGCTGCTTCTTTACACTGGGGAAACTCAGCCTATGAAGCCCAAACCATGTCTGGCTAACACATCAAGTTCCAACACCTAGTCCCTAGAGTGCTGAGATGACTGGTACGGAGCAGTGGTACTGACTCGGTAATTTCTCAGACGCAGAGCTGCTTTCACACTCAAGTAGGTAGGAGCAACAGCTCACCAGCCTACCAGTCAGTAGCTGCAGCTCTCAGCTTCAGTTTGCCCTGAGCTAACATGCAGTTACCTCCATTACTGCTGTCTCCCCCACCCCCGCGGCAGACACATGGCCTGTCTCCTTCACAATACAGACCTGCCCCTTCCTGGTCTCATATAAGCTGCAGACTGACCAAGTTTGATACCTGGGGAATGCTAGCTCCTGTTATAGCTGTTAATCACTTCACAGCACATCTGGATGTCCATCACTTGAAGTGATAAGTCATTTCTTAGGCACCTAAATTTATGACGTCCATCAAAAGTCCATGAGTCCTCAGTGGCTCCCTCTGCAAGCTTTCGAGCCTGACTGGCTGCAAGTAACACTCTAACCCCAGTGTCATGCCATCCGGGTCAGATATGACTAAGATGGCTGCTGAATTTGTAGTCCACAGGCAGTCCTTTCAGACAATTTACAGCTTGCAAACCATGCCCTGTGTGGGTGCGCTTGCATATCTGTTTCGTTTGGGGCAACGATCAGAGAGTTCCTGATTTGGTCAGGAGTACTGATGCATTTGCTCTGTCGATGGTGGTTAGCACCTTTGATGTGCAAACTGCAGGAAGCCTAAAGAGAAGCCCCTATGAGTGTGTTTGTGTGTGTGGGGCGTGGTTACAGATCTATAAACAAGTTATAGAAAGAAGGACTCAGTCTGAACTCTGAAGCAGTAGGTAGTTTCTAGAGAACAAATGCATGTACGGTATCAAAACTGGCTAAATATGTGCTACACGCAGCAGCCATGAATTCTAACCTGTAAGATGATGTTCAAATCAGATGTTTTTATTTATTTATTTAAGATTCTCATCCAGAAAAGGCAGAGAAATGGAGATCACTTACAGGTGAAGCCCGAGGAGGAGGAAGTGTAACAAGGGGGGAAGCAGACATCAAGGTACAAATTTCAAAAGTAGTGCAAATTGCATCTTTTTTGCAATTTATTTATCCAGGATAACCCAGATGAGATGGTGACATCTCATTTTCAGTGGGGTCCTATTTCTACCCACTTCCACAGCTGGGTGGACTGGAGCATGGGGAGGTTAACTGACTTGCACAAAGTCACACGGTGAGTATTTGGCTCTAGAGGGGTTGAACCTGTGATATTCTGCTTCCCAAGCTGGTGCTCTAACCACTGGAAAACACTGCCTCATACGGCAAAAAGGCATGACCTGCAAACACTCTGTAATCCAGTCAAACTACATAAAACACAGTACTCATGAAATAAATTTAAGAGTACAGAGGATTGGGAATACAAAGTACAGAAAAGAGGCAGCGATGACTCAGGCTGGGTGTGGAAAGGAAAAAGCTAGCTACAGGCACAGGATTCTTGGAATTCAAGAATGTATGCAATGCTGATACAGAAGAGAAAAATGTTCTCTAAGCCAGCTGATCATCTAAGTCTGCTGATCACGAGCTGTTTATAGCTCTGTGCAGCTTTGCTGGCAAAAACTTTTCGACAAATAAAATATAAATCTGTTCTTGCTAACCAGTAATCTGGATATGCAAATGGATCTGAGTCACTCCCGGGGAGGCTGATGGGGGGGGGGGGGTCTGAACATCTCATGGACTGCTCTCCCCCTCTGGCAGGGAATCTCTGTCCCACTACTTGCCTGCCGCCTAGCAGAATCTGGATTTAAGCACAGAAAGGTACACAGCAAAGGGAAGGGGCAGCAGCCAGATCCCAACAGCATGCACACATTTCACCACGCACTTGTGTGTGCATCACTGTACGCTGGCCACCACCAGGGCAAAAATTAAGTGGAAAAACACCCTAGCCAACTGGATGACATCAGCAACCTTACAGGTCCCACACCCTGACTGTGGCGTCCACCCATCTACCAGATACTGGTCCAGGGTGAGTGGTGGAGGTCAGGGCTGGGGGAGCAGAACAGAACATAAATACAGATGGGAAATTCACTTTAGGGAAGCCCAGGAATAATACACACTGGAGATTGATCCTGGCTCTACTTAGGGACACAGAACTCCAGCACAATCTCGAGGAACACATTGCTAGAATCATCCAAGAGAATTCAGGCCAGGACACATCTGCCCCTGTCCTATGGGATACAGTTAAGACAGTCCTAAGGGAGGAGCTTACTACATACTTCTCTAGAAAGAAAAAAGGGAAGCTCACTTAGTTGAGCTCCAACAAACTTTACACACTTCGGAGGTCTTTGTGCAGCAGGGGGATCACATTGTTGCGCCCCAAGATGCTACAATAAAGCAAGACCTAGAGAAGCTGCTGGACACCAAGGTGGAACAAGTCCTCTTTTACCTCAAACACAGTTACTATGAGGGAAGGGCATATGGGATGAGGAATTTAGCTTGCCACTTGCGTGCATGGAGAACACAGGCCTGTGTCATGCAGCTCTTCAATCAGGATTCAGCTAATTTTACGAGGAAACCCTCCACCATAAGGGAAATATTTGTGAGATACCACAGATCTCTGCGCAGCGGAGAAAGCAGCCTCATCAGAATGAATTCAGGCCTACTTACAGGCACTACCCCTCCCTAACCTGAACCCAGTCAGCCCAATGTATGTTAGCCCCTGCCACTGAAGAGGAAGTTCCAGTAATCTTATGTGACTCTAAAACTCAAAAATGCCTGGGCCAGGACGAATACCCAGTGGAATTTTACAAAACATTCTGTGGTCTCCATCTCCCACCACTGTTATTGGCATGCAGAGCAATTCAGAAAGGTGTTCCTCTGCCCCCCCCCAACATGGAGGTATGTGGTGATATCTGCTGTACCAAAGCCTGACAAAGATCCCCTCTATGTAGCCTCTTTCAGACCAATATCTATTTTATACTATGTCTACAGAGTCTTTATGTCCATCTGGGAAAATAGATCAGAGCATCTCCCACCAACCTTTACTGACAAAGACCAAGGTGCCAGTGGCAGTGGCAGGGGCCAACATACACTGGGCACAGAGGTTGCCAAGAAAGAGGAGTGGTTGGACCACAGTGGGCTCAGGGAGGGTGAGGGTGGTGGAACAGAGTATCATCCCCTCCAGCTGTACCTCTCCACAATTTCTATGCCATTCTGGAAAAGTGTGGTTCCTCTATGGAGGCACCCAGAGTGGAGACCAAGGAGGATGCTGGGAACCTCCACAAAGGATTCCCAAAGGAGGGTGGCATGGGACCCCACAGGGGAAGGAAACAACTCCTGGTGGGGGACTCCATTGTTAGGAAGGCAGAACTGGGGGAGGAAGGGGAGAGGGAGGTAAGATGCCTGCCTGGCACCATGGCTTGGAGAGACAGGGAGCGAATCCTCAGGATCGCCGGAGCAGCTGCACAGGGGAGGGAGCTGGATGTCATTGTCCACCTAGGGACAAATGTCCTGGCTAAGAAAGGGATCAGAGCAGTGCAAGAAGCGTTTGTGGAGATGGGGAGGGGCCTCAGACAAATAGCACACACAGTAACCTTCTTAAGGGTGCTGCCTGTCTGTGGCACGTGGTGAGGCTAGGGTGCTGCACACCATGGGATTCAATCAGTGGTTGAAAAACTGGTGCAGAGCTCAGAGATTTGGCTTGGAGACTGGGGGTCCACCTGGAGGGATGCAGGCCTATACTGGCATGATGGTCTGCATCTGTGCAGGGGGGGAACCAGGATCCTAGGTGATAGGTTTAAATACTTCATTGACAAGTATTTAAACTAGCCAAAGGGGGAGGCACTGGAAAGGAGCAGGGAAATCCTAGCCCCCCCCCCAAAAAAAATATCAGGGTACTAAGTGAGGTAGACACCAACATAGAGATGTCAACAGGGAGAAGCGCAAGGGTAAATGGAGAAAGTGACAAATGCAGTAAGGACAGGGATGGGGCAAAAAGGGGCAAGGCCATCAAGAAATGGAGGGTAATGAGTACAAACGCCTGTAGTCTGGGCAACAAGCTCCCTGAACTGGTGTCCTTGATGGAAGAGAGATGCCTGGATATTGTAGCAGTCACAGAAACATGGTACACAGAGAACCATGACTGGGATGTTAACATACCAGGGTACACAACCTACAGGAGAGACAGGGAGGGCGGAGGCACTGTGGGTCACCTTAGAGACTGGAAATGGCACCAAATCCGAATAGGGGTTGTATATAGATCCCCATGTCAGGGGGAGGGAATGGACAAGGATATGATAGAAGGCATACTTAGGATGGCAGAGAAAGGGGAGATACTGTTGATGGGGGACCTTAACATGCCAGATGTTAACTGGAGCACCTCTGCGGCAGCCACATCCAAAAGTAGGGCCATTCTTGATGCCCTTCAGGTGGCATGCCTCATACAGCTAGTTTTGGAACCCACTCGTGAGGGAGCAATCTTAGACTTTGTACTCTAAAATGGGGACAGTGGTTCTCAAAAGAGGTGGCTGTGAAGGTTAGGGAGAAAAAGATAGCATTTAGGAAGTATAAGGAGAAACAGAAGGAGCAGGACAGAGAACTGTACCAGTTAAGGCAGAAGGAAGCAAGGAGGGTAGTCAGAATAGCAAAGGCACAAACTGAGGAAAAGATAGCTAACTCCATTAAGAAGGGGGATAAAACCTTTTATAGGTATATCAGGGAGCGTTGAAAGACAAAGGGAGGGATAGTGAGGCTGAATAGAATGGATGGTGGGTGGGCAGAGAGTGACAGCGATAAAGCAGGGATACTGAATGAATACCTCTGTTCAGTATTCACAAAAGAGGAAGTGGGGGAGGTGCCAAATACAATTAACAGAAGCACTCTGGAGAGGGGGGTTGATCCCAGTCCTTTCACAGAAGAAAGGGTTCTGAAAGAACTCCTAAAACTGAAGGTGGACAAAGCAATGGCGCCAGATGGAATTCACCCCAGAATTTTAAAAGAATTAAGCAGAGAACTAGTGACACCACTGACTACGCTTTTTAACAAATCATGGGAGGATGGTGTGGTACCCGAGGACTGGAAGAAGGCGGATGTGATTCCCCTTCACAAAAGTGGGACCAAGACGGAGGCAGAAAACTACAGACCTGTCAGTTTGACCTCTGTGGTATGGAAAGTGATGGAGTCACTTCTGAAGGAAAGAATTGTTGAATACCTAGAGGCCAGTGGGGCATAGGACCCAAGGCAGCATGAGTTCACAGCGGGAAGGTCATGTCAGATGAATCTAATTGATTTCTTCGACAGGGTGACCAAAGCAGTAGACCAGGGAGGGACTCTGGACATGGCCTATCTAGACTTTAGCAAGGCATTTGACACAGTCCCACACAAAAGATTAATAGTCAAATTAACCAGCCTGGGAGTATATCCCAAGGTGGTAGCCTGGGTCAAACATTGGCTGAACAACAGGACACAAAAGGTAATTGTAAATGGAGTCCACTCTGAAGAAAGAGGGGTTACTAGTGGGGTACCACAGGGTTCAGTACTAGGTCCAGTCCTTTTTAATGTCTTTATAAGTGACATTGCAGAGGGACTGGAAGGAAAAGTATGCCTCTTTGCAGATGACACAAAGATCTGCAACAGGGCTGATACACAAGGAGGCGTGGAAAGGATGAAAAGGGACTTGGCAAGGTTGGAGGAATGGTCAGAAGTATGGCAGCTTGGATTCAGTGCAAAGTAATGCACCTGGGAAACAAAAACCCAAGGGAAGATTACACAATTGGGGGGGGTAGTAACAACAACAAAAATGGAAAGAGACCTAGGGGTAATCATATCAGATGACCTTAAGGTTGGCAAGCAATGCAAGAAGGTGGTAGGAGGGCTGGGGGATACTGGGATGTATAGGGAGAGGTATAGCCAGCAGAAAACAGGAAGTTGTCATCCCCTGTACAGACAGTTGCTGAGACCCCATCAGGAGTACTGCATCCAGTTCTGGAGACCCCATCTCCGCAAGGACATAGACAGGATGGAGGCAGTTCAGAGGAGGGCAACTAAAATGGTGCAGGGTCTGCAAGAGAAGCCATACGAGGAGAGACTAAAGGAGCTTAATATGTATACCCTTGAGGAAAGGAGGGAGAGGGGGGACATGCTAGAAACGTTTAAGTACCTCAGTGGAATCAACAACAAAGTCCAAGAGGGTAGCATCTTTCAGAAAAAGAGATGTGCAAGAACAAGGGGACACAATTTGAACATAGAGGGGGGACGGCTCAGGGGCAATGTGAGGAAGTATTTTTTCACAGAGAGGGTGGTGGACGCATGGAACAGCCTTCCTGAGGAGGTTGTGGGGTCTAAAACTGTGGGAGAATTCAAGAATGCATGAGACAGACATAAGGCAATTTTTGTGGGGGGTAGGAAGAAATAGGCTGTTGGTTAAATAGGATCTGCAGCTTATCCTCTAAGTAGGGAAATGGGCAGACTAGGTGGGCCAAGCGGTCCTTATCTGCCGTCAAAGTCTATGTTTCCTTGTAAGGTGGATTTGTGCACCAGTGTCAGGCACATAATAGCATTCACCGCACTCTTCTCTTGCAAGTTGATGGACCATGCAGTAACCCACCAGATCCCAGTTGTGCTCCTTTGTCTTGATGCAGAGAAGGTGTTTGACAGGGTGTCCTGACCTTTTTTGTGGGCCACCCTGTTGAACTTTGGTTTTCCGGAAGAGATGGTCCAAATGCTGAGGGGGATGCATGCCTCACCCCTTCTGTATCCGTGGGTAAATGGCTCCCTCTCTGAGCCATTTCCTCTTGAGTGGGGCACCCGACAAGGTCCATCCCATAGGGAGGGTAGGCCATATTGTGCAAAATTGCTCTGACATAGGCTAACTTGGCTTTTTTTTCTTTTAGATATTTCCTGAAGAAGACCTAAGGTCGAAACATTGATTTTTAACTCTTATTTTCTATAAAAATATGAAATTGTCAGCAGATAAAGGCCTTATGTTCTATCAAGTCTGCTCGACTGTGCACGGAGCAGCCCTTAAACTGCAGCTGCCCCTCCCTCCCTCCAGTGACCTTCCCCCTTACCCTGTCCTATCCCCTTTGAAGCAGCCCACTGTCTACAGGATACCACTTCCCCTGGCAATGCGTTCCATCCAGACACCACCCTCCGTAAAAAAGTGTCTCCTCATTTCCCTCCTTAACCTTCCCCCTTCCAATCTCAGATCATGTCCTCGAGTGTCCCACACCCTCCTTAATTTGAAAAGTCCCTCTGTGCCTGTCTTATTTATTTCCTTTATGTACTTGAAGGTTTCAATCATGTCCCCACTATCCCTCCTCTCCTACAGGGAGTACACTGGAGTTCTGTTTTCAGTGTGCACTTAATATTACCATTTTGTTTTGCTACCCAAGCGTGTCCCTCATCACCCCATCTCTTTGCCCTCTATCTTGAGCTGCTGGCAGCCATGATCCGTTCTGAACCACGAATCTTGGGAATGCTGTTAAGTTGCAAGGACTGCAAACTCTCCGTGTTTGTGGACAATGTCATACTAATGTTGACAACTCCAGAGGTGTTGATACTAGTGATCTGGGACAGCCTGCAGTCCTTTAAGGCTCTGGCAGGGTATAAGTTTAACACACAAAAGCCAGAGGTCTTCCTTTATAACTTTATCTATACCCCATTGGCCTTGCCCTTGCCCTCACTGAAATTGTGTTTCCTGTTTAAATGGCACAAAAGTGCACCCAGATACCTGGGAATCAAGCTTACCAAGAACCTTGACCACCCTGAACCCCTGACCCAGCAGGTCAATGTTGACCTTTCAAAAAGATTGCACTTATGTCTTGGGTTCTTCAACAGAGTTACACCTATTTGTCAGAATACCCTACCTAGGATACTATATTTTCATCAGACCCTCCCCACTGTGTCAGCACCATTGTACTTTAAATCCTGGAATAAAGTCATTTCCAGGTTTATCTGGCACTGCACCCCTTCATTCATCCGATTCTCCTCCATACTACATCTTCCCAAGGAGCAGGGTGAAATCAACCTCCCCAATCCTAGGTGGTACACATAGGCAATGCATCCGAGGACTCTCTGTATAGGGATAACTACATTCTGTCAACTGTACTGGAAGCAGATAGAGTTTTTTGTTTTTTTACTTTTTATTTATAGCTTTTATGATAGTACAGCATATACTGTTTCTCATAAATAATAACAGAACGAGATATGCAAACCTCCACATCACATGTATAGGAATGATACAGTATGAGTTTGTAAAATTTACTAATGTCCAGGTAATGTCTGATTCACCAACAATCGAAGTAGGAGTAAAGTCCAAACTGTTCATCCTGTAGAGTATTAACCTTTCACCCTGAATTAACAAATTAGTTCTCTTGAGCGAGGAAGACAGTTCCCTTGTAGAACTTGTTTGTGGGGGAGATAAAACAGGCTAGTATAACTGTAAGCAGATTTTTAACCAGATAGTCTGGTCTCAAGTAAATGATTAAAGTACCCATAGGGTTTTGCAAGGCATGGCAACCCGCCCTATGGGGTCAGGAGAATAACCAGGGAATGATTCAGCTTACAAACTGAGAGGTGCCCTATGCACCACAGGGATTTATTTAACTCTAAAAATTGATTAGCGTTTTGCTCATAAAAGTGCTAGATTTTTATGAAAATGCATAGCTCTTGCCTCACTGTGTTTAAGAAACACAGCACTTCTAGAAAATCTATATAAATACTTTCTGTACAGTTAGTATAGTCCCAAGAAAAAAACTGCTAATCAATTATTTAAAACCCTGCACCAACATATAACATTTACAGTAACAGCCTACTAGGAGTGTTTGAAAGGCATATGCATATTGGAGCAACATACATGGCAATGTAATTAGTAGGCAACAAAAATGGCATTTCCTTTGTACAACAGCTACTGAAGGTTAAGCCCTTAAAAGGAAAATATGTTAACTGGACACTTTCCAACTGGAAGCAAATCCATAATCAGTACAACATTGAGAACCTTAGGCACCAGATCCATGTTTTAACTAACCTCCTCCTACTATAGAAAAGTGAAAAGTCTGCAGGTAGAACTGAAGGAGTGCTTGGGCGAGTCCCTTGAGCTAACAGCAGAAATGGTCCTCCTGTTTATTTTCCCGGGCCACAACCCAAGATGGTATAAAACATTATTGCTCATCTACCTACTTGCAGCCAAAAAAGATATCACAAGGAAATGTAGGACTACTAAAGTATCCAGTATCTCAAGAGTGGTGTGACATAGTACAGGACATATACCTGATGGAAAGACTGCCGGCTGGCGTAAATGATAGGTTACCAGCCTTCACTACAACATGGCAGCCATGGATTTGGTACATGGCCCAAGTTGACCCCGATTTTGTCCCTTAGGACATCCTGGAACTCCTCCTGTCTGGGAGGGGTGCTGTTCTCGCAAGCAGGGGGAAGGGTGGGAAGAGACGACAACAAAGGATAATTGCTGAAACAATGTTTTTAAGAATAAAGTAATGAAGTTAGAAGGGAAGATGAAGGCATCTAACATATAATGAAGCAGATGATTTAATTTTAAAACAGGAGTACAATGGATTTTGTATGCCAGAAGAGAAAAGATTTATTTCATGTCAAAACCACACAAAAACAAAAGGGTGTGGTTATAAAGCTATCTGATTGTAAGACAGAAATGTATGTACAACAACAAACGGTGTGTCACATGACAAGCTCAATAAATATTATATTAAAAAAGTCAATATTCTTTATCCATAGAAACACAAGTTGACAGCAGATAAGGACCGTAAGGCCCATCCAGTCTGCTCATTTTTTCTACCTTATGAATGCGCCATAGACCTTTACTCTGTCAATGGCCTGTCTATTCATACTCATCCGTATTGCTCCTTTATGCCTATCCCATGCCTGCTTGAAGCCCTGCACTGTATTTATATCCACCACTTCCTGAGGTAGGCCATTCCATGCATCCACCACCCTTTCTGTGAAAAAGGACTTCCTTACATTACCCCATAATCGGCCTCCCTCTAATCTCATGCTGTGTCCTCTTGTCCTGCTATTTTTCCTATACTGAAACATGTTAGACTTTTTCACCTTGTTAATGCCCTTAAGATGTCTGAATGTTTCAATCATATCACCTCTCTCCCTCCTTTGCTCTAGGGTATACATACTGAGTTCTGTTAATCTGTCCTCATATGTTTTCTGATGCAGTCCCTAGACCATTTTGGATGCCCTTCTCTGTACTGCCTCCATTTTGTTAATGTCCTTGTGCAGGTGCGGCCTCCAGTACTGCACGCAGTACTCCAGATGGGGCCTAACCAGTGTCTTTAAAGAGGGATTATTACCTCCCTCTTACGACTTGCGATACCCCTACTAATACATCCCAACATCCCTCTAGTCTTACCTACTGCTTTAGTGGCCTGCTTTGATGATTTTTAGGTCATCTGTGATGATGATGCCCAAGTCTCTTTCTTCCCTTGTGATTGTCAGAAACTCCCCTCCCAACCTATAGGTAGCTTTAGGGTTTCTCTTCCTTGTGTGCATGATCTTGCACTTCTTTGCGATAAACCCCAGTTGCCACTCTTCAGACCATTTTGCCAGTTTTTCCAGATCTCTTCTCATTCTCCCCACCCCATCTGGATCATCTACTCTGTTACAGATCTTGGTGTCATCTGCAAACAGGCAAATCTTACCCACCAGTCCATCTGCAATGTCACTGATGAAGATATTGAAGAGGACTGGCTCCAGGACTGATCCCTGAGGTACCCCCCACTTGTGACCTACATCTCTTATGACTGTATACCGTTTACCACCACTCTCTGTTTTCTGCCCACCAACCAGTTTGCCACCCAGTTGACCAACTTCTGACCCACCCTGAGCCTACTCAGCTTATTAATCAATCTTCTATGTGGAACAGTATCGAAAGCTTTGCTGAAGTCACGGTAGGAGACATCAACTGCACCCCCTTGGTCCAACACGCTTGTTACTCAGTCAAAGAAATCTATGAGATTCGATGACAGGACCTTCCTGTTGTAAACCCATGCTGTCTTGGATCCTGTGTTCTTATGGATTCCAGGTATTGCACTATCCTTTCCTTAAGGAGTGCCTCCATAATCTTGCCCACTACTGAGGTAAGACTGACTGGTCTGTAGTTCCCTGCCTCCTCCCTGCTGCCACTCTTGTGGAGCGGGATCACATGAGCTCTTCTCCTGCCTTCTGGGACCTCTCCTGTGCTCAGAGACTCACTAAACAGTTCTGCTAGTGGCTTTGCTAGTTCCATTCTTAGCTACTTTAGTACCCTGGGATGTATGCCATCAGGACCCACTGCCTTGTCCATCATGAGCTTAGCGATCTCTTGTAGGACTATTTCTTTTGTGAAGGGATTTGTGCACCCCCCCCATGTCCATGGTGCTGAGCTGTTGACCCTGCCCTATCTTCTCCTCAGTAAATACTGAGCAGAAGTATCTATTTAGGATAGATGCTTTTCCTTGGTCCTCCTCCACACACTTCCCCTTATCTCCTTTGACCTTAGCAATACTCCCTCTGGACTTTCTGCTTTCACTAATATATCTATAGAAAGTCTTGTCCCCTTCTTTTACTGTTTGTGCTAGTGTTTCCTCGGTTTGGGCCTTTGCCTGACTTACTGCCTTACCTGCTTCCCTTTGGGAAGTTTGGTATGCTTCCCTATCTTCCTCCTGCTGCATTCCCTTATATTTCCTGAAGGCCAACCTTTTGGCTCTGACCTTTTTTTCTGCTACTGTTTATGAGAACCAGCGTGGTTTCTTCCTTCTTTTGCTCTTGCCTTTCTCCCTAACACAATGGGATATTGCTTCAAGTATTGCATCCTTAATGCTTGCACACTTTGCCTGTAACCCCTGACCTGTATTTCTTCTTGCCAGGGCTAGCTTAACACTGTTGGCCATCTTATCAAAGTCAGCTCCTCTGAAGTCCCATATTTTTGCCTAGGAATGGGATGATTTAGTTCTAGTGGCCAAACTGAACCATACCATGTGATGGTCACTGGCCCCTAGGTGACCTTCTACCTGGAGATTTGTGATCCTTTCCCTGTTAGTCAGTACTAGATCTAGGATAGCCCTGTGTCTTGTGGGTTGTTGTACCAACTGTTTGAGGCCCTCCCCCTGCAGGGAATCCACTATGTGCCTAGTTCTGGCAGATATTCCAGTTGGTATTGACCAATCTGTATCTGGCATGTTGAAGTCTCCCATTAGCAGAGCCTCCCCTTTAGCTGTCATGTTTTGTATATCTTCTAACAGTAATGTGTCTATGTTCTCCCCTGGTCTGGAGGCCTGTACACAACCCCAGTTCGTATGTCTGTCCCAATTTCTGTTTTCAGGGTGACCCACAGTTCTTCTGGCTCCTTATGTGTATTCTGAATTTCTGTAGCTTTGATATTTTCCTTGACATAAAGAGCCCCCACCTTTTCACCTCGGTCCCTTCTGAACAGTACATAGCCGGATACTGTGGTCTCCCAAGTGTGGTTACTGGTGAACCATGTCTCACTAATGGCTACTATGTCCAGTTTAACCTCTGTCATTGTTGCCTCCAGGTCTGAGCTCTTGCTTCCCAGGCTACAGGCATTTGTGTACATGATTTTCCACTGGCCAGCTTTCAGTGAGTTAGTTGTGGAGTGAGGTCCGGCTTTTCCCCTGCGCGTCGTATGGGGAGCCTGACCTTTTCCTCACCTGGTGATGCAAATGAACTACAAACATGCTGAACTCCTGTTTGATCACTAGCTGAGAGAGGAGGGGTGATCTTCCCGTTCGATCTATCTGGTGCTTCACCCCTCTCCCTATTTGCTAGTTTAAATTTTCTGTAAAGACATCAAACTTCTGCCCCAACGCATGGAGTCCCTCCTTAGTCAGATGCAGTCCACCAAATTTAAAGAACTTTCACTCCCAAAACTGTTGCCAGTTACCTACAAATTTGTGTCCTTTTTCCTGGCACCAGCCCTTGAGCCACATGTTTAGCTCCCCTATCTCCCCTTCTCTGACCTTCCACCCATCTGCCCCGCCCCCCCCAGACTGGCAGGACCTCAAAGGAGATACTGAATGAAATGGATGACAGTTTGTCTCTGAGCCTGGTCTGGTGTTCCTTGGCCTCCACAACTGACTGTCTGGCGAGATCGTTAGTCCCTATGTGTACCAGGACGTCGATCTTTTCTCCTACTTCCTGCACAATTTTAGCAATGCAGTCAGTGTCTCTCCACGCTGATGTACCTGGGAGACATCTGACCTTTACCCCCGGCCGGAGGTAGGTATCAACTTCCTGAATCATGGAGTCTCCTGTGATCAGAAGTGTTTTGGTCCCTATTATGGGTAAGTTCTGTAGCACTAGCTCCTGTGCTGCAGTGTCCTCTGCCCCTTTGTTTGACTTTGGAGATAGAGGCAGATACCTGTTTGTAGTTTTTATATGGTTTGTGGAGGTGATTTGCTGGTGAGCATTGAGTGATGGGGCACCCAATTTGCACTTCCTAACCACCTGCCATCCTCCTGGACCAACTACCCTCTGCGGTTGAGGTGTTTCAGTTGGATGTTGGGGAAATGGCAGGCGGTTCTTGTAATACATTTCCTTCTGAATATGCGATTTGAGGTGCACAATCTCTGTCCATGCTGCCCGGAGCTAAGCCCTTAGATCTCCGATGGCCCAGCATCCTAAATCCTGTATAACTGCCCTTTAGAAAAGTGTACTGTAGTACCTGTAGTTAATAATATCCATTCCAGTTGAGTTGCCGAGTTTATAATCTGGTCCTAGTAATTAGAAGGAAAATGAAAGTAAAAGTTAAATATTTTGTTTTATATATTTTTTCATTTGCTTTTGTATAAAGTTTTATAACAAGTTAAATTAATTGTGCCCCTCTAAGTTAAGTCACTGTGTGGACACCCCTCCGATCCTCCCCTTCCTGCTTTGTTACAGGAAATGTCACAACTGTACTACTCTATAGAAGGAGTATAGCATGGGGTGGTTGGGGATGGTGGTGTGGTGGGCTCTTCCCTGCCAAAAGAGAATAACCATGGATGAAAGAAACAAGGAGGTTAGAGCAGAAACAATCAACCAACAACAAATGCAGATGTTATCCCTCAGTCTGTATCTCGTATGTGCTCCTGTAATTAGCCCTGAAAGCTTAACCTAATGATAGAAAAAAACTGTAAAACCTTTAAGCACAAAAAGTAACAAAACCTGTAAGCACCACCTGTAACAATTTAACAGAAAACATACCCTGCTAAAAACACTTTGCTACAGAGAAAAATAAAGCAGTGATCTGTAAGTACACAAAGTAAAACCTGTAAGCACAGCCTGCAGAACAGTTTAACAGAAGATATACCTTGCAAAAAACAATTTGAATCAGAGAAAAATAAAGCAGTAATCTGAAAGCACAACACAGTATCAACCTGCAAGCACACCCTGTAACTATTTTGCAGAAAATATACCCTGCAAAAAAAAACAATTTCAATCAGAGAAAAAATAAAGCAGTTAACTGTAACACCTGTAGGCACAACACAGTAACAAAAATCTGTAGGCAAAATGTTTAACAATTCCACAGAAAATATACCCTGCAAAGAAACAATCTGAATCAGAGAAAATAAAGCAGTAATCTGTAAGTATAAAACAGTAACAAACCTGTAGACACACCCTGTAACAATGCAGCAGAAAGTATACCCTGCAAAAGCAATTTGAATCAGAGAACAATAAAGCAGTAATATGTAAGCAAAAAACAGTAACAAAACCTGTAAGCACAAAAAGAAAATAGTAACACATAGTAAATCTGCCTAGCCAAAAGAAGCCTCAATATTTCTCCTTGCTCTGATAATGTTGTTCCTTTCTCTGTCCTTACAAGTAAACCTAGAAGAGAGCTAAGGTGAAGCTAGGTGCCTTTGCCATCAAACCTAGTCTTCTAAGGAGTCAGTAGTAGGGTGTAGGTTAGAGATCAGTTTTTCGGCAAACGCTGACGCTGCTTCGGAGACATGGGACTTTGCAGTGTGTCTAACGAGGAGTGTAGCAGAAAAATTGAGCCTCGCCTAGATGCCGTTCTGGAGAAGCTGCTTCTTTATCAGTTGCAGCTCTTTTTTCCTCGACTGTGTCTATGCGGTAAGATCTATGAAGAAAGAAAGGTGGTTACCTTCCGACAGTATCTTCCCTCGGGAGCGAGCTGTCTGGAGAAGTGCAATCCGTGCCTCCAACACAGACAGTGTAGCAACTGCTGTAGGCGGCTGGCATTGGGAGGCACCTCGTGGCTTAGGCCGCTGAAGAATGGTGAAAACTTTAATGATCTGGATTCCGGCATCGGAAGGTAACAGCTGCAAGTCCTGAAAGATCAATTTGCTTACTGCAGACTGTAAATCTGCGGATCCGGCGTATTTAGAGGGGGAAACCCACGATTCAGACATTAGCCTGTCTCAGTAGATTTTCCAGAGTTTCAATTTTTGATTAATGAGGTGCATGTCTCTGATGAAGGCCCCATTGCATTCTTGTTACTGCTCCATCCCCGCCTTAATATCTTTGATGACCGCTGCATTTTCCTGGATAGTGCAGTTATTCTCCAGAAGTTTTGCCTCAACAGCAGCCAGACATTTATTCGTCTCATCCCCAGTAACCTGGATCTTTGCAAGCTTCGCCAGGATCTGCGTCGTGGGAAGCTCGGGTGCCAACAGCTCTTTAGAAGTAGCAAGCCCTGAGCTAGAGGTCATACTTTGAGCCGACAAGTAGATGTCCGTTTGGGGTCCTTTTTTGGACTCATATTGTTGAAGGAGGCTTCCGATTGTAGATAGAATAAAAAAGTTTATTGTTCCGGTAATGTAGTATGGTAGTGTGCATTAGTTTTAAAAAGGAACCAGACGAGCTCCATTATAAAGTTGCCATGTTGGAGCTCCACAGCGCCCCTTCCCCCAGCAGATGTAGTTTACCCTGAACAACATTCACACAGGTCTAATATGCTAGATCTCTCTCTAGATAATGGGTCTAAGATTGGTGTAGTTGAGACCCTGAAGTACCTTGGGGTCACCCTAGACCAAGACTGCACCTTCACGGCTCACATCACTCAGCTCAACAAGACCCTGAACCATAAACTTGGCATCCTATTTCGCCTCACACCCTTTCTCACGCAAACCTCCAGACTCAGGATTGCACATAGTATCCTCCTATCCACCCTAGTATATGGCTCATCTGTACTGCCCTTGGCCAAAAATACTGAGCTACAGAAATTAAGAACCATGTACAACAGGATAAGCAGGTTTGCAGCTGAGGCCCCCTCGAGAGAACACCACTGTCGAGTCCTCCAAACCCTTGCCTGGCTCATCCTGGATGACAAGCTAAAATACTTGTCTCTTTGACTAACTTACAAGCTTAGGCAGCTAGCACCCCCCACCCCCCCAGAGTCTCGCAAACCTCTTGGTGTCCAAACTGAGTGGCAACCTCAAGGTCCTCTAGTAGGCAGCTCTAACAATACCCGGACCGATTAGCCAAGGAGGCAGTATAGCACAGTGGACTAAGGCTCTGAGCTGCAAATCTGGTGACATCCAGCAGACCAGACCTGGGGTTTGAATCCCACAGTTTCCACTTGCATACTGTGTGACCCTGAGCAGTCACTTAACCTCCTTGTGCTCCCAGGTCACTCCTGTAAAAAGCTTTCAGCAGTGTGCTATACCTGGTAAAACAACTAAATAAAAAAAAATTGTCCAATTTCATACCCCGAGCCTCCCAACCACCCTGCAGGAATGTACCTCATTAGGTGGCTTCAAAAAAGGCCTAAAGACATATTTGCTAGCGCTCAACCAGTGCAACTGATACCGTTTGACATCCCTGCAACTGCACTTTATGTGCATACTAACCCTGGCCAGCTATGACTGTGTTCTAAAGATGTACCCCATTGCCATGTAAAATGATGTATATAATGTTATATAAGGAAAAATGTCTATTTGTCTCATTGTCAATTCTTGCATCTAACATTTGATTGTAAATACTGTCTCTGGTACTCTGCAAATCACACCCTATGTAATTCCACAATGCGTTGTATTCTGTGAATTCTGTTTATCTGTAACTAATCCCAGGTCGCCCCTGAAAAGGGGACCTGTATTGGACTCAGTGGGCCTACCCGGTTACCAAACTTAAATAAACAAATAAATCTATTTGTGGCCTCCCTGTCACAAAATTCACACAATACATAGCCATAACCTTCCAGCAATGGCTGGAGACTAGAAGGCATTTTTTAACTCTCACCCATCTTCTCTATTTCAGAGCAATTTCTCACAATACAGCCTACTCTCCCTTTGGGATGGACATAGCCATGAAGCGATGGAGTAAATTAGGGCTTCGGTTTACTTTTCAAATTCTAGATTATCATGGGGTTCTCCCCTTTTCAACTCTGCAAGTCACATTTCAGCTCACTCAAACAGACCACTACAGACACCTACAACTTAGGTCATATCTCCAAGACAGAATGGGGGGTTGTCCTACTTTATCAGACAAGCTTCCCAACTTGCTAACATATTAGTCTTGCACTTTCAGGGTGACACTTGGACCTGCCTCACTGGTCATCTGTACAGAGCGTGACAACAGACATCTCAGGAATTAGCTAATTCTATACTCCAGAGATGGAACATGGAGCTGGACAGCAGCCATACAATTGCCACTTGGTATAAGTATGCTACTCCCCCATTAGACTGACCTCAGCTACTTACTGGACGGAGTTCTCCTGGAGGTGCAGGTGTCATTTCTTCCGTTCTCCAGATATAGAGACAAAATATGCGGGACAGGTTTCAGGGACCTGCTGGAAGGGATGTGGTCAAGTGCTAGCTAATCAAACCCATGTATTTTGGGATTGTCCCAAGCTTATCCCCTTCTGGCAGGCTGTCACCCACAAATTGAAAGTGATTTTCAACTGTCCTGGGGCAGTGACTCCTTCCCTAATTCTGTTAACTATTTTGCCCAAAGGCAGCTTCCTCCAGGGTCAAACCCTGAGGCTTTTCTTAATACTGATCCTAGTGGCAAAAAAAAAAAATCGATCACCCAGCTGTAGCACCCCCTCCCCTGGTCTCCTACATCTGAGGGATGGCAAAAACCTGTCTCGGAGATCTACTCCTTGGAGTACTTGTCTTATACAGTAGCTAACAAGGTCACCCTATTTGCCATCAGATGGTGCAGATGGGTTATGCAACCACTACAGCACTGTCCAAACTTTGTATCATGAGGTCAGTCTTCCCCCCCCGGACTTCTATCTCTCTTTCTCTCTATCCTTTTCCCTTGTGGTAGGACATATTCTTTCTTCACTCCTAGAAACTGGACACCACTCTAAAGCTAATGCTGTGGTGGTTAGACATCTTAACCTCCACCTCATATAATTAAAGAGAACAATTAAGTGTTGTTATCATCTGAGGTTCAATTATCGTCTACTGGTATATATTTAAATCTGGGTACTGTATTTGGCCCCTACGTTTCACTCTCTAGAGAATTACTAAAATATATGACACTGACAGGATATCCTTCAAAAAAGCCAAGGGCACGGACTTGACATGTGTACGGAAGTAAAAATGTATATATAAATCTAATACTGCTGCTAACATATGTACCCACTGAACAACTTGGAAGTTCTGCAACTATTTCTTTTCTGTACTTTCAATGTAACGGCAAAATGTTACAATAAAAACAAATTTAAAAAAGGACGTAAGTACAGGGCAGAAAAAGGCAGGAAGCAAAAACAGCGTGTGTGAACAACAATTCCTTTGTCTACAACCATGACCATGGGAACCAGAGGATGTTTACAGTGCTGCTATCCTCAGGGAAAACTCAGAAAATCAGCGAGCCACAAGGTAGTTCATTGTTTCATATGTTTTCTGTAATTATTTCTCACATTCTTTATTAAGAACATTGGTATGAAAACCAGATTTTTTGTCCCATAGATTTATCTGCTCCTGCTTGTTTTACAGTTGATGCTGGATCCTCCACTAGTTTATAATAAAAGCATACAAGGTTGTGAAAGCTGTGAACCTGGAGACCCAGGTTTGAATTCCACAAATGCCACTTACTCGCAGTGCGACCCAGAACAAGTCACTTAACCTCCTTGTGCTAACCACTCTCTGACTTCTCTTTTATCTACAGTATGTGTTGTTCGAATATCTCTGTGAAAGTAAAAATAGAAACAACATTCTCTCTCTCCCTCCCCTCTCCCAAAACTGTAAAGCATTTAGGGATACTGTTTTTTATGAATGTTTTTATGAATGTCACAATTAGAAACAAATGTCCCTTTCCTTTCCTAAAACTTCTGCCACCCAGATGCAAGGATTCTGCCACCATCCCTGGGCTCACCAGCCCCCTGAGTTGGTCCCAGCAGTAATGCATGGACAGTAATGCAGTGGTGCAATTATCCTTTGCAATAACACATGGCTGAGGTTTGCCATACAGGTGTACTCAACCATGGAGTTTCCTATTCCTGAAGTGTGACCTCACTACATGACACTGTGCGACAAGGTAGAATAGCATCCTGTCCCATTTGTTATGGAGAAAGTGTTTAAATGCAAGGATCTGTTCTTTTTCTGTCTCTTCTCTGTCTGGTTGCGCAACCCAATTTTGCTGTGAGACTTCGGACTTGATCAACGCGAACAATCTCGCAATTCTTTGCCTCTCATTCTCTCTCTCTCTCAGCCTTCCCTTGCATATCTCTAGATCTGCTAATATAAAAATATGTTCAAATCATTGTAAGGAAATATAACTCATAATGGGATAACTTTTGTTTAGAAAATATGGTGTTACAGTTGAAATGTAGATATATTTATAATTTGAGATGATTGTAAACTCTAGAGGTTACTTGAATGCAAATGTTGAGCCTTTTGCAAAAAGGGGGCCTCAAGAAGCACAGTGTTCTAGCAGCTCCTGAAACGTACAAGGACAGGATGCTTGCTAAGGATGGGGTTGAAAAGAGTTATATAAAACAGCTAAGCTTGAGCTGCAATGGCTCAAAGATTACAATATTTTTTTCCCCTCTGTACACAGTTATTCAGAATAAGTTTATTTTTTTTTCTATATTATTGCTAATATGAATAAACATTTTGTGAAGTCTACAACTGCTCCTGGTTTTCCCTATGCTTCCTGACTTGTGCATCGACGACACACTGCAGATCGTCCATACTGAAGTCAAGGATTGCCTTGCATATCTATTGTGTGTATAAAACTTGTCAAAGGTGTAATGTAACAGAGTGTTTCGGAACCCCTGTGTGTGTCATGAAGTGGTTTTTGACAGTGCAACCAGGCTGTCAGCACAGCCGGTAACAAGGGCCATTTCTGAATTATGCGAAGTGTGTGATATTATGCTGTATGCTTGTGACAGGGTTGGGTAATGCCCTGTCCCATTTATTATATAGACAGAAACAGAGTGAGATTTTAATTGAGAGTCTCAGATTTTTTTTTGTTTATACTGATTTTGTGAAGAGCTACCATGTACAATTTCAGTTTTTCTATATTATTATTATTCAGAAAAACAAAAAAATACTTCCAAATTGTATAACTCCTCCTGGTCTGCCTATGCTTCCTTACTTATGCCTCTACAACAATGCTGTGTCAAGTTGTGTTATGTGGCCAGTGGGATCAAAGTGCCAGATGAATAAAGTGCACTTAAAGGGTTAAGCTAGCCATGCTTATGTTTAGAAGCTACCTGGGAAACCGAGTACAGAGGACAAACATCCATAGTGCCCCCTCCGACCCAGTTAAGGTTATCTGTGGAGTGCCCCAAGTAACAATCCTTGGTTCTCTCCTATTCTCACTATTTATTAACTCTGTAGCAGCAGCCTGCCCCCACACTGATATGGTCCTCTACACTGATGACGCTGTCATCTTCCGGGAGGGCAAGGATATTAGCGGTATAAACAAAATACTGCAATCAGACCTCTCCTCCATGTAGAACTGATTTAATCAACACAAACTGGTCCTCAACACAAAAAAAACAAAGGCAATGCTATTTTGGGGACCTCGTAAACCACATACTGCACCCTAACCTTGACAGACTCCTCGGGTGAGCATACAGAACTAATCACCGAATTCCATTATCTAGGTATCATCCTTGATAACTCCCTTTCCTTTGCGCTTCATGTTGCATACGTCATGAATAAAACTCCAACTGCTGGGAGTGCTACACAGAATTAAAAAATACCTCACAGCCGACTCTCGGAAAATTCTTTCTGAGGGTCTGCTACTGCCCCTAATTGAGTATGACTTGTTAATTTACTCATCTGCTAGGGAATCAGTTTTGATCATGGGAAAAGGTACTATTCAACATGATCTGTAGATTTCAAACCAGCCTTCCACCTCAAACTCATCACCGTCACCTTCTCGTCTCTGCTTTATGCCTCTCACTTGACCTTCGAATAAAACTCCTTGCTCTCACCTTCCTTCAGAAAGTGGCATTAGGCCTAGCCCCCCAAAGCATCCAAGAAATCTTCAACAAACTAGTAATGAACAGGATCATTAGATCTTCTGAGGGCCGGTCATTTGTTACCCCAAGAATAAATAGCAAACTAGGTCAGAGATCTCTTACTTATGGGGCCACGTGTTGGTACAATAAGATGTGTATTTCTCTAACTGCAATGACATTCATCGCCCGTTTTAAAAAAGCATGTGCACAGTACCTTGTCTCTCAGTCTATCTGTAAATGTCATGGACACTCACAGTAATGAGTTATATTGCACTTATGTACCTGACATATACTGTATGAATACTGTCTCCCAAATAGTTTCTATTCATTGTGTCATCTGTACCCAACCGCTTGTCATTTCACTGGGCACTTATGTGAAAGGATCTTTGCCCATTAAGGCTTCCCAGTATAATAAATAAAAATGAAATGAAATGCTGCTAATGTTTTTCAAAAGGTCTGCAAACGTGCATCTGCCCAAGGGTGATGTGTACAATGCCATGTATTGTCTTATGTATATTCACAAGAACACAAGAAAATAGCCTGCAGAAGGAGACCTCTCAGTCTATCATGTCTGCTCGCGATAACAGTGATTGAGTTCAGCCCTAAGTTTACACCTATGATCCCAACCCCGACACTTGTTCTTTCCCTGGCACTGCCACATGACATGCCTTTGTGCTTATCCCATGCCCTTTTGAAGGCACCCACTGACTTTGTCTCCACCACCTCCATTGGCAGCTCGTTCCATGCTGTCACCACTCTCTCAGTAAAGTGCTTCCTCACATCCCTCTTGAACCTTTTCCCCACCAGTTTTAGGTTGTGCCCTCTAGTGGTGGTGGTGTTGGTCCTTTTGTTGACTAGGCCCTCATTTTCTGACGTGTTTATTCCTTTCAAGTATTTGAATGTCTCTATCATATCCCCCTCTGCCTCCTCTCTTCCAGTGTGTACATCCCCAGGTTCATCAACCTCTCCTCCTATGATCTATCATTCTAGTTGCTCTCCTCTGAACTCTCTCCAGCAATTGCTCGTCCTTCTTCAGGTGTGGATGCCAATATCTTACTCTGTATTCTAAATGTGGTCTTACCAAAGACCTGTATAGTATTCTGAAATGTTAATGAGGTATATCCTGTTTATGCAATGTGTGTTCTGTTTACATTGAACAGTAAGTTTAGGTGCAAGCAGTGCATCCATACTGCCTTCTGATTGGGAGAGTTCCCAGGCAAGGTTTCTGCCTGCTAGGGGCCCAAAAACAGGGGCTGTGGCCCACCAGAATTACTGTAGTCAGTCACGTTTTTCTTCTATATGCCTAGTCCCAGAGTAAGCCTCTGTTTTAGCACCTATGCGTGCACTTCTCTGGTTGAGATCAACTGAAGGGGCTGGTGAGCCCAGGAATGGTGGCAGAATCCTTAGATCTGGGTGGCAATGATCTCCTGAGGTGCAGTTCTTCAGAGACTTGGCCCCAGCTGGGGTCCAAGACTGGGAGGGGGGGGCTGTTTGGGACACACCCTTAAGGAGGGTCTCCTGATGACATCTGCCCCATCTGTTCTATGTTCCTGTAGAGGTGGAGGAGTAACACAGAAACATAGACATAGAAACATAGAATTTGACGGCAGATAAGGACCGCTTGGCCCACCTAGTCTGCCCATTTTCCTACCTAGCAGATAAGCTGCAGATCCTAGTTAACCAGCAGCTTACTTCCTCCTACCTCCCACTAGGACTGCCTTATGTCTGTCCCATGCATTCTTGAATTTCCCCATTGTTCCTGACTCCACAACCTCCTCAGGGAGGCTGTTCCATGCATCCACAACCCTCTCTGTGAAAAAATACTTCCTCACATTAGTGGTATAAACAAAATACTGCAATCAGACCTCTCCTCAATGGAGAGCTGGGAGTAGCGGACAATTGAATTTTATTTTTTGGTAACCAGATAAGGCACACTAGGGCACAGGTGCCTGTTTTCAGAGGCAAACCAGGAGCACTGGGGTGGTTAAGTGACTTGCTCAGAGTCACACAGGATGAAAGGTGGAGGTTGTGGGAATCAAACCCAGGTCTGTCTGCTGGATGTGTCAAGCTCATTCACAGTTTGTTACTCTAACCTTTAAGTTATACTGCCAGCCCCTGCCAATTCCTGTCCTGGTGAGGGACCTGGCCTAGAGCAAGGGGCCAACCTGTGTGTAGGGGAATACCAGAGCAGCTGGCGCCAAGGTTTGGAATCCCAGGGCAAGGAATCTACTTGCATCAGTTGGCAAGCCACTGTTATCTATGACTGTTTGGTACTGACTTCCTTTAGAGGCACGTTAGGGGGTTCGTGACAGACCGCTGAAGTAGCCATACAACTCCCCCAAGTTCTATGTGACTGTGTGTTTGGGACAGTATAGCCATCCTTGGTCCCATAGTGCCACACAGCACTGTGACTCCAGAGCCAGGCATAGCTTGATCTGCTAGTCCACACATCGCTAAGAGTGCAGGATGGTAAAGTAACTGCATATCCCTGCATGTCAACAGAGGTGAATGGGGGAAATGTGTCACTTGAATAAATTAAAGGGCTGGAGAGAACAGAGTATGAATTGTAAATATGTTTACAATTACTTAAGCTATTTGTCAGACTTGAACCCATGGCTGGCTGGACTAGGGACATGTACAGTAACAATGATTTTAGTTGAATTATTATGGCTGCTGAATACTGAATGTATGACTAGTATTTCCCGAATATTCGGCTGAACATTCGGTATTCAGACTTACAAAAACAAATAAAGAAGCAGCCCGCTCCCTCCTCTCCCAGCCCATGCAAGCAGCTAAACCCCATCCCTCCACCCTTTCTGAAACAAGCATAGTTCCCGCCCCCCCAGCACCCACAAGTTTTTTTTTTGTTGTTTTACAGATGAGCCCCCATAAATATTAATAATACCCGGTGGTCGGGTGACTGGCTCCAACCTGCCTACCTCCACGCCCCATCAGTAAATCAGCTGGTTTTACTATAACATGCGCACAAGTGCTTTCATTCATGAGAAGGCAGCCAATCGTGGAGGGAGGGAGGGAGGGTAGTGCTGGCTGCCGTCTTCTCACCTTAAATATGAATAACTGGGTGGGTGCAGGTGTCGGGTGCTGGGGTGGTGTATATTCTTTTTCTTAAAGGCATAGTGTGCATTACAAGTTTACTGACCTAACGTGGAGGCGGGCAGGTTGAGTCGGCCACCTGACACCTGCAAATATTATTAATATTTATGGGGGCTCATCTGTAACAAAAAAAACTTGTGGCTGCTGAGGGGAGTGGGTACTACGCTCGTTTCACAGATGGTGGAGGACTGGGGTTTCAGCTGCTTGCTGGGGTGGGAGAGTAGGGAAGGGACTTTTCCTCGTGTTTTTTTTTTTTTCACTGTGTTTCCCAAATATCGGACGAATAGTGCACTATTCGTTACCTAGGATCCGAATACCGAATAGTGTATTATTCGTGGTTTTCAGGAAATGATATTCGGACCATGCACACTCCTACTCTGAAGCACGGATTTGAACTGTGCCCATAACTGGGAGCCACACAGTCAGTTTACTACTATTTCAAACCTGTATGCACCTGCTTTTGTAAACAAATGTTGGATGTTTGCAAGGAATTTAAAGTTTAAGTGTATGCCCTGTGCCTGTGTGATTCCTAAGGGCACAGAGTTTAATCATGCAATGTGGCTTGCCAATTAAGTCTTTCTCTTCTGCGTCAGTTGTCGCCAGCAAAGCAATTCTGTGGATGTCTCGAGAAGTGCACTGCTTCCTGTTCTTGTACGTAGCTGTCAGGGACTGCTTATTTCATCTGTGGCACCATGGACTAGAACCAGGGAAGCGTGGGCTGTTCCTTTTGTTTTGGCCTACTACTGCAAACAGAGAGTTAAGCTGTGTGTACAGTGCCCATGCAAATAAGCTGTGCTGCGCAAAAGTCAAAGTGAAGGCCTACAGCTTGCAGCTAAACTTACTGGTGTGAGGTCTTTGCTGGGGACAGAGACTGTACAGTGTGTTGTAAGTTAAATCTAGTTTTTAACTTTAATTATTTATTTAGCTTTTGTTAACCAGGTAAGTACACTAGATAAACACATGCCTATTTTCAGGTACGACCCGGGAGAGTACAGGAAATCAAAGAACATACAGAGTACAAATTGAAGCAAGTAGGGCAGATACATTGATGTCAGAAGCATAACATACATAGTAAGATATCTCAGGTTACAACAGTAGACACAGTCAATGTAATAAAGTACAGAGTCACTGACACAACGTTACCAGCAATATATATATATATATATATACAGATATATACAGAATTTACACATTTTTCACAGGGCAACACTTAGGCAGGCAGGCAGACCACAGCAGGACCTGAGCAAGGTACATGGGATGATATGCTCGAAATGCCGTGCAGGCGACCAGGCTAATCAGGGAGGTTTAAGACAGTCACATACTGATGAGAGCTTCAAGTGGTTCCACAGGGAGGTGCGTAGGTACGCCTGGGAAGGGGAGGTCCAGACATGGACAGGAAAGGAGTTCCATAATCTAGGGGCACATGACGCAAAGTCCCTGTCCCCCATTTTGGTACGTGTAGCAGGAATCTTAAGGATAGCGGAGTCCAGTGACCTTAGGGAGTAGGTAGTGGAGGCAACAGGCACAAAGAGCTCCACCAGTCCAGTGGGGGTGCCAGTACCCACAAACTTACCAGTGAAACTGCCCATAACAAAATTCATATAGTTGGGTGGGGAGAGCCAGTTGAGCTTACTGTACAGAACACTGTGATGAGTGAGACGAGGGATTGCAAGAGCAAAACGGTAGATGTTATTGTAGGCTATGGACCACCTAGAGAGGTGGACCTTGGAAGTATGGGCAAACAAAAGGAGCCCATAACAGAGAGATGGTAGAAACACCCCTCTAGCCAGTGCTAGGCAAGCAGCTGGAGTAAGGTTATTCTTTGCCCTGTAAGCCAGACCCAATTTCCAGTTAACAGCTCGACACACATTTTGAATGTGGTGACCAAGATCGAGCTGAGGGTCAAGTGTCACCCCAAGGTATTTGACAGCATCGGTGACAAGAATGAGAGCACCATCAATACTTGTGGGACGATATCCAGGATTGGATACTCCTGAACCCCTCACTCAGTTGGTGGTTAATGACCCCAATATCCCTGGAATGAGTGAGAATAACTAGGTCATCAGCATACAGGATAGCCCTGCAGGAGGCAGTCGAGGAGGGAAGGTCATTGATGAATATGGAAAAGAGCAGGGGCCCAAGGAATGACCCCTTGGGAACCCCTGAGGACACAGGGGTGGCGTCTGAAAGCACCTTACTATATCTGGTAAGTTGCTGCCTTCTCTGAAGGTAGTTGGAGAATCAACTGAGTGCCGGAGGGGACAAGCCCAAAGACCTAAGTTGAGAGCATAGTAAGGCATGGTTAACAAGGTCAAAGGCTTTAGAGAGATCAATAAAGATGGCCCCAGAGAGTCTGCCCTGGTCCATAGCAGCTCTTATTCCAGAAGTGACAGAGACCAGGGCAGAGGTGGTACTGTGCCCTTTTCGAAAGCCATGCTGCGAGGGAGACAGAAGTTCATGAGCCTGGATATAATCCATGAGTTGTCTCGACACAACTTTCTCAAGAAGCTTACTGCTAGCAGACAAGATGGCAATCAGATGATATTTGCCCTAGGGTTGCCCTGTTTGAGCACAGGGACAACCCGCGCCACCTTCCACAGGTCTGGGATAACCCCAGAGGCTAAGGATAGGTTGACAATATGGGCCACAGGGGATGCAATGTAGGCAGCGGCAAGGTGGAGAAGCTTTGGTTCCATACCATCAAGGCCAGCACTAGAAAAAGGTGAGAGACCAGACAGCAATCTCTGCATCTCTTTTACCGTCACAGCCTTGAAATAGAATGGAGGATGGGGGGAAGGTGCCACGTGAGGCAGAGGGACTTGGATAGGACTAACATGACCAGTGGAGGAGAATAGTGAGGTGAAGGCGGACAGGTCAGAAAAATATGAGTTAAATGCATTGGCAATGGTTAGCGGATTATTAGATCTAGCACCATCAGTGAGCATGTCAGGAGCCTCACAGGAGTAGGAGCCACTCACTATGTTTTTAATATTCCTCCAGAAGTTCCTAGGGTCCTTAGCTGAAGTCTGCAAGGCAACTTTACAAAAGTCACTTTTGGCAGCCCTGATAGCCTTTTTGCATTCATTCCTGAGCCTCCTGTAATGCTGGAATATGGTCTGGTCCATCAAGACCTTGAAACTGGCCCAACATTTGTCTCCAGCCCTCATGAGAGCAAGGAGGCTCCTATGCAACCATTTTGTGACAGCCCCCCTTACCCTCCATCTGACAAGAGGGGCATGCTTATCCTGTACCACCCCGAAGGTACTAAGGAAATGACATACTGCCGAGGAAGCATTCTGGGCATCAATCACTGCAGACCAGTCAATGAACATGAAATCCTCCTGAAAAGTCCCCAGGTCAAACCTGGAGAAGTCCCTGACCTGGATGATTTCAGGAGGGATCTTTGGGGCAGAGATCTTCCATATGCTGTACACAGGGGCATGGTCAGAGATGGAGTCAGGGAGGATACCTGAGGAGCTAATCCTCTCAGCCTATTGGTCAGGCCCCAGTCCAGGAAAGAGCTGTTACCACCTGTGGACGATCACCTGGTGGGCTCCTAAATGAGTTGGGACATTGAGAAGCCTGCTAGCAGAGTCTCATACTGCTTGATATTGCCTCCAAGCCAGTTTAAGTTAAGATCCCCTAGGATTATTACCTCATTATTCCCCATCCTGGGACCAGCAGATTCAAGAAGGGAGGATAAACCCAATACACCACCCATGGTGGGATTATAGATACATACAATGTGCAGCTTTTTTGCATTCCCAAGTAGCAGCACAGTATGCAGCAGCTCACAGGAAGACTGCTCTGGCTGAGGGCAGGCCGGCACCGACAGCTTAAGGTGGCTCCTGTAGTAGACCACAATACCACCACCCCTCTTTTTCCCTGGACGATCATGCCTGAGGAAGTGAAAGCCGGGAAGCGCACAGGCAGAGTCTGGGATCGAGGGTTTAAGCCAAGATTCGGTTATTCCTAGGATGTCAGGCTTGTAATGGGTGACCCAGGCAAGGAGTTCAGCCAAGTTGGACAGAAGGCAGGGGACATTAAGATGAGCTATTTTCAGCCCATTCCCTGACTGCCAGCCCACAGGAGAGGAGAGGAGAGGGATTGGCATGGAGGACCTGGGTTCAACTCCACGTCCCCTGCCAGGACTAGTGTCACCAAGAGAAGCCAGAGGAAATGCCTCAAAGGGAGAGTGCCAACCCTAGTGGACGGCCTGCGACTAATACGCCTAACCACTTTGACAGGATACAGGAAGCTCCGCAGGTTAAGGCAGCAGATGGGCCAGGGAGGCTGTCTGTCTCTGGCTATTAGGTTAGAGAAAGTAAAGTCCTTTTCATCAAGTAGTCCTGGTGAGAACCCGAGATGACCCATGGGGGAAGCACAGTCCAGAATGATAAGAGGGAGAACATTACCATGAGCAGCCATATGGCGAGGGCGTTAGAGATGGGAACAGACTCAGCCCTCCTCCTGCAATGCTTAGGGGCCCCCATAGTACTGTATGCCCACCCACACCCAAGTCAGACCTATATTCTACAATGGCCCAGCAGAATAGCAGGAGATAAGGCTGACCAGACCCCCCCAGGCTACCCAGAGGGCACAGAGGAGCAGGCAAATAGGACAACAGACCATCAGCCGTCACACTCACCAGGAACAGAGTACCGTAGGGTTGCCTATTTCCACAATTGTTGCCCAACACAGCAATTTTCAAGCAAGCAGCCCCTAGTAAGGCAGCAAGACAAGGGCAGACAATAAGATAAACACAATTCCCAATGACTAGTGACCACAACTAATACAAACTTTCTAGTCCACAGCTGACAGCCAAAGAAAGTTCTGCTGTAAAGATCTGTACCCCCAGAAGATTAGACCACACAGTAGGGATGAAAAAAAACAGCAGAGTGATATATGCAGTCGCCTAGGGATGTAAGGACAGAATTAATCTTCCCCAAGTTCAATCCCCTCAAGGGACAGACAGTAGGACCAGCCAAGCACCCACTCTAACTATAGGACAACACACAGGTGGGAGTGGCTTAGGCCCATTTAAGGGAAGGAGGGAATGGGGCGGGGGGCCGGAAATTGTAAACCCCATAGGATAGCATCCACTCCTTTCTGCCAGCAGATACGATCACCTGATTGAACACAGGCAGCTGCAGGAACCGCAATTACATATATCAACCCTCGTTGAGCCTTTTCTTTACCCCTCAAAGTACAAACAAACAAATCTCCTGCTATGCAGCAGGGGTACCAGACCTTATTCAGCACTTCCAGTTCCAACAGACGATGAGAGCTTCGGCAGGCAAGGGAGGACAGCCCAATTCCAGTTACTGAGTCGGCACCTCAACCCTCAGACTACTATGGTACTTCGCGAGCAGCGGCAACGAGGGGGGGGGTGCCCACGAGGCAAAGGCCGCCCTCACCACCCCACACACATGGACACAGAGCAAACAAGTCCACTGCTGGGTGCTCCTCTCGCCTTTTTACTGGCAGAGTGACGTCACAGCAGGCAAGCACCAATAGGTGCAATGGCAGTGAGTATGAATGCGAAAATGGCGCCAAGTCAATTTTGGATTTTAAACCCCACAGGATAGTATCCACTCCTTTCTGCCAGCAGATACAATCACCCGATTGAACCCAGGCAGTTGCAGGAAATACAGGTTACTCACCTGTAATGGGAGTTATAGGAATGGTATATGTTGTTCATCCACACTGTCTGGCAGGTTCCTTGCCGCTTTAAATGCCGGAAGGTCTTCAAGCTGGCTCCTCCCACCCACTCGGGTGGTAAAACTCTCAGCATCGCCCCATGACGCCAGATCTAGCCCGCTGGAAGCCAGGTTGTGTGTCGAAGCCAGGGAGTTCGGGTGGGTCGTGTGGATGAACAACATATACCATTCCTAGAACTCCTGTTACAGGTGAGTAACCTGTATTTCTAGGGACATGGATATGTTGTTCATCCACACTGTCTGGCAGACTCCTAGCAGTTCTCCGGGAGAAGGGAGGCAAGGTGCACACCCCCTACTTGGGAAATAAAGACTGGAGAACCGAGGCCCCAAAACCAGCATCTCGGCGTGACTCAAGGTCAATGTGGTAGTGGGTGATGAAGGTGTGTGCTGACTTCCAGGTAGCAGCCCTGCAGATTTCCTGGATAGGGACGTCCCTGGAAGCAGCCACTGATGCAGCGGTTTGGCGGGTAGAATGAGCTCTTATCCCTCTGGGAGGCTCCATGCCCGCCAACCTATAGCAGAGATCTATGCAGGAGGTGACCCACCTGCCTATCGTCCGCTTGGCTGCAGGTCTGCCAGGTGCGGCTTCAGCGTAGGTGACAAACAGCTGGCGAACCTCTCCCGGAACTTCAGCCATCCGCTCCTTATAATAAGCGAGCGCTCTTCTAGGGTCCAAAGTATGGAGCCTATATTCAGCCCCCGAGGTGTGATTGGGGTAGAACACCAGCAGAGTCAACACCTGGTTAAGGTGAAACTCCGACACCACCTTCAGAAGGAATTTTGGGTAGGGGCGCAGGACAACCTTGTCCCTGTGGAAGACCAGATAAGGAGACTCGATGGAAAGCACCTGGAGCTGTCCCATCCTTCTGGCTGACATGATAGCCACCAAGAAGGCGGTCTTCCACGACAGGTGAGAGATGTCACACCTGTGCATCGGTTCAAATGGCTTGTCCATGAGCTTGGCCAGTACCAGCAGTAGATCCCATGGAGGTGGAGATTCTCGCACCGGAGGGGATATGTGATCAAGGCCTTTGAAAAAGTGCCCGACCACCTTCTCCTGCGCCACTGACTGCTTCCCGGCCCGCGCCCGGTAGGCAGAGATGGCTGCCAGGTGCACCTTAAGGGTCGTCGACCGAAGCCCTAGCTGCAAAAGGGACCACAGGTAGTCCAGAATGCTTGACAAGGAACAGGAGGAAGAGTCCAAGCCCTTGCCCTGACACCAAATGGAGAACCTCTTCCATTTGAAGGCGTAGCATTTTCTGGTCAACTCCTTACGGGACGCCTCAATGATGTTGAGCACCTCGTCAGAAAGACCCAAGGTCTGGAACTCTAGCCGCTCAGGAATCAGGCCACCAGGTGCAGGGATTGAAGGTCCAGATGGAATACCTTCCCCTGATTGACTGAGATCAGGTCCGGGAGGGCTGGAAGCCGCCTCGGAAGCCTGGAGCTGAGACTGAGGAGATCTGGATACCAGAACTGGCGGGGCCAGTCTGGGGCTACCAGAATCACCTGCGCCTTGTCCCTCCTCGCCTTGAGAAGCACCTTGTGGATCAAGGAAAATGGGGGAAAGGCGTAGAAGAGGCCCGGGGTCCATGGCCTCGAGAAGGCATCCCCCTGCAGCGAGCCCTGCTGAGGGGGGCGGGCATGAAACAGTCTCAGCTTCGCATTCTCCCTGGAGGCAAACAGGTCTGACTGAGGCGTGCCCCAGTGGGAGAACAGATCTTGTACTACCTCCAGCAGGAGAGACCACTCGTGGGACGCAGCCCCTATCCGGCTTAGGGCATTGGCCAGGGTGATGGAGGCTCCTGCCACATGAATGGCGAGGAGATCAGACCACAGGCTGCGCACGAGAGACCAAATGCGGAGAGCTTCCCTGCACAGAGGCATGCAGCGCGTCCTGCCCTGGTGGTTTAGGTAGTACATGGTAGTGGTATTGTCCGTCTGGACCTGAACCACTTGACCCATAGAAATGGAGCGAAGGTGGTGAGGGCTAGACAAACCACTCGAAGCTCCAGCAGGTTGATGTTGCATCGGGACTCCTGAGGGGACCAGAGGCCGTGCGCTCTGTGCTCCCCCAGATGGGCATCCCAACCCATCAGAGAGGCATCGGTCGATAGAGAGCCCGTCAGCTCGGGGCGGACAAATGGGATGTCCTCCTGCAGATGTGCTGGAACGGTCCACCACTGGACAGCGTTCCACATCCCCTGGGTCACTGTCACTGGCTGATCCAGCAGATCGAAATGCTGTGACCATTGGCTGGCCAGCCTCCATTGAAGGGGACGCATGTACCAGTGGGCCCAACGGACCATGCTGGTGCAGGCCGCCATGAGGCCCAGGAGGCGCAGGAAGTCCCGGGCAGGGTGCGATTGCCCAACCTGAAATCACTGGGTAAAGGAGGAAAGAACCTCGGCCCTGTCCACCAGGAGCCGTGCTCTGGCTCGTAGAGAGTCGAGCTCTGCCCCAATGAATTGTACCACCTGCTTTGGCACGAGTTCCAACTTGGCCTCGTTGATGAGGAGGCCAACTTGAGAGCAAACCTGGAAGGCCAGATCTCTGGACCGCTCCACCTCCGCTCTGGAGGGGGCTGCAATCAGCCAGTCATCCAGGTAGGGGTACATCCGGACCCTTTGGCACCACAGGAATGCTGTCACCACTGCCATGCATTTGGTGAAGACCCTGGGAGCTAGGGAAAGGCCGAAGAGCATGGCCTGGAACTCGTAGGGGGATCCCTCCGCCCTGAAGTGGAGGAATCTCTGGTGGGACAGACGGATTGGGATGTGAAAGAACGCGTCCTGAAGGTCTAGAGAACAGAACCACACGCCTCGTTCCAAGGATGGGATTATCTGAGCCAGAGTGACCATCCTGAAGTTCTGAGACCTTAGGAACCTTTTCAGGTCATGCAAGTCAAGAATGGGGTGCCAGCCCCCTGTCCGTTTTGGGACCAGGAAGTACCTGGACACAAACCCTGGGTCTGGAGGAGGATCCACCACCTTCCTGATCACCTCTTTTTCGAGGAGCAGGGTGATGTCGGCTCAGTGAGCCGACAAAGAGGCTGCAGACCCCATAGCCCCCCTGAGGGGCGACAGCTCAGAAGGGCGGGGCCTGCTCGAACTCCAGGGGCAGGCCCTTTCCTCACCTCCAACAATCAGCAGTCCATGAGTGATAACGGACCAAGCGGAAGGAAGTGGCGAGACCATCCCCATGGGGAAACCCAGGGGAGTGGCGAGGTTGGGGGCGACACCCCTCAACCCCTCTCTGGGCAGGCTTAGAGGAGGGACCGGCCGAGGGACCTCCTGGGCCTTTACCTCCCTGCTTCCTGTTGGAGGAAGCCGCGGGCTTGGGTTTGGGATGCCAAGCGCGAGCCTGCTGGCCCTGGTGGGCCAGATGTGCCGCAGGCGCAGAAGGATGAAAGGACTTGTGCTACTGCTGTTGGCAGCCTTTGTCCTTCTGGGCAGAGGTGACCAAGTCCAGAGTGGCATTGGACTTTTCGATCCACTGGAGGTGACCTTCCACTCCAGGGCCGAAGAGGTCTGTCCCCAGGAAGGGACATCCGCCAGTTTGTGCTGGGTATCCGCCGTGAAGGTGGACATCCTCAGCCATGTTCTGCGGCGCATGGCCACCGCGGCCGCAACTGATCTGGCACAGGAGTCTCCAATGTCCAGAGCCATTTGGAGCTGCTGTTTAGCCACCGCCCTACTCTGGTCCCATACCTGCCGGACCGTGGTCTGCAGGTCAGCCGGGAGATGAGGGATCACCTCATCAAGGGAGCCCATGAGGGCATGGGAGAAGTGTGCCATCAGCACGGCCGAGCTGGCCTAGCAGAGGCCAAGGGAGGACGCAGTGTACACCTTGTGCCCGGCATAGTCCAGCTTTTTGGACTCCTTGTCGGGGGGCTTGTCCACATCCCTAGCGTTCCCGGAACCCCGGACCGACGGAAAACGCTGTCGATGACCAACCCCTCAGCAGAGGGGTGTTCCAAAAAACCGGGCAAAGAGCCGGTAGGGACCACATATTTCCTGGCCTTCCTGGCCAAAGGTGCAGGACAGGAAGCAGGCCACTGCCAGAGCTCCAAGGCTGGGTCAACAATGGCTTCAGCCACCGGAAAGGCCTCCGTGGGTGAATCCCCTCGGTCCAGTATCTCCGTCAGAGGATACTTGGCCCACTTGGATACAGGCTAGTGCTGCATCCCAGTGGACTCCGAGATGAGCCGAAGCAAACACATGAAGGACAATGGGCTTTCGTCCATCGACTGTCCCCCGGAGGACTCCAGGTCATTGGGCCTGGAGAACAGGGAGGAGTTGTCGTCGGACTCCGAGGAGTCCGCGAACAGCTGCCTGGGGCCTGAGCCACCCTCCAGCTGCCTAGGATGGTCAGGAGTGAGAGTGACCAACAACCTGTGGGGCAGGCCCTGACCTGACCGAGAGTCCTTGGTCGGTGCCCCCGATTTCGGTTGTGGAGGCGGAGGTTCCACCACAATCAGTGGGGCAGCTGGTTTCGGCCGAACAACCGGCCCAGGCTTGGGCACCTTAGCTACAGCGAGAGGTTGTTTCAGCCACTCGAGTGACAGCCACTTACTGGCCGGGGAAGGCGACGGCGTCGGCTTGTTCCTGGACAGAAGTAACTGCTGCCACATCAGGTCCTCGTAGCGTTGACGCAACTTGCGTTGAAGCCTCTCCTCTTCTGAAGAGGAAGACGAGGACGAGTGGCAGTGCCGCTTACTTCGGTGCCGAGACGGAGACTGCCGGAGTCGGTGGGATCGGCTGGACCGAGACGATGTCCGAGACCGAGATCCTCGGCGTTTCCAAGGACGGGTCTGGGAAGGGACAGGGGAAACCCGCTCTTCCCTCGGCTCAGAAGCCTTAACCAGGGACTGCGGCACCGGAGGCACAGGCAAGTCCTCGATCTCCACTGGGGGAACTGGTGAAGAAGGGTTGTCGGCTTCACCAGTCGACAGCCCATCTGGCGGGTCAAGAAAAATCTCGACCGCATCGACGGGTGTCTCAGCCGGCTGACCTGACGGGGACGCCATGAAGCCAGCGGCCTTAGCCGCAACCTCAACCGAAGCCGACTGTCGACTGTCCGGGGAAGGGGACCTCTCCCGCTCCCACGAACGCCGACGATGGGACTTACCTTTTGAGTCGTCCTTTCGGGACCGAGAGGAATGTCCCGATGGCCCCTCTCCCTTCGTGGAAAGGGACTGGCAAAGCTCCTTGAAAGAAGCTGAATATGAGGTACCCAGAGAAAGCGGGACAAATGCCGTGACCGAGGAAGAGGATGATGTGGCCTGTGCCCCTCCTCCTTGAGTGCGATCATCTGCTCGAGTTGCTCAGCCAAACCAGCCTTGTGATAATGTTAACAGGCCTCCGCCGACTTCACCTGCGGGTAGGACTTCTCGGGGCACCCAAGCTGTAGCCAGGCAGCGCGGTCTTCCAGGACGTCGGCCGAAAGCGAATGGCATAACTCGCAGGCCTGCAGGTCATGTTCTAGGCTGAAGCAGTAGACACATGTGGAGTGCAGGTCTGTCCGGGACATTTTCTGCCAACAAGGACACCACCAAAATCCAGGAGTCTATTTGTCCATCGCAGCCGCAAGGGAGAAAGTTGACCGAAGTCTTGAAAATTTTAAAATAAGTTTCGGACGAACCGAAGAATTAGGATCCAGTCTACGCGCAGAACGTTAAGGAGGGAACCTGAGCTTCCAAGCGGTAGGGAAGATCTGGCATCATGGGGTGGAGCCGAGAGTTTTACCACCCGGGTGGGTGGGAGGAGCCAGCTTGAAGACCTTCCGGCAAGATTTAAAGCGGCAAGGAACCTGCCAGACAGTGTGGATGAACAACATATCCATGTCCCTAGAACCACAATTACATATATCGTCCCTCGTTGAGCCTTTTCTTTACCCCTCCAAGTCCAAACGAACAAATCTCCTGCTATGCAGCAGGGGTACCAGACCTTATTCAGCACTTCCAGTTCCAACAGACGGTGAGAGCTTTGGCAGGCAGGGGAGGACAGCCTGACTCCAGTTACCGAGTCGGCACCTCAACCCTCAGACGACTACAGTACTTTGTGAGCAGCGACAACGGGAGGGGGGGACCCACCAGGCAAAGGCCGCCCTCACCACCCCACACACATGGACACAGAGCAAACAAGTCAGTTTTTATTCACTTTTGAAAAATGAACAAAGCCATTATCTATCAGGGAAATATGATCTTAATCATGCAATTGATTAGTCCCTCATATTATTGCCAGTTGCTTAAACTTAAGTCCATTCATTATTGGTACTTCCAGTTGAATACCTTCATAAAGTCCATAAGACCTGCAAAACAAAGTTAACGAGTCCATCAGTGATATCCAAGAAGGTCAGCAGTGCAAGACCTGTAGTGGATAATTAATAAACAAGAACGCAGTACCAGGGAAAAAGAGACATGGCTCCAAGAGCCATGTGGTCCAACTAACCACCACACAAAACTATAGGCATGCTTTGCTTCTATTCCGCACACAGAGACCATACATAATACTACACAGACTGCTACTGCAGTTCAATTTACAGTAATCTACTGCTGGAACTACTAAAACACTTGTGGGGTTTGCAGTGATGAAGTTTTTTTTTTTTACCACAGCAGTGTGTATTTATTTTAGCAGCAGACAGGACCTCCAAGGGATGATGTAAACTCCATGCTGTGATGTGCCAAAATGCCCACCCAGCATTCACAAGACCTCATGGTCAGGACCATATTTAGATATAAGCAAATCTCAGTGTCTCTTTTAACATTGCAAAACTCTATCAGGACCGGTTAAAGAAAAAACATTACAAGATACCTTCACTTATTAAATAAACATTTTTAAGAGTTCAAAGCAGGTTCAATCACCATCCTCTGATCCATCTTCTGCCTCCAGTTAATGCTGTTCTCTCTGGAATTCAGCAATGATCTATCAACTTTTTCTCTTAGTATCTACAGAGTTGTTTTTCTCCCAGTATGTTATGCAAACTCTTGGTGGGGCTAACAATGAGAGTATTAGCCTCAGGCCCCACAGCTGATATCTTAATGCACTAAAGAGTTTCTGACAGGACCTTGTTGCATACAACCAATCTGGTAACAAAGGAACATCTCACCCCTTCACTTGTAACAGATGCTGAACCCTTGCCCATGTAAGGATGAAGTCCCATACCTCTGGTCCACAGGAAGTTAAGAGAACAACTTGAGAAGCGTCTCTGTCCTCCTAGGCCCTTCAGTAGCTAACTCTGTAGCCCCATTCGATACTCTCTGGGTCAGGCTAAAGTAAGTCAGCAGATCTTCTCTTCCAACACCTTCCATGGGGCCCACCACACGAATGTTCCTAGCCTGACTTGCATTTTACAGCGTTTCAAGCTGTGCCCTCTAGTGGCTGTTTTCCCAATGTCATCTTCACAAAGGCAGCTTGTGTCCTTTGTGAACGTTCATCTGCCTCTGTAGCTGTCATTACAGCCCAATCAATCGTTACGTCCTGAGCACTCAGTCTGTCAAGGACCTTTTCAATCTTATGGTCCCGTTCCTTCACGATGTGCAGCATCAAGTCCCATGGTGGGGGTCTTCCGCTCTGCTCAGGCCTGTGGCGCTTGGTTTCTCAAAAGCTTATGTCAGAGCTAGTCTGCATCAATGGGAGATTTTATTGCCTGCAGTGCATGTCAAAGATTTATAAGCTCAGATCAGATGTTTGCCCATCCCGTTGTTCTGCCGGGGCTACGTACAGTCCTCTGTGACTGCAGTTAGCCCCAGGAGGATGATGAGACTAGCAAACAAAGATCAGAGATTATAAAAACTCTAACATGTGCTATGGGCTATTGAATCTCCTGATGCTGTAGGCCAGCTATGACATCAGCTGTAAGGGAATCTGGGATTTCTGGTTACAGCAAGGGTCAGCTTGGGAATCAGCAGAATAAGCCTGATACAATCTATGATACTGCAGTAAACGGTAAGTCAAAAAATTATTTTACACAGAAACTGAAAACTGAGACCAGAACCACAATTGGGAGTGGTATTCTTAGTGCTGACCGCTCCCCTTTAATAACAATACTACTTTTCCTTTCCCCATTAATAATAGTACTTTCCAATTTTGTATCACCATAGACTACCTGGTAACTGATGATGTAGTAAGTGATTACTTAAGTTGATTTACAACTTAGAGAATTTACTGCTTTTCAATAGAAGCAAAACCCTGTCAAGATAGACATTTTGTTTACCATTCTTTAAATACATTATATTAAATTACACATTGCATGTTTCCTTGTAAATAGTTATCTGTCGCACTATTAAAAACTCACAAATCACTGCTGTCAGTCTAACTTAAAGTACTTTACCAACAATATAATATAAATCACTGACATCTCTGATTAATCATTCTAATGAACACATGACCAGCTACCGCTGACACTAGACAACACTTTTTCTTATTTTTGTCCTCATGGACTTGGGAGTCTGGGTTACTTTCTTCAGATTACTGCACTGTACTGTAGTCCAATCCACACTAAACCAAGAGTCTGTCCTTTTTAAATACACTAGTCTTCTCCTGTTTTCCAGAACCTCAGAATTCCAAACACAATATTAAAACACAAAGTGCATATCATGTTTGCGAATGGTGTTCATGGTCCTGGTAAGGAATCAGAGACAATTTAGGTCTCACTTTCTGATGAATGTAGAAACCATCTCTAGAAAACAACAGAGCCTGCAGTTGCTGTAATCTGTAATGATCCCAATCATTACAAATCGTGTGAAAGAATGCATGCAAAAGAAATCCAAATCCATGGTTTTCCCATCTAGTTAGGCCACAAAAGCATGTTACAGGAAACTAGTGAGCTTTCAAAGATCCTTCTCAATGTATTTTTCTAGTCTCTACAATACATGTAACAATCACAGCAACTGCTGATGCAAGATTTAGTTAGACATCAGAGGGCTTCCTTAAAAAGATCCACCAAGATAAATGGATCAGCCACTGACTGCACCCAACAGTTACGAGCCTTACCGCCACTGAAGTGCAGCAGTGTGCAAATATCCAAATTTGATGCAGAATTTAAGAAATTATTTGCTCCATAAAATTAATAAAACTGGGTACCACGGACTTCTTGGTTATGAGTGCCGCCCCTGCTCCGGCCCCGCACTCACTTAAGTGATGACGAGATGCCAGTGAGAGAGCGGGGGCGCACTCCATTATAAGCAATGGGCAGTGGCTTTTGCATAAAGTTTTATCTTATCATAGGCACTTGGTAATAAGCGTGGGCGCGATTGAGCTAAGAGGCCCTTCTTGAGTGGGCCGATTACTCATGCCAAGTGCCCTGAGAATAAAACTTTCGCAAACTGCCTCCATTGCACTCATAATGAAGCGCGCCCATTCTCACTTGCATCTTGTCATCACGTAAGTGGCGTGGGGCAGAGGAGGGGCGGCACTCATAACTCAGAAGTCCATGGAACTCATTTTTTAATTTTACGTAGTAAATAATTTTTAAATTCTGCATGAAATGGAGATTTGCATACTGCTGAACTTCTGTAAGCGGTAAATATAAATGTTGGGTGCAGAGCCTTTTCTTTGTGAATCTCTTTAAAGATAATTAGAAATATAAACTAAAGGTTGTTTTATTTTTTTTATTGGTAGCTAGCATGTACAAGCAAGGGACACAGTTTTAAAGGATATTTAAACCCTTTTTCTTTTTTCTTGCAGGTCGCTATCTTAAAATCGGATATCGTAGCAAGTTCAATAATCGGGAGACAATTTAGAATATACTGGTTTTTACCTTCACTGATGGCATTTTCGTGGTTTTGTCAAAGATCAAAATCTCACTTTCTGATTTTCAGACATACTGTCCCGAGATCTAGCCATAAAATGGCATCAACGTGGGACGTGATGATGTCATACAAGCAAAACAGATAATACTGAGCCATAGAAGCCTTATCTGCTGGCCCATTTATGATCCTATGTTAAACCCATAAAGCACACCGACGTGCAAATCAGCACTCAACACATTCATCACACTCCATGTCCAGTTCTGGAGACCACATCTCCAGAGGGACACAGACAGAGTGGAGGCTGTCCAGAGGAGGGCAACTAAAACAGTCTGCATCAAAAATCACTACGAGGAGCAACTAAAGGACCTGCATATGTACACCCTGGAAGAGAGAGGGAGCGTGGGGATATGACAGAGACCTTTAAATACCTCACGGGAGTAAGCAGGGTCCAGGACGGAAATATTTTTTCAGAAAAAAGATGCTCACTAATAAGGAAACATGCAATAAAGCTGGAGGGGAGTAGATTCAGAAGAGATGAGAGGAAGTACTTCTTCACAGAAAGAGTGGTGAAGCCTGGAACAGTCTTCCAGCGGAGGTGATAGAGGCAAAAACAGTGGTGGGGTTCAAGAATGCATGGGACAGACATAAGGGAATCTTAGAGGAAAGAAAGGTGTGGAGGGGAGAAAGAGCCAGAGATCAAGTAGGATCTGAGGTAACACTGCAGGTAGGAAAATGGTCAGACTGGGTGGGCCAAGGGGTCCTTAGCTGCCGTCAAATTCTATGTTTTGATTCTTTTTATTATTTAAAAACATGAATGCACCCCAGCATTATGTTGGCCCTCAGGACAACAGCCATACATGGCTTGTGCTGTTTCAGTCCCTTGTCTAGTATGACACTCTGGTCCTTTTCTTCTTTGAGTATAGCAAGAGGATCATCACACAGTGCGTAGGGGTCCTACCTCTGTTTTTCCACCCCAAGTGTAGCACTCTGCATTCGACTACACTGAATCTGTGACTCCAGGAGTCAGACCAATCTCTCAGCATGTACATGTCCTTCTGAAGTGTGCCCCCGTCCTCAAAGGTGCTGGGTGCCCCCACCCTGGCTACCTTAATGTCCTCAGCAACTGCCCTGCAGCTCCATGATGACCGATATGTCTGGCCCGATGTTACACCTGCTAGGGATGAGGAACACAAACTGTGAATAACAAAAAAAGTTGAACTGCAGAGGCCCCAGCATCCATTCCAAGGGGACACACTTTGTACACCTTTCCACTCCGAGAAGTGCCACATCCACCACCACCCTCTCCGTCCTGCCCACAAGTTAGTTGGCAATCCACTTTATGAATGCTACATGCATATCGCACCAATGTACTTTGCCCAGAAGCCTGTCATACATCAGTATGTCAAAGGCATGCTGAAATTCAGATAGACCATATCTACATGCCTGCCTGAGTCCACCTCCTCTTCAATCCCTCAAAGAAGCTGATCAGGTTGGTTTAGCATAATTGTCCCCTCGTACAGCTGTGCAGAGGGGGCAAGAACCTTGGCCAAAGCTTAAAGGGACACTGTCAGCCCTTACTTATGTTTTCTGCAGGGCTTCCAAAAGGTGGCTACACTACCTACAGCAGTCCTTCTTGCCATGCAATAGCCATGGCAACCATCATTTGCCTACATAAAAGTTATTTTTAACTGTTATTATTTCAAAGCGGAACCCTCTCGGTCTGCTCCTATTTACAAAGCGGGATTCCAAACTGTGTTCACATTCTAAATGGTGCTGAAGCGCCAGAAGGCTTGTGCAGGCACTATGATACCCAAGTCCAGCTAAACATCATTTTAATACCATAAAGAATGCTGAACTCTGGAAACTGCTTTTAGTTTTGAAATGAGGGCTCAAATATTGGGAAATCACAGTCTGAAAGTTAAACCATGATACTGGGCATGAGCCTATCCATATGCAACTGCATACGCACACACATATGCACAAGCCCAGTATCATAGCTCAACTTTCAGACTGTGATTTCCCAAAATTTGAGCCCTCGTTTCAAAACTAAAAGCAGTTTCACAAGTTCAGCATTCTTTATACTATTAAGAATTATGTTTACATGAACACAAGTGGCTTACTGCCTGCATGAGCCTCCTGGCACTTCAGGACCATTTAGAATGTGAACATGCTTTGGAATCTCACGCTGTAAATAGGAGTGAACTGAGAGTGTTCTGCTTTGAAGTAGTAACAGTTAAAAATAACTATTTTATGTAGGCAAATAATTGTTGCCATGAATACTGCATGGCAAGGAGGACTGCTGTAGGCAGTGCAGCCACCTTTTGGATGCCCTGCAGAAAACATAAGTAAGGGCTGGCAGTGTCTCTTTAAGTGCTCCATTTATTCTGTCCTCAATAGTGGCTTACAGCACCTTGCCCAGCACTAATGTCTGGCTGACCAGCCTGTAGTTACCTGGCTCCAACCGTACTCCTTCTTGAAGATAGGGACCACAGTGGCACTTTCCAGTCCTCTGGCACCACGCCTGTCTCGGCATACTCCTGAAAGATCACTGCAACTGGCCTGCCAATTGTTCCCTTAGCTCCACTATAATCCCATGTTATTTACCAAACTGTCTTTTGGGATTTAGCAGACTTGAGCTTTGCCAGGTAGTCAGCCACAACTGTAGGTGTGATGTCCGCAGGCTGCATTATGGTTACTCATGATGCCATGGGCCCTACCTGTGTGACATTCCCTGACCTGGGGACTCTCTGAAGAACAGCAAAGTATTTATTAAGCATGTCTGCTATCACCCCAGCTCACGTACAGGATCCTCACCCATTTACCCTGTTTTCAGAGGCCCAATCCCCTCCTTCACCTTTCTCCTTCCATTTGTCAACCACTGTGACTTCTTGGTGTCTTTAATTCTTATCTTACAGTCCCTCAGTGCTGCTCTATATTTGTCCCTGGCCTGGAAGCAACCTGTTGTATTCCAGCGGTCACAGACTTATGTTTCTTTTCAGGATAGTTGCCTTAGGACACCACAGAGCCTGGTAGGACACTTTTTGGCCCTTTTCCTCTTATTTCTTACAGGGATGCAGAACTCTGTGATAGCTTCAATCATTCTCTTCCATGAATACTACACATGCTCCACATCACTGACTCATGCAAATGCTCCAGATTTTAAGAATACCAGGTCCGTTGTCTGGGTAAAGATCAACATTCTGAAGTTCTGGGCCCCAGTGACTAAGGCTTTTCATATCCTCTTTTACCGGGGAGCAGGTCACCTGGCTGTGGTCAGCCTCTCACGTGTTCCTTTATATTCACACTGGAGATAATACAATCACCGGTGCTAAGAACAATGTCAAGGATGGCCTCAAACCTAGTCCACTACTGGGCATGCCATCCAGGCAGCAGACTTTGAAGCTGGACAAGAACTACGTCTCAGCCCTGCTGTTAGTCCTGTCCAGATGCCCATTTATACCCAGGTGTAGCAAACAAAAAGTCAGAAATCGTGTGTGTGTGTTTCTCGAGAAAACCATTTTTTTCCCAGCTGACATCCCACAGATAAAGGGGGGCTAAAAATTCACTGCCAGCATATTTGCACACTAGTTAGAAAGCAAAGAACATCTGACCTTGTGTATTTTATGACCGCAAATTGTACGCTATTTGCTCTAACATGTGTTCTGTTTTACTTATTTATTTGGCTTTTGGTAATCAGGTAAGTACACTAGACAACTGAATACCTACTTTCAAGTACAACAGGAAAGTACAAGGCGGGTAGAAACAATAGTCAATAAAATATTTGAGCAATTCAGGTTGTAAAATCTACATGAACATCAAAAGCGTATAGTAATGAGCACTACATACTGACAGCAAGTAATAAAAAATATTATTAAGATACTAAGTGTCAAACAGTACATTAATTTAGTCATAGGGACATAGAGGTGGTGAGAACTCTCTATTATGACACCAAATAACAAACAATATATTAATTTAGCTGCTGGAAGTAACAGTAGTGTAGACAAACTGGCTAGATGAGCCTTCAAGGGTGCTTTGTAGGCAGACAGTGTTGGGGAGTTGTGAATGGTGGAATAGAGTTCCACAGCTTTGGGGCCAACAAGGAGAAGGCCTGGCCGCCCATTTTAGTTGTTTCTTTTGGAACAATCAAGGAGGTGGTATCTGTTGATTAAAAGTGAGTAGGTGGGTCGAGCTCCGTATATTAATGAGACAGACAGGAGAGCCTTGGGAGGCGAACCTGAGAAGTTAAAAAATAAAGCATCCTAGGGCATAGCAGCATGATGCAGGAGGGGAGAGTCAACCTACAGTGAAGTACAGTATACAATGGGATCTGCTACAAAATACTGACAATCACTCGCCCGACTTACAATAACAGCCTGACACCATTTGACATACTGATGTATGACAGGCTTCTGACACTATTTGCCTGACAATCACTTGCCCGACAACAGAAATTTGCCCGCCACGGAGGTGATTTTTCATTTCGGGGGGCTATGCCCCCTCACACCCCCCATACTTAAATATAATCACCTCCGCTGCAGGCAAATTTGTACTATCGGGCAAGTGATTGTCAATCTTTTCACAGGACTCCCATATAATGGTATGTCAGGCAGGGGGAGGCAAGGGCAAAGGACAGATGTCATTGTAAGTAACATCCCATTTGTGAAGTGAGGTTTTGGGGCACTTGTGAGGATGAGTGAGCTGTACTGGAGAGAGGGAAGGAGTGTGCCTTGGGATATGGTCCTGCGTGCATCAGAAGACGTGGCACAGGTGATAGGCCATGACTAATTTTGTCAGACATGAGCTGAAGACATCACAGGGGGTAAAAATCAGCTGCACACATGACATCTAGTGTGGTCCAGGCACTGGAAATGATACGTCTGCTGATTCCTCTCAGCATGCCATGCAGGTGGCACAAACTTGCATAAAGCTCAGTGAGACTGGGCTCCTCTTCCTGGGGCCTGCCATGGGGGTATTTTCTCCGCAAGGAGTGCATCTCACCACTGAGACTAGCAAGGGTTCCGTGAGGCCTGACTGGCAGAACTTTCAGGGCTGCTGACTGAAGCAATGGGTGTCATGGTCAGCAGATTGAAGGGGTTAAAACAGTAAATTTAAAAAACTCATCTATTATTTGATGTAATCCAGACTGTTTCTTTTTCCACTGAATCCAAGTACTATACTTAAAAGAAAATGTTTAACCCATTTTGCCCTGAGGGAAGTAAATACAATTTCAAGGACATTTTGGAGGAACAACATGGATAACTATGCCAGAGGTGAAAAAAAGAGAATATGTTCTACTGCCATACATCTTACACAAATGGGAGTCACATGACAACGGTTTCGATGATTAAATTACATTTTAATGCAAAACATAAATTCATGCTGTCTTGTATATGCTTCACCGATGTAATGAAAAACTGGAATGCTATGTGCTTAGTTCCTAAGCAGCAATTCTATATTACCATCCCAAACCTCTTACAGGGAAATGTCTGTCCCTACCAGATAAGATTAATGATCCTGGCTGTTGAAGAGTCTCCCATCTGTGGCCTGTAAGTTAAAAGTTAAACTTTTATGACAAACTTCTATTATAAAAATTAAACAGTTCTCTTGTCAATTTTCTGCCAAGTTTTGTTTTACTAGTTGCAAACCAGATTCTACCTCCAAAAGACATTATATTCAGGTGAGTTTCTGTCAATCAATCAGAATGCTTATTTACAGGGCACTGTGCAGTGACAATGCCCTGTAAATAAGCAAAACACCAAAAACTTCATTCTGAATATGAAACGAGTTCAAAAGGGTACTTGGAATACAGCAATTAGTAGAAGCGGCACTTAATACAAATGCGCTCCAAGTATGCAAATCAGTTTCTGACCTAACTTTCACGTCAAGGACATTCTGTTAGAAACTGAACTATAAAGAGAAATGGCTTCAGCTTTGTGGTTTATCGTGCTATTAGAAAATGACAAGTTGTTACATATAAACCGCCCCCCCCCCACCAAAAAAAAAATTTACATCTCACATCTCAATATGATAGCAGTATTGTGAGGTGTTGGAGGGTCAGTCCGCAGGAATAATGGCACTGGGCACTGTAGATACAGACCTTGTCAAAGTGCACAGTTGCCATAATATTCTTGGACAGCCGAACTGTCTACTGTTGCTGTGAGCAACTAAACATAGCCAAATTCCAACTTAAACAGCATGTGTGATTAAAATAAGGAGCCTCTCCTGTTTAAGATATTGTTGCATCTTCTAAGAATCAGTCTCCTCCAAAGAGCCACATTACCTGGTCCTAGGGCCAGAGGCCCCAGGACTCCCTCAGGAATCAAATATTTTGGAGCTGATGGCACAAGGCACAGCACACAACACCACATGTGTACACTGTACAAATAGGCACCCCAGACCCAACAGCCCAAGCACCCCCCCCCCCACATATTCATGTTTTCGTGCTACCGTTTTTCTGTTCTCTGTCAATTTGTAATCAAAACAAACTCAGCTTGTAGGTACGTTATTAAATAGGGTCTTTGGATTCTCATATGGCATGTCTGCTGGAGGAGGGCGGGTGTGATTCCCCTTCCTAAAAGTGGGACCAAGACAGAGGCAGGAAACTACAGACCTGTCAGTCTGACCTCTGTGGTAGGGAAAGTGATGGAGTCACTTCTGAAGGAAAGAATAGTCGAGTACCTAGAGGCCAGTGGAGCACAGGACCCAAGGCAGCATGGATTCACAGCGGGAAGGTCATGTCAGACGAATCTAATAGATTTCTTTGACTGGGTGACCAAAGTAGTAGACCAGGAGGTTGTGGACATGGCCTGCTTAGACTTTGCTGAAGGCATTTGACACAGTCACACAAAAATTAATGGTCAAATTAACCAGCCTGGGAGTGGGTCTCAGGGTAGTAGCCTGGGTAAAACATTGGCTGGACAACAGGACACAGAAGGTAATTGTAAATGGAGTCCACTCTGAAGAAAGAGAGGTTACTAGTGGGGACCATGAGGGTTCAGTATTGGGTCCAGTCCTTTTAATGTCTTCATCAGTGACATTGCAGAGGGACTGGAAGGAAAAGTATGCCTTTTGCAGATGACACAAGATCTGCAACAGGGTTGATACACACAAGAGCGTGGAAAAGATGAAAAGGGACTTGGCAAGGTTGGAGGAATGGTCAGAAGTATGGCAGCTAGGATTCAATGCAAAGAAGTGCAAAATAATGCACCTGGGAAACAAGAACCAGGAAGAATACACAATGGGTGGGGAGGTAGTAACAACAACAAAAAGAAAGGACCTGGGGGGTAATCATATCAGATGACCTTAAGGTTGCAAGCAATGTGAGAAGGCAGTAGGGAGGGCTGGGGTATACTGGGATGCATAGGAGAGGCATCAGCAGCAGAAACAGGAAGTTGTTATCCCTCTGTACAGGCAGTTAGTGAGACCCCATCTGGAGTACTGTGTCCAGTTCTGGAGACCCCATCTCCGCAAGGACATAGACAGGATAGAGGTAGTCCAGAGGAGGGCAACTAAAATGGTGCAGGGTCTGCAGGAGAAGCCGTATGAGGAGAGACTAAGAGAGCTTAATATGTATACCCTTGAGGAAAGAAGGGAGAGGGGGGACATGATAGAAACTTTTAAGAACCTCAGTGGAATCAACAAAGTCCAAGAGGGTAGCATCTTTCAGAAAAAGAGACTTGCAAGAACAAGGGGACACAATTTAAAGATAGAGGGAGGCGGTTCAGGGGCAATGTGAGGAAGTATTATTTCACAGAGAGGGTAGTGGATGCATGGAACAGCCTTCCTGAGGAGGTTGTGGGGTCTAAAACTGTGGGAGAATTCAAGAATGCATGGGACAGACATAAGGCAATTCTTGTGGGGGGTAGGAAGAAATAGGCTGTTGGCTAACTAGGATCTACGGCCTATCCTGTAGGTAGGGAAATGGGCTGACTAGATGGGCCAAGCGGTCCTCATCTGCCGTCTAAGTCTATGTTTCTATGCTATACTTGGAGACCAAACACAATGCTGTAAAACTGCCACTGCAGCCAGGCCATGACCAACCACACAGGTTTTGAAAACAAATGGCCCACCTGTCTGTGTTTGTGAACTGAAAGGAAACCTGGCTTTTTATTGTGAGACCTTGTCTATCAACATGATTGCAAACACAGATGTTTAATCAGGTAGGAGTCAGACTGAGCTTAAAAGGCCTGGGTCCAAGAAAACACAGTGAGATGGGGTTAGTCTGTTGATATACATAACGGGTGTTGTGAGAGACAGTGGGGAGAACACTGATGGCTTCAGAAAACTCTGAAAGGCAATGAATTTGTTTAATGTCCTGAAAGGTATAATTTGTTATGCTTCACCTAGCATGACGAAAACCAAGTTCTGTGTTTCTGTATAATCTTTTTTTTTTTTTTTTTCACATTTTTACCTGTAAGCACTTTTGTTTTAATTCTTGCCAATGCTTATATGAAGTCGCCTTTTACCATAACAAGCTAACTTGGTGGTGCACTGTAGAGACGGTACTGTTGTGAATCTTGCAAGCAGCCATTATTCTCTGAAGGGACTCCGAATTCTTCCTGAGACAGGAGATGATTTGATTAAAAGTGTGATAAGCCAAACCCACACACCACATGGGTGTCAAGCAGTCTGCCTTAGCTTGATACAAGGAGGCTGGTGAGTGGGCTCAAAGGGTCCAGGTGTCCAGGGCATGCCACTTTGGCTTCACAGAGTTGAGCATGGGTGCAGGTCACTGTAACGGGCGAACCTAAGTGGAGGTCTGTGACAGCGAGGGGCAAGAGGGGTGCTGGCTTCACATCTGGTATAAGTTTTGAGATCTGTTGAAACAAGCAGTTACCAGTCAGCATTTGGTAATTACTTAAAAGGTGCTTGTGTAAGGCAGGCAGACACCTAGAGGAAACACTCAGAGATAGCACATAACCAGTCCTAAAACAAAGCAGTAAAGTGCAAAGGAAAGACATTTTCTTCTGTTGCTTTATACTTTTATTTTCAGGTACCGTGAGTGGTCAGGATCATGGAGACATACATACAAACCAATTATAGCAAACTCAGATCAGAACAGCAGTGAAATGTATGCAGTAAAAAGAACACGAACCAGTAGTCACTCAGTTAGAAGCAGCTCCCAGAGCCTCTGGTCAAAAAGGATCAGGAAGAGCAGGAGGTCCCCGGGCCACAAGTTGTAGTTGGGAATGCTTCTCCCCAGCCAGCAGATTATGCCCTTGATGAAAGGGAGCTAAGCCAGTACAATGATTCTGGGCAGCAGTCAGAGCCAGTACAGCAGCAGCCCTCACCAAAGCAACTGCCACAGCAGCAGGACAGACTGAGAGGAACCCTATCAGGTCAAGCAGCATATCCGGAACCATAAATGCTGAGGATGCAGTTAGAGCTGAGAAATACGCAGAAAGAAGAAATCCAACTGAAAAAGATGAAAATGGAGAAAGCTAGGAAAAAGACAGAGAGACAGAGAGAGCTGCAAGAGAGGCCAACACCTAGTGCAGACATGAACCTGAGATGCAGTAATTATGTCTGCAGCCATATGGATTGGTAATTGGGTTCAGAAAGGAGGAAAGGTCAACAGATGGTCCTAAACCAAATTCTAAAATCCATCCTAATTTTAAAGAGGGAGATGATTTTGATGCCTTCCTTTGAATGTTTGAGTAAATCTGTACAAAGTCCAAATTGGAAGAGGGAACACAGGCCCTCAGTTTAACCCCTTTATTATCTGGAAGGGCTTTCAATGCATTTTCCAGAATTAATGCACAGGACAGTTGGGACTATTATAATGACATTTTGCTAAAATGCTGTGATGACGGCTGAGAAGACTACAATTTTGTATATTTAAGAAAAGTAATGAAGAAAGTTTCACGGAAATGCAGGTACAACTTTCGAAATTGCTCAAGAGGGTTTGGGAAATGACCAGGGTCATTTGGGGATCAACTGGGGAAGGAGGATTAAGTGCTCACTGACAACTCTCCTCCTCTGGGGAAGGGGAACAGCACAAGCCACTGCTTGGCTGACCTTTAGCGGAGACTACGTGGCACAGAAGTGACTGCCTGCTGATTGGCTAGGCACAGATACAGCATGCATGTGCATCTTTATGGCACACACCCATATCATTGCATGTGCACCAGTCTGGAAATGGGCTGAAAATGGGGAAGAGAATCCTGGCTGGCAAGATGATGGACGACGATCCCATAGGCTCTGCACCATCACCCAAGGCACCCACGCACCCATGGAGGTAAAAGTAGATGGGTTAAGTCCTGGGTTGGTGGGTGACAGGGCTGGGTCACCGTCAGCAAGAGGGCCAGTCAGGAAGCACAGGAGGCATAAAGACTGCATGAAAAGAAAAAAATGTTTTCATCTGCACAAAATGTAGGCATAATAATTAACTCGAAGAAGCAATTAACATGTTAAAGGCTAAGCTGGATAGAATGGACCAGATTAGAGGATGCAAGTGTTTTACGGACAATGACCAAAACTTGCTAAATGAAGTGGAAGGTAATGCGGCTGTGCAGACGGAGAATGCCACACAGGTGCAGGAGGATGTAGTGGCAGTAAGGTATGAAGGTAGGACAGAAAAATTAGTTCCTACATCTTTAGCACCACATGCAGGTAGGGAAAAAAGTAAAAGAAATGCTAGCCTTGAAGGGGAATTAAGAACTAGACTGGCCAATTGTAAAGGGAAGAAGACATGCCAATGGCGGGAGGGTGGTGGATTGCCATTTGCTTGCCTTATCTGACAGATATGAAGCACTGGGCAATGCTAATGAGAATGAGAATGCTACAAGTGCTAACAGATGATGGGAAGCAGGTTCCTCAAACACTCAGGTAACAGCAGTTGCCGGGGTATGTCTCAACAGGCTCATGGGACTAAGATACTGTAGCTAGGAATATTGTTATTCTGTGAGATTCAATCCTCAGATTCACAGACTCCACCATCTGTAAAGATAGAAAGACAACAGTGGCACAATGCTGTTTACCAGGAGCTCGGGTATCTAGAGAAAAGAGACTCTGGAAGAATTATTACAAAACTTTTGATGAGAAACCTATAGTAGTGCTACATGTTGGCATGAACGATATAGGATAACACACTGATAAAAATATACAAACCCCCATCTCAGGGGGAGGCAAGGGACAAGGAAATGATAGAAGACATCCTTAGAATGGCAGAAAAAGTGGAGATGTTGTTAATGGGGGACCTGAAAATGCCAGATGTTAGCTGGAGCACCCTGGCTGCAGCCACATCCAAAAGCAGGGTTGTTCTCGATGCCCTGCAGGGGGCATGCCTCAGACAACTAGTGGTGGAACCCACTTGGGAGGAAGCAATCTTAGACCTGGTACTGTCAAATGGGGATGGAGAAAGGCTCTCAGATGTAGACGTGGGTAGCCATCTGGGAACAAGTGACCACCAAACAGTGTGGTTCATGATAAACACAACCATAGAGTCGAGCCATACAAAAGCAAGAGTGTTGGACTTTAGGAGGGCTTACTTTGGGAAAATGGGAGCGTGCCTCAGAAAAGCACTAGCAAACGGGCAAGAAGGAGGGTCAGAGAAACAATGGGGAAAAATCAAAACAGCCATCACAGAGGCAACAAGCCTTTGTGTGAAGCAAATCAACAAAGCAAAATGAAGGAAAAAAACACTATGGTTCTCAAAAGAGGTGGCGGGGAAGGTTATGGAGAAAAAGGTAGCATTCAGGAAGTATAAGGAAACACAGAAGAAGCAGGACAGAGAACTGTACCAGTTAAAGCAGAAGGAAGAGGGGAAGGCAGTCATAATAGCAAAAGCCCAAAACTGAGGAAAAGATAGCCAACTCAATTAAGAAGGGGGATAAAACCTTTTATAGGTAGATTAGGGAGTGGAGAAAGACCAAGGAGGGATAGTGAGGCTTAATAAAGGGAAGGGAGGGTGGGCAGAGGGTGACAGTGAAAAAGCAGGGATACTGAATGGATATTTCTGCTCAGTATTCACAAAAGAAGAGGAGGGGGAGGTATTAAAACGAAGAATAGAAGCACTCCGGATAGGGAGGTCGATACCAGTCCATTCACAGAAGAAAGGGTTCTGAAATAACTCTTAAAACTGAAGGTGGACAAAGTGATGGGGCCTAACAGGATTCACCCAAGAATTCTAAAAGAACTAAGGGTAGAACTAGTGACACCACTGACTACCCTTTTTAAAATCAAGGGAAGATGGTGTGGTAGCGGAGGACTGGAGGAGGGCAGACGTGATTCCCCTTCACAAAAGTGAGAGCAAGACAGAGGCAGGAAACTACAGACCTGTTAGTTTGACCTCAGTAGTAGGGAAAATGATGGAATCACTTCTAAAGGAAAGAACTGTTGAGTTCCTAGAGGCTAGTGAGGCACAGGACCCAAGGCAGCATGGATTCACAGCAGGAAGGTCATGTCAGACAAATCTAATAGATTTCTTTGACTGGGTGATCAATGTAGTGGACCAAGAAGGGGCTGTGGACATGGCCTACCTAGACTTTAGCAAAGCATTTGACACAGTCCCACACAAAAGATTTATATACAAGTTAGCTAGCCTTGGAGTGGGTCCCAAAGTGGTAGCCTGGGTAAAGAATTGGCTGGACAACAGGATACAGAGGGTAACAGTAAATGGAGTTCACGCTCAAGAAAGGGTGGTTACTAGTGGGGTACCACAGGGTTCAGTACTGGGACCAGTCCTCTTTAATGTCTTTATAAGTGACATTGCAGAGGGACTGGAAGCAAAAGTATCTCTCTTTGCAGATGACACAAAGATCTGCAACAGGGTTGATACACAAGGTGGGGTGGAAAGGATGAGAAGTGACTTGGCAAGGTTGGAGGAATGGTCAAATGTATGGCACCTTAGATTCAACACAAAGAAGTGCAAAGTAATGCACCTGGGAAACAAAAAACCCAGGGGAAGTGTACACAATGGGGGATGAGATACTAACAACAACAAAAATGGAAAGGGAGCTGGGGGTAGTCATATCAGATGACCTTAAGGTGGGCAAGCAATTTGAGAAGGCAGGAAGGAGGACTGGTGGGATACTGGAATGCATAGGGAGAGGCATCACCAGTAGAAAACAGGAAGTTGTTATCCCTCTGTACAGACAGCTGGTGAGACCCCATCTGGAGTACTGCATCCAGTTCTGGAGACCCCATCTCCGCAAGGACATAGACAGGATGAAGGCTGTCCTGAGGAGGGCAACTAAAATGGTGCAGGGTCTGCACCAGAAGACATATGAAGAGCGATTAAAGGAGCTTAATATGTATACCCTTGAGGAGTGGAGGGAGGGGGGGGACATGATAGAAACTTTCAAGTACATCAAGGGAATCAACAGAGTCCAAGAGGGTAGCATATTTCAGAAAAAGAGATGTGCAAGAACAAGGGGACACAATTTGAAGATAGAGGGGGGATGGCTCAGAGGTAATGTAAGGAAGCATTTTTTCATGGAGAGGGTTGTAGATACATGGAACAGCCTTCCTGGGGAGGTAGCGGAGTCAAAAACAGTGGGGGAATTCAAGAATGCATGGGACAGACATAAGTCAATTCTAATGAGGGGTAGGAGGAAGTAGGCTGTTGGTTAACTAGGATCTGCAGCTTATCCATTAGGTAGGGAAATGGGCAGACTAGCTGGGCCAAGTGGTCCTTATCTGCCGTCTAATTCTGTATTTCTATAGCCAAGATTTTAAGGATATTGGCAGGAGTCTAAAAGACAAGGGATGCAAAATACTTTTTTTGTTAATCTGTTGATCCCCTGCACCGACCAGCCCCTATCTGCCAGTTTGCCCAGCCCTGTCACCTTGGCATCCTCCAGGATGCATCTAGTCCGATGTGTTCCCCTAGGGCTTAACCCCCCCCACAGGGACAGTTGGGCCCACCAAACACCACTGGAGATAGGATCCAGTTGGCACAGATGTGCCTGAATAGCCAGCTGCAGGGCCTGTAGGAGACCAGTGTCATCTTGCTGGTGCCAGTGCGGTTTCCCATTGTCGTCCCTTCGGGAGGTGTCCATGTGCAATGCCATCATGACACATGCCACACACTCCTTATGATGTGTGTTGATGGTCACTGCACCTCCTGTGCATTTTGACGGCCTGGCATGCCTGACTCCTGGTCTCCACTGGGTGTCAGGCAAGTGCCAGGATCATATCCCCGAAGAGAAAAATAGTGTCTCGGATCAAGCTTCCTCCCCCCCCACGCCCTCCAGTTCCTAGCTTGCGTCAGAATTTAGTCACCAGCGCTGCAACCAGTAGCACTACTGTTGTACTGGCAGACTGAGGGATGCACCATACCAACCTCAGAAATGTTGCCAGTCCCTACAGCAGGTAGAGGCAGGATTCAAGCAATTAATTCTCCACTATCTCCAAAATTGGTACAGGTTGGAAAGAGATCCTTCTCTTTTTAAGTCATGGACTGCGCCTTAACAAATATGGAGCCAAGATATTGGGAAGAAAAATCCACTGGCACATTGCTAAACATTTAAACTAATCACTCAGAGGCATGGGGGTGGGGGGCACAATCTTGAACACTGAGTCTATTCTGAACACAGCAGTTGAAGAAAGCATTTAATTTACAATCAAGGAGAATAAGAACACTTGTTGTTTGAACGTTTTACCTGTGCATACTCCTGAGCCCGTGGAAAAGGGAGGAAACAGCATAATGTTCCAGGCTGAGCCCAGAAAACTGGATCCAACAAGGTTTTGAGTAAGGACTAGAAATGTATATTGATTAATGCATGCAGTGTCAATAATAGGATAATAGAGTTAGAATCACTACTGATTACAGAGGGGATTAACAGGTGTGCAATTAGTGGTCTAATGACGACAGCTAATCCAAATCCATTCTGGAATATTATATATTTAGAAGGAACAAAGGTGGGGGGAGTGGCTAAATATGTCAAGGATGATCTTACAGTTGATGAACCCACTCATCTCAGTATGCCTGAGGTGGAGATAATTAGGCTCAAAGTGATGAGCAGGAAGCAGCAACCAATCTACATTGGAGTGTGCTACAAACCCTCTATCCAAGGGGAAGAACCAGATGTGGCGCACCTCAAAGTGATCAGAAAGGCTAGTAGCTATCACAGTATAATTTTGGTGGGAGATTTCAACTTCCCTGGGATAGACTGTACAGGCAATGTGGGATGTAGTAAAAATGAAAAATTATTTCTACAGACACTAACAGATTGTAGCTTTGACCAATCTGTGTACGAGGGGACTAGAGCTGGGATAATTCTAGATCTGATCATTAGTAATATGGAGGGTAAGATTCCCTCCTGTGAAGCCAGTGAGCCATTGGGAAACAGCGGTCATAATACGATGCAGATTAGGGTGATCTGCGAAAGACCAAGAGTTAAAGGCATAACTATGATTAAATGTTATAAAAGGGCCAATTTTAACAGTTTTAACTGGCAGCCTGGATGCGGAATGAGGAATTTAAGGGCAAGAACATAGAAGAAATATGTAGGACTTTAGATAGTAAAATCCAGGAATTAAAAAACATTTACATACCCTCGATACGCAAACAGAATCACAAGGGTAAGGTGCTGCCGTGACTGTCTAAAGAAATCAAGAAAAAAATCTACAGATTAAAAAAGGTGGCATACAGGGCAACAAGACTAAGAACTGGGATTAATTATAAAAGACAGCATGGATTTGAAGGGCAAAAGTTAATATGGAGAGGGCAATAGCTATGAATTCCAGAGAAATCTATAAAGAATGTTACAGATCCCAATAAGTGAACCTGCAGTATGGTGTATGGTGGGCCCTCTCCTTAAGCCAAACTGAGTGATTGAAAGGGCGAAGGAGATAGCAAATGTGTTACACAATTATTTCTGTTTGGTCTTTAACCCATCTGAGCTCAGTCTGGACAGATCAATGAAACTGAGGGGGAGATGCTCCTTATCCATAAGGAAAGCGTACAGCAAATATTCCGAGACTTAAATCAGACTAAATCCCCAGAATCTGGTAACCAACATCCAAGGGACCTAAATGAGATTGCTGATGAGCTAGCAGATCCTCTGCCATGGATCTTCAACAAATCAATAGAAAATGGGTCTCCCAGAGATACGGAAAGAAGCACCTGTAGCACCAGTCCACAAAAAGAGAGGTAAAAGGTTTAAAACAAACTACAGACCCATTAGTCTCATGGATGGTGGTTAAGATCATGGAAACTATCACAAGGTAACCAACAGCAACATACCTTTTGTTAACTGGTCCTGCTGAACTCCTGGGGCTAAATACAATCACAGAGGACTGTACTTAGCCCTGGGAGAACAGCAGAACTGGAAAACATCTGATCTGAGCTTATAAAAGCTCTAGCATGCACTGTAGGGACTGAATCTCCTGCTGCTGCAGCCCTGCTCTGATGTCAGCTGCAGGGGATTCTGTGATTTTTGGTTATAGAAAATGACAACTTGGAAGTCAGCAGAATCACCCTAATATTTACTATACTGCAGTAGACAGTAAGTAGAAAAAATATATAGAATAATGCATGGGGAAGTGTGGCTAACGAGGATTTTATGCACACCCAAGGTTTGCTATGCCCTTCGCCCTCAGGGTTTATCTGGGCATTCCACACCGAGGGTGGCAAGCTTTTAAACAAGTCAAGTGGGGAGGCACTGATAAGCAGCAGGAAAATCCCAGCCTCTCCCTACAAAACAGGGTACTAAATGAGAAAAAGACCAAGGCTGAAAGGTCAGTGGGGGATGCTGCAACAGAAGGTAAAGCCATCAAAAAATGGAGAGCAATGAGTACCAATGCCCGTAGTCTGAGTAACAAGCTTCCTGAATTAGTGGCTTTGATGGAGGAGGAACATCTAGATATCGTGGCAGTCACAGAAACATGGTACACACAAACCATGACTGGGGCGTAAACATACCAGGATACACTATCTACAGGAGAGGGACAGGGAGGGTAAAGAGGAGGAGGAGTAGCTCTTTACATAGGAAGGAATCAAAGCAACAGAACAAAAGGTAAACAGGGAGAGAAGAAGCACTGTAGGTAAATTTGAGACAGCAATGGCACCACCAATCCATAGGGATTAGACAGACCTCTTCTCAGGGGGAGGAAATGGACAAGGAAATGATAGAAAGTATACTTAGAATGGCAGAAAAGGGGAGATATTGCTGATGGGTGATCTGAATATGCCAGATGTTAACTGGAGTGCAGTTGCAGCAGCCACTTCTAAGAGTGGGGTTATTCTAGATGCCCTACAGGGGGCATGCCTTAGACAACTAGTATTGGAGCCCACTCGAGAGGGAGCAATCTTAGACCTGGTTCTCTCAAATGGAGATGGAGAGAGGATCACAGATGTAGAAGTGGGTAGCCATCTGGGAACTAGCGACCATCGAACAGTATGGTTCATAATAAACACAGCAATAGAGTCAAGCCATACAAAGGCAAAAGTACTGGACTTTAGGAGGGCTGACTTTGCCAAATGGGTGAGTGCCTAAGGAATACACTCAGCAAATGGGCAGGAAGGAGGGGTGAAGAACAATGGGGAATAATAAAACTGCCATCACAGAGGTAACAAGCCTTGTGTGAAGCAAATAAACAAAACAAAATGATGTAGAAACCACTATGGTTCTCAAAGGAAGTGGCAGTGAAGGTTCAAGAGAAAAAGAAAGCATTCAGGAAGTACAAGGAATCACAGAAGGAGCAGGACAGAGAACTGTATCAGCTAAAGCAAAAGGAAGCTGGGAAGGCAGTCAAACAGCAAAGGCCCAAACCGAGAAAGATAGCCAACTCAGTTAAGAAGGGGATAAACCTTTATAGGTACATCAGGAGTGAAGGAAGACCAAGGGAGGGATAGTGAGGCTTAATAAAGGGAAGGAGGGTGGGCAGAGGGTGACTGTGAAAGGCAGAGATACTAAACAAATATTTTGCTCAGTATTTACAAGTGAAGAGGGGAGGTACCTAAAACAAACAGTAGAAACACTCTGGATACAGAAGTTGATACAACCCATTTACAGAAAAAGGGTTCTGAAAGAACTCTTAAAACTGAAAGGTGGACAAAGCAATGGGGCCTGATGGATTCATCCAGAATTCTAAAAGAACTAAGGGTAGAACTACTGACACCACTGACTACCCTCTTTAACAAATCATGGGAGGATGGGTGGTACCGGACTGGAGGAGGCAGATGTGATTCCCTTCACAAAAGTGGGAGCAAGGCAGAAGCAGGAAACTACAGACCTGTTAGTTTAACCTCAGTGATAGGGAAAATGATGGAATCACTTCTGAAGGAAAGAACTGTCAAGTATCTAGAGGCCAGAGGGGCACAGGACCCAAGGCAGCATGGATTCACAGCGGGAAGGTCATACCAGACAAATCTGATAAATTTCTTTAACTGGGTGACCAAAGTAGTAGATCAGGGAGGGGCTGTGGACATGGCCTACTTAGACTTTAGCAAGGCATTTGACACAGTCCCACACAAAAGATTAATATACAAGTTAGCCAGCCTGGGAGTGGGTCCCAAGATGACAGCCTGGGTAAAAGAATTGGCTGGAGAATAGGACACAGAGGTAATAGTAAATGGAGTCCACTCTGAAGAAAGGGGGTTACTAGTGGGGTACCATGAGGGTTCAGTATTAGGACTGGTCCTCTTCAATGTCTTTATAAGTGACATTGCAGAGGGACTGGAAGGAAAAGTATGTCTCTTTGCAGATGACACAAAGATCTGCAACAGAGTTGATGCACAAGGTGGGGTGGAAAGGATGAGAAGGGACTTGGCAAGTTTAGAGGAATGGTCAAATGTATGGCACCTTAGATTCAATGCTAAGAAGTGCAAGGTAATGCACCTGGGAAACAAAAACCCAAGGGAAGAGTACACAATGGGGGGTGAGATACTAACAACAACAAAAATGGAAAGGGACCTGGGGGTAGTCATATCAGATGACCTAAAGGTGGGCAAGCAATGTGAGAGGGCAGCAAGGAGGGCTGGGGGGATACTGAGATCCATAGGGAGAGGCATCACCAGTAGAAAACAGGAAGTTATTATCCCTCTGTACAGACAGCTGGTGAGACCCCATCTGGAGTATGTGTGCAGTTCTAGAGACCCAGTCTCCGCAAAGACATAGACAGGATGGAAGCTGTCCAGAGGAGAGCAACTAAAATGGTGCAGGGTCTGCACTGGAAGACATATGAAGAGAGACTTAAGGGAGCTTAATATGTATAGCCTCGAGGAAATGAGGAGAGAGGGACATGATAGAAACTTTCAAGTACCTCAAGGAATCAACAAAGTCCAAGAGGTAGCATCTTTCAAAAAGGTGTGCAAGAACAAGAGGCACAATTTGAAGACAGAGGGGCAGCTCAGAGGTAATTTAGGAAGTATTTTTCACAGAGAGGGATGTGGATGCATGGAGCGGCCTTCCGGAGGAGGTTGTGGAGTCAAAAACAGTGGTGGAATTCAAGCATGCATGGGACAGTCATAAGGCAATTCTAGGGGGTTGGGGTAGGAAGAAGTAGGCTGCTGATTAACTAGGATCTGCAGCTTATCCATTAGGTAGGGAAATGGGCAGACTGGGTGGGCCAAGCGGTCCTTATCTGCCATCAAATTCTGTTTTTCTATGTTTCTGGTTTTCGTTTTTTGTTTCCAGTGCAAGAAGGCTGTCTTTCACATCAGAGGTTTCCTGTAAGCAGCGCGTGCGAACAGCCAGCACAAGGACAGTTTCTCATACAGGTGCTCAGGTGCACTCGCGGCTAGTTTTGGAACCGTGGTTTACGGAACTCCGTAATTTACATGTGTGAATTATGGAGTTTGTGAGGTTGTGCCCGCAGTTGTTAACTGGCACTAACCAGTAAATATATATAGGATAAAGTATGGGGTGCAGTTTGTTATGAGAATTTAATACACACCCGAGATGTTGGATGGCACATCGCCCTCGGGGTTTATGGTAGCCATCCAACAACGAGGGTGTGTATTAAATTCCAATGTATACACTGCACCCCATATTTTGTTTTATATAATTTTAGGGGTTGCATTTTTTCTCTGACTCCCGTCTGCCACTGCGTATGCTCCATGGTGCGGAAATAAAAAGTTTTTTATTTATTTATTTAGTTTGATCCAGGTGGTCAGCACCTGGCCAGTGATGCTACTGAATACTCTCTGTCCCAGTTTGGGGTGAAGTTAGAGGAGGAGGAGGCGGCAAGAGATGCTGGCTGGCGAGGGGCACTTGGGACAGGCAGTAGGAGGGACAACTTGGAGGCCTTGCTGCTGTCAACGCTGCTGTCTCCTCCGTCCTTGAGTATATGGCTTCCCTTGTGGATGCCGCCAATGAAGGTCCAAAGCTATTTTTAAAATAAAAAAGAAACGGGGAACCTTAGTGCACAGCAGGGATCCAGACCACTCGCTCTTCTCAGGTACCACCAACAGTCTTACACAAACAGTTGTGTATTAAAAAAATGCCATAATACACGTATGTGTATTATGGCATTTAATACATGGCTCTTTCAATGGAAAAAAATGCAACCCATTAATTATAAAATGTTTCTACACACAAACTGCACATTGTGACCAGTCCCACACTTGGGTGCGGAACTCTTAGTGCTGACTGTTCTCCTTTACTGATCTGTTGCGGCTGATACTCACTAGTCCCCGGGACTTGGAGGAACTCAGGAAAGATCACCCTGAACAGCTTTCCCTCAGGAACATCCTCAGTTCCATGAATTACCTCCTAATGTCCTCTAAGGTCCTCAAGACTTGTGTTTCCAAGGTTATCTATACCAAATGAATGGCAGTGGCCTGCTCCTCCCCAGCTGCATTAAATTGCTCTGGATTGCACTCATTCAACTTTTGCAGGCAAGCCCCTCACCTAAGCTACTATTCTGGTCCAGCAATGCCCTCTCCACCTCACCCACTTACTTAACTATGTATGTCAATACTGCCACCAGGACCACTCTTATGGTAGCAAGAATGGTTTCATGTGCATTCTTAGGGTATGAGAAAGTCAAACTGAAGGTGAGTGGTTCTGATACCCTAAGAATGTGAGACCACTCTTACAACTGTAAAGAGTGGTCTCAGTGGCAGTATTAATATATTATTTCATTTCATTTATTAATTTGTTAAAGTGATTTTCTGACCTAAAGCTATAAGGTACTGGGCTACATAGCCCAGTACCTTATAGCTGCATGAGTTGACAGGCACCAAAAATTAAATCAAAAACATCTTACTTGTTGTTTTGGAAGGGATCGCAACTGGTGCCAAAGCCTTGGGCAGCCGATCCCTTCCAGCTTCTTGGTGCCCCCGCTCTGCCCCAACTCCACCCCCGCGCTCTCTGAAATTGTGACGTGTGGCCAGGGACAGCATGGGGTGAGCCCCATTTAAGTCTGTAGGAACTATTTTTAAAGTTCTTTTTTTGCCATTGTAAACCGTCTTGGGAGAAAATTACAGCAGTAAGCAACTAGTAGAGTTAGTTAGCGACTCCTGTATTTTCTCTAAGACGATTCACAATATTAGCATAACTAAAAATAGCCCCTATAGACTTAAATGAACTCAGTCCCTGCACTCTCCCATGCCACACGTCCTACCAGAAGAGCGCAAGTGGCGAGGCACCTGGAAACGGAAGGGATCGGCTGGTCAAGGTTTGGCGACAGTTACGATCCCTTCCACAACAACAAGTAAGATGTTTTTTATTCAATTTTTGGCACCTGTCAGCTCCAGACGATATAAGGAATTGGCCTATGAAGCCCAATACCTTGTATCAGAAATTTCCTTTAACCGGGTTAGTGCACTGATTCAAGGACCGTTTTCAGGCATGATCCAGGCCATTAAGATGGCACAAGAATAATGCACTACAATACATCAGGGAACAAATACCTGAAAGTCAATACAGTACACCAGGTAAACAGAATAATGAGGGAAATTATACAGAGGTTGTGTAAGGGAGGGGTGGGTAGGGTGTCAAACCCAGAGTACAAAAGAATAAATAGAAACAGCAAAATAGCATAATACAGGCAAAACAAGTTCATTTGAAAACTTCCTATTTTGCCAGAGACTTAGAACGCATTAGCATGGGAAACGTTAAGTCACAAATCACCCAGAGGAGAATCAACATTGATCAATAATATTTTTTTTTTTTTTTAAAACCTTATCCAAATATGCCCATTTTCAGGACAGCTGCATGAGAGACTCTTCACAGAATAAGAGTGTTTCACGCAAAGTAGAAAGAAGCACTCTGACTGGTCAGGAGCACTCCCTCAATCTATAATGGAGCCTCCAATGACTATCACCTTTCTGCCCCCACTCCAGTCTTTTCCTTCATCCTCCTTAGTAAGGCAGGTGTCATGGTGCCTGGACTGCCCCTACCAGCTTCTGTTCCCTGTTGAACCCCTCAAACTGGCATCCAGATGCTGGTACCTATTGCTGGTGTCCACTGGTGAAGGTGATCCCTTATGACTATATCTACTACCTCCCTTCTCCACTCAGCTACATCCCCATCCCTGCCACTAGAGATCGCAGTTCCTGCCACCCTCCTCACTACCCTACCAATCTCTGCCACCAGCCCCACCCCCCAGCCACATGCTCAGGTCCCTAGTTTTATCTTCCATTCCTTCTCCTCAGCTGCCTGCTCATCTCTCTGCACCCTGTAGTACCTCCATGAAGCAGAGGAAGTTACGATGGAGCTAAAATCCCTTCGAACCTTAAACTACCATGTTACTGCTGCATATTATTGTAAACTTGATAACTGTACCTTCTTGATTATTGCTCTTTTTTAACTGTACAGCATTACTTGTGCATTTATTGCACCATGCGCAGTGTATATTTATTGTAAATACAATCTTATTCAACATTTTCAAAGTCTGCAGTATCCATAGGCATAACAATTTAGCAGTTCATACAGCTCAGTGTGCAATCAGGATTTATGTGTGTTTTTTCAATTGTGCTGTACCTTTCCTTGCTGCAAGTTTTACCTTTGGTGTTACTATTCACTGCACTGCATCAATCTCTATTACTATTTCTCTTCCCATTAAATAGCCATCTTCCACCCTACCCACCAGTGGGCACCTAGGAAAGTACAGTTATGTAAGAACTTACTGTAACAGTAGATCTTCGAGAGGAGCTCTTGCAGCAGGTAATAACAATAGCACTAAGGCTGCCAGGCATTAGGACCACATGGAAAAATCTTCTTGCTAGCAGTCTGTGGCGGGGCACCGCCCCCGACATCGGCTACGCCCAACGTCAGATGTGGTATAAAGGGGGCAGTCCCCTGCCACCATCTCAGTTCTCCCGCTGGAGACCTGGCTGACAAACAGAATGGAGAACTGAGGAGGGTCTCCCATACCCAAAGAGAAGGAAAATAATCTTGTTCCTGGGGGATGGAGGGTGGGAAAGCCACCTGCTGCAACAGCTCCTATTGAAGATCTACTGTTACGGTAAGTTCTTACGTAACTGTACTATCTCACTTCGAGGGGGAGATCTTGCAGCAGGTAATACAAATAGGACTGAGTCCCAAGCAGTACCCTAGAACCAGGTCAGATGGGAGGAGGATAAACTGATGACTGACACCTGATAACTTGGAGCTTAAGAGAGGAGACCCTGAAGGACTGCTAGTCCAAAGTCTGCTTTCCTCCTAGAGGCAATGTCCAGATTGTAGTGTCTGATGAAAGCATGGACTGAGCTCCAGGTAGTGGCAGTGCAAAGGTCTGCAGAGGAAACATTCCGTAGAGGCAGACGAAGTTGCCACAGCTCTGGCACAGTGGCCTCTCACTGATCCTGGTAAGGGTTTCTTGTGGAGCTGATAGCAAAAGATGATGCAATGCACTAGCCACCTGTTAAGTGTTTGCTTGGTGACAGAAGCCCCTGTCATCCTATAAGCAAATGAAATGAATAGCTGATCTGTCTGCCGAACAGAACTGGTTCTATTGAGGTAATATCTGAGGACCCTAGGTACATCCAGAGTATGCAACAGGATCTCTCCCTTTATTAAGAGTACTCGATAAGCCAGCCCAGTTGTGCTGAGGGTTGAGGTGCTGGATACCACACCTCACGCCACGCCGGCGACTCAGGTTCAGGAGCGAGCTCAGGTGCCGGAGGTCGGCAGGGGAGGGATCGAATTGAGCGCCCGTAGGGCTGCTCTCCTGTCCTGGGGGAGGGTGTTGGGGAGTTTGGCATTCTGGCGGCCCCTGGTGGAGACTGGGGGCGCTGCAGAGTGCTGGGCTGCACGTATACAGCATGGCCTGACGCTGGCAGGGTGGCCGCGTGCAGAGAAGTCAGGGAACGTGCACCACGCACGGGAGGGGGGTGGAGGGCGTAGCAAGAGGGGAAAAAGCCCTCTCCTGCCGGATAGGTGACGGCTTCCTCCAGTGCCGCCACCACATGCCCAATACTGGGCTCCCATCACTGCCCCTTCTATCTCTCCGGAGCTGTAGGACCCGCGTCCCCCGAGAGTCATAATGTCTCTGAAGATGACGGGAGGCATAGCGGACAGTAGAGCAGACCAGCCAGTGGGTAAGCCTGAGAGAGTTCCGGTTAAGGGGAGAGATATCTAAAAAAAAAAAAAAAGAGTACTCGATAATAGACCGGAAGTTGGATGTCCTGGTTCAAGGTAAGTTCGGACACCACCTTCCGGTAAAAACGTAGGGTTAGTACGCAGTGCCACCCTGTCCCTATGGAAAATAAGGTAAGGCTATTTACACATCAGAGCCTGTAGCTCAGAAACTCTCTGAGCATAAGTAATAGCAACTAAAAATAATGCTTTCCAGGAGAGAAAGCGCAGCTCACATGTCGCGGCTGGCTCAAAAGGAGGCAAGGTGAGCTTCTCTAAAACAAAAAGAAGATCCCATGGAGGGACAGGATCCCTCCTTGGGTGTCTGATGTGCAAGATCCCCCTCAAGAAAGTCTTGCAGGCCGGCCCGGTGGCACTGAGGGTTGAGGTGCTGGATGCCACACCTTGCGCTACGCCGGCGACCCAGGTTCGGGAACGGACTCGGGCGCTGGTGGGTCATCAGAGGCAGGTTGAGGAATGAGTGCCCTCGTAGTGCTCTCCTCCCCAGTGAATGGGTTGGGTTGGCCCGGAATGCCAGCGACCCCCGGTGGAGACCAGGGGTCGTTGCAGCAAGCTGGGCAGCATGAGAGCAGTGTGGCCGACGCAGGCAGGGTTGCCGTGGACAAGAGCGTCAGGGCATGCCCATGCAGGGGGTTGGGAACTAGCGCAGAACAAGGAAAAGACCGGCTTCGTGGGACAGGCGACAGCACCAGTCCCCCATGCCCTCCACCGGATTCTCCTCGGCTGGTGTTTCAGTTCCTTCATCCAGGCCCACCTGCAGTCGGAGTCTGACTAGTGAGAGAGCCCAACGAGGTGAGGGCTACCCTCCCCGGGCGGGTGAAACCGGGGGTACCAACTGCGGGGGCGGGGGAGGTGCAGACTGAGGGATCCACAGGCGGGTAGGACAAGGATTGGATGCCTGAGAGAAGATCCCATGAGCCATGACCAGAGTGAAACAGAATCGAAAAAAAGAAGGTCTTGCATACATCGAGTTGTGCCAGAGTTCTCCCGTTCATCGGTGCATAGTAGGCTGACTAGACACAGAGGTGCACCTTAATGGACAAGTAGCTGAGGCTCAAGTCCAAAAGATGGAGAAGATACTCCTGCACATATTTCACCGGAAATCCAAGGGGTCCAGGGAATGGGGTGCTTCCCATAAATGAAAACTTTTCCACTTCATGGCGTAGGTTGCCCTGGTGGAGGGTTTTCTAGCCGCTACCAGGACCTCCACCACTCTGCGTGACACCCCTTATCTTTCCTCAGCTAAGACTGCAGGAGCCAGGCATGCAGGTACAGAGGCTGCATAGCTGGGTAGACGAGCACCCCTTGTTCTTGGGAGAGCAATTGAGAGGAGAGGGGAAACTGCACGGGAGGTGCCGAGGCCAGTTGTTGCAGCAGTGGATACCAGATCTGTCGACGCCAGAGAGGAGTTATCAGAATCATTCTGGCTTCCCCCATCTGCAATGTGAGCAAGACTCTCTGAAGGAGAGGGAAGGGCGGGAAGGCATATAGAAACCTCTCTGTCCAGGGGAGGGACAATGCGGCTCACCAGAAAACATCAGACCCTGGATCTAGTGAGCAGAAATTTAGCAATTTGGCATTGTACAGGGACACAAAGAGGTCCAACTCCAGTTGACCCCATCTTTCAAAGAGGTCTTCTGCCACCTCCTGTTGCAATTCCCACTCATCATTCAGAGATCAGGAGTGACTTAGACTGTCAGCGAGAACAGTCTGGACCCCAGTATGTGAATCGCCGAGATGTCCAAACAGCGTTCTACTGCCCAGTGCCACACTCTCATGGCCTCTCTCCATAGGGGGTAGGAGTGAGTGTCCTCTTGTTTGTTTAGATGAAACACTACTGGGGTGTTGTCTGACTGAACTAGGAGTGGGTCTCGGTACAGCTGGTCTTGGAAAGCCTGGCAGGCATACAGTACGGCTCTCATTTCCAAAATATTGATGTGAAGAGACCGTTCCACTGTATTCCAAGAGCCCTTTGTTTGGTGTACATCCAGATGGGCTCCCCAGCCTAGACCCGAAGCGTCTGTAGTAAGGATCTGCATCAGGTTCAGCCTCTGAAAGGGAACCCCTACCTCGAGGTTGACAGGATTTCGCCACCAAAGAAGAGAACGATGGACCACCTCCAATATCTGAATGGGCTGGTCCAGCTCGTCTATGCCGTGGTCCCACTGATCTCCGAGGTGCCACTGTAGAGTCCTCAGGTTCAGCCATGCCAAAGGAACCATGGCTATGGCGGCTCCCATATGCCCTAGTAGTTGCAGGATCACTCTCGCTGCGACTAGGTCTGAGGTCTGCACCTTTCGGGAAACTCCTCTCAGCCATTCTGCTCTGTCTGCTGGCACAAAGGCCATGCCCTGAATGGTGTCTAGGACTGCCCCAATATACTGAAGGCTTTGGGATGGCCAAGGGTGTGACTTTAACCATTTCAGAGTGATGCCCAGGGACTGGAACATCAAGGTCATGTCTTGCAAGGCATTGTTCAGCTGGTCTTCTGACTGGGCCGAAATAAGCCAGTCGTCCAGGTAAGGGTAGACAAAGTGGCCTTTCCTCCTCAGGGCCGCTGCTACCACTGCCAGAGACTTGGTGAAGACTCTTGGCACTGACAAGAAGCCAAATGGAAGTACCCTGAACTGATAGTGCTGACCTTGAAAAAGAAAGCACAGGAACTTCCGGTGGGAGGGAAGGATTTTGATGTGCATGTATGCATCCTGCATATCTAGGGAGCACAGCCAGGCTCCTCGATGAATCATGGGCAACAGGCTTGCCAGTGTCACCATTCTGAATCTCCTGTACTGGATAAACTGGTTCAGCTGACTGAGATCCAGTATAGGGCGGAGGTCTCCGGTTTTCTTGGGAACCAGGAAAAAATGTGAATAGAAGCCTTTGCCCTTCTGGGTAGGCGGAACCATCTGGATGGTCTTCTTCTGTAGGAGGGCCTGGATCTCTGCCTTCAGAAGAAGGGCATGGCTGGCTGAACGATGGGATGGGAGGATTGTCCGGAGGACAGCTTAGAAACTCCAGGGAGTAACCCCTCTATTGTCTGAAGGACCCACTAGTCCGAGGTGATACTGGACCACCCTGACAGGTACAGAGAGAATCTCCCTCCTACAGTCTCCCCCAACGGAATCTGAGGGTGGAGGAGGGGCGGCAGGGAGTCATGCTGTGTTTGGGGGGTTGGGCAAGGGTGCTCGGGGCACCTTGGGATGCTTGGGGCCCTGGGCACCGGTAGGGACAGGGTGGCCACACCTTTTGAAAACTCCTTTGTTTTGGGGTTGCCTTTTCCCTTGTTGCCCTTGGTTCTTGTGAAAAGGGTGACGATGGAAGGTCTGCGGCTCTGATCTGTACATCCTGTGTATGTCAGATACCCCCTTACCTGAATCCTGAAACCCCAGGATGACTTTTTCCACCTCTTGCCCAAAATGGATGAAGCCTTGGAAGGGGGCCATCCTGCAGGTCTGGGTGGAACCCCGATACTCTAAGCTAGGCATGCCTCCTCATGCAGATGCCTGAGGCTGCAGCTCTGGCCGCCATGTCTGCTGAATAGTAGGAGCACCTGAGCACGTGCTTGTCTATGTCCAGTCCCGACTGGATATAAGCCATTAGCTCATTCTTATTCTCGGAGTCCGGCTGAGCTTTCACCAGGTCCATGGTATTCTCCCAGAGGGAATTCTGGTATGTTACCATGTGGGCTAAGAAATTCAGAGAATGGATAGCCCCAGTTGTGGAAGTATAAACTTTTCTACCCATATGGTCCAGCTTTTTCGACTCAGGGTCTGGAGGCTGGGCACTCACATGATTTGGTTGCTGAGCTCTTTCATGAGCCATGGTGAGCACCATGGAATCCGCTTTGGGATTCTCCCCAAGGAATGGCTCTTCTTTAGGTGTCCTGTATAACCTGTCTGCCTTTCTAGGCACTGCAGATGTGGTGGAGGGGCACTGCCAGGTCAGCCTGGCAACATCCTGAAAGGGCTCTACTAAAAGGTGGAATGACCAAGGGTTTAGGGTCTGTGGATCCCAAAAACTTTGTCAGGCAGCGCCTCTCTGGATCAAGCTCCTCTGTGTCCCACTGGTAGATTGTCTGAATATGCCTCATGATATCCAGAAATGAGGGGTCATGGGGGGGGAGGGACCTAGGCGAGTTTCTTGGAGTAGGGGAGGGGATTGTAAGATCATCCCCTGATTAATTATCCAAGGAAGACTCCCCTGCGCCATCGCCCAAGGACAATGGTGGTTGGCACATTGAAGAAGGAATCGACGACAGTTGTCGTCTTCTCTTCCTTACTGGTCCAGGTGGCAGGTGAGAGCCCTCATCGGACACCTGACCACCAGTGGGCGGAGGAGGTGGGAGATTTGCCCTTGGGGGGGCTCTGGAGGCTTGTAGAGTAAGTTCCCTTTGACTGTGTTCCACCATGAGGTGAACAAAGCGCCGACATCCGCTAGGGGGACGATTGGGGGTGGAGGCTTCGGGTTTGAGGGATCAGGTGTCAGGCCATCTAGGGCGGGCATCCAATCAGGAGAGCCCTCTGGTATAGTATCAGGTATCAGGTCTGGTTCAGTGTCAGGGGCAGACCTGTCGTCTGATCTGGTGTCTGGCTTCAACGAAGAGTCATCAGGAGACTGATCCTCTGGAGTAGGGGCAGACGCCTGACCTTTGGTGGCCAACGGCCTCTTTTCGGCTGGTAGCACCTGATCCTGGGCTGCGGGTGAACTAACCCAGATAACGGGTTGTCTGTCATCTGCGGGAGGCTTCCCCTTCGCAGGGGGTGGAGGCATCCGATGCCGGATGGTCTCCTGGCATCAGGAATCGTCCAAGTGTCTGCGCTTGTCAGACAAACCACAGGACTTACGACCTGCTTCCAAAGGCCTGCCTGAAGACACCTGTCCCTCTTGGGTCAACCCTTATGAAGGCTTATGGGGTCGGTGAGCCAAGGGGAGTTCGGCAGACGAGTGCCTAGAGGAAGAGGATGACTCCTTGCTTTTTTCATGGGATGAGGAGGACATCTTCGGGAATGGTCCCTGAGGCAGCCGGGGGGGGCTGACCATGACCTCCTGCCAGAGGCCGAGGAGGAGGAAGCTTTAGGTGGGGATTTTGGGTGGGACTCCGACCTGGCCCTATCTTTCTCCTAGTAATGGTGATGTTTCCCCACCCAATGACTTCTCATTTGGGGGGGGAAGACTCTCTTATGGGGGTCGAAGAATTGTGTCCCGATGGTGATCTCTGCATGGCTGCCACCTGCTTTTCAAGAAGATAGGCCTTCAGGGCGTTGGCTCTTCTGATGTAGGTCTTCTGGTTGAATTTCTGGCAGTGCAAGCAATTATCGGGCCGGTGGTCTGGGCCTAGGCAAATCAGGCAGACAGCATGGCCGTCTTTAGCCAGGATCTGCTTCCCGTACTGACACTTCGACTTGCGCCACAATGGGGAAGGCGAAGACATGCAAAAAAGTCTAAAGACTTATGGATAAGAACTAAAACGATCGAAATAACTTGGACTTGATGAGAAAAAAAACACGTGGTCGACTGTGAAAAGGTAGGCATCCGTGGAGCTGAACTAAGCGGGTCAACGGTGGGAAAAGAACTGAGATGGTGCCGGGGAACCGCCCCCTTTATACCAGGTCTGACGTCGGGCAGTGCCAATGTTTGGGGCAGTCCCTTGCCACAGACTGCTAGCTAGAAGATTTTTCTGTGGGGTCCTAACACCTGGTGGCTTTAGTCCTATTGGTATTACCTGCTGCAAGATCTCCCCCTCGAAGTAAGATCAACCCTCGGCTCAGTGTGCCTTTCCTGGTCACCAAATTTCAAATAAGTAAATAAATGAGTGACAGATTTAGCCTGTCCCCATGACTCCCTCCTTCTGGGCCATTAGGCAGCAGTCATCTAGCACCAGGAGATGCCTAGCCTTGGTGAGGTAGGCAGCATACAAAACAAATGGTCACGCTAACTCCGGATGCCAGATGTGTGACATGCTGGGACTGGTATGCAAAGCACAATTACACATGTAACCCCCCTGCAAATGGGGGTTCCCAAAAGACTTCCAGGAGCTTGCTTGAATGCTCCAAGCCTGAATGGTGTTTGGCATTTAAGCCATTTATCAGTGAGTGTTTTTAGAACCTCTGGTACTGTCTCTTTAAGAGCTGTCTGCTTGCAGACATAATTAGTTTGTATGGGGGACTGTGTGTTTCTTTGATTGAGTACCACTCAAGCTGCTGTAATTCACTTCATTTTGCAGTCACTAGAGTGCAAAGGAACCTATCTGAAAGATGTAACTGTTTGCCAGAAAGTATTTAGAGTAATAATGAAATTACAGTTTGTCTAACCTGCTTTCTTTGCAGTCAGAACTGTGTCTGCTAGTCCCCATTCTAGTTTTGAACTGCTGAACTGGACCAATCAGTGTGGGTAAGCTAGCTCTAAAATGGTGCCTTGGACAATCAGAACTTGACTCATAATCTGAGCCAGCCACAAGAGGATTGTGGCAGTGACTCTGGGAGATGTAGTTTAGACTTCAGTGCCTTTTGGACCAACAGCAGCAGTCTATTGTGAGTGACAGCCAATCCAGTCAAGAACTGGGAGGAACTCAAAGGAAGTGCCGGTTTTGTCGGTTGGAGTTTCAGTTGAGTTTTGGCAGTGAAGAAGGAAGGAGCCCTGTGCTTTTTCAGTGTGCAGTTTTAGTCAAAAACGTGTAGGCCCAGAGTTCCGGTCTGCAGCTTGTTAGGACTGAATCCGTCCTGTGAAAAGAATCAAAGGATCTCTGAAGAGTAGAAACCAAGCTCACCCTGTAGAAGACTGGAAGAATTGCTGAAAATTACACTCGGTCTGTCAGGAACTGAATCTGCTGTGTGTTCTCCCGGGTATTGTGCAGTAATTGCGATCGGGATACAGATGCAGCCTGCCTGGTATAGTGCTTTCTTTATATGGATGTGTGAAGAGGTTTGTGTACCTCAAGTGAGCCCTGCTGACATTGAAGGACCCTATCTTATTTGGAGGTCGTGAGTACTAATTCAGGGTCGCTCCTGTTGAATTGCCACATTAAATCCAAATGGAATTACTGTACTGCTGACTGTTTAATTCTCCTTTTCTCTGTGTGAAAGGGCCCCTACCAGCTGCCACGGTTTGGACTAGCCACTAGGGCTTGGGTACCCAGGGACAGTAACTGATAGGGATAGGCCTGTGCACAGAGCCATAGGTAATTATTAGAGTGATAAGCTAATTAACCTGATTTCCCCCTGTCCTTGTTATATCCCCCTAAATAAATCAGAGCTGCTTGTTTCAGCAAAGTTATACTGCCTGAGGTATTTGTCTATGTTAAAGTACTGTACTGTGATTGTTGCACTGTATCTCATTTCACAGGAGGTCCCAGTGCCGGAACCAGTCCTGGGGGTAAGTGTATACTGTGAAGGTAATTCTGATATATTGTGTGGGCCACTAGTGGAAGAAAGGGGGGTTGCAGTGTCCCAGAGGGCTGTGACCAAGTTAGTTTAACTATTGCAAACCCTGACCTCTGGGTGGAGGCACCCGCCATTGGATCCAGGCCCCTCAACCTGTTAGTGGCAAATCAGGCAGGGGTAGTAGCCCCTGGGATAGCGCCATCTAGGGGTTACACACATGTTTAAAGCTAATTTGCTTATCACTGAACCATTGAGCAGCCTGTTCTATTCAATTGAAACAATGCCTGTAGTAAGATTTTATTTACATTTGCTCAGGAAATGGGAGGTCAGATGTCCTCATTTCCAGAATTTCCAGAGACAGTTTGTCATTTCCCAAGGACTAACATAAGGGTCTGACCCAAACATGACTTTACTATTTTCCATATTTGGGCACATACAGTGGAGGACTGAATGGAGGTCTTATTTTGTCAGATCCTGTGTAAATAGCACAAAATCACCACTCTATCATCAAGCTTTACTTGGAAAATGACACACAGTAGAACAGGAAAAGTGGGCAGTACTTGTTGTAGCGTGTCTAGCTTACAGTATGAGAGAAATAGTCTGGAAAGGCAGCTCAGAGGTAAGGAGAGAGATGACAGAAAAAACTGACAGGAGTGTGGACAACACACACACACACACACACAAAAAGCCCAACCCAGAGGTACCAGTGCAGCTGTGTGGGCGCTGAAAACCAGGTTGAGTTAATTTCCACAAGAATACCAAAGTATTCATGCATCCCAAGTCTTTATTATGTGTTAGCAACAAAACAAGAGTTGACTTGTGCCGTCAATGCTTGTCTTGTGAGCGCAATGCGGTTATATATCTGATTTGCAAACTCTCCCCTCCATCTCCTGGACTGCAGAGCATTTTTGGATGCTGTGACAACAGCAACAGCAGGCCATCCTCTCCCACAGCCCCACTCCCTAATAATGGCAGCAACACCAGTCTGTGCCAGCCCCTCCTCCCCACAGCCCCACTCCCTATTAGTGGCAACAACAGCTGTTCCATCCTCCTCTAGAGCCCACCTCATTAGTGGCAACAGCAGCGTCCTGTGCCTCCCCCTCCCCATTAACAGAAGCAACATCTGCAGCATCAGTACCCCCAACCCCGTTAGTGACAACAGAGACTGCAGCTCGCCCCTTCACTTTCACATAGCAACAGCAGATTGCCTGCCCCTGCCCCCTATTACAAACAAAAGAGGCAGCACATGCCCCCCCAATCCCCCTCACCATTAAAGGGAAAGTGCCCTCAGCCTATGTACTGTATAGCTGTATAATTTGTAGGCATGAACAATGATTCCCTCTCTCGCATTCCCCCTAATTTCATTCTAATTTAAATATACTGTAAATGAGGTTGCTTCACTCTGTTTTGCTCTGGTGTGAAAACTTGTTTGTCTCCATTTCAAAGATCATGACCCTACTCATGCAAGGCATCATGGCAGTTGATGACGCATACACCTACAAGCTAGCAGAAGTTGTACATGTCTTGTGAAGTCCCTATATTCTCTAAATGCATTTTTTTCTAACTCAGATACATTTTAAACTACAGAAAACAGCAGGGCACTTACTATGCCTTGAAAAGTTTCATGGCCAGCATAAGACAAGAACACAGGGCCGGCCTGGTGGCACTGAGGGTTGAGGTGCTGGAAGCCACACCTCGCGCTATGCCGGCGACCCAGGTTCAGGAATGACCTCGGGTCGGCGGGGGTTTGGCAGGGGGGAGGGAGGATTTAACGTCCCAATGGATGCTCTCCTCCCTCTGGGGTGGGATACCAGGGGTGCAGTAAGCACCCGACACCCTGAGAGAGTGCCGGTGGAAACACAGGCTCTCGAGGGGTTGGCGGCTCCGTCTAATGGAGTCAGGGAGAGGGGATGTCTATAGGCGCTTGAGAGGGACATGCGTCAGCATGTCTCTTCTCTGGACGCTTGCACCCTTGCGCCGGCGTCTCAGGGGGCTGGGACAGGGGAAACCACAGAAAAACAGGAAAATACCCCTTGGTAGTCCTAGATGATGACTGCTCCGGGCCATTCAAGACCACCAATTCCGGACAGACCCCGCTCTGCAGGAGGAAGTAAGAGGTGAGGCACTCTAGGGGCAGATCTAGAGTAGTGGGCGGAGATGGTGATGAGTGGCCCGAAGGAGGGGGCACCGAGGGTAGACAGGAGGAGATAAACAGAAAGTATAAAAAAAAAAAAGACAAGAACACAGGGACTGCAGAGGACAGCATCACCACTGACTAATATAGTGTAACTACCGCAGGCTTGAGCACCAAAACATCATAAAATTCCAGGATGTCTTACATGAGTCAGGTCATGACCTTTGCGATGGAGTCAAGCAGCTCTTCACACCAGACCCAAGTACCTTCATTTACATTTCAATCCTGATGAAATTAGGAGGGTGCAATAGAGGCAGTCATTGTACATGCCTACAAACTACACAGAGAAACAAAATAAAAGGCTGAGGGGACTTTCCTGTTTAAGACAGCAACAGCAGGCTGTGCTTCCACCCTAATGGTAGAAACAGCAGCATCTGCAACCCCTGCACCACCCCCCCAACACAAGTAGCTGTAAAGTCCAGCAACCCTTCCCATTATTTATTTATGTTAAACATTTTACGAGGAAGAGCACATGGATATCAGTATAAAATACAGAGGTAAAAAGAATACAAATGTAACCCCTAGATGGCGCTATCCCAGGGGCTACTAACCCTGCCTGATTTGCCACCAACAGGTTGAGGGGCCTGGATCCAATGGCGGGTGCCTGCACCCAGAGGTCAGGGTTTGCAATAGTTAAACTAACTTGGTCACAGCCCTCTGGGACACTGCAACCCCTTTCTTCCCACTAGTGGCCCACACAATATATCAGAATTACCTTCACAGTATTCACTTACCCCCAGGTCTGGTTCCGCACTGGGACCTCCTGTGAAATGAGATACAGTGCAACAATCACAGTACAGTACTTTAACATAGACAAATACCTCAGGCAGTATAACTTTACTGAAACAAGCAGCTCTGATTTATTTAGGGGAATATAACAAGGACAGGGGGAAATCAGGTTAATTAGCTTATCACTCTAATCATCTACCTACGGCTCTGTGCACAGGCCTATCCCTATCAGTTACTGTCCCTGGGTACCCAAGCCCTAGTGGCTAGTCCAAACCGTGGCAGCTGGTAGGGGCCCTTTCACACAGAGAAAAGGAAAATTAAACAGTCAGCAGTACAGTAATTCCATTGGATTTAATGTGGCAATTCAACAGGAGTGACCCTGAATTAGTACTCACGACCTCCAAATAAGATAGGGTCCTTCAATGTCAGCAGGGCTCACTTGAGGTACACAAACCTCTTCACACATCCATATAAAAGAAAGCACTATACCAGGCAGGCTGCATCTGTATCCGATCGCAATTACTGCACAATACCGGAGAACACACAGCAGATTCAGTTCCTGACAGACAGAGTGCAATTCAACAATTTCTCCAGTCTTCTACAGGGTGAGCCTGGTTTCTACTCTCAGAGATCCTTGATTCTTTTCAGGACGTATTCAGATCCACAAGCTGCTGTTACACAAGCTGCAGACTGAACTCTGGGCCTTATACACGCTTTTGACTAAAACTGCACACTGAAAAGCACAGGGCTCCTTCCTTCTTCACTGCCAAAGCTCAACTGAAACTCCAACCGACAAAACCGGCACTTCCTTTGAGTTCCTCCCAGTTCTTGACTGGATTGGCTGTCACTCACAATAGACTGCTGCTGTTGGTCCAAAAAGGCACTGAAGTCTAAACTACATCTCCCAGAGTCACTGCCCATACAATCCTCTTGTGGCTGGCTCAGATTATGAGTCCAAGTTCTGATTCGTCCAAGGCACCATTTTAGAGCTAGCTTACCCCACACTGATTGGTCCAGTTCAGCAGTTCAAAACCAGAATGGGGAACTAGACAGACACTGTTCTGACTGCAAAGAAAGCAGGTTAGACAAACGGTAATTTCATTATCACTCTAAATAATTTCTGGCAAACAGTTACATCTTTCAGATAGGTTCCTTTGCACTCCTAGTGACTGCAAAATGGAGTGAATTGGCAGCAGTTCAGTGGTACTCAAACAGAAACACACAGTCCCCATAAACTAATTATGTCTGCAAGCAGACAGCTCTTAAAGAGACAGTACCAGAGGCTCTAAAAACACTCACTGATAAATGGCTTAAATGCCAAACACCATTCAGGCTTGGAGCATTCAAGCAAGCTCCTGGAAGTCTTTTGGGAACCCCCATTTGCAGGGGGGTTACACAAAAAACAGCAATGTGTCTACTGTGTGACCACAAAGAGGCAAAGTTAAAAAAAAAAAAGACACTGCTTCCAATAAACCAGTTAAACCAAGGGGGGGGGGCAGGAAACAAGAATAGGAGCAGACTTTGAAGTTAAAGAGCCTTAAAATGAAGGTTTCATAACTGTGTTCTGTTGTTGTCCACTTACTTACCTCCTCCTCCTCCCCTTCCCGATTTAAGTATGGTGTGGATAATGTGGCAGTGCACTCACAATAGCAGAGTTCTCAAGTTCTTTACAGTACTATATACAACTTTTACAACAACTGGCATAAGTCCATTATCAGGGGAGAGGCTCCAGAAGGGACTGGAAGCCTGAAAGAGAATAAGGTGATGGGGTCATATGGGATTCATCCAAGGGTATTAAAGGAACTGGGCATGGTGCTGGCTGCCCCTCTGGCAATGCTGTTCAGCACCTCAGTGGAGAAGGGGGAGGTGGGCCAATGTGGTCCCTCTGCAAAAAAACTACAGTAGGGAGGATGCTAGCTATTACAGGCCTGTCAGTCTAACATCAGTCGTGGGGAAGTTAATGGAGACATTACTGAAGAAAAGGCTCCTACAGCACCTGGAGGCAAAAGGGCTGCTGGACCACTGGCAGCATAGTTTCACAGGGAAAGGTCATGTCAAGCTAATCTCATAAATTTCTTTGACTGGGTTACCAGGGAGGTGGATCGAGGAAGAGCAGTGGACATGGCCTGTCTGGACTTCAGTACGGCTTTCAACACTGTGTTGAACAGGAGACTAGTTAAGAAACTAAGCAGCCTGGAGGTGGGGGAGAAAGTGACAAGCTGGGTATCAAACTGGTTAAGGGACAGTAGGCAAAGGGTGATGGTAAATGGTCCCCACTCAGGATACAGGAGACTGACTACCAGGGTGCCACACGGTTTGGTGCTGGGACCAGTCCTCTTTAATGTCTTAATAAGTAACACAGCAGAGGAGTTTGATGGGAAGGTGTGTCTCTTTGCAGATGATACAAAAATCTGCAGCAGGGTTGACACTCAGGAAGGGGTGGAGAGAATGCAAAGGGATCTGAGTAAACTAGAGGAATGGTCTAGGGGTGGCAGCTGGGTCTCAATGCCAAAAAGTGCAAGGTTAAGCCTCAGGACTGTGGAACCCATGGACTGTGTATAAGATGGGGAGAGTGGAGCTTACAGTCACCAAGCAAGAAAGAGACTTAGGGGTCATCATATCTGATGACTTCAAGGTAGCTGGACAGTGTAACAAAGCAGTGGGAAATGCTAGCAGGATACTAGGGTGCATTGGAAAAGGGATTTCTAGAAGGAGAGAGGTGGTGCTGCCGCTGTATCGCTCATTGGTGAGGCCCCACTTGGAGTACTGTGTCCAGTTCTGGAGGTCGCTCCTTTGCAAGGACACTGAAAGGATGGAAGCGGTACAGAGGAGGGCAACCGAAATGGTGAGGGAAGTTGCACAGTAAGTCATATGAGGAAAGGCTACAAGAACCATTTACACCTCCGGTGTTGCTCTATGTAGTTGTTATGCACTATGCCACTGTATTTAGTCTGTGTATTTGTCTTCATTCTCTGTATGACGTGGAGCCTTTGTAAATGAGTCCCTGACTCAAAGGGCTGTAATTCCTAGACTTTAAATAAACAAATAAAAATAAAAAAACTCAACACATACTCTTTAGAAGAGAGGAGAGCGAGAAGGGATATGACTGAAATTTGATACCTCACAGGAGTGAACAAGGTGTAAGTGGAGGGTCTGTTTCAGAGAAAGGAAGGCACTAGAACAAGTGGCATGTGATGAAGCTAAAGGGGGGACGTTTTGGAGAGATGTGCGGAAATACTTCTTCATGGAAATGGTGGTGGATGATTGGAACGGCCTTCCACAGGAGATAGTGGGGGCAAAGACTGTGGGGAGTGTCAAGCATGCATGGGATAGGCACGGGGCATATTAGGTAGAGGAACGGGGGAGGAAGTGGCACTTATGACTAACTAGGGTAAGTGATGACAGAACTGGCAGGGACAAGGGGCATACTGGATGGGCCTAAGGGTCTTTTTCTGCCTACAAAATCTATGTTTCTGTTTCTATAGAACTCTGGTTGCACGACACTGCACAGAGATCAGGAGTGTATGCACCAGAAAGGAGCTGCAAATCCTACAGCAGCACTTACTTTCCCCAGCGCGAGCAAGATGCTTAATGACTGGCATCAAGGGAACTCCCACGCTGTGAGGCAGGGACAGAAGGGGTTACTACAGTAGGTAATAGTTGCTGAAAACCTGTCCTGCTGGTGGAGAGGAGGGGAAGTAGCTTCCGTTGTTAGTGGTAAACAAGTGCACTGAGCTATAGACACAGCAGTACATAGTGCGACTTCCACACAATGGCCCTTCCTCAGGATCAGACAGTTGTGTCATGTTTTCCCAGAATACAGAGCAGGAGTCAGGTCACAACTCTGGGGATGGCGCTGCATTTCTAACCTAGGATGAAAAGGGATAAAAGGTACAATTTTCAAATTGCAAATATGTGCAACATTAAACGAAGCACTGTCAATATTTCAAACTGCAAACAAACTAAACAGCACTGACAGAAGAAAATGCTCCTTTTCTTTGTGGGTGAATGGTGAGGAGGCGTGGCTAACAGAGAATGGAATATTATTCTAGATAATATGAATGTCTCTTTCGAAAAGGAGGCCTACCCAGCAGTAGTTTTGAAGAAAGGAAGTGAAAAGCAGATGTACTCAGTTTGTGAGGGAGAAGAGTGGGGAAGGGGCGAGAAAGGAGAGGCAACAGTTGGGGGTGGCAGTACTTCAGATAAGGCTGAGTACTGCCCTATTTTACTCATCAATTTTTAAGAAATACTCTTTAAACATTTTTTTGATAAGTAGCGATACTCACCCAACCCTTGGAAATGATTCACAGATACTTGAAAACAAGCTATTTTTCTAAGTTTAAAGGACTTTTAGTTATCAAAATGACATTTTACTTGCGTATGTTAAAAATTTTGAGTACATTACTCTTGAATGTCATTGTAATCTAGAGTACTGGAGGGCAGAGAGACAGAATTTAAATACGATGGTAGAAACGTCTACCTTCAAGGGAGAACAGAGTAAGTCAGAGTAAAGGGAACAGGGGTAGGTGCAATGTACAGCCATTACTGGCAGCAACAGCAGTCCATGCCTCCCCTTCCCCATTACAATGGTAACAGCAACCTTTCCCTTTCTTGATACAGAGGTGAAATAATTCCACACACACCCATTAATGGTAGCAACAGCAGCCCGCATCTCCCTATTATAGCCCATACCCCATGCAGCACCCTTTCCATGGAAAAAACAGCAGCCTTTGCCCCCCTCCTTGTTTCAGCAGGAACAGAGCAGCCTGCACCTCCCTCACACACATTTCAGTAACGGTAGCAGTCCACTCCTCACCCAAAACTACAGGTCCTCTAAGTGATCCTGGAGTTTTGGCCACAGGGAAACTTGCTCCGGGTTCCTCCTGGCACCCTGGATTGTGCTAGCTAATGCTGTATGTAGCAAGGAGGGCAGGTGGCAGGGCACTCTCTGTGACTGAAAGAGGGCAGGTGAGTTTGGGTCTCAGAGCTCAGCCGCTTTGTAGCCTCACGTTTCTCTCTCCCCCCGAACATCTCCCTCCCTCAAAGCTGGAATACAGTTCATGATACATAACTCATGTAGATGGTGGCAGAGTATACTTCTCAACCTCCTGCCTCACAAATGAGGGACAAGGCATACATAAATAAGGGAGAATGACCTAAATGAGCAACACCTCTAAAGCAAAATAGTGATATCCGCTCTAGAAACTATGTACAATATTCTGCTTAGTAGAAACAGCAACTTTCTAATAAGAACTAGTTGGTTAACACTAATTTTGTTATTCAAATAGGTACTTTTGCTGGCCCAGTGGCACTGAGGGTCGAGGTGCTGGACATCACACCGGCGACCCGGGTTCAGGAGCGAACTCTGGCACCGGGTTGTCGGCAGGGGAAGGAGAGGATCGAGCGTCCGGAGGACTGCTCTCCTCTCCCAGGGGGAGGGTTCCGGGGACATTCAGCAACCTGGTGACCCCCGATGGAGATTGGGGGCACTACAGGGTACGGACTAACAAGGAGGGGCGAGCGTGACTGACACCGGCAGGGTTGCCGTGCGCCATGACATCACTGCACGTCACGCTCATGGAGGGACTTGGGGAAGTAAAAATCCTCCCTAGGACTGTGGAGATGAAGAGGGCACCAGTAGTTCTGCCCACATCCCACCGACAGCTCCCACACATCAGACTCCTCTTCAGGTGCCACCCGATGCTCAGGTAGGCCTTTGAGTCTGCAAGGTCGCCACGGGTGGGCGAGCCTTCCCTCAGGGGCAAAACAGATTGCCGGGGGACTGACCTGCCTGGGGTTGGGGGAGGAGAGTACCGACTAGTAGGGGGTTCAGGCCGGGAGTGAGAGGCAGGTACCGAGTGTGCACCTCAGAAGGATGCCCAGTACTGGGGTGTCATAAATAGAATAAAAAAAAATAGGTACTTTTAAATGACAGAAACAACAAATTTAGGAGGGATAGAGGAATTGTTTGAGGCACAATCAGGGACCATTGAGAGGTATGTGGCAGAGTGAACCGGAAGCAGGGGATGACTACAGAGGTGAATGCTGCTACAGTACATGCTTGAGTTGGGCAGCTGCTGTGATGTACAATGAGGGCAATGCCATCCTGGAGGCACAGTACCAGCAGCAGAGACTAAGGGAGCTCTTCTATTATAAATCCATCTGTCCCTCCATAGATCTGTGTTTAAATGTATTGCTCTCTCTCTCCAGGATGCCAGCACTGCTGGACTATCCACTCTGACACTTGCAGAGCACAACCAGCAGCTACTGTACGTATAACATGTTTTCACTACATCCCAGCACAAGTTAGAAAACTTCAATACCTGTTTAGCAGCAGTGGCTGAAAGTACAAGAATGCAATTTCACTGACTCAAGAACATCCTATAAAGGTTTATTGTTCATTCACTGCCCTCAGACTCACACAGCCTGACAACGAACAGATGTTGTAAAGCACTGTCACTGACAAGAGAACCAACAAATTAAAAGGCACAGCACTCACTCATTTGGGGCAGTAAACCTGGCAGATTCGGGGGTGCTGTGGAGCACACCTACTGACCAAATGTGCCAAGGAAGAGCTCTGCAGTAAAAGTGGATTTAAGCCTAAAATCTTACTTTATTTTGCTGAAAACTACATGTAACCCCTAGATGGCGCTATCCCAGGGGCTACTACCCCTGCCTGATTTGCCACTAACAGGTTGAGGGGCCTGGATCCAATGGCGGGTGCCTCCACCCAGAGGTCAGGGTTTGCAATAGTTAAACTAACTTGGTCACAGCCCTCTGGGACACTGCAACCCCCCTTTCTTCCCACTAGTGGCCCACACAATATATCAGAATTACCTTCACAGTATACACTTACCCCAGGACTGATTCGGCACTGGGACCTCCTGTGAAATAAGATACAGTGCAACAATCACAGTACAGTACTTTAACATAGACAATTACCTCAGGCAGTATAACTTTGCTGAAACAAGCAGCTCTGATTTATTTAGGGGGATATAACAAGGACAGGGGGAAATCAGGTTAATTAGCTTATCACTCTACTCATCTACCTATGGCTCTGTGCACAGGCCTATCCCTATCAGTTACTGTCCCTGAGTACCCAAGCCCTAGTGGCTAGTCCAAACCGTGGCAGCTGGTAGGGGCTCTTTCACACAGAGAAAAGGAAAATTAAACAGTCAGCAGTACAGTGGTTCCATTTGGATTCAATGTGGCAATTCAACAGGGAGCGACCCTGAATTAGTACTCACGACCTCCAAACAAGATAGGATCCTTCAATGTCAGCAGGGCTACTCTTGAGCTCCAAGAGACTCCTCACACATTTATATGGTAAACAGTCACAGGCAAAAGTCACTTAATGGCAGCAGGATTCACTTGAGGTACACAAACCTCTTCACACATTTATATGGTAAAAAGAAAGCACTATACCAGGCAGGCTGCATCTGTATCCCGATCGCAATTACTGCACAATACCCGGGAGAACACACAGCAGATTCAGTTCCTGACAGACCGAGTGCAATTCAGCTATTTCTCCAGTCTTCTACAGGGTGAGCCTGGTTTCTACTCTTCAGATATCCTTTGATTCTCTTCACAGGACGGATTCAGTCCTAACAAGCAGTTACACAAGCTGCAGACCGGAACTCTGGGCCTTACACACGTTTCCAGACTAAAACTGCACACTGAAAAAGCACAGGGCTCCTTCCTTCTTCACTGTCAGAGCTAAACTGAAACTTCAACAGACAAACGGGCACTTCCTTTGAGTTCCTCCCAGTTCTTGACTGGATTGGCTGTCACTCACAATAGACTGCTCCTGTTGGTCCAAAAGGCCAAGTCTAAACTACATCTCCCAGAGTCACTGCCCATACAATCCTCTTGTGGCTGGCTCAGATTATGAGTCAAGTTCTGATTCGTACAAGGCACCATTTTAGAGCTAGCTTACCCACACGATTGGTCCAGTTCAGCAGTTCAAAACCAGAATGGGGAACTAGGCAGACACAGTTCTGACTGCAAAGAAAGCAGGTTAGACAAACTGTAATTTCATTATTACTCTAAATGGTTTCTGGCAAACAGTTACATCTTTCAGATAGGTTCCCTTTGCACTCCTAGTGACTGCAAAAATGGAGTGAATTGGCAGCAGCTTGAGTGGTACTCAATCAAAGAAACACACAGTCCCCCATACAAACTAATTATGTCTGCAAGCAGATAGCTCTTAAAGAGACAGTACCAGAGGTTCTAAAAAACACTCACTGATAAATGGCTTAAACGCCAAACACCATTCAGGCTTGGAGCATTCAAGCAAGCTCCTGGAAGTCTTTTGGGAACCCCCATTTGCAGGGGGGTTACACACAAATTGGAGAACAGCAGTGAATTTTCCTTGTCGTGCTGAATTGAACCATATGCTTTTTTTGTGACGGGACATACAAGCTAAGCCCCTGGAGGCAGACTGAAGAACCATCCGAGAGCCAAGCCACAATCTGCAGCTGAATCATAACCTTTACAGGGGATGGAACCTCCGTGGAGGGGCCCTGCAAAGGTCTATGCAGGTAATCAACACCAAAATCGAATCAGTTTTGACAAACAAGCCTTACAGAACAGGATGTGAAGATTGATACTGCCACTAAAGCAGCAACCTCGATGGAATCAATGTCCACTAAAGCCCTTGCCACTACTAGTAAAATGACTCAGGAAAATGCCCAGTTGCGGTATCGTTCAGAGGCTGTGGGAAACACGCAGCGGGCCCCAAATGTCCGTACAGTGGGCCTAGCGGAGAGCTGTAAGAGGAAAGAGCTCCTAGAATTCTTACAAGGCTGGTTACTAGGGAGTCTACATTTGGATTCGATCTTGTCTCCCAATAATCTCCTCAAGGCTTACTGCATTTCTCCTAGAGCGGCACCAAGTCAAGGTGATTCACCCTGCACAGTCCTGCTGGTAACCTCCAGTGCTTCTGTTCAGTATCTCATCCTTCAGGCTGCCAGAGGATCAGGTTCCCTGAACTTTCAAGACAAGACTATCCACCTGTTCCCAGACACCTCTTTTGCCATGCGGTCCAGGAGAAAGAAGTTTGATGGAGTACAGGTCAAACTTAGAAGCCTGGGCATTGAGCACTCTTCGCTGATGCCCACGTGGCTATGAATACAATATGTCGGGCATACCTTTCAAGTTACAGATACAGATGAAGCGGGGAAGAAGGTGGAGGCCATCGGCAGGGAATTCAGCCGTTCTCAGGGCCATGACTCTTCCAATTCAGATGAGGCTACCTTAAGACAACAGATTATGAAACGGATTCACTGACTGTTTAACAGGTTCTTCAACACAGGTTTAAAATAGCAGTCTAAATGCTAAATAGTTTGGCTGGTTACTCATTATACTAGCCCATAATGGTTACTTATTGGCTCTAGAAATGCCAGGTTTTCAAAACTGGCTGTTACAATAAATCTTATGTTTAAGTTCAGCAGGTACTAACATGAAGGATATATAAGTAAGAAAATAGGGCTGACATATAAGCTGTATGACTGTAGTTTGTTATTTCGTATAGCTGCTGGTACCAAGATAATGGTGGTCACCACGTGGCCATAAACTACGTAGTTTATAACAGTATATACAGAAAGCTCAGTCTGTAACTGCAGTTATTTTGTGTTGCCTATCATATTTATCCTCGAAGGGTGTCAGAGCTTATTTCTTTCTTAACACTACCGATGTTATGGAGTTAACATGTTTGATAAGGGGGTCACATCAACACAGGTTGTTGAGTCAATATGCTTGGAATTTATTCTTAAATTGAATTGACCACCCAAAGTCCTGTAGGGTGCAGCATATCTTGGACAATCTTTTGGACTTGATTTTCTTGAAATACCCCCAAATTCGTACATAAGAATGCATAGACTTGTTTTTTTACTATTACACTGAATGTACTGACTGTTGTACCTTATGATCTCTTGCATGAGATAGTTATATACTATTGCTTTTATCAAGAAAGCAATAAAATACAATTAAAAAAACTGGCAGATTCATTAGTCCTGCCCCTCAATGCAATTCATATGGCAAAAGGTCACTACTCACTCCATGCAGGCTTAAGTGCAACTGAAGCAGTACAGCAAAAAAAGTAGTCAGTGCTGACTCAGTAATACCCCAGTCTGTGGTCACTGCAATGGTCTGTAGCAGTGACATGCTTGCATGTGTTGGAGACATCAGGGCAGTCTGGGATGGGGGACGGTGTTGCATGATCTCTTTAGTGAGGTGGGAGATGTTAAGTGGGGGAAACAACTAGAACAGATCCAATCTGTTTAGTCCTTGGAAGGTGTGTGGCCTGCCCTTGGGTCACAATAGCACTACCGAGATACTGTGGTCACTGCCTCAGGGGATGGAAGGGTGGTGGCAGCTCCCTCTACAAGGATCCAAAAGCCAGGACAGGAAACTTAAAACCCTGTCCCCAGTGAAAACCATACAAAGTGGGCTGAGACTTAGCATCTTTTGATGATTGATGTGGCCACCAAAAAGTGCAAGTTAAAGGAGTAGTATATCTTCATAGCCTGTAAATGTTATTTGTTTCTTTGCCAACAGATGCCTCTTTCTGTGTAGCTGTTGGGGTATATGTGTTTGCCATAGTTTGTTTTCACTGTTTATATCAGCTCCTGTAATTAGCCTGGGGGTCTCCATTTTTTTTTCTCCGTCCCAGTAGATCCTCATTCAGGAGGATGCACCAGTCCTGTTCCCTTGACATCCACCGAGACTTACCGCCAGCAGTCTTCCCTCAGGACTTTTTTTTTTTTTTTAAAACCAGGAGAGAGACACTAAGCTGTAAGTTTGTTTACAGGTGTGACCTGGGGGCACAAGGAAGTTAAGTGGCTTGCTCAGGGTCACACACAGTATGCAAGTGGGGGCTGTGGGATTCAAACCCAGGTCTCCAGGTTTGCAGCTCAGAGCCTTAAATCACTGCGCTATACTGCCTCCTTGCCCCCACCCATGGCGGGGTCAGCAGGGGGTCCCCAGGCCCCCACCGAAGACCGGATCCTGTTCAGGCTGGTGAGCCCAGCTAGTCGGGGAGTGGGACCTGCAGGCACCCGCCATCATCCAGTCACCAGCATTTTCCAATGTTCTGTCCCCTGGTGGTGTGGCATGCAATGATGTCTGAGCACATGCTCCCATGCAATGTGCACCAATGTCTGCCCCATCTCCCAATCTGCTGGCCCGAGCTAACTTCCCCCAGATGACAGGGAAGCAGCGGGTGCTACCAACCCTCCCTCCCTCCAGAGAAGGAGGAGAGCAGTCCGTCGGATGTTTGATCCTCCTCCTCTCCCAGCCAACCCCAATGCCCCAAGGTTGCTCCTGACCCTGGGTCACCAGTGTTGCAGCAGGTGAGGATTGGTGTCTCAGGCCTCCATTTTCTGATTGCTGAAATATCATTGTCCCCAAGAGCTGCAATAACCCCTCCTCCTACTCTACAGCAAACAACTGACTAAAAAGTCCATTCATGTGCACAGGCAAGGAGCAGAAATCATTCGGCTACTGAGCTACTTCTTTTCAGAACACCATCAAATCTTTTGACACAGGCTTCATCACCTACAGTTTTCTTTCTTAAACTGAAAGATCATCTAGAAAAGCTTAATGTCTGCTCATGTTTTGTGAAGTTTTATTTATTATACACAATTTTTTGATAGTTCACAGTGTCATGTTTTAATACCAGCTGTTGTATGCTCTATATATTATACCTCATATTTTGTACATTGTGTACCACTGTATTATGTTTCTATGCAATGTAATGAAATACATTTTATACATTTTAATACATGGGTCCTGGCTAGCCCGGTGGCGCAGAGGGCTGAGGCGCTGGTGCCTTACCCAACCCATGCCGGCGACCCGGGTTCGGGAATGGACCTGGGACGCCGGGGTCTGGCAGGGGAAGGAGAGGATCAAGGATCCGTAGGACTGCTCTCCTCTCCTGGGGTGGGTAGTGGGTTGACGTTGCGATGTAGCGGCCTCTGGTGGAGACCAGGAGCACTACAGATGCAATGCAGGAGGGAACGCACCAGAAATACCACTCCACTTCATCCGGATGACGGCTGCCCGGCTCTCTGGTGCCATTCATGTCCCTGCTGAGTCCTCCATCCCAGCAGCACCCTGGGGCCAAGTGTAGCGCTGGCCTGGCCTGCCCCCCCCTCGGAGGAGGGGGACCCATCCAGCGAAGGAGTACACACGTTACCCTGGAGGTGACTGCCATGTGGGACCAGAGGCTCAGAGGGCAGATGGATTGGAGCAGCCTCGGCGAGCCTGAAGGAGAGGTTGAAGTGGAGCACGTATTTTTATTTTATTTTTTATTTCAACTTTTGTTTACCGGTAAATGCCATGAACCAAGGCCCTTTTTCAGGCACAACCCCGGACAATTTGTCCAGATGTTACAGATAAATAAATATAATACAAATTACAAACAACAATACATAACACAACAGTACTTAACGTAGGAGGTAAAAGAGATAATACATGGGTCCTGTTTGAAAAAGATGCCTAATGCCGGTGCACCCACCCTGTCAACAAATACATCAATAAATAAACTAATTTACGGGAATGAAATTATAAAATCTCACTCAGTTGCAGAAATATAATGATGAAGGATTGCTTCTATATAAAATAGACACCACTCAAGGACAAAACTGACTAAATGAAGTGTAAAAATGCAGTATGTTATGAGAAACATACCTCCGGACTCCTATCAGGTATGTTCAATACTAGATCACAAGAGATGGGTTCCCTCAGTGAATCCTTTCCATTTCCAACACTGAAAGCAGACTTCTTGTTAGTGTTCTGTTGAGTGTGGCAAAAACTGGTGGACTCTGCTGCTTTAACCTGAGTGACGGAAAAAGTCAGCGGGGTGCCAACTGCAGCAGAGCTGTAATGCAATACTGTAGATAGCACAGGAATATATATCACTGCATACCAACTGCTTGACATCCCCCCCCCCATTTCAAGTAGTTCCTGGTAGGTAGTTGAATTCATGCCCCATAAACTTTTACCTGTCATCTAGTAAATGTGGGATTTTTACATCCCAATAATGCAGCAAGTAAATTCCAGCTAAGTCACACATTATTCTATATCTTCTGTAGCTTCTATTTTCAATTCATGTTTTGTCACATGTGCCCTACCCATCTCACCCCCACCGATACTTTCGAAACCTTCCCTACTTCCCCAGCTTACTCTTTCCTCCATTCACACCCCGGGAAGTCTTCAATGCACTCACTTCACTTAACCAGGCCAAACCAGCCCAGATGGCTTGCACCCTAGTCTTCTCCGCATCTCGGCTTCAGCCATAGCAGCACCCTTGACACACATACTAAACCTTTCCCTCGCCACCGCCACAGTCCCTTCGGCTTGGAAATCCTCCTTCTACTCAAAGGCGGCAACCCTTCTTCGCCGGGAAACTACAGGTCCATCTTGCTCCTTCCCTCTCTTGCCAAAATACAAGAATCCCTCACGCTGTCCAAACTGACTGAGTTCTCTCCTCAAACAGCTCCCTCTCTTCCCATCAGTCAGGATTTAGGAAACACCACTCCACCATCACCATCTTGCTCCATGTAAAAGACTCTGTCCTCTTGGCCATGGACAGCAGTCTGACCGCCTCCACCATATTTATCGATTTGGCGAAAGCTTTCAACTCAGTCTCCCAACCGCTGCTGCTCTGCAAACTCAGCTACTTTGGCCTCGCCCAACCTACCATAAACTGGTTCCACTCTTACCTCCAGAACAGGCAGCAATCCGTTCAAATTGGGGACGCCCTCTCTACCCCTCTTCCCATCCTCTCAGGCTCTATCCTCAACCCCATCCTCTTCTCCTTATTTATAAATGACCTCTCCTCCATCTGTCTCTCTGCTAAAGTGCATCTGTACGCTGATGATGCAATCATTTTTTGCCTCGGGACCCTCCCATGACAGTGTCCTCCAGGATCTCCAAAATGACTTCAATAGAGTCTAATCCTGGTTACTGAAAAACCAGCTTAAACTAAATGACAAAAAAATAGTCACCATGGTCTTCAGATCTAGAAAAAAACTTGCCTCCCTATCTGCCCCCCCAGTAATCTCCACCCTGGAAGGCTCTCCCCTTGACCTGGCCCCCACCTTCAAATACCTGGGAGTCTGGCTAGACAGCCACCTAAATTTCTCTACCCACATAGAGGCCGTCTGCTCCAAATTCCGGCCCAAACTTGCCATCCTCTCTCACCACAAAGACAGCCTTCCCCTTCCCGCCTGCAGTGAAATCATATGTGAAACAATCCTACCTGTATTATACTACGCGGACATCATATACAGCACAGCACCAACCTCATCCCTCTCCAAACTTGACATCTTACTAAACTCATTCTGTTATTTTGCCACTGCCTCTCCCCCACTTACTCATCATTGCCCTCTCTACACCACTCTCTCCCTGGCCCTGCTCTCCCATAGGCAAACCATCCATAGCGCCTCCCTCATAGCTAAATACTGGTTGTGCTCCATGCTTCCTGCCCCCCTACCTCACCTCCCGCCTTGCATCAGCCAACTTCCTAGACTACTCCCTACACCACAGGGACGCCTGTACTTTCAACCTCCCTCGCCCCCACATTGCCTCCGGTCAAGCCACTTTTTCTTACCGTCTTCTCTTCTTATGGAACAACCTCCCACCCATCTTTCACCTGGCCTCCTCCCTCTCAGCAGTTAGGCTTCTCCTCAGGCTCCTCCCATCCCCTCCTTGCCAAAGATGCACCTTGGGACCCACCCCTACACGAGACAAATTCACACACTAGGAGGCCTCAGTTGATCAAATATTTGCCTACGCTTATCTCAAGCTATTACTAATTCCTGCATCTCTACTGCACAACTCCCGCACCTGTTTATACCATACTGCAAGACAAATGTTTTCACTGTAAGCTCTAGATCTTGTACCTACTGTCTGTAACCAAGAACTGTTGTGCAATCTGTTTGTAAATATGAAATTATTGTACTTATTTTTTCTGGATAACTTCTATGTACTCCTCTGTACCTGGGTCACACCTGGAAACAAGCTTCGGCTCAGTGTGCCTTTCCTGGTCACCAAATTTTAAATAAATATCTTTTATCAGAATAATGCACTTGCAGCTATATTGGCTCTGTCCAGAGTTTGTTTGTAATGTCTTTATTAGGCACATGCATCTCTCCTACCCACATTTGAACCCCCCCCCCACCGTCTTTGTATAAACGACCTCTTATGGCAGCTTACTGTACCCCTCTACCACCCTCATTGTGAAAAAAGGTTTCATTATTGCTCTCTCTCCAGAATTTTCCCCACTACATCTTGATGGAGTTGTCTCTGGTGTTTGTGTTCCTGTTCATTTTTAACACGCCACCATGCAACCTCAGGGATCCCCTGCAGGTCCCAAAAAGGTCTCTGTGATGCAGACAGTTAATTTCAGAGCCCTCTTAGTCCTCCAGAGTTAGCTGATCTGTGCCAAGAAAGCAAGGGGATGTGGCCAGCTGCCTAGAATTGGGAAGTTCTGGGCAGCTGGAAGGCATTTTTCTTTTTTTTTTTTAATTTACATTTTTATCCCGAGTTTTCCCCAGCCCCGTGTCTCAACCATGTGCATGCCACGGTACCAAGACGCCCTCCCTCTGCTTTGCTGCCGCCCACCTGCACTGCCCTCGAACCTCCACCTTGGGGCAGTGGAACTACGGTGGGTGACAGGATTCCACCCCGGAAGAGGAGAGCTGCCTTTCAGCTGGTCGACCGTGCTCCCTTCCCCGGCCAGCTCCCGATGACCCTGGCTTGTTCCAGAACTCGGGTCACCAGCATGACGCGAGGTAAGGTGTCCAGCACCTCAACGCCACCAGTCTGGCTACTAGAAAGCAGTTCTGAGTGAGAGCTGATGAGGCAAGATGCTGCCTGGCTCCGTACAAAGAACTTCTATTTCCCACTTTGAGTTGGCAGATCTCAGGATTCCTGTATTGTGAAAGCAGCCACCTCCCAGTTCTGCCCACTGGGAAGCTGCACCAGAAAATCCACAGTCATGAGTACAGAGATAGAAAAGGAAAAGAGAAATGTGAAAACTATGCACTGAGCTTGAACTTTGTACTGAATTGAGGCACCACCTGGTGACTAACCCCGCGATGCAAGCAGGAGGGATATGTGTAACCTCTGAAAGCTTTTAATTCCAACTGGAACCGTGCATCCTGTTAGGGCCAGTGAAATGGGAGGTAGTGTTGTGCTTCCCGGGGAACCTGCAGTCCCCCAGCAGACCCTACACACCATAGGTCCTTAGAGTAAAGGAAACCTCACAACGATGTGTACTACAGTATGTACTTTAAAGTTAAGAAAGCAGGGCAATGGATGGCTTTTCATAGCTGCAGGCTTTGTAGTTTAAGCATTTGCTTAGTGGTGAGTTAGACCCAGGGAAAGTCTTTAGTTGACCCTGACTGCTCGCAGGCGTAAGAGCTAGTACCCACTCAGTGGTTATTTGCCTCTGTGCTACAGGTTTGTGGGGATGGAGTATTTTCCTCCTCCAGAGTAATCCCTTAATTGAGGGTTGGGACCCTTGTAGGACCTTATTGAGTGGACCTTCGAGCCATGCCCTGGACAAAATGCTGCATTTGGCACCATGCTAGTGACTCTTGAGCCTCCTCTCAAACTGAGAGACCCTCTAGCTGTGGCTTCACTTCACGGAGGTATCTGTATGTTTCCATCAGCCCCCCTTCTCATGTCCAGCATGTACTGTACATGTTACGATCTGTGTAGATGGATTGAGCGGCACTCACCTCACCCAATCATGTATCAAATCAGCACTCTGCAGATAGCCAGCTTAGTGCAAAACAACTACTGCTCTGAAGTGCTCTGTGCCATGTAGGTTCTGATTAACTGACAACAAGTGTCAGGTGACCAAATGTTTCACACCAAAAACTGATGCTTCATCAGAGGTTAAGGGGCAATACCCTTGATCCTCTTTATACATAGTTACATTGGACATGTGACCATGGGTATGAATACCATCTTAATTCATAAGCAAAACAATGCAAGTTATTAAAGTGTTTTTAAAATATTATTTAAAAACAATTATCCAAAAGCCTCACTAGACCATATTGATACAATTCCATCAAACCTGTTTACCTTTTCCTTCTTGAACGGTACAAATATCAAGACGGTTGACTCCCTGAACTATCTGGGCATCCGTCTTGATCAGGATGTCACCTTTAAAGTCCATGTTGAACATCTCAACAAAGCTCTACACCAAAAAGTTGGATTACTATACTGTCTAAGCCCCTACCTCTCCAAAGAGTCCCGCTTACTAATAGCCAATTCAACCCTTTTACCCACCCTCTTCCATGACTCTCCTGTCCTCCTCTCGGTTAGATGCTCCAGGGTTTTAAATAATTGATTAGCAGTTTTTTTCCTGGGACATTACTAACTGTACAGAAAGTATTTATATAGGTTTTCTAAAAGTGTTATATTTGTTAAACACAATGAGGCAAGTGCTATGCATTTTTACAGTGTTTTAGCACTTTTATGAGCAAAACGCTAATCAATTTTTAGAGTTAAATAAAACCCTGTGAACTAGAAAAGCTAAAATCATTATATCACACAATAGCTAGCTTTGCTTCTGGTGCCTCGCTCAAGGAACATCATTGTAGAATTTTAGATTCCCTGCAATGGCCCTCAATCACAGGTAGACTTGAACATGCATCACTATGCCTTGCCTTCAAGCTAACAGGCCCACATGCTCCCCTGACCTACATGGCCTATTAATCAATAAACCTGATAGGCAATCTCTCAGATCCTCCAGTAGAAAGCTCCTTCTGGTCCCCAAAGTTAAAACAGTTACAGAGAGTAGGTCCTTTTCAAATTCTACCCCTACCATCTGGAATGCCCTTCCAAATGCCCTACAGGTACTCTCCTCTTTGGGCGGATTTAAGAAGGGCTAAAAAGTCTACATTATAGAAAGAAACCAATGCAATTGTTATTACTGACAAATGTTATTATCTATATATCAGCTATACTGTTTTCTTGGTTATGACAGCACTGCAATTTGTCCCTGTCTGTTTAGTGGCTAATTTTACTACACTCATATGTATACTGATGTGAATTCACACTGTAGTCAAAATGTACATTTATTGTTACTTATTCAGTTATCTCTGTCTTGTAATATGTTTCAAATTGTTCTACCTACTGTCTGTATCTTCTCTGTACTCCTGTTTGAATATTTTTGTAATTAATTACTGGTCGCCACTGAAAATGGGACTCTCTGAGGCTCAGTGGGTTTATCCAGTAAACCCTTGTAGCCCTTATGTGACGCACTTGCAGATATTGTGTATTATGGCCATTTACATAAGAAGGATATTACTGGAAAGGGTTCAGAGAAAGGTGACTAAAAAAATAAAGCATCTGAGGGATACTGACTATACTGACAGAATGAGGAAACTCGGTCTATACAGTACGGAACACAGGTGACTAAGGGGAGACTTATGCCTAGTATACAAAGCTCTGACAGATAAAGATCTATTGGAAATCATAGGGTTAACAAGTAACACCCACAGAAATAGTAGAGTCCATCAATACCTGCTTAAAGGCAAATTTTATAAACAAATAAAAGAGGATATTGGCCAAGTCAAAGAGCAATCAGTTCATGGAACAGATTACCTAGAGAAGTGCTGACCAGTACCACATTACGCAACTTTAAGAAGTCTCTGGACAATTTTATGGACAATAAAAAAATACGCCTTTTTAAGGTAGAAACTGGTCCATATGGCCTCATGGCTTCTGACTGCGTACATTTCTGTGATTCTGTGAAAATTCAATAAATAAAAACAAAAAATCACATTTCTATCTGTAGATAGTATGCAGGCATACTGATGTGGAAATAGCATACTGGCTGGTGCCCCTTCCCAATAATTTCAGTATTTCAACTTGTACCCCTTAGCAATAGCTACAAGTGCTGATTTGATATACGATAGGGGGTTGGGGGAGGTGAGTGTTGCTCTAGCCTTCTGCACAATTTACTGTAACTGAGCGCTAAGTACAGCCATGCCTAAAGCACACTGAGACTCTTTTTTGTGCATGTTAAGAGCTACCAACCTCTCTTCATAAATCCTTCCCCACTGTCCTTTAATCATCCCTGTACCTCTCCGATGTACTGTCTGCACCCTGTCAGTGTTCTTTAGATGTGGTCTCCAAAACTGTATACAGTATGCTAGGTGAGAATGAACCAACAACCTATACAATGACAGCAGTACCTCCCTTCTCCTGCTGCCAATCCCCCCTTCCAAGAAAATGAGTAAATCTTTGTTCCCGTTTAACTGGGCCTAAACTGAAAAGTGGCTTAGTTAGCCTTTTATTTTCCATAGTAGAACTGTTAGGCAGTCTGCAACTTTTAAAACTGAAATGACAGAAACTGGTTCTGCACACACAGTATGTCAACAAGGACGGACTGACTGAATTAAGTCTTTGGCTAGGGCTTAAACAAGAAGATGACTGTGCTAAAACATAAAGGTGCCTTGGAATTGAACTTTGAAGTGTAGTTTGTTAAAGGGATACAGTCACCACCAAGGGCTGCCACACTGAAGTGTGAGGCTGATCCCAATGTGCACTTTGTGCACAAACATTTTTGTTTACTTATGGTTTACTGTAGCACAGCAGACTATATCAGACTAATTTTGCTTAGCTGTAGGCTGACATCTTCTGTTACTACAAATCCCAGAATCCCCTGATGACATCATACCAGTAGGCAGCAGTGAGAAAATTCAGTAGCCTACAGTGCGTGTTAAGAGTTTATTGAATCTCTGATCTTTTGTCTGCTGGTCCCGCTGTCCTCCAAGGGCTATGCATAGTCACAGAGGACGGCACTTAACCCCTGGAGAAAAGCAGGCCTAGAAAACATCTGATCGGAGATTATAAACCTCTAACATGCACTGCAGGATGTTGAATCTCCCACTACTACCTAATGATCTGATGTCAGCTACAGGGGATTCTGGGATTTGTAGTAACAGAAGACGTCAGCCTACAACTAAGCAAAATTAGTCTGATATGGTCTACTATACTACAGTGAACAGTAAGTAAACCAAAATGTTTTTGCCCATAAAGTGCTCACTGGGACCAGTCCCACACTTGATTGTGAGGTCCTTTGCACTGATTGTTTCCTTTTATTTCACTTCAGGGATGAGAGAGACACACACACACACACACACCTCAAGAAAAGGCTACATTTAAGAGCTAAATATTTGGGATAATTAAACAGTTATTATGATGGGGCTACTGTATATAGTCTTTGATGTACTGTAAGAAGAAACTAAGGTAAAGCAGTAGCCTTGTAACAGCAGAGGGCCTCATAGTAGGGCTTTAGTGCATATGATGTCAAACAGATACAATTATCAAACAATTGTGCACCTAGTGCCGGCTCTAATTCCAAATCTTATGAAATCTAAATACTGAGATTATTCAGCCAGTATTTGTTAGGACAAGTGTTGAAACTTATACAGATCTAATACAAGAGGCAGCCACTTATATTGGAGCTCTATATTAAAAAAAATCTTAACTTTTCCCCACCACCCTGCTCAGCACAGTCCTTCTTCATTGCCCTAGCCTGTCTGAATGTTATTTAAAGGAGAAGTCTCTGGACTTCCAGTGACGTCACCGATCAATGTAGATGCCAAAACGTGTGCTCTGTCGAAGCTTCCAACCGAAATCATCTAAATTTTACTCCTAAGCAAGATTTTTACAATATTTACAGCGGTGCTTACTCTAAACTGAATGGAGACTAGAAATAAGCCTCGCAACACCCCGACGGGGGCCCTAAAGCAGCAAAAATTGAACTTGCCTCCGAAGCCTGTAGTGGGGAATATGGAGGCCTCCAGATCAGCCGACACAGTAGATCCCAACTGGGAGAGCAAATCTGAAGATGAAGGTGAAGATTTTACCATCACCTCTCACCGGCTTTGTCGGGAGCTCTGACGCCTTAGCAATACTCTTGACTCCATTAAGGCAGACATTAAGGATAATAAATCGAACATTGCTCACCACAGCACTCAAATCCGGCAAATAGAAGCACATTTAACCAGCTATACTGATACTACAGACCTGCACAATGGTGCAATCCTGCAGCTCCACGACTGATCACAGTTTCTTTTAAACCGCATTGAAGACCTTGAGAATCGGTCACGCAGAGTCAATCTTCGTATACATGGTCTGCCAGAACACTTGGAATCGACCAATACTCCTGAATCCGTGGAAGGTCTGATTAAAGAGCTTTTAGGCATAGAAACAGAAATACCTCTGAATGTAATTCGCGCCCACAGACCACTCACAGCACCTCCAAAGGATCCTAAGGCCAGACCTCACTCACTAATAGTGGCTTTTCTAGATTTCAGAACAAGAGAGATGATTCTGAGGAAGGCATGGGAGAAGAAAGAAATTGTGTTTGGAGACGTTAAGCTGTTTTTCAAGATGGATTACGCGCCCACCACCATGGCGAGAAGGAAGCTCTGGTTCCCTACCGTTAAAGCCCTGTGTAACAGAGGCCTTAAAGCGAAAGTGGACTTCCCCGCTAGACTGCGAGTCACCTCGGATGCTGGGGTTAAAGTTTTCGATTCCATGGCAAATGCCAAGAAGTTCTTAACCTCCCTCGATATCCCCACCGAAGATTTAATGGACTTAGGGGCCATAAAAGAGATCAAGAGAAGGCAGTGGATTACCCCAGGCACTCGAGTAGGTAAAAGCATCCGATCGAACGCCACAACAGGCCAGGACAGCCCCAACAGTTGGAATAAGCTGAGAGAACGAGCAAAACTGCAGCAAAGACTGGAAGGAGGAGCGGTGAGACTACAAGACTCAGACCCTTGAAATCCGGTGATTTATTCATATAATTATGTTACTGCAATTGTACGGAGGATCTTGTGATTCCTCCTGAAATGACTTTTGAAATATGTCTGCAAATACCATTTGAACTGTCTCACCTGGGTTCTCAAGATAACTGTGATCTCTCAGCAAGCTCTGGAACACTTTAGGGGAGAATGGGGGGGGGTCCTCCACGGCTGTAGAAAGATATCTCTTTGGGGGAAAAAAATTTTTTAAAGAGTGGTTATTCCTTCTTATGAATAATGAGGAGTTAAACTGACATAACTTGCAACCTGCCCATGTGGAGAATTGTATTCTGGGAGAACATCATACAGGGAATGAAGGTAGGGGGTGAGGAAACCACCACAAAAGTGGGAGATTCTCCTCCTCAGGTTACCCCACTATATAAATTGGTTAGGGGGTTTTGATGGAGGGAGGAAGGATTATCTATGTTGCATTGGTGGATTCCACAGAGGTTGCTCAACCCTGACTTGACAAGGATATTGCGGCCGAGCGTTGGGTTAAACCCAACACAGCCTGCCACTACTGGGAATCGAAACAGTGGCGGGATTTCTGTGGCACCTTGGGAGCACAAGTTCTCGAATCAGGTTGCAGAAAAAGCTTTCCCAGTTGGGTGTAAGCGGACTACGCAGTTAAAGCAGCTTCTGGTTAAAATTACAGTCTATTCTGATTGTTTTTTACTCTTAGTAGTTAATACGCTGCACTTCTCTTCAGCACACAGCACTCCCTGCTGGTGCTTAATTTTTTTTAAGCTGCACATCCCCTCCCATAGACAGATGTATATGCCACAGGTTAGGTGGGTTAGACTCCCACTAGATCTGCACCAGAATGTTTTGCAAGATGGCTTGCCATATGACAATGGGGGACCTAAATATTGTATCTTATAATGTAAGGGGCATAAATAGTCCTATCAAGAGGACTAAACTCCTTACAGAAATAGAACGAGCAGGGGTCGATGTTGCCCCGCTACAGGAGACCCATCTGGAAGCAACTGAAAGTAAAAAACTATGTCGCAGATGGGCAAGGGAAATTTACTCCTCCTCTTATCAGGCTCACCCTCATCGTAGTGGAACTGCAATTCTAATACATAAATTCTGCCCCTACAGGTCACCTCGGCACACTACGACCCTGAGGGGCGCTTTGTTCTGCTTTATGCAACATACCTAGACACTACTTGCATAATAGCTAGTGTATATGCCCCTAATGAGGACAGAGCAGCCTCCTTATTTGTGAGAACCTTTTTCACAGACATCCTCAATATGACAGACCATCTTTGTATTATTGGCGGAGACTTTAATACCATTTTGTCTCCTACTTTAGACAGAAAAGGGGGCACCTGGACCACAAGACAGAGCTTGACTAGTAAAACACTAATTCGCCTAAGTTATGTGTTGGGTCTCGCTGAAGTCTGGAGAGTGGTGAATGGCCAACAAAGGGACTACTCACACTTCTCTGACCGGCATCTCTGCTACTCTAGAATTGCAGGGTTTTAAATAATTGATTAGCAGTTTTTTTCTTGGGATGATACTAACTGTACAGAAAGTATTTATATAAATTTTCTAGAAGTGCTGTGTTTGTTAAACACAGTGAGGCAAGAGCTATGCATTTTCACAAAATTGTAGCACTTTTATGAGCAAAACGCTAATCAACTTTTAGAGTTAAATAAAACTCTGAATTGACTTTTTCTACCTTTCTCAAGAATGGTTATATATGGTCAAGAGTTGTCAAATCCTGCCCCACACAATCTCAGACCATGCTCTAGTCAAGTTGGTCCTGGTGCTCTCACCTCCCTATCGTTACTCTTACTGGAGACTTAATATAGGCTTTCTAAATAACCAACAATTTAAGGATCTGGTTCAAGACACTATCAGACTATACATTCAAGACAACCCAGAAGGCACTGCCTCCCATGCAGTTAGATGGGATGCTTTAAAGGGGGTACTCAGGGGGGCTATAATTAAATATGCCTCACAGGAGAAGAGATGTAGGGAACACATGAGAAAAGATTTAGAATTGGAGATCTCAGATTTGGAATTCCAACATAAAATCTCCCTTAATTCCCAGGTTCAGAGGGAACTCACAGATAGGAAAAGAACATTAGAATCTTTGCTCATGGCTCAATTAGAGGCCTCACATAGAAGACTTATGCAAAACTACGATGAAAATGGGAATAGAGCTAGTAAGTTGCTGGCTCCTAACTTGAGACAGCAACTAAAAAGTAGGATGATTCTCCAACTCAAGGACCCGAAGGATGGAGGGACAATGGTGTCTCACCCTAGGGAAATCACCCAACTAGTTGCCCAATATTACCAATCCCTATACACCCAGGATCCAACCCCTGAGATGGATACCAAACTCCCTACCTATCTTGATGCCCTAACCCTTAACAGTTTGTCACAGGATGAAGCTGAACAACTGGATAAACCCATCTCCCAGCTGGAGTTAAAAACACAAATAGCCCTTTTAAAAAATTGCAAATCCACAGGCCCAGATGGATTCCCTCCTGAATTTTTAAGACTTTCAGTGACTCCCTGATTCCACTGTTGCTGCCTGTATTCCTGGAGGTTATGTAAGGAGGAGCAGTCCCTGTATCCTGGCAAGCAGCCCATATCTCAGTGCTCCATAAAGAAGGGAACAATCCACTAAAGTGTGAGTCATACAGGCCAATTTCCCTATTGATTCCCGCAGATTTAAAATTATTCACAGGCCTGCAGGCAGGGCGATTACAACAGATTATTTCATCACTAGTTCATCCGGACCAGACAGGTTTCATCTCAGGGCGGTACTTATCTGATAATATCCGAAGAGTTTTAAATATTATATCCGCCCAAGACTTAACCCCACAGCTCCAAGTAGCTATTTCCATGGATGCAGAAAAAGCATTTGATAGAGTTAATTGGCAATTTCTAAAAGCAACCATGGAAAAAATGAAATTTGGTCCTAAATTTTTAGAAGTTATTGCACAATTTTATAGAAACCCAAGGGCATTAGTAAGGGTAAACAGCATCAGTTCAGCCTTTTTTCCCCTGTCCCAAGGCACCAGGCAGGGGTGCCCCATGTCTCCCCTGCTATTTGCCCTGTGTTTGGAGCCCTTGGCTGCCAAGATAAGGTAGAACCCTGCCATCCAGGGAGTGAAGGTGGGGGGTACTGAGCAAAAAATCTCGTTATACGCCGATGATTCCATTTTTTTTGTCCTCTCCGGAATCCACTGTACCTCTGCTATCTACAGAACTCCATACCTTTGGGGAATTATCTGGCTATAAAATGAATTTCAACAAGTCAGAGGCACTGGTTCTGAGTGGGAGAGTGCCGCAAGATTTTAAGAACACTTTCCCCTTTAAATGGGCGCCCAAGAACCAAATTAGATATCTAGGAATCCAAATTTCAACCTCTGCCTCTAAACTATTCAATATTAATTACATTAAATTATGGGATACCATTGTACAAGATTTGGCAAGGTGGAAACAGCTCCCCCTCCTCCCTGGCAGGTCGCATATCTGTCATGAAAATGAATGTCTTACCTAGACTCCTATTCCTATTTCAGTGCCCCCCCCATTGAGATTTCCCACACACTTCTAGAACAGGATTACAAAGGACACTCAGGGCTTCATATGGCTCTACAAGAAACCTAGAATAGCTAGGAATATCCAACATCTGCCCAGGGAGGAGGGAGGTTTGGCATTACCAGACTTTCGGTTATATTACTTGGCAGCTCAAATGGGCCCCGTACTCACATGGGCCAAACAAAGAGCTTCATCAGGCTGGTATGAAATAGAGAATGAAACCTCAGGGGGTAATCCTCTTTTTACTTTGGCACTCATCCCAGCAACACCAGAATACCGAAAGCAAATCAGCAACAAATGGGTGAGACATGGCCTATACATCCTCACTAGGGTGAAAAAAAATTAACTGCTACCCCAGGGGGCGTAGGTCCTTTGTCGCTCATTCGCTATGAACCAGAGTTTTTTCCCCCCACTCTAGATCCAGGATATGCCAGATGGCAGGTTAAGGGGATAGTTCATTTTACCCAATTTACAGAAAATGACCAATGTATTTCCTTTCAGACAGCCAAAGAAAGATTTCAGTGGGGGAATACAGAGTTTCTGAGATTCATGCAAGTTAGACACTTTATTAATTCTTCTAACAATAGACTGAACTTAATCAGACCCTATTCAGACTGGGAAAACTTCTTATATGGGGTGGTTGTAATTGCTGTAAAATTCAAATATATTTCGAGCTTATACTCTCTTTTACTCAGAGCCAGAGGTGTTTCGGTGCAATCTCTAAAGAGAAAGTGGGAGCAGGAGGCACAGATAACTATACAAGAGGCAGACTGGCAGAGAAGACTAACAATGCGGTGGCGGGCCACTTCTGCCCCTGTGTGGTAGGAGTTTTATTAGAAAATATTAATGAAATATTTCAGAATACCCATCACACAACACCTGGGATCATCAAACTCAGATAAATGCTGGAGACTCTGTGGGGGAGTGGGAGACCACTGGCATATCTTCTGGGCCTGCCCCATCTTATAACATTCTGGGCAGCCTTACAGGAGGCGGTGCAGGGGAATTTTGGCATCCTCATCCCTCTTAAACTTGAGGAATGGGTTCTGGGAATACCCACAGTGACACATCTTAGGGGTGACACTCGAAAAACAGGCCTGGTTCTGTTGGTGGTAGGCCTGAAGTGTATTACAGCCAAGTGGCTTAGCCCAGATCCTCCCACCTTTAAACACTGGATAGGGAGAGTAAAGAAAGTGGTCACAATGGAGGCCATGACAGCAAAAATAAGACTCCAATCAGAAAAACACGTTCAGAGGCAGCAGGGTTGGGAGGCCAGGCTCATCACACAAGGACATAATTCTACTTAATTGTTTTTAGGGAAGGGGTGGGACGATGGAGGGGAGTAGCAAACGCTACCATGACTACATACTAGCAGACCATGGAAGATCTGTTAAGGTGTCAACAAATCTCTCCAATATATGTATTATTTGGAGGCGAAGGAGAGGATGGTCAGTGCGGGTTTTTAGTTGGGCCTGTTGGCCCTTTTCAATCAGTTTTAATGGTGTATTCAAACCAGAAGTAGTATTAAATTATTTTACAGAAATGTAAATTGCTCTTGTATAAGAGTCTTAATGGACTGAATACACCAAAGTTAATTTTGTTAGTTTTTTGTATCCTGGAATTGTATCCAGATGAGCTTTATTAGCCATGTAGTGGTTTATCAATTGATGATGCTCACACTTTTTGTACATGTGAGATGTACTGTGATGATCATACCAATGTTTGTGATATCAACCCTTGCAATAAAGCTGAGTTAAAAAAAAAAAAAAAAGGAGAAGCCTCTCCTATTCTGCATTAATATGTATTCTGCTTTCTCAGAAGTTGTATTGTTTGCTGCCTCCGGACAACGCCAGCACTGGTCCTGCAAAAAAAAAAAAAAAAAATCGGCCATTTCTTGTCCTTTTTATACTAGAAATAAAATTATTTCCCCTCTGTCCTCCTTTTTGCCTACAGATTGGCTTGAGGATCGCATCATTAGCATATCACCCAAGAGTGGTGTTGTGCTAAATGCAGTCCCACCGGAAATGAATATAAGTATATTTTAGTAACCCCTGAGTGATGGGGAACCTTTTGGTGTCGTGCAAATCTTCCACGGTATTCATCTCACTAGTCATGGGCAGTGTGAGGGGGGCAGTTACCACTGACACACTTGACAGGTGTGTGTATATGAAAGGGAAAATCATTTAATATGCATCATCTAATACTATGCATATAAAATGGTCTATACAGAAAGTACTGGAGCGCCCTCCCCCTCACTTTCTAGCACCCTCATTTGCATGACTGTTTAGGATTACTAAAATTCAGTTTAAGCGATCACGTACAGCTTGTGCAGTGTCACAATGACAATGCTATTCCAGCCCTTACCACAAATTTTCACAATGATTAATACGTGTGGTGAAACATGGATAAAATATTTTATTTCCCACGAATGAAACTTTCCAAGTTACACAACAGGTCCACTTAAAGCAAACATAAAAAGCACACTACACACACAACTAAAATAAGCAAGAATTGCTTGAATGTATGCATTTTGCACTCTTGACAATACACCAAAATAATCACAATACCTACACAAGACTAAAAACACTGTTGTTCTGATATGGTGTGAAATTACATAAAAACACACGTCCATGTTTGAGGCAAACATGACAGTCACGCTCTGTAGCACACAACACCACAGAAACAAGACAGAGAAAATCGAAAACCACACAAGATCAATGATGGGTATGCTAACATGATTATTCACATCACTGAGGCCATAAATGCAGCAATATCAACCAATCTGATAATAATACTTCGCCCCCTGCTTTGGTCACTTGGTAGGATGTGTTATGCATGCTCACTTCATCCATGGCTCTGACTGTACCTGTTGAGATGATGACGTGTATGGAGTGCGCTTGACCATTTAGTGCACATGCGCAAAATAAATATGGCACAGGCCTCAAATCGGCAGCCAGGCAAAGTGTCTTTTAACAGAGAAAACTGCAGCAAAAGGAGCAAGAATGTAGCAGTAGTCGACTATTTAATAAATGACATACAACACAAGGTACCATAACAAATACTTTACTGTACTGATTGCTATCACAATTAAGTTTTCACATGACTTCTCCTTTAAAATAAAATGTATCTAACCCCCACAATTCCTTTCTTCCAGTCTCAGACAATTTATTTAATTCATCACTCACACTATACAGTGACTGTACCATCTCAGAGGTGGGTTAGGGATAATTTGTAGATGTTCTTTATCCCCCCATGGCATCCCCTTAGCTCCTGTCCTCTTTCCATCTGCTAGTAATGTCCACCAGGATACCCCTCCCTTACTATCGTCAGTGAAACTCCCATGGAATCGCCTGTTGTGACACAGCTACTGGGACAAAATTAGACCTGGGAGGAAGCAAAATGCAGCTGCTGCTAGTAGTAGGGTGAGAGGTAGTGCAAGCACCTGAAGTCAGCTCTAGAATTTACATTTGCTGCCCTGCTGTGCCCTTTGAAAATGTTATGTAAGGGGAAATCAGGCTTTCCTCCTACTGGTTGCCTGAGGTAGGATCACAGCAAGACCAGCTGCCACACATTAATTCCTGCAGGCACTGCAAATCCCTCTGGGAATGCCCAGAGTTTCCAGCCTGCCCAACTAACCAGCTTTAAAGACCCAACCCAGACCCCCAACAGGGAAAAGTTTATTAAAAAATGCCTGCATAGCAATTACAGTCTTACAAAAACTAAATCTGAGTAACAGTAGGAAACATATGTCTAGCGTTTTGCAGGTAAGCTCGTGTAAAGAAACTGTACAACCACTTTTAGGTGGGCTCAGATGTGTAGCAAATGACTGCTATACATGAACAATTTTTTGTAGCTTATTTGCTATGCTATACCAGGTAAAATATTACATGCCCCCCCCACACACACACAGAAAGCAGTGCCAATGCCACTGACCACTACACTGCCTTGGCAGCAGGTTAGTGGATTTTTTTTTTAGAATAGTAAGCTTTATTGAAAATGGAGACAACACATGGACTACAAGGCTACATATCCTATACACAAATACAGGCTTCAAATAACACACTAACATGCACCAATAGCGAGTATAAAGAGTACCGTCAACATTCGGGGACTAGTTCGTGTTGTGCTTTACTGCAGTGTATGCTACCCTTATGTCCTGCCTAAGGACCCAGACAAGGGGATTGGGAGTAGGAGGTGCTGTTTGGGTGGAACGGGGGAGCCGGCGGACTTTCTTGTACCAGGAGTGTGTCCAGCATTCCCCATTTTGTTACGCAGCGCTCGGGCGTGTGCCGCATGTGGCTGATCATCTTCTTCATCCGTAGGGCTTCTAGCATAGCGTTGTGCCATTCCAAGTAGGATAATGGAATTTTAACACCACCTGGGAGACCTGAGAAGAACAGGAAGGGGTTGTGGCAGCTGACACCTGGTTTGGGGGGGGGGGTTAGCAACACTTGGGTAAGACAGGTTTAAAACTGCACTTGGAGGTCAATTTTTTCACGTAAAAACTCTTATTTGCATCACTTAGTCATGCAAACAACCCCACTTTGCACCAGCTTTTTGTGCAAATCACCCCATTTTGAGTCAAACTGTTGTTTAAAACATGCTGAATTGCCCCCAATTTTGAGAAAAAAATGATGTTAAATGATTTTGTCAAACAGAACTAGCCATTTCTGAAAACAGAAAATCAGCAGCCCTGTTTAGGAGAACAGAGAAGAGAGGCAGGGACTGTGGCAGGCTGGCAGCTAGGAGGTGGGGTGGGTTTGTAAGATCTGAGCAACAATAGAGTAATACTGGTTGAAGGGGAGTGGGGTGGGGCTGTGTGGAGCCAAGAGGAAGACAGACATGTCACCCTCCCTATGCACCCCTATGATTTTCTATTTATGTGTAACTTGTACTATTAAAGCAGGATAACTCTGTAAACAGATTCACGCCTAGAGGTCCTATCCTGCTGAAATATAAATAATTCAGTTCACACCCTTACCCAAAAGCAGACTACAGATAAACGTGTTTGTTCCATATAAACTACACCCTATGTGACGTTTTTGCCTTGAATGAATCTCAATAAACTAATTCTCCTTAAGACCAGTTATGGGATTGGCATGTCCAAATTAGGAAACAGAAAAGAAAGAACGCTTTGTAGTGAGTCTGGTAATGAACTTGTAACAATCCAACGGCTTGCATTCAGAATAAGGCAGCTCTGTTTCCTGGGTTGCAGATGTCACAATAACTTTGGGGTATTCAAGTAGTTTTTGTTCAATATCAACCTAAAGCCTCATATAAAATGAATACATTGTTGTATATGTATATATGGATGGATATAGTGGCTAGTATCATCATACTGGGCAGCACACAATTTAGGCAGACAGTCAGTGACACAGAGGCCAGTATATCAACCTGAGTTGCAACATAAAAAAAATTTATGGTAAAAAGAGATTGAGATAATTTTGCTCTATCAGAAAAGAGCAAACAAAATAACACTGACATGTCAAGATACCCCTTACATACATAAAAAAAAACTACTGCAGTAACTGCCAATTTATCAGTTAAATTTGTTTACAGATATTTCAAGTCCTGGCTGAACTACAGACTACTTTCTGGCATAACACAGTGAACTAAATGAAAAAGGACAGGCTGGAATCTCTGCCAGGGTAAAGCTATAATGACCTTGGTGTACAATAAGCCCTCTGTGTAAAGCAAGTATACAAATAATTCAGTCCCACAGTGGCTGTCCAGCTGTGCAGCTTGTTTTTATTAGCTTGCTAAGATGGTTTAACTCCTGCTCCCACTCAGCTTTCAACAATCTACTACTGTGAGTTAATTCACCACTCAAGCATACAAGAGCCCCCACATCTGGAACCATACACAGTAATGAAAGCTACAGAATGTAAAATGAACCACTTGTCAAGCCATGTACTGTGCTGTACAATGCTATGCTATACTACGCTATGCTGCAAACAGAGGCGCCCACTAGTGGTCTCTTCAACTGTCACCATTTTGACCAGTACTTCTGAAAAGGAATCCATGTAATATTGTATAAACTGCAGTACATCAAAACACTACCACAGCAAACAGCAGTGTAATGTACATGGGGGTTCTATAACCCGTTTACAGTGTTAAATTTTAAAAACAACACTTTTAGAAAACAACGGAAAAACATAGAGGATATTATTTTTATTTAATACATTTTGCTGACCAGGATATGGCCCCCTTGAGAGTCAGCATCTTGTTTACAAGGGGGTCTTGGGGACAAGAACAGCAGAACTAGGGGGCATGGCCGAGCAGCTGATTTGAAGAGATGTGGCTGTCTGAACTCCTGAAAGGAATCTATTCTTTTGGATTTAAAATACTCTAACAGTCTGTTTTTTGATGCAAAACTTGGCTTCAACTTCGCATTAGCTGTTACTACTGCTACAGTGAGGAGACCCAAGGGTTCTGCAGCAGATTTTGATTTTTCTAACCTAAATCCAGCGAGCCTGAAGGAAAATAGCATGACCAGGTGGCTTTGTCAGGCCCAGGTGTGAGAAGTGATTCTGGCAACTGTAAATGCAACAATCACATAATTAATAATGTTGGTACAGAAGATGGGTAAGAAACTGGATGGACTTACACCCAGAATTACCACATTAGAAACCAGAATGGAGGGTGTGGATAAAGCGACGGATAAAGCAGAGGCTCCTAACCTCACTTGTGGCTGCGAGGGCAACCTAAAGTAACTTCTGATATCCCTGATGTCACCTCTAAGTAAATGAGAAAATGCTGCAATGGCAGTAAAAGTAAAGCACTGTGTGGGAGGGAGCGGTGAGCAAACTGTAACTATATTAAAGCGCTAGTGGACTGAACTATGCTCCTTCTACTTGGCATATGTAATCATTCATAAATAGCATAATTTTCACAGCTGTAATCTACTTGGACTTGAGAGGAACTGATTTGAATTAATTTTTTTTAAATGAAGTTGTCTCCAGAAATGTGTAGCACCATGTCTTGGCATCTGGACTGGAAGTGACATACTGTGCTTGAACGTATGGTCATTTTGAAGCACTCAGCTGGCATACACATAGCACCATCGATGAGCTCTCACTCAATAAAGACACAAAAATTCAGTGGTTTTGTAATAACCTCACAAGTTGTCAGAGTTCTTGTTATCACAAGAACTGAGGACCTGTTTCACAGTACACAGATGCAAAAATCCCCCTGAAATCCCAAGTGCTGTCCTACCCCCCTTCCCTCTCTGTAGCAGCAGACCTTTCTGGTGCCTTAGCTGAAAGGAGAGAGAGGTGAGGGAGAATGCTGCTTCATAGCAACATAGAAGTTGACGGCAGAAGGAGACTGCTCGGGCCATTTAGTCTGCCCATCTGTTTTAGACCTATTCTGACACTCTAGTCGCCCTTTTTAGTCAGAGCTCCCTTGTGTCTATCCCATGCATTAACCCCCCACAATGTCTTGGGGCAGGCTGTTCCAAGCGTCCACTACTCTCTCTGTGAATAAAAACTTCCTGGTGTTGGTAGAGAACCTTTCTCCTTGCAGCCTAAGGTCATGTCCCCTGGTCCTGGAGCACTTCTTGAAGTGAAAAAGTTCCCATGCCTGTACCTTGTTAATGCTTTTTGTGTACTTGAATGTTTCAATCATGTCCCCTCTCTCTCTCTCTCTCATCTCTGTTCCAGGGAGTACATATTCAGTTCACTAAGTCTTTCCTCATTAGACATGTACTACAGACTCTAAATCATTTTTGTCGCCTTTCTCTGTACTGTTTCCACCCGGTCAATGTCCTTCCTGAGGTGAGGCCTCCAGAATTGGACTCAGTATTTCCAGGTGAGGCCTGACCAGCGATCTATACAGTGGTAGTACCACCTCTCTCTTCCTGCTTGTGATTCCCCTCCCAGTGCAGCCCAGCATTCTGTTGGCCTTCATTGTTGCCTTCTCACACTGCTTACTAACCTTCAAGTCATCTGGGATTATGATTCCCAGATCTAGTTCCTGGTTTGCCAGTCTTTCACCTTCCAGGTAATACTCCTTTCTTGGATTTTTTTTTTCCTATGTGCATGACCTTGCACTTTTTGGCATTAAATCTCAGTTGCCACACTCCAGACTATTCCATTTATTTATTTTTATTTATTAAATTCTAGGATTACAAATACCTTTGAGCAAGAACTGCTCATTTACAAAGGTTCCACGTCAAAGGATGGAAGGTTAACATACAAACAAAGGTAAACATTAATACAGAGTCTCAAAAAAACAAAATACCCTATTTCAAGCAGAGAGACAGTAAAAGGAGAGCAAGGCCAGATGAGCACCCAGTAGGGGTGGGTGGGGGTCAGGAAGGAGTGGGCAGGCTGAAGGGCCATTGTCTGGATTGGGGGGGTTGGTATGAGACGTGGAAGGTAGAGGGACAGAAGTCTGAAGTGCTAAAAGAAGGGAGGGTATGGGTGAGGTAGGGGAGAAATGGGGGGAGGGGTAAGGTGAGAGGGAGGAAAGTGGAGGACAAGGATAATTGGCCAGAGGGAGTTTCTTCAGGTCAGCTTCCATCTTGCTCACTCCTTTGGTGTGTCCACCCTGCTACATATCTTGGTGTCATCTGTGAACAGACACCTTCCCTTCAAGTCCATCAGTGATGTCTGCTATAAAAACACTGAAGAGCACAGGCCCCAGCACTGAGCTCTGGGGGCACCCCGCTGGTCACCCTCCCTTCCATCGATTGCACTCCATTAACCTGTACTCTCTGGGTTCTGCCTTGTAACCAGTTTTGTACCCATCTGACTACTTCTGGACCAACCCATGCTGCTGTCAAGCTTCTTTACCAGCCTTCTGTGGAACTGAGTCGAAGGCCTTACTAAAGTCTAGGTAGACCACATCTACTGCCCCACCATCATCCATTATTTTTGTAGCGTAGTCAAAAAACTAGAGCAGATTTCTCTGGCATGACCCACCTGCTGTGAAACTGTGCTGTTTGGGGTCTTATCGGCCGATAGTTTCGAGGAATTCTATGATCCTCTGTTTGAGTAATGTCTCCATTAGTTTCCCTACTATAGATGTGAGGCTCACTGGTCAGTAATTACTAGCCTCTCTGCAACTGCCTGATTTGTGAAGTGGAACCACTATTGCCTTTTTCCAGTCTTCAGGTACCACACCCCCTTCAAGGATTTTGTGAATAGACGTGCCAGAGGGGCTGTTAATTCTGCCCCGAGTTCCTTAAAGATTTTGGGGGTGCATCTCATCTGGTCCCATGACTTTGTCTGCTTTTAGTTTATTTAGCGCCTTTGGCTTCTGTAAAGGGACTCGTGTCTACCCTTGGTCCTGGGGCATTGTGTTTTTTCAGGGCTGGGCCATCCCCTGGGTCCTCTTTGGTAAACACTGAGCAGAAGTATTTGTTAATGATTTTGGCTTTCTCTGGGTCATGTTTGGTGCATTTCCCTTCTTCGGTAGCAATCTTTACTATCCCCCCTTTTTGTCTTCCTACATTCCTTAATGTATCTAAAAATTATCTGTCTCCTCTTTGCCCCTTCTACTATCTTTTCCCCTGTCTAGGCTTTTGTCTTTCTAATTTGTTTGTTTGACTCTCTCATTTTTTCCTTGTATGACTCCCAGTCTTTCTCAGTTTTGGTTTCCTGGTATATGCTGTATGCCTTCTTTTTTTCTTTGACTGTGGTAGCAACTTCCTTGGAAAACCATAGAGGATTTATTTTTCTTTTTGCTTTGCTGACCAATCTGGCACATTGATCTGTGGCAGTCTTTATTGCTCTCGAGTCTCCCCCACATGATCTCCACCTCCTCAACCTCTATTTCCATTAACTGGCTACTTAGGCTGTTCCTCATTTTTTGGAAGTCAGCCTTTCTGAAATCTAGCACCTTTTATCTTTGAGTGGCTGGTGTCTTGTGTTACGTTTGCCTTAAAGCTTACCATGTGATGGACGCTGTTCCCCATATGACATCCCACTTCGATGTCCCTGACCCTTTCCGAGTTTGTGAAGACAAGATCGAGAATGGCATCTCCCTTTGTTGGGGTTTTAACAAGCTGGCACAGTCCCGTGCCTTGTAGTGACAATAAGAAGTCCCACTTCTTGTTGTTGCTGCCGTTAGTGTGCTCCAGTTACTATCCGGTAGGTTGAAGTCCCCCATCAGTATTACTTCACCTTTATCAGACATTTTGTGGATTTCCTCTACTAGGTCTTTGTCTCTTTTATCTCCTTGATTTGGGGGCCTGTACACAACACCAATTCTGAGAGGTTTTCCCTTGCCCGTGTCTACTGTTGGCCACAGTGGCTCAAAGTCCCCAGTTTGCCCTTTTACTTCTGTGGCTTTTATTTCCTCCCGAATGTAAATGGCTACCCCCCACTTTTTTTGCCCTGCCCAACTTTCCCGAACAGACTGTAGGGAATGTCCGTATCCAATCCGTGGTTTTCTATGAACCACGGTTTTTTTTTTTTTTTTTTTTTTTTTCACAGTTACCCAGTCCATCCTTTCTGTTTCCAAAATGGCTGTTAGTTCAGGAAGTTTGTTGGTTAGGCTCCTAGTATTTCCAATCATTGCCTTCCAGGAATGTTTATTCTCTTTGGCGCAAGATTGTACCCTCTTCCTGGACTGCTCCAGTTTGCTCTTTCTGGCCAAGAGTTTATGAAGGTTGCTGGTTTGGGTGGATGTTGGCTCTGATTTGTTTTCTGAGGATGTATGCACGCATTTGGCATTTTGGGTAGTGATCCCAAGCCCACCGACGGCAGGGGTGTGTGAGCTGCATCATACTCCCCAATATTTAGTTTACACTACCTGGCCTGTATGTATATCGAATTTTTGTCTGAGTGACCGCACACCTTCCCTGTTTAGGTGCAATCTGTCGTATTTAAAAAAAGCTCTTTCCCAAAAGTTGTACCAGTTCCCTGTGTAGTGGTATCCCTTGTCCTGGCACCAATCACACAGCCATGAGTTGAATGTGCCTACTTCGATCTCTCGGACTTGCTTGTTGTTTTTTCCTTTTTCCCACACTGGCAGCACTTCTGAGAAGGCTAATTCTGATGGAAGGGAAGAAAGTCTGTCGGCCAGGTCGTCAAAGTGTTTCTTGTCCTCCAGAACTATGTGATCTGGGTTTTCATGTCTGAGTTTGGGAGGTAGGAAATGGAGGTGGGGGGAGGATAAAAGTGGGACCACTAGACAGTGATGGAGCACTCCACTGATTCTATAGATTGAACACTCAAGAAAAGAAGTGCTGGGAAAAGGAAACATGAGAACAGGAGAACTTTAGAAAATGAACTTGAGAAGCATGCGGGTCAAATGCGGGACTGTGAAGTACAGCAGTAGTTCTTGTGAAGATCAAGTGCCCTAGTGCTGTAGTAATAAATACAGCTGCAGTCACAGCAAAGAAGTGGCATTTGCTTTGATGGCAGCTGTATTTATTTCTACATACACATACTGTGCCACAATATCTACCAATGCGCCTCTTATCTCACTCTGCAAATCCACATCAGTGCTTTATGGAGTAGCTTTCTGTCTCCCTTACTTCCCCAATGAGATACATTTCTTGTATTTTATTTAACTGTATATTTTATTATATGAAATAAGAATCGAACACCTGTGCTGAGCTGATACCTGGTAGCAGCAACAGAGGCAGCAGAATGTCTGGTGGAGTGAGCCTTCCACTCCATGGATGGCTCCTTCCCAGCCAATCTGTAACACAGATTGATGCAGGAAGTGACCCATCAGCCAACTGTCTGTTTGGCTGTCGCTCTGCCTGGAGCAGCTTAAGCACAGGTAAGAAACAACTGGCGAGCTTCGCCATGAACTCCTGCCATGCAATCCTTGTAATACAGGAGTGTCCAGTGCATGTCCCAAGTATGAAGCACACACTGTCCGCAGTATGTGGCTTTGGGAAGAAGATGGGGAGATAAATCACCCTGTTAAAGTGAAACCCCAAAACCACCTCTAACAAGAACTTTGTGTGGGGATGAAGAATGATCTTGTCTTTGTGGAATCCCAGATACAGGGACTTCACAGAGAGTGCTTGGAGCTCACTCACCAGTCTAGTCGAGGGGGTGGCAACCAAAAATGCAGTTTTACAAAACAGCAGTGACATCTCAAGACTTCCCTATGGATGTCAATGGTTTCCCTATCAGCTTTGGGAGCACCAGCAGTAGGTCCTGTGATGGCGGAGGCTCTCACCATGGCAGGAACAGGTGATATAGGCCTTTGAAAAAGTGCCCAACCACTTTTATCTGAGCCACTGTGCACATTTCGGTTCAAGCCAAGTATGCTGAGATGGTGGCCAGGTGCACCTTGAGGGACGTGACTTGTAATCCCAAGTGAGACAGTTACAAAAGGTAGCTGAGGATGCATGCCACAGAACAGGTGAGAGGATCTGCAACCTGCCATAAGCAATAGTGTGAAAACCTTGTCCACTTAATCTAGTAAGTTCTAGGAGTCAACTCCTTGTGAGACACCTCCAGAACATGGAGTACATCTTCCAAAAAGCCCAGTGTGTGTAACTCTAACTACACAAGAACCAAGCAGACAGGTGCGGGGACTGCAGGTCTGGATACCTGACAGTACCCCAGATCTTGTCAGCATGTCTGGACACAGTGGAAGCTGCCATGGGTGCCTGCTCTTGTGGCCAAGGAGATCTTGGTACTGGAACGTAGCCAGAGGCCAAGGAGATTTTGGTACTAGAACAGTCATAGCCAGAGGCCAAGGAGATCTTGGTACCAAAACAGCCATAGCCAATCTAGATCCTTCAGGACTGGGTTCTCCATCTCCCTGCATGCTTTGAGGACAACCTCATGAATCAAGGGGAAGGAAATGGAGGAAAAGTATACAGAAGGCCTGGGTTCCAGGGCCTGGGGAAGGCATCCCCCATAAGCATTCCAGTATGAGAGCGGGCACAGAGCAACCTCAGTTTTCTTTTCTCCCAGCAGGCAAACAGATGCACCCAAGGTGTAACCCACTGGGACTGAACAGCTGTGTAACAACATCGAGGTGCAAGGACTACTCGTGTGACATCCCTCCCACCTGACTGCAAGTGTTCACCAACTTGCTGTCCTCCCCTGTCACGTGCCTTGCAAGCAGATCCACCTGAAGGCTGCATGCCAGGGACCAGGTGCAGAGTGTCTCCTGACACAGGGGAAAGGAGGGTATCATCCTGCCTTGCTTGTTCATGCAGAACATGGTGGTAGTGTTGCTAGTGTTGATCAATCAATCAATAAAATTTATTTATAAAAAAGCACTTTTCAAAATTATCAACGCACCTATACAACATTAAAATTAGACAACAATAAAATGAAAACAATGCTAAAACAGATTAAAATGTGCATTTGCAGCAGTTCTCCAATTAAAATCTAAGCATCTAAAAATGTTAAACTAAATAAGTAAGTTTTTAAGCCTGTTTTAAAAGTCTCAGTGGACAGGTACTCTCTAACCTGACAAGGTAGAGAGTTCCACAGGGTCGGGCCATAAAAGCAAAAGATCACGCCCCTGAGGTCTTTAAATGGACCCTGGGAACCTTTAGCAATCCCTTGTCAGTGGAACAGAGGTTAATCTGCACAGCCTGACCCTATATCAGAGAGGCAAACTCCATTAGTGCTAGGTGCCCTGCCTGGAGCCCCAGCAGGTTGATAAGCTGGCAGATCCCGCTTGGGGACAATAACCTGTGGACTCTGAGGTCCAACAGAAGAGCACCCCACCGCACTAATGATGCAGCTGTCGGCTCAGCTCGAACAAAGGGAACTGCCTCCAAGAAGTTCTAAGGGACACAGCCACCACTCAATCAATGGCATCCTGCATTGGCTGTATTACCTGAACTGTCTGGTTCAGGTGGTCGTGGTACTGAGACTACTGGCACCTCAGTTCCCACTGAAGTGGGTGCATACGCCTGTGGGCCTAATGGAACACAACTGTTGTAGATGCTATGAACCCCAGGAGCTGGAGGAAATGCTGGTCCAGGACTGATTGCCCAACCCCAAAATTATGGGGCAAAGGAGGTAAGGTCCACTGCTTGGGTTAAGGGTAAGCGAGCCCTGGCTAGGAGGGAGTCTAGTTCAGCTCCAGTAAACAGGATCACCTGCTTAGGTACCAGCTCTGACTTGGCCAAGCTGACCATCAGGCCCCAATCCTGGAACACCTGGATGGTCATATCCCTGGACCACTCCACAACTGCCAGTGATGAGTCATTTGTCCAGGTACAGGAAAACCTTGGCACCTCTGCGGCTGATGAAGACTACCACAACCAACAAGCACTTGGTGAACATCCCAAGTGGCAATGACAGGCCAACAGGCATGGCCCTGAAATGGTACCACATGTTATCCAACCTGAAGTGGAGGAACTGCCGGTAAGACGGACAGATTGGAATGTGGAATTACATGTTCTGGGACTTCAAGGAGCAAAATCAAGCCCTGGGCTCCAGAGACTATATTACTGGGTCAAGGGTGACCCTACAGAATTTCTGCCTGTGCACAAACTTGATAAGACTGCACAGGTCGAGAGAGGGGTGCCAGCCCTCCATCTGTTTCAGTACCAAAATGTAATGAGTTGCAAATCAGGTTAAGGTGCCAGGACAATCTTGACAGACTGCTCTATGGGAGCTGAGCTACTTTGCTCTGCAGTGCATCCAGTCAGGCACCATAGGAGCCACCATTTCATTCCCTGGCCAGAAGTCTGAAAGCTACAGGGTGTGGAAACACATAGCTGGAGTGGAAACGCACAGGAGTAAAGGCTGCAGGATTAATGTAGTTGGAAAAGCTGTACTTCTGTGTTGAGTGGGTGAAAATAGTTAAGAACAAGGGTCTTAAGGAGATACTTCTGCATAGGCAGCTATAAGCTGAGGAGGGAGTCCAGGCAACACTTAAGGAGTTTTTATGGGAAAAGGCGTTTCCATCTTTGTTTTGATTTTATACTGTTGTATTGAAATATATGTTCATATTTGATTTTATTGAATATGTTTTATGTTTGTTCTTGCTGTACAGCGCCTTGAAATTTTGAAAGGTGCTCAACTAAATAAATGTTATTATTATTATTAACATGCAAAGGGGTAAGGGCAGCACAGAGGTATGAAAATGGAGAGAGATGAGGGAAAACGTGCCAGAGGTGGTGCTGCAGAAATAGGGGAGGATGGCGACAGTGTAATCGAGGCAGAGACAGGGAGCAGCAGGATGCTGGGGGGGGGGTGGCATGGGAAGAACAGTGGGCTGCAATGGCTGTGGGGTGGCCGTTTGGATGAGCATTTTATGGAAGCTGGGTGAGCGTCCAATCTGTCATAGGCTGAGGAGGCTGGAGGGAGAAGTGCAGTGGCTGGAAAAGGAGCTGGAGAGGGTGAAGGGGGAGCTGGGGCAGGATGGCCTTCGGCACAAGGTAGCATAATGCCAAGGCATAGGAGGTGCATCAGAACTGAAGAGGGAGATGCAGGGAGTAAGTGGAGAGGGGTCAAGAAGACAACGGGGTCTAGTAATGGAGGAAAGCCTCAGGGAGGGAGGAAGGAGCCTAGTATCAGCAACACTGAGAAGACAGATAACAGGTTTGCAGTGTTGGCAGAAATAGTGGAGGGAGAGGTGCTAAATCTCTAAGATGGGGCAGGAGGGAATAAGGGCAAGGACAGCCCAGGTGACAGCAGTTGGACAGAGGAAGGGGGGAAGGGGGAGAGGGACTCAGCTGGACTGGTGGACGGAGGGAACAGGGGTACTGGGGGAAAGGGCAATGCTGGTGAGACAGATGCCAGAGACACAGCAGGAGAGGGATGGGGACCCAGAGTAGAGGGTAGAGAAGGGGAAGATAGTAAGGGAGCATCGGGGGGAGGGTGCAGGCCAGGGGAGGTACAGGGGTATTGGATGGAGTTACTAAAAGGCAGGGTAGAGGGCAGTCTACTAACGTGTACATAGAGAAGAGCTTGGGGAAGGGTGAGGCATCAAGAGGGGGGGTTCCTGTGTTGAGGGATTCCATACTGAAGAGGATCAGATGGGGCAGTAAGAGGGAAAGGCATAGCAAATCTGGTTTGAATCCATACCTGGGCTGACTGTAGACAGGGCGGGGCAGTCTCCTCTTAAATGTGTAGGGAAGGGAAGAAGGAGACCTCATGTCGTGGTGCAAGTGGGTACGAACGACTTGGTGAGGGGGGGATGGTGGAAGTGGTGCGGGAGAAGTTTGAGAAACTGGGAAGGCCGTGTGAGGAAATGGGGGATTGGTTGCTTTTTCAGAGGTGCTACCAGTACCCTGCGAAAGTACAGCAAGGAAAGGAAGAAAAGGTGAGTTTAATACTTGGCTGGGGGAATGTCGCTCAAGGGAGTGTGGCTTGGTGGGCGGCTGGGGTAGAATCTGGGATAGGAATGACCTGTATGCCAGGGACAGACTACACCTGAGCAAGGAGGGGAAAGAGGTACTGAAGAAAAAATTACTTACCAGAGTAATGTTGTTTCTTCTAATGGAGTCTTGCTGTATTCTAACAATATGCAGTTAGACCAACCGGTTCAACTGCCCTGGAGAACACAGAGTTAAACTCTATGCAAATGCATAAAATGTTGAGCTCAAGCTCGGTTTTCAAACCACTATCCTCGGTACGTTCTAGTAACTGATCAGATTCTATGAACTGGAACTAGAATATGAATATATATATATATATATATATATATATGTATATATATATATATATAGAAAAAACTAAGCCTAATCGGGGTCCCCAACAGGGCAATATACAAAAGACAAAAAGGCATGTAGAAGACTCAAGTCACAGATGCCCAAAGAAACCAGTACCGCTACTGGGTTAAGTCCTATAGGTGCTGCAGAAGACACCCTTCCCCAGGTTCTGAAGGGGCGGTAGGGTGGGAGGTCAGAATACAGCAAGGCTCCACTAGAAGAAACAACATTACTATGGTAAGTAATTTTTTTCTTCAAACATCATGAAGCCTTGCTCTATTCTGACAATATGCAGACTGCAAAGCAGTGCCCTCTGGAGGTGGGCACAGAACTTATTTAGGGAATAGGCTCTGCAGTACTGCTGTGCCAAACTTGGTATCACTCCTAGCCTGAATATCCAGGCTGAAGTGCTTAGTAAATGTATGGACAGATTTCCAGGAGGCAGCCTTAAATATCTCAAGCAAAGGGACTTCCCTAGCAGCCACCAAGGAGGCAGCAGTCCCTCTAGTTGTAGAATGGGCCCTAAAGGCCTGCTGGTGGGTCCTTACCCAGCTTAGCATAGCAAAACTGGATACAGGCCACAATCCATCTGGCTATAGTCCTTTTTGCAGCTGGCCTGCCTTGAGCAGCCTCACCATAGGTAAGAAAGAGTTGGGAACAATCCTTCCTTAGCTCCTTTGTCCTGCCCATGTAATAGCTAATAGCTCTTTGTACATCCAGACTGTGGGGCTTGCATTCGCCTCAACTGGAGTGGTCTGAGAAGAATACAGGCAAGGTAATGGATTGATTAAGATGGAAATCAGAAACCACCTTAGGGAGGAACTTTCTATTAGTTCAGAGCACAATTTTATCCCTGTGGGGTGTGATATAGTTGGGCTCCAATGACAATGCCTGAAGTTCACTGATTCTTCTAGCAGAAGTGATGACCACTACAAAAACAGTTTTCCAAGTGAGAAACTTGAGCTCTGAAGAAAACATAGGTTTGAAAGGAGGTTGAATAAGTTGGCCTATGCATATGTTCAAGTCCCATGCAGGGGTAGGTTCCCTATGTGGAGGATGAAGATGCATCAACCCTTTGAAAAACTTTTTGAAAATTGGGTGTGCAGCCAGAGAAGAGCACTTTCCTGCTGAAGAAGAAGCAGAGACAGCAGAGAGCTGCACAGTCAGGGTAGATGGCTGTAAATGCAGAGACTGAAGGTGGACCAGATAGTCCAGAAGTTCTGGTAACCCAGCCTGCTGTGAGTCCAGGTCTTTCTGGGAGCACCAAAGAGAGAATCTTTTCCATTTAGAGGAATAGGTCTTCCTAGTAGCAGGTTTTCTGGAACTCTTCAGAATATCCAAGACAGACTAAGACAATTGTAAATCTGCATATTCTAAGTCTTCAAGTGCCAAGCCCTGAGGCGAAGAGACTGAAGACTGGGGTACATTATCCTGCCCTGAGAGGATGTCAGCATTTTGTACCTCCCGGGGAGAGAAATCAGCTTGGTCCTTGACAGTGACAGTAGCATCGAGTACCACGGCTGTCTGGCCCAGTCTGGAACTATGAGAATCATGGTGGCAAATTGAGACCTCAGCTTGACCAAGACTCTGGCTATCAGAGCAAAAGGGGGGGAGCATAAAGGAACCTGTTTGACCAATCCAGAAGGAGAGCATCCAGTGGCACTGGGCCCTGGAATGGAGGCCTGCAGCAATACAGTGGTAACTGGTGATTGTCTGGGGCTGCAAAGAGATCTATCCCTGGCACCCCCACCTCCTGAATACTGAAAGAAGGACCTGCCTGTTCAAGGTCCATTCATGATGGCCCTGGCTGATCCTGCTGAGAGCATCTGCCAGTACATTGTCCTTGCCTGGCAAGTGAACTGCAAACAGTGACATGTTGAGAGAATATGCCTGGTTCCAAATCTTCATGGATTCTGTGCACAGCAGGGAGAATCTTGTCACCCCCCCCCCAACACTTGTTGATGTAGTACATGGTGGTGGTATTGTCTGTCCTGACTTGAACCACCCTGCCCTGTAAGAGACTGGCAAACTCCTGAATAGCCAGGAACACTGCCCTGAGTTCCAGAAGATTGATGTGCAGGAGAGACTCCTGAGGGAGCTAAGTACCGTGTGCTGTGTGATCCCCTAGGTGAGCACCCCAGCACAGAAGAGAAACATCTGTTGTCAGCACCAGAGAGGGTACCTGAGGAAGAACGGGAACCCCCACTCTGAGGATGTCTATCTCCTGCCACCACTGAAGACCTAACAGAAGGGTGGGAGATAATGGAATCAGTTTGGACAGAGGATCCCTTATTTGAGACCAAAAGGATCTCAGATGGAACTGAATGTCCCTCATCTGAAACCTGGCCCCCAGGACCACAGCTGTGGTGGAGGCCATGTGTCCTAGGAGCTGTAGGAAGTACCTTGCTGGCTGAGGAACTCGAAGGTGGAAAGATTTTACCAAATCTATAAGAGCCTGTGCCCTTGCAGAAGGCAAGAAGGCTCTTACCTGAATGGTATTCAGCTCTGCCCCTATGAAGTCTAGTACTTGTACTGGGGTCAAGACAGACTTTTTTGATTCACCAGGAACCCTAGAGACTGAAGAGTATCCTGAGTGAGTTTTAGGGCTTCTGTGACCTGCTTAGGGGATTGACCCACCAGCAGCCAGTCGTCCAGATAGGGGTAAACTGAAAACCCTTGTCTTCTGAGGAATGCCACTACTACTGCCAGACATTTTGTAAACACTCTTGGTGCAGATGTCAGCCCGAAGGGCATAGCCCTGAGTCGCCTGACGGCAGTCGAAATCGGAGATATTTTCTGTGAGACTGTCTGATGGGGATGTGGAAATAAGCATCCTTTAGGCCCAGGGATGCCCAGCCAGTCCTCTTGCTTGAGAGTAGATAGGATGGTAGCCAGGGTTATCATTCTGAACTTTGGCTTTGTAAGATGCCTGTTTAGGAATCTGAGATCCAGGGTGGGCCATCACTCCCATTTTTCTTTGGTGCCAGGAAGTACCTCGAATACAACCATTTGCCCCCTCTGCTGATAAGGCACAGGCTCCACTGCTTTTGAGTGTAAAAGAGTGGAAACCTCTGCCTCCAACAGGGCTATTTCTGTAGGGCTGGAAGGTCTGAAAGCTCTTGCTGACAGTTTTGGGAGCAGCTTGAAGCTGAAAGCAAGACCATGACCTATTATCTCCAGTACCCATTAGTCTGAAGTGATGGATTGCCAAGCCTGGAAATAGTAGGTCAGCCTGCCTCCTACAGGGAAGGGAGGCAGTCCGGACAGACCTCTCAGGGTGTCTGTTAAGCTGGGGTTGCAGACTGGGGTGTGGAAGCGGCCCTGCCAGCACCCCTCCTGCTCCTCCCTCTAAAGAACCCCCTGGGTTGCTGGTAAGAGGAAAAAGCTTGGGCCTGATGGAAAGGCCTGGGATAGGGTCTACCCCTGTCCCTGGTCCACTGCTTTTGAGGAGTAGCAGCTTTCTCTTTTGCTGAAGCACTCCTGTATGCCAATCTGTACTCGTTTATCTTCCTCATGTATGCCTCAGTCTGTTCCCCAAATACAGAATTCTGGACAAGAGGAAAATCCATGGCATTATTTTGTGTGTCCTGGGACAGGGTAGTGCACATGAGCCAGGAGAAACACCTGAGGGATACAGCAGAAGCCATAGCTGGAAGCTGCATCATTAGAGTCCACAGCCATGTGGAACTGGGACTATGATGCTTGCACCCCCTTGCTGACCAACTCCTGGAGATCTGCAGAAAGCTCAGGAGGGGCCTTCTCAGCAAGTTGTTCCACAGCTTCCCAAAGGGACTTTTGGTACCTGGAGGCATAAGCCATACAGGAGGCTTGCCTAATACCTAAAGAAGATGCCAGGTACACTTTTTTTGGCAAGAGAATCCACTTTTATGGAATCCTTGGATGCTAGCCTTCTCACAGGCTGCAGTTTGTACCACCCCTACATGGCTACAATAGCTGGATAAAAAGTCAGTGCCATTGCCAGTCAGGATATATTTTCTGTCCATCTTCTTATCTACATGAGGGACAGAACTAGAGGTTTGGAGAATCTTTAAAGTCTGCTTTTTAAGGGACTTATGAATGGGAATCGAAAGTCCCTGGGACACAGGAAGATCCATCATCTCCCTCATCATTCTCCTGCCTGGCCTCTTGTACAGAGAGCTGCAAGGTCTCAGCCACCTGCCTCATAAAAGCAAAATGGGAGGTAGCCTCAGAGACAGGTCTGGGAAGGAATTCATACTGGGGATGGTCAGGGGAGACCTGTGGGTGAATGGGTTCCCCATCATTCTGCTGCTCCTCCTCCTCCTCATCACAGTCAGAAAAATAATACGCCTCAGAATCAATGTGTCCTGAAGGAGCTGAACCGGTATCTGGAACCGTTGGCTGCCCAGACGGTACCTGTGATGGTTCGCCAAACCCAAATTTCAAAGACTGCACTATCCGAATGGCTTTTGCAATTTCGTGCATGGTTGGAATCAAGACCGAGTGTTTACGGGGTTCCGAACTGGAGCGTTTGGCTTTCTTTGATGGTGTGGGTTCAGAAACTGACTCCAAACGTCTTTTACCCGTTGATGGTTCACCCTAGCTTGAGTGGGCGGTTGTTGGATCCGAAGGTTCGGTTAAACCAGAACCGCCCTCAGCAATCTTTTCCATCCTTTCCTTCAGTTTACTGAGGCACCTGTCTAAAGTAGACTGAGGGAAATTCTTACAAATATCACAGTCTGCTTGTAAGTGGTCGAAACCCAAACAGTACAGACAGACCAAGTGCGGATCAGCTTTTGCAAATTGCTCCCCGGACTCGGTACAACGCTGAAACCCAGTGGGACAGTTTTTTCTCTTGCGTCTCTGTGACATAACCTTAAAATTTGGCGCTTAACCCAGTGGCTTAGTTAGGCCGGTTAAGCAAAAATCAAATATCTACTTTATCCAAATTGGCTTAGTTAGGCCCAGATAAAGAAATTAGGAAAGTAAGAAAATTACCCCTAAAGGCTTAGTTAGGCCAGGTAATAGAGAGCAAAGCCCAAACCGGCCAATGGTTTAGCTCCAGCCAAAAAGGAACCAAGAGAAACCTCAGGTTCTGGTCAGGACTTTGCAATGGATCCCAATACAGATGAAAATTTACACAGAAAGGGGAAAAAACAAGTTCGGTCCTCTCACGGTCGCGGAACTGATCAGAAACCGAACACTTACCCAACCTAGGAGCATACACGATATAGAAGACAGCGGTTTGAGAATGTTTTTAAAACAAAATAATAAAGTGGTTGAAAATGAACTGACGAAATTCCGCTAGACCGAAGGCAGCGAGGAGAAATCTCTATGGCGTCTTCACTGGTGAGCAGAGTAAAGAATCTGATCAGTTACTAGAATGTACCGAGGACAGTGGTTTGAAAACTGAGCTCGAGCTCAATGTTCTGTGCATTTGCATAGAGTTCAACTCTTTGTTCGGGGCAGTTGAACCAGTCGGTCTAACTGCATATTGTCAGAATACAGCAAGACTTCATGTTGTTTGAAGCAGAAGATAGAGGAGTATGCAGAAACAAAGATGAATTTAAACTAGAAGGGGGGGTGAAGAGTGGTCAGCTGGTAGACAGGGGTCCCGGAGAGGGGGGGTCTGACAAGTTTACCCCCCTAGTTTTTTTTTTTTACTTCATATTTTATTGAGTATCCATTGTATCTCTTTACATAACAATACATAGTTCCATAGGGTAAACTTTTCTTAATTGGTTATACCTTTACACCTTACAGCAATTCTGTCAGTGAGTTCATCAAAAAGATTGTAGTCCGTTCAGTAAGTTCTTGTAAGACTTAATAAAATGATATAAGAGTAAGAGTCGTATTTCTTTGACCCTCCCTCTTTCCCTCTTGTCACTGACTAGGTTGCTCCTTATCTGCTTCTCTGGCAGAGTGGATAATAACCCTTGTCTATGATCTAGGCTGACTTGTCTAGTTACCCTAACTTGGAATCGAACTGACAAATGTACAGTGTATTTAGATAATTAGTATAGCAATCAAAACTAAACTTTGGCACCCTGATATTTCCTTCGACTTTTAACATACTTTTGAACTTTGGCTCCTTATACAATTTTACTGTTTAAAAAAGAAAAGGCCATCATAACATAATTCTCTTTCCTGAAGTGAAGTCCTAGGGCTTCAGGTGGAATGTCCAGGGCTCCCCCCACCCGAATCCAAGGCTTGCCAGGGAGACCAAATGGCCTCAAATATCTCCCTACCCTGTCTTAGACTATAGGTGATCTGCTCCATTGACTCCAACTGTCTCATTCTGACCTTCCAGTCTTCTACTGTTGGAGTATGAGGTGAAAGCCACCTCAAGTGATCGACTCCAAAGCTGCCACTCATAATCTGTGGTAACAGCCTTCCGTCTGGGACCTGTGACCAGACAGGGAAGCCCCAGCACCATCTCCTCTCCTTTAAGAGGGATCTGTAGGCTTGACACTCTTTGCATGTACTCATGTACTTCTTTCCAAAAGTTGCTGATTTTGGGACAATCCCACGTTATATGTGCTGGAGTTCCCCTTGCCCCGCCATACCTCCAACATAGCTCCGAGCTCCCTGCTTTAAAGTGTTTTGTTTTGGAGGGTGTAAGAAAATATCTCAGAAGGACTTTCCAGTGAAATTCTTGCCAGGAGGGAGAACTTGTCACCTGCCAGCCTTTGGTCAGTCTATTATCCCAGACTTGTTGCGAGGCCGAGATCCCTAATTCTGTTTCCCATCTTTGTTTAAGTTTATCTAAGCCTGGGTTGTCTAGGTTAATCAAGATCTCATATAATTGAGCAAGGGGATGTGGGATATTTTTGATCATACTATTGCAATAAAAAAACTCTTCTATGGGGGTCCTTTCTCTAGTGATTTTCTGTAACCTGTTTTCAGAGGTGATATAGTGTCGGACTTGCAAGTATCTAAAATGATCCTCCCGACGGAGATGGTACTTGTCCCTTAGAAAAGTAAAGGAGTGACAGTTGTCCCTCTCAATGCATTGGGAGAAAGTGGAAAGTCGACGTGCAGCCCAATATTGGAATTCTGAATCCTCCCTCGGGGGAATAAATGAGGCTTCGAATCTTATTAGGGAAAGAGGACCAGGTCCCTCTGGAGTACCAGTGACCCTTCTCAACTTCTTAAGAATCCAGAATGATTTACCCCCCTAGTTAATGGGGAAGGCAAAGAGGAGGGGACACAGGGGGGAGAAAGAAGGGAAAGGGTTAGGGAGAGGAAGGGAGTGGGTTGGAGAGTGGTCTCACTAAACGCAAGGAGCCTTGGAAACAAGTCAGCTGAGTTTCAGGCCTTACTGGCAGAGGAGAGGGTAGATATTGTGGCAATCATGGAAATATGGGCCACCCAGTACCAAGTCTGCGAGTGGATGGTCCCAGGGTATAGGATATTCAGAAAGGATAGGACTGGAGGGGGGTGGCAATCTATGTATGGGAGGGGAAAAGGTGCGCAAGGGTTAAGGGGAAAGAGAGCAGGACAGAGGCCCTATGGATGCATTTCAGGACTCAAAAGACAGGACACTGAGGATGGGGGTAGTTTATAGACCACCAGCTCAACTGAAGGACCTGGACAGAGTGTTAGCTGAGCAAATCCGAAGGGTCTGCAGGAAGGGTAACACGGTGGTGGTGGTGGGGGACTTCAACCTACCTGGAGTGAATTGGAGTACCCCAACCACCACAAGTGCAAGGGTACAAGTCCTGTTAGAGGTATTTCAGGACAGCTTCTTGATGCAGGTTGGTCCACGGGCCAACTCGGATAGGAAATTCTCTGGACCTTGTACTGTCTAAAGGGGAGATGGTAAGGGATCTGGGGGTGAAGGACCCACTGGCAGGGAGCGATCACTACTCGGTGTGGTTCACAATCAACATGGGGAGGGAAGCTGGGGGTACAGGTACCAGGGTGAATAACTTTAGGTGGGCGGACTTTAAAAACATGGAGGAAATTCTGGTGGGGCACCTGGAGAGGACACAAATCATGTCGTAAAAAACAGGCTAGTGGAGGTTATAGGAGCATGTACTAGAGCACAGAGTAAGAAAGGGAGGGCAAAGAAGCCCAGTTGGATGACTCAGGAGGTGAGGGAGGTGGGTGAGGGCCAAGAGAGAGGCATTCTGGAGGTTCAAAAAGTCAGGGAAGAGAGAAGACAAGGAGATGTACATGAAGAAATCCAGAAAGGCCACCAAACTAGTCAGAGCAGCCAAGGCTTCCAGGGAGAGGAGGCTGGCACAGGGTATTAAAAACAGAGAAGAGGATTTCTTCAGATACATAAGGGAAAGAAGGAACAACAAGGACCAAACAGTGAGGATAAAAAAGAATGGGGGTGGAGTGAGGGTAGGATCAGGCAGAGGTATTTAATGAATACTTCTGTTCTGTATTCAGGCAAGAGAAAGTGGGGCAGGTACCACAGGGGAGGGGTGGGGTAGGTGGGTGGGAAGGGGTGACAGATGCAAGGATTACTGAGGACAGGGTACTGGAAGGACTGATGGCACTGAGGGTGGACAAGGCACCTGAGCCAGACGGCATTCACCCTAGGGTACTCACGGAGCTGGCTGAGGTTCCAGCAGGGCCACTGGCTGACCTGTTCAATACCTCCCTGGATACGGGATGCATACCACAGGACTGGAGGATGGCCCATGTGGTGCCCATCCACAAAGGTGGCTCAAAGGATGAACTGGGAATCTATAGGCCAGTGAGCCTCACATCAATTGTGGGAAAGCTCATGGAGACAATCCTGAAAGAGTGGCTGGTGACCTTTCTGGAGGACAATGGACTCCAGGATGGGGATCAGCACAGGTTTGTCTCAGGCAGATCCTGCCAGACCAACCTCATTGAGTACTATGATTGGATGTCAAGGGAACTAGACAAGGGCCATGCAGTGAATGTCCTTTATTTGGATTTCAGCAAGGCCTCTGACTCTGCTACACAGGAGGCTGGGGGGAAAGCTGGAAGCTGTGGATAGAGGAGAGAAGATGGTGAAATGGATAACGAGTTGGCTAAGGAGTAGGCAGCAGAGGGTGGTAGTGGGAGGGGAACTCTCAGTACTGAGGGCAGTGACAAGCAGAGTACCACAGGGATTGGTGCCGGGGCCGGTGTTCGGGTTATTCATAGCTGATATCTCACGTGAGATCTGAAGTAAAGATCAGTCTGTTTGCAGATGACACTAAAATGGGGGCGGTGGTTGATGACATTGCGGGATGGAAGGGGCTACAGGATGACCCAACTAAACTGCAGAAATGGTCAGAAACATGGCAGTTGGAGTTCAGTGCCAAGAAGTGCAAGGTAATGCACTTTAGAGCAAAGAACCAGGGGAGGGACTATCAGCTGGGAGGGGTACAGTTGGGTAGCACTGTGGCAGAAAAGGACCTAGGAGTACTTATAACAGGGAGCATGAACAACTCTGCTCAGTGTAGGAAGGTGGCAGTGAAGGCCAACAAGATGCTTGGATGCATAGCGAGGAGAATCTCCTCCAGAAGCAGGGAGGTAATCCTCCCCCTGTACAGGTCACTGGTCAGGCAGCACCTGAAGTACTGAGTGCAGTTCTGGCACCTGTACCTGAAGAAGGATGTCAGATTGTTGGAGGGGGTGCAGCGTAGTGTGACAAAGATGATCCAGGAATTGGAGGGCAAGCCCTATGAGGAAAGGCTGAGCAAGCTAGTATGTATTCCTTGGAGAAGAGGAGGGATGGGGGTACATGACTGAGACCTTTACGTACTCGAAAGAGATAAACAAGACTCAAACAGAGAGGATCTTCCAATTAAGAGGAGGAAGGGACATGAGAGGGCACAGTCTCAGACTGGAAGAGGGAAGATTCAGGATGGAGGTAAGGAGACAGTTCTTCATGGAAAGGGTGGTGGGCAAGTGGAACACTAACACAGGAAGTGGTGGCCTGTAAGACAGTGGGCAGTTTCAAGAGGGGATGGGACAGGGTGAGGGTAAATCTAAGAAGGGGAGGAGTGGGAGGGGCAGTTGCGAGATGAGGGGCTAGCTGTATAACTGAGCAGACTCGACAGACCGTGAGGCCTATTTCTGCTGGCATTTTTGTATGTTTGTATAGGTTCCAACGGTGTATGGGATCAACAGGAAGGAAGAGTTTTGAATTCCAGAGACAGACCCAACCCTAGAACATCCAGAATCCACCTGTCCAGTGTTACGGCAGACCATTGGGGAAGGAAGCAGGGTAGTGAACCCCTAACTGGGAGCTCTGCCAGGGCCTGCATAGAAAGTGGAATGGCTCCACACAACCCATCATTTTTTACCCTTAGAGAGGGCTCAAGAATACTGGAATACTGGCCACCAGGCACACCACCACACCCTTTTTCTTCTGATCCTCACTTTTGGACATGTGTGATTTAGCCAGACGGGAGTGTTGGAACTGCTGCCTCTACTGCTGTTATTTATAGCCTGCACCATGAAAGGCACTTCAAAAGAAGCCCTGCTTGGGCTTTGACTGCTGCTTAGCCTGCTGGGATGATGCCACCGAGTCCAAGGTGACACTGGACTTTTCAATACAAGTGAGATGATTTTCTACCCATGAGCAAAACGGGTCAGTGCATTATAAGGGCAAGTCCACTAGTCTGTGCTGAGTCTCTGGGGTAAGCATTGAGACATGCTGCCAGGCCCTCCTGCACAGGGATACTGCTGCTGCCACCGTGCAAGCTGACAAGTTGCCAGAGTCCAGAGCTGTATGGAATTGGTATTTAGGGCGTGTCCCAAGTTCAGATGCACCCAGGCTTTAGGCTGGATTTCAGTGAGCTTGTCAAATAACTTGCTGCCAAACCAGGCCATCAGGGTCACATAACTGGTCTTCTGGATGCCAAGGGAGGCCACCACATACACTTTGCAGTCAAGGAAATGCTGCTCCCTGGATTTCTTGTCCAAAAGCTTGTCTGCGTCACCCTGCACTTTCAGTTTGTGGAAGACTGCATCGGCCACAAGGTCCTCCACGGATAGGTGCTCTGAGAACCCAGACAGCCTAATAATAGTGATTGCTTACTTGTAGTTCATCGGATGAGGAGGAGCCTGGCACGATGACAGGTGCTGTCAGATGTTGAGCACAGGGCCCAGAATAGCTTTGGCAACTAAGAATGACACCGTGGATGAGGAAACCCACTCCAGGATGTCTGCCAAGGAGTAAGACTCCCGCTTCTGGACCTCCTCCAAGTGAACATCAAACGATGCAGAAATGTGCTGTAACAGAGACCTGTTGAGTCACCTGCAGTGGACTGGCTGTCAGAAGATTCAATATCTATTCAGCTCTGGGACGATGCCATCGCTAAGTCCTCTGAGTTGAAAAGAAGGTCCTGGAATACAAGCTGGGGCCACTGTTTGGGAATATGGAACACCCCAGGCCATCAGATAACTCTTTGATCTTCTTCAAACTCTTAAGCATGCAAAAGACTGAGATCATCATCATCATCATGATGTCCCCCCTCAGTCTCCATTTCTACAAAGTGAATATGTTAAGGGCCTCCAGCCTCTCCTCAAAGTCTTTGTCTTCCATAACTCTGATCATGTTAGTGGCCTATGTTGCACCCTCTCGACCACCTTAATTTCTTTCCTGTATTGAAGATACCAAAACAGCAAGCAGTGCTGCACATGGAGACTAACCAGGGCTTAGTGAAGTGGCAGGATTACGTCCCCTGCTCTGCTGGTCACCCACCCTTTTGATGCACCTCAGCATTCGACTGACCCTGACAGCATTCATGCATTGCTTGTTCTTCTTCTGCCGTTGTCTGCTATGACACCCCGATACTTTTCCTCCTTCACTGCAGCAAGTGGAGCCCAACACAGTGTGTAGGTCCTCTATTTCTCCTCCCCAAGTCTGCAACCATGCATCTCGCTACACTGCATTGGATGTTCTTGATGTCAGAACAACAGTGCAGCTTATTCAGGTCAATCTGAAGTTTGTCTCCATCCTCAAGGGAGTCCACCACCTCAGTGTCATTTTATTTATTTTAAGTTTTTTTTTTCTTTTTTTTTTAATCAGGAAGGTGTACTGAGCGGACTACCGCTCGATTCCAGACGCGACCTGGGGGTGGGGAGCAAGGGAGTCTATACAGAATAAAATACATCAGCAGTTGCATAGATACAGCACATTATGTACAAAATAATAGCAGGAGAATTTGATACAATCAGACTACTACAATGACAATGATATTTTTGGGAGATGCAGTCAGGTATGAGAGCTGTGGAGACAGCACAGATTGTAAAACATCAGCATGTAGCACAACAGCACACACCAATGCATTGGTACAGCACTTAATACAGCATGGATGTCAGGGGTCGATCTTAACATTATTTTACTGGCCCAGGGCATAGTGCAAAGTGCCTCGGGCCAGTTTGATCGTCCCCTGACTTTCCCGGTGTGGTTAGTGCAATAAATCTAACCAACCGGGCGACGACCCTTTTAAGGGAATCTCTAAAGAAATGCAGTTCCGTTTTGTTTTTTCTACCTCATTCGCAAACTTGAAAGAAACTCCTCCCAGGTCTTCATGGAGCCGTTTCATTGGTGAAGATCCATTTTGCGCCTCTTGTTGCCCATCCCAACCTTCTGAGCTGCTGTTGCTGTATAGGTGATCGAGAGGGAGCCCACTGAAAAGCCGCATGTCTGCAGCTGAGGAAGGAGGATCTATCGCTGTGATCATGACGACTTCAAGCCCCCCACCCCCCAAAAATGGGTAACTCAGTCTCAACAATCATGTTTTATTTCAAAAAGAAACACTCACTGCAGGACACTGGGGATGTCAATCTAATAAGTGCGAGTTTGGCTGGTGTGTGTGTCCCAAGAGTTACAGTTAGGCCTGTATCCCACAGTATCGCAGCTGCTGAGGGGGCCGCAAGTAAATTATTGGGCTCCTTAACTTGCTGTTACCTGGTACTAAGCAGAAAATAAAAAAAAACTCTAAGTCACTGGAACGTTGTTTTAAAAGCGCGAGTAGTGTGAGTCTGGCTGAAGTATCATAGCCCAGGTGTTACGTTAGGCCAGGCTGCACCACAATGAGATTGCTGTGCGAGTGATTTGATTGGATCCTGCAGTATCAGAGAGGCCGAGGGGTTTAAGTAAAATGTGCCTCTTAAGTTGCTTACTCTGCTAACAAAAAAGGTTTTCTGTGTACTGCCTGGTTTATAACGTAGAGAAGGTAAGTGAAACACTGTAGAGGACTATATTTAGAAAAATCAATCTGATGTTACCGACAATGGTGAAAGCACTGAAATTCAAGAGGGGATTGGGGGCGGAGGGGTTATGAGGACCGCTCTGTGCCACATAAGCAAGTCCTTCCGTTATTGTGTTTGGATTAGCATTTACTTTTTGGTTCAGCTGATGACATCAACCTTCCCTTCCCACATGAAAGCACAGTGGGGCAGCAACCCTACATAAAGGTATGGAGATGGGATTCCGGGGGCATCCTTACATTGGCAAAAATGCTGTGTCGACCTGGCAGAATGATGCATGCCACCTGTGTATGCTCAGTATCACAGGCAGATTGGATGGGAATTTGAGAAAGGAGGGTTGGTGAACTTCAAGTGTGGAAAAAAGAATCCTGAGCCACACTGAATCTTGCAGCTGGTAAAGAGTGGGAGGGGGGTGATGAACTTGAGGGAGAGAATCCCTGGCATGGTGACCAAATTCCTGAAGCTGTGCCGGTGGGCAGCATGAGTTCCAATAGGCCCCTTTAGGCCACACATGGCACATTTGTGGCATAAGCAACAATGCAGCAGTCTATCCCTCCCCAGCCACCTCGAAGAATTATGTTGAGCTTGGGGCTAGTGCAATCTCTGGGGGGCCAATGCAGCTAGGCATCACTTTCCCGGGTGGACCAGTGCAGAAAAAAGTTAAGCATGACCCCTGGGATGTAGTTACAAAAAATAGCCTGCTACAAAGACGATGGACTTTGGGGATGCAGCCAGGTGGAGTGATGCGTCCAGATTCATACTGCTGGGCCAGAGTAGCACACCGACAGTGGGGGATGGGCTGTCCCTAACTAAACAGGATGTAAGTCTCCAGACTAGTTGCATGCACAGGAGGTGCAGAACATGAGCGAGCGTAGGCAGCCTGCTGTGGACCCCAGTTTCCAGATCACTGATGATGTTAAAGAACAGTGGGCCCAGAACTGCTGAGTACTCCTCTCCACTTGAGTAGTGCCCATCAACCAATACCATCCGTTTCCTATATTAAATCTCTTAGTACGCTATCTTTTGCATGTCTTGTGTATACTGAACTAGTTTACTTTGCCCAGAAGTCTGTCATGCAACACAGTATCAAAGGCATTGTTGAAGTCAAAATAGGCTACACCAACTACCCCTTTCCTGTCCACCTCCCTGCTCATCCTCTCAAATAAGGAGATCAGATTACTTTGGCATGATCTGCCCTTCATAAAGCCAAGCCAAGCTGAGAGGGTGCAAGAGCTCAGGCCTCATCTAGGTGTTCCATTATTCTCTCCTTGATAATGGCCTTCAGGACTCTGCCTGGCACTTATGCCTGCCCAGATCTGACCTTGCCCCTTCTTGAAACTGGGTTCCACACTGGCCATTTTCCAGTCCCTCTGGCACCACTTCAATCCAGACAAGCTACTGAAAGACTGCTGCAAGAGGCGCAGTCAACTGTTTGTTTAGCTGCACAGTGATGCTGGGGTGTATACTATCCACTCATTGGGACCAACCTGGTTTGATCTTTGCCACGTAGTCAGTTACCAAGGAAGGTGTAATGACAAACAAGGTCACAGAAATTATCCTTCCTTCTTGGGTGGTGCTGCTGCAAAAAGAAAATGCAACAGGAAAACACATGTGAAGTGTCCACTCGTGGGCCCCCTGACAAAGCCTGGTATTTGTAGAGGTGAAGCCCTGGAGTACTTGTCCGGGTCTCTCTATCTGGCACCAATAAATGTTTACAGCACTACCTTAGCACTTTTGCGTCCATTTTTTCATTTGAGTGTGCACTGTACCTGCGTTTTCTCAGGTGCAATGACCAATGACTTCACTGTGGTCACTCCTTATGTCATGGGCCCTCCCAATAAGCCCTCTCCTCCCACAAGGGACCCTTTATTGAACAATTTGTGGAGTATCTCAGTCATTGACTTGGGCTTTCTCACAGGTTCCTACCCTGTTTTCAAAAGCCCGATCCTCTCTCTCTCTTTCACCTTCCTTTTATTTATTTATTTATTTATTGAAATGTTTCACCAGGAAGGCACATTGAATGACAAGTTGTTGTCTCCTGGTGCGACCTGGGGGGAATGGTACAACAGGAATAAGACATTAAACATTCAAGTTACAAGATCAACATTAACATACAGTTGTAAGGCAGGTGTTACAAATAGTGTTACAACAGTATTGCACATAATATGTAGAAAGAGTGAACAATAATAAGTGCCGGGTTAATAAGTAAAAAAGTGCTTACGTGAAAGAAAAGAGGGAAGGGGAGTGAGGTGGGGGGTGGGGGAATAGTCATGTCCCTGGAGACCCCCTCAGGATGCGAGGAACCCTGCAAGGGGACTGGAGAGACCAGAGAGAATGGGATAAGGCAGTGTTCCAAAGAGACCCCTTTAGGGTGGTGGGGGAAAGGAGTAGATAAAAGATACCTGAATACCTCAGTAGATGAGATTCCTGCTTCCATTTATGTACTGGAAGAAGTCTGTAGGGTTGTGTGCAGTCCTGCAGCTATCCTGGCTCCTAGCTCTTCCCTGGCTGTCTTAATAACAATTTGTGCAAGTGTTTACTTGAACTGTGTTAGTCTTCTCGTGATGTGTGTATGACTAACAGAGCATGAGTCCCCAAGACATGTTCACATAGCTTTGCTGTTTGGATTAGAGTTGGAAGGCTAGCCATCCTGACATGCACTGGGCCCAGGCTGGGAGCGCGCGGTAACTCCTTTTTGTCTCTTGCCATTTATTTATTTGAAATTACACCCACCAAAGTAGCCACATGTGATGCAGGATCTTGTTTTCATAGGGGGTCCCAGGGAGGATAGCAGCAGTAAGCAGCTTAAGACAGTCCAGCAGGAATAGTTACATACAGGCTGAAGTACACACAGGAAAAACAAACACGATCTAAAGGTAAGTAACATATGTCACAAACGCACTTCGGGATCTGGATCTCTGCTCCCACAGTGCCCAACCTCGAACTGCAGTATGTGAACAGGACACAAACAGGGTAACCCTCCTGTTGGTTTTGGGTCTGATCAACTACCAGTCTTGAGCCCTGGGGTCAAATATGATCCCTTTTTCGCTAGCACACCCAGGTAACATGTCCAAATATCACACCCTCTTCAGGAATGCAGTGCAATACTTAACCTAGAGGGCACACCTCCTGGTTCACAATTCCCCTTCTGACTCAACTGAGACCTTGGTATTTTTTCTTACCTTAATGCATATGGTAACACACTGTAAGCGCTTAACAGTTCTGCCAGAATTATCAAAACTGTCCCAGCATTCACACTTAAAATGAGAAAAAGGCTCAGGCAGGATTTCAAGGAAAACCAAGTTTACTAGAATTTAAAATAGTAAATAAAATACAAACTACAGAACATATAGCATTAATGGTACAGTCATAAAAAGAAAAGGACAAGTATAAACAAACTGCCTTTTTACTGAGTAACTGATCCTACCCCAGTTTCAGTTAATAAATAGGGGTGCTGAAATTACCTAACTTTGGTAGAAGTGCTTCTTAAGAGTCCAGAAGTAAAAGTGTCTCTTGAAAGTCCAAACACAAGTATATATTGTTCCCTCTGCAGCTTGACAATCTTGAGGGGAAAAAGGTCCCACCCAGCTTGTGAGGTCACAGCTCTAGCAATGCTGGCTGTGAGGTCATTCACATTTCTGCATGCTGAATTAGTCACAGGCACCTGCACATTTGCTAAACATCCCACTTAAAAAAAATATATATATATATACACATATACTTTTTAATTAGTGAGCAACAGTTTTATGGCAGGTCAGAATTACCCCTTTGATCTTCAGAAGGACATCCTGAAACTACAGGTATTTCTCCTATCTGTGTGAGAATTTTCACAAGTATCTGTCAGAAGTTGCTTTCCTCCTGATAGGTCATAAAATGCAGTCTGTTGTGGCAAGTTTCCTAGGTTTCAAAGCAGTAACTGCTTTACAACCCAGTTTTATTATAGACCCAGGAAGTCAGCTTTTACAAGCTAGCTGTGACAGCAAGCAAGGCCAGCACATTTTTTGTTTTCTTTTAAAAATCCAATATCCCATGAGGCTCTGCTGCTTGGCCTGTTTCTAAGCAGATGTCTAAACATATACTTATATTAAAATATAATACAAATAATAACAGGCAGATGGCTATCGTTACAACATATAGTAGTTGACTGCAGATAAAGACCGCTAGGCCCACCTAGTCTACCCATATTCCCTGCCTGCATCCAAATGTTAATCAAAACAAGCTAACAAAGTGGGTCCACTGCAAACAAAGAGCATGAACATTGTTGTGCAACATGGTCACGGTCAGATAGATGGGGATTCTGGACCAAAACAAATACATGGCATTCTGAGGTGACTGAAAAGACTAGAGTTGAACACTTGCAAGCTAGAAGCATTCCTCAGCTGAAGAGGGAGTTTGTTCCAGGTGTCTGGTGCTGTAAATGCAAAGACCCTTCTACTAAATTCACACTTCATCTTGGGACTTGAGAAGGTAAGTACTGATACTGAACAGAGTGAGGAGTCACTGCTTGATTGCGTGAGGAGGGGTAAGAGATACTCAGGGGCTTCTCCTTGTGCAAAGTTATACAACAAAGAAAGTCAGTAGTAGTCACATCTGCTTAACGGACTTGTTCAGTTAAGCTGGTCATACAGTAGACAATCATGGGCAGACCAGTCACAGGAAAGGATGATCCTGCACAGTGGTTTCGATCGCACAGTGGTACCGGAAATCTCCACAATCAGTGGAAGGGAGCAGGAAATAGGAGACTATCTGGCTTCCTTATGTCAGCAGTGAGGCAGCATTTATCCTGTTATTTATATACTTGAAGAAGGCGTTGATGTTGACTGCCATTCCTGCTGCTGTCCAGGCTTCTAGCCCTTCCTTGGCTGTCAATTCTAGTTTTGCAGTCCTTTGGGGCTGCTCTGTGCTCTTCTCCCACTTGGAGGCAACCTGTCTTTTTCCAGCGGTCCATAGAGCATATTTTTGTTCAGAATCAACTGCCTTAATTCACTGCTGAACCAGGGGGATCTCATACACAGTCATATTAAGTGACTGTAACAACTATTAGTTGCTGTTCCTTTGTTTTGCGTGCTATCGTGTTATGCACACAGTGAAGTCGAAAGCCTTTCCCTGCACGCTTACTAGTGACAGACAACAAGACATAAACTAGATTTGGAAAGTTGAATAGCAGTCATTGCTAATCAAAATATTTTTGTTTAGCAAATATCCGTGTTTCAGGAGCAATTTAGTTAAAATGATTATTTTTCATTGCTGGATATGAAAACAATATTTTTGCTGTCAATAAAAAAGCATATAAGAAAATGTGTATAATTTTTCTGTTTATTTTGCCCAGTCAGGTTTTTTGTTCTCATAGAGTTTCAGCTTAAAAAAACACAAACATTTCGTTTTACAGGCAGATTCAGAAACATGACATAGAGGAAGAAACAGCAAAATTACTTCATAGGATTCAGTTAAACTTTCTTCCCCAAGGCATAAAACCTTACTCTGCTGTTCTGCAGGGATCACCACTCATTTCCAGTCCCTGAGGGTCCCGTTTCCAAAGTGGCCAGCAAGTACCCTACCTCTTGCAAGCATGCGATACTTTTCTTACAAACCTAACTAAGGCAACTTACCAACCCCAGCGTGCCCCCTTAGCTACCACTTATCCTACTTTGACACCTAACTTAACTCAGCCCAGATTCTTATGGCTCCCTAAACCTGAAACAGATGCCCAAACCCCCATGTGTTAGCCAATGTACCATGACTAGGGTAGTTTAAAAAAAAACAAAAAAACACTTTACCCCCTCAACCAATCACCCACACAAACAAACCCTTACCTTAGACAGTGCTTTGACAAACAAGGGGAAGACTTTACGTGATGTCAGATATGTGTCATCCTGACGGCAGGCTATGGTAATCTGAGATGACTTTTTACTTTAATCCTTGGCAGCCAGTGCTTGCAGACTTCTAGGCTGGTGCTGGTCCTCTGTGATCTAAGCTGGGCTCAATTTATCCACTGGTCTGAGGGCCAGGTCATGCTCTGGGAAAGATGTTTACACTTCCGGATTTTCACACAATGCGATGGTCCACTTGCTGCTTCTCCTCCAATCCTCCATGCTAATCTCCCACACTGTGTCATCTTTTGCTGCAGCAGACACTCTGCATGCATTTGTAAAGACATGACAGGGCCAGGTGCAGGAGCGCCAAGAATTATGAGACAACCCCCCCCCCCCCGAAAAAAAAAAACAAAACATGACTTCATTTTTAAAATCACACCACCAGCTTAGGACAGTGATTAGCAATTGTTGCTAATAAAGGTGGCAACTGATTCGCAAATAGCAATGCAAACCTACTTATTTTATGCCTTGGGATCATGCTAAGATGAAGCAGGGGCTGCCATATGCAAAGCATGGCAACTCTCCTACAGGTTACGGATTAGTTTTGCAAAAAACCCTGCCTGTAAACTGTAAACCTACTACAGGCAGGCAGTGGTGGTGTCTCGAAACAGTGACTATTTTCCAGTACCAAGGACAAAGTTTTTTTTTTTTTTTTGAGGGGAGGCAGCATTTTCCCTTTAACAGTCAATACTTGTTTGGGGGGGGGCGTCAATGAAGTGGGATATGTTTATGCACGATACTCAGTGTTTGTTGTGGGTGGCTGTGTACTATGGCTCCTTGGATAGTGTGGTACTGGTGGGCTCCCTTTCTAAGTCCCCTCCCACTATCATGGGCTTGCCTTTGAGCTATTGGGCCCTAGCAACTGCCCATGATGGAAAGGTGCCTGGTGTCAAACTGTTCACCAGGATTATAAAACTTAGAAACATAGAGAAGTTGACAGCAGTTAAGGATCGCAAGGCCCATCTAGTCTGCCCATTTCTTTTTCTACCTTATAAATGTGCCATCGGCCTTTGCTCTGTCAATGGCCTATCTATTCATACTCAGCTGTATTGCTCCCTTATGCCTATCCCATGCCTGTCTGAAGCCCTGCACTGTATTGATATCCACCACTTCCTGAGGTAGGCCGTTCCATGCACCCACCACCCTTTCTGTGAAAAAGAACTTCCTCACATTATCCCTTAATCGACCTCCCTCTAATTTCATGCTGTCGCCTCTTGTCCTGATATTTTTCTTATATTGAAACATGTTAAACTCTTTCACCTTGTTAATGCCCTTAAGGTGTTTGAATGTTTCGATCATATCACCTTTCTCCCTCCTTTGCTCTAGGATATACGTACTGAGCTCCGTTAATCTGTCTTCATATGTTTTCTGATGCCGTCCCTGCACCATTTTGGTTGCCCTTCTCTGGACTGCCTCAATTTGGTCAATGCCCTTGTGAAGGTGTGGCCTCCAGTACTGCACACAGTACTCCAGATGGGGCCTAACCAGTGTGATACCCCTACTAATATTATACTTTTATACTATACTAATTATTTGGTGTTCCCTGTCAGAGGGGGTCTTCCCTGCGGCACTGAAAAGTGCATTGGTGAAGCCCCTTTTGAAAAAAAATGATGGACCCAAATATTCTGGCAAACAACTGGCCTGTCTCTAATCTGCCTTTTTTAGGCAACGTTATTGAGAAGGTTGTTGTGTTGCAGCTGGAGACTCGCTTGGCATCCTTCAACATATAGAAGTTTCTCCAGTCAGGATTTTGGGCAAAGTTCATCACTGAGACTGCTCTGGTCAGGGTGCATAATGACTTGCTCAAGGTGACAGATAGAAGAGAATGATCAGTCCTTGTTCTCCTGGATCTCTCCTCAGCGTCTGACACCACTGACCATGGACTGTTATTAGACTGACTCTGGAAGTACGTGGGACTCAGCGGCAAAGTTATTAGCTGGTTTGAGTCCTACCTCAGGGGCAGGTCTCAGAAAGTTGCGATGGGTAATTTCTCATCGCACCCAATGAACTTGTACTATTGTGTATCCCAAGGGTTGTCCTCTTGCCCATTTTGGTTATGGTGTACATGCTGTCCCTGGGCAGGCTCATAGGCAGTATCGAGTTGGGTTTCATTGCTATACTGATGACACCCAGCTCTATCTGTCTTTTGGCCCTCAGGACCGGGGAGCGGTGGAAGTGATGAGCCAGTGTTTGGCTGAGATCCAGGGCTGGATGTCATCGAGCTGGCAGAGACTCAACCCAGACAAAACTGAAGTACTGGTGACCGAGCTGGGTAGGAGGGGGAACTGGCAGTGTCAGGGAGGGAAACAGGGTTTTGCCTTGGTACCTCTTGACTTGACGCTGCCAAAAATGTGAAGAGACTGGGTGTCATCCTGGACAAGGGGCTGACATTTGAGGTTCAGGTGTTGGCAGTCATCCATAATGGCTTCTACCATCTTAGAAACATTAGCTGGATCAGTTCCCTTATCACCCCTGAGGACTTACCCTCATTAGTACATGCTTTTGTGACATCTTACCTTGATTACTGTAACGCCCTCTACCCTGGGATTGGTGGAGGTATGCTGCGACACCTGCAGCTAGTGCAGAACGTGGCTTCGAGGTTGCTGACTGAACTTCTGAAGATGAGTCACATTACCCCTGCACTGTGTGAACTGCACAGGCTGCCGGTTAAGTGGCGTGTCTCCTATAAGGTTGGTCTGCTAACCTATAAGACCCAGCACGGTCTGGGTCCATGCTACCTGTGAGAGCTCCTGCATCCTTATCTTCCCACTCATACCCTCCGTTATGCTGAAGAAGGCCTCCTGGTTGTCCCCAGGACTGGTTTACCTATGTCGAATCAATAACACTGTTACCGATGTTCTGCACAGCGAGATCCCCAACGTTGACAGGAGAAATTTCACCTGTCAGACATTGGGGTGTTTCCTATTGGGGGGATGTGCCCCTTCCTATCAGTACTAACTCCGATGCTTAGTTGTCTTGGGGGTCGTCCGAAGAGGCGAAATTTCACCCTCAGTTCCTCTGGCGACAATCCTCGAAACCTGTCGAGATTGTCACCGGGGATTTTACCGTGTTGGTTTCTTGGCTGTGCGGTCGGCATACTAGGACCAGACTTAAATGTCCGGGAAATAGGGCCTTCAAAGTGGCTGGTCCAATACTTTGAATTCGGTGCTGAGGGCCCTGAGGGAGGCCCCCTCCGTAGAAGTCTTTAAAAAAGGACTTAAAACTTTTCTGTTTGCTCATGCTTTTGGGTCTGAATTGTTTATTTATGAGTGGCTTATCTATCTGGTATGTAATCCTGCTTTTAGCTTTTTATATTTGGATTAAAAACCACTACTACTGCTGCTCCAGTGACAGCAGCAGTCTTCACCCTCCAGCCCCCCCAGGTCTGCACTGAAGCAAGGACCAGCACAGTGTTATCAGGAGTCCATGGTGGAAGCTGAACTGCAGCTCTTTTGATCATAGCATCAAGAACCGCATGTGTCCATACCACAATCCTGACCCCATGACTGCCTGTGGGAACATGAAGAGTGCATAAATTCTTGTTATTTAGAAGAGAGTCTAAATAAACAGATTACTCACCTGTAACAGTAGTTCTAGGAGTGGTACATGCTGTTCATCCACACTTCTTGTCAGGTACCTTGCCGGTTTAAGATGTGCCGGAAAGTCTTTAAGTTGGCTCCTCCCACCCACCTGGGTGGTATAACCCTTGGCTCCACCCCATGACGCCAGATCTTGGCACACTGGAAGCCAGGTATGTGCGTTAAAGCCGGGGAGGTCGGGTGGGTCAGTGTGGATGAATATATACCATTCCTAGAATGTACGGTTACGTAAGAACTTACCGTAACAGTAGATCTTCCGAGGACTGTCTCTTGCAGTAAGTCATTACTTCTGGGAGGTTCCACCAGGTGTCACTGTTGCATGGCAACTTCTTCTAGCAGTCTTCCATGGAGGCTGTCCACACAATGTCACTTCCTGTGGATGTGTATAAGAGTGGGCGGCCCCCAGTACCCTCTGTTCATTTTCTTGCAGGCTTCTGCTCGCACAATCAGCTCTCCTGACCTCCTGGGTTGCAGTCTTCTACTCGAACCTGAACCAATTTTCTTCCTTTGGATCCTGGACCTGGGACTTGCTCTCAGCACCCCCAGACTCCCATAGCAAGCCTGTGACCCCTCGCAGTACCCCTGCTGCTCCCAGACTCGGGCCTTCTGGCTGGGTCTGGAGCTTCTCTTGGCAAAGCACATTACTTCTATGGCAGGCCCGGTGTTCCATTAGTGCTCATGGCACACTTGCTGTCCTCCAGCCCCAGCACTTCTTGCTGGGTCTTGGGTCTTCCTCATTGCTGATCGACACAGCTCAGCCAGGCTGGAACGGACCTTGGGGGTTTGCCTTCAAGGTTCCACGGCCAAGAGCACTCGTTCCAGGCATAGGAGGGAACAGGATTCACACTCCTGACACTCCCTCCCTATTGCTCCATCGATGATGGCTCCTCCGTCATTGACGGTACCTTTCTCATCCATGGGGCTGCTCCCCCTGTCGACAGAGCCTGATGGGCTTTTTGTATAATCGACGGGCCTTGTCCTGTCAACAGAGCTTTATTCTGAATGTTTTCCGTCAACTGGCAGTACTGCCCCATCAACGACACATGTTCTCTCATCTGTCTCATCGATGGACGATGTTTATCCTGTTCTCTCATCGACGGCGTGCTCCTCATTGACGGGGCAGCCTCTTCCATTGATGGAGCAGCATGCCTTGCATGCCTCGTTGATGGCCAACTTTCCCCTATCGATGGAGAGGCTTCACTTTCCTCCCTCGTCAACGAGGATGATTTCTTCATCGACAGAGGGGCCTCTTCTCATTCCTTCGTCGACAGGGCTGCCTCCCTCATCGATGATGAGGGCTTCCCACCCCGGGACACCTCTTGCTCGGGGCTCTGCTTCCATGCTCCCTCCCGCTTGTCCTGGAACTGGGTGGTGGCCTCAGGGGTCCCCCCTCATCAATACCAGCAGTAGATCCCATGGAGGTGGAGGTTCTCGCACCGGAAGGGATATATAATTAAGGCCTTTGAAAAAGCGCCCGACCACCTTCTCCTGCACCACCGACTGCTTCCCGGCCAACGCCCGGTAAGCACAGATGGCTGCCAGGTGCACCTTAAGGGTCGTCGACCAAAGCCCTATTGAGAAAGGACCACAGGTAGTCCAGAATGCTAGCCAAAGAACAGGAGGAAGGGTCCAATCCCTTATCCTGACACCAAATGGAGAATCTCTTCCATTTGAAGGCATAGCATTTTCTGGTCGACTCCTTACAGGATGCCTCAACAACGCTGAGGACCTTGTCGGAAAGACCCAAGGCCTGGAACTCTAGCCGCTCAAGAACCAGGCCATCAAGTGCTGGGATTGAAGGTCCGGGTGGAGTACCTTCCCGTTGTTGACTGAGATCAGGTCCGGGCAGGCTGGAAGCTGCCTCGGGAGCTTGGAACTGAGGCTGAGGAGATCTGGATACCAGAACTGGTGGGGCCAGTCTGGGGCTACCAGAATCACCTGCACTTTATCCCTCTTCACCTTGAGAAGCACCATGTGGATCAAGGGAAATGGAGGGAAGGCGTAGAAGAGGCCTGGGGTCCATGGCCTTGAGAAGGCATCCCCCCTGCAGCGAGCCCTGCTGAGGGGGGCAGGCATGAAACAGCCTCAGCTTCCCATTCTCCCTGGAGGCAAACAGGTCCACCTGAGGAGTGCCCCAGTGGGAGAACAGATCTTGTACTACCTCCAGCAGGAGAGACCACTCGTGAGATGCAGCACCTATCCGGCTGAGGGCATCTGCCAGAGTGTTGGAGGCTCCTGCCACATGGGTGGCTAGGAGATTCACCTCCAGTCTGCTCAGGAGAGACCAAGTGTGGAGACTCTCCTTGCACAGAGGCAAGGAGTGCGTCTCGCCCTGACGGTTTAGGTTGTACATGGTCATGGTATTGTCCGTCTGGACCTGGACCACTTGACCCTGTACAAATGGAGTGAAGGTGGTGAGGGCTAGTCGGACCACTCAAAACTCCAGCAGGTTGATGTGGCATTGAGACTCCTGAAGGAACCAGAGGCCATGCGCTCTGAGCTCCCCCAGATGGGCACTCCAACCCATCAGAGAGGCGTCGGTCGTCAGAGTGACCATCGGCTCTGGGCGGACAAATGGGATACCCTCCTGCAGTTGAGCTGGAACGAGCCACCACTGGAGGCCACTCCACATCTCCTGGATCACTGTCACTGGCTGGTCCAAAGGACCGGAGCGCTCTGACCATTGGCGGGCCAGCCCCCACTGCAGGGAACGCATGTGCCAGTGGGCCCAATGAACCACGCTGGTGCAGGCCGCCATGAGGCCCAGGAGGCACAGAAAGTCCTGGGCAGGGCACAATTGCCCAACCAGAAATGACTGCGCAAAGGAGGAAAGTACCTCGGCCCTGTCCGCTGGGAGCTGTGCTCTGGCTTGAAGAGAGTCGAGATCTGCCCCGATGAACTGAATCACTCATAAGCATCGAAACCCGGATTTGGCCTCATTAATGAGGAGGCCAACTGAGAGCAGACCTGAGGGCCAGACCCCTGGACTGCACCACCTCCAACTTGGAGGGGGCTGCAATCAGCCAGTTGTCCAGGTAAGGGTAAACCCGGACCTTTTGGTGCCGCAGGAATGCTGTCACCACTGCCATGCATTTGGAGAAGACCCTGGGAGCTGGAGAGAGGCCGAAGAGCATGGCCCGGAACTCATAAAGGGATCCCTCTGCCCTGAAGTGGAGGAATCGTTGGTGACACGGACAGATTGGGACATGAAAGAACATGTCCTGGAGGTCCAGAGAACAGAAGCACATGCCTCGTTCCAAGGATGGAATGATCTGAGCCAGAGTGACCATCCTGAAGGTACAAGACCTTAGGAACTTATTCAGGTCGTGTAGGTCTAGAATGGGGTGCCAGCCCCCCCGTCTGTTTTGGAACCAGGAAGTACCTGGACACAAACCCTGGGTCTGATGGAGGATCCGCCACCTCCCTGATCACCTCCTTCTGGAGGAGCAGGGCAATGTCGGCCCGACGAACCAACAGAGAGGCTGTGAACCCATAGCCCCCATGGGCGATGGCTCAATAGGGTGGGGACTGCTCGAATTCCAGAGACAGACTCTTGCCTACCACTTCCAACACCCAGTGGTCCGTGGTGATATCAGACCAGGCGGAAAGGAAGTAGCAGAGCCGTCCCCCCATGGGGGGAACCTGGGGAGGAGTGACGAGGTTGGGGACGACACCCCTCAACCCATCACTGGGCAGGCTTGGAGGAAGGACCGGCCGAGGAGCCTCCTGGACCTTTCCCTCCCAGCTTCCTGCTGGAGGAAGCAGCAAGTTTGGTTTTGGGGTGCCAAGTGCGAGCCTGCTGGCCCTGATGCTGGTGTTGCTGGGCTGGACGTGCCGCAGGGGCTGAAGGCTGAAAGGGCTTACACTGCTGCTGGCGGCCTTTGTCCTTCTGGGCAGATGTGACCGAGTCCAAGGGGGTGCTGGACTTCTCGATCCGTTGCAGATGATCCTCCACCCCGGGACCGAACAAGTCGGTTCCCAAGAAGGGAACATCTGCCAGCTTGTGCTGTGTATCTGCAGTAAAGGTGGAGATCTGCAGCCAAGCTCTGCGGTGCATGGCCACTGTGGCCGTTACTGACCGGGCACACGAGTCAGTGATGTCCAATGAAGTTTGGAGCTGTTGTTTAGCCACCGCCCTTCCCTGATCCCGCACCTGCTTGACCGTCATCTGAAGATCAGCTGGGAGATGAGGAATCACCTCATCCAGGGAGCCCAAAAGGGCGTGTGAAAAGTGTGCCATCAGGACGGCCGAGCTGGCCTGACGAAGGCTTAGGAAGGAAACAGCATAGACTTTCCACCCAGAGTAGTCCAATTTCTTGGACTCCTTATCGGGTGGCTTGTCCACATCCCAAGTGTTCCTGGAACGCCGGAAAACGCTGTTGGTCACTAGCCCCTCCACAGAGGGGTGCTCCAAGAAACCAGAGAGTGAACCAGTGGGAACAGCATACTTCCGAGCCATCCTGGCTGAAGGTGTTGGACAAGAAGCTGGCCACTGCCATAGCTCCAGGGCCAGGCTAACAATGGCTTCGGCCACCGGGAAGGCCTCCGTAGGGGAATCCCCTCAGTCCAGTATCTCCGTGAGGGATACCTGGCCCATTTTGAAACGGATTCGAGCTTCATCCTAGTGGACTCTGAGATGAGTCGAAGCATTCCAAGAAACGAGGACGGGCTCTCGTCCACTGACTGACCCCCAGTGGACTCCAGGTTAAACGGCCTGGAGAACAAGGAGGAGTCATCGTCAGACTCTGAGGAGTCTGCGAACAGCTGCCGAGCGCCTGAGCCACCCTCCACCTGCCGAAGTCGATCGGGAGTGAGGGTGACCGACAACTGGTGGGGCAAGCCCTGACCTGACCAAGAATCCTTGGTCGGGGCCCCAGTTTTAGGTTGTGGAGGCGGAGGTTCCACCATTACTGGTGGCGAGCCGTTTCGCTGGAACAACCCAAGCCGGCTCGCCTCGACTCACTATGAGGGGTTGTTTCGGCTAATCCGGTGACAGCCACTTAATGGCCGAAGCAGGCGATGGAGTCTGCTTATTCCCAGACATTAAAAGCTGCTGCCACATTAGATCCTCGTAGCACCGACGCAATTTGCGCTGGAGCCTACCCTCCGAAGAGGAGGATGAGCGGCACCGCCATTTTCCATGCTGCCAAGACCAAGACTGCCAACGTCAGCGGGACCGGCTGAACCTGGAAGAGGTCCGAGACCGAGACCTTCAGGGATTCCGAGGGTGGGTCTGGGAGGGGGCCGGGGAAACCCGCTCCTCCCTAGGTTCAGGGACCTTAACCGAGGACTCTGGCACAGGAGGCACAGGTATGTCCTCGGTTTCCACCGGGGGAACCGGTGAAGAAGGGGTGTCGGCTTCTCCAGTCAACAGACAGTCCTATGGGTCGAGAAAAATGTCAACTGCGTCGACGGGTGTTTCGGCTGGCTGACCTCACGGGGACACCATGAAGCCAGCAACCTCGACCGAAGTTGAGTGTTGACTATCTGGGAAGGGGACCTCTCCCGCTCCCACGAACGTCGACGGTGGGACTTACCTTTGGAGTCCTCCTTTTTTGGACCAAGAGGAATGTCCCGAAGGCCATTCTCCCTTGGTGGAGAGGGATCGGCAAAGCTCCTTGAAAGAAGCTGTGTAGGAGGAGCCCAAAGAGAGCGGGATAAATGCCGAGGATGATGATGATGCGTCCTGGGCCACCACCTCTTCGAGGGCGATCATCTGTTCGAGCTGTTCAGCCAAACCTGCAGCCACGGACACCGCCCAACGGGCCTTCTTCAATTTGACCGGAGGATAACGTTTCTCAGGATGCGCCATCAGCAATCGGGCAGCATGGTCCTCCAAGACCGAAGCGGAAAAGGATTTGCACAGCTCACAAGCCTGTAAGTCATGGCCGAGTCCAAGGCAATAAATGCATGTGGAGTGCAGATCGGTCCAGGACATCTTCTGCCCACAGGGGAACCGACAAAATCTGGGAGTCGATTTGTCCATCGCAGCCACGAGGGAAAGAGAAGACCGAAGTCTTTTGAATTTAAGAATAAGTTTTGGATTGACCAAAGAGTGTGGATCCAGGCCTAAAACGCAGAGCACTAAAAAGGGAACCTGAGCTTCCAAGCAGTAAGGAAGATCTGGAGTCATGGGGTGGAGCCGAGAGTTTTACCACCCGGGTGGGTGGGAGGAACCAGCTTGAAGACCTTCCGGCAAGATTTAAAGTGGCAAGGAACCTGCCAGTAAGTGTGGATTGAACAACATATCCATGTCCCTAGAACCTGTTTTTCTATGATCGTGGATATGTTGTTCTATCAACACTTCTTGGCAGACCCCTAGCACTTCTCCAGGAGGAGGGAGGCAAGATGCACACCCTTTATTTTGGAAAAAGGGACTAGAGAACTGAGGCTCCAAAACTAGCATCCTGGCATGACTCAAGATCAATGTGGTAATGGGAAATGAACGTGTGTGCTGACTTCCTGGTAGCAGCCCTGCAGATTTCCTGGATAGGGACATCTCTAGAAGCAGCCACCGATGCAGCAGTATGGCAGGTGGAATAAGCCTTAAGCCCTATGGGAGGCTCCCTACCTGCCAACCTATAGCAGAGGGCAATGCAAGATGTAATCCATCGAGCTACTGTCTGCCTGGCTGCAGGTCTACCACTGCCAGGTGCAGCTTCAGCGTAGGTGACAAACAGCTGGCGAACCTCTCCTCAAACTTCAACCATTTGCTCTTTGTAGTAGGCGAGCGTTCATCTCGGGTCCAAAGTATGGAGCCTGTACTCAACCTCCGAGGTGTGACTGGGGTAGAACACCAGCAGAGTAATCACCTGGTTAAGGTGAAACTCCGACACCACTTTCGGAAGGAATTTCAGGTGGGGGCGCAGGACAACCCTGCCCCTGTGGAAGACCAGGTAAAGAGACTCGATAGAGAGTGGATAGCCACCAAGAAAGCAGTCTTCCATGACAAACATGAAATGTCACATTTGTGCATCGGTTCAAATGGCTTGCCCATGAGCTTTGCCAAAACCAGCAGCAGATCCCATGGAGGTGGAAGTTCATGCACCAGAGGGGATATGTGATCTAGGCCTTTGAAGAAGCACCAGACCACCTTCTCCTGTGCCACCAACTGTTGACCAGCCCATGCCCAGTAAGCAGAGATGGCTGCCAGGTACACCTTTAGGGTCATCGACCAAAGTCCCTGCTGGAAGAGGGACCAAAGATAGTCCAAAATGCTAGCCACTGGACAAGACGATGGGTCCAACCCTTTGCCCTGACACCAGATGGAGAACCTCTTCCATATAAAGGCATAGCACTTTCAGGTCAATTCCTTACAGGAAGCCTCAACAACGTAGAGGACCTCGTCAGAGATACCCAAGGCCTGTAACTCTAGCCACTCAGGAAACAGGCCGTCAGGTGCAGGGATTGAAGGTCCAGGTCGAGTACCTTCCTCTGATTGACAGAGAGCAGGTCCGGGCGTGCTGGAAGCCTTGGGAGCCTGGAGTGGAGGCTGAGGAGATCTGGATACCAGAACTGATGTGGCCAGTCTGGGGCTATGAGGATCACCTGCGCCCTTTCCCTCCTGACCTTGATGAGCACTTTGTGAATCGAGGGAAGATGAAGAAGAGGCCTGGGGTCCAAAGCCTCGAGAAGGCATCCCCAAGCAGTGAACCCTGATGAGGGGGGCAGGCATGATACAGACTGAGCTTCGCATTCTCCCTTGAGGCAAACAGGTCCACCTGAGGGGTGCCCCAGTGGGAGAACAAATCTTGTACTGCCTCCTGGTGGACAGACCACTCGTGAGATGCCCTGCCCATCTGGCTGAGGGCATCAGCCAGCTGATTCAAGGCTCCTGCCACGTGAATGGCTAGGAGATCTGCCTCCAGGCTGAGCACGAGGGACCAAATATGGAGAGCTTCCTTGCAGAGGGGCAAGGAGCGCGTCCCGCCCTGCCTGTTGAGATAGTACATGGTCATGGTGTTGTCCATCTGGACCTGGACCACTTGACCCCAAACAAACAGAGCGAATGTGGTCAGGGGTAGCCGAACCACTCGAAGCTCCAGCAGGTTGATGTGGTATCGGGACTCCTGGGGGACCAGAGCTCGTGGGCTCTGTACTCAACCAGATGGGCACACCAACCCATCAGAGAAGCATCGGTCATCAGGATGATCGTCAGCTCGTGGGGAACAAACGGGATCCCTTTCTGCAGGTGGGATGGGATGAGCCACCACTGGAGGCTGTCCCACATCCTCTGGGTCACAGAGACCAGCTGGTCGAGATGACCTAAGCGCTGAGACCATTGGCTGGCCAGTCCCCACAGGAGGGAACGCATATGCCAGCGGGCCCATCGGACCACTCTGGTGGAGGCCGCCAAGTAGCCCGGAAGATGCAGGAAGTCCTGGGCAGGGCGCAATTGCCCAACCAGAAATAACTGGGCAAAGGAGGAGGGAACCTCCGGCCTGTCCGCCGGGAGCCGAGCTCTGCTCCGATAAACTGAATCACCTGCGAAGGCACAAGTTCTGACTTGGCCTCACTGATCAGGAGGCCAAGGTCGAGGCAAGCTGGACAGCTCTGCCTCCCACATGGAGGAACCTGCTATCAGTCAGTTCTCCCGGTAAGGATATACCAGACCCCTCGGCGCCTTAGGAAAGCCTCCACCACTGCCATGCATTTGGTGAAGACCCTGGGGGCTTAAGACAGGCCGTACGGTGGTATAGTATATAATATAAATATATTATAAAATATATAATATTATATAATATAATATAGTGGTATGGCTTGGAACTCGTAAAGGGTTCCCTTGGCTCGGAAGTGGAGGAACCGTCGATGGGACAGATGGATCGGGATGTGAAAGAACGCGTCCTGAAGATCTAGGGAGCAGAACCATATGCCTTGCTCAGGGATGGTATGATCTGAGCCAGAGTTACCATCTGGAAGGTGCAGGACCTGAGGAACTTGTTCAGGTTGTGCAGATCTAGAATGGGGTGCCAGCCTCCCATCCATTTTGGTACTAGGAAGTACCTGGAAACGAACCCTGGGTATGAAGGCAGTTCTGCTACTCTTCTTGAGGAGAAGCTGAGCTAAGTCATCTCAAAGAGCCAACTGAGAGGCTGCGGACACCAGATCCCCCCATGGGGTGTGGGCTCAATATGGAGGGGCCTGCTCGAATTCCAGAGGCAGGCCTCGACCAACCACTTCCAGAACTCAATGGTCCGTGATGATAGCGGACCAGGCAGAAAGGAAGTGGCTGAGCCGGACCCCCATGGGAGGTCCCAAGGGAGGCGTGATGGGATTGAGGGAGGCACCCTCAACCCGTCACTGGGCAAACTTGGAGGAAGGTCTGGCGGAGGAGCCGACGGGACCTTCCCTCCTGGGCTTCATGAATGAGGAGGCCTCGGACTTGGCCCGAGGACGCCAAGTTTGAGCCTGCTGGCCCTGCTGCTGCTGTTGGGCCGGTCTGACCACAGGAGTGGATGAACGAAAGGGCCTGCAGTTCTGATGCTTGGGGCCCTTGTCCTTCTGGGCAGATGTGGCGGAGTCCAAGGTGGCACTGGACTTCTCTATACGTTGGTTGGAGGTGGCCGTCCACGCCAGGCCTGAACAGGTCAGTGCCCAAGAAGGGGACATCTGCCAGCTTGTGTTGCATGTCAGCAGTAAAGTTCGAGATGTGCAGCCAAGCCCTGCAGCGCATGGCCACTGTGGCCGCTACCGAATGGGTACAGGAGTCACCAATGTCCAGAGCCATCTGGAGTTGTTGCTTCTCCACTCCCTACCGTGGTCCTGCACCTGCCTGACTGTGGTCTGGAGGTCCGCCGGGAGATGAGGGATCACCTCATCCAGGGAGCCCAAGAAGGCATGGGAGAAATGTGCCATAATGGCCGAACTGGCCTGACAAAGGCCAAGGGAAGAGGCTGCATAGGCCTTCTTCCTAGAATGGTCCAGTTGTTTGGATTCCTTGTTCAGGGTCTGTCCGCATCCCCTTTGTTGCCTAAGCGCTGAAAGACGGAGTCAGCCACCAACCCCACCACAGAGGGGTGTTTCGAAAACCCTGAAAGGGACCCCATAGGGACCGCATACTTGTGGGCAAAAGGCACAGGGCAAGATGCAGGATGCTGCCACAGCTCCAAGGCTGGGCCTACAATGGCCTCAGTCACCAGAAAGGCCTCCATCAGAGTATCCCCTTTGTCCAGAATCTCTGTGAGGGGATACTTGGCCCATTTCTGCACAGGCTCGAGTTCTATTCCCGTGGACTCGGAAATGTGCCAACAAATACCCATCAGCGAGATAGGGCCCTCGTCGATGGAGAGACCCCCAAGAGACTCGGCATCGACAGGACGGGAGACCATGGAGGAATCTTTGGACTCGTAGGAATCCTCGTAAAGCGGGCAACCACCTGTGTCACTCTAAACCCAAAGAGGAGCCTGCCATGGCCTGAGCCACCTCCTCCTCGAAGGCCTTAAGCTGTTCCAGCTGCTCGGTGGATCCTGCAGCTGTGAAGACCACCCAATGGGCATCTTTGGATTTAAGCGGCTGGTAATGCTTTTCCAGTCGCCCCAGTTGAAGTCGGGCAGCGCAGTCTTCCAGAACCGAAGGTGAAAATGACCGACAGTGATTACAAGCCTGCGGATCGTGGTCCGTGTCTCAGGCAGTAGAGACACTCGGCATGTGGATCGGTGCGAGACATCTTCTGCCGGCAGGGGCACCAGCGAAACCCAGGAACCGATTTGTCTTCCATCGCAGAAGTGAGAGAAGAAGGCTAAGACGAAATTCGATAGAGTTTTAAAATACATTTTGGAAGCGAATCCAAAGATTCTAGAGCCAGGGCCTACTACACACGGGAGCGCTAAGGAGGGAACCTGAACGTTCCAGTGGAAAGGAAGTTCTGGCATCATGGGGTGGAGCCGAGGATTATACCACCCGGGTGGGTGGGAGCAGCCAGCTTGAAGACTTTCCAGCACATCTTAAAGTGGCAAGGTACCTGCCAAGAAGTGTGGATAGAACAATATATCCATGATCCTAGAAGGATTCTTTATCTGGGTGCCCTTTGAGCACCAGGACTTGATGACAGGATTGATATAGGGCCATTTCTTGCAGGATGTTAATGTTTTCTTTAATCCTGTTCATCCCAAGCTGACCCAGTGGCATGGAGGGCTAAGACACTGGGCACCTCAACTCCAGCCATGATGGTGACCCAAGGTTGGGAACAGACCTGGGTCTCTTGAGGGCTGGCTGGGAGAGGGAGGACTGAGCATCCATAGGACAGCTTGTCCTTCCTCGGGGCTGACTGTCATGTGGCTTGACTGCCACCTAGAGGAATCTGGGTGGAAGCACCACAGAACAGCAAGGAAACAGGACCCCACAACTGGAAGCTGGCGGCATTTCTGCAAAGGTGGAAAACACACACTGCATCACTGCATGCCCATGGGCCCCAGGGAGAAAAGAGAGGAAAAACCCTCCCAACAAATGCACGGATATAGCCCAGTCTCTCACACGCCCTGCACCAATGGCTGGGCACCTCTGGTCAGGTCCTATGGCTGGGCCACAACAGAACAGGTAAGTCCCTTAGAAGCCGGGTGATGGGGACGGAGGACTGGTACAGATAGGGACTGATCAAAGCAACCAGAGGATAACCACAGGATGGGGGGGAAAAAACTTGTTTATCAGCCTTAATGTATATCTTTTATCTCCTTCTCTAGGCCTACAGGGCAGCGGAATCCCCGAAGCTATAGAGTAGTAACCTTCAAATCATATGCAGAGAATCCCTGAAAGGCATAAAGAAATTGGAATTCAGCCCTAAAGATGTTTTCGCTACTGTCGAAAGATGAATTTCTGAACTAATACTGTATATCTTTAATGTTTGCATAGATTTCTATTACTTTAAAAGTTTTTGATTATGCTACTGGATAACAGTAAGATGGGTTCAAAATTATTTTGGTAATTTTATATATTAATGTATTTATATATTTAATATTTGTGTATTACTGTTCTAGTGTTTATAATGTACTTGTGTGCTGTGATTGAAATCAACAGTTTTTTGTGTCAAATTATGCATATACGGCTTTAAATATCTATCTATAGTACAATCACGTCACACACTGCTGGATAACTTTTCCTGGCTGCCTTATCTTGTCTGTGGTTCACTGGTAGGCCTGCATTACTGACTTACTATAACTCCTCTGTAATTTTCTGTTGAAAGGGCTCCCGGAGCTGCCTCCTGCACACTGAATGTTCACGCTTTGTAATTCCTGGTTAATGTGGAACTGTGACTACCTGTTTTACTTGGACAAAACGTTATGTCTTGTTCAATCACTGCACACTCTGTTGTACAGCAGCCTTATCTAGTCTGTGACTCACAGGTAAGCCTGCCCAATTTACATGCTGTAAGCTCCTTGCAATTCTCTGTGGCAGGGCTCCTTGAGCCGCCTCGGGCACACTGTACGTTTCTACTTTGTAACTGTTCTGCTTGATTTTATTTATTGAGTAATCGGAATTACAACCTTTGAGCTGAAAGCTCATTACAAAGGATCCTCGTCATAAAGGGCGGGGAGAATACATGAGTTTGGGAGTCGATAGCAGCTAAATAGGCATGGTCAAAAATATCATAGTGTGATCGGTGGCAATCAATAACACTGGTTAATAGCAACACCACATAGGTAACAAAGGCAAAAGCAACACATAACCAGAGCATGGGTGCAGGGTACACGGGGATATAGTACACACAGAGCGTGGGTACAGGGTTCATGGGGATACAGTACACACAGAGCGTGGGTACAGGGTACATGGGGATACAGTACACACAGGGCGTGGGTACAGGGTACATGGGGATACAGTGCACACAGAGCGTGGGACAGGGTACATGGAGATACAGTACACACAGGGCGTGGGTACAGGGTACATGGGGATACAGTACACACAGAGCATGGGTACGGGGTACATGGGTATACAGTACACACAGAGCGTGGGTACAGGGTTCATGGGGATACAGTACACACAGAGCATGGGTACAGGGTACATGGGGATACAGTACACACAGAGCATGGGTACAGGGTTCATGGGGATACAGTACACACAGAGCGTGGGTACAGGGTACATGGGGATACAGTACACACAGCAGGGCAGAAACCTTTGTAAATGAACTCCTGAGCTAAGAGGTGTACTTCCGATTAAATAAAAAAAATAAATAAATAAAATAGGGGATATTTAAACTAGACACCGGATGGAATAAGATACCTCTTGAAAAAGCTCATTTCCTGACTGACACTAATTGGGGTGAGACAATGACCTGGCAAGCTCCTGTTCTTTTTGTTGTGGACATACAGTGCTGTCCTTATAAACTTGGCCTTTTTGTAAAAGAAACTGTTCTATGTACTTTACAATTGCTTTTCACAGGGCTAGCTGTAGCTAGTTAAAGGCAAATATTACTGTCCCAGTGCCAATATACCAGCATCTGCCCAGTGGGCCCATGCCAGTTTTGAACTCTGTACAGGTCACACATGTTGCCCCATCCCAAAATAAGAGTGGGAAGGCATACTGTAATTATGCACAGAAAATACAGCCAATGTAAATCCTGCAGTTCTAGATGCAACTGTTCAATCCACCTCACAAACATCAAACATAAGAAGTATGTGGCCCCTTGGGTAGGAAATTGTGGCTCAGATACCCTTTATCCTGTGAAATGACAAGCATGATTTATTTATTTAGGTACTCAGAATTACAACCCTTTGAGTCATAGACTCATTTCCAAAGGCTCCACGTCAGATTTATTTTGTTGTTCCATAATTCAGTGCATACAGTACCAGTACAAGAGACTAAGTGAGAAACAAAATCATCCCATTGTTAACTAACACACACACACACACAAAAACATCAGTATCAATCACTGGCAGTCTAGAAGGCAAATAGAAACATAAAAAACATAGAATCTGATGAAAGATAAGGACTGACTGGTCTGTCTAGTCTGCCCAGTATCCCTACCTAGCGAGAATGCCATAGATACCACTTAATCTCTGGCTTTTACATTGTTTGAATTGTTTTCTAGGCCAGCAAGGGCCATTAGACTAGTTCTTGGTGACTAGTGATTTTCTTATTTATTTTTTTACTGCCAAAAAAGGACTGTTGAATTAAATAAATAAATAAAAGGGCATAACAGGGTCAGGAGGTGAGGAATTGTAGCAAGTGTTGAGAGGGGGTTGATTGTTTCGCGAAAGACCGGGCGGCAGGGCAACCTATAGGGAGCAGGGGGCAAGGCGCCAAACTTGAACAAAGGACCTGGGCCAATTTAAACACCGCAGGTCTCGAACTGCACCACTAGCAGTTGGAATTGGAGAGGGTGTGGGAGCGCAGTGAACCAGCAGGGGCAGCTACAGAGCTGTGGTGCTGGGAGCCGTGTAGGGTAGTTTTCTTGCTTGTTTTTGTTTAAACTTACTTTATTTCCTGCCTAACTTGATTGCTGCTGTCGGGGGATCTGCGGTACCCAGTGAACTGAGGAAGTCGCAGGACTCGGAGAGCTGAGGAGCAGCAATCGGGGCACAGCAGAGGACAGCAGGAACACTGAGGCAGGAAATTGCCTTTTACATTGTTTGAATTAGACTAATTCTTGGTGATTTTCTAACTTTTTTTTTTTTTTACTGCCAGAAAAGGACTGTTGAATTAAATAAATAAATAAATAAATAAATAAAGGGGCATAACAGGGTCAGGGGGTGAGGAACTGCAGCGAGTACTGAGAGGGGGTTGATTGTCTCGTGAGAGACCGGGGGAGGGGAGGAGGGGAATAGGCCCAAACCCTCCCTTCCCGGGATCATCTGCATTTATAGTGAGGCATCTGCCTCCTGACTGTTGGAGGTGGACCTGCCTGCAACAGGAACAACCTGGTTGTAAGCTGGGTTACTTCTAATTGTTTTTAAACAGCCTGTCTTGAACTGAGCAACACAATCAATGTGACAAATCCCTTCACGCAACAAGGAAATCTGAAGTCAGTAACTGCCACCTTGTGTACTGTGCTGCTTCTAGTTATTCACACTGCACAGCTTAGGCTCAAACTGCTAAGTCTTACAATCAGAAAGGGACTTGCAATTCGAAAAACTAATACTTTTATGCATTATTCAAACTTAAATTGCTCACTAACTTTCTTGAAGCAGGGAAATATCTAGTCAAGGGGCTAGAGTTTTTACGCACTCGAAAAAAAGGATTCCAAGGTATTCTGTTAAGGTAGTAAGCAACAGGCACTGGAGGGTAAAGCCATATACAGCTGATGAGGTGCTAAACCATCTGAAACTAAAGTAGACCAAGTAAAATAGAGGGGCGACCAATTTGGAGGGGCAAATGGAGCAGAATGGGGGCAGGGTAGGGGCATGGTCCCCAGCCTGCAAGGACAGGGGGCGTTTTTGGAAGGGTGGTAGGGTGTACTGGCTGTGGGTCAGCTACTGTACTGGCTATGGCATGGAGGATGGGGGACTGCATGGTATACAGGCAGCTAGCACAACTAAGAGAGGAGGTTGGGTGGCTGAAATGGGCATTAGGATGGACAGGGATGAGGGGTTATGGAAGGGACAGGGGAGGATACGCTGAGGAAACAAGATGGGATGGGGCATGGGATGGAACAATGGTGAGAAGGGAGGGAGTCTGGAAGCAAAAGTAGAAAGAGGCAGATGTAGTCGGGAGGCAGAATGGAAGTGCTCAAGGGAGTATGCAAGCAGGAAGGGAGGAGTAGGGGTGGGCATAAGAGGGGCTACTGGGGGCTCAGGTAGAGGAAATACAGGAGTGGGGGGCATAAGGGGAGCTTCTGGGAGCTCAGGTGGAGGCAGTACAGGAGGTGAGAAGGACCAAGGAGAATGGCAGAGATATGGTACAGAGGTCCAAAGCATGAGAGACAGGGAAGGGATAGGGGAAACGCCCCAGCCAGAGGGATACCGGCAGTGGGTATAGAGCACAGAAACAGGTTCGCACCACTAGTACCCCAAGATGGGGGTGAGAATAAAGAAACTGGAGCTGAAACGGACTCGGAGGGAACAGGAGAAAAACACAAGAGTAGGATCAGTGGATGGGGGAAGGGGGACACCCCATCGAGAGAGAGCAAAAGGATTATGCAGGGCACAGGGCATACTCTACCCCAAAAGGGCAAACCTCAGGGAGGGGAGATAGCAGACAGATTTAAGCTGGCTTGAACAGGACAGTCATGTGGGTATAGAGAAAGAGGAATAGGGTCAGCAGGGGAGGGCTAGGGACCAGGAAAACAGAGAAAACCAAGCAGAAGGTAATGAAGAGAAGGGTCTTACTTGTTGGCGACTCAATAATAAAAGGAATTTGCCGGGGGGGGGCAATGGGGACAAAAGCAGTACAATCTGGGTCAAGTGCCTGCTGGGTATGACAGCAGCAGAGGTCATTCACTGTATCCCTTCCAGGGGGAAACAGCAGGATGAAAAAACACAACTGGTGTTCCACCTAGGAACAAATGACCTGGCAGGGAGAAGCTTCTTGGAGGTCCACGCAAGATTTAGGGCACTTGCTAGGTACTGCAGCAGCCTGGGGTTCATATCTGTGGCATTTTCAGAGGTGCTGCAAATACCAAGGGCTAGCTCAGAGAGGAAACTAAGGATCAAGGAATTTAATAAATGGCTGACAGGATGGTATATACAGATAGGGTATGGGTTCACGGGGGACTGGGGTACAACGTGGAGGATGACAGCCCATTTGCCCCTGATAGGCTGCACCTGAATAGGGAGGGTATAGCAGTACTAAGGAGCAAATTAGGAGAATTCATGGAACAAAAATATAATTTAAACTAAATCGGGGGGAGGGGGGACAAGTCCACATCACGTGACAGGAGAAATGGGGGGCTACCAGCCTCCACCCCAGGATGTGAGAAAAAGTCAGGGTAGAAGAAAGGGGAAGGAAGCATGCTCCAGGGGACACAGAAATGGGTCCAGTGAATGGAGAGCCATGTGCACCAATGCCAGGAGCCTAGGAAATAAGATCCCAGATATAACTGCGGTCATGGCTGAGGCGGACCTGGACATAGTGGGAATCACAGAGACGTGGGGTCATGATGGCCAGGACTGGGATATGGCAATACAGGGGTATGCACTTTATAGGACAGACAGAATAGGAAGAAGAGGGGGAGGGGTAGCACTATATGTGAAGGAACACATTAAGGCCACGGAATTGCAGGGTAGGTTGGGGGGAGGGGGGCCCTGAGGCTTTATGGGTACCTTTGGAAACAGGGAAGGGAGAAGTTATATATAGGCCACCAGCACAGAAGGATGATGAGGATGAGGCAGTGATGGAGGAGATCCAGAGGATGGCTAACAGAGGGGAGGTGCTGCTGATGGGAGACCAGGGCTCGAAATTCCCATAGAAATGGTGTTCTGTGCACACCAAAAAACTAGCACGGAACACCAGGTTCTTCCCCCGGTAAACCGCGGTGTATACTGCTTCAAGGAGTGAAGTTCGAGCGGCTGCCATGCACCCACATGTGTTTTTTTTTTGTCTCCCATTTCAGCTCTGGAGACTGTTTGGTGCCTTCTAAGATGCTCCAGCCAACCAGAATGCCGCATTTTGTCTGCCCAGCCCAAGACCGATCAAAATCTCGTGTTCACTGGCAAGATTTCGGACTTGGGCTGAGCCATTGCGTACTTGCTTTCCCTCACTCCCAGGGCGGCAACCACGCCAACAGGACTCTCTCGCTCCAAGCTCCTCTCTCCGGACATCACTGCAGCTCCCGGTCTGGTAAACTGCAGGGGTGGGGCTGACTGAAATGGGAGGGTGCAGGGAATGAACAGTACAGTCACTATAGGGAGGGAGGGTGGATATGGGAGACAGAATGATTTTCTGTGACATTTTGAGCATCGGTGAGCTTAGGAAACACTCGGGGTAGGGGGTCTGGAATAATGGAGGGCAGATTTTGCTGTGTTCTGCAGACTAGCCAGCTTTCGCTAGGCAGACTGCTTAAAAAAGGAGAAATGAAAAAGGCCAACAAGGGAAAACTTTTACAGGGAGGACACTGCCAGAAAAAAAACAAAGGCAACAACAAGCCTGAAAAAAAATTTTAGCCTTTTTGGGCAGAGATACCCTGGCACAGAACAAGAGAAAACCAATTGCCTGACGGTACTTGGGGCATACATTCCAGCCCAGAAACAGATTAATTGCCCAGTTTCACTCAGGGAGGGGCACTGTGCCACAAAATAACAGGCAATCATGCCCTAATGTCCCTGATTTGGTAAGGCACAAAAGGCTGATGTTTTCCTTTGGTACCCCTCAAAAAAGACATCAGACCATCTTTTAAATTTAAAAATTTTTATTGAAAAAAACAAACACATTAGGCTGTAACATTTAATTGAAGTAGCTCTATTTGTGCAGCTCATTTTCTTTTGCTGGCAGACTTCACCCTGTGGGGAGAAAAAAAATTAAATTCTGGGCAATTGGCCAAGAATTGAGAACGAATTTAACAAAACCTCAACACTGATTCACTCCCCTCTGCGACTGAATCTGTAACACAGCAAAAATCCCAAGGCTAAAAATAAATTGTGATCATAAGTCTGCTTGACACTCACTGCATATCTCGATTGCTGCGGGGACCCATTCTCTCCGGGGTGGATTTATCCCAGTTAGCTCTGCATCCACTGCCCCTTGCCCGTTTGGTCGTCAGGGCGTGCTTCTTTGCTGGCAAATTATAAAAAAAAATTGCCAGAACTGCCAAGATGTGACGTTTATGGAATGGAGTAAAGAACCCTAAGACCATGACAGCAGAGAAGGAGGCTCTTACAGCAAAGGAGAGAGATGCTGCTTATGACAAAAGGAAACGAGTGCGTACTTTTCAAGAACACTGGGTAACAAAGTACGCTTGGGTTGAGCTTGACCCTGAGAAAAACGTAATGTTTTGTAAAGCATGTAGGAAATTCTCAGACATTGCAGACACAACAATAGCATATTATGAAGGGGGCTGCAATAATTTCACTGAGCAGTCTTTACAAAAACATGCCAAGTCTAAGGAGCACTCCCTCGCTGATGCCAGATTTGTAGCCGAATCCCAGCAGGCATATGCTGCTGACAGAGCAATCAAAATGCTCAATTCCAATGTGGCACGTCATGTGCAGATCTTAATTTGAAATGCACATGCCTTGGCCAAACACGCTAGGCCATATACAGACTTCCAATGGATGTGTGATCTTGATAAATGTAAAGGGGCTGATATTGGGGAAACCTATCACAATGACAAATCATGCCGCATGTTCATTAGTAATATCGCTAAGGTGGAACGTAAGAAGCTGGTGGATATGGTGAAGAATGCGGACTTCATGTCTGTAATGATAGATGGTGCTACAGATTCCAGTATAAAAGAACAGGAAATAATTTACATAAGAACAGTAAACAAGGGGGTGCCAGATGTTTTTTTTGTGTCCCTGGAAAATCCACACAAAGCTGATGCAGCATCAATCACAGCATGCATCAATCAGGCCATGCTGTCACAGACAGAGTCAGCAGAGTGGAAAAACAAATTGGTAGGGCTTACCAACGATGGGGCAGCAGTGATGACCGGTAGAAGAGGGGGGTGGCCGGACTACTGAAAAAGGATCATCCTCATCTAGTCACAATCCACTGCAATGCACATAGGCTGGAGTTAGCCCTGAAGGATGTCTTAAAAAACATCACATATCATAAAAAATAGACCAGTTACTGCTGGGGATCTATCTGTTTTATCAATTTCACCTCTAAACCGTAAAAATCTGAGAGAGTCCTGTCAGGCAGTGGGAGTAAAATGCCTTATTCCAACCAGAGAGGAAGGAACCAGACAGGCACAACACACATTAACAGCACTGAAAGTGCTCATCACAGACTACCCCAGGATCCTGCTGCACTTCAAACAGGTATGTACTGTCCCAGACTCCATTTTAAGCACAGTCTAGATTTGTTTTAAAATTGGAACTACTAAAGCAACAACTTGTGCCATTTTTTGTCTACTCAGATGCAACTTGGTAGATCCCAGTGGGACCAAGCAGCAAAGGCCAAGGGCTACCTGAAGACCATGCAGACCTGGAGATGTCTATGCTACATTCACCTGATGGCAGACATCCTGGAAGAGTTCATAAAAGTCAGCCTGCTTCTTCAAGCACATTATACTTCAGTGGGAGAGGTATTTGAATCACTTCAGGACCTGAAGGACTGCCTTGTAAAGCTGAAAACAAGGTAATTTTTGTTTTCCAGATTGGTTAGCTAGAAAGAAAGTAGTTTCCCTCCACCCTAGCCAGGAAAAAAAAATGATCTCTGTCAGGACAAGTTAGGTCAGGCCAGGGGGATAAGCCTGTGTTTTTCCTTTTGTTCGTTTTCTAGACCTGGGAAAGCACTTGCGAAATCTGGATGCCTTGGAGGGACCTGAATTCCATGGACACACCCTATCTCTTGATGAAGTGGACCAGTTTTCGTTGACAGAGACACACTGCTGACAGCCATGATCCTAAATGTCACAAACAAGTTTGAAGACATGCACCAGCCGGACTCCATTATGGTGGCCATGAACCACATTGTGAACTTTAAACAGTGGCCAACAAGCCATGTGGACTTGACAGGTGTCTTAGGGTGAGAAAATAACTCTGACTGGGTGGCACTGGGAGAATCATCTTTAGCTTAGCAAGTTGGGAGGTGTGACAGTTTTTTCCAGTTTGTTTCAGATTATGCGGAGGATGCAGTAGCTGGTGTCATAGAGGAGTTCAGACCAGTCCTCACAGAACAGAACATAGATCCAGACGTGTGTAGCAGAGTGGACCAAACTAAAAAATCACATAAAGAGAAGGTGATTTTTCCTCTTCTACCACTAACAATCAGCAAATTCTCAATACTGTCAGGCTGCAGATCAGGTCAGGGTATTACATGTCCCCCCCCCCAAAAAAAGGTACACCAGTGCTGTAGGAGCAAAGTGGCCAGATATTCATCAGGCTTGCCAAGACAAATGCCACAACATTTTGGGACTAGTAACCTTAATCCGTACTCTACCAGCAAGTACAGCTGTTTGTGAGCGTGGGTTTAGCCTAATGAAAAGAATAAAATCCGACTGGTGAAGTTCATTAGGAAAGGACAGTCTCATAGACTTAATAATGATCTCGTTGCATACACCATGCGAACAGGAATTTTATCCAGTTCCAGTCGTTGAGTTCTGGGTAAAAAGTGGTAGACAGAAAAAAAGGCCTTCTCTGCAGCCATATGGTCCACAGAACTAAAAACAAAGCAATGAGCAGGAGGAAGAAGAGGCAGACAGCTCAGACGCGGAAGTAGATTTACATGAATCTTTCATATCTGAAACTTATTCTGAAAAACTTTTGTCTGATGATGATTCTCATGTTATATCTGATGAAGAACTTGAATGTACTCCCATGTCAGTGCTGTGCCCTAGTACTACTAGTTCGCAGGAAACTTAACTGTGGGGAGAGGGGGGATTCTTGCATCACTGAGTACTCTCGTGATGATGACATGAATCTGTTGTGATCATGTCCTCCACATTTAAGGTTTGGCCTTTCTTTGCCACCCAGCTGTTGAGTCCTGCTTGGACTAAATGTCTTCATTTTTCCTACATATTGCTATCTGCGATCAGTTCAACTTAGTTAGTGCCACTCCAGGTTTTTGGTGGCAAAAATAATTTTGCCTGGTCACAGTGCCAGATTTAAAAGTCACGGGTAGTCTAATTTTTTGAATTTCATTCTGCAAGCTCTCAGTCCTTGTTCTACTAATTTCAGTTTTGTTATAACAGACATGGCTGCGTAGTAGACTAATGCTAACTTGTCGGGCAGCAGCAGATAGCCAGTCCGAGCACAGTCCATCAGTCAAGTACAAGTCAGTAAGGCAGGAGCTGAAAATAATGCACCAATCAGGTACTGTTTTATCTTACAATTAAATGTGCCTGGAATTTATATGAGGGAGACAGCTGAGCACTAAATAGTCCAGATTTGGGTATGTGAACAGTCTTCATCATTTTTCTTCCCTTCTTAGTAGCCCTGACTCCCGTCCTACAATAAAATAATCGGAGTCCATCGCACCAACATGAGATGTGGCTTATGGACCACTCTAGCATAGCAAAATATGCAATGGGAACGGTACAGTAACATTCTGGCCAAATTGGATTTCATGTAAAAATTACAAAAATCTATCATGAATCTAGGAGCGGGGTGTTTTAAATTTGTAAAATCTGGCCAACTGGTCATGTCACGGTAATAAAACTATCATGTAACAGGAACAGTACATCTGGCCAAATTGGATTTCACGTAAAAATTACAAAAATCTATCACGAATCTAGGAGCGGGGTGTTTTAAATTTGTGAATTCTGGCCAACTGGTCATGTCACGGTAATAAAACTATCACGGTGCTGTAACAAATCATGTCTGATTAACTGAATCAAAAATCTCTGTTTACACTGGCCAGATTCATTTTTTCTTAGCGACTCATCTTGATGGGGAAGACAAAAAAGAAGAGAAAAAAATACTCATCAATGAATGTCAACTGCTGCTTGAACATTTCACTGCACACTCTCTGTCATCACTGAAAGCAAAATGACTGTCTAGGGTTTTGTGCTGCATTTTTGAGTTAAATTGCATCATTCACATAATTCTTATACTGTAGTGTGAGTGTCTATACTCTGCCATGGATTTCAGGCAGACTTTCTGTTTTTTCGCTGCTTGTGAATATTGTCAACTGTGATGAGATTGTTGTCAGTCAGTGCTGCAAAAGCACTTTGAAAAATGTCTGTAATGCCTGGCTGCTATATTCATTCTGTGAATCACTCTTTCTGTACATGCACAGAATAAAGTGGAAGTTCAACACCTTACCTACAAGGTAAAGAGAAAAGAAAAAAAAAATACAGAAAAATAAATGAATGGAGAATTTTTAGAACTTGTTTTTTTTACCTTGTATTACCTTTTATTTAGTCATACAAGGATGGCTGGTGACATTTTGATAGCAGATATACAAAAAAAGGGAGTGGCATACCACTTTCTGGGACGGAATACCAGGTCTAGGGAACTGGTAATCTGTGTGGTACACCACTTCTTAAAACAAATTTCTAGCCCTGGAGACTTCAACTTGCCAGATGTGTAGTGGGGCACTCCGTCAGCAGCATCTGCCAGTAGCAGAGATACAGTGGACTCCCTACAGGGAGCTCTCGTGAAACAGATGGTAAGAGAACCAACCAGGGAGGCACAATCTTAGATTTGATCCTTACGAGTGGGGAATGAGTGGGAGGGGTATCTATACGGGAGAACCTTGACACGAGTGACCACAACACCATCTGGTTCATGGTTAAAACAACTACTGATGCTCATCGGCCCCGAGTGAAGGTGCTAGATTTCAGGCAGGCGGACTTTAGAAAAATGGGGAATGCATTCAGCAAGCATTGGCGGGGTGGAGGAAATATGGGATACAATAGGAGGGGCAACAGTGGAAGCCACTAGCCTCTGCATCAGGAGGTTAAATAAAAATAGGAAGAAGAGGAGGTCACTGTTGTACATGGGGAGGTGACGGAGAAGGTCAGGGCAAAGAGAACGGCATTCTGGAGGTATAAAATAGCACTGAGGGAGGAGGATAAGGCTATTTACCAGGAGAACCAAAGAGAAGCAGGCTTGCAGGTCAGGAGAGCGAAGGCAAGAACAGAAGAGAGAATAGCCAGCACAGGGAAGGGGACAAAATTTTCTTCCGGTATGTGAGCGAGAGGAGAAAGTCTAAGCAGGGGATAGTCAGGCTGAAAAATGAAGAAGGGGGGTTGGTGGAAGATGACTAGGGGAAGTTGGAAATACTCAACAGCTATTTCTGCTCAGTGTTCATGGTAGCGAAGGATGAGGAGGTTAGCAAAGTCAGGGAAAATTGGGGGGGGGGTTGACTCCAGTCCATTCCAGGTAGAGGAGGTCCTGAGGGAGCTAAAGAAGTTGAAGGTGGATAAGGTGATGGGGCCAGATGGGGTGCACCCCAGAGTACTGAGGGGAGCTTAGCAAGGTACTAGCAGTGCCTCTGACCAGCCTCTTCAACAGGTCCTTGGAGACAGGGAGGTCCCTGATGACTGAAGGGGGGGCAGATGTGGTCCTCCTTCATAGGAGGGGGTACAAGGAGGAGGAGAGCAATTATAGACTGGTGAGCTTAACATCTGTGGTGGGCAAGCTCATGGAGAAACTGCTAAAGAGCAGAATTACTAGCTACCTAGAGGCAAATGGCCAACAGGACCGGTGGCAACACAGGTTCACCGAGGAAAGGTCATGTCAGATGAACTTGATAGAATTCTTTGACTGGGTCACCAGGGTTCTGGATCGGGGGAATCTGTGGATGTTGCATACCTAGACTTCAAGAAGGCATTTGATTCTGTGCCACCCAGGAGACTGCTGCACAAACTGAGATGTCTGAGGCTGGGGCTGGTAGTGGTTAGGTGGGTGTAGAACTGGCTAGAGGGCAGAAGGCAGACGGCAATTGTTAACAGGGTAATCTCAAATGGGGCACCAGTGAGGTGCCCCAAGGGTCAGGTGCTTGACACTCCTCATAATATATTTATAGGGACATAGAAGAGGGGCTGGAGGGAAGTGTGTCTGTTTGTGGAAGACACGAAGGTCTGTAATAGGGTTGATACACCTGAGGGGGTTGAAAGTATGCGCAGGGATCTGGAGAAACTGGAGGAATGGTCCAAGAAGTGGCAATTGTCCTTCGATACAAAGACGTGCAAGATCATGTACTTTGGCAAAAAAAACAGGGTGTCAAATACAGGATGGGGGTGGGGGGCATGCCCTAGAGGTTAAAATGCTGGAAAGGGACCTTGGTATAATCATTTCAAGGGACCTGAAAGTGACAAGGCAGTGTGAGAAGGCTGTGGCAAGGGCCAATAAGATGCTAGGTTGTGTCGGTAGAGGAATAACTAGCAGGAAGAGGAAGGTCATAATGCCCTTGTACAGGAAGCTTGTCATGCCACTTCTTGAGTATGGGCTCCAGTTCTGGAGGCCATACCTCATAAGGATGTGGAAAGAGTGATGCGCGTCCAGAGGAGGGTGACAAAAATGGTGCAGAGCCTTGGGAAATTGTCATACAAGGAACGACTGGAGGGGCTGAACATGTACTCCCTGGAACAGAGGAGGGAGGGGGGGGGAACATGATTGAGACCTTCAAATATATCAAGGGTATAAACAAGGTGCCAGTAGGAGACATCTTCCAGCTCAAGGGGCAAACGAGAACAAGGGGGCATGATAGGCAGATAGTGGGAGGAAGGTTCAGAGGAAACATTAAAAAGTTCTATTTCACAGCGAGGGTGGTGGATAACTGGAACAGACTCCCAGAAGAGGTGGTGGGGGCAGGAACTGTGGGGGGATTCAAGAGAGTGTGGGATAGATACAAAGGTCTTTTAGATTGGGGGGAGCACGGTAAGAAATAGCAAAAGTCCTAGCAGCCGGCTAGGTATACTGGACAGACTGGGTGGGCCTTTTCTGCCATCACCTTCTATGTTCTGTTTCATTTTTTTTCTGAACTGCTGTGGCACCCCTATGTCTATTCCATGCAGTTTTGAATCCCCCACAAAAAAGTTACAGTCTAATCCAGTTTATATCTGCTATGCATTGTTCATAATTCATGAAATCTCGCACTCACAATACAGAGATTTACAATAACAGAAGACATAAGTACAGCATTTCAATCAGAAACAGAAACCTTTGTGAACTATCATAACATGAGATAACGCCAGATATATGATGGTTTGACCTGTCATCCATGTATTTTACTGCTGTTTCTTACCCTATTTCATGTAACCTCCCAGGTCGTGCCTGAAAATAGGCAGATCTGCTGTCTAGAGCACCCACCTGGTCAACAAAAACTAAATAAAATAAACACTAGACAACTAGTTCATGTTCTGTTCTATAATCATATATTTGAGTGAAAATGTATACAAATATATTGCTTTTCACCCAGATGTTCCCACCTCAACAACAGATACAGCAGTATGGAGGTGTGTGTGTTTTCTCACATTTTTTATGGGGGGGTGGGGGAATGTGGCGTCAGTTAGCAGCAGTTAATGGACAACTGTTACCAGTGCAGAGGCATCTGTGCAGGAGTAAACATGCCTGGCTGAGGCCGGCCCAGTGGCACTGAGGGTTGAGGTGCTGGATGCCACACATCGCATCACACCGGCGACCTGGGTTCGGAATGAACCTGGGCCACTGGGGGTCGGTCGGGGGGAAGAGATCGAAGGCCCAGAGGGACTGCTCTCTCTTCCTGGGAGGGTTGTGGGAATGCGATCGCCTGGAGCAGCCTCTGGCAGTGGTTGGAGGCACCCGGTATAGCACCGCCATGGATGTAGGCGGAGTTGGGGCGTACGCTGCCTGCTGTCGCACCCGAGGGTCAGGAACTACAATAAGAGAAAACCCCCACTCCTGGGGATAGATGAAGGCACCTTGGCCTCCTAGCACACACTCCCAATTCCGGACTGACCTCCTTTCCATGGGCCGACTCGTGTGCCTGACACTTTGCGCTATAGATACAGCGCCCTGGGTGGACAGGGTGACCTTACCTCCGGAGGGTTCAGACTCGGAGGTTGTGCTGGGTGGCACGAGTGGAGAGGACCTAGAAGTCACGGAAGGAGGCAGAGGCTGGGAGACCCAAGGATGCCAGAAGGAGTTCTCCAGGTGGTGGAGAGAAACAAAGTTAAAAAAAAAGAAAAAAAGTGCCGACTGACAGCAAGATGCAGTTGAGACTAGGCATAAAAACAAAAAATACCTGTTGATTTTCACCTTCCTGTTGAAATATTTGTTTATAATTCACTTGATGCAAATTTACTTGTGCCAGTATGTGCGTGCTGCTTAGCAACTGGCTGGCTTTATTTGTACCTCTTGTACTTTTTATGGTGTTCTGCAATGAGCACTTTTCAAACAACAATGGTAACTCCATAGTCAAAACATGTCAGTGTTTCTTCTTTTGCCCCTTGAGATATGTAACTGTTGCTAATTAAAGATTTTTAAGAAACATTTGGCTTTTTGACTGTTACTCATTTAGTGTGGGCTGTTTTTTTGTTTTTTTTAATAAAATGCATATATGCTTTATGCAGCTGACTGTTAAGCTTATCTTACTAGAGTGTGGGAGTTTCTTTTAAATTTGATTATTGCAGTTAAGTCATACATGGGTTTGGAAGGAAGGTGTGTGGAGCAGTCCTATAAAAGCAGTAGATAAAAAATACAGTAGGCCTTGAGAGGGGATTTTAATCAGAGTACCCAGATGGCATATCTAATTTTTGAAAGGCAGGAGCTGAAACCGCTACCACCAAATGTACGGAGGTGAGTGGGAGCGCCAGTAGGTAGGTATGAGTCAGGGAAGTGGAATAAGATTGGGAAGATGAGACTGAAAGGTAGAAAAAGGGCAAGGTACTGCATGGTGTTACTGGTCACATGACAGACTCTGACTTAGTCTCTGCTGAAACCCTCATATGTCTCAATTAAATTATGCCTTGACTACTGCAGTTTTATCCTTATCAGCCTCCCTAGCTCAACACTGGCTAAAATCCTACAGGTTCAGAACTCTGTAGCCCACCTCCTCACCCATAAGTGGAAACAAAAGCACATTACTGTAGCTTTAAAACAAATCCATTGGCTTCCATCAAACAGCATTTTTCATTCAAAGAAGGATCCTATATGGTTAATGTTGCACAAGTACAGTACAAGAAGGTTTTGCACATTAGTCTGGTTGTGTAACTTTAATGTGGTGAGGTAGGCAAGAAAGATTTAAAAATCTATTACATAGTTATCGACTGGAACCTGGTGCCAGTGAAACCAAGGCTGTCCATGGGGTTTAGTTGAAGTTAAAATTCTAGAGGAGCTGATGAGGAGGAAAAAGAAGACTGAGAAGAGCAAGAGGCCAGTAACAGATAATTAGTTGCACAGTTTGGTGATGATGGAGTGGCCACCAGTGGAAACGAACTGGCAGTTGATGTGACCAGATTTCAAACAGGACAGCGGATCAAAAAAAAAAAAAAGCCCGAAGTTGGGTCAAAACTGGGAGAAAGACTGGAAACTGCAGCACAAATAGATAGTATACAAAAAGATATTTAATCAGTCTTGGCCAGGGGTGGGACAACTGGGTATGAAATTCAATGTAGAACAGTACTGAGTCATGCACATGGGGTCAAAAAAAATGTTATGATTATAAACTGATAAAATTCTTAAAAAGGTTTCTAAGGAGAAGGACCTAGGCATCATCATAACCATCATAATCATAGGGGCCAGCATTCGAGGTGGCTGAAAAAAGACCTGCTTCAAAAGTTAAAAGTTAGAGACAATCAATGGAAAAGGTACAAACAAACTGGACTGCAGTCAGATCTCATTCTGTATAAACAATACAGAAATGACTGTAAAAGATGCATCAGGCAGGCCAAAAGTAAATACTGCCAAAACCTGCTGATTAATTCTTCCAATGACCTCTGAAGTTTTGGGGTCACATTAAGTCCTTCTTGGGTTCTGCTAAAGATGTCACTCCCTCAGATATGGTCCTACATGGTGTACACTGTAATGATTCTACTACCATTGCAAATGCTTTTAACCAACAATTTTCTGACTTATCTGCCTACACAGCTTCCCTCCCATCACAATCCTCTGCTTCACAGTTTAACCCCACAGCATCTGAAGGACCCCAAACTTAACCAACCCCTTCTATTTCAGGGAAGTGTCTAGGCATCAGGTCCTAAAGCTGCTCAGGTCACTCTCTGAAAACACCAGTACTGGCTCAGATGGCCTAGAACCAAGACTACTAAAAATGGCTTCTTACTACATCTCTGGCCCCCTGGCACACATCTTCACCCTATCTCTCTCCAATGGCATTGTCCCTGAAGTCTGGAAGGCAGCCAGAGTCACTCCTGTATTTAAGAAAGGCAGTAAAAATGACATATCAAATTACTGGCCTATTGCTATTTTGTCTGTTCTGAATAAAATCCTGGAAAAAGTAGTATCCATGCAAATCACTGAATACCTTGAGAAATTCAATTTACTAAGCTCAGCACAACATGGTTTTAGAAAGCATCACAGCACGATGACAGCACTTGCAAAATTCACTTCAGATGTCGTTACCAATATGGATAGAGAAAGTTAACAGGGCAGTCTTCATTGACTTAACCAAAGCTTTCGATCTGGTTGACCATTCTCTGCTACTATCCACCCCAGTACCTTGGGCTCTCTCCCCAGTCACTACCTGGTTCAAAAGCTACCTCTCCAACAGAACACAAGCTGTTAAGTTTAATTCATCCATGTCAGACAGTGCTGTTATCAACATTGGGGTCCCTCAGGGTCTATACTTGGCCCTCTTCTATTCTCATTATTAGTCAATAAACTTCCTGAGCTGGTCACCACAGGTCACTCACTTCTTTATCGGATGACCTGGTAATTTATTATCACTCTGATAAGGTCCTGGATCTAAATGCTGCCCTCACTGCAGATTTTGGTGCTGTACAACACTGGTTGAACTCTCAACGCCTGGTTTTAAATACAAATAAAACAAAAGTTATGATGTTTGGCTCCAATCACAAGCTTAGATCCTGTCCTCTGACCATCTCTGTCTCTGATATCGATGGGGACCCTATAGAAACTGTCACTTCCTTTTCGTTACCTTGGCATCCACCTGGATCAAACCTTGGACCTGAAAGCACATATACAGGAAACCTGCAAGTCAATTAACTGCAAATTGAGGCTGCCTATAGAACCAAATACCTGCTCACCCTGCTGCTAAATTGGTGATAGCCAGAGGCATTCTATTGCCAACCCTTACATATAGGTGTCCCATCCTGTCCTTGGCCACCAAATCTTCACTGCAACTATGGGTACTACCTTCAATAATGTGTGCAGGTATGCAACAAAAGCACCTCGGCTGCAGCATCATTGTCTCTTATATCAGGACCTTGGTTGGCTCTCTCCTTCCTCTACCAGGCAGTACTACTTGTACAATTTAGTTGATTCCATCTAAGGACGTCCAAGCCTGCTATCTTGTCTCAGATCTCCTCAGGCCGGCCATTCCCACAAGGAATCTTAGATCGGCTGTTCAGACCTTACTATCCATCCCTTTGTCGGACTAAAAGGGCATGGGCTCCCCATCATGCTGCCCCCACCTATGGAACCTACTACCTCAGGATCTAAGAGATGTCTCCACTCATGTGACTTTTAAGAGCAAACTCAGGACTTTCCTCACTACTATGGACAAATGTGTTTGCTTTGACCCTACCTGATCCGCTGCATTTGTACTGTTTCCTCATTGCTAGCACTTTTGCCTGTCCAAATGGGTGTTCTATACTGTGCCTTGCAATTAATGTTTTATTTTGTGCCTTGTAATTAATGTTGCCTTAACCTGTTTCTTTATAAGCCTAATGTTAGCTTTTGACAATTGTAAGTCACTATTCTACTCCATGACATTCTTATCTTCACTTCACAGCCTCTCCTCACTTAACCCCACTGCTGCTCTCTCCCCCCCTTCTTCTGTTATATCCTCTTCCCCCCTTTTTGCCACTCCCCACTAAACTCACCTTTACCTGTTCCTACCTCATCCATGCCCCTCCTTAGTCCCCACCCTCCTGGCTGTGCTTAGTCACCTCTCTCCACCTACTACCGCCTACTCCCACCGTCTACCGACCCCCCCTTCCCTGCCCTGCCGTCTCTTGGTTCCACTGGCTCGGCTTGACTTTGACACTTTTGCCGCTATTGCCGTAACTCCTCCGCCTCTATCCCCCTCTCACCGGCATCCTCACTCTCGCCCTGCCGTCTATTGGTTCCACCAGACCGGCTGTATTTTCCTACCTCCTACCGCTGTTGCCGTCTACTGCCGCTCCCCACCACCCTCTCTTCGCCTGCCGTCTTTCGGCTCCATAGGCCCGGCCGCAGGTTGGTACCTCACCCCGCTGTTGCCGTATCTGACGGCACCTCCTTTCCACTTAATCTCTCCCTCCCGTCCTTTTGCCAGTTTTCCCTTCCTTGTGTCTTTTCTACTGATGCCTATCCTCTCTTATTTTCTGCCTTCTACTATTCACATTTTTGAGTATGTTCCATGATCAAGTGCTAAAGTATATTTTTGTTTACTAATGTATGTTACATTGCCATATGTATTTCTCTCTGCATTTTTTGTACTCGTTGTCTTAATAATCTGGCTGTACTCTTTGTGTATTGTAATTGTACCTCCCGGGTCGTGCCTGAAAACAGTCACTTGCTGACTAGCGCACTTACCCGGTTAACAAAAACTAAATAAATAAATAAATAACGTGCTTACACATAATAAACAGTGCATGGGTAGCTTTAAGGGTGTGCTCCATGCTCCGAGCATGTTTACCTACATTAGGAGCACATTTTTAAAATCTAAATTTAGTGCTATTGTGCTCCTGCAATGTACTAGAAGCGTGGTCCCTTTTACATTATTGTACATGATGCTGGAACTGTACTACATGTCCCAGAATGATTTGCCCTTCCTTATTTTTTTTTTTTAGACCTTCTCAGCCCATCCATACAAATAATCATTGTATCTTCTAGTTTTGTTTTTTCCCCAGAAGTAGGTGGTGTTTGTGGTGTTTACATGTGCAGGGTGGCCAGGGCCATATATTTTTGAGCCAGCTCCCTGAAAAGAGCAGAATTCCGCTGTAACCCCCCTACAAATGGGGGTTCCCAAAAATTCTTCCTTGAGCTTGCCTAAATGCTCACTGCCAGGCTGGTGTCCTGCGTTTTAAATGTGATTACCAGAGCTTGTATAGCCTCTGTGTACTGTCTCTTTAAGAGCTGCCTAATTGCAGCTTAAGGAATCTGAGAGGGAGCTCTGTTGAAAGATGTAACTATTTACTGAAAATCATTTAGAGTAATGATGATAATGTAGTTTGTCTAACCCGCTTTCTTTGTAGCAAGGACTGTTTTGTTTGTCTCTACTATCTTGGTCCTGGACTGCAAATTGGACCAAACAGTACTGGTGGGACCTAAAATGTAGCCAGACTACAGCAGCTGTCTGAATTCAAAATTTGTAGGAACTTTAGTTTGGAGGGTTTTTTACACCTTTTTTGCAACTGAAGGGGGAGCTCTTGCTTTGACCGACAGTCAAATCAGCCAACCAAATCTTTTGGATCTTGGGGCAGTCCCGGGCTGCTTGCAGTTTTCAGTTAGAACTAAGCTGGAAGCTGAGCAAGAAGGAGCTGAAGTGTTTCTGAGCAGCAATTCTGAGTGGATTCGCATGGGAAAACTCTGAAAAGGCTAAGTTTCTGGCCTGCATGCCGGTGTGCTACTCCTAAGAGGGAGAGAAATTATTTTGGACTAAATCCAAGTTTGTGTGACTAAAGTAAGCTACTGAAGTGGGCCAGGCTCAACCTGAAGAAGACCGAATATTTTTGCTGAATGTGATCGGCTTGTCAGGAGTTCCAGCTACCCCTAAGATCCCGGTGTGTGCAGAGACTTTGCGATTGTGCCCGGGGAGCGCTTTGCCTGGTACAGTAGAATTCCCATACATGTAAATGTGCTATGAGCTGCTAGTGGGTTGTGAGTTAGTTTCTCACTGTATGAACTGTGTTCTCCTTGCTGGAAGCTGTATCCAGCCCAAAACAGACTGCTTCCCGAACTTGTCTCCATGCAGTCTGGGCTTTGCCAGACTGGCCCAGCCAGACTACCCACTGCACAGAGAAGCCATTGACGAGAGACCTGCCTGGGGATCAGCCCCCTGCTCCACGCTTGAACAGGAACGATGCCTCTGTGACTTGTGTGGGCCCTGCTTCTCCTGGAATTCCAAATCAACCACCTGCAGTCTCGATTTTCGTCCAGCCTGTGTCCAGTCTTTGGTATCACGAGTAAATACCAGAGTAGCTCCCTACAACAACAGCTGAATCTGAGTGTGTCATCTGATTGTCTTGTTGTTTCGTTTCCTTTACAAACTGAGCCCTCTGGCTCCGGATTACAAATACTGTGTACTGTGCATGTTGTTTTTTCCATCACAGGGCCCCAACCAGCTGCAACCCCGGGCAACTGTCCTGGCTAGCCCATCTCTTCTCTACCTGGGTACCCAGAGGTGGACTGTGTGGGGGGGACTCAAAGCGCATGCATAACTGCTTGATTGATATAACCTTTAAGCTAGTTATCCTGATTTTGCCCCACCCTTGTTCAAGTCCCCTGAATAAATCAGATCTAACTTTTTCTGCATGTAACCTGACTGTGATTCCAGTTTATGCTCAAAGTACTGTACTGTTGCTATTTGCTGTGCTTAACCTTGTTTTACAGGGGGTTCCCCAGGGTCGAGCCAGAGGAACCAGCCCTGGTGGCAAGTGCAAACAGTGTGGGTACTTGTGTGGTGTACCAGGGGTATTGTGAAAGTGATTATGTACAGTGCTCAGGCCACTGGGGGAACGAGGGGGTTACAGCATCCTGGAAGGCTGTGCCCAGTTAGCGTGACCACTACAAACCCTGACCTCCGGGTGGAGGTGCCCATTTCAGAACTCAGGGCCCTTAACCTGCTACTAGCCAAGCAGGCAGGGGTAGTAGCCCTTGGGATAGTGCCATCTAGGGGTTACACTGCCGTGTTGGAAGATGAAGGTGTAGGTACTGCCAGAGTAGCAGGTTTGTGGATGTGCCGAGGGCGAGAACAGACTAAGCAGGCACTGCACACCTAGTGCCAGTGAAAGTTGAAGTTGTCAGTGGTGGCTAAGGCAAGAGAGTCTGGCATTATGGGATGGATTTTTTTTTTTTAATTATAAAAAAAGTCATGAGGTGGGACATTCTGGGGTTTGCTTAAAGAGGGCAGTTTGTGTGGCAGAACAACTTTTTAGTTTGAGTTGTGTCTTGTGGGGGAAGCGAGAGACACACACACACACTCGCAACACTATACAAAACAAATTCTTGAGCACTGCTGCTACTGCAATAGGGGATGGGGGGGGGACTGTCATCTGGAGGTGAAGCAAAAGGTACCAATATCCATATAATATTTTTTTGATGACGTGGGGGAAGGAGGCGGTGTTCAGCAGTGACAGTGCAGGTAAACTAACCTGGCATTGCCCTGTCTTTTTCAGACTTGTGGGGTGAGGGGGAATGAGGCAATAGGTTTGGTGGGCCTCCACCAGATCCAACAGGTGCATTGGGCTTCAGTAGTTGGCCATCAGAAAACAACTGCCACCACAGACCTGGGATGTCTCCCTGCATGACATGTCTCTGTGACCCGAGACTTTCAGTCTGAGGACCAACTGCTTCTGACCACTTTGGTGTTTTCTGTGTTGGTGACTCTTTGGCTAGTTTGTCTGGAAACTCAGGCAGAAGTAGAGGAGTCTGTGACCGGATTGGAGTGGCCAAAGTAGGCCCATACTTGTAAGCCACCCACAATGGGAGACAAAGTCAGTGAGAGAAACTGGCACTGACCCACTACCCACATTATGGTATGGCAGGTTTTGTAGTGCGCTAGTAAAATGTTCCTTTAGCTAGCCCTACTGGCTTTACTGGAGAATGGAACATTTCAGTAAGTACACAAGTTGGCCAGTGGAAAAGACTATGTGGCCTGCGGGGTTTTATATAATTGATTAGCAGTTTTTTCCTGGGACAATACTAACTGTTTAGAAAGTATTTATATAGGTTTTCTAGAAGTGTTATGTTTGTTAAATAAAGTGAGGCAAGTGCTATGCATTTTCACAATGTATTAGCACTTTTACGAGCAAAACGCTAATCAATCTTTGGAGTTAAATAAAACCCAATCACGTGCCTGGCTGGCTAATAACTACAAACTTAATTTGAACCCTTGAAGGTGCACAACTGTGGCAGAGTTGATCTGCACCATGATGGTCAACAGTTTATCCATACTCTGGCTATGGCAGGTAGCACAGTACATCTGACCAGGTGCTGGTGGTATTATCACGTGCAGGGGCCTCCACGTAGTTTTACAAATTACAAGATCACTATGCAACAGCAGAAACAAATTAGGAGACTTAAAATGTCATCATTCAGTAAGTCTCCTAGACTCCCGCTCCTTAGTCTGGTGGTGGAAAAGGTCAGGTAAACCAATTAATCAAAATTACTAATGGGTCCCTCAAAACCTCAAGTACTATAAAAAAATTGATAATTTACTACCAGGAAATTGATAATTATTAAATCAAAATGTAGGTAGGACTCGTAGGAGCACAGCTATGGTCTAAAGGAGCACAGATTTCATGGTGCAAGTTCAGTCAAGTGTGCTCATCTGTTTTGGAGGCGCACACAACACTAAATCCTTAATTATACCATGGACATAAGTGAACAGCCAATGAAATCATCAGACTGGCAGTTTACCACCGGAGTAAATCCTCTGGCTGTTGATGAGAATATCCATTTTATCATCTGCAGCATAGGAATAAATACAATAAAAAAAAAAAATCAACCTATTTAATATTTGTATTTTATTATAGTAAAAAAAATTAACCTTGGTGTAATCGCAAATAACCCACACTCCCTTGTGGCTTATTGCTTAACACTACCCCTGAAACAGTGTGCTGAACCTGAGGCAAAAGCAAGGAGGGTGTTGGGCAATAGTAGGAGAAACTCAGTAGGAAAAACTAAACAGGTGTTACTACCGCTGTACGGCAAGTACATCCAAGAAAATATGTATTGCTGTTCACAGTTTATTTATTTTAAAAGTTTCAACAGGAAAAGCAAACTGAGCAAACTGCTCATTTCCAGGTGCGTCCTGGGGGAGGGGGAAATGGAATCCAAACCTTTACAGCAAAAATAACAAATGTACAGGATACATCGCCGAGAAAACATTGTTACAGAAACAGAGCTCCACAAACTCAGTTTAACAATCCAATTGTAGGACAAGTGAGAAACAAAAGTAACAACAGAGGGAAAACATAGTGCAGTAGTTATGTATTGTACTGCACATCAGACTTGTGATTTTATATTTACACAATGAAAGTGCAGCTTGTGAGGGGCTGACAAGATAAAGAGGAGTGTGGCTTAGGTGAGGTCTGGGGAAGAAGTGCACTCGGTAGACAACAGATGCAACCTGGGTGCCACTTCTGGTAGTGATCAATAAGTGTGCAGGAAGGGAAAGGGGAGGGATTAGAAAGGAGTCAGGCAGAGGTGAGTGGAAACCTCTAGCCTGGACCAAGGAGTTATGAGGCGGAGGTAAGCGAGTGGGGAGAAGTACGGATGGGGGGTTAGAGTGGGAGGGGAACAGATGACTGGGAGGAAATTAAAAGCAGCTGCATGTAGGGGTGAAGAAGCTGCGTAAGAGGGAGGAGAGGGCAGAAGGGGAGTTGGCATGGTGGACAGAAGGGGTAAGGCAATTCCACAGTTTAGGGAGACGGTGAGAGAACGTAGCCTGTCCACCTGGAGGACCTGGGGGGACAGCCATGGTACGAGAGTCTTAGCTTCAGAGGGAGTGTGGGGGTGAGAGGAGAAGAGGTAGGAAGGGAGATAGCCGAACCAGAATTCTGATATGAAGTTGAACAGTGGGAGCAGCGCTTGTCTTCGAGAGAGGTGAAAGAGAGAGATTAGTAGAGAGCACAGTGGTGGGTACAAGGAGGACAGTCAAGGGTGAAGCAGCAAAAAGAGTGGAAGAGGGTGTCCAGCTTGGCTAGAAAAGTTTTGGGAGCGGCACTGTATACTACATTGCCATAGTCAAAAACTGGGAGGATCATTTTCTGGACCAGAGCGTGTCGTGCAGGCAGTGGGATACAACCACAGTTTCTGTACAGGGCACCTAACTTGGGGTGCAGTTTTTTGATGATTGCATCCATGTGTTCAGAAACGTCGAGGTGTCGGTCAAACCAAGCCCCGAGATACCTAAAGGAGGCGGTATCCTCCAGTGTAGTCCCATTAAGGGTGTGGAAAGGAGGGAGGGAGGGGAGCTGAGAGAGTCTCTGCCTTGTGCCAAGGGTCATGAATACTGTCTTCTTGGCATTCTGGTCACACATCCACAGAGGACAGGAAAAGGCTAAACAGAGTGTAAAGGAGAATTACAAAGATGGGGGGGGATTGCAAGAACTCTTGTGTGAGGATAGGTTGGGAAGGCTACATTTATATAGTCTGGAACAGAGGATAATGAGGGGTGATTTGGTGACAACACATTGACATAATACAGTATGTACAACTGGTGGAATTAATGCATATATTAGTCAAAGCAGATAAACTCAGAACTGGGTGACATATGCTGCAACTGCAGGGCAGGCAGTTTAGAAACAAAAGTAAGAGGATGCATTTCTACACGGAGAGAGCAGTCAGGATGTGGGACATACCATGTCAAGTAATAAAGCTGAGACAGGCTCAAAAATAGCCTTGAAAAAGGCTGTGAATATCCATCTAGAGCAAGAGATGACCACTGAGAGCTGTGGGGGACAGCCACACTGGGTAACAAATACCTACTGCTGTCTTATGATACTTAGAAGGATGGAGCTGGAGACACAAATGACATACAGAGGAAGTCAAGGAGGAACTTACCGTCAATATTGTCAAATACCACACTGGGGTCTATGAAAATAAGGAGGAATAGGGGACCACAATCACAGGCAAAAAAGGGATGTTCGTACCAAAAACATGGTTTGCCTCCTTATTATAACCCATTAATCCAACTAAAATTCAGACTGATTGTCTAATAAGAGAGTTGGGTGAAAAAGACAATTCTATGATCTGCGATAAAGGGAGTATAGGTGGATGGCATTTTATGAAAATATGACAACAGACACAATTTTCTTAACCAAGTATGTACAGGATTCACTGGCTGCTACTGTAGAGTAAGCAGACAAGGAAGGGGGAGCTGGGATGGGGACGGCAGCTTAGGCAGAGTCAGGGATGGCAGAGGAGGACATTTTTGTGATGCATTTTGATTTCTGAATTGAAGATATCAGTGAACTTGTCACATGTTTGAATGGAATAACTAGCAGAGATGGTATGGGTAGAAATGCAAAGGACGGAACTTATTGTGGATAACAGAGTATAGACCAGCAGCACAGTTACGCTGCTGCAGAATTTCAATTTTATTTATTTTTCATTGGCCTGTAAGTGAAATTCTGTAAAATAATGGGTAGCCTTTCTAAATATTGAAGTGCACTTAGTGACTGGTCTGTCATCATTTCTCAAGATTGTGGTCATGGCATTTCAGAGCACAAAGGTCACTAAAGAACCAGGGTAACTTAAGATTTTGGAGAATGGATGAGACTGAGTGGTACAAATTAATTCAAGACACTGGAGAGGGCAAACTGTATAGTTTCATCTATGGTGGGAGAGGGGGGAGGGCAAAGGTAGGTTCAGGTTAGAGAATCCTGTTAGCAGAAAGGGTGCTGTCAAATAAACCGGCTTTAGTAGGGATATGTTTAGGGCGATGACTGACACATAGTGGTGGTTTATGTCAAAGTAGTGGATGGAGAAATTAGTGATAATCATATCAAGAATCTGACTGAAAATGTTGATGGGGAAACTGAGAGACTAATTTAAGAGAAGTATTTACATGTTAAATGAAACACTTGTGACTCTGCCTAGCAACTTCACAAGGCCTTGGGCTTCTGAAAGATAATTAATTCCCTGTTTGAATTCCCACACAGTCAGTCACCCCTGTTCTCAAACTAGGACACTCACCTCTCTCTCTGACCCACCTGAGGTAGTAAATACTTTTAATGAGTTATTTACCTCCTGTGCTCTCTCTCCCTTCTCCCAGCCTCCAAGTCCTCCTCTCCTGCCTCCCCCTCCCTTTATAATCAATCAATCATCAATCAATCAATCTTATTTACGTAGTGCCCCATCGTGGAGGCTACCGCTCCCTCCCATACACACACACACTTTCTACCTCCATCTCTTTCTCCCTTCTCCCAGTCTCTTCTGAGGTTATCCTCACTATCCTGCTCTCTCTGAATCCTTCAAAGGAGCACAGCTCTAAGTGCGTGATACTAATTTCCTTAATCTCTCTGCTTTAGCCACTGCTGTTCCTCTTGCCTCCATTTTGAGCCTTTCCTTTCAACATGGGACTGTCCCCTGGTCTTGAATGGAGGTCTACGTCTTAGAGCCAGATGTTTACCCAGATAACAAAAGACGCTTTGGATGAGCTTGCCATAAAAGGGCTGCTGATGCTGAGAACCGTGGTCCCTTCCACTGTGAGGGTAAGTGTAGGCGTTCTTCATGTCTTTCAGGGATGACTTTTTGTCTCTGACATCCTCAGGGCTTCTTCTGCATTTTTTTTCAAAGAGGTACACCCATCAGTTTCAGTTTAGAAAGCTCACTGTGTGACTCATTAGTCATTACACATTTTACATAAAAATACAAATCAAGACAAACAGTAAAATAGCATTCTCTTATAAGAAAATATTGTTAAAAGGGAAACTGTATTAATACAGTACATAAAAGACAATTTATACAACATAATGGATAAGAACAGGGAATTTATGAACAGTTCATTTCATTTCAAAGTAACCTCCTATCAAAATAGTGATTGCTAGTGTTCCTTAACCCCTGCCCCAGAGTGTAAGGAGTTAACATTTTTAGTCAGAAAAGATAAAAAAAGAAAAGGTACAGATGCTTGCTGTTTACTGTTTTGCAGACAGTGTAGTGTTACAAATGTGTAACTTTCATGGGTACATCTGTCCTTGTTTACTCTGCAAGGCTCTACTGTACCTGGAGTGCCTTCCCTCAACAACAGTGTAAATAGTACTCTCTCAGGCAGAGCAGTTTAGTTCCAGTGTGTGGTCTTCCAATCTGCAGTCAGTGGAGCAGCAAGCAATTGGGACTGCATGCCGGCATTGGTGGTTGGAGGGGTCTGCTAGAGTTCCCATCAGTTTTTACTGAAGGGGATTCGGCAGCCATTCTTAGTGCTAGGTCGGGATGGTTTGGGATCCTTTGGATGATGGGTGATGAGCAGCAGTTCTCTGACACAGGTGCACCTTCATCAGTTATCAGTGGATCATCCTGTGGGTTCCCCGCATTTCAAGGCCACCTTCATGGGTCTGCATCTCCAGATAGCGTGGGTACCTACAGCCCGAATCTGCCAGCAGCTATGACTGGCATAGAAAAACTGAAACAGTCTGAAGCTCTTCTGTGTTGTGTTGCTGGACTTACAGAGTGAAGTAGCACTTCATGGGTGCACTCTCTCTGGTCAGCGATCAGCTGGAGGGGGCTTGCTGGTTCAGGAATGTTGGCAGGATACTGGGTCCAGTTCAGGAATGTTGGCAGGACACTGGGTCCGAGTAGCACTAGATAACTCCAGTGTTGGTCCCTGAAGACTTGGATCCAGTCCGGGGTCCAAGACTGGGAACAACATAGGTCTATTGGGGGCACACGCTCAAGGAGGGGTGCCTATTGGCTTCGGCAACGTTGTCCCATGTTCCAGCAAAGAAACATATTGGAGAGCTGTTCTGGCAAAGGCCTGCAGCCTTAAATAACTGTGAAGGAAGCCGTGTATCACAAAAGAGTATGCACAGTTGTTAGGCACCAGTGATGTGAACCTGTGTACACAGGGAAGAATGCAGAGAGCCCAGTAAGCCTCTGTAGCTGTGATATCTGTGTACTACCCCAATTTACTAATGTCCAAGTTGGACACTATATTCACCCTGGGAGGATATGCCCCTCCATTGTTAACCTCTGCCATGGCAACAAGTAAAAGCTGGGCCTCTCAGGACCAGGCACACCCAGGCTCCGTTCTTTCATTCACAGCTGTGAGGGGAATACTGACTGACTATCCCAAATTATGTCACAAGTGCAAGTTGTAAATGTGTTAAGTACTGATGATGTTAAGGTGACGGGCAAAGGTTTTTAGCACAGGACTGTCCCTGTAATATCGCATACCTTGCCAACTGTGGTCCTCATATGGCTGGTTATTGCAATTTATGTTTAAGTCCGTAATTTTTAATTCTACTTCGCAGAGTTTCGGCGAATGCAGGAGTGGAGGGGGCTCCCTGAGAAGCTCGATCAAGCAGCACTAGGACTTATGGGAAAACGTCCCATTTTAGTAACGTAGATGATGGTATTGTTGTGCTGAACACAGCAGGGAGCGGGCATTAGTTTTAATTTTTTATACCATCGGCATGAAAGTTCATGTTTAAAAGTACACTTATAGGTAGTTTTAGACCTAGACCACCCCCCTTGGTGTAAGGGGACATGTTGTTCCTTGAGGGCCCTGGTATGGCTGCTGCCAGACCCTGCCACTGCCCATATGGGCTGCAGCAACCCAGGCTGCTGGTTACATCAACATCTCAGTATCACAGCTAGTTAAGTCAGCTTTCTTACTTTCTTATTTGTTGGCTGGTTTAACGTTACACACCTGGGTTTGAGACACATATTAAAAAAAAGGCGACATTTACAGCCATTACTTCTCTGCTGTACTAAGAAGAATTCTGAGCTATACACACTATTGAAAGGCACTTCCATAATTTTTTGTCGCACACAGTTTGCAAAACCAACTAGTCTAACTCGGGAGTGTTTTCTGATGCAGGTTCTTGCCACTGCCCTCAAGTTGCAGCACTGGAAGCATTAAAAGTGGCTCTGATCTGGTGACTGTTCGATGTAAAGCCCCAATTAACAACTTCCAGGAACTCATGCTTTGCTGCCATCTCATGTAGCCTAGCTGTAATGGCTTTAAGTTTAGACCAGAGTGACTACTCGTACTTAGCAAAATAAGACTGGTAGTTTGCCACGTTAAGCCCTAGTTTTGCTGAGGTAAATGCTCTCTTCCTTATAATATCAGTCTAATGTAACTCGTGGTTAGACAGCACAGACTCTTCTTTTGGAGCTTCTGACGTACCATTAGCAGCCACTGTAACAACAATATATGCCACAGGCATTATGAATTAGTTTAGTTGCCATATCGGTCTTTGTAAGAACAAATCCAGAAACAAATGGTTTGATACCTTTTATTGGACCAACATAGATGTAACAAACGAAAACAGTTCCTAAGCTTTCGGACCAACCAAGTCCTTCCCCAGAAGTTTATGCCAGTTGTTTGGAAAATCATAAGCTTCTGAGGAAGGACTTGGTTGGTCCGAAAGCTTAGGCACCATCTTCTTTTGTTACATCTATGTTGGTCCAATAAAAGGTATCAAACCATTTGTTTCTGCATAGGCATTGTGTAATACCCTGATTTTCACTACAGTGCCAAATACTTTTTCTTGGCAGAAACAGCGGCAGTTAAGCAAGCATATTCCAGGTGTGGCAGTTTCTAGAGCAGGCTGTTGGGGCGGGCGCAGCACAGATACAGGTATTTTGAAATGTCAAGGCATTTCAGCTGTGCCTTCTTGGATTCCTCCAGGGTGTCTGTCTCACACTGCAATATCCTATACCCGTTTTTCAGCAGGTTTTTGAAAGTGACATCCTCTTGAGGGGTACAAATTGGTTGGACTGCTGCCTGTGCAGAAACCGGCTACTCACATAAAATTTCCTCGTTATGATCCTCTGCCTCTAGATCTAGGGGGTCAGGATTATATTCCTATTTGTGATCTAACAGTACAGATAATGTAACAGGCATTGAGGTATGATACACACCAAGGATAGTACTGAGCACAATACCAACAACAGCAAAGAGGACAGCCCTGATGATGGTACCAATGGTAGCGTGGAGGCCAGCACTAGGACAGTTATAGGCTGTGGCACAGTGTGCAACAGCCACTGCTGCATGATGGCAAGGCAAATTTATTTAAAAGACACCCAATCTCGGAGGCACTGGGCGCCGTACAGACTTTTAAACATAATTTCAATATAACAGACATATAGAAATTTATACATAGTAAATAAATAAAGTCTAAAATCACCACAAATACCATAAATACTGACCTAAGTACCAAACGCTTTTAAAAAAAAGAAAGGTCTTCAAGAGGGACTTAAAGATATCTACTGTGGGGGCCTCCCTGACCATAGTTGGCAAGGAATTCCACAGAACAGGGGCCGAGGCGCTAAAGGCTCTATCGCCAGCGGATTTAAACCTTGTTCTGGGAATGGCCAGGAAGCCACCACTAGAATGATGCTTGTTCACCTGCTAAACTGTTTGACTGAGACTTCCCCACCTGGGAATGGGGGATTCAGATGGAGGTGCCACATAAGATGAAGTGTTTGGAACTAAGGTTAACACTGTCTCCATCACAGAGGCTAGCAGAGTTGGAGTCAAAATGAAAATGATGCCTCTACCACATCAATACTTGGAGACTGAGAATTAAAGTGATGGAGAGTAGAATGGGATCTGTATTGTCTCAACTTTCTAAGCTTTCTAAGGAAAGACGGTGAGGTTGAAGTGTCTCAATGCCAAACATGACCAGGTGGAAGACAAATTAATTTTCTTGTAACTCTGCTTGGGTGACACCATGTAGCAAGTGTATTCATGCGGGCCCCTGTGGACACAGCTTGAGAGCTAGAGTAATACTGGATTGGAGGTCCTGAGCTGACATCTGCTCTGCAGCGACAAGATTTGAAAGGAGCCATACTTGATGAAGTGGTCATCGAATGAATGACGATAAGGCTCGTACAGTGCTGAGAAAGACAACACTGCCTTAAAATATGAAAGCGAATTGATTAACGGGAGTCAGATTGTTATGTTCACAAAAGAAACAAGACAAGGAAGGTAATAAATGCCAAACTAAACAGACAATTTATTTAAAACTGATGAAGTGGGCAATACGCTACAAAAAAAGGAATTATACAAGTCAGGGATGGCACAGCTTAATATGCTGTGAGCACACATATGGTGCCATATGTTGGTGCTGTGCAGTGGTGTCACCTGCCCCAAACGATTTGCCTCCTACTAGGAACTAATGACTCCGGGTCTAAGACCAAAGAATCAGGCTCTATAAAGAAGACTACCCCATCAGAAGATCTCTGTTGAAAGACATGTTTGCGCTGTTTAAAAGAAAAATAAAGTCAAGTAATTTAACTGCAGTCATCTTTGTTTCCTTTGTAGACCCCCAACACACTCCCCAGTTCTTCTCACACATCCTATTTTTATTACTTTGCAACTTATACAAATTTTTATCTCAGGGCCTCATTGTTCTGTGTTCCTTTCATCACTTCTAAGCTTCACATTTCTGCCATTCTACCCATCCTGTAATTCTCTTCTATTATTTTTATACATTACTCCACAGTATATATATCAATACTGCCTATGTTGCTCAGTTTTGTTATTCACCTGAAGAAGGGACTTTTGAGGCCCCGAAAGCTTGTGTATAATTCCATCTTTGTACAAGACACTTGTTGGTCCAATAAAAGGTATCAAACCTTCCAGGGTCTCCTGTAGATCCAGAGGGGCATTATTCCATGGCCTCGGGTACATGTACACAGCAGTGCAATGTCTGAGCATGCAGGGTAAAGTGACACCAGTAAAATATGATGACTTTTAGATTGCTAATGTGAAGGGAAACTGCATTAAATGAAAAAGCCACCCATGTATTTTGCTGTAATACTGAAATAGATTTGAATCTTTGAGTTCCGCGAGCTGTTTTGTGTTGGTTTATGTGATCTAATTTAATCTGTAACCATGACAGGCAGGTTCTGTAATTACTGTATGATTGAGTTATGCGGTCTACCTTCAGTATGTAAACAAAAGCAATCCACCTGCAGTTGCTTAGTAAGTTGCTAATAGCCCCCTAAGGGAAGAAGCTCGTTTTTTATGGCTGTGTTAAAACTAATGTCCTGCCCTCATGTGAGAACAGTCATTCACTGTTTTTTTACCAGGCTAGCCTTCTGAGCACTTTGCAGCCTATGCAGGTTAGTGCAGATGACACAAAAGACAGTCCTGCTGAGAGCACTATGGGTTTCAGGCAGGTGAGAGTTTACTCCCAACCTGTGTGGCCAACTATTTGACATTTATGTTATCTAGTCCATTGTTCCCCCATTCATTACTTAAGTGTGGTGAGCCACCGCCGTATATTTTGTTTTACCACTGATCATTATTTTTCACCACCACCACCCTACATTTTATGCCATCAATCTGATTTTTTTTTAAAATATAAGCCCCCTCCCCCGTGTTCTGGAGCTTACTAAAAGTTACCCTCTCTTGCCCTCTGGGCTGGCACTTTAGGTTGGTAGGGCCTTGTTGGGTGTCTGCCTTTTGGGAGTGGCCGTTCCACCTTGCAGTATAAATTTGGGGACCAGGGGGAGCCAGCAGGTAGAGACGTTTTTACAGTGGAGCCTGGGTTTGAACCCTGGGCCAGGGAGTTGTGGCCTGCTCTCCATGGCGCAATTATCGACGGCTGGTCTTAGATTGTGTGCAGGGATGTGACCGGTGGGGTGGGACCCGGTTTGGAGAAGGAACCGTGGCCTGGAGGAAAAGTATGGCCCACCCAGTGCTCCATGGTAAAAAGGTGGGTCCAGGTCCTCTCCGTGGAGGAGCAACAGGCAGTGAGGACTCAGTGGTGGTGAGAGCGCTGCTATGTGGCCTTTCTGGTGGTGACAGCACTGGGTGGCCATTACACGTGTGACATGCTGCCTCGGGTGAGTGGCTTGCTGGTAGTGGGTTGTTTGGTCTACCTTCCCTAGTTTAGTACAGAGGTCTGGGAGTAGAGGTGGTTGCCCAGTGTTGTAAGCCCAAGTTTCTGCAGCAGGACAAGTGGAGAAAGTAAACAGGGATGGCTGTAGTGTTGACCTCCCTGTTTCGGAGGTAGTTGGACTGCTGGGTTGTTTCCAGTAGCTGGCAGATCGGTGGAGTCTCTGGGGGCGTGTTTTGGAGAACCCCGTGGTGTGTGTGTGGCCTTGGCAAGTTACTGCACCATTGTTTAATATCTGAGCCCCTCGGCTCTTCGTGATGGTGGGGCCCATTTCTCGGCCCGACGTTTGGTGCTCCAGCTTCATGCTGCCATAATATTTCATTGCTCCTTGTGCCTGTCCGTTTGTGCCTCCAGCCCCATGGAGCTGTACTGGTTATTTTATTTGTTTTAAACTAATTAAATGTTTTTTTATTCTTTTAATTTGGTGTGTGCCGCTCATGAATTGCTGCTGTTGTTTCCTAACCTGCTTTGCCCCGAGTAAGTTTTGCTACCCTTGCCTTCTTGCTCTGTGCAATAAACTCGAAGACTGCCTGCCTATGCTGCACACCCCCGAGGTGAAGACTGCCTTCATCTTGCACTTTCCAGGTGAAGCTCTCTAAATAAGGTAGGTCAAGCAGTTTATTTTGTTACCTGGAAGCTGTGTCTGGTTCTTGGCTTGTGCCCCCCTCCCCCGCTTTACCATCAGGACCCCTAGACACTGGGAGGAGGGCTACAAATGTGGAGGCTCATCCGGGATTCCCTTTTTTACTGCTTTGCCATGCTGGGTAGCAAAACATTGGGGGGTTGGCAGCCTTGGGGGTCCACTTTAATTACACTGCATCATTTTTAGGGGTTGCCATGTTGGGCCAAGTTTCTGCATCATGTTGGTGTCTCCTCAGCCAAGTTGGCACTCATATTAATGAGCTTGGGCCCACATGGTGTGTATGAGTGTGGTGACTGGCTGGGAGGCACTGTAACTGTCTGGGAGAGATTTGGTGACTGCCATTTTGTCCTGCTGCTGGTGAAGTGATGAAGTTCAAGAGATCATTATGGCAGAGAAAATGCCAACTGAGGAGCCCCAGGCTCTGGTTCCTGCCTCTCCATTTTCCTGGCTTTGGAAGTCTGCTGGCTGAGGAACTGCACAGGAGTGCTGTGTGCACTGCAACTACCAAAGTGTGAGCATTGTGCGCCTGCCGTTGTGCCCAGCTTGTGCCAGGGGGATTCATTCTGGGTTGTAGTACCTGCCACCCTATACAACCCTCTGGATCAGCCCTTCTTTGCCATCTGTGGGTTCCGACTCATTATTGTCGATGGGAAGTCTGGAGCTATGGGATGAGACCAAGGCGGCTATCCCCCCGGTGAAGCCCTCTGCTCCTGCGCCAGATGTGGTGGGCGAATCAGTGGAAGAAGATGATTGTTATGGTGGGGAAGGGCAAAGACGTCTGTCCAACCCTTCCCCGCCACCATCTGCTGACACCCCCCAGGGCCCAGGGGATCGGCCCATGCCTCCTCGTCCGGCAGCAGCGGTAAGAGTGAGGCCACTGGTGGAGAGGTTTCTGTCAAGGCCGAGTCTGTGAAGACAGAGGGCTCAGAGGAGAAATGTGAGGTGGACTACTTCGACTTCACAGATTTGACCCTGGTCAGTAGCCCTGGTGTTACATGCTTCCCGACCAGGACATTTACCGTGCCATCCTTCAGCCATACCAAAGGCTGGTACTGACCCTGCCTGATACCATCCCTTGCCTACCAGTGATGAGCAAAGCGGTCAGAGTGAAAATGGATGGCTTGTTGCTCATACTCCACCTCAATGCTCACTATCAAAACAGGGTTTGGGTGGAGCCAGAAAATGCCCACTGGACCAGTGTAAGGAAATTGCCCGAATGGTCACAGGCAGAACTCTGGATACGAAGGAGGATCCACCTACAGTACCCACAGGCTGACTATCCCCATTTGTCCAAGCATTTATGGGATACTGTAGAGGAGAAAAGCAATGACTGGGTGTTTAGAGGGATGGTGCAAAAGTTGCTGATGCATGATGATGAGACTGGGCCCCCCCCCAAGAGCAGCCGATTCATCATGCCAGGTCCCTGTGTCATTCTGCGGCCTGGGCTGGTCTTACCTTATTCAAGCACTATGCTCTGGTGCAGGATGTAGTGGGTAATCAGTTCAAGCATTATGTGATCTCTGTGGACTCATTCTGCAATGAAACAATAAAACCGGACCCCGATTTCTATTACCCCCCTGGGAGTGGACCTTCCATTTGAGAGAGATACTTTAATGAATTGTGTGTGCTGTCAGGACTGTTTCCAGCATTGAGTTTTTGTGGCATGCATCAGCTCCTAGTTGGTGTTGAAGTTTGGTTCCTGAAATGAAGAAAATGTACCTAGAAGCTTGCCTGAAAGTCATCTGCCATTGGCTGGGGACATTTTGGGACTGTACTTCTGTGCCAGTAATGAAGGACTATGTTTATATGAAGAAAAAAAAAAAAAAGAGGACTGAAAGTTTTTCCAACATTTCTACCTCAGTTAGTTAATGGAGCAGCTACAGTTTATGGGTCCCGTCGGGCAAATCCAATATGGCGGTTGAGATTTCCATACAAGACTCGATTGTTGCTTGTCAATAGTCTACCGCTTATCAGATTCATGCGCTGCCCTGAATGGAAATGATCGGGGGGCTGTGCTCCCCACACATACAGTCGATCATTTAGTTTCAGGGTGCAAAGCCTCTCAAGCCCCCTGAGCCCCACCAGTAGTAAATGACCACTACTACAACTACTGCTAATAGTTTATAAGGATGTCACTGTTGGGAATCTCGTCTGTGTAATGACATCACTAGCTGAAATCCTGTCCGCCATTTTGTGGGACTCAGCAAATGCAGTCGATCCTGGTTAACTCAGTGTAAGTGTGGTAGTGAATGGGTAGTGCATTATGTTGGTGTAAGGGGGCTTGTGTGAGCGGGTAGTGTGTGTAAAGTGTGTGCCATTACCTTGGTTAATGTAGGCTACAGCTTCTTGAAAAAAAAAGTTGCTGTTTGAATGATACATAGATGTTGACATCAGATAAGGGCCTACAGCCCACATAGTCTGCCCATTTGTGCACTTACTTTGCTTCTTCAAGCTTCTTTATTTATTTTATTTATTTAGCTTTTGTTTACCGGGTAAGTACACTAGACAAGTATTATGCCTATTTTCAGGAACGACCCGGGAGAGTACAACATGAGGAACAACAGTCAAGGAGACATGGCAAAGAGAGTACAGTTTTTTGTCACAGTAAACAAACATGTGGGAAATACATCATTTGACGCTAGGGGAAACATACAGTAGTAAGCACATTTCAGATTATACACTCTAGACTAGCTAGTTCAACTGACAGATATATACAGGTCATCATACATAGGAGTGGAGCATAGCTCAAGGACTGGATTGGTCATAATATAACTTATAACATTGTCGTATACATCCCCTAGGCTAGTTGGATCGCGTACAGGTATATACAGCTCATCACATTTTTCTAAATATGCACATGTTAGACAGAAACAGAAACACTTGGTAGTACAAGTTTCTACCAAGTGACCAAGGTGCAATATGTCATGGTTAGCCTATGACCGTGGAGCAATAATGGGTGTAAAAATGCCCAAGGCTTTTTAGGCAGGAGTAGTCAGAAGTCATTGATACAGTCGGGAAAATATCTCCAGGAATTCAATAGAGACACCCTGGTGTCCCCTTCCCCCGACTACCAGGATTCCCCGATGCCTATCCTATGCATTCTTAAATCCTATAATCAATTCAGCCCTCAATGCTTCCTCCACCGGGCGTTCCATTTGTCCACTACCCTCTCCGTGAAGAAATACTTGCTCATGTTTCCCCTGAATCTCCCTCCCTCCAATTTCATCCCATGTCCCCTAGTTCTGGAACCTTTTTTTCACTGAAATATTGTGTTTTCCTGCACCTTGTTCCTCCCCGTGATGTATTTATATGTCTCAATCATGTCCCCCGTTCCTCCAAGGAGTACATATTTAAGTCTTTCAGCCTATCTTCATAGGTTTTGTAATGTAATCCTTGCGCCATCTTGGTTGTCCTCCTCTGAACTGCCTACATCCTGTCTATGTCTTTACGTAGGTAAGGCCTCCAGAACTGGACACTGTACTCGAGGTGTGACCTCACTAGTGTCTTGTATAGTGACATTATGACCTCCCTTTTCCTGCTGGTGATACCCCTGCCTATGCATCCCAGCATCCTGTTTGCTTTACCCACTGCCTTGTCGCACTGACTCCCTACCTTGAGGTCATCAGAGATGATAACTCCTAGGTTCCTTTCCTGCTTGGAGCATTCTATCTCCTCCTCAACAGCCTATATGTTGTTCCAGGATGTTTGTGCCCCATGTGCATTATTTTGCATTTCTTTGCATTCAATCTCAGCTGCCACTTCCTTGACCAGTCCTAAGCTTCTGCAGATCTCTCTTCATTCTATGCACACTCTCCGGCGTGTCCACCCTGATACAGAGCATTCAGTCATCAGCAAACAGGCAAATTCTGCCTTCTAGGTCTTCTGTAATGTCACTGATGAATATGTTGAAGAGGACTGGACCTAGCACTGATCCCTGTGGCACTTCACTGGTCGTCCTCCCCTCTGTGGAGTGACAGCCATCAACCACCACCCTCTGTGTCCTGCAATCCAGCCAGTTCCCCACCAGGTCCGGACAGGCTGCTTTCAGTTTCAGGATGCCCAAATTATGGAACTTCCTGTCGGCCGATATTACACACACCAGCACTCCACACCGTAATGCTCTACTTAAGACTCAATTCTCTACTACTTGCTCTTGCATCCTGTCCCGCTGAAGTCCTTGCAGCCTTGTAGTCAGTTGTTTATTTGACTCTGCTATTTTTCCCTATTGTTGACAACCCTGCTTATTGTGTGATGTTGGTTGCTGGGTTACTGGGTAAATACGTAATTCTGTGCGTGTTGCTATCTTACCTATACCACCCTGTCTGTATATTTGCTATTTGTATGTAAGAATTTTGACTACTCCATTATGGTTGTATTAAACATGTGCATGTGTAACTTCTACTATTACTATATCCTGCCTATCCCTTATTCCCCCAGAGCGCATCTGGAATCGAGTGGTACACTGCTCAGTATGCCTTCCTGGTAAAACTCTTAAATAAATAAATACTGCACCACCATCCTTCCCATCGCCATGTTCCCTAGCTTGTTTAACAGCCTTCTATGTGGTACAGTGTCAAAGGCCTTGATGAAGTCCAGGTAGGCCACGTTCACTGCCTCTCCCTGATCCACCTCCCTTATCACCCAGTCGAAAAATTCAATGAGGTTAGTCTGGCATGATCTCCCCCCAGTAAAACCATGCTGCCTTGGGTTCTGTAGACAGTTGGTAACTAGGTATTTCACTATTCTTTCCTTCAGTAGTGTTTGCTTGAAGCAAGGAGGCAGCTTCCCTAAGACTGACCGGAGCCACGATAAAAACTAAATGCAATCCAAAGTACAAATCGGGCTACCCGGTACCGACAAAGTGACCAATATGGTAGGTCAAGTTAAAAAATTATTTATTGCATACAAAAACACGGACACATACACGAGGCGATCACTGGCCTACGTTTCCTGTCGCTCTGACGCTTTATCAAGGCGTAGTCTATTGCACATAGTCATCCTTATGCAGGGCAATCCCTCATATTCTTAAAGTGACAAGTGCTCACATATCCCAATAATCCTATTTTATACCATCTTTAGCACACACCAAATTGTGAATTAATTAAAATGAAAACACATTAAAAACATATTTTTTTTTAATGTGTTTTCATTGCTAATCCTGATTGAAATGATAAGCATACTGAAACGACAATCTTATAATATAATGAATCTCAACTGATGACACTAAAGTTGAGGTGTTGGACACCACACCTCGCATCACGCCGACAACCGGGTTCAGGAACAGACTCCGGTGCTGGGGGTCAGCAGGGGAAGGGTTGAAGATTGAGTGCCTGAGTGGTGCTTGCCTCCCTGTACTCAGGGGATGGGATGGGTTGGCCCGGCAAGCCAGGGACCCCCGGTGGAGACCGGGGCACTGCAGCAAGCCAGGCAAGAATGTGTTAGCATGGCCGAAGCAGGCAGGGGTTGCCGTGCACCAACAGCATCAGCATGTGCCGCACGCACGGTGAGGGGACACTACAGAACAAGAAAAAAACAGGTCCTGGGAGTAGGCGAAGGCAACATCCTCCATGCCCACTGCCGAACCCGACCCGACCGACTTTCAAGATTCCTCCATCAGGCACCCTCGTCAGCAGCTGGAAGCTACGTTTGTAAGTGTGCCCACGGTAGGAGGGGTGGCCCCACCCCGGAGGAGTCAAGCCGGGGGTGCCAACTGCAGGTGGGGTGGAGAAGAGTGGGAGGTCCGACTGGGGGGACTTCAGGTAGGGTAGGCTTGGGGTGGATGCCCGAGAGAGGCCCCCCAGGATCGTGACCAGGAGCGAAATAGAATTGAAAAAAAAAGAATATGAGGGATTGCCCTGTATAAGGATGACTATGTGCAATAGACCACTCCTTGATAAAGTATCAGAGCGACGGGAAATGTCGGCCAGTGGTCGCCTCGCGTGTGTGTGCGTGTGTGTCCGTGTTTTTGTATGAAATAAATTATTTTTTAACTTGACCTAGCATACTGGTCACTGTCAGTACTGGGTAGCCCGATTTGTACTTTGGATTGCTTTGGTAGTGTTTCCATGATCTTCCCCACTACTGAGGTCAGGCTGACTGGTATGTAGTTCCCCACTGCCTCTCTGTTCCCACTTTTGTATAGGGGTACTACATCTGCTGTCCTCTAGTCCTTGGGTACCACTCCTGTTTCTAGTGACCAGCTAAACAGGGTTGTCAGAGGTTTACTCACCACCTCTCTTAGCTCCCTCAGCACCCTGGCGTGTACTCCATCTGGCTTCATAGCTTTATCGACTCTTAATCCTTCCAGTGCCTTTAGTACCCTTTCCCATGGAAAAGGACTTGTATCCATTTCTTTCCTCTTCCTCCCCCTGCTGCTCCCTTTTGGCCCATTACCCACCCTCTCCTCTGTAAAGACTGTTGTCCTGGCAGGATTTTTTTTAATTTTGCTGCTGTTTGAGGAGATCAGGGGCTTAAGGAGTAATGGACGCCACTGGCTATTTTTGGGTGTTGTATGCTCCCTTCTGGGTCCTGTCTTGGCAGTTCCATGGGTAGGGGTTTACCAGAGCGAGAGTGCGCATATCCCATCGGTTGCCCCTCCTGTAGTGGCCAGGTGCCCCATTCCCCCGAGGGGAATGGATTTACAGGGGGCGAGAGTGTAAGCCCCCCATGTTCTGGGGCTTACTAATAGTTACCCTCTCTCGCTCCCTGGGCTGGAACTTTAGGTGGGTAGGGCCTTGTTGGGTGTCCACTTTTGGAAGTGGCTGTTCCACAGTGCAGTATAAATTTGGGGACTGGGGGAGTTGGGGGGCAGGGGGGTAGATGTTTACAGTGGGGTCCAGGGAGTTGCAGCCTGCTCTCCGCAGCATGGTTAACAGCACTTGGTCTTGGGGGGGTGTGCAGGGATGCGACCAGCGGGGTGGGGCCCCTGTTTAGAGAAGGAACCATGGCCTGGATGAGTGGTATGGCCCACCCCGTGCTCTGCAGTACTGAGGTGGGTCCAGGTCCTATCCATGGAGAAGCAACATGCAGTGGGGACTCAGCGCTGCTGTGGCCTTTCCGGTGGAAGTAACATAGAAACATAGAAACACAGAATTTGACGGCAGATAAGGACCGCTTGGCCCACCCAGTCTGCCCATTTCCCTACCTACTGGATAAGGTGCAGATCCTAGTTAACCAGCAGCCTACTTCTTCCTTCCCCCAACCCCTAGAATGGCCTTATGACTGTCCCATGCATGCCTGAATTCCACCACTGTTTTTGACTCCACAACCTCCTCCAGAAGGCCGTTCCATGCATCCACAACCCTCTCTGTGAAAAAATACTTCCTTAAATTACCTCTGAGCCGCCCCCAACTTCAAATTGTGCCCCCTTGTTCTTGCACACCTCTTTTTTTGAAAGAGGCTACCCTCTTGGACTTTGTTGATTCCCTTAAGGTACCTGAACATTTCTATAATGTCCTCCCTCTCCCTCCTTTCCTCGAGGCTATACATATTAAGCTCCTTTAGTCTCTCTTCATATGTCTTCCAGTGCAGACCCTGCACCATTTTAGTTGCCCTCCTCTGGACAGCTTCCATCCTGTCTATGTCTTTCGGAGATTGGGTCTCCAGAACTGCACGCAGTACTCCAGATGGGGTCTCACCAGCTGTCTGTACAGAGAGATAATAACTTCCTGTTTTCTACTGGTGATGCCTCTCCCTATGCATCCCAGTATCCCCCCAGCCCTCCTTGCTGCCCTCTCACATTGCTTGCCCACCTTTAGGTCATCTGATATGACTACCCCCAGGTCCCTTTCCATTTTTGTTGTTGTTAGTATCTCACCCCCCATTGTGTACTCTTCTCCTAGGTTTTTGTTTCCCAGGTGCATTACCTAGTATTGGGGGAGCCATTACCTATGTGGCACGCTGCCTCGGGTGAGTGGCTTGCTGGTAGTGGGTTGCTGGGTCCACCTTCCCTGGTTTAGTACAGAGGTCCGGAGGGAGAGATGGTTGCCCAGTGTTGTAATCTCGAGTTTCTGCAGCAGGACAAGTGGGAAAAGTAAAAAGGGCCGGCTGTAGTTTAGACCTCCCCGTTTCGGAGGTAGTCAGAGGGCCGCGTTGTTTCCAGTAGCTGCCAAGCTGCTGGAGTCGCCGGAGGTGTGTTTTGGAGAGCCCCGGTGATGTGTCTGTGGCCTTGGCCAGTTACTGCGCTACTGTTTAATAACTGTGCCCCTCAGCTCTTCGTGATGGTGGAGCCCATTTCTCGGTTTCGGCACTGCAGTTTCATGCTGCCGTAATATTTCATTTGCTCCTTGTGCCTGCCCGTTTGTGCCTCCAGACTCAAGGAACTGTACTGGTTATTTTATTTGCTTTAAATTAATTAAATGATTTTATTCTTTTAATTTGGTGTGTTTTTGTCATGAATTGCTGCTGTTGTTTCCTAACCTGCTTTGCCCCTGAGCAAGTTTTGCTAGCCCTGACTGCTTGCTCTGTGCATTGAGTTTAAAACTGCCTGCCTGTGCTGGGAGGTGAAGACTGCCGGCATCCTGCGCTTTCCAGGTGAAGCTCTCCAAATAATGTAGGCCGAGCAGTTTATTTTGTTACCTGGGATCTGTATCTGATTTTTGGCATATGCCCCCCTCCACTTTACCATCAGGACCTCCAGACACCAAAGGGAGTGTTACAAAAAATTATCCAAAATTGTCTTTTACTACCCCCTGTCATTACGCTATTACCCATTTTGATACTAGTGATTTATACATTACCCAAACCCACTCATGCACATGCACAGCGCATGTGGGAGTTCAAAAGAACAGTGCAACACTGCCACACTGCCTCCATCACCACCACCACTGCTCTGTATTTCCCAACAATTGATGGACCCTGTATTCATATTGATCTGGACCCTTTTCATTAAAGCAACCCTGATATTTAAAGAGACACTTTGAAAACTGTAGTATTTAGATGCATTTCTGTTTATAGTTAATATGTTTTCTGTATTTAGCTACCCCTTTTCCTGTACAGCTATACACAACACAGGGGAAATCCATGGGGGACTTAGCCTGGAAAACCGAGGGCAGCAGACGCTGGTTGGGAAAAGTGGGGACAGGGTTGAGGGCCTGCCTACCAGACTCCTCGGCAGGTAAAAAGCTTTATGAAACAAAAAAAAAAAAAAGAAGAAAATAATGGCATTAAGGAGCTGAAATTAGCTAATAATGGGCTTGCAGGATAATTCGCTCATTACAGCCTCAATATACCATTATTTTCCAGTCTACAAATCTTTCCTTTGATTTGTTTTGTATAATACATACGGGTAGTTGAAAATTGCTTTATGTTTTTTCAGAAATTTAAAAAATGTTTTATTATTATTATTATTATTATTCTGTGTATCCCTCCTTCTGCCTTGGCTGGACCTCCTTCACACAACCCATCCCCCCAGCCCTGTCACTCAGCTTCTCCTGGACTTACCCTTCCCAAGTGGCTTGCCCTCCATGGTGGGGTGGCAGGTAGTGCCTCAACCCACCTTATCATGCATCCAGCTTCTAGAGGTGTCTAAGTCATCAGTGTGGGCCTGTGAAGGGTCAGTGCTCATCCTGCCACCCAGGGTGTGTTGCAGATTTTCTTCCCTTCCTCTTCTGTGCCATGTGTCCCCATGCCCGGTAGGGACTCCAGTGCTGGGACATAGTCCCTGATGTAAGCAAGCATCAGCACGCTCACGCAATACATAGCACGGTGTGTCCCTCCCTTCCACCATGTGTCTTGAGTACTCTGCCACTGGTATGTCTACAGGTGGCAGTAATGCAGCAGGATATGGCACTCCCCCCGGAGGTGGACAGCATCCCTTAAGATGCTCGATCCTCCTTCCCTGGCCTTCCCCCAATGACCCAGGCCCACTCGTGAAGCCGGGTCATCAGTGTTGTGAGTGGTAGCCCTACCACTGCACCAAGGAGACAGCTCAGGGATTTTAAAATGTTTCCAAAAGGTTTCCTGCACAGAAGAGGTTAATCTATGTTAATCTGTCTCATCATAAATGGTGATGTAATGTAAGTTGCCAGCCCAAAATCTACCTTGGCCCGGCTAGATGCCCTCTACCTTGTCATTTTGCCCTGGACTGCCCCCCCAGCAGGTGCCCTTCTCACAATGCCGACCTCACAGCCAAGTTCTAGTGCTCCCCTTCTATCTCTCCCCTTCCCCTCCAATCCGTAGCCCCAAGAACTCTGGCTCTCACTCCTTCCTTCTCCCCATTTTCAATATTTCTGCTGGACAGGCCTCTTTCTCCTACAGATGCCCCACTCTGGTACAGCCCCACAGTCTAATGTCACTGGGTCTCCTCTCTTTTCTCTTTAAATCCCCTGCTCCAGGCTGACGCAGCCCATTCTTTCTCTTGTTCCTCTTATCCCACCCCCGAGAGTGTAGGTTATTTATTTATTTATTTGAATTTTGGTAACCAAGTGAGTACGCTGAGACAGTATAGTCCCTTTTTCAGGGACAACCTGGGAAGTGTGGTACAATGACAATGACATGGCAGGTACAATGGTTACATTTACATCATGTACAGATTACAATGACACCATTCACAGTTACACTTACAAATTACATATACATAAGAAGTTCAGAAAGCATGGATAACTATACGTGAAGTTTGGAAGGCAGAATCAAGAGTCGTCAGAAGCAGCTGCAAAGTGAAGAGGAAGATAGGTGGAGTAATAGAGAGGAGTGGAACTCAGTGAGAGGGGAGCAGGACAAAGCACAGTGTGGTAGAGAGTTCCAGCAAGACACTGCCAAGAAGGCAAATGATCTCCAGACAACAGCTAATCATGGTTTGGGCATTATGAGAAGGGGGAAGGAGGCAGACCTTAGAGCAGGCAGGGGGTTCTGGAGCTGAATAATTTCACCAAGGTAAGGGGGGGTGTGTGTAACGATGGACCAGTTTGTACACTAGATTCAAGGTGGCATACTGGAGTTTTAATTTGTATGATAGCCAACCCAAGGAGGAGAGGACAGAACAGTGGTGGTGATGGGCACTGCCACCTAAGGCAAACCTTCCCTCCCTATAATAGGCCCGTCTGAGGTGAGAAAGGATGGTTGTGTTGGTTGTGAGTAGTAGTGGTGGGGCTCCGTAAGTAAGGCAGGGAGGAGGGTGGTGGCAGCAATCTTATGGCAAGAAGCCGACGAGAGGACGGGACGGATGTGATGAAGCAGGCCCAGCTTTTGGCTTAGTACTTTAGTTAGGAGGGTGATGTGGGCATCCAGGGAAAGTGAGGTTTCTACGAGGACACCCAAATATTTAAAAGATTGGAAGAATTCAAGGGCATCACCATTGTGGGAGAGTATCGCAAGAGAGGGGTGAGGATGAGGTGTGGAGGAGGGGTTGGAGAACAGCATGCATTTTTTGTTTTTTTTTTGTGTTGAGGACTAGTTGGTTTTCTAGGAACCAGCCCTCAACAGTTCGGAGTTTGGAGTTCTAGAGTTCGGAAGTCCGATGTGAGCACACTGTTGAGCCACCCGACGTCTGATGAAGGAGGTTATGGCAATTTAGCCGATTCTGTTTCTGGTGGCCCTCAGAGGCAATCCTTTTGCAACATGCATACTGCACCTTGGTGAAACTAGGCTGTATACACAGTGGAGCCAGCCATGAAGCACCACAGTAACCAGTAGTAAATGGCATGTGACAAAATACTGCATGACAAAAGGGATAATTGCCATTGCATTACACTGTGCCCTACAGTATACTGCAGCATTTTGTGATATACTGTAACATTACTGCATTTCACCTTGGCTGGTGGCTCTGTACACTATACACTGTCCGGTGCACAACTGTACCTTGTGTAATGTTTTGTGGATATAATTGCTGAGTGTTACTATTTTTTTAAAACGTATATTTTATTGTATATATGTAAAAGCACATTACATTGAACAGCCCTCAGACTGGCGTAACTAACTGATGTCACTGCAACACTGCCAACATTGTAACAGTAGTGGATACAAACCACTCCTGTAAAATGTTACAATAAGTGGGTGAGGACTTATTGTAACACCATATATCTATCTCTCTCATTGCAAAAACCTTTGTTAATGCATCAGTTAGGGTTGATAGCACAGTGACAACAGTATGGAAATGTGATGTTAGGGTTACCCCAACCCCACCTTCCACACACCAACTGACGTCTGGGTGTGCCATGGGGTCGTCAGGCCCAACTCTCCTCAAGTCCATGTAAGCTTACGTATGCTACGGTATAGGAGAATGGGGTAAGAGTTAGGGTCCAGTGACCACATGCACACACCTGTCAGTTGGTTTGTGGAGGGTGGGGAAGGGTGGGGTAACCCTAACACAACATTTCCATACTTTTTGTCACTGTGCTATCAACCCTAATTGATGCATTAACAAAGTTTTTTGCAATGAATTTCCCTTCTTCTTGAGAAAGTGTAACTGGTACTGGCATGTGTTTGTGGAAGCCGCTCCCGTCACATTGCCCATTTTTTTTGGGGAATGGTATGCATCTGTGGGAGCGTGGGCCCTCTGGTTCCTGCGCTCCCACTTACATATACTGTAAGTATGGAGCCATACAGCAGCTCCATAGTACTGAAAAGGAACCCCTGTAACACTTATTTCGCATTATCTCAGTAACTGTTGCAACTATGGAAAAAATTCCACTGCAGTTGTACTCATGATTTCAAAACCTCCATGCGTGCTTAGTCCACCCAAAAGGTGGACTAAGCTGTGGGTAGTGAAAACTCTGTATCTCAAATCGTATTTGAGATATGGGCACCGAAAGGCGGCGGGGGTGCCACAATGTTATCCTATGGGAAATTTCTCAACTTTCGAACGCTGTAACTATGGGCCCGTTGAATGTTTTGGGACCAAACCACAGAAAGGCACATCTGTGGGACTAGGGCTTGCCACCCTGCAGATTTAATTCCAAAAACACAATCTAGTTTGGCACAATGAAGTGACAAAGAAAACAACACATGGGAACAATGTTTTCGAGCATTGTTTTTGCGAAAACACACCCCTATACCTTATAATGAACTCTTTTCATGCACGAAAAAATGGTTTCGAAAAAGTTTTTGCAGTGCACATATAAATTTTCCCACAGGCTAAAATGGGACATGAAAAACTTTCTAACTTTTGAATGGATTAATATTTTTTCACCAAATCTTCAAAAGGCACCGCTTTGACCCAGGCCACATATACACATGCACATTTGAATCCAAACAGACACATCTTTCAGTCTGTTAAGCCTGACGAAAAAATCCACAAAAGTTGAGGATTTTTCATATATTTGACACTCTGCAGTTCCGCAACAGTATAACCGACCGAAACAAAACTTTCCAGATCCAGAGATCTATGGTTGGACGCCATGCATGCAAAATGTTAGGCAAATCGGACAAACAGTTATAAAGTTATTAAAGTGCAAACTTTGGGGTTTAGCACAGAAGTGGCTCGTCAACCTAACTATAGCTGCATATATATTTTTTGATTATTTATTTATTCCTCCTCAGTGGGGGCGGTGTACCTATGGTCCCCAATCAACTCCTAACTACACAGCACACAACACCCCCAGTACTTGTGCTAAACCCCCTCCCCATTCCTCTTACGCAAGCTCGTCTGGCGGGTACTTACCCCCACCACCCAGCGAAGCCAGGGTCCAGGATCCGGAAGGAGCAGCCTGAGTGGCGCGGTGCAGGCGCTGTCAGGACCAGGTGACGGCGCGCTTTGGAGTAATTTTTCCGCGATTCTCCCCCCCTCCATGGCATGCAATGACGTCAAGGATACTGCTGCACATGCTCCCACGCACAGCATGTCTGACATCAGCCCACACTGACTCACATACTGTGACCACGAGTTGCACCAGCCCCCGGCCACTACCAGTTTCTCAGCGGTCATCCCCTCCCTCCTTCCTCCCCGGAGAGCCATCCATGGGACGCTCGATCCTCCTCCCCTGGCTGACCCTCCGACACCCAAGGCTGCTCCCAACCCTGGGTCGTCAGCGTGGTAAGAGGTAAGGTGCCAGCGCCTCAGCCCTCTACACCACTGGCTGGCTAACACCAGAAATATATTGAAAAACACATTGGTAATGTAACCAGTCCAACAGAGAGTCCAGTAAGTAGTGGCACAGTTTGCGACCACTGTAGCCAAGGGCAGGGATTTGAGAAAGAGCTTGTGCAACATCATTCACCATATCATAGGCTCAACTTCCCCTCAGACCAACTCTGGGATTAAAGAATAAAACATTAATACCTTCCTGCACATATTCCTGAGACGTCATAGTCATTAACACTGCTGAGTGTTACTATTTGCTTCTTGTTTACGTATAGTTAGAAGACACCTCGAAACTGACTCCGGATTTTCTAATTTGTTTGGTTGCAACATTAGCACTAGAAATTCACTCCTCCCATGTTGCTAACGTCCCCCTTGCCCCCCATTAGTAACTTTTACTACCACACACACACGGCTGGCTACCAGTGCCTTAACCAGATAATCCATCTAGCAGTGTTGTGCTCCTGACCTCCTGCACTGGCTTTGTTAGCTCTTACCTTAGCAGTCTGGGTGGTGCTAATCCTGCTACTATCTGGCATTGCTCCCTTTATTGTACCTTAATTAGCATTTTATCTTGTCTTTACTTTTGTACTCCTGAATGTTCTGCCTGTAAATTGTGGCTGTGCACTGTTATTCATTTCTGCTTTATTTTACTGTATGTGTAACCCCTAGGTGGTGCTATCCTAAGGGCTACTACCCCTGTCTGCATGGCTAGTTGCAGGTTAAGGGGCCTGGGTACTGAAATGGGTGCCTCCACCCAGAGGACAGGGTTGTTAGCAACAAGGCTAACCTGGGTACAGCCCTCCAGGACACTGTAATCCCCTTCTTTCCCCTCTAGTGGCCTAGACAATATGCAACAAACACTTTCACAGTAGCCCCTATTCAGCATACAAATCCCCACACTATCTATACTTACCACCAGGGCTGGTTCCACTAGTTCGACTCTGGAGACCCCCTGTAAAACAAGGTTAAGCACAGCAAATAACAATACAGTGCTACTGCTACAAACTGGAACTACAGTCAGATTAAATGCAAAAAGAGATCTGATTTATTCAGGGGAATTGAACAAGGGAGGGGCATAATCAGGTTGATTGATTCAAAAACTGATCTAGTCAGGCAATTATGCCTGCACTTTTAGTCCCTACACGGTCACATGCTCTGGATACCCAGCTGGAAGTAAGGTGGGCTAGCCTGGAACGTTGCCTGGGGTAGGCCGGCGTTGCAGCAAGTTGGGGCCCTGTGATGAAAAGAAAAGGCATGTACAACCACACACAATTTTTAATCCAGAGCCTGAAGGCTCAGTTCGTGAAAGGAAAAACAACAATGCAATCAGATGACAACACTTGAGATTTAGCTGTTGTTGCAGGGAGCTACCCTGATTGTTACTCACGCTACCCAATACAAGACACAGGCTAAACGAAATGGAGACTGCAGGTTGATGACTGGTTTGCCAAGAGAAGCAGGGTCCACATGAATCACCAAGATGTTGTTCCTGTTCAAGATGATTGAGCAGGGAGCTGATCCCTGGTGAGTCTCTCATCGATGATGGTTTCTGTGCCTGAAGTAGCTGGCTGGGTCAGGTGACAAGACCCAGGCAGGTGGAACAGTTCGGATTTTGAGTCTGGTAGTGCTGGATGCAGCTTCCAGCAAGCATGACACGTTTACACAATGGGAAACCAAATCGCGACCCACTAGCTGGTTACAGCACATTTATAGTAAAGCAATCACAATACCACCAAACGGATAGCAATCCGGTCGCAATATCGGTGTCTCTGAGCAAAACCAGGAGTTCTGTGGTGAATGGATGTCCTGACAGGCTGATCACGTACAGCAAATCTTCGGTCTTCTTCAGGTTTAAATCTGGTCACTCTTCAGTGGCTTTATCACACTCCAATTCGGATACAGTCCAATTGCTAAGCCTTTCAAAGGATTCCCTCCTGAGGGACAGCAGACAGACAGGCCAAACTCAGCCTTTCCACCAATCTCACACGCGAACTACGCAGGAGCTGCTGCTCGAATCACTCGAGCTGTTCACTCTCCAAACTCTACCTCTAGACTGACTCACTGCAACAGGCAGCCCGGGAATCTCCCCGGTCCAAAGGCTCAATTCGCTGACCCATCCATCCGCTAAAAGCAAGGGCCCGCCCCCAGGTGCACCAGGTGCCAAGTCTCAAAACACAATTCCCACAGAAATCCACCCTCACAAGACCCCTTGAGACAGACTCCACTCCAGGATCTCCACAGGCACCGACCGGCCCACTCTAGCAGTCCAGGACCAAGATAGCAGTAACAAACAGAACTGTCCATGCCACAAAGAAAGAAGGCCAGACAAATAACAACATCACTAACACTCTAATAGATAATCAGCAAACATGCACAGCCTCCAACAGAGCTCCCTCTGCGTAAACAGCGATGGCATAATGGTGCGATCATCTGGCAGCCCAGGTGGGACTTGAGCATAGAAACACTCAGCCCCCACCCCAATTAAATAAGCACCGTATAGGCGCTCCCAAGAGACAGAGCACAGAGACATTAAGGCACTCCCATACAACACCTTCAAAACGACAAGACACAGGATACCAGCCTGACAGTGGGCATCCAGGCAAGCCCAAGGAAGACTTTCGGGAACCCCCATTTGTAAGGGGGTTACATATGCATTTTTACTGTACTTATTACTACTGCCCCTTACATTATGTACTCTCACTTGCACATCATGTGCTGTGACTATACACTTCCCTTCCCCATCCCCCCTCCCATGATGCATCTGAACACACACTGTTACCAGCTCAGTATATCTTTCCATGTGAAACTTTTGAAACAAATAAATAACTAAATGTTCAAGCTGAATGGTATGCTTCACACAACACTGAGCAAACTTGAAAATCAGGACTCACTTTAGATGTGTCTCTGAACCTAACAGATTAGTCGGACGCAAACCTAAAAAAAATGTATCATAAGAATAATGTCAGAACTACTGATCACAACTAAGGCATTCATGCAAAACGTTGACTGTTTTGATGGTGCATTTATCGTTCATTTTTTTAGGTGCTCTGCAAGGACAAAAGGATTCGATCTGAACTAAACAGGTGGATTTTTTAAGATAAGCTTTTGTGTGAAATGGAGCTTTTTATTCGTTTTCATTTGAATACTTGTGCTTTGTGAGATAAATTTGCATGTCCTGCTTTACAATGAATTGTGTCCACAGGGGTGGGATGGGGGAGGGGCAGGATGCTAACAGTGGAATATCATGCAGCAGTAGTTTTTACAGCTGCATAATATTTTCCAGATTAAACCTTATCTTGTGCTTGAGGATCTGGTGATCCTGGTACAGTACATGCCTTTGTTACCACAAGCTTTGATTACTGTAATGCTCTGCACCTAAGGTTGTCTAGAAAACAGGTGTGTCTGTCACCTGCAGCTGGCTCAGAATCCCGCAGCCAGGCTGGTTGCAAGAACTGCATAAACTTCTCACATCTCACTTGTGCTGCACAATCAACACTGGCAACCTATTAGTTGGGGCATCACTTCTTTATGATAATAATTTATTATCTATGCAGCTGTTCTCTGCCTCCACCCCTTCCCTCAAGTCAGACTCCCCACCGTGCATCTCTGCCACTTGCTTTAACTTTGTTTCAGACATCATGGGTTTGCCCTCCCTTCCCATCGCGAGGTCCATCCATGACATATCCAACCGCCCACGTCCTCCTCCAGAAAGTGGAGGCACGAGTTCCCGAGGTAACTAGAACAGATTCCGTAGCCGGGGTCAGGGCATGTGTGCACCAGAGACTAGCGTTCCAAGGTGCATGCGACCTGTAATGCTGGCAAGCTATGCTCACGCATGCAGTGTGTGCTGAACGGAACATAGCTGGTGGCCCCCCCCCCACTGTAGTGCCGCTACGTGGCCACATGTGTCCCAATGCTACACTGACAGGATGATGGTTGATTTACAAAACCCTGCATGACCTAAGCCCAGGCTACCTTAAAGATCTCTTGGCCTGTTATTCTTCTGGTCACTCCTTCCACTCCACCGAGGAGTCTTTACTGGCTGTCCTGAGGTCTTCTCTAAAGTAATCTGGCACTAGAGCCTTTGTGGTGTGTTGCCCCATAATTTGGAACTCTTTACCACTGCACCTTAGGAGATGTTCCTTGGGGGAGGCATTTAAGAAGCAGCTGAAATGTGTTCTTGTTTGTGCAAACCTTTGCTGCTTAAAGAATCCAGGTCAGCTGGATACTTTTTGGGATATTTCAATTTGGAGTCGATTTATTTATCTATTTTAAATTAGTTTAGGGGTTTGATGAAAATCCTACCTGCAATATTAATGTATTTTGATGCGTTACTGCTGTGAGGCACACTATAGGGCACTGTACAAACACATTCCTTTCTTACAGATTGATGATGTCATAATTGAGTTCTGTTCTATAGCTTGTGATATGCCAAGAGACTGAAGGATACGACTAAGAAGTGGACTAACTACACCACAGTATTAATTTAAACAGCTAGTGCCTGGTAAGGATGCATCTCTTACGGAAGGAAGGTCTGGGATCTTTTGATGTCTTATTGGTAATGTTTATGCATTTGTTTGTTTCTTAATTTTTTTTCAATATTTTATTTTTTTTATTTTACCAACTACTAGCAAAAAAGAATCAAACAATCCTTGTACAGTGCAACCTGCTTATATGGACTTGTTTGTGTATCTATGTAATGTCCGTTATAAGTGGGCATCTGTAATAGCACTAATAATGCTAACAAGAGTTGATAGCTGGTACTGCAGTCTATACTGGGACATTACGTTCATATAAAAAAGGGAGAAGGATAGTACACTTTATTGTGGTATGCTTGTCCATGGCTGAGAAAAATCTGAGTCTTGAGACAGAACCATGGGATGCTGAAACAGGAGGATACAGACTGCTGTGCAGACCATGGTAGCAGACAGGAGACTAGACTGCTGTACAGACCACAGTAGCAGGAGACAGACTGCTGTAAGACCACGGCAACACACAGGAGAAAGAAGATTAGTGTCAGTAAAACATTAAAGGTGCATTTACATGTACCTTGCTGCTCCACTTTCTTCTGAGCTACATGCCTGCCGCTCTACCCACACCGCTGCCAAATTCCATTTACACGACACCTGCTGTGTACCGTTGCAGGGTCAGTCTGCATCTCAAACTGAACTTCCTGTATTTTGTGCAGCATTTCTGCCAGGAGGGAGGACAGCTGCTGTAACTTGCTGTGTGGGCTCCAGTGAAACAGAACAGTATAAACCTGCACAAACTGAATCCAACGAGAGTATAGAAAAAACATGATTTCCCGTTGGGACTCCTGTGCTGTAATCAATACTGCAGGTAGGGACTTCAGAGGATGCAGGTGTGAGTAAGGGGATTTCTGTACAAGGCTCAGTGTAGTTCTGCATAGCTGTGATGCTGCAGGGCACAGAAATACATGACAGTGTGTGACATTCAAGCTCCGTATATAGTGAAATGGACCATCTCCTGCTCATTCCCTATCACACTCACAGCGTAGCAAGGGTATAGGATTTCATAGTCAAACACAACAGCATGAATGAGGTACTGTGGAGAATGACCTGGATACCGTCCTTACAAGAACAGAGCAGGAGCACTGCTGGTAGTTTCCGCCAGTAGACAGCGCAGTTGAAACTTGCTGTGTGGGCGCCCGTGAAACAGGACAATACAATATACAGTATCTGTCCATCATAATTTCTAATGTTGCCCCTCCCTGCATTACATGGATAGACACAGTACGATAACGCCTTAAGCCGGTACACACATTCAGTCTGCAGTTTTAAAGACATCAACCATGCACCGCAGGTAAATATACTTTCTGGGGTAAGCTACTGCATGTAAATTCACACCCTACATACTTAAGCAGATGCGAGAAAAAGTAAAAGCAGCACAAACATCGAAATAAAAATAGTCACAGGCAGTGTATAGTAAGCCAAGAGGTTCTTGCCACAGGGTGTCTCGGGGTGCCCCACTGCGGGTGAAACATCTAAACTGCAAATCTGTACGTTTTTTAAACGAGAGCTTTCATTATGATTTAGCAGGCAATAGTTTTTCTCCTAACCAGATCTAACTTGGGAAGAAGAAACAAAAAGAAGCTACTTAATATTTATAAAAAAAAAAATACTGTAAAATTATACAGACCACCAAAATATTAAAAACATATAAAAGGTACAATATGTTGCTGACAGAAACATCTTTTATCTTTAGAAAAAGACAGAAATAAATCTACCGTTTCTCACTGAAATATACTGGACTCCTATGCAGTATTTTATTTATTTATTTATTTTTTCATTATTACAACACAATACCAGAATTCTATTGAATTCTTTTAACTAGAGGTTTGGAAAGTAAAGGACAAAAATGCACTAGACTCACTGCACAAACAGATACTTTACTACAAAAGTAGAAAGTAATTACTACCACATTAAAAGACAATAAATAAAATGGATAACTAATTATTAGATGGGCCTCGTTAGTCGAGCGGTGGCTTTAATGCATAATAAAGACTGCATTAATATATACAAAATAACATGCCACAATATCTCCACAGATGTCTATGGACTGCACCCCCCATGCTCTCCCTTGCTAGATGACACAACATGTCTAAATACGGGTCTGGAGACAGCACGTCAGAAGTAAGCATTAAGCTACGATGAAGGAGGCTTGTACTGGGGAATTAATGCATGTTTTTTTGGGGGGGGTGTGGCACGAGGATGAAGACAGAGTGCCTACAACCACCCAACTATGCATTAATTCCCCAGTAGAAGGCTCCTTCAGAGTGGCTTAAGGCGCTTGTAACATGGCAAGCGCTCTGAAGGAGTCATTATTAAAAAGGGATTTTTTTAATAAAACATATAGAAAGGAAATGTTGTACGTAGCTGAAATCTGTGACTGTTCATAAGCACAGAACGTCACAACCAGACCAACATTTATTATTATAGTTATGCCGCTAAAGACATGTAGGCATATATAACATTTATACTATGATATAACACATTGTACTGTTTTTTATAGATTTTGAAGCAGTATATATTTTGGTACATGTCTCGATATTAGCTAACAACACACTTCGAGACGCTGTTGAATAATGACCCGTTGTAAGCTGAGATGTATAGACAGAGATTTTTCCCATGTCAAAACCACCGTGACCAGCAATGTGGTAATATTGTGACAAATTACAAGTACACTACCTGGATTTTTATGACCACAAGTAAGTACCGGTTCCCCGCTCACAGGACAGAAATTATCTACAAACTTTCCGTCTACCCATGCTGGGGTATTCCGAAAAATTTTTGCCCGCGCTATTGTGATACAAAAACTTTACTGCGACAATGACGGACCACTGGGTGAGTGGGTTGGATTCTGTATCGCAGATCTGCTGCTCTCGGTTCAGTAGTGGTTTAGCACAGTAGCACAAGTTGGAGTGGGCATCACTTGGGAATTAATGCTATCTCCAACTTGTGTCAGCTGTGCCGTTTTATCCAGTCAGTTAGCTCCTTTACAGATATTGCCATGTTACAATGTGGAATGGATCATCTAGCTGTCTCTTCGGCCCAATTTCCAATCCCTTTCCTCCTGCCAGGAACAGCACTGAAAATGTTGAAATTAACTGTGTAAATTCATGCAGTGGCCAGGTAATGAAATATGCACTTTAAAACACCAACTGTAATAAGGTAAATTATGTTAGAAATTTCCTTTAAATGAGCCCATGATACTAACCTCCACAGTGCAGCGGTCCAACCAAATGATAGCATCCATTGAGATTTCTTTGATCTCCATGCTCAAGGAAAACACAAGGTCCAATGTGTGATCCTTCTCCTCCATGGTCACAAAAATGTATTCTCCGAGGGCCAGGTATGCCATAAACATGAGCGATCTGGTAACAAAATTATCTGAGTGGTCATCCACCCACATGTTGAAATCACCAAGGATAAGTTTTCTTGGTTATTCCAGTGTAATGGCAGATGTTCTCTCAGCACACTTCTGAAAAGTCTGTAGTATTATCACAGGAGTAACAGAAAAGGACTATTCTGTAACTCAGACCAACCACACATAAGAGAACTATCCACCTTAAGGATTCAGGCAGTTCCACGGATGTTAACATGAAGTCCTGCTCAGATCTAAAAATGGTGGCCACCCACCATCCCTACACTGCAGCCTTGGAAGGCTTGGAGGGGCAATCACTGCCAAAGTTGGCCCAGGTCTCTGTGCTACACACTCAGTCAGTCCCAGCTTCAGAGATCAAATCTTTTAAAAAAAAACAGACCTATTAACTACTGACCTGGCACTGCCTAACAAAACCTGAACTGAAAGGGCCTGGGTGCTTTGCTCTCCCACCATGTCTTGTTTTAAACAATGCCAGGCGCTGAGCTAAAAGCAGGAGAAATCTCTGCCACACCCATCTCTCCAAGGCTAATGCCTCCTAGTCTACCTATAGAATTTTCAGCAAAACTGGACATCCCTCAGCTGCCTAAGGATGCCCCAATACTTGGTATCACAAAAGCATCTCCCCCTTCCAGTCTTAACATATGTCATTTAAAAGGACATAGCTGCCCATGCTTCTTGGGTAGTGTAATACATTTCTGTCCAGCACATCCTGCACACAATTCTAGTCCGTAAACCTCCCACATACACCTGTCTAAAGAAAGAAACACACCCACAGTCACATCAATTTGGGTAAAATTATTATCCACACCCCATTCACTCAATCAGATTTATACAGTACCCAGGAAGTATACAACAATTTCCCATCCACCCTCGAACCCAAATGTCCACGCAGCAGAGGCCTAAGAACACAGGCTGCTGTGTGCTAAGGATAAACAGAAAGTTCCTCTTGCTGTTTGGCAAGCAAAACCATAGTAGACCCACTCAGACAGATTCTTTCCCAGATCTCAAATGGCAAATGTTAGGTCTGTCATTCAAAAGAAAGTAGTTCTCCAAAACTAGCAATTTCCCTTGATAATCCTCAGATTCCATAGTGCAGCATGCACAGTCAGAAAAAGGAGGGGGGGGGGAGGGGGAGGCCAAAAACATGCAGTACCACTCTGTGAATCATAACACACACTGCCACTCTGTGAATCATAACAAACACACACACACACACACACACACACACACACAGCCAGCAGCAGGGCTATCCTGCACCCCTCCCTCCCTCATGGACAACAGCTCAAACTTAGGGGGCTGCACTTCCAGCAGAAACAGTAGGCCAAAGATTCTACGGAGCTTGCCACTAAAAGGGGGAAACAGAGAAAACTGAGCAAGACACCAAAACAGCACCCTCAGTCTTCTTGGCACAGATGAGTACAATGGTCCAGAAATCACAGGAAGATGCCGACATGGTCCGAAGGCTTACTCCAAGCCTGCCTCCTACACAGTTACCCCTTGAAACTGCACACACTAAGCAAAAAGGGCCCAGCCAATCATGGAGGGAGGTGGCAGAGGACTGGACTTCCTGTTGGAAGTCTGTGACAATAGTTGGCATAATTTTCATGTGAAACAGTGTTGGTGGGTGCAGCTGTGTGGGACACAGTGCAACAGGGAGACAATACTAGAGTGGTGGAGCAGCTCACTTGTGCGGGCATCATTCATGCAGAAGCATGAGTTATGCAGTGCATGGGCAATGGACTGCACTCATGCACAAAGACGGCACCAAGCAGGAAACAGCACAAGAAAGTCGCTCGGGGCCAGAAGCAGCAATGAAGGAAAGCAGGTCAGGCAGCAGTAGCCAGGTGAAAAGCAGCAGAACAAGGGCAGAGGTGACTGTTAGGAGGAACATGGTACCCCTTAAACTCCTTTAAAATCAGGACAAATCAGACCGAATTGGGTGTCACCTGGCCTGACTCAGAATTAGGCTGTTGTGCCAAATGCCTCAGCTTGTGAGTTCCTACCTTTTCTTCAGCCTGTCAACTGCTACTCTGCAGTCTGTTCACTTTGTTCTCCACGCCTCCTGTTTACTTTCAGCACCCACTCTCAGCTGAGACCTGCGTATCTCAAAATTAGCTTGCCTAACACTCATCTCTTATTACTACTCCACCCTTCCTGCAGTGCTGATGTTGAACCTACCCATATTATACGTTACTAATGCCCAGGTTTTCCTGACCACCCCTTTAGTTACACGCTTCTCAGTGTTGTTAGGTCTCATATTCAGTATAACACCATTCCTCATGCCCTTCCCTACTGTGCATGCAGCTCCAAAAAATAATCCATGCGTCCTATACGACCTCTTCTTTCAGTTGACTGAATTAGTTACTAGCCTATGTTTAGGTAGTTAACAAGTGTCCACGATCACAAAACTAATAAAACTGCTTTTGGTCAGGTGATCTAGAACAGATTTCCAGCAGCACATTGTCTTTCCCTGCCCCTCCTACATTTGGTTTCTAAAAACACTTAGCCAAGATAGTTAGCATGAGCACACAAAGACTCTTTTCCCAAAAAAGTGCTGGGGTAAGATGGGCATATACTTCACAGTTCCATGGCATTACAGCAAAAAAGGAAAGTTTCAATGGCCACTGACAAATCCTGACACACAGTATATAAGATACTGTGTGGGTGCAGAAAGTGTTCCTTTCATCCAGTAAAGATGAGGGCAGGATAATGACTTCACAAGATGAAATGATCATGGAATTGCTCACAGGCACTTATGTTTTATTGGTTATAGATTTTTACAAGTCCTGCTGGTCTCTTCTCCTCTCTTGTGCCAGTTCCATCACACTTACTATTGGATATATCCCTGATATTGTGTATACTGTCATTATTTATTGTCGGATCACTCCCATAACCTTGGCACATAATCAGAAATTTGTACTGGTACCTCTGAATTAATTGATTGTTGACCTGTATACTCCTTCTCTGGGTGAATCTGGCTGTATCGCTCCATGCTTGCCATTTATGTATTCTGCTTTTGCTTCCACTTTTTCTGCTATCTTTATGGCTCGGGTTGTGCCTGAAAATGGTCCCTGGGACCACTACACCCGCACGGTGAACAACTGAAATAAATAAATATTACATGGTTTGTGGAGTATCGAGACTTTTGGAGTACTCAATGCAGGTAGTCATTCACAGGTGTGATGTCACATCTGTGAATAACTACGTGAACTGTGAATAAACCTGTTTCTCATGTCATTGAAATTACAAGGTAACAGGAAGTAAACCATATAACAAAGAAATTTCATTCAGCAGAGAGGATTTTCAAAGTGGCTCTGTCATGAACCTACTTGTCCTATCATTAGAGAAGCCCTTAGCCATCCATTAGCTGGTCCAACAGTCTCAGCCAGTGGGAATAAACCTGGACTAGAGGGACTAAATTGCCAAGGGTGAGACCAGATTCCATCCTCTACTAGTCTATTGACAAGTAAGAGTTTTTCATTTTTTGAGGTAAAAGTCTTGCCAGATGCCACATACAGGTTGGTCAATACCAGCAGGAACATCTGCCAGAACTAGACACAGGGGAGGGCCTCAAACAACTGGTACAACAACCCACAAGAGACAGGGCTATCCTAGATCTAGTACTGACTAACAGGGAAAGGATCACAGATCTCCAGGTAGAAGGTCACCTGGGGGCCAGTGACCATCGCATAGTATGGTTCAATTTGGCCACTAGAACTAAATTATCCCATTACAATGCAAAAATATGGTACTTCAGAGGAGCTGACTTTGATAAGATGGCCAACAGAGTTAAGCTACCCTGGCAAGAATAAATACAGGTGATGCAGTACAGGCAAAGTGGGCAAGCATTAAGGATGCAATACCTGAAGTAACAGCCCACTGTATTAGGGAGAAAAGCAAGAGCAAAAGAAGGAGGAAACCACTTTGGTTCTCAAAAACAGTAGCAGAAAAGGTCAGAGCCAAAAGACTGGCCTTCAAGAAATATAAGGGAATGCAGTGGGACGAAGATAGGGAGGCATACCAAACTTTCCTAAGGGAAACAGGGAAAGCAGTAAGGCAGGTAAAAGCCCAAACCGAAGAAACACTAGCATGAACAGTAAAAGAAGGGGACAAGATTTTCTACAGATACATTAGTGAAAGAAGAAAGTCCAGAGGGGGTATTGCTAAGATCAAAGGGGATAAGGAGGAGTGTGTGGAGGAGGAACAAGGATAAGCATGATACTTCTGCTCAGTATTTATTGAGGAGAAGGCAGGGTTGGGCCCACAGCTAAGCACCATGGACACGGGGGGAGGGAGATGTGCACAAATCCCTTCACAAAAGAAGGGGTCCTACAAGAGCTTGCTGAGTTCAGGGTGGACAAGGCAATGGGACCTGATGGCATACATCCCAGGGTACTATAAGAACTAAGGGTGGAACTAGCAGAGCCATTAGCAGTGAGTCTCTGAGCACAAGAGAGATCCCAGAAGACTGGAGAAGGGCTCATGTGATCCCGCTCCACAAGAGTGGCAGCAGGGATGAGGCAGGGAACTACAAACCAGACAGTCTTACCTCAGTAGTGGGCAAGATTATGGAGGCACTCCTTAAGGAAAGGATAGTATAACACCTGGAATCCATAGGAGCACAGGATCCAAAACAGCATGGGTTTACAACAGGAAGGTCCTTGCAAACTAATCTCATAGATTTCTTTGACTGGATAACCAGAGTGGTGGACCAAGGGGGTGTCACTGATGTCGTCTATCTTGACTTCAGCAAAGCTTTCGATACAGTTCCACATGAAAGATTGATTACTTGTAATTGAGCTTTCCTTCTCAATGATATCTTAATCTAAGATTGTTCAATTACATAATCATATATAAATACTAATGTTGGTAGAAATTTAGTACATTGACCAGGCTTAGTATAAACTGTTATTCTTACAACCTTGTAATTTGTATTACCTTTGTATGTTTGTTACCCTTCCCCACTGATGTGGAACCTTTGTAAATGAGCTTTTAGCTTAAAGGTATTATAATCCTAGATTTAAATAAATAAATAATAAGCTGGGTAGTCTTTTTAATCTCATACATGTACATGCTGTTATACTATTACCATGCCTATGTAACTCAATGTCTTGTTTACTCTGTATTGCACCTTCTTTGACATGGAACCTTTGTAAAAGAGCCTTGGCTCAAAGGTACTTGTAATCCTAAATTCAATAAATAAACAAATAAATAAGGTTCAGGGTGGGTCAGAAGTTGGTCAACTGAGTGGCAAACTGGTTGGCGGCAGAAAACAGAGAGTGGTGGTAAATGGTATACAGTCAGAAGCAATGCAAGTTACTAGTGGGGTAACGGAGGGATCAGTCCTGGGGTCAATCCTCTTCAATATCTTCATCAGTGACATTGCAGATGGACTGGAGGGGTAAGGTTTGCCTGTTTGCAGATGACACCAAGATCTGCAACAGATTAGATAATCCAGATGGGTGGGCAGAATGAGAAGAGATCAGGAAAAACTGGCAAAATGGTCTGAAGAATGGCAACTGGAGGTTTAATGCAAAGAAGCGCAAGATCGTGCACACAGGGAAGAGAAACCCTGAAGCTACGCACAGGTTGGGAGGGGAGGGGAGTTGCAGGGAAGAAAGAGACCTGGGCATCATTGTCGCATGACGACAAGCCTAGATCCATTTATGTGGGTTCATATTGTATATGCTGTAATGTACTTTAGAATTAAGACACTGTCCCTTTAACAGGTAACTACAAAATAACTGTTATTTCTATAAAGACTAGTATGGACCTGTTATGTCTCAAGATAAGGGAGACAGGTATATGGTCCATGAAGGCATAAAATAGCCCACTGTAGCTTTTCATGACAAGAAGAGGGTCAGGGGATGACCTAGGGGTCAGAGGTTAAACCAAATGCATGGACTAGATGTCACTAGGGTTGACATGGAACCACAGTGACACCTGAAGGAAAAGGCAAACTGTTACACCCTAATATCTGTATTGTCTTGGAACCATTAACCCCACCTCAGAAAAAAAATAAGGTGGGTACATCCTAAAATGACCCTCAAGTATATTATCAGACACACACTTTGAATTCAGAGCAGCTGAATAGTGTTTAGGTTGGAGTTAGGTTGTCTGGCCCAACTGGCATATACTGTACTTTTATACCAGAAAGTAAATGTTTAGGCCTGGAAAAATGTCTAAAACCAGACCTGAGTGTGTAGGAATTAGACTCTTCACATACTGAACAGAAAATTCTAATTTCTTAAGTCAGAATTTTGGAAACCAAGACTTTGCACCAAGGAAGTGCCTGGAGACTTTTTAAAAAGGACGTTTCAGAGACTTGACTTGGAATACACACTTGCTACACAATTGTTGCTTAAGGACTCATCTTTACAAGGACATTTAAAATCTTGTTTGGACTCCAACAACAAAACAAGGTATAGCTTAGAATAACAGTATCTAGTGTTTTCTGTAAACCATTCAGTTTTACTTTTGATATTGTCTGCATTTCAAAGTTCTTCCAAACTGTAGAATTTTTTCTGTAAACCATTCAGTTTTACTTTTGATATTGTCTGCATTTCAAAGTTCTTCCAAACTGTAGAATTTTCTGTACTGCTTTTATTTTAAGTAAACTTTTATGATTCTCTTATCAACTCTGCCTGGGGTCCGGTTGTGTGATTTAACATTTTACACAGAAGGGTTTTGAAAAGACTGTGTGCCTGAAAGATAGAACTGCTCAGCTACTGTATAAAAACTACTTAGGTAAGACGTAGCCAGTGGTTGTGGTGGGATTCAAATACTGAAAGTAGCACAGAGTCATGAGAACTCGGAACTACAGAATCCACCCTCCCACTGGGTAAAGGAAGGCTGGTAAGTCTTTCTGAAACCCTTATTCCTGTTGACGAGTTCCTGGATAGGGGGATCCTCTCTGCAAACAGGAGGTCCTACCAGGCTGCCCGAGGTTTGGGGGCCAGGGGCTCGTGACAGATTTGGTGGCAGCTACTGGGATTTTGGACTGTCTTGCAAAATGATCACACAATCAAGGGCAGAATTTGGAAAAGGGAAAAAAATTTGATTGCAGACAACAGACCCTATCCTGTCTGATTTTTTTTGAGCAGAGTAGTGTAGATACGGTAGAAGAATGTCTGTCCGGTACAGCAAGATGAACCTGGAACAACTGAGGAAGATTTGTGGGGAGAAGGGCATTTCTAGTGAAAACCAAAATAAAAGGCAACTCACGGAGGCCCTTCTGGTAGCTAGGACGAAGGATGCGCCACTCCAATTAGTACCAGAAATGGTGAGTTCGGAGGTCCAGAGCCCAGAGGAGAAGGAGCCAACTACAGACCAAGAGCTTGAGCTTTTGAGGCTGCAGATGCAGGAGAAACAGCTTGAGAATGAAAAAAAAAGGTTTGAGATGGAGCAAAAAAGGTTCAAGACGGAAATGGAGGACCAACGGCAACAGAGAGGCCAAGAATGACAGCGCCAGGCGGAAGAGCAGCGGCAACAGGAGAGAAGCTCAACGTGCGCGCAGAGGTGGAGGCTGACGAATGACAGTGCCAGAGGGAACATGAGCTGAAAAAGCTGACGCTCCAACTGACAACAACCCCTGAGCAGGTAAGTGGTGAAGTGGGTTTTGAATCTTCAGGACTGGGGTACGAGCTAAATTCAAAATTAATTGCCGAGTTTAAAGAGGGGGAGGATATGGATATGTTTTTAAATTCACTTGAAAAGGTCTGTATCCAGGTCAACCTGCCCAAAGAGACCTGGAGCGTTCACATGTCTCCACTACTTATTGGCAAGCGAAGCATTGGGGCAGATGGACAATGTTGAAAGTAAAGATTCTGGCAAGTTAAAAACTGCTTGATTAAAAAAATATGATCTGAACCCTGATGCATACAGATCAAAGTTCCAGAAACTCCGAAAGGGGGCGGAAACGAGGTTTGAGGAGGTAGCCACAAAACAGCATCAATATTTAAAATGTTGGTGGGAAGTGGTGAAAGTAGATTGTGTTGAAACTATTGATGGGGTGGTATTGCTTGAACAGATTTATTGGATTTGCTCACCTGACTTAAAGCTTTGGCGACAGGACTGAGATCCTACGACTGACAAAGAGGCTGCACAGCTGGCGGATCACTATGCTCAAAGTAGGGCTGCTCCCAAGGGGAATGTAGTGGCGAAAGGCAAAAGTGTGCATCTTGGGCAACCAAAAACCACAGCACCTCTGCAAACAGAAGGGAATCCCCAGGTGCCCAAAAGGGAGGTTGGGGACAAGAAACATGATGAATGCTGGTATTGTCACCAGATAGGCCATCTGTCTAGGCAGTGTCCTAAGAAAGCCCAGAAGGTAAACGGTCCTGTGCAAACAGAGACAAAAGTTCACTGTATAGCTGAGGCTCTTCCTGACAATATGAGGGGGCACATTCACCCAGTCACGGTGAATGGGGTACTAAGGGATACAGGAGCATCTCTTACCCTGGTGAAAGGGGATTTGGTGGGGGCTGAACAAATACTGCCAAACCAGTTTGTCTCTGTGAGGGATTACACAGGGGAAAGGAAAGCTTACCCATTAGCCAGTGTTACCCTGGATTGGGGAGATGCAGGTGAAGGGGGAAGGAAGGTGGCTGTAGCTGAAAATCTTATTATGGATGTTACTGTGGGGAATGATGTTCCACAGGAAGTGGTTTGAGCTGTGACCAGGAGCCAAAAGAAAAGAGGTTCCCGTGATCTTCAGGACCCCACAGAAATTCAGACAGGAGAGGTTGGGAGACAGGCCAGCCAACCTGTAGCTCTTGTAAAATAGGGTAACAACAGGGGATGGAACTTCCCCTAGTGGCAGTTAACCCAACTTCTTTTGAAGGTTGCTCTCAGGAGGGAGGGGTGACACAGTCAGGGGAAGGGGGAAGGTTGTGGTACTGAATCCCCTACTGCCACAGCTATGGACCTCAGCCTGGGAACTGAAGGGGGCATGGCTAATGCTCTGGGTAAGTTGGAAGACTTAGCAGCAGCACAAGGGAAAGACCCTAGGCTTAGAGAATCTGAGGGCCTGAGCAGAGTCTGTTGGGACACAGGGAGGTGATGGAAAACATAGGGTGTACTGGGAGAATGCACTGTTATACACACAGGACATCAGGACAGAGAGTGAGGGGTGATGGGCAGGCAGCTTGTTGTTTCCCAGGAGTATCGTGGATTATTGCTCAAGGTAGCTCATGATATTCCCATGTCCGGACATTTGGGCATTGCTCGCACTATGCAGCACTTAGCCCGCAATTTCTATTGGTCCAATATTACCAAACAGATGAAGGAATACTGCAAATCCTGTCACTGGTGTCAGGAAATAGGGAAGGCCGGAAGCAAAGCCAAGGCTGCCCTGATTCCCTTATCACTTGAGGAGGAGAGATTTCAGAAGGTTGGAATGGATACTGTCAGTCCTTTGAATACCACAGGTTCCTTGGAAAAAAGGTATATATTGACAGTGGTTGATTATGCTACCTGCTATCACGAAACCATCGTGCTGTCCTCAACTAAGGCGGACAAGGTGGCAGATGCTTTGCTGGGATTTTCTCCCATGCTGGGTTTCCACAGGAGGTTATTTCTGATTGACAGGGTAACTTCATGTTGGACCTAATGAAGTGGTTGTGGGAGAAGTGTGGTGTCGTACAGAGGCACACAGTGCCTTACCATCCACAAACCAATGGTCTCGTAGAGAGATTTAATGGGACCCTAAAAGCTATGCTTATGGCATTTGCAGAACAGCATGGGCATGACTGGGAGAAATACCTGCTCCACATGCTGTTTGCTTATAGGGAAGTACCACAAGAGTTGACCAGGTTTTCATCCTTTGAGCTCTTGTATGGATGCCAGGTGAAGGGGACTCTAGATTTAATACAAGAGGACTTGCAAGGTAAGCATGCCACCCAGGGACTCCAATAGTGGAGTATGTGTTAAAATTCAGGGAGATGCTGAAGGAGCTTATAGGCATGGCCCAGAGCAACTTGGCAGTGGCCCAACAAAAACAAAAGACCTGGTATGATCGTGGAGTTAGAGCTCGCTCATACGGGGCAGGACAGGAGGTAATGGTTCTGATCCCAGTCCGGAAGGACAAGCTGCAAGCTGAGTGGGCAGGGCCATACAAGGTAGTACAGCAGGTAAATTATGTTAATTACATTGTAGAGTTACCTGACCGAAAAACTCACAGGATGTATCATGTGAATATGATGAAGTGATATTTTAATAGGGCTGACATGGTACTTGTGGTTTGCAGTCCTGGACAGGAGATAGGTGGGGAAGACCCCGATCTTCATGACTTGTTAGCCAAGAGCAAGCAGGTGTCATCTGTGGAGACCATCACGCTGTCACCCCAGTTGACACCTGGAAAGGCCCAAGAATTCAGGATAATTTTGTGAGACTTTGACCCTTTATTTACGGCACAGGCTGGACGGACACTGCTAGCGGTGCATGATGTAGACATGGGGATCCAAGCACCCATACATAGGACAGCTTACCGAGTGTCAGAGACAGTCCTCAAGGACATTAGGAAGGCGGTGGGGGAGATGCTGGATCTAGGGATGATCCAGAAATCTCACAGCCCCTGGGCCTTACCTGTGGTCCTTGTACCAAAACTGGATGGGACTACACGCTTCTACGTAGATTATCGTGGGTTTAATGCCATCATGAAATCTGATGCCCACCCAATGCCATGCACAGACAAACTGCTTGACAAACTGGGAGGGACAACATACTTGACTACAGTAGACCTGACAAAGGGGTACAGGCAGGTGGAACTGACTGACAGGGCTAGGGAAAGGTCATCTTTCATCACCCCAGTTGGCCTATTCGAGTTCAAGGTCATGCCCTTTGGGATAAAGAATGCCCCTAGCTACATTCCAGCAGTTGGTAAATCAGGTGTTACAGGATACGGAAGACTTTGCAGTCACCTACCTGGACGATATTGCTATCTTCAGCAATAGCTGGGAGAAGCACCTGAGGGAGGTGCTGGGCCAACTACAGGCCACAGGTCTGACTATCAAGGCAGAAAAGTGTCAGGTGGCCATGGCAGAGGTTGCTTATTTGGGACATATGGTGGGGCGAGACCAACTCTGCCCAAACCAAGCAAAGACAAAGGCTATTGCATCATGGCCTACACCTGAAACTCAGAGACAAGTCAGGAGCTTTCTTGGGACAGCAGGGTATTATAGAAAATCTGTTCCCAACTACAGCTCCCTGGCCACTCCTTTTTCTGGGTTGCTGACAAAGAATAAACCTAGGAAGGTAAAATGGGACGCAGACTGTGAGCAGGTCTTCATGTAGCTGAAAACCTCGCTGTGCAGGGCCCCAGTACTGGCTAGCCCAGACTACAACAGGCCATTTGTGGTACAGACTGATGCCTCAGATGTGGGATTAGGGGTAGTCCTCAGCCAAGTATCCAATCAGGGGAAAGAGCACCCTATTGTATATTTAAGCAAGAAGCTGCTTCTATGGAAACAAGCCTATTCCAACTGTAGAGAAGGAATGCCTCACCTTAGTTTGGGCACTAAAAAAACTGGAACCATACCTTTATGGGAGGCATTTTAAGGTCCAAATGGACCACAACCCATTAATATGGTTGGACCAAATGGGGAAAGCAAATAGGAAACTTCTGAGATGCAGTACTGCCTTGCAGGCGTATGACAGTGAGATTTCACATAGGCCTTGATCCAAGATTGGGAACGCAGATGGCCTATCCCACATACTGGATCTACAACAGAACTGAGAAGAACTGCCTCCAATAGGGGCGTGTTCCTCTCAGGTTCTGTTTTGGAGGGAGGAATGTGACATGATAGGCCTTGATCCATTTATGTGGGTTCATATTGTATATGCTGCAATGTACTTTAGAATTAAGACACAGTCTCTTTAACAGGTACCTACAAAATAACTGTTATTTCTATAAAGGCTAGTATGGACCTGTTATGTCTCAAGATAAGGGGAGACAGGAATATAGTCCAGGAAGGCATAAAATATCCCACTGTAGCTTTCCATGACAGGAAGAGGTCAGGGGATGACCTAGGGGTCAGGGATTAAGCCAAATGCATGGACCAGATGTCACTAGGGTTGACATGAAACCCGACATGGAACCACAGCGACACCTGAAGGAAAAGGCAAACTGTTGCACCCTAATATCTGTATTGTCTTGGAACCATTAACCCCACCCAAGAAAAAAATAAGGTGGGTGTGTCCTAAAATGACCCTCAAGTATACTATCAGATACACACTTTGAATTCAGAGCAGTTGAATAATGTTTAGATTGGAGTCAGGTTGTCTGGCCCAACCGGCATATACCAGTACTCTCACACCAAAAAGTATACATGTAGGCCTGGAAAAATCTCTAAAACCAGACCAGAGTGTGTGGGAATTAGGCTCTTCACATACTGAACAGAAAATTCTGATTTTTTTAAGTCAGAATTTTGGAAACCAAGACTTTGCACCAAGAAAGCACCTGGAGATTTTTTAAAAAGGACATTTCAAAGACTTGACTTGGAATACTCACTTGCTACACAATTGTTGCTTAAGGACTCACTTCTACAAGGACATTTAATCTTGCTGGCCTCTAACATCAAAACAAGGTATAGCTTAGAATAACAGAATCTAGTGTTTTCTGTAAACCATTCAGTTTTACTTTTGATATTGTCTGCATTTCAAAGTTCTTCCAAACTGTAGAATTTTCTGTATTGCTTTTATTTTACGTAAACTTTTATGATTTTCTTATCAACTCTGCCTGGGGTCTTGTTGTGTAATTTAACATTTTAAACAGAAAGGTTTTGAAAAGACTGTGTACCTGAAAGATAGAACTGCTCGACTATCGTATAAAACTACTTAGGCAAGACGTAGCTAGTGGCTGTGATGGGATTCAAATACTGAAAGTAGTGCAGAGTCAAGGGAACTCGAAACTACAGAATCCACCCTCCCACTGGGAAAAGAAAGGCTGGTAAGTCTTCCTGAAACACTTACTCCTGCTCACGAGTTCCTGAATGGGGGGTCCTCTCTGGAAAAAGGAGGTCCTACGCAGGCTGCCTGAGGTTTGGGGGCCAGGGGCTCATGATAATCATCATCACAGATGACCTGAAATCATCCAAGCAGTAGATAAGGTTAGAGGGATGTTGGAGTGTATCAGTAGGGGTATCACAAGCTGTAAGAGGGAGGTAATAATCCCTCTTTACAAGACGCTGGTTAGGCCCTATCTGGAGTACTGTGTGCAGTACTGGAGGCCACACCTCCACAAGGGCATTAACAAAATGGTGGCAGTCCGGAGAAGGGCAACCAAAATGGTGCAGGGACCGCATCAGAAAACATATGAGGACAGATTAACGGAGCTCAATATGTATACCCTAGAGCAAAGGAGGGAGAGAGTTGATATGATCGAAACATTCAGACATCTTAAGGGCATTAACAAGGTGAAAGAGTCCAACATGTTTCAATATAAGAAAAATAGCAGGACAAGAGGACACAGCATGAGATTAGAGGGAGGCCAATTAGGGGGTAATGTGAGGAAGTTCTCTTTCACAGAAAGGGTGGTGGATGCATGGAACGGCCTACCTCCGGAAGTGGTGTATATGAATACAGTGCAGGGCTTCAAGTAGGCATGAGACAGGCATAAGAGAGCAATACAGATGAGTATGTATGAATAAATAGGCCATTGACAGAGTAAAGGCCTATGGCACATTCATAAGGTAGAAAAAATGGGCAGACTGGATGGGCCTTGCGGTCCTTATCTGCCATCAACTTCTATGTATCTATGTCTTGCTATTCTAGTGCTTTTATGATAAAAAATAATCTAATAAACATCACCTCACTCTTCGTAGTCAACACACTTGAGTACCTGGAGAGGCCAGTTAAATTTGAGTGAGGCTTTTTCCCTATCTATAACTTGGACAGGCCTGGGGTGGGAATCTGGGAGGAAGGGGTTTTGTGTGCTAGAGGGTGAAGGAGAGAGAGAGAGGTGGAAGGGACTTTAATGTTTGTATTACGGAGAAGTCATAAGGGTAGGCACCACTATGTGGCTGGGTGGCTGCATGTATTTTAAAGATTTTTTTAAAGAAATATGCATAGTGGCACTTCACTGGCAAAATGCTGACTTTGCCAGGAAAAGAAGTATGTGTAGTAGTACTTTGCCACTAAAGTACCACTATGCATAGCACTCGCCTGTGAAGCACTGGGCACTTTGGCAGGTGAAAGATTACCGGAAGTGCCTCTTAGTGCTACACAAAGTTGGGAAAATTCACAAATCATTCTGCAATGTAAAGTTTCTAGACTTCGTTCACCTCTACATCCAATATGCTAAAGCAGACCAAGTCATTTTCATTAGTTCCTTTAATCTATGTGTCTTATACTCTCTTCATCACATAACCATATTCTGATTTTGAATACATTTGCACGATGTATAGATTGTAGGGCTGTGTGTGTCTATGTTAACAAAAGAGCAAAAACATAATAATAAAAATGTTTCCTCAAAAAGCCAAGGGCTTAGCCCACACTTAGCCCATACTGCATGTCTCCCCCAGTCTCTGTCTGATTTTATTATTTGCTGTTAGTCCTACCTCTACTGTCTTCCACACTGTGTCCATCACAGAGTTTTGCACCCTCTTCACAGATAAGCTACCACCAGATACACAGTCCAACATGTATCCTCACTGACACGGCAGAGACTGCCTGACCAGTTGTCCTCCTTGGGACTCACGGTAGAGGGTTTGTGCTGGTCACTATCTGAGGACCAGACATGGCTTAACAATGAGTGGGTGTCTGCATCAGGGGCCAACGGGGGGGGGGGCTGATGGGTGCTCAATGAGTGGGCCTGAGAGAGGGTTTTGACAGCAACTGAGTGGGATGGGAAGGTAACACCAGACTGCCAGAGACAGGCTTCAGTACATTTCCACAATATCTGATTGGGTGAAGGAGGAGGAGGTCTACTAGACTGTCAGAGAAGAGTTTTAGCACAGTTCTTCAATAATGACATGGATCAGATGAGGGAGAGGGATCACCAAGACTGTCAGAGAAGGGCTTTTGTACTGGTACACAATACCAAAAGGGGTCTGCTGGGGGAGTCCACTTAACTACCAGAGAAAGACTTTAGTATTGTTCCACAATACCGACACAGACTGCGTGGTAGTTAGGAGTCTAGTGTGGGGAGAGGGTTGGCCAAGGCTCTGCAGAGTGCCTTTGTGCATTTGTGTGCAGAAGCATTGTGCAGACATGCTAATGGCCAAATCATGACATGGTGTGTTCAGGCAAAACTTATCTTTTTTATGATCTGATTGAAACAGGTAAATGGGTTACAAAAATAAGAGAGAACTTCGACAAACCCCATGAAGCCTTGGACTCTAGGGAGGGTAAACCCTAAGCTACAGACGGTTTCTGTCTTGTGCACTGTCTGGCCAGCAGAAGTTCCCTAATCTGTTTAATTCTTTGATGCTGTACTTATTAACAGGTTCTAGACAGGACTGGGGAGTGGTAAGTGGTGTGGCATTACGGATTTAAATATAGTGATCAAAACTGATGCAGGAGACTGATTATTGTTTGAACTGTACGGCTGTAGCATGGCAGTGAGCAGAGACTCATCCCCACACACTGGCTGTGACTGCTTGGTTGCTTTCTTTAGAAAGCTACTGTACATGCTCTTTTTGGCACAGTAACCTGCACAGAGCTGTTTCACTACATTGCAACAGCCACACACTTCTCTTCTATGGCAACCTGCAGCATTAGGAACAACAGGTTAGCTTTTCAAGTTATAAAAGTTGTACAATTCTTTACCCTGATATAGACGTGCCGTATGCAATGTTTGTAGTTGGACTGAAGTACACAAGTTTGTTCTCAGTACATACTATGCCACGTTGATGGTGATTTACTATAACATTTGTCAATTACAAATAATGTTCTTTTATTTTCATAAGTGGATCTGTGTGTTTAGAAGGATCCTTTTTTTTTTTTAAATGGGGAGGCTGCGGGGACGTTGCTCACGCTAGTTCTTAACTATCAGTATCTTTTTCAATTTTGCACGAGCAACAGCCTGGGATCGATCAGTTCCATACCAGAGCCCCTTCCAGCCGCAGACCATCCAGCAAGGGGTCGTGAAGTGGGATAGTGCCTGACCCCTCCCCCACTGACTGCCACTTCAGGACACAGCAGTCACTCCCTCTATCCAGTGAATCCATGAGGGTGCTTGCAGAGGACAAAAAGGCTTTGGCATGGCAGGGTTTTAGTTAATTCCAAAAATTGATTAGCGTTTTGCTCATAAAAGTGCTAAAACATTGTGAAAATGCATAGCACTTGCTTCACTGTGATTAACAAGCATAACACTTCTAGAAAACCTATATAAATACTTTCTGTACAGTTAGCATTGTCCCAAGAAAAAAACTGCTAATCAATTATTTAAAACCCTGCATGGGCTTTAAAACCACAGAGCCCCTTCACAGTGGAGTGCACAAGCAGCAGCCCAGGACCAAGCAGCTCTGTTCTGGAGCCCCCTTCAGCCGTGGACCATTCTACAAGGGGTGGTAAGGTGGGACAGTGCCTGACCCCCTCCCTCCTCACTGACTGCTGCTCCAGGACACAGCAGCTGCTCCCTCCATCCAGCCAACTAATCAGGAAATGGGCGACTCTTCTCCCTCCTATAAACAGTGACATTATACGCCACAACGGGCCTCCACGTAAGCGGGCAAGTGCTAAGAGCTCGGAATAATGGCATCTACCATCAGGCGTCCGCCATGGCGACTCTGGCCAAAAGCTGCCAGGACAATTCTTAAAAACTGTCTGTGCTGACCCACTACACAGTCCTTCGTACTCAAGCTTATGGTTGCTGGGCTCCTCTGGTAAGATGGCTCATGTGAGCAACAAACTCTCAAGTAAACAGCGTTGTTGCCTGCTAAGACCTGAATTTACCCTACTCGATTTCCTACATGACTGTAAGTTCTAATGCTATTGATAAGGCTGCTACCTGCAAATCGCTGTCTACTTCACTTGTGGTAACCTACTGGCGACCTTACCTGCATTTACACGTACTTGCACTTTCAGTGTCCCTGAGGCAGAACCACACCGAGGCCTTAGACTAGAACCTTCCTCCAATAATTTTAAGAATTGTTGTAATCATTGTACCTCTTGCTAACCTTATTGCAGAATATTCTTTACATGATCAGCACTTAGCAACTATTATTGTAACTAAGCAGCCTTAACCCTTTTTCTACTTTACTACTATTGTCATAGTAACTTGTCTACGCTACTATTCCTAGCCTACATATGTATGAAACCCTACCATAGCTCCTCATCCCCAGTCTAGTTCAGAGTCTCCCTAACCCCGGAATTATAGCACAACACTGCTGGTTGTTGGTCTCCCTTTTAGTCCTTACAGTTTCCCTCTATACTGCAGACACTATGCCTGCCTCAATGCCTATTAGTAATCACACTACCACCTCAGACTTTGCCATGCCTAACGCCCTAATATGCATGTGGCTGATTATAAACTATCTTAGCCTCTGTGACCCAAAATATTGGTACCTCATATCATGTTATCTTAGCAAATTCAGCTTGTATTTCCCACCATTAAGTGTACACCCAAAAGCCACTGTCGTTATCCTCCTGATGCGTTTACTGTTACTGACTGCTGCAGATATTGAACTCAATCCTGGGCCATATATACCTTCATCTCCTACTCCCCCCAATGGCAAGGGGTTAAAGGACTCAGATTAGCCCACCTTAGTGTCAGAAGCCTCCTACTTAACATGGATGAGCTCACCACCTGGGCTTGCCACTGTCAGCCTGATGTACTCTGTCTCAGAAACCTGGCTCAAGCCCACAGTACCCAACAGTCTCTGTGATATTGCAGGGTACAACTTTATCAGACATGACAGGGCCTTCCCAAAATGAGGTGGAGGCACAATGATTTACTAGAAGTCCTACCTTAGTCTCTCTGCCCCTAACTTCTCCCTATCCTCCTCTTGAATGTCCCTAGAACTGTGTCATGGCATCCTAACCCTTGGTAATATCAAGAAACTCCACATCTTTTGTGTTTACCTACCACCTGCAAGGTTTCCCCACCCTGATTAACACCATAGGTCCTCTTGTCAATAATAATGAATCCTTAGTCCTTGGAGATTTCAACATAGACTGGCTAAAATGTAATAGACACACAGTAGAACTATCTCAAATAAGATGCTCCTTACCCAATTAATCTCCCATCCTACTAGGCTTTCCTATAATGGACAAAGTGCCACTCTTATTGACTGAGTGACAGTCCCTAATGCTGACAAAATTATTTACTCTAGTGTCCTCCCTGACTCAGTTAGTGATCATTCCCCAGTCTTCTGTGTGTTGCATGCTAAAGTCCTTAAAGTCCAGCACCACCTGATTCACTTTCATGACTTTTCTCGTCTGGACCCCTCCCAATTAAGATCTGAAGTGGACTGTCTTGATTGTTCATATCTGTGGGCTACCTCTGACACTGATCAGGCTGCCTCTCACTTTAATAATACCTTCTCTAGCCTCGAGGATAAACATGTCCCTCTCACCACCAGGACAGTCTGTGGTCCAACAACCAAATGGTTAACTCGCCCTCTCTTATCCCTTCTAAAAGAGAGACAGAAGCTGGGCTGTTTTCAATGCTACCAACTCAGTCTCGAACTGTTCCACCTATAGAACTCTTAGAAATAATTGCAAGCACACCATCTGGCAGTGTAAGCATCACTTCTATAGAACTCAGCTTGCCTCCTCTTACAAAAACCCCCATCAGTTTTGGAAACGGCATCAGAAAAATCCTTCGGCCTGAAAGAATCTCTACCCCTCTTGACTTTGAGATTGAGGGCATAAACTGTAACAACCCCTCTAACAATCTCCAATGCATTCAATAAATTATTTTCTGACCTCTCAGCATACAGTACACTGAGGCCTTTTCATCTCCCTCGAACTGTCCGATCCCTCCCTCAACTACTCCCTCAAGGCAACATCCCCCCTTTCACTTCGGAAAAGTTAACATCTCCAAGGTGTACAAACTCATGAGGCTGCTCCCCGAATCCAAATCTGCTGGCTCAGATGGTATAGAGCCCAAACTCCTCAGACTTGCAGTTTATGAACTGGCACCTCCGCTTGCTAGAATTTTCAATCTTTACCTGACCTCTAACACTGTTCCAACAATCTGGAAAATGGCTAATATAGTGCCCCTGTATAAAAAAGGGAGTAGCATAATAATTAGTAACTACAGACCCATTGCTATTCTAACTGCCCTCGGTAAGGTTCTCGAAAAAATTATCTCCACCAAACTTACCTCTTACCTCACTATCCACAATCTCCTCTCCCCAGCTCGGCATGGCTTCCACTAGAACCACAGCACCACCATTGCACTGCTAACCCTAACAGTATCTCCACCTCTCTAGACAAAGGTGAGCTTACTGGAGCCGTATTCATTGACCTCACTAAGGCCTTTGATACGGTCAATCACACTCTACTCTGCAGCAAGCTAAGTACCTTGGGGACCTCTGAGCATGCCCTATCTTGGTTTAGGAGTTACCTTACCAACAGACAGTAACACGTCAAGTTCTGTTTCACTCTATCTGACAACTTACCCCCACTATTGGTGTCTCTCAGGGCTCCATACTTGGGCCTCTCCTTTTCTCACTACATGGCAACTCAATTCACCATTGCTTTGCTAACAGCACCCCTCTACTCTACACTGATGACCTGATCTTCTTCACCAGTGCAGAGAATGTAGATGACATTAATAATACCCGCTCAGCAGACCTGAAGGCAGTTCAAACTTGGTCCCATGAGAACAAGCTATGAATAAACCCTATCAAGTCAAAAGCTATGCTATTAAGCTATGCTATATATATATATATATATATACACATAGCTATGCTATGTTATTATATGATATGATATTATGTGGGTTAAGCTGGAAAGGAAAATGGGGACAGCCATCCGCACAGGTGTGGTCTATAGACCACCAGCCCAGGAGGAAGAAACAGATAGGGAGCTGATGCTAGCCATCCAAAGGATGGCAGACAAGGGTGAGGTAGTACTGGTTGGAGACTTCAATATTCCAGACGTGGACTGGAGCATTCCAGCAGCAGCATCAACTAGAGCAGATTTATCCTGGACTCCTTCAGGTGCCTTCCTCAAGCAACTGGTGATGGAACCAACTCGGCAGAGGCAATACTGGACCTTGTGCTCACAAACAGGGACAGTGTGATGGGGGTAACAGTGGGGAGCACCTGGGAAACAGTGACCACCAGTCATTGTGGTTTGAAATCACAGAAAGAGCAGAACCAAACCACACAAAAACACGTATCCTGGATTTTAGGGGCAGACTTTGGGAAAATGGGGAGATACTTGAAAGAGGCATTAAGGGAATGGGACAGGAATCAGGGGTTGAGGAACAGTGGGCAGTATTTAAAATGGGGATTACAAGAACAACAGAATTATGTATTAAGCAGGTTAGCAAGAGAAAAGGAAGAGGAGACCTATGGTTTTCCAAAGAGGTAGCAAAGAAAGTGAAAGCCAAAAGATTGCATTCAGGCAATACAAAAAGACACAGGCAGAAGGGGATAGGGAGAAGTACCAGGAGAAGCAAAGGGAGGCAGGGAGGTCAGTAAGGGAAGCCAAAGCTCAGACAGAAGAACACATTGCAAAATCAGTGGGTAGAGGACAAAACCTTTTACATGTACATAAGTGAAAAAAGAAAGACAAAGGGAGGGATAGTGAGACTGAAGGGGGAGGATGGGGGCCGCGTGGAGGATGACAACAGTAAAGCTGACATACTGAACAGGTATTTCTGCTCAGTCTTTACTGAGGAAGAGGAGGGTAATGGGTCTGAAGGGAGTACAAGGGTGAGAATGGTGCAGAAATGGACACAAGTCCTTTACAGAAGGGTCCTGAAGGAACTGGAAGTAATAAGAGTTGATAAAACAATGGGGCCAGATGGGGTGCACCCAGGGTCATAAAGAACTAAGAGAGGTGGTGCTCAACCTCTGGCTATCCTGTTTAGCCGATCACTGGAAACAGGAGGTACCCAAAGACTGGAAGACAGCAGATGTAGTCCCCTTATACAAAAGTGGGAACAAAGAGGAAGCGGGAACTACAGACCAGTCAGCCTCACCTCGGTAGTGGGGAAGATCATGGAAGCACTACTGAAGGAGAGATTGGTGGAACATCTGGTTGTCAATGGACTACAGGACCCAAGGCAGCATGGTTTCACCAGGGGAGGTCATGTCAGACCAACCTCATTGAATTTTGACTGGGTGACTAGGAGGTGGATCAGGGAGGGCAGTGGACATGAGCCTATCTGGACTTCAGCAAGGCCTTTGACACTGTGCCACATAGAAGACTATTACACAAACTGGGGAATATGGGTGTGGGCAGGACAGTAGTGTGGTGGGTAGGTAACTGGCTGGGTGGCAGGACACAGAGGGTGGTGGTAAATGGCTGTCCTCCACAGAGGAAGAGTGACCAGTGGGGTACCACAGGGATCAGTGCTGGGACGGTCCTTTTCAACATCTTCATCAGTGACATGGCGCAGGACCTAGAGGCAGAATTTCACTGTTCGCTTTGACACAAAGCTCTGTAACAGAGTAGACACACCAGAGGGTGTAGACAGAATGAGAAGCGACCTGCAGAAACTTGAAGAATGGTCAGGGGTTTGGCAGTTGAAATTCAATGCAAAGAAGTGCAAGATAATGCATATGGGGCACAAAACCCTGGCACAATATATCAGTTGGGGGTGAGGATATAGCATGCACCAAGCAGGAAAGAGATCTTGGGGTTATCATCTCTGATGACCTCAAGGTAAGGAACAGTGTGACAAGGCAGCAGGTAAAGCAAATAGGATGCTGGGATGTATAGGCAGGGCATTACCAGCAGGAAAAGGAGGTCATAATTCCGCTATACAAGACACTAGTGAGGCCCCACCTGAGTACAGTGTACAGTTCTGGAGACCATACCTCGTAAGGACATAAACAGGGTAGAGAAGGTTCAGAGGAGAGCAACAAAGATGGTGCATGGATTGCATCACAAGTCCTATGAAGACAGGTTGAAGGAACTGAACATGTACTCCCTGGAGGAGAGGAGGAGAGAGGGATATGATAGAGACATACAAGTATCTTACAGGGAGGACCAGGGTGCAGGAAAACACTATTTTTAAGCGAAAAGATGTTCCAGGACTAGAGGCATGGGATGAAGTTGGAGGGGACGATTCAGAGGAAACATGAGAAAGAATTTCTTCACAGAGCGGGTGGTGGACAAGTGGAACACCCTGCCAGAGGAAGTGGTGGGGCCTGAAACAATCACAGGATTTAAGAATGCATGGGATAGACATGAAGGAATTCTGGAGGTCAGGGGTAAGGGGCAACAGACTTCTAGAAAAACAAACTGAACTTACAAGCTCAAATGGGCAGACTGGGTGGGCCATAGGCCCTTATCTGCCGACACTGTCTATGTATCTATGTATCTATTTGTAACCTCACACTGGTTAAAAAACAATCTTACTCCTCTCAGCGTGGTCTGTGACAATGATTCTCCCCCTGACTCTGTAAACTCTTTCAAATACCTGGGTGTGCTACTCGATCCCTCTCTTGACTTCTCTCTACATATAACATCCACCTGTAAGGCTGTTAACATCAGTCTTGGACTTGCCTATTGAGCCAGTCCAAATCTTTCCCCATCTGCTCGTATTGCAGTAGCCCATGGTCTACTACTCCCCAAATTATCTTATTGCCTGCCCATCTATTTTAATGTCTCAAATTTTATCCTGCATAAATGGGATGTGGCTTACAATAATATCTGTCGATTTACCCTCACATGCAATTGTCTTGTTCATCACTGCAAGTTGTACTCCAAACTAGGTTGGCCCTCCTCTGGCAACATTATTCATAGTGTAACGCAGAACCAAGCACCCCAGTCCCTTGCTTCTCTCCTGGTACCTGACAAAAATATCTACTCCCTCAGATCCTCTGACTATGACCTTCTATCCGTTCTCAAGACTAGGACCAAACATGAAGAGATGGCCTTCGCTGTTGCACCACCTAAACTATGGAACAGCATACCAGCTCACATTAGACACTGCCCAGTTGCCCATGCCTTCTGGTACCAATCCCAAACATATTTGCTTCAACATGCAGTATACATCTGTTCCTAACCAGTGCCTACAGTGTACATCTAGCCACCTGTATTTTACTGCTCCTTGCACTTGATTATTCTGTTACCTATCATTATTGTCAGTATCTCTATGTTTCTACCAATTACCCGTATCCAATGCTCCCTTGTTATTAGACATGTGCCATATTGTTTTACTCATCACTCTCTGTTCACATTGTTGCTAAATTTATATATATATATATATATATAAAAAATGGTACCCCTTTGGGCTATATTGCGAATGTTATTGTTGTGTACAGAAATGTACTCCTCTGGTTATTAAGTTGCTTCCGTGTTGCTAATATTGCCTGCACTATAATGGCCTAAACTGGTTGTATTCTCCCAAGTTGTGCCTAAAAACAGGCAAATGTGTGTCTAGTGCACTTTACTCGGTAAACAAAACTAAATAAATAAACTGTTACATGGATTACTGAAAGCCCTGTGAGCAATTTCAAGAGTGCTTTGCATTTAGGACATACATTTGGTACACCTGTTTTCACATTAAAGTTCACGGTCTTGCTGCCAAAAGGCAAACCTTTTCAGACAATTAATGTTTTAACATTAAGTCTGCGGGTATCCCTCATATGATATATCTGTGGGCGACAAGACTGCTTCTTTGGGAGACACCTAGGTACCACCCCATGACTTGCCTTACCTGAATCCCCAAGGGTTCCCCCACAGAACCGTGGATATACCCCCCAGGCGAGTACGGGACAGTACCACAATGCCCCGATATCTTCAATGTCTCGTCGGGTTCCCCGGTGGTCAGGCAGGCAGTCGTAATTAGGGTCGGTACCTGTGCTCCATCTACTCGTCCTCCGGTGGTGTGTTTTTCCTCCTTTCTGAGGAAGTGGCCAGCACCCTGACGTCAAGGCATTCTCGCCGATGTCTGCCACTCCCAACTCTCTTTGCATGCTCCTGTTACCTCGCCTCTGACTTCATAGAGCCGCCTGAAAGCACCAAGTGAGTGCCCTCCCTTCCTCCCGAGAGAGGAGAGCTGTCCATCGGATGCTCAATCCTCTCCCTCCCCTGCCGACCCCGTCGGCCCGAGCTCGTTCCTAAACCCAGGTCGCCGGCGTGATGCAAGGTGTGAGGTCCACCGCCTCAACCCTCAGCACCACCAGGCTGGCTTATTATTTTCACTATTAAATGGGAAAATTAAAGGGGAAGAAATGAGTACTGTGATGCATTCATTCCTAAATTAAGCCAAGGGCTTAAGTAAGCTATCAGTCCTCTTTAAACGCACTTGGTACTGCCCCCCCAAACCCCCTCCCCATACACACACACACACACCATACTCGACAAAGCTCTCTGGAGCTGCTCCCCATCACAGCCCCCGTTTCACTATCCCCCACCTCTCACTGTTTGCGGTTGGTTTCAAACCCAATCCCCTTTATTCACTGTCACCCAGCCTCTAGCACATCTGGGATAGCGTTAAACCATATGCAGTTACTCTGCCATAGTCTATCAATGGATTTGGAGGTTTCCAGGGTGTGCTACCTAGGGCAACCGATTAGAAGTAGCTTAGTATTCAATTATAACTGCTCAGTTTTTTTCTCCTATTTGTCTAATTGTCATGTAATCGTTCTTTAATGCCTAATGATCAGGCCTCTGTAACCACTGAATATGTGTATTGTCTTATTGTTCACCCTGACGTGTAATCTTTGTAACAGAGCTCACACTCAAAGGTCTTTCCGAAATACTAATTAAATTAAACAATTAAATGGGGTCTCTGTACCAGACTATGCCTTTGTAAATGTGTTTAATTCCTCTACTGTAATTTGTCTAAATATTTTAACCTGCCCAGATTGATCATTTTCATCTTGCACTGACAACTGTATGACTAAATAAAAAAGATTAGCGCTAAAGCAAAAAGGTAGCAGAGACACGAGTATGCACATTTGGAATATAAAGCAAATATAATGTGACAATGATTAAACAGAGACAGTAAACAATAAATTCAGTGAAACAACCCTAATAACCCTTTTAAATTACAATCCCATGTTAGTACAAGAGAAATAAATGATCACTTTGAGGAGATTCTGAACATATTGGTTTCTGTACTGTAGGTGGATGAGGAATGTGTAAAAAGAAAAAGGTGTTAACTATAATAAGTAAAAAGTTAGAAAAAAAAAACACTCTACAGCTAACCTGGAACAGAGAAAGTATAATTAATTTGGGGGTAACAAAAAAGGAACATATCAAAAACATCTATTGTCACAATGAATGTAGACAGTACAACAAAAGACCAGAAAACGTTTCTGGCTACATGTAACATGGGGACAAGAAACTATGATGGTACTATATTAGCTGAAATTGGCCAAAATAACTGGTTAAACTGCTTTTGTGAACTCTTTTTTATAATGTAAATCTGCCCACCTTGTAAGGATCCATTATAGAGAATAACTTATCTGCAAATAAACATATACTAGAGTTTACTGATACTGAAGTTAAACAAGCAATATATATATATATATATATATATGTATATATATATATATATATTTTTTTTTTACACTTCTTTTTCCTTCCTCTCACGGCCTGCAGAGCCTCTTTCCTGCCCGCCTGAGGTTCTTTCCGCCCTAAGCCTCCTCTCCTCCCCCCTCCTCCCACAGTTTAACTCCTCCAGGGTGGGCCGCCCCTCCTCTTGGGCACACTTTCAAGTCAGACCCTGGCTGTGGGTGAGGGCCTGGGTGGAAGAACTGGAAGGCCGGGTGAGACAAATCCTGCAGTGGGCATAGGGGTCTGGTGCCGTCATCTACCCCGCAGAGCCGGGCTTTTCTGTATTCTGGTGTTCTCCCTGCCCCCACCCATGCGTGGGCACCCCGACGCCACGGCGTACGACAACCCTGATTAACGTGCTGTCTTACATACTGCAGTGCCCCCAATCTCCACAGGGCAGCTGGTGTCACCAGACCAAACCCTAACCCTCCCGAGGGGAGGAAAGCAGCCCTGGCTGGCTCTTGCCCCGTCCCAGCGACCCTCGGCGCCCAGGCTCTCACTCAACTCGGTCGCCAGTGTGGCACGAGGTGTGGCGTCCAGCGCCTCAACCCTCAGTGCCACCGGGCTGACTTAAACAAGCAATATTGCTATTTAAATCCAACAAAGCACACGGTTTTGAGAAGGCCCCAGTTTACCTGATATAGATACCAATTCTGACTAAATTAAGTAACTCTATTAAGGGATAACTACATCCCAAAAGGATGGAATGGTAACTTGATTGTTCCCATCTTCAAAAAACAGGATTGTTACAATCCGGCTATGTACAAGCCCATTAGTATAATTAATTTTGAACAAACTTGAGGAATGGTGTACCAATCTGAATTTAATTAGTAACTTTCAGGCAGGTTTCCAGAACATTTTTTTGACAACTGACCATAAATATACACTGCGGTTGTAAGACTGGTCTCACAAACATTCTTGGGGTATGAGAGCCGAACCGCAGGTGAGCAGTACTGATATCTTAAGAATGTAAGTAAGAGCTGGCCTGGTGGCACTGAGGGTTGAAGCACTGGAAGCCACATCTTGCACCATGCTGGCGACCCGGGTTCGGGCTTGAGCTCAGGGCGCTGGGGATCAGCCGGGGGGAGGGCAAGGAGCTTTTCAAGCTGCCAGCTGGCAGCTCTCCTCCTCAGGAGGGTTTGGAGGGCCTTCTTGGCGCTTGGCTGCCTCCTGGTGAAGGCTGGGTGGCAGCGCCATGCAAGAGAAGCCCTGGCGTTAGGCTGGGGGAGGGCGGAAGGGGCTAGTCACTGGCGCTGAAGAGTGCACATGCACCTCCATGCACATGTGCTACTGTGATCTGAGGCCTTGGGTAACGGAGCAAAAAAAGTGGAAAGCAGCGGGGGCTGAGGCAGGATGAAGCCTGTGGGCTGGCTCCGGGGGTCCACCGGGATGCGCACAGCGCTACAAGATCCCGAGCCTCCGAGTCAGCAAAACTGTTGTGTAAGCAGAGTCCGCACAGAAGATAAAAATGAATATGGAAAAAAGAATGTAAGTAAGATCACTTTTACAATTATAAGAGTAGTCTCGTTGGCTGTATCAAAATATTATTGATCAAGCTTGATCAATAATATATTAAGTAGTTAAACAATCTTGCCCAAACATGCCTGCTTCCAGGGCAGCTGTGCATGAGATACTTAAAGAGTAAGACTGTCTCACATACTGAGGAAAGGAGTGCTCCAATTGATTGGAAGCACTCGATTGATAATAATGCACGTGCATTTTGCAGGCTTCTGCGTCAGGTCCCGTTCCCATGGCTCTCGTTTCTTACACCACCAAGCCTCTGCTAGGTGGTGGTATCGCAGTAAGATGCTGATCCCCCATCCCTGAAAGAGGAGAGCTGTTCATGGGATGCTTAATCTTCCTACCCCCAGCCGGCTCCAGATTGACCCTTGTCCATTTCTGAACTTGGGTCGCCGGTGGGTGGGGGGGGTTAAAGCACCCAGTGTGACGTAGACAGCCAGTTCTGAGTGCTGTATCATTTCTTTTTAAAATATAATGTATTACTGAATGTCTCTGCTAATAAGTCAAATGCTCTAGAAATTACCTCACTCAGATTTCAGCTGACAGATGCAGGCCAAGAGAAATGCTGACAGCATGTATCATACACACTCAGTTTTTAGAGACAATGTGTTACATGGAAGACTTTAATCAAGAATCCTGTTTCTCTGAGTTAATTACAGAGTTGTTTAAGTTAACTTTGTTAAGAGGGAAATCATAAAAAAGGTTTATGACGTTGAAGAGAAAACACAGGTTATTACACAGAGGCGAGAGGTTGTAAATGCTCATATGAAGCCTGTGTGAGGAGGATGCAGCATGAATTCAAAGATGTGTCATTGAAATTGAGTTATGCTAAGCTTGCAGAATTAATACTTTGAAATTACATCCTGTGGTTGTATAGAAATATATACTTTTTCGATATTTTGACAGGGAGGAGCTAGATGACCTCACGCAAAAAGAGGTGGGCAAAACCAGCTTTTAAAGATTATTCTGTTTCACTACAGACACACTTTTATCTGACACTGACCAAGAAAACATCTGAGCACTGAAAACAGGTATTTAGAAAGCTAGACAAAATCTAAATATTGTTGTAGGAATTGCACTGTTTTAAACCTTGTTTTGTGTAAAGATATGTATGTCTTGTGATATAAGAGTTCTGTATTGTATGTTTGACATATTATTATATATTTTAGTAAAAAACTCTAATTTTAGAGCATACCTGGTCTGTCTCTGAATTGCTTTCTTTTGCTAAGAAATATTTATGGTTATAGCAGACAGCAGACATAAGCTTGTATGGTGATACCAAACTGGAAAGAGAAGCGTTTTAAATCTGAGGTCTTTATTAAAGTTTTAAGGGTTCATTTCTGAATACCTGGTTAGGTGCCCATAGGTAAAGATATCTGGCCCCCCAAAGACAGATATATCTGAGCCTGTGCATTGGGTATGCTAGCAAGAGGTTAACAGTTTGAATCCCTCCAGAACTGAGACCAAAGGCTGATTCGAACTCACAAAAATAGACAAGAGGGTTACCTTGTCTGTTACACTGTTCACAAGACTGCACTCAGTGGCTGGCACTTTGGGAGTAGAGGGCCTGACCTGCTGAGTGGAACTGTGACAGATTGGTTGGCAGCGGTGGCATTTATTTTGGTATCACAAGCTTTATTGTTCTGTGTCAGCTGAGTCTGTAAGCTCTCTTGCAAAGAAAGAAAAAGGCAGGGTTTTATTTTAAAAAGGAAACAGAACTATATATCACTTGGCGTACAGTCCAGTTCCTACCCATTTTATTTTTTTCTCTAAAGTGCAGTCAGATAGACGTAGCCAGGAAAGAAGAAGATGGCTTCTGACTACAGCATGCACACTGTAGATTACTTGAAGCAGTTGAGCGGGGACAGGGGAGTCCCATTCAAAGTGACAGCCAAAAAGTAGAACCTCATAGAGCCCCTGATGGTAACAGATACCCAGAGCAGCGAGTCACTGACCGTGACTGAAAAGGACAGCAGGGCCACTGTCAGTGAAGGGCCACAGCAGCAGGGGATGGTCACCAGTATCCTGAATCCAGAGGTACTCAAACTGCAAATTGAGTTGTGCAGGATGGAACTGGAGGCCGGGCGACAACAGAGGGAGGCAGACCATGAGGAGCGTTGAGTGCCAGAAAGCTGCAGAGGAGAGGAGAGAGCGAGAGCACAGAGAGGCAGAGGAGAAGAGAGAGCGAGAACGCAGAAAGGCAGAGGAGAGAGGAGCGCCAGTGGCAACACGAACTGGAGAAGCTACAACTCCGACCAGCGACACCAGAGCAGGTAAGGGGCTTGGGTTTAACTGGGACTGCAGGACTGAGTTACAAATTGAACTCCAAATTAATAGCTGAGTTTAAGGAAGGGGAGGACATGGACGCCTTTTTAAATTCTTTTGAAAAAGTTTGTATTCAGGCTAAAATTCCTAGAGTACTGGGGCTTCCAGCTATCGTCACTACTTACCGGGAAAGCTCGAGATGCATTGGGTCAAATGGACAATGAAGACAGAAATGATTACAGCAAGCTAAAAGCTGCACTGTTAAAAAAGTCTGAGTTAACTGCTGAATCATACAGAGCTAAATTAAGTAAGCTCAGGAGAAGCCCTGATATGAGCTACGAGGAACTAGCCATGAAACAACGTCAGTTTTTAAAATGTTGGTGGGAAGGAATTGAGGCAAATTCTGTTGATAAAATTGAAAATGTGATATTAGAACAGTTTTATTGGGCATGCCCAGCAGAGCTAAAAACCTGGCTAGAGGGCCGAGATCCAAAAACAGTGCAAGAGGCTGCTGAACTCTTGGACCGATATGACAAGAGCAGACCTGCTCTGAGAATGAATGGGGCAGGCATGGCAGCGCAGAAAGGTAAAAGCGCACCTTCAGGGCAGCTAAAACCCTCACTGCCTCCACCGAAACCAGTTAGCCCCAGGTTTCTAAGAAAAGATTTCTTTGAAGTAAGAAATGCCTGTTGGTTGTGGAAAGAAACTGGGCATACTGCCAGACAGTGCCTCAAAAAGGCGAACCATAATACACAACAGGGTGCTAGAAAAGAAGTGGGTTGTTTGTGTGTCCCTGGAAGCATGCCAGTGATCATGAGGGAACACATGCACCCCATCATGGTGAATGGGGTACAGACGCACGGGTTAAGGGACACAGGGGCATCCCTGACATTGGTAAAGGGGGATCTGGTACAGCCTGGTCAGCTTATACTCAATAAACACGTAACTGTACAAGGGTTTACTGGTGAAGAGAAAACACTGCCACTTGCTAGTGTTCTCCTGGACTGGGGTGAAACAGGGGGAACTGTGCAACAGGTGGCTGTAACCAACACATCAGCAGTGGATGTGATCCTGGGTAACAATCTCCAGCAGGGGGTGGTATGTGCTGTTACCCGTAGCCAAGCGGCAAGGGAAAAAGTACAGTTACGTAAGAACTTACCATAACAGTAGATCTTCGAGAGAGGCTCCTGCAGTAGGTAATTACATATAGGACTGACGCCGGCCGGCAGCAGGACCCCACGGAAAAATTTCTAGCTAGCAGTCCCTGGTGGGGACCGCCCCCACATCAGGTGACCGGCGTCATACAACGTCGGTATTAAGGGGCGGTCCCAGACGCCTGCCTTCCAGTTCTTTTCCGCCACAGGCCCGGAAGGCCCGGACGAGAGAGAAGCAAATATTTCCCTCGATGGAAAAGGAGCTGAAAAAGCCTAGGGGGATGGAGGGCGGGAAGGTATTACCTACTGCAAGAGCCTCTCTCGAAGCTCTACTGTTACGGTAAGTTCTTACGTAACTGTACTATCTTACTTCGAGAGGGCTCTTGCAGTAGGTAATTACATATAGGACAGAATCCCAAGCAGTCTGGAACAAATGAAAAGGTACCGGGAGGAGGAACTACTCCAAGAAGTAGCAATTAACCTTGCAAACCTCACGATAGGAGGCCTTGCAAGACAGCTAACCCGAAGCTTGCTCTACTGCGAGAGGCAATGTCCAAACTGTAATATTTAGTAAATGTATGGACAGAAGTCCAAGTGGCGGCAGCACAAATGTCTGCCGCAGACACATTCTTGAAACAAGCCGCAGAGGCTGCTACTCCTCTAGTGGAGTGACCTCTGACTTGACCCGGTAGGGTCTTGTTGTACTTGTCATAACAGAAAGTGATGCAATGAGCCAACCACTTTGAGAGGCATTGCTTGGAGACAGCATTGCCTTCACTTTTGTGAGCAAAGGAGACGAACAGCTGATCAGTCTTTCTGAGATCCTTCGTCCTATCGGTGTAGTATCTCAGAATCCTGTGGACATCCATGGTATGGAGCAAGTATTCTTCTTGGTTGGAGTACTGCGTGAAAAAGGCAGGTAATTCAATAGACTGATTTAAGGTAGACTCCGCTACCACTTTTGGGAGAAACTTAGGATTCCTGCGAAGGGCTACTCTTTCTTTGTGAAAGATCAGATAAGGGATTTTGCACATGAGGGCCTGAAGCTCGGAAATTCTACGAGCAGAAGTAATGGCCACCAAGAAGAGCGTCTTCCACGATAAGAACTTCAAGTCTGCGGAAGCCGCAGGCTCAAAAGGAGGAAGGGTAAGTTTCTCAAGAACAAAGTTCAAGTCCCAGGGTGGAGCCGGAGTCCAAACAGGGGGTCTGAGATGAAGGACCCCTCTGAGAAAGGTCTTGGAAACCTCCAGTTGGGCAAATGCCTTATCAATGAAAGGGACATGGTAGGCTGAAATAGCCGCCATATGGACTTTCAAAGAGGAGTGACTGAGACCCAGGTCGAAAAGATGACGCAGGTAATCAAGCAGAACGGCTACAGGGCAGGAGAAAGGCTCCACATTCCTAGAAGCAGCCCAAATGGAAAATCTTTTCCATTTCATGGCGTAGGTGGACCTAGTGGAGGGTTTTCTAGCCTCCACCAGAATCTTGGCCACCTTAGGAGAAACGCCAAAGCGAGATTGAGCTAGGTCTGCAGGAGCCATGCATGAAGTTGGAGGGACTTGAGTCCCGGATGGACCAGGGTCCCCTGATCCTGGGTCAGCAATCCTGGAGATAAAGGAAGAGGAAGAGGAGGAACCTCTGAGTATTGTGGTAGAAGAGAGAACCAGATTTGCCTGGGCCAGAAAGGAGCGATCAGAATCATTCTCGCTCCTTCCAAAGCAAGTTTCTGCAGCACAAGAGGGACCAGAGGAATTGGGGGAAAAGCATAGACGAATCTGTCCTTCAGGCTTAGAGATAGAGCGTCGCTCCAGAAAGTGCCTCGCTCTGGAGCGAGCGAGCAAAAGGTTGGAAGCTTTGCGTTTTGGGAGGAGGCGAACAGGTCTATCTGAGGAGTCCCCAAATCTGGAAGATGCTTTTAGAACTTTTTGTCAGTTCCCACTGTGTGGTAGGGCTGTGAAGCGACTTAGCCTGTCTGCCAGGACATTGTCATTCCGAACATGAATATGGCCGTGGGTGAAGGTTGTGAAGCGTTGCCCATTCCCAGACCCTCATCGCTTCCCTGCACAGCGGGTAGGACTGAGTCCCTCCCTGCTTGTTGATGTACCACACCATGCACATGTTGTCCGTTTGGACAGCTAGGTGACCGGGAAGGATGTATTGGTGAAGGGCCCGGAGAACATACAACACTGCTCGAAGCTCGAGCACGTTGATGTGGAGAACTAACTCCAGTTTTGACCATAGGCCCTGGGTTCGGTGAGGACCCAGATGGGCTCCCCAACCTTCGCCTGAAGCATCCATGGTCAGAGTCTGATCGGGGAGAGGATGAAAAAAGGGGGCCCCCCGGAATAGGTTCTCTTGAACCATCCACCATTGCAAGTCTCTTACCATCGGTGAGGAGATCAGAACTAGATGATCTAGGTCGTCTACCCGTTGATCCCACTGAGAGCGGAGAGTCCACCGAGAGATTCTCATGTGGAGACGCGCATGCGGAACCGTCGGGATGGCCGCCGCCATAAGCCCCAGGAGACAGAGCACCAACCTCGCCGGAACCCTCCTGTATTCCGATAGAAGGGAAATCTGGGACTGGAGGGAGGCTCCCCTGTCCGGGGGCAGGAAGGCCCTGCACACTGTCGTATCGAGGATTGCCCCGATGAACTGGAGTCTCTGAGAAGGATCCAGGTGAGACTTGGAATGGTTGATGGTGATACCCAGGCCAGTGAAAACCTGCTGGGTGAGGGAGAGGAAATGCAGGAGTTCCTCCCTTGATGGGGCCGCCAGGAGCCAGTTGTCTAGGTAGGGAAAAACCTGAACTCCAAAAGTATGCAGGTGGGCCGCTACCACCGCCACGCATTTGGTAAAGACTTGGGGAGCCGAGGAAAGACCAAAAGGGAGCGCCCAGAATTGGTAGTGGTCCCCCTGGAACGCAAACCTGAGGTACTTTCGGTGCAAAGGGTGAATGGGGATGTGCAGGTACGCATCCTGCATATCCAGTGCACAAAGCCATTGGCCCGGCCGAAGCAGGGACAAGAGGGTTTGGAAGGAGAGCATCCTGAACCTCTGTATTCCACATATAGGTTCAGGGAGCTGAGATCGAGAATGGGTCTGAGACTCTGCCTTCTTTGTACAAGGAAGAAAGGGAATAGTAACCGTCCGCGGAGGTGAGGGGACGGCTCTATAGCCTGCTTTGCAAGGAGAGCAGAGATTTCTTCCCTGACCAAAGGAAGATGGTCCCTTGAGCAAGAGGAGTTCAGAGGGGGGTGACGTGGAGGTTTCTGCAGAAACTCTATGGAGTGCCCCTCTGCTATGATCTGAAGCATCCACGAATTCGATGTTATCCTCTCCCAACCCGGAAGGTGGAGGGAGAATCTCCCTCCTACCGGTTCCTCCGGGGCATCCGGAGGCGGTGGGAGAGAGAAGGAGTCAGGTGGTGTGAGGCAGCGCCGCAGCTGGGGCACCCGTTACTTTTTGGGGCGGCGGGGGCCTGGCAGCTGTGGGGGCCAAACGTTTAGTGGCCCGCCTTCCCTGAGGTTTCGCTTGAGGCCGGCTGCGTCTACGAAAGGGATGGCGCTATGGGGACGGTACATTGAATCAACAGATTTAAGGGCCGTCCCCTTCTCCTGCAAGTCAGTAATGATGTCCTTGACATCACCACCGAAAAGCACAGAGCCCCTGAAAGGTGCTTTTTGAATTGCTGACTGCACCTCCGGGACCAGACCTGACACACGGAGCCATACATGACGCCGAAGACTTACGGCGAATGCAGAGCTCCATCCTGCGGTGTCCACTGCATCGTAGGTTGTCCTCAGACTATGACGACTGGCCGAAAGAGCAGAATGGACCAGGTCGGCTAACTCCTGCTTGACTTGGGAGTCAGGCAAGGAGTCAATTTTGGATTCTGCCTGGGTAAGGACAGCCTTCTGGTAATCCCCCATATGTGCTGCATAATTTAGGGCCCTAATCCCCAGTGTGGAAGAAGCATAGATCTTCCTTCCATACTGATCCCAGAAGCGAGATTCTATCCGGGGAGGAGCTCAAATGTTTCGGGTGCTGACCAGCCGTGAGCGGCACTAATCACAACCTGAGTCTGCCTCACGGGGTGAGAGTCTAAAAAGTCTACACCCTCCAGAGCCTGGTATAGCCTGTTGGACTTCCGAGGAAGTGGGGCTAAAGCCGATGGTTGTTTCCAAATAGTGGAAACAAGGTGGGCGTGAGGCTCGATCCAGGGTGGCACTAGAGTAGGAGCCGTAAGGGGCAAGTCCAGATGTTCGACGAGTTTAACCCGTTGAGGATCTGGCTCTAAGGAACACCACCGATGGACTTCCTGGATCTTCCTGAGCAACTCCGTGAAGAAAGGATCCTCTGGAGGAGACTTCGGAGGAGTCCTCGGCCGGGGCTTGGACAGAGAGCGCGGCTCGTCGTCTTTCTCGGAACACCCATCGGAGGCATCCGAGGAGTCCAAGAGAGAAGAAAAAGAAGAAGAAGAAGAATTTGAAGCAGAGTAAGACTCCCTGACTTGTCTAGGGGGAGGAACGGGTTCCTTAGGGGGGATCCCCGGACGTGTGTCCTGCCCCTCTCTGGATCCCGAGGGCAGAGCCCGAATCCGGAGGCGGAGAGGGAGATGCCATCTGGGCGCACGAGGGCCGGGGTAGCACAGTCACCGTGAGACGGCTCTCAACTTAGGTGAGCTAAGCCTTGGCCTCAGCCCACCAGGAGGCCAGAGTCTCCTGGAGATCCACCGGCGGCCCGGGGGGCGGTGGAGGAGGAGGTGGGGGATAGTTGTACGGATGGAAGCCGTAAGGAGAGTATCCGTAACCCGGCTGCGGGAATACCGGAGCAGGGTATTGCGGTGTCGGGTACTATGGCGTCGGTGGAGTCGGCGACGGGTACTGCGGCACAGGATACTGTGGACCTGGGAAAACCGGCATCAGATAGGACGGCGGATACCCAGGCACCGGAGGAGCTGCCGGAGCAGACGGCCCAGTCGAGAACTCCATGGGCGGATCAACCGTGATAGGCCCGTGAGGTGGAGGGCCCGATGGAAGAGGGATATCCCCCGCCGGCGTCGGAGGGGCCGGTGTCTGAACCGGCGTCGGTGGGGCCGGTGTCAGAGCCGGCGTCAGGGGAGCCGGCGTCAGATCCGGTTCTGAAGGAAGAGGATCGGACAGTGGCCCAGGATCCTGAGCCTCGTCCGGGGACAGAGGAGAAAAATCCCCGGGGTCAGGCAGGGGGGACTCGGGCTCCCCGGACGGCAGCGAGGGCTGCGAGGGAACCCTGGCTGCAACCAAGCGGAGCAGGGTCTGCCGTGAGCTCGAGGTCCGGCGCCCGTCGGAAGAAAGCCGGCGTGCGACTAGAAGCTGAGTCGGCCGGGCTTGGAAGAGCGAGCGCTCCGACCTGGGGTCCCTCGTCCGGAGACGGGCCGAGATGGAGAGGCCCGATCCAAAGGGACACTGCTGCACACTACCCCGGCGGGTCGGGCGCCCTTAGCGGCCTTCTCCCGCAGACGCCGGAGGAGCTGACGTCCGGCTTATGGGAGGCACGCACCAGTAGAGCCGCAGGCCTGTGGTGGTACTGGGGCTGGAGCCTCCTTTGCCCAGAGGCACCCGGCGTGGAATCACTGACCCGACAGGCGGGCCGCGCCTCCAAAGCCTTGAGGCTGCCGTCGGCGATCCCCAGAGGGGCGTTACCTTAGCCGTGGCTCTGGGAAATCGCGGAGAAGGAGCCTTCTCCGGTGCCTTTTCTTGTCCCGCTTTTTTTCCCCTTCAGGGGAGGTTGACGCCTGCCGAAGCTTCTTCAACTCCTTCTCCATCGCGGACATCTTCTTCATGAGGAGATGGGCTTTGAGAGACTGCTGGCATTGTCTGCGGGTGGCCGCGTTGAAATGAAGGCAGTGTGGACACTTGTCAACCGCGTGGTCGGGGCCTAAACAGAAAAGGCAGAGGGAGTGACCGTCTTTGTGAGGCAGTTGGGCGCCGCATGAGTCACACTTATTTTTTGAAGGGGACGACACATACCGACGTTCACCTGACGAAGAAAATTTAGAACAATGAAATACTGATACTTTTCAGAAAAACCGACGTAGCAACAGGACTGAGCGATATGAACTTCACCGCGAGGCGCTGCATGAGCTGACGGCGGGAAAGAACTGGAAGGTGGGTGTCTGGGACCGCCCCTTTATACCGACGTCGTACATGACGCCGTCACCTGATCGGGGCTATCCGCCAGGACTGCTAGCTAGAAATTTTTCCATGGAGTCCTGCCGACGGCCGGCGTCAGTCCTATATGTAATTACCTACTGCAAGAGCCCTCTTGAAGTAAGATCAGTTGTTCCCTGAACCCCACAGAAACCAGTGTGGAAAACACTGAGAGGCTGGTTCCCCAGCCTAGGTCTCCAGATGGGGAGACTGATAAAAAGGGGGTAGAAATTTCTCCAGTAGCAAGTGACCACACAGCTACAGAAGGTTACTCCAAAGAGTGAGGGGTGACCAATTATCAGAGGGTTGGGATTGACAGTGATCCTGAGGGCCCTGACGCTAGTGCTAGGGACCCTAGTTTAGCGATAAGAGGGACCTGTCCCATACCTTGGTACTGTGTGAGGGGTTTGCAGCTGCTCAGAGGAGTGACCCTAGTTTAGAGAAGCTGAAGGCTTGGGCAGACTCGGAGGGCACACAGGGAGGTGATGGCAGACATAAGGTTTATTGGGAAAATAGACTTATGTATACACAGGCAGTACAGACAGAGGGAGGGATGCTAGGCAGGCAGCTTGTCATTCCCAGAGGGTAGTGAGCAGTTGCTCAAGACTGCACATGATATTCCCTTGTCTGGTCATCTGGGAATCACGCCATCAAACGAAAGCGGGTTGGCCCAGAATTTCTACTGGCCTAACTTCGCCCAGCAGGTGAAGGAGTATTGCAGGTCTTGTCACCGGCACCAAGAAATAGGGAAGGCAGGCAAGATAACCCAAGCCGCCCTGATCCCCTTGCCCATAGTGGAGGAGCCATTCCAGAGGGTGGGAATGGATATTGTGGGGCCTTTAAATACCCCCAGCTCCTCAGGGAAGAGATTCATCCTGACTGTGGTGGATTATGCCACCCGGTACCCAGAAGCAGTCACCCTATCCTCACTGAGGACAGACAAAGTGGCAGATGCCTTACTTGGGATTTTCTCCCGTGTTGGGTTTCCGCAGGAGGCAATCACCGATCGAAGGGGCTCCTTCATGTCGGACCTGATGAAATGTTTATGGGAGAAGTGTGGGGTGGTGCAGAGATGCACGACACTGTATCACCCACAAGCCAATGGACTTGTGGAACGATTCAATGGTACCCTAAAGTCAATGCTCCAGGCGTTTGCTGAACAGCATGGGAGGGACTGGGAGACATACCTTCCCCACCTGTTGTTTGCATACACAGAGGTGTCCCAAGAGTCGACAGGATTTTCCCCCTTCGAACTCTTATATGGATGCCAGTATGTGGGCCCCTAGACTTGATCCGGGATGACTGGGAAGGCAAGCATGCCACCCAGGGAACCCACATTGTGGATTATGTCCTTAGGTATAGGGAAAGGCTGAAGGAGCTTATGGGGACAGCCCAGAGCAACCTGGCAGCTGCCCAACAGAAACAAAAGGTGTGGTACGACCGCAGTGCCAGAGCTCGTTCGTACATGGTGGGTCAGGAAGTCGTGGTCCTTATTCCAGTCCGGAAAGAAAAGCTGCAAGTTGAGTGAGCAGGACCGTACTAAGTGGTTAGGAAGGTAAATGACGTAAACTACATTGTGGAGTTACCTGACAGAAGACAGACTGAAAGGATGTACCATGTCAACACGATGAAGCCATATGCAAATAGGGCTGACATGATGTTTGCAGTGTGTAGTCATGGGGAGGGGATGGACTAAGAAGACCCCCTTCTGGATCTGCTGGAAGAAAGTAAGCGGGAGTACTCTGTGGAGGCAGTAAAACTGTCTCCCCAGCTGACCCCGGACCAGGTCCAGAAAATAAGGGAGGTTTTAACAGACTTTGCCCCCTTGTTTAGCGCCAAGCCTGGACTAACCCCCTTAGCAACACACGATATGGAGTCAGGGACACAGATGCCCATACGGCGGACAGCATATCAGGTGTCAGAGACTGTCCAAAAGGACATTAGGAGGGAAGTGGAGGAGATGCTGGATTTAGGGGTAATCCAGAGATCCCACAGCCCCTGGGCTTCACCCGTAGTCCTTGTGCCCAAGCCAGATGGCTCAATTTGTTTCTGTGTTGACTATCGTGGACTGAATGCAGTCACAAAGTCCGACGCCCACCCGATGCCCCGGACGGACGAACTCCTGGACAAGCTGGGGTGGGCGACCTACCTTACAACTATTGACCTGACCAAGGGGTATTGGCAGGTTGAACTGACAAACAGAGCTAGGGAGAGGTCGGCCTTCATCACTCTGATAGGCTTATTTGAGTTTAAAGTAGTGCCTTTCCGAATGAAGAACGCCCCGGCCACTTTCCAAAGGTTGATGAACCAGGTGTTTAATGGTGCTGAGGAGTACGCCGTAGCGTACCTGGATGACACTGCCATCTTTAGTACCAGCTGGGAGGAACACCTACAGTCATGGCCAAAAATATTGGCGCCCTTGCAGTTTTTTCTAATAATGCACCATTCCTTCCAGAAAATTGTTGAAATTAAAAAATATTTTGGTATCCACATATGTATTTCTTTGGTTTGCAGTGGAATAAAACACAAAAAGCAGAAAAATTTATTAAGTCTTAGCTTATTCCACACAGAAATCCTTAAATGGCCCAGACAAAATTATTGGCACCTTTTAGAAGTAGTTAGAAATAATTAGATTTCAAGCAGGTGATTCTCCTTCACTTTGGAATTGAACTCACCTGTGGTGAGTTGCAGGTGCCTGCAATATAAAATCACTCATTCAACCAGTTTGAATAGAGAAAAGGACTCATTCTCCTGTTTTGTGTCACTGTGTGCACCGCAATGAGCTTGGAGAAAAGAAAGACAGCCAGAGAATTGTCTGAGGAGGTCAAACAGAAGATTGTAGCCAAGCATGGATAATCTCAAGGCTACAAATCAATCTCCAGAGACCTTGATGTTCCTGTTTCCATTGTACGTAATGTTATCAGGATGTTTAAGGCCCATGGCACTGTAGCCAACCTCCCTGGACGTGGTCGCAAGAGAAAACTTGATTGAAGATTGCAGCGCAGGATTGTTCAAATGGTGGAGAAAGCACCTAGATCAACTGCCAAACAGATTCAAGCTGACCTTCAGACACAAGGTACGACAGTTTCAACTCGCACCATCCATTGCCAACTCAATGAAAGGGGGTTATATGGTAGGAGTCCAGGAGGACCCCACTGCTGAGAGAGAGAGAGACATAAGAAAGCCCAACTGGGGTTTGCCAAAACACACCTGAACAAGCAAAATCCTTCTGGGAGAATGTCCTGTGGACAGATGAGACCAAATTAGAGCTTTTTGGTAAAGCACATCATCTCTGTGTTTACAGAAAACAAAATGAAGCCTTCAAAGAAAAGAACACCTTCCCTACAATCAAACATGGAGGAGGTTCAGTGATGTTTTGGGGTTGCTGTGCTGCCTCTGGCACTGGATGCCTTGAACGTGTGCATGGCATCATGAAATCTGGAGATTACCAGGCTATTTTGGAGCGCAATGTTGAACCCAGTGTCAGAAAGCTGGGTCTCCATCGAAGGTCATGGGTCTTCCAGCAGGACAATGACCCCAAACACACTTCAAAAAGCACCCAGGAATGGTTCAAGACAAGACACTTGACTGTTCTGAAGTGGCCAGCAATGAGTCCAGATCTAAATCCCATTGAAAACCTGTGGAGAGATCTGAAAACAGCAGTTGGGAGAAGGCACCCTTCAAATCGGGGAGAACTGGAGCAGTTTGTACAAGAAGAGTGGGCCAAACTGCCAGTAGAGAGGTGCAGGAAGCTCATCCATGGCTATAGGAAGCGGTTGATTGCAGTTATTGTGACCAAAGGCTGTGCTACCAAATATTAAGTCTAGGGTGTCAATAATTTTATCAATGCCATTTATTTTCATTTTCTGATTTAAAAGGATATATTAAATTCTGAATCAAAAACCAAGGTTCTGTAATATTAACAGAGAAATAAAGAATTGTGGAGACCAAATACTGTACTGTTGTTAATTTCAACTTATGTTTAGAGGAATTGTGAGTTATTTGAAAAAGTGCAAGGGTGCCAATATTTTTGGCCACGACTGTATCTCACCTTAGGGAAGTGCTGGACAGGATACAGAGGGCCGGGCTCACTGTCAAAGCTGAAAAATGCCAGGTAGCCATGGGAGAAGTGGCATACCTCGGGCACGTGGTAGGCCAGGGACAGCTCCGTCCTCACCAAATAAAGATAGAGGTGATCCAGGCGTGGCTCAGACCAGAAACCCAGAAGCAGGTCAGGAGCTTTCTGGGGACAGCAGGTACTACAGGAAATTTGTATCCAATTACATTGCCCTGGCTGCTCCCCTATCTGCCCTGACAAAGAAAAAAATGCCAACGAAAATTACCTGGGGCCCAGCCTGTAAGGAAGCCTTTACAAAACTGAAGGAGGCACTGTGCAGTGTTCCTGTTTTCACAAGTCCAGACTATAGCAAAACTTTTATAGTTCAGATGGATGCCTCAGACGTGGGTATTGGGGCAGTACTAAGCCAGACATCCAGCGAAGGGAGGGACCACCCCATTGCCTACCTGAGTAAAAAACTGCTTCCCAATGAGCAAGCATACTCCACGGTGGAAAAGGAGTGTCTTGCCATAGTGTGGACCCTAAAGAAGTTAGAGCCATACTTGTATGGGCAGCATTTTGAGGTGCAGACTGACCGCAACCCCCTGGTTTGGCTGATGCAGATGGGAAAAAACAATGGGAGACTACTAAGATGGAGTCTTGCTTTACAAGGGTATCATCTAAAAATTGTACACAGGGCTGGAGCGAAGAACAAGAACTCAGATGGGCTGTCTAGGGTCGATGAGGAGTGAACTGATTTGGGAATCTCATCTCATGTAGGGGATACATCCCCCAAATTCAGTCTAGGTGGGGAGGAGTGTGACGTAAACAGCCAGTTCTGAGTGCTGTATCATTTCTTTTTAATATAAAATGTATTACTGAATGTCTCTGCTGAAAAATCAAATGCTCTAGGAATGACCTCACTCATCCCCCTCCTCCCCAAGATTTCAGATGACAGATGCAGGCCAAGAGAAATGCTGACAGCATGCATCACACACACTCAGTTTTTAGAGACAACGTGTTACATGGAAGACTTTAATCAAGGATCCTGTTTCTCTGAGTTAATTACAGAGTTGTTTTAAGTTAACTTTGTTAAGAGGGAAATCATAAAAAAGGTTTATGACGTTGAAAACACAGGTTATTACACAGAGGTGAGAGGTTGTAAATGCTCATATGAAGCCTGTGTGAGGAGGATGCAGCATGAATCAAAAGAGGTGTCATTGAAATTGAGTTATGCTAGGGTTGGAGAATTAATACTCTGAAATTACATCCTGTGGTTGTATAGAAATATATATTTTTTAGATATTTTGACTGGGAGGAGCTAGATGAGCTCATGCAAAAGAGATGGGCAAAACCAGCTTTTAAAGATTATTCTGTTTCACTACAGACACACTTTTATCTGACACTGATCAAGAAAACATCTGAGCACTGAAAACAGGTATTTAGAAAGCTAGACAAAATCTAAATATTGTTGTAGGAATTGCACTGTTTTAAACCTTGTTTTGTTTAAAGATATGTATTTCTTGTGATATAAAAGTTCTGTATTGTATGTTTGACATATTATTATATATTTAGTAAAAACTCTAATTTTAGAGCATACCTGGTCTGTCTTTGAATTACTTTCTTTTGCTAAGAAATATTTATGGTTATAGCAGACAGCAGACATAAGCTTATATGGTGATACCAAACTGGAAAGAGAAGCGTTTTAAATCTGAGGTCTTTATTAAAGTTTTAAGGGTTCATCTCTGAATACCTGGTTAGGTGCCCGTAGGCAAAGATATCTGGCCCCCCGAAGACAGATATATCTGAGTTTGTGCACTGGGTATGCTATCAAGAGGTTAACAGTTTGAATCCCTCCAGAACTGAGACCAAAGGTTGATCCGAACTCACAAAAACAGACAAGAGGGTTAACTTATCTGTTACACTGTTCACAAGACTGCGCTCAGAGGTTGGCACTTTGGGAGTAGAGGGCCTGACCTGCTGAGTGAATATGCGACACCCAGCACCTCAGCTCTCGATGCAACTGGGCTGGTATATAACTGTTTGCCATTTTAAAGAAATGTGTTATGATAAGGAAATTGATAAAATAATATGTTTATGTTGTCGTCAGGTGCTGTGTGCTATATGTTGCTATGATAAGAAGATAGTGTTAAAATGATATGGGTTGTATTTATATATATTATTGTATGTTGCAATGCATATGGAAAAGACCTAATTTTCAAGAATAAAGTACTGATTGATCTTCTTCAGCTGACAGGCACTCAATAAGCAGCAGCTTTCTTCCATTAGGAAAGATAGAACAGCTTGAATCAGGTCATATGACTTTTAGACTTAGCAGTGTCAGTGGCTCAGTAGGTAGCACACTCGCCTCTGAGGCCGGGAGATCAGAGGGTTGTGGGTTCAGTTCCCACATCTGGCACTTGGGTTAATATCCCAGTACTGACACTGTAGTGCAGCATGAGAGGGGTGCTGCACTTCTGAGGTGCCGTCTTTTTGGATGAGACGTTAAACCGAGGTCCCATCTGCCTAGATTGGTGGTAGTTCAGGTGGATGTTAAAGATCCCATGGCACTTATCGAAAAGAGTAGGGGAATTTCCCCAGTGTCCTGGCCAAATTTCCCTCATTCACTAAAAATACCACCAACAGCTTAATCTGGTTCAAGGTCAGTTGGCATTCATCTGTATCTCCCTCCCCTGGGTCGTGCCTGAAAATAGGCAGGATTTGTCTAGCGCACTTACCCGGTCAACAAAAACTAAATAAATAACAAATAGACTGATCATGTGATTATGAGGCCAAAATGGCTACATGGTCAACTCAGTTTATAGCTTCAGCAGCATGACTGTAGTCACTTGTGTTGGTACGAACATACGAAAGAAGCCAGCAGATAAAGGCCTTGTCGGTCTATCATGTCTGCTCAATTGTTCAGCTTGTGATCTATATCACAGCTTACTCTCCCCCTCCCTTCCCCCTTTTCTTTTTTAAAAACACTGTTTTATTTTCTTGCTACTTGGAAAGATGCCTTTTTAACAAGAGTTATGCTTGCAAAATGTGCATGGTTTTATTACTGTATGTCTTTTGCAGTCTCCTTAGTACACATATGTATAGTCTGTACAGTTGATCAATGGACACCACTGCACAGCCTCCTTTACACACAAATTACCCAATTTACTCTTTACTGTCTTCGTACCTATTTTCTATTAATTGCACTTGCTGTATTATATTTTACACAGATACATAGACAATGATGGCAGAAAAAGGCCTGTTGGCCCATCCAGTCTGCCCACCTTACCCAATTACTCTGCACTGCCCTAGTGAACATCCTTCCCCTTTGTTTCTGCCCTCACCCCTTTTCAAACTAACCCCACCTGCCTGTCCCATCCCTGCTTGAAGCTATTCACTGATTTGTCCTGTATCACTTCCTCTGGTGGTTTGTTCCACTTATCCTCCCCACTTTCTGTGAGGAAGTCCTTCAAATGTCTCTCTTAAGTCAACACCCTGTGAGTTTAAGGGAGTTCCTTGTCCCTGTAGTTGAACTCAAGGAGAAAAGTTCCTTGTAATCCACCCTATTTATCCTGTGGAGGTACTTGCATATCTTAGTCATTTTGCCCTTTTCCCTCCTTTTTTCACAGGTGCGCATGTTCAAGTACTGCGGTCCTTCCTTGTATGTCTCCCACCCCCGGCCATGAACCGTCTTGACTGCTCTGCACTGTTGGTTGTTGGGTTGGTTGCCTTGCACGGTATTGCTTCTACTTTATCGCAGTCTCTCCTCAGGTGTGGACTTCAGTACCTTGCACAGTATTCAAGGTGTGGTCGCACCAGTGACCTGTACAATGGGAGGATCACCTCCCGACTTTTACTGCTTATCCCCGCTCCCTATACAACCCAGAATCCTGTTTGTCTTGCACTCAACAATTACAATGTGCTGTTGTTTTTAGGCCCTCTGATATTAGGCTCTCCAATATTATCACCCTAGGCCCTTTGCCTCCATGGTTCTTTCCAGCTCCACTCTCCCCATCTCATATTGCACTCCTGAGTTCTTCTTACAAATGTGAATCAGTTTACATTTTTTGCATTAAAACACAGCTGCGGGGGTGTAGAAAGCCACCTTTCTGACAGGACGTTTTCCTCACAAGCTCTTCAATTGACCTGCAAAACTTGTTCATACTTACAATTTTCAGTAATCTCCCATGTACGATCTAGACGGATTCAGAATCTGGGTGTCCTGATGAATCGGCAGATACCAAATTTATGATGCCTTGCCCAAAAAGGGCAGCACTCTGGAGTGGGTAAACTTCCTCCACCAACTCAGCCACAGGCCACAAGTATTTCAGATGCTACTGCATTGAGTTCGATGACTCAGCCCCCCCGGCAGACCTTACTGGACTCAATCCAGGCTATGGATAGCAAAACAGAATGGATGCTGACTCATCTGGAAGCCCAAGAGACTAAAATTAAGGACTTGTCAGATCGAACAGAGGATGCAGACAAACATTTTACCACCACGGCGGGTGGCTGCCATGACACAGGAGACTACTTTGATGCGAGCCCATCTGGAAGTGCTCAAAAACTAGGTGCGCTCAGCAAATCTATGCCTTGTGGGTGTCCCTGAGGGGACAGAGGGTACGGACCTCTTGGTATATTTATCTAGCTGGATTATGGATAATTTGGATTTGCCTGACAGGCTGGACTGCTACTATTTCAGGAGGGCCTACCAAGAGAATCTCCACAAAGGGGGTGGTAGGAAGGAGCCAAGAAATTACAGGCCAGTCAACCTGATGTCAGTGGTTGACAAGGTAATGAAATTGCTCCTAAAGGAAAGAACTGAAGATTACCTTGAGATTAGCAGGCTGCAGGAACAGAAACAGCATGGGTTCACTGGGGGGTCCTGTCAGACCAGCCTGACAGAGTTCTTAATGGAGTGACCAGGGTAGTGGACCAGGGCGGGGCAGTGGATGTGGCCTATCTAGATTTCAACAAGGCCTTCAACACCGTCCCACATAAAAGGTTGGTAATGAAACTGAGCAGCCTGGGGGTGGGGCCTAGAATCATAAAATGGGTGGAAAATTGGCTTAGGGACAGGAGACAAAACATGATGGTAAACAGGGTGCACTCCAAGGAGGGGAGGGTGACTAGCAGGGTACCACAGGGGTCAGTGTTGGGTCCTGTACTCTTCAACATCTACGTTGGTGACATAGCAGTGGGACTGGGGGGGGAGGGTGTGCCTGTTTGCAGATGATGCAAAGATCTGCAACAGGGTGGACTCACACGAGAGTGTGGAAAGAATGAGGAGGACCTAGAAAAGATAGGGGAGAGGTCACAAAGGTGGCAGCTAAGATTCAATGTAAAGAAGTGCAGGGTTATGCACCTGGGACAAGGGAACCCGGGGGCAAAGTACACACTTGGGGAAGAGATACTAGAGGTTACAAGGCAAGAGAGAGACCTGGGAATTATCATTACCAGTGACCTGAAGGCAGGGAAGCAGTGTGGGAAGGCAGTGGGAAAGGCTAACCAAATGCTTGGTTGCATAGGGAGGGGCATCATCAGCAGAAGAATGGAGCTAATACTTCCCCTGTACACTTCATTGGTGAGGCCTCACCTTGACTACTGTGTGAAGTTCTGGAGGGCCCCATCTTTGAAAGGACAGGGACAGACTGAAGAATGAGCAGAGGAAAGTGACCGAAATGGTACAGGGCCTATATTGGAAGACCTATGAGGAGAGGTTTAAAGAACTAAACTTGTACTCCCAGGAAGACAGGAAGACGCAGGGGGATTTGTTGAGATATTCAACTATATCATGGAGATAAACAAGGTGCAGGAGGAGAGTATCTTCCAGAGAAAAAGATGCTCTAGGAATAGGGGTCACAATATGAAGCTGGAAGGGGTAGGTTCAGGGGTAATGTGAGGAACTTATTCTTCATGAAAAGGGTGGTAGACAACCGGAACAGCCTCCCAGTGGAAGTGTTTCTTACAGAGTATATCTTCTGTGAAATTATTACAGGTGGTGCTTTCCAGGTTTTACAGTTTTATCTATCATTAGGATAAGCTATCAGGGCTACTGCATTTGTTGCTGGCTGATTGTTTCTGCTCTTACCTCCTTGTTTCTTTCGTCCGTAGTTCTTTTTTCAGCAGGGGAAGGGCCCAGCCACCCACCCGCATCCCCAACCACCCCACACTACACTCCTTTTATAGGGTAGCACAGTCGTGACATTTCTTGCAGCAAAGCAGGAAGGGGCGGACCAGAGGAGTATCCACACAATGACCTCATTTACAGGTGCACAAGTAATTTAACTTGTTATAACAAGTTATACAAAAACAAACAAACAAAACACAAAATCAAACTTTTGCTTTCATTTTCTTCCTTCTAATTATTCTGACCAGGTTATAAACACAACAGTTTATCTGGAATGGATATCATTAACTGCAGGTACTGCTGAACACTTCTCAGAAGGGCAGTTTTACAGGATTTAGGACACTGTCCTACATACTGGGCCATTGGAGCTCTAAAGGGCTCAGCTCCAGGCAGCATGGGCAGAAATTGTGCACCTCAAATTGCATATTCAAGAGGAAATATATTATAAGAATCGCCCGCCATTTTCCCAACACCCAACAGAAGCACCTCGACTGCAGAAGGTAGTTGGTCTGGGAGGTTGGCAGGTGGTTATGAGGGGCAAATCGGGTGCCCCATCACTCAGTGCTCTCCAACATATCACCTCCACAAACCATATAAAAACTACAAACAGGTATCTTCCTCTATCTCTGAAATCAAACAAAGGGGGCAGAGGACACTGCAGCACAGGAGCTAGCACAACAAAACTCGCCCAAAACAGGAACCAAAACAAAAAAAGCAAACAGGAAATCCCAAAAACTTCTGATCATAGGAAACTCCATGATTTGGGAAGTTGATTTTTTATTTTATTTAGTTTTTGTTGACCGGGGAAGTGCACTAGACAAATCCTGCCTATTTTCAGGCACGACCCGGGGGGAGGGGGATACAGATGAATGCCAACCGACCCTGAACCAGATTAAGCTGTTTGTGGTATTTTTAGTGAATCCTATCTCCTGCCAGGGGTAATGGCCAGATGTCTCCCATGTACGTCAGCGTGGAGAGACACTGACCGCACTGCTAAAACTGTTCAGGAACCAGGAGAAAACATTGATGTCCTGGTACACACAGGGGACTAATGATCTCACCAGCTGGTCAGTTGTGGAGACCAAGGAACACCTGACCAGGCTGGGTGACAAACTATCATCCATTTCGTCCTGCATCTCCTTCTCTGAGATCTTGCCAGTCTGGGAGAGGGGGGCAGATCGATGGAAGGTCAGAGAAGGGGAGATAGGGGAGCTAAACATGTGGCTGAAGGGCTGGTGCCAGGAAAAAGGACACAAATTTGTAGGGAACTGGCAACAGTTTTAGGAGCGAAAGTTCTTTAAATTTGATGGACTGCATCTGACTAAGGAGGGAGTCAGTGCATTGGGGCAGAAGTTTGACGTCTTTGCAGAATATTTAAACTAGCAATGGGGAAAGGGTGCAGCACCCATATGTTGAATGGGAAGAACACCCTCCCCTCAGCTAGTGGACAAACAGGAGTTCAGCATGTTTGTAATTCATTTGCATCACCGGAGTAGAGAAAAGGTCTGGCTCCCCATCGGCCTTGGGGAAGCCAGACCTGCCCAACAAGCTTACGAAATCTGACCAATGAAAATCATGTATTGGGTCGCTCGTCTGGGAAACAAGATCCCAGACCTGCAGGCAATAATGAGAGAGACTAAACTGGACATAGTAGCCATTAGTGAGACATGGTTTACCAGTAACCACACTTGGGAGACTTCAGTACCTGCTGACTATGTACTGCTCAGAAGAGACTGAGGTGCAAAAAGGGGGGTGGAGTGGCCCTTTATGTCAGTGAAAATATCAAAGCTACAGAAATTCAGAATACACATAAGGAGCCAGAAGAACTGTGGGTCACCCTGGAAACGGGACAGCCATACAAACGGGGGTTGTGTACAGGCCTCCAGACCAGGGGGAGGACACAGACACATTATTGTTAGACGATATACAAAACATGACAGCTAACGGGGAGGTTCTGATAACGGGAGACTTCAACATGCTAGATACAGATTGGTCAATACCAGTAGGAACATCTGTCAGAACTAGACACATAGTGGATTCCCTGCAGGGGAAGGGCCTCAAACAACTGGTACAACAGCCCACAAGAGACAGGGCTATCCTAGATCTAGTACTGACTAACAGGGAAAGGATCACAGATCTCCAGGCAGACGGTCACCTGGGGGGCCAGTGACCATCTGATGGTATGGTTCAATTTGGCCACTAGAACTAAATCATCCCATTCCAAGGCAAAAATATGGGACTTCAAGGAGCTGACTTTGATAAGATGGCCAACAGAGTTAAGCTAGCCCTGGCAAGAAGAAATACAGGTGAGGGGGTACAGGCAAAGTGGGCAAGCATTAAGGATGCAGTACTTGAAGCAACATCCCACTGTGTTAATGAGAAAAGGAAGTATAAAAGAAGAAAGAAACCACTTTGGTTCTCAAAAACAGTAGCAGAAAAGGTCAGAACCAAAAGACTGGCCTTCAGGAAATATAAGGGAATGCAGCAGGATGAAGATAGGGAGGCATACGAAACTTCCCTAAGGGAAGCAGGGAAGGCAGTCAAAGGCCCAAACTAAGGAAACACTAGTACAAACAGTAAAAGAAGATGACAAGACTTTCTATAGATACATTAGTGAAAGAAGCAAGTCCAGAGGGGTTATTGCTAAGATCAAAGGGGATAAGGGGGCATGTGAGGAGGAGGACCATGTAAAAGCATCTATGCTAAATAGATACTTCTGCTCAGTATTTACTGAAGAGAAAGTAGGGCAGGGCCCACAGATCAGCACCATGGACACAGGAGGGGAAGGAGGTGTGCACTAGTCCCTTCACAAAAGAAAGGGTCCTACAAGAGTTCGATAAGCTCAGGATGGACAAGACAATGGGGACCTGATGGCATACATGCCAGGATACTAAAGAAGCTAAGGGTGGAACTAGCAGAGCCATTATCAGAACTGTTTAGTGAGTCTCTGAGCACAGTAGAGGTCCCAGAAGACTGGAGAAGGGCTCATGTGATCCCACTCCACAAGAGTGGTAGCAGGGAAGAACAGGGAACTACAGACCAGTCAGTCTTACCTCAGTAGTGGGCAAGATTATGGAGGCACTCCTTAAAGAAAGGATAGTGCAACACCTGGAATACATAGGGAGCACAGGATCCAAGACAGCATGGGTTTACAAAAGGAAGGTCCTGTCAAACTAATCTCATACATTTCTTTGACTAGGTAACCAGAGTGGTGGACCAAGGGGGGAGCAGCTGATGTCGCCTACCTTGACTTCAATAAAGCTTTCAATACTGTTCCACAAGATTAATTAATAAGCTGGGTAGGCTCAGGGTGGGTCAGAAGTTGGTCAACTGGGTGGCAGACTGGTTGACAGGCAGAAAACAGAGAGGGTACTAAATGGTATACAGTCAGAAGAGATGCAAGTCACAAGTTGGGGGTACCTCAGGGATCAGTCCTGGGGCCAGTTCTCTTCAATATCTTCATCACTGACATTGCAGATGGACTGGAGGGTAAGGGTTGCCTGTTTGCAGATGACACCAAGATCTGCAACAAAGTAGATGATCCAGATGGAGTGGGCAGAATGAGAAGAGATCTGGATAAACTGGCAAAATGGTCAGAAGAGTGGCAACTGGGGTTTAACGCAAAGACGTGCAAGATCATGCACCTAAGGAAGAGAAACCCTGATGCCACCTACAGGCTGGGAGGGGAGTTGTGGCAGTCACAAGGGAAGAAAGAGACTTGGGCATCATCATCATTACCGATGACCTGAAATCATCCAAGCAGACCACTAAAACAGTAGGTAAGGCTAGGGGAATATTGGGGTGTATTAGTAGGGGTACCACAAGTCAGAAGAGGGAGGTAATAATCCCTCTTTACAAGACACTGGTTAGGCCCTATCTGGAGTACTCCGTGCAGTACTGGAGGCCACAGCTTCACAAGAACATTAAGGGACTGTATCAGAAAACATATGAGGACAGATTAATGGAGCTCAATATGTATACTCTAGAGCAAAGGAGGGAGAGAGGTGATATGATAGAAACATTCGAACACCTTAAGGGCATTAACAAGGTGAAAGAGCCTAACATGTTTCAATATAAGAAAAATAGCAGGACAAGAGGACACAGCATGAGATTAGAGGGAGGCCGATTAAATGGTAATGTGAGGAAGTTCTTTTTCACAGAAAGGGTGGTGGATGCATGGAACGGCCTACCTCAGGAAGTGGTGGATATGAATACAGTGCAGGGCTTCAAACAGGCATGGGATAGACATAACGGAGCAATACAGATGAGTATGAATAGATAGACCATTGACAGAGCAAAGGCCGATGGCACATTCATAAGGTAGAAAAAGAAATGGGCAGACTGGATGGGCCTTGCGGTCCTTATCTGCCGTCAACTTCTATCTTTCTAAAGTACAGACACAGGTTTTAAGTGTGCATGGGATAAACACATGGGTATCCTGGATAATGGAGGGGGGTGGTTGATGCCCCCAAGTAGTGACTTGGGTAGCACTATTAGGGGGGATTTTAAGGGCAGACTAGATGGGCCAGGAGGTCCTTATCTGCTGACAGAATCTTTGAATATATTTATCTAGCTGGTTTATGGATAATTTGGATTTGCCTAACAGTCTGGACTACTCCCATTTCAGGAGAGCCTACTGAATAAATCCTTGCGCTCCAGTGCAAGGCACCAATGAGTGCTATTACGGATTCTTGGTGTAGAAACCTGGGACTTGGTTAAACAGGCAGCATATCCCCTCACAACTGATGGCTTGGATATTAATTTCTACCCAGATTTCTCTTTTGTCACTCGAGCGAAATGTAAAAAGTTAATGCACCAGAGGTTGCAGGCACTGGGAGTTGTACATTCCTTCTTAACCCCTGCCCAGTTAAGAACTGCTTATGGGGGGAAAACGTGGCAATTTATAGACCCTAAGGACGCAGGTAGGTGGGTCAAATAAACAGAAACAGAATTTGCAACCAGGCAGAGTCCTGCTGCGGATCTTACAGTCGAGGAATCGGAGGGAAAAGACTGAACATGCTGGACTTTACTTGCACTGTACCTCAGAATAGTAAAGATTGTCCCTATGGGGTTATCTTCATTGCAACTGGACTTTTATGGTTTTAAGGACATACTGGTGTAACCCCCCTGCAAATGGGGGTTCCCAAAAGACTTCCAGGAGCTTGCTTGAATGCTCCAAGCCTGAATGGTGTTTGGCGTTTAAGCCATTTATCAGTGAGTGTTTTTAGAACCTCTGGTACTGTCTCTTTAAGAGCTGTCTGCTTGCAGACATAATTAGTTTGTATGGGGGACTGTGTGTTTCTTCTCTGAGTACCACTCGAGCTGCTGCCAATTCACTTCATTTTTGCAGTCACTAGGAGTGCAAAGGAACCTATGTGAAAGATGTAACTGTTTGCCAGAAATTATTTAGAGTAATAATGAAATTACAGTTTGTCTAACCTGCTTTCTTTGCAGTCAGAACTGTGTCTGCTAGTTCCCATTCTAGTTTTGAACTGCTGAACTGGACCAATCAGTGTGGGGTAAGCTAGCTCTAAAATGGTGCCTTGGGCAATCAGAACTTGGACTCATAATCTGAGCCAGCCACAGAGGATTGTATGAGCAGTGACTCTGGGAGATGTAGTTTAGACTTCAGCACCTTTTTGGACCAACAGCAGCAGTCTATTGTGAGTGACAGCCAATCCAGTCAAGAACTGGGAGGAACTCAAAGGAAGTGCCAGTTTTGTCGGTTGGAGTTTCAGTTGAGCTTTGGCAGTGAAGAAGGAAGGAGCCCTGTGCTTTTTCAGTGTGCGGTTTTAGTCAAAAAACGTGTGTAAGGCCCAGAGTTCCGGTCTGCAGCTTGTTAGGACTGAATCCGTCCTGTGAAAAGAATCAAAGGATCTCTGAAGAGTAGAAACCAGGCTCACCCTGTAGAAGACTGGAGGAATTGCTGAAAATTGCACTCGGTCTGTCAGGAACTGAATCTGCTGTGTGTTCTCCCGGTATTGTGCAGTAATTGTGATCGGATACAGATGCAGCCTGCCTGGTATAGTGCTTTTTATATGGATGTGTGAAGAGGTTTGTGTACCTCAAGTGAGCCCTGCTGACATTGAAGGACCCTATCTTATTTGGAGGTTGTGAGTACTAATTCAGGGTCGCCTCTGTTGAATTGCCACATTAAATCCAAATAGAATTACTGTACTGCTGACTGTTTAATTCTCCTTTTCTCTGTGTGAAAGGGCCCTACCAGCTGCCACGGTTTGACTAGCCACTAGGGCTTGGGTACCCAGGACAGTAACTGATAGGGATAGGCCTGTGCACAGAGCCATAGGTAGATTATTAGAGTGATAAGCTGATTAACCTGATTTCCTGTCCTTGTTATATACCCCTAAATAAATCAGAGCTGCTTGTTTCAGCAAAGTTATACTGCCTGAGGTATTTGTCTATGTTAAAGTACTGTACTGTGATTGTTGCACTGTATCTCATTTCACAGGAGGTCCCAGTGCCGGAACCAGACCTGGGGTAAGTGTATACTGTGAAGGTAATTCTGATATATTGTGTGGGCCACTAGTGGGAAGAAAGGGGTTGCAGTGTCCCAGAGGGCTGTGACCAAGTTAGTTTAACTATTGCAAACCCTGACCTCTGGGTGGAGGCACCCGCCATTGGATCCAGGCCCCTCAACCTGTTAGTGGCAAATCAGGCAGGGGTAGTAGCCCTGGGATAGCGCCATCTAGGGTTACATCTTGGAGGCTCACCGCTGGGATTGTGTGTCCTCTAGTGGCCATATTTACGAACCACTGTTAAGAAAAATGGGTACCCGACAGAAGTGGCTGTGCACCGGCTGGTGGAGTGGTGTACTGGGAGGAGATCGACCCCAAAATGCTATGCTTATCCTGGACATCCCCTGGTATCAATACGGACACTGTGCAGGGAGTACTTTCCAAGGTGGAAGGTTTACAAAACCCTGTGGTGGTGGGTCGGCATGGTAATCTGCTCACCCACACTTTCCTGGCCCTAGTAGAGTTTAAGGATCCCATAGATAGCTCCAAAGTGCCACAGACCATTACCCCAGAGGGAGCCCTCACTGCTTGGAGAGTGATAACTAAGGACAGTAAAGACCCGGGGGGGAATCAGCCCCCACCACTATCTGAAACTTTTGAGGAGAAATTTGCTGAATGTTTGCTGGGGAGAGGAAAACTGTGGAGGACTTGAAGAAACTATTCTTGCCACCTGGGGTGTTCCTCCCCAACACCCTCTCCTGCTCCAGTGCCCGTAATGGTGGCTGAACCAATGCAGACTCTATTTCTGCACCTGCCATTAGTCACGACTCTTACGAAGGTTGAGGATCTTCTCTGGCACCCTCCCCACCCCCCAAGGGGAGGATGACTGGGAGACCTGGATAGACTATGTTGCCCCCCAAGTGCTAGAATGGCAATGCTCGGAAGGCGAAAAGCGAAAGAGGGTTAGTGAGAGCCTCCGAGGTCCTGCCCTGGCTACCATCCGTGCTAAACGGGCCAGTAACCCTGAAGCGACTGCACAGGCCTATCTTGAGGCCTTGGAGAATGTGTATGGGAGCCCAGATTCTGATGAGGACCTATGGTGGAGAGTAAGAAATGCACAACAGTACCAAGGGAGTTGTTGTCTGTGTATGTCTCGGCTGGAAAAATTGTTGCAAGAATGCCTCAGAAAGGGTAGTTTGCCAGCGATTGAACTGGACCGAACCAGACTGGACAGAATCCTTAAGTCTGCCCCTTTCAGAACTGCTGTTGCTTCAGTTACGCCTGGCAAATCGACTGGAATCCCCACCTCCTATGATGAGTTAAAGAGAAATTGAGGAGTTGAGAAAACGACCTCGGGAGGTACCTGCACCAACAGCTGTGGCTACGAATTCGAGTGACTGAGGGTGACCCATCAAGTGAAGTTCAGGGGCAGAGGTTGACAGTCAATGAGTGCTCTGACAAGGAAAAGATATGCCACAATGGGGCTAACTGTTGAGAGAGATCCGGAATTCAAAACAGTCCCTTTATGAAGGCCACGCCTGCAAGTACGGGCCCTGACCTATATCCGACTGCATCTGCTATGGGGGTGGGGTACCACCCATGTATCTCCTGCTGATAACAGCTCCAAACTCAATTCCTTGACCATGGAAGTGGAGAACTGACGAGATGTCTCCAAATGCTTATCACGCCCGGACAGAGATGGCACCCAGGTTTCCAGTTAGTAATACCCCGCCCTGGCTCCCAGTGTGGCGCCCGCCAGCTCAAACTCCAGAAAGTATGTTTTGCTATAATTGTGGGAAAGATGGGCACATGAAAAGGGAATGCCAGTCCCAAAAGACACTGACAAAGTTGCATATAGGCTACAAGGAGAGCTTCGGAGAAGAAATCAGTGGTTAAGAGGTGAATGACATGATCCTGTAGTGAGGGCACCAAAAATGCTAATTCACGCCCTTTGTGGCAAGGTCAGCTGCCCAGGCCTCCCCCACCGCTTCTCCAGACTGTCCAGAATAGTGGGTCCCTCCATGGAGACCACTGTAAAGGTGAATGGAGTGTCTACAAGAGCTGTATTAGACAGTGGCTCCCAAGTGACAATTATGTTCCAGGATTGGTATCAGAAGCATTTGTCAGACGTCCCTTACAACCATTAGAAGGACTGCATGTATAGGGGTTATGTGAGAAGGCTCACTCTATTCCGGTATATCCGAATTTGGTTGTCTTTCACCTCCGTGGCTGGGAGTGGCTTAACAAGTAGAGACCCTAGCCTTAGTGTGTCCCCCACTGGACTGTATGATGGTGTCCCTTTGTTGATTGGAACAAATGCTCATATGTTCGGAAGGCTGGCACAGTTGTGTTATGAAAACAGGGGTCAAAGACTAGTAGAGCTTTAAGAGTTCGCTTTAATTAAGAAGGCCTATGAGGCACAGAGAGATGCTGAAAAACAGAACCAGAGGAACCGCCGAATTGTATGGAAGAAGGATCCTGAGTCTCTGATCCTGGCGCAAATGCCCAGTGTACCTTACAGGGAGAGGTCCTGATCAGAAAGGATGTTAAGAATAAAATATTAATGTTGGATGCACCAGGCGATGGAAAATTGCCAGAGGGACTGCTGGTCAAGCTTAGTATTTTGCCGCTAGAGCCCATGCTTATGCCAGAAGGGTAATGGTCCAAGTTCATAATGTGTCTGAAGAGACATTCGAGTAAACAGAGGTTGCATCCTGGCTAATGTGCATTGTGCAGACACTGCAGTGCTACCCAGCAGCAAGAGTTCAAGGAAGAATGACAGAGTAACGCCTGACTTGTTTGATTTCGGCGACTCCCCGCTGCCAGCTGAATGGAAAGTGAGGATCAGTGAGAAGCTTGCCCAGAGAGACTAGGTGTTTTCTTTAAAGGAATGGGATGTAGGATGCATGCAAGGAGCTGAGCACAATATCCGGCTGCATGACGAAAGACCATTTCGTGAGAGGTCTCGACGCCTGGCACCTGCTGACATAGATGATGTGAGACGGCATCTGCAAGAGATGTTAGCTGCTGGTGTAATACAAGAATCCAGAAGCCCTTATGCTTCCCCCATTGTGGTAGTGAGGAAAAAGAATGGAACAGTAAGGATGTGTGTGGATTATCGCACCTTAAACCGGCGGACTATCCCTGATCAGTACACAATGCCCCACATTCAGGATGCTTTGGACTGCCTAAACGGGAGCAAGTGGTTCTCTGTGCTGGATCTCCGCAGTGGGTACTACCAGATCCGATGGCCCCAGAGGACCGTGAGAAGACGGCCTTTATCTGTCCGCTTGGCTTCTATGAATTCATGAGGATGCCTCAAGGATTTCAGGTGCCCCAGCCACTTTTCAACCATTGATGGAGCGTGCAGTGGGACATGAACTTACTAGAGTGCCTGGTATACCTAGATGATGTTATTGTGTTTGGCAGCTCACTGGAGGAACATGAGAGCAGATTATTTAAGGTATTGGACCGACTGGAGGACTTTGGCCTTAAACTGTCCATTGATAAGTGTCAATTCTTTCAAACATCAGTAAGTATAGGGACACATAGTATCCACTGAGGAATAGAGACCGACCCAAGTAAAGTTGAGGCCTTGACCACCTGGCCACAGCCCAAAATCTAAAAGAACTGCAAAGATTCCTGGGATTCTGTGGTTATTATCGGCGCTTCATCAAGGACTATTCAAGAGTGATCCGCCTTTACTTAACCTTACTCAAGGGTATCCCCAACCCACAAAAATACCAAAAGTCAGCGCCTCAAGACTGAAAGAGTGTATTTTCATCCAGTGAAGTATTTGGGGCCTGCTGGACTCCTGATTGTGAGACTGCTTTTCATGAGATCATATATCAACTTACCCATGCTCCAGTGCTGGCCTATGCCGATCCAAGAAAACCTTACGTCCTGCACACTGATGCTAGCTTGCAAGGGTTGGGGCTGTGTTGTACCAAGAGCACGAGAATGGCCTGAGACCAGTGGCCTTTGCCAGTAGAAGCCTGACCCCATCCGAAAAGAACTATCCTGTAGATAAGTTAGAGTTCCTAGCTTTGAAGTGGGCTATGTTGACCAATTCCATGAGTACCTGTATGGGGCTAAAATACTAGTAAAACTGACAATAATCCTTTGACCTATGTGCAGACCTCAGCTAAGTTGGATGCCACTGGCCATAGGTGGCTTTCTGCATTATCTACATATGACTATGCTCGAATACGGGCAGGTCTGAACCACATAGATGCTGATGCTCTCTCCGGAGGCCTGTTCCCCAGAATGATTGGGTCCGATTGGCAGAACCTTGACATCCGGCACTCTGCCGGAAGTTTGACAGGAGGAACAAATGTCCACGGACGAGGGACTGCATGGTGGATTGCTTGGGAGCCTCTGAGAATGTATACCTGCTGCTTATTGCCACTTTTCTGCAATAGACATTGGTGCACTGCCTCAGCTGGACAATGACAGTATTCAAGCGGCTCAATCCCGCGATCCCTATGATCAAAGCAGCTTTAGAAGCCCTCTATGCAGGAAAAGATGTGTCCAAATTACGCTCCACTGATTTGAGACTGCACTGTTATACAAAGAAGGTCCTAAGTTGAAACTGATCAATAAACTGTTATACAGAGAAACAGTAGACAGAGGGGGACAAGTAGACAAACAACAACTAGTGCTGCCCACTGCCTTTCGAGACTCAGTACTGAGGTCCTTGCACAACCACATGGGGCACCTTGGTATAGACAGAACACTTGACTTGGTGAGATCCAGATTCTATTGGCCTAAGATGGGGGCTGATGTGGAGCAACACATTCGAACTTGTAGTCGCTGCTTACAGAGGAAAGCTTTGTTCCCAGAGGGCTGCCCCTTGTTAACATCACCACCAGTGCACCCATGGAGCTGGTCTGTATTGATTTTCTGAGTTTGGAGTCAGATCAAAGAAATATCAGTAATGTGCTGGTGGTCACTGACCATTTCACGAGATATGCCCAAGCTTTCCCACCAAAGACCAGAAAGCATCCACTGTGGCCAAAGTACTTGTAGAAAACTTTTGTTCACTATGGGGCTCCACAAAGAATCCATTCTGATCAAGGAGAGACTTTGAGAGTCGCCTGATCAAAGAGATGCTTTCTGTGGGGAGTGCGAAAGTCCAGAACCACTCCTTACCACCCCCAGGGGACCCACAGCCTGAACGTTCAACCGCACTTTGCTAGATATGCTAGGCACCCTGCACCCAAAGGACAAGCCTAGATGGAGCTAACAAATTAGCACCCTGGTACATGCTTATAACTGCACCAAAAGTGATGCCACTGGATTCTCCCCTACCGCCTGATGTTTGGAAGAGAAGCTCGACTACCAGTAGATGTGTGTTTTGGGTCTCTCCTGATGGGGTTCAAGCTGACAACTATTTACAGTATGTGCAAAAGTTAAAGGCCCAGCTAACTCATGCGTACCAACTGGCTCAAACCATGGCTGCCAAAAGAAATCTGGCCAACAAAGAAAGGTATGATAAAAAGGTGAAAGCACGGGAACTCCAGGAGGGAGATCGGGTATTGCTAAGAAATCTGGGACTGCATGGCAAGCACAAGATTGCTGACAGATGGCACCATCTCCCTCACATTGTAGTGGGCAAACTAGATGATCTGCCAGTGTACAAAGTAAGGCCTGAGAATAATTCAAAAGATGTAAAAACAATGCATAGAAATCATTTACTGCCCATTGGACAAATCTTAATTGAGTCTGAGCCCCTAGAAGATGCCCCTCTGGACCAGTGACTAGAGCTGCTAAGAAAGATCAAGAAAGTCTGCACCTACAGAAGCAAAGTTAAAGTGTTCCCTCCACAAGTCCCAGTTGAGCATGACTGTCAGTCCATATCGGAAGAAAGTGAGAGTGACTTTGAATACTATCCTTCTTCGAACTGAGTCAATTGTTTTGGGGCAATCCCTAGTCAATACTGGAGACAAAGCTGGGCCTTCTGGACTGTCTAAGCCCCCAGCTTCATCCCTGGAGCCATTGCTCCCAGAAAGTGAAGTGCAAAGCATCAGATCAGATGAAATGGAATCATTGTGCATGGTTGAACTGTTTGAGTTTTCGGGAGGAAAATGATAGATTGGGGCAGACTGGTGATACACCTAACAAGAAGAGTATTTTGAGTGCCCTGACAGTCCACTGCCAGTGTCCAAGCTCTCCATGCGAGCCAAATGTTGTGGACTCAGAAACTGTAACTCCTGGAGCTGAAAGTGCCCCAAGTTCTAGCCTCTCTACCCCCATGGAGACTCCCCTGACAAGTGAGGACAATGCTGAAAATGAGGCTCAGAGTGCAGAGACTGTAACAGTTCCCCCTAGAAAGACTGGTCGAGCTGTAAAGCCTGTGGTGCACCTCAGTTATGATTCCCTTGGGAGGCCTGTGGATTTGCCTCTCAATGTTGTCCATAAATGGCACCATCTCCCTCACATTGTAGTGGGCAAACTAGATGATCTGATGTGTCCCCGAGCTCATTGCCCAAACTGAGCGTCAGTGCTAACTCCAAGTTACTTGTGTTGCCCTCTAAGTATGGTGCCCTTGCCCCATCCAGCCCCAAGGTAACTGATAGGGAAGGGCCCCCTCTCTTCAGGTTTCATGTACAAGAGGTAATAACTTGAGTTATGGTACAATGTGTATGTAATACTGTGTAAAGAGGATGTACTGCAATATTTCAGAAATGTGTTCTTGGTAAAATGATATATTGACTGATGATTACACGTGCAGCCTAATGCAAATGTATATGGTTGCAGTTGAAACTTATGGTACTTGCTTGACGCTGGACGCCAAGCTTTCCCAGGCTAGGAAGGGTGTAACTCCTGCAAATGGGGGTTCCCAAAAGACTTCAGGAGCTTGCTTGAATGCTCCAAGCCTGAATGGTGTTTCATGCTTAAGCCATTTATCAGTGAGTGTTTTAGAACCTCTGGTACTGTCTCTTTAAGAGCTGTCTGCTTGCAGACATAATTAGTTTGTATGGGGACTGTGTGTTTTTCTCTGAGTACCACTCGAGCTGCTGCCAATTCACTTCATTTTGCAGTCACTAGGAGTGCAAAGGGAACCTATGTGAAAGATGTAACTGTTTGCCAGAAATTATTTAGAGTAATAATGAAATTACAGTTTGTCTAACCTGCTTTCTTTGCAGTCAGAACTGTGTCTGCTAGTTCCCATTCTAGTTTTGAACTGCTGAACTGGACCAATCAGTGTGGGGTAAGCTAGCCTAAAATGGTGCCTTGGACGAATCAGAACTTGGACTCATAATCTGAGCCAGCCACAAGAGGATTGTATGAGCAGTGACTCTGGGAGATGTAGTTTAGACTTCAGCACCTTTTGGACCAACAGCAGCAGTCTATTGTGAGTGACAGCCAATCCAGTCAAGAACTGGGAGGAACTCAAAGGAAGTGCCGGTTTTGTCGGTTGGAGTTTCAGTTGAGCTTTGGCAGTGAAGAAGGAAGGAGCCCTGTGCTTTTCAGTGTGCAGTTTTAGTCAAAAAGCGTGTGTAAGGCCCAGAGTTCGGTCTGCAGCTTGTTGGACTGAATCCGTCCTGTGAAAAGAATCAAAGGATCTCTGAAGAGTAGAAACCAGGCTCACCCTGTAGAAGACTGGAAGAATTGCTGAAAATTGCACTGGTCTGTCAGGAACTGAATCTGCTGTGTGTTCTCCCGGTATTGTGCAGTAATTGTGATCGGGATACAGATGCAGCCTGCCTGGTATAGTGCTTTCTTTTATATGGATGTGTGAAGAGGTTTGTGTACCTCAAGTGAGCCCTGCTGACATTGAAGGACCCTATCTTATTTGGAGGTCGTGAGTACTAATTCAGGGTCGCTCCCTGTTGAATTGCCACATTAAATCCAAATGGAATTACTGTACTGCTGACTGTTTAATTCTCCTTTTCTGTGTGAAAGGGCCCTACCAGCTGCCACGGTTTGGACTAGCTACTAGGGCTTTGGGTACCTAGGACAGTAACTGATAGGGATAGGCCTGTGCACAGAGCCATAGGTAGATTATTAGAGTGATAAGCTAATTAACCTGATTTCCCCCTGTCCTTGTTATATTCCCCCTAAATAAATCAGAGCTGCTTGTTTCAGCAAAGTTATACTGCCTGAGGTATTTGTCTATGTTAAAGTACTGTACTGTGATTGTTGCACTGTATCTCATTTCACAGGAGGTCCCAGTGCCGGAACCAGACCTGGGGGTAAGTGTATACTGTGAAGGTAATTCTGATATATTGTGTGGGCCACTAGTGGGAAGAAAGGGGTTGCAGTGTCCCAGAGGGCTGTGACCAAGTTAGTTTAACTATTGCAAACCCTGACCTCTGGGTGGAGGCACCCGCCATTGGATCCAGGCCCCTCAACCTGTTAGTGGCAAATCAGGCAGGGGTAGTAGCCCCTTGGATAGCGCCATCTAGGGGTTACACTTGCATGGGGTTTATGCTATAATGATGGGTGGGTAAAGTGCTTACTCGCATTTGGGATAAGTATTTGCATGTTTGGGATTGCTGGTTTGGCGACTTACAGGCTGCACTTTATTGCGATGTCATGCACTGTTACCCTCCCATGTCTTTTCGTTTAACAGCAGGTAAAGTTCTGTCTAACCTGGGTAATACTAAAATGGACCGCTATTTTGATAGTTTCTTTTCTCTATCAAAGCTGTCATTTATTAATAGGTATAATTACTGGGAAAATACTTTTAGTTCATGGTGATTTATAATTGTCATGTGGCACATCTTGGGATTGTTTGAGGGGCAGGGGGACTTTAATGAGGCAAACATGGCATCCCAATTATTATTTCCTGTTACTGGTTATATAGAAAACTATTATGGCTGCATTTTTCATTACCGATTGTTCTCCCTTCAAAGAAGTTACCTTTTGGCAGCTGACGAGGCTGGCAGTTTTCACTAAGTTTTGGGATAGTTTTATTCCTGTTACCCCCAGTGCTATTTGTGCCAGAATGAACGATAGATTTATGTGAATGTCTCACTTATGGGTGTTAACATTGCTCTGATGTTAAAAAGTACTATATCATGCATGAGGAAATGCTGTTCTGTGTGAATAATATGAAACAAATAAAGTTAAAAAAAAAAAAGCTGCCAGATCTTTAACCAGCTCTCCAACCTGCCCAGATCTTCCCTGAGTTCCCCTATCCCTTTTTACGTCTACCCTAGTGCAGACCTTTGTGTCATCCGAAAAGAGGCAGGTCTTGCCCTTGAAGCCTTTTCCTGTGTCACAAATAAGTACACTGAAAAAGACCAGGCCCAATACCAATCCCTGAGGCACTCCACTTTTTACTTCCGTTACTTCTGAAAACTCCCCATTAACTACTACCATTTGTGTTCTTCCCCTCAGCCAGTTCTCCATCCAAGTTGCCAATTTCCCCCCCCTACCCCTAAGTCCTCTATCTTCTTGACCAGCCTCCTGTAAGGGACTGAGTCAAAGGCAGGCCTTGCAGAAATCCAGGTAAACAACATCCACTGCCTGTCCCCTATCTGCTGCCCTGGTCACCCAGTTGAAGAAGTTGACATTTCTCTGGCAAGACCTTCCCAGACAGCCCATTGGTGCTGAGGATTGAGGCACTGGACGCCACACCTTGCATCACGCCAGCGACCCGGGCCCGGGAGCGAGCTTGGTTTCCAGGGGTTGGCCAAGGAGGAGAGGATAGAGCGTCAAGGACTGCTGTCCTCTCCTGGGGAGAGTGGGCTGTGGTTCCCTGGCATCAGCGACTCTCAATTGAGGCTGAGTGTGTTACAGCCAGGGATTGAGTCAAGAAGGGGTGGAGGTGATGGTGGACGTCTGCAGGCTGGGTGCGGGAGTACGCCCATCTTGCACTGGATGTCACTGCACATCCACGCCTCGGGGGGGTTCATGCTCACAGAACAAAGGAAAAACCCCACCCATCGAGTAGACAATGCACAGCCCCCACACCCACCACTGGATCCCACTCACCTGGTCTCTGATATCCTTCGACCCTTGCCCAGCCTGCAGACAACTGGATTATGGAGAACCAAGTAAGTGGTGGTGGCCCCATCTCTGGAGGGTGCAAGCCAGGGGTTAGGTGCAGGTAGTTGTCGGGGTTCGGACACTGGGGTAGACTCAAGTTGAGGGGGTCACAGATTGGGTGGGAGAAAAAGCCAGGACTTCTGAAGGAGTCTCGGGGAGCAGTGACCGGAAGGAAATAAAGTTAAAAAAAAAAAAAAAACCTTCCCTTTATGAACCCATGCTGTTGGAGTTCCTGTAGCCCATTTCCCTCCAGGAAGTCAAACAGTTCCTCCCTTAGTAAAGACTCCATACCTTTCCCATTCTAGACGTCAAGATGACTGGTCTATGTTTTCCCTGGCTCATCCTTCCTTCATTCCATTCTTGTGTAGAGGGTCAACATCTGCTGTCCTCCAGTCCCTAGGACCCCCCCCCATGGCCAGCTAGCTGTTGAATATGTCTGCAAGTGACACTATCATCACTTCTGCTACCTCCTTCAGCAGTTTAAAAGGATGCTCCCCTCCAACCTTCCCTAGCAGCACCTGTAATTTCACTTGCTGCCACTGTTGCTGTGTGCAAGGGGTCAAAAAGAGCTCTGCTGTTCAAACTATGCGCTTCCCTCATATCACATCACATCACACCTGCACTGCCTCGGGATTCCTCCTGCAAGCCAAGCTGCCATGTGAACTTCTTCCTTGGGATTCCTCCTGCAAGACAAGGTGCTTTCTGCAGCTCCAAAGCACACCAGTTGGCTGCCAGGGTATGGGAAAGCCACAAATCCTCTCTAGAAATCGACCAACTAGGAGCTGTCCACTTTATTTTGGAATTGTGATTTGCCCTGTTATGATGCCAACTCCCTAAGCGGTCCACTGCTCTGCAGTCTGGAACACTACGGACTGCAGCGCAAAGGGCATCACAGCAGAGGAGTCTGTCTGCAATCTGCCTGGGTTTGGCCGTCGGTAGGTCATGCTGGCCTCTCACAGTGTTTACTGCTCATTTTTCCACTCTGCTTTTGACCACCCTGAGACTAAGTTCCGCTTCACTGCTTTGTTGCTGTAGCTGTTTGATTCTCTTCACCACTGAAATTATTTCCTAACACCACCCTATTTGGGTCACCCTAAACTATGTATTTTGCCTTGCTAATTTTTTGCTATTGACTGCACTGCCATCTGTCTCATGTCACCCAGGCATGTTGTAGGTCCCAGACACTACTGTGATTTCCGCTACCCGGCTTGCCTGCATAGCTTTATAACCTCACAGCACTGCCTGTTAGTGCTCATCTCCCAGATCTGGTAACTTGTGGTTTTATTCGCCTAACTATCCCATCCTGTTTGTTTGATTGCACCCTATCTAGCTATCATTTTACTCAGTCTTTATACCCATTTTTGTAGTTCTGCCCTCTAGATTGTTCATATTGCTTAGTTGGCCTGCATTTGCTTTATTGTCACAGGTTATTGTTGTTGCATTATTTAGGCAAAATCACTTGTTATTCATCTTAACCTAAGTTCAGCAGCCTGTAAATCATGTACCCTACCCTCTTTCACTGCCTCCTTCTTCTTCCTCTTCTACCCCTGCCCCCTCTCTCCCTCTCCTTCCCTTCCTTTGTCCCCATTCCCTTCCTTCATCTCTCTTCCCCTGCCCCTCCTCCCTCCCTCCCCTTCTCTTGTATCCACTTTTCACTTACCCCCTCCACTTGCTCTCTTCCCTCCCACCTCTTCCTCCTCTCCATCTCCCGCTATTCACCGTGGTCTCCTCTCTCTAAACCAGGAACTCCTCCACTGTGCCTTCCTCTACCTCTATCTCCCTGACATTCTAGGGGAAGTAAGTCCCACTCCATCCTTCTGCTCCTCCAACTAGCTGACAAAGGGGAATCTAACCCTGGCTCCTCTTCGCCTGCCCTCTCTCCATCCTCCAGTGCAAAAGGCCTCAGCATCTTCCATTTCTATAACAGGACCCTCCTCCCTAAACTTGATCCTTTCAATGACTGGATCTCTCAACACTATCCTGACCTCCTCTATATTTCTGAATCTTGGCTCTCCTCCAGGATATGTGACTCTAGTTTGGTTCTCCCCAACTACCACCTCTTCAGGCAGGACTGTGGTAAAAGAGGTGCTGGTGTCACCCTATTTGTCCATCTGAACTAATCCTGTTCCATTGTACTCAGAGAGTCTGTACACTCCTCTCACAAGCTCCTTCTAGCCAAGCTATCCCTCCCCTCTACACTTCCTATCTTTGTTGGTGTTTTCTATTCCTCCCCTAAAATCTCTCCTTCCTCTCTGGTTGGCTGTTTCCCAGCTCTTGTCTCCCTTACCTACCCTGGTGAACTCTTCCTCCTTGGGGACTTCAACATCAGTTGGCTCTCCCCGACCACCGGGCCCACCAACCACAGGACTGAGTCACTTAACCTTACCAAATTTATTACCGAACCCACTCAGCTTTATGTTTGTTTCCCTAACCACTTATGACAGGACTGAATAAGGTCCTGTACCATTTGTTATGCAGGGAGAGTTAAAAGGCAAGGATCTGTTCTATCCTCTCCTTTCCTGTCTCTTGTCTGTCTGGTTGCGCAACCAAATGTTCTCGTGAGACCTAGGAACTGATCACTCACAGTTTCGCAAATCTCTGCTTCTTGCTAGCTCTTTGCCTTCATTTGCTGTTTCTGCCTTTTCTTCCCCCTTGCATATCTGCGGTTATAAAATATATGTGAACCTTTGTGTGAAACTGTAAGTGATACTGGGGAACCTTCTATTTGAAATGTATATAGTTACACTGCTGAAATGATTGCAAAAAGCTATTTGGAATTTAGGGGGTTAGCCCGAGATCCAGCTTGAGCTCCTCTCAGGCTTGTTTACAAACTCTTTTGCACAGCTGTCAGTAAGAGGCCAGCTTGGAACGTTGATCTATTTGCAAGCCTGCTCTGCAAAGAAACTGACAAGAACATTTTGTGAAAAACAGGGTGTCTTCTTAATGAGTTCCAAGGCAAAGACTTGTTATAAAAATAGCAGCAATGCTTTTGCTAGAGTGAGAGGGAGAGAGACAGACTGAAATTTGGGATTGAAAAGAAACCCTCAGATGAAGGATTTTGCTTTCTCTGTTTGTACTGCCTATGTAAATAGTTCTACTGAACAATTTTTATTTTTGAATTTTATTGTTATTGATGATGACAAAACACTACTTGAGAATTTTACAACTGCTCCTGGTCCTCCTATGCTTCCTGATCTTTGCCTCGACAACACCACTCCCATCTGAATTGGGTGCTTTCCTCAAACTCCTACTATATCACTGCAGCGGGTACTCTGCTGGACACCTTCAGAGACCAGTGCATGACCTTCTGTTTCAGGAAAATTGGATCCTTCCTTCCACCCCAAAGTACATGTGGTCAAGGTCCCTCCAGTTGCCTGACATTAGTGCCCTCCTAAACAATCTTGCTGATACTGACTGGTCCCTCATTTATTCTGCCTCTGACTGTCGAGGCCCGATTCCACTCCAAATGTATTCTCATCTGGGACAAGCACATCCCTCCTTTAGAAAATCCAGGGAGAAAAGTTCCCACCACCCCTTAATTATACCAGAACTCATCGACCTATGCAAGTCCTGAGACCAAGCTTCGGCCCGTTTCAAATTCTCCTGCTCCCTGCCTAACCTCTTACTCAACAGGATATTCAGAACATCTTATACGAAGGCTGTCTGTGCAGCTACACTAAGGCTCACTACTTCAAATCCAACCTCCAGGCTAACCTTAATTCCACAGCAAAATTCAGGAAGGATATCCACTCCCTCTTTGACCCTCTGCTCCCCCAGTCCTCCTGGCAGATGGGTTACTGGTCTCTGACCCTCCCTCTGTTGCTGCTCATTTTAATGAATTTTTTTTAGCACTTGTGCCCTCCCCTCTCCCACCCTCCAGGTCCTTCTCCCCTTCCCTCCAATCTCTCCACTGCCACCCCCTATCCCAGGCTTCCACTTTCCTCTCATCACTCATCAGGAAACCTTGCTCACACTTTCCTTACTTAACCCTGTTATATTCAGCCCTAATGGGCTGAACACTAAACTCATCCATCTCTCAGCTCCTGCCACCGCCTCTCCACTCACTCACTAACCTTCTGAGCCTCTCCTTCTCACTCCGTGCTCTCCCTCAGTCCTGAAAGACTGCTAAGTTTCACCTCTGCAAAGAGGGGGTGACCCTTCCTCCCACAGCAACTTCCAGCCTATTCCCCTCCTCCCCGCTCTTGCAAATCTTCAGAAGAAACTTGTCTAATCCAGGCTTGCTGACTTTCTTCTCTCCTCCAACCAACTACCTCTCCATCTTCCAGTCTGGTTTTCAGAAGCACCACTCCACCATCTCCCTCCTTGCTGCATGTCACTGACTTCATCCTCATTGGGCTGGAACAGGGACACATCACTGCGGCTCTCTTCATTGGTCTAGCCAAAGCGTTTGACTCAGTGTCCCACCCACTCCTCCAGGACAAGCTGAGCTCTGCCAGACTCTTAGCTCCCATTGTTGACTAGTTCTGTTCATACCTCACAAGCTGCCAACAGTCAGCACAGATAGGAGGCACCCTATCCCCTCCCCTACCTATCCTAGCTGCGATCCAACAGGGCTCTATCCTGTATCCAGTCCTCTTCTTAATTTTTCTCAGCAACCTGCCCTCTGCCTGTGTCACCTCCTATATCCATATGTATGCAGATGACACAGTCATTTACATCTCTGGTTCCTTGGCTGCGGCTGTGGAAAAGTCTGCTCCATTAAGACTTCACCAATATCTTGTGCTGGTTTCAGCTCCAGGTCAACACTATAAAAGCAGTGTCCATGACCTTTGGCACCTGCCAGAAACTGGTCATGCTCTCTTACCTTCCTGTCTTCTCCACACTGAATGGCACCCCTTTTGAAGTAGTCCCTGCCTTTAAGTACCTTGGTATATGCCTAGATAGTACGGCTGACTTCTGTTCCCACTTTAATGTCATCCATGCCAAGCTCCACCCCAAACTAAATGCCCTGTACATCAATAAGGACTGCCTTTCTCCCCAGGTCTGCCAGGAGCTGGTCACCAAAATGGTTCTCTAGGTTTTCAGTTATGCAGATGTAGTCTGTGGCACCACCCTCTCCTCTCCCCTTGCCAGGCTGCAAACCGTTTGCAATGCTTTCTGCCACTTTGCTACCAACTCACCCTCTTGTACTCATCATTGTCTCTCTACTCCTCCCCTTCATCCTATCTCTTCCTTCAGGTCGCCATTCCCCCTGTGCTTCTTTCATTTCAAAATATTGGCTAGAGTCCCTCCCCCTTCCCTGTCCTCACTCCTCTCTCCCATCCCTTCTTTCTCTTACTACCTTCGTTCTAGGGACCCTCGCACCTTCTCCCTTCCCCACACACATTCCTCTTCTCCTACTGTTTTCCCTTCCTCCCTCCCTCCATCTCTCCCCCTCACTTAGACACCAGCTAAGACTTCTCCTGGCTCCTTCATGCCAACCTTCAATCTGACCCACCCCACACACCCTTCCCATGATTTCAGCTCCTCCCACTGAACCGCAGCTGCCTGTTTTTGACTTGTCTGCACTGCTCAAGCACTGTCACCTTCTTCCACAGTCACCTTGCCTTTTATTATGGCCAAAATTTCCCCCATTCACTAAAAATACCACCAACAGCTTAATCTGGTTTAAGGTCAGTTGGCATTCATCTGTATCCCCCTCCCCCGGGTCGTGGCTGAAAATAGGCAGAATCTGCCTAGTTCCCGGTCAACAAAAACGAAATAAATAAATAAAATAAATAATTATTTAGCTGTAGTCTATATTGGACGCTGCCCTGTAAGCTAATTTTGTGGTTACTCCATTTGTTATGGTTTTGATCACCTGACTGTACTGTACTCTGTTACTGCACTTTGTACTTTGTTATTGCAACTGTATTTTAAGACTTGGTGTAATTTTGTTACACTGCACTCCTCTTTCCCGGGTCATGATCACACCTGGAAATGAGTCTCAGCTCAGTGTGCCTTTCCCAGTTTTAAACAAGTAATAAATAAATAAAATCTTTGGGTACAAGGCATCAGGTCCCATAGATTTCTCTAGTTTCAACCCTGAAAGGTTTCCCAACGTCCTTTCCCCGTTATTTTAACCACGCTACCTGAGCTGTTGCTCTTTCCTTTACCTTTTAACCCTACCTTCTGACAGTGGCCCATCCTTCTCCCTAGTAAATACAGAACAAAAATATTTTGTTGAGCATTTCTGCTTTCTCTTTGTCCCCTTCCTTCCACCCTTCTCCACTCTCACAATACCACCCTTGACCGACCGTACACTTCTTGAGGATGTACCTTAACAATGCCTTTTCCCCTTGTTTTACTGCCCTTGCCAGCCAGAGTTCCATCTCTGCCTTGGCCTCTATCACCTACTTGCTGGATACCTTTGCTGCCTTGAGGTAAATTCTCCCTATCCTCCTTCTTTTGGCTTCCCTTATACTTTAGGAATGCTCTCCTTTTGGTTTTTACCACTAACTTTACCTTAGCCGTGGACCACACTGGACGACCCCTTGTCCTCTTTCCCTTTGATACCTTTGCAACTGAGCTTTCTGCCACTTCAACATTGCTTTTTTAAATTCTTCCCATCTATCTACTCTATACTCCTCATGCCTTTTTCCCCCAGCTGTTCCTTCATCTTGCTGAAATCTATTTTTTTCAATTCCATACCATTACTGTGTTTGCCCTGTTGGAGGTCCCTATCTGGACCCCTCCAGTACTACTGTTCTGTGCTGACTGGAACAAAGTGATTTTATGTGAGTATTTGGTCAAATGTTACTGTAACTATAATTTTACACATTAATACAATAAAAGCAGTACTTTAATACCCATTACTGTTGTTTCATTCACAGCATTAGTGGGATCTACATTACAGATTGGGAGTAATTTCCTAGCAGCCTTTGGTGCTGCTTGATCAGGAGCCATGGGGTGCTGTGTGAACTTCTGGCTTGTTGAAAATCTGATAAAGGATGTGGCACCATGAATAAATCATGAAAAATTATGACAACAGATTTTTTTTTCAGGTATTCATCTTTCTGACCCCCATCGTACCTGACCTACCCAGCCCAATCATCCACGTTCTAGCATTCCTAACAGATTGCTCCCCCCCCCCGGTTACAGGGCCAGGAGAAGGGCAGCCCTGCCCTGTGTCCAACTCCGGGGTTCTGGAGCCAGCCCAGTCAGTGGTGCAGGCCTGTGGCAGTTTGGGGAGTCACCGTGTCATTTCCCCCCCACCATTTTTAACTCACAAGGGCTGTTAGCGTACAGTGATGCAGCACATCAACATGCCTCCGCATGCACACGAGTATCACTGTTGAGGGTAGCCTACTGAGGCGAACCCCTGCTGCGCTAACACCCTGATCTCCATCAGGTGGCATGCCTGTAGCTCTCTCACTGAGACAGGACAGCAGTCCTTTGTATGCTCACTCCTATCTCAGCCCTGGCTTGGCAACTGAGGTCTGCTCCTGAACCCTGGTCACCAGCGTGGCTGTCGGCAGTGCTACTGTCTGTCACCTTTCACTTTCATAGGGAACGGATGCAGCTGCTTGTCTGTTTGAATTTTCTTCTATTTACCTAATCTGATGGACGACATCTTCCACTTGGACTCTAGTGAATGCAATTCTTAGTTTAAAGGAAAACTGTCCTTTGCAAGGACTCCCGTCCCTGAAGAGCTTACCCTCCGGTTTAGCTTTTGTAAGAAAGGCAGCTTTCTCCTTGCGCTGCAAAGTAGTTTAATTTAATTATCAAAAGTCTGCTACGCAGAAGTATGGCAGATGCTGCGGCAACTCCGTTAACTGTAAAGGTGTGGCGCTGCCCCGTGCACTTCAATGCATTTGTATTGAAGCACAAGGTGCGGTGCCGCACCTTTGCAGTTAATGAAGATACCCCTGCATCCAACATACTTCCAGGTAGCAGACTTTTGATGATTAAATTAAACTGTTTTGTAAGCACGAGAAAAGTCACTTACAAAAAGCTAAACTGAGGGTAGCTTTCAGGGCGGGAGCCCTGTAAAGGATAGTTTTCCTTTAAGATTATTCAGCAAAGTTAAATATTCCTTCCCAGTCATATGTGACATTAAAAATCAGATAATAAATAGCCATCTTTGCAGCTCTCTGAAACATCATGTCCATCTAGAGATATCAGTAACGCTCAAGTTTCTTGATTTTTTTTTTTATCTTATATTTCTTTATACTCCTCCTAGCAGCACAGATCCCTGCAATCTCTGGCCGCCGGCACCCGCATCCCCCGGGGCCTGGTCTGGCACCCCCACAGAGCTGGCCACTGTCACTCACTCACTCTGCGGCAGGATCCTCTCGGGAACCGGAGGGCGCCGGGCGCGGCCATCAGCTCCCGAGATCGTCACTCTGCCTTGCATCCGCCGATTTTTCGCCCCTTGCAGAGTGGATGTGCAGTGACATCTGAGGCACAATGTGCCAATGTCTGCCCACTCTGTCCCCCCTGCTGCCTTCGATCTGATAGTGCCCCCAGTCGTCACCAGGGACCGTTACAGAGCGGTGGTTCCCTGGATCCTTCCCCGGGTTAGGAGACCAGTCCACCAGATGCTCAATCCCAACCCTCCCCTGCCAACCCCTGGCGGCCCGGGCTCGCGTCCGAACCTGGGTCACCAGCGTGGCGTGAAGTGTGGCGTCCAGCGCCTCAACCCTCAGCGCCACCGGGCCGGTCCTTGCTCATTTTTTTTCATTAATAAAAAAACAAAATCACAAAGGGCTGGAAGTAGAAAAATGGAGACTAGTACCTAAAATAACAAACTAAACTTCCCAAATCTGTCATACAATTTGGACCTGCTCTGTGGGACTCTGTTGGGAACAGTACCGTGACCCCATCCTATAATATCGATTTCTTAACAAAGGTTTCAGGATGGGTGAATCTTGCAGACCTTGACTGTAGCTGCATCATCCCTGCTGTACTTCTCAAGGAACCAGGGTGGTGTCAGGTGTGTATCAGCCAGGGTGAGCAGTTATTTAATTGTTTTTGTGTCGAACTACACACAGAAGTGTGGCCTTCTTTTTTAACTAGCTCCCCAACAGCTGGCTGCACTTTGGCTGTGTCCATACTCTTGTTAAGCCAGTTAGGCTTTTTTGCAACCTATATAGGAAAGTCACTTGAGGCAGTGTAGTGTAGAGTAGGGACCCAGCTGATGGGAGGTCCACCTCAACGCTGGTAGCTAGATGATTTCGCATCAGTGAATATCAAGAGCCCCCCCCCCACTCCATTTGCAACTATAACAGTAAGTTGCCATTACTGGTTAGTATTGTTGTTGCGTTTGGGGGGGGGGCAGGGTTTTTTCTGATCTTTTTGTAGTTCCCACTGACACATGTGCTGATCTGTGTGGCCACTTTACCTTAGGCTTAGTAGTACAAAACATATTTTGACTAAAAATACATGTCAACACTAAACGTCACATACTGTTTATAGTTTCAACAGTAATATGCAGTTATAACAAAAAAACCTCTTGTCTGTAACAATATTGCTGAAAAGCACTGCTTTGAGGATTTTTTCAGACTACCGCCTGCTCCCCAAGTTCTGAGAACTGCATGTCGTAGGAGGCAGCTGAATGTTTGTTTAGATGTAGCACAATGTTCATTCCGATGAAGACAGACACAATTGTACCCCTCTGACATAAAGATAATTGATTCTGACACCATACGTTTATATCGCATTACTTTTTTTTTTTTTTTTACATTAAAGAAGGTTCAATAAAGTATTGGAAGTACAAATAATTTGAGCTAGAGAATAATAGGAAATAAAAGTTATGTGAGGTTGAAATATAAAAAAAAAAATCAATTGTAAACAAAAGTTTACAAACCGAACACCTCAGCCTGTGTTTACTGTATCTGTTTGTTCAAACCAATGTTTGGTTACTAATACATGTTGCCCATAAAGGAGAAGTAAATCACTTTTTTTTTTTAAACTTGCATTTTATTATTTTCTGTATAAGTAAGCACTGCAATCCTGAAGACATACTAACAGGCATTATACTGCAGAACATTTTTTTTTTTTTTTTTTTTTTTTACAGAGATGGCTGGACCAGACGCTACTTATTGATAAGATATGTACCAGAAGCTCAAGACCTGTCCGCCTTAAAACACACCGCCGACACAACCCCAAAAAGTATTTATTTATTTAGTTTTTGCCGACTGGGAAAGGAGGGGTAGGTAATTCTGCCTATTTTCAGCCACAACCTGGTAGGGTGGGGAGAGGGAGATACAGACAGATTCAAACTGACACACTGAGTCAGGTTAAGCTGTTTGTGGTATCACACAGGAAATCCCTCTTCTCTCTTCAGGAAGTGCCGTGGGATCTTTACTGTCAATCTGAACACCCACCAGAACAGGCAGATGGGACCTTGGTATAATGTCTCATTCGAAAGAGGGCAGGTACCTCAGGAATAAGCACCACCTCATGCTGCACTACAGTGTCAGTATTGTAAGACAGCCCAAATGCCCGGTGTTGGGTTAGAACATGCACAACCTTCTGATCTTCTGGCCTCAGAGCCCAGCGTGCAACCTGCAGAGCCACTGATAGTGCATAAAATACTGTAATCTGATCTGCTAAAACTGCTTAGTAACAAACTATTGTATGTCCACTTTATGAAAACTTGACAAGACAGCCAAAGAGTAAAGCAATTTTAAGTTGCAGTTCATCATTAAAATTGGTTCATAACATACTATTATGTTCCCCTTATGACAGGCTGATGAGATAACCAAAAAGGAAAGCAATTCTAGGTTGTTGTTGATCTGTAAAAGTGGTTCTTAACATACTATTATATCCACCTTATAAAACGCTGACAAGGCAACCACTGATGTCCCTTTGGTTTCTGACGATGTAGGCAATAATCTAGGTGGATATCACCTCGTCAGGAGGGTTAAAAAACTGTTCGCCCGTTCTATCACAGAACCCTATTTTTAGAGGCTCTACAAGATTCTGTAATTCAGGTGTGCCTTATTTGTCCTTGTAGCCCATGTTTGTAAATCTCTAGGGCTGTACATTTTATAATGTTCTGTGCAGTCATTCTTCAGGTGAAAGGGAATGTATTTTGGTTCCTCCAAGGCAGCCAGCTGATCCCTTCCACTACCTGGCTGATCGATCTACACCCATGCTCAGGCACCTGATGATGTGTACCCAGGAAGAGGGTGGGAGCCTGCCCCATTGAAGTCTATGGGGGTGAGTTTTAAGAACAGTTTTATACGTAATAACGTCCATTTGGAGAGTAATCAAATGCGCTGCTCTACTAAAAGTATAAAAGCTAAAAAGTGCATAAACCTTTTTGTTATTTTTAACCTTCGGTTATGGTGATTCTGGGGGGCGTGGATAAGCAACAGAGCAGAGCAGCTGTTCCTAGTCAGAGCTCCTGAGGAAACGAGTCTTTTCTTAACTAAATACAGTATAATACTGAATTATTATATGGCCAAAACTATTCAGTTTTAAAGAACAGTAGGCAAGGCACTGCAATGGGGAAATCCAGAGTGGCATCTCTTGTTACGGACTTTTTCCAACCCAAATAGGGAAGCCACGAGGGGCTGGCCAATGTCCCAGGATGAAGCAGCGAGTAGTAGTAGTAGTACTGAGAATGTTTCTTGGGGCACTGTGACTTCTACACTCATGCAACTGGTCAGATCAGTGCAGGAAATGAATAAAAAAATTGGATATACTGACCCCCTGAGTGACTACCCTAGAAACACGGATGGATAGTGCTGATCAGGCACAATAGAGAATGGACGGGTCGGTGCTAAAAACTGAATACTTCTACAAAACTAATAAATGAAAATTACCTTCTCCGCCAGAGGTTGGAGAACATCAAAAATCAAACCAGGTAGCACTGATTGGACTCCCAGAACAGTCAGAAGGAGAGTCGCCCCTGGATTTTGCAGTAACCCTGCTTCCACAACTGCTGGGCATCGATGAAGAAGAACCTTCCACCTAGAAAAAGTACTCACTGGAGAGCAGCCGCTGGTGTAACAGGTCCTAGAATCTTTCCTATTCTTTATATTGGCGTGGGAGTCAGAAACAGAAGAAAGTGAGATATTCGATACGGTGATGCATCCATATCCCTCCTTCCTGATCTATCTTACTTCACAAGGCAGCGACAGACTTTTGATCAGGCCCAGGGGGCACTTCATACGTTAAGAATGCCACACCCGCCAGCCTGGTGGCACTGAGGGTTGAGGCGCTGGACGCCACACCTCATGCCACGCCAGCGACCCAAGTTCGGGAATGAGCTCGGGGAGCCGGGGGTCGGCAGTGGAGGACTAGGATAGAGCATCCGCAGACAGTTCTCCTAGTCCTGGGGAGGGTTCGGGGATCTTCCGTTGCACTGGCACCCCCTGGCGGAGGCTGGGGCACTGCAGTGCATGGCAGCAGACGCTTGGGGATTGGAGCATGGTGGACATCTTCCAGGGGCACACGTGAGCGTGTGGTTGCTGGGTGGGATGTCATTGCACGTCCATGCTCTACGGAAATACCCCCTTCCTTCGGGTGTGGCAACAGCGATCTGAAGCAGTCTGTCCAACCTCATGCCCAACACCGGCCGCCTCTGGTTCTCCTTGGGTCTGGGCTGCTCCTTGGGCCGGGTGGGGGGTGCCCAGACCCCACTTGCCCGATGTAGCCTGGAACAGTTCGGTTCAGGTGGGTGGTTGTGTCCCAGGGTGGCTGGTGAGCATTTAAGACCACTACTCGACCTCCTGATCCTTTGGATGTTACCTTGGTCTCCTGAGGCTGCTCTGCATGCGGCGGTCTGGAGCTGTTCTGAGGAATGACAACCCTGGTCTTCTCCTGGTCCTGTTTCTGCTACATCTATCATTGGTGCGGCTGCTGTGGTTGATTCTGCTACCTCTCGACCTGTTCTTCCTGTTTCTTCTCCCATTGTGGGACCTGCTGCGGGGCGCTCGGCTCCACCACTCCCTGCTGCGGATCTTGCCATGTCTCCTGGACACACTCCACAATACAAGGGCCCCACCGAGCAGTGCACTCCACCACGTAAGCCTTCTCTTTTGACTCCTGGAACTGATCCTACTGATTCTACTTTTAAAATGACTGATTTGTTTAAGTCTGTGGGGGAGCCTGCCCAGCGGCGAAACGCTGTGCACTTTAAGTATTTAAGTGACGCCTCTACGGCCCCCCCTCGGCAAACTGTTCTTCACTTTATGTTAAGGGACTCTATGGGCACTAGCCCCTCTGATTTATTTGCATTTATTCGTATTAAGCAGGGATTGGCAAATTTCATAATGGCATGCTAGTCTAGGATAAATGGCCTTGCCAAAAATGGTAGTCCCTGAGTTTCGGGTGGTAGTCCAGTGTATTTTATTTATTTTCCTTAGGCACTAGCAGTTAGACTTGCCCCTTTCTTATGGGCAACAACACAAAGCCTCGTAGACCCCTTGCTCTCTTCCTCCTTTACTGCTGCCTTTGTTTCTCTGGTCGTCTTTCACTTAGTTACACTTGTATTCTGCCCAGTGCCTTTTAATTTTAGGCAGCAAAAAGTCCAACTCTTGCTCTCCACTTCGCCTCTTTAAAGTTTACTGCTGCTTGCTCATTCTCAATGATCCCTGGTCCATCTCCTCTCTTTATTATGTCATTTTTTTTAATCAAATGTGTACTGCAGTCACAAGAGCAGACACAAAGTTAAGCAACCCCAGTCTCTCTACCTCCAGTTGAGCCTTTTACCATGTATTTATTTTAGGCAGGTTTTATTCATTAAACCTCAAGTTATTTGTAAAATAATGGCTCATGCCTATTCTGTTGGAGAACACAAAAGCAGTCGTTCTCTCCTGAATATTTACTCTTCCTCCATATTTGTCACTCTTTTTGTGTGTGGCCTGCCCCTCGCAGCGGGCACTGTTTGGCATGAAAATGATTTAGTCTGATAAGGCTGCAGGCATTTACATTAATGAATCAAACCGCTGCCTCCATGCCATGGCTCCTGCCCTCTCCCCCAACCAGGACTCTTCACTCACACACTACCTCCTTAGTTCTCATTCCTTACTCCACATTGTATAGTGACTCAGCCACTTTATCCAAGGTTATTTCTTCTGCCCGTCTTGTTGATGGGTATTTGTCTCTCCATAATTCTGCAGCTAAGACTTACTATAGGGGTACCCTGGCTACTCGTATTGACTTTTTTTCCCCTTTCTAAATACCTCACCATTTCCCAGGCTTCTGTGATTCCTTGTGAAACGTCTGATCACAAGGCTGTGGTTTTAGTTTGTTCTCCTGCTGATGGTCCCTTTCCAGCTGCTCCTTGTGTTCGGTGGAAGTTGAATTGTTCTTTGCTTAATGATGCTTGTGTTTTTCAGGGTTGTTTAAATTTATTGCAGGCAAGGATTTCTGTGTTGGATGCTTACCACTATCCTTTTGTTTAGTGGGAAGATACTAAAGCTGATTTGAGGAAATATTTTCTCAAGGTTGCTGGATTTTGGGCCCGTTCCAATTTTTTTGCCTATTCCAAGTTGCGGAAACAGTTACTGGATCTGATTTCCAGGGCTTATGAATCCCATATTGATCTTTCCCTTCAAATTCAGGAAGTGAAATGTCAAATGAAGAAATTCCAGTACGATCGTGCTATTTCTTTGAAGCTTGAGGCTCAGTGTGGTACTCAAGCTTCTAAGGCTTCCATTGATCCTTTTAAGAACTGCTCTGACAGAATTTCTCCTATGATTACTGTATCGCGTACTGACCCTGGTACTGGTTTGCAGCATAGTTCTCTCCCCTTTTTGAAACATATTGTTTAATCTCACGTGGAGGAGACGTTTGGTTCCTGTCCTGATGCTCCTGATCCTGGTGGTTTCCTTTCTGATTTGGAGATCACGGAGGTCCCGGAGGGTATTCTTCACTCTCTGGTTCTCCCGATCTCTGTTGAGGAAATATTGTGTGCGCTATTAAAAAACAGAGGAAACGTACCTCTCCTGGAGTGGATGGTTTAACGGCGGAACTTTATCATTCTGTTTTGAATATTTTTGCCCCACCTTAACTGTGTTTTTTTTTGTATAATATTTTTATTTGCTTTTCAAAAACTTCAACAGACAATCAAATACACAACTTATTCATTCTACTATCAATATCATACATTACAGTAATCAGCCTTTTCACTTCATTACCAACTATGTTCCATTCAAGTTGAGCCAAATTAAATTAAAATAAGTTAAATTAAATTAAATTGAAGTTAAAGTGAAAGTGCAACCAGTATACTCATGCTTTTGTCGTCCAATCCTTTCTTCATTCTTATTTTCCATCCATCCTTTGCTTCATACATACTCATCTTCCTTTTTTCTTTTTTCCCTTTTTTAAGCATTTCCACTGCCCCCTTTTTTTTTTACTCCTCCTTTCTGCTTTCTATATACCTTCTCTCTTCATCCTTCACTTTCTCAGCTTATTGTACCTTCCCATAATATCCATCTCTCTTCCTCGACAGAGAAGCCAAAAATGGGGCCCAATGCCTTATAAATCCTTCTTCCCTCTCCCCCCACATCACATAGGTTAGCCTCTCTAATCCCAATGTCTGCAGCACCATCCTCCACCATTCTTGGACTGTTGGTGCAATCTGTGAGACCCAAGTATTCTGGATCCCATGACGAGCCAGGACATATAGTACCCTGATCCATCTGGGTAATAACATCCATTCCTCCTCTTCTCCATCTTCCAGCCCAAATAAACAAGCCAGAGGATCCAATGGCAACTCCCTTCCTGCAATCCTTCCAACTCTAGACACCACCCCCTTCCAATATTTCTGCAGTATCAGGCACTCCCAGAAACAGTGCATGCATGTCCCCCGTCCCAAGCCACACCTTCTGCATAAAGGTGATACTTCAGGGTGTGCCTTATGCACGATCACCGGCTGGTGGTACACCCTGTGAATAAATTTAAAATATGCCTCCTTATATTTACTGCATGCCATAAACCCAGAATGCATCGGGAGCAGTAATTTCCAAATTTTATCCGTTATGCCTCTGCTGAGGTCCCTTTCCCACAGTTTTTAGTTCTTAGCGTCCTATCAGGAAGTATGACCTTTCCTCTCTTTACCGCCTGGCCTATAAACCCTTTCTCTTGTTTTTGAGCTGCACAGATCACTATCTCCACCGGGTCCACCTCATATATCCCTTTATTCTCCTTTCCCAGACTTCCCATATATGTCCTTGTTGGTAAATACCTGAACCTATCTCTCTTACAGTTACTGTGATTTTTAATAGTATCCTGACTACTTGTTCTATACCTCATCATCGCTTTTCTGATGCTATTATGCTTCTGCTTTTTAAAAAGGGTGATAAGGCTGACATCAAAAATTGGAGACCTTTGAGTCTGCTTAATGCTGATTACAAGATTCTGGCTGTTATTCTTTTGAACAGATTACTGCCTCTGGTGTCTCTTGTTATTTCCCAGGACTAAACCTGTGCTGTGCTGTGCCTGGTAGAACTATGCTGCATTCCCTGTCCCTTATTAGGGATGTGGTCTTTTCCTGTTCACATCCCCATCCTGCTCTGTTTTTTTCTTGGACCAGGAGAAGGCTTTTGACCGGGTACACCATTCCCTTTTGTTTCAGGTCATGTTGCATTATCACGTACCTCAACTCTTTATCTCTTGGTTTCAGTTGTTGTATAGTTCTGCCTGGATTACCCCTCATGTTAATAATTCCCCTGGCACGGAGTTTTTACATAAGAGGGGTGTCCGTCAGGGCTGCCCCCTTAGCCCCCTTTTATATGTTTTTCAAACTGACACCTTTTTGAGACGGCTTGCCTCTAGCCATGCTAGTCCCAGATTATTGCTCCCTGGTGGTCAGTATGCCCCTAGTGTTTATGTGGATGATTTATGTGTTTGCCCAACACCTCTTTTGGATTCGGTTGGGTTTGTTGGCTTGCTTTCTAACTTTGAGACTTTTTCGGGATCCAAATTGAATCTTTGTAAGAGTATGGTGAAGTTTATCCCTGATTCAGTTTCCCCCTCTGCTTTCGATTTTGTGGCCCAGATTCCTGTAACGCATAATCGCTTGAAGATTCTGGGCTTATACTTTTGACACTTCTGATGACTCCACTGATAACTGGACTTTGGCTCTTGATAAAGGCCTTGCTTTGATTTCTTCCTGGAAAGGTAGGACTATTGCTAAACGTAAATGTGTTATGCTTTTGAAGACTTTAGTGCTACCTATCTTTTTGCATGTAGCCTCGGTTTTTCCTTTGCCGCTTGCTTTGGAAGTGAGGCTTTATAAGCTTTTTTTCCAAGGCTTTTGGGGTTCTTGGTTGAACCCCATTAAGAGTTTTTTTTGTAACAAGATTATTGTATGGGTGGGGTGCGGTGCTGATGCTTAATCCTGTAGGTTTTTTATTGCTTGTTTTTAAATTTATATTTCTTTTTGAGACATTCTCCCCAACACACACACACACACACACACACACATTGGGTTTCTGTTTTATGACCTTTGGTCTTTCCTCTATGGGACTTATGGTGTGGGTCTCCTGTAATCTCAGGGACTTTTTGGTCTTCTGGTATTCCCTCTTTTCTGTTTTCAATGTTTTTTAAATTGAAACAGTGGAATCTGACCCATCGGTCCATTCTTCTTATGACAAGAAGACAGTTATATGGGCCTATTATTCAGGCTCATTTTTCTGATCTCCCTTGTGTTTTGGACTCTGCTGGTGTGGAACTGGATGTTTCTCCGATTTTTTGCCACCTTATAGATCCTCAACTTCCCCCAAAATTAGGGGATGTGACTTGGTTGTCTTGTCATGGAAAGTTGGGTGTCCGGGGTAACCGCCATCTTAAGTCTATGGAGGACAGACTGTGTTTTCAGGACACTCATCCGAATGTTTTGGAGTCCCTGCAGCATTTCTTTATCCATTGTTCTTTTAGTAGGGATTTTTGGACTTTATGGCTTCATAAGTGGAGGGATAAACACATTTCTTATGTTTCTTATGATATGTTGGTGTTTGGCCTTTTTTCTGGTGCCTGCTCCAAGTATCATCCCAGTACCCTTCGACTTATGTTCGCCTTTTGTAAATATTTTCTATGGCAAGCTAGATGTGCTCAGCTTTTGCAACAAAAACGTATACTGGGATTCATATTCTAAATCAGTTTATTTCTGATTTGATTGTTATTTATAATCTGGAATTGGTTTCTTTGCCTCAGACCAATTTTCGCTCTTATTGGACTTCCTCTGACTGGATTTTTGATGCATGATTATTTTATTTTAGGTGGGTTGTTTTTCTGGGGGTGGGTTCCATTTTTCTTTTGTGTTTGAGTTTTTCCTTTTTGAATTAAATTTTCTGTTTAACCTTTTTATACTTGTATTACTGTCTCATTCTGATTTTGTTTCCCTTTGTATGATGTGACACTGTATTGCATTGTTTTTGCTTTTGTTTTCTCAATAATAAATTCCCCTACTCTTTTAGTGGGGGGGGGATTATGCTTGGGGTGACTGTATGATGACTGTATGCTGAAATACTTATTTTGGTTTTTGTTCATGAGTTGTATACTGTAATACTGTTTTGTATTATCCCCTACTCTTTTCGACAAGTGCCATGGGATCTTTAACATCCACCTGAACTACCACCAATCCAGGCAGATTGGACCCGAGTTTAACGTCTCATCCAAAAGACAGCACCTCAGAAGTACAGCACCCCTCTCATGCTGCACTACAGTGTCAGTACTGGGACATTAACCCAAGTGCCAGATGTGGGAACTGAACCCACAGCCCTCTGATCTCCCAGCCTCAGAGGTGAGTGTGCTACCTATTGAGGCACTGACACTTCATCTGAGGTTTGAGCAGTCGGCCTTGGCTTAAACCAAGGGGACTGGTGACTGGGCTCACTGGGCTCAGAGATTCCAGGTGTCTGGGGTGCGTTACCTTTGTGCAGGGTGAGCAAGAGCACAAGGACATGGTAAAGAGTGGACACAGGTGAAGGTCTGCGACTGCTGGCTGCTACAGGGTGTTGGCTGGGGTGTGGACAGGTGGGTTTGTCACATCTGGTGGTAGCAGTGGCATCTGAAGCATGCAAATAGCAGCCAGTACATGGAATAAATCCTCAGAGATTGCACAAAATATGTAACCAGTCATAAAAACAAAGAGCATAGGAAAAATGGGTTTTTGTTTTTCCCTTTTTTGTTGCTTTTCACGTTTGTTTTTTGGTGCAATCAGTGGTCAGGAAAATAGCAGCCAAGACATCACTAGTTTATACCCAGCGAAACTCGGAACAGCGGTGAGAGTTGTACACCAAAAGGGACAGCAACCATGAGTTGTGTAGTAGAGGGCGACTCATAAAGGCCCTGCATAAAAAGGACTGGGAAGAACTAGGGGTCCTTGATCTGCAAGCCAGGAACGAGGTGGAGTCCCCCAAGCAGTAGAAGATAGTCGTGAGGAGGGGGAGCTGAGTGAGGAGGACAGTCCAGAGCCATAGAAACATAGAATTTGATGGCAGATAAGGACCACTTGGCCCACCCATTCTGCCCATTTCCCTACCTAATGGATAAGCTGCAGATCCTAGTTAACCAGCAGCCTACTTCTTTCTACCTCACCCCCTAGAATGGCCTTATGACTGTCCCATGCATGCTTGAATTCCACCAGTTTTTGATTCCACAACCTCCTCCAGAAGGCCATTCCATGCATCCACAACCCTCTCTGTGAAAAAATACTTCCTTAAATTATCTCTGTGCCACCCCCCCATCTTCAAATTGTGCCCCCTTGTTCTTGCACACCTCTTTTTGAAAGATGCTACCCTCTTGGACTTCGTTGATTCCCTTGAGGTACTTGAGCGTTTCTATCATGTCCCCTCTCCCTCCTTTCCTCGAGGCTATACATATTAAGCTCCTTTAGTCTCTTCATATGTCTTCCAGTGCAGACCCTGAACCATTTAGTTGCCCTCCTCTGGACAGCTTCCATCCTGTCTATGTCTTTGTGGAGATTGGGTCTCCAGAACTGCACGCAGTACTCCAGATGGGGTCTGACCAGCTGTCTGTACAGAGGGATAATAACTGCCTGTTTTCTACTGGTGATGCCTCTCCCTATGCATCCCAGTATCCCCCCAGCCCTCCTTGCTGCCCTCTCACATTGCTTGCCCACCTTTAGGTCATCTGATATGACTACCCCCAGGTCCCATTCCATTTTTGTTATTGTTAGTATCTCACCCCCCAGTGTGTACTCTTCCCCTGGGTTTTTGTTTCCCAGGTGCATTACCTTGCACTTCTTAGCATTGACTCTACGCTGCCATACATTTGACCATTCCTCTAACCTTGCCAAGTCCCTTCTCATCCTTTCCACCCCTCCTTGTGCATCAACTCTGTTGCAGGTCTTTGTGTCATCTGCAAAGAGACACACTTTTCCTTCCAGTCCCTCTGCAATGTCGCTTATACAGACATTGAAGAGGACCGGTCCTAATACTGAACCCTGCCGTACCCCACTAGTAACCCCCCTTTCTTCTGAGTGGACTCCATTTACTATTACTCTCTGTGTCCTATTCTCCAGCCAATTCTAAATCCAGGCTGTCATCTTGGGACCCACTCCCAGGCTGGCTAACTTGTATATTAATCTTTTGTGTGGGACCGTGTCAAATGCCTTGCTAAAGTCTAGGTAGACCATGTCCACAGTCCCTCCCTGATCTACTACTTTGGTCACCCAGTCAAAGAAATCTATCAGATTCATCTGACATGACCTTCCCGCTGTGAATCCATGCTGCTTAGGGTCCTGTGCCCTCTGGCCTCTAGATACTTGACAATTCTTTCCTTCAGAAGTGATTCCATCATTTTCCCTATCACTGAGGTTAAACTAACAGGTCTGTAGTTTCCTGCTTCTGCCTTGCTCCCACTTTTGTGAAGGGGAATCACATCTGCCCTCCTCCAGTCCTCGGGTACCACCCCATCCTCCCATGATTTGTTAAAGAGGGTAGTCAGTGGTGTCGGCTCATCATGAGGTTAGAGCAGTGCAGGAGGACACTGCAGAGTTGGGGAGGGGCCTAAGACAAGTAGCAAACACAGTATCCTTCTCAGAGGTGCTGCCTGTCAAAGGCATGGGGGAGGCGAGGGTAATTGGCACCATGCAGTTTAATGAATGGTTGAAAAAATGGTGCGAGCACAGGGGTTTGGCTTCATTGGGGACTGGGGTTCCACCTGAGGACACCAGCCTATACTGGCAGGATGGTCTGCATCTGTCCAGGAAGGAACAAGTCTTTTGAGCAATCGGTTTAAATGCTTCATTGGCAAGCTTTTAAACTAGTCAATGGGGAGGCACTGACAAGCAGCAGAAAAATCCCAGCCTCCTACAAAACAGGGTACTAAATGAGAAAAAGACCAAGGTAGAACGGTCAGTGGGGATGCTGCAACAGAAGGTAAGGCCATCAAAAATGGAGAGCAATGAGTACCAATGCCCGAGTCTAGGTAACAAGCTTCCTGAATTAGTGGCCTTGATGGAGGAGGAACATCTGGATATCGTGGCAGTCACAGAAACATGGTACACACAAAACCATGACTGGGACGTAAACATACCAGGATACACTATCTACAGGAGGGACAGGGGGGTAAAGAGGGAGGAGTAGTTCTTACATAAGGGAAGGAATAAAAGCAACAGAACAAAAGGGTAAACAGGGAGGAGAAGAAGCACTGTGGGTAAATTTGGAGACAGACAATGGCACCACAATCCCACAGGGTTGTATACAGACCCTTCTCAGGGGAGGAAATGGACAAGGAAATGATAGAAAGTATACTTAGAATGGCAGAAAAGGGGAGATATTGCTGATGGGTGATCTGAATATGCCAGATGTTAACTGGAGTGCAGTTGCAGCTGCCACTTCAAGAGTGGGGTTATTCTAGATGCCCACAGGGGCATGCCTTAGACAACTAGTACTGGAGCCCACTCGAGAGGGAGCAATATTAGACTTGATACTCTCAAATGGAGATGGAGAGAGGATCACAGATGTAGAAGTGGGTAGCCATCTGGGAACTAGCGACCATCGAGCAGTATGGTTCACAATAAACACAGCAATAGAGTCAAGCCATACAAAGACAAAAGTACTGGACTTTAGGAGGGCTGACTTTGCCAAAATGGGTGAGTGCCTAAGGAATGCACTAGCAAACGGGTGGGAAGGAGGGGTGGAAGAACAATGGGGAATAATAAAAACTGCCATCACAGAGGTAACGAGCCTTTGTGTGAAGCAAATAAACAAAACAAGACGATGTAAGAAACCACTATGGTTCTCAAAGGAAGTGGCAGTGAAGGTTCAAGAGAAAAAGAAAGCATTCAGGAAGTACAAGGAATTGCAGCAGGAGCAGGACAGAGAACTGTATCAGTTAAAGCAAAAGGAGGCTGTGAAGGCAGTCAGAACAGCAAAGGCCCAAACTGAGGAAAAGATAGCCAACTCAGTTAAGAAGGGGGATAAAACCTTTATAGGTACATCAGGGAGCAAAGGAAGACCAAGGGAGGGATAGTGAGGCTTAATAAAGGGGAGAGAGGGTGGGCAGAGGGAGACTGTGAAAAGGCAGAGATACTAAACAAATATGTTTGCTCAGTATTTACAAAGGAAGAGGGGGAGGTACATAAAACAAACAGTAGTAACACTCTGGATACAGAAGTTGATACCAGCCATTTACAGAAGAAAGGGTTCTGAAAGAACTCTTAAAACTGAAGGTGGACAAAGCAATGGGGCCTGATGGGATTCATCCCAGAATTCTAAAAGAACTAAGGGTAGAACTAGTGACACCACTGACTACCCTCTTTAACAAATCATGGGAGGATGGGGTGGTACCCGAGGACTGGAGGAGGGCAGATGTGATTCCCTTCACAAAAGTGGAGCAAGGCAGAAGCAGGAAACTATAGACCTGTTAGTTTAACCTCAGTGATAGGGAAAATGATGGAATCACTTCTAAAGGAAAGAATTGTCGAGTATCTAGAGGCCAGAGGGCACAAGACCCTAGGCAGCATGGATTCACAGCGGAAGGTCATGCCAGATGAATCTGATAGATTTCTTTGACTGGGTGACCAAAGTAGTAGATCAGGGAGGGCTGTGGACATGGCCTACCTAGACTTTAGCAAGGCATTTGACACAGTCCCACACAAAAGATTAATATATAAGTTAGCTAGCCTGGGAGTGGGTCCCAAGATGACAGCCTGGGTAAAGAATTGGCTGGAGAATAGGACACAGAGAGTAATAGTAAATGGAGTCCACTCAGAAGAAAGGAGGGTTACTAGCGGGGCACCGTAGGGTTCAGTTAGGACCAGTCCTCTTCAATGTCTTTATGTGTACATTGCAGAAGGACTGGAAGGAAAGTATGTCTCTTTGCAGATGACACTAAGATCTGCAACAGAGTTGATGCACAGGGTGGGGTGGAAAGGATGAGAAGGGACTTGGCAAGGTTAGAGGAATGGTCAAATGTATGGCAGCTTAGATTCAATGCTAAGAAGTGCAAGGTAATGCACCTGGGAAACAAAAACCCAGGGGAAGAGTACACAATGGGGGGTGAGATACTAACAACAAAAATGGAAAGGGACCTGGGGGTAGTCATATCAGATGACCTAAAGGTGGGCAAGCAATGTGAGAAGGCAGCAAGGAGGGCTTGGGGGATACTGGGATGCATAGGGAGAGGCATCACCAGTAGAAAACAGGAAGTTATTATCCCTCTGTACAGACAGCTGGTGAGACCCCATCTGAGTACTGTGTGCAGTTCTGAGACCCAATCTCGTAAAGACATAGACAGGATGGAAGCTGTCCAGAGGAGGGCAACTAAAATGGTGCAGGGTCTGCACCGGAGGAAATATGAAGAGAGACTTAAGGAGCTTAATATGTATAGCCTCGAGGAAAGGAGGGAGAGGGGGGCATGATAGAAACTTCAAGTACCTCAAGGGAATCAACAAAGTCCAAGAGGGTAGCATCTTTCAAAAAGAGGTGTGCAAGAACAAGAGGGCACAATTTGAAGATAGAGGGGGTGGCTCAGAGGTAATTTAGAAGTATTTTTCACAGAGAGGGTTGTGGATGCATGGAATGGCCTTCGGAGGTTGTGGAGTCAAAATCAGTGGTGAATCAGCATGCATGGGATAGTCATAAGGCAATTCTGGGGGGTTGGGGTAGAAAGAAGTAGGCTGCTGGTTAACTAGGATCTGCAGCTTATCCAGTAGGTAGGGAAATGGGCAGACTGGGTGGGCCAAGCGGTCCTTATCTGCCGTCAAATTCTATGTTTCTATGTCACTAGTTCTACCCTTAGTTCTTTCAGAATTCTGGGATGAATCCCATCAGGCCCCATTGCTTTGTCCACCTTCAGTTTTAAGAGTTCTTTCATAACCCTTTCTTCTGTAAATGGGCTGGTATCAACTTCTGTATCCAGAGTGTTTCTACTGTTTGTTTTAGGTACCTCTCCTCTTCATTTGTAAATACTGAGCAAAATATTTGTTTAGTATCTCTGCCTTTTCAGTCTCCTCTGCCCACCCTCCCTCCTCTTTATTAAGCCTCACTATCCCTCCCTTGGTCTTCCTTTGCTCCCTGATGTGCCTATAAAAGGTTTTATCCCCCTTCTTAACTGAGTTGGCTATCTTTTCCTCGTTTTGTGCCTTTGCTGTTCTGACTGCCTTCCCAGCTTCCTTTTGCTTTAACTGATACAGTTCTCTGTCCTGTTCCTTCTGCGATTCCTTGTACTTCCTGAATGCTTTCTTTTTCTCTTGAACCTTCACTGCCACTTCCTTTGAGAACCATAGTGGTTTCTTACATCATTTTGTTTTGTTTATTTGCTTTACACAAAGGCTTGTTACCTCTGTGATGGCAATTTTATTATTCCCCATTGTTCTTCCACCCTCCCACCCCATTTGCTAGTGCATTCCTTAGGCACTCACCCATTTTGGCAAAGTCAGCCCTCCTAAAGTCCAGTACTTTTGCCTTTGTATGGCTTGACTCTATTGCTGTGTTTATTGTGAACCATACTGTTCGATGGTCGCTAGTTCCCAGATGGCTACCCACTTCTACATCTGTGATCCCTCTCCATCTCCATTTGAGAGAACCAGGTCTAAGATTGCTCCTCTCGAGTGGGCTCCAATACTAGTTGTCTCAAGGCATGCCCCTGTAGGGCATCTAGAATAACCCCACTCTTGAAGTGGCTGCTGCAACTGCACTCCAGTTAACATCTGGCATATTCAGATCACCCATCAGCAATATCTCCCTTTTCTGCCATTCTAAGTATACTTTCTATCATTTCCTTGTCCATTTCCTCCCCTGAGAAGGGGTCTGTATACAACCCTGTGCAGATTGTGGTGCCATTGCCTGTCTCCAAATTTACCCACAGTGCTTCTTCTCCTCCCTCCTGTTTACCCATTTGTTCTGTTGCTTTTATTCCTTCCCTTATGTAAAGAGATACTCCTCCTCCTCTTTTACCCTCCCTGTCCCTCCTGTAGATAGTGTATCCTGATATGTTTACGTCCCAGTCATGGTTTTGTGTGTACCATGTTTCTGTGACTACCACAATATCCAGATGTTCCTCCTCCATCAAGGCCACTAATTCAGAAAGCTTGTTACCCAGACTACGGGCATTGGTACTCATTGCTCTCCATTTTTTGAGCAAATTGGAAAGCTATACCAACACTTCCATCATTTTCTTCATTCAACAGTATTTCTTTAAATCTACAAAATTTCAATCTATATGCATCAGTAGTTACTTCATAACATTTTAGCAACAATGCAGCTACAGCCCCCAAAGCAACCACAGACATGACAAAGGCAGCAGCAGCCACTGCAAAAAGACAAACTAAGAACAGTTGATGCTGAACTGGAAAAACTGAGGTTGCAGTTTGAATGGGACAAGATGCAGGCAGAATTCCAGCTGCAAAAGATGCAGCTGAAGACAGAGCAAGCTAAAAAGGTGGCAGCCCGAACTGAAAGAGAGGCAGTAGCACAACGCAAGCATGGATTTGAGTTGGAACAATTATGTCAGCAGAATGGTAAGTGAGGTTAAAAACAGGGGGCCAGCACACAGTCCTAAACCAAATTCTAAAATGCTTCCTCATTTTGCGGAAGGAGATGATTTAGATGCCTTCTTTTGCATATTCGAGAACATCTGTAAACAGTCCAAACTGAACAAGGAAACGTGGGCCCTCAGTCTAGCCCCTTTCTTATCCATAAAGGGTCTCATTGCAGTTTTTAAAATGCATGTACAGGACACCTGGGACTATGACAAAGTTAAAGATTTGTTGCTAAAATGTTATGAAGTAACTACTGATACATATAGATTGAAATTTTGTAGATTTAAGAAATATTGTTGAATGAAGAAAATGATGGAAGTGTTGGTACAGCTTTCCAATTTGCTCAAGATATGGTTAGTGTGTGTAGAAGCATCCTCTGCTGAGCAAATTATAGAGGTGGTATTACTGAAACAGTTTCTCAGTGCTGTCCAGGAGACCTAAGGGTGTGGATGACTGACCGAGCCCCAGGTTCAGCCAGGCAAGCAGCTGAAATGGCTGTTGGATATGTGGAAAACAGGCCTTTTGTTAACCATAAGAGTGTTGGGGGAGGGATAGCTGGGTTGAAAGGTACGGGTAAGCCAGTAAGGCAGCCTAACGGGAACCAAGTTAAACCAGAACCTTGGTAAAGTTCACCCAGGTCTCCAAAACGAAAAGGGACTGAGTGGAATGGAATTGTCATGCGTGTCAGTAAACTGGGGCCTCTCACCTATAACTGCCCAGCATGGAAGACCCAGGGAATAGAGACAGCAGGAGAAAACCCTACTACTTCAGGCTCTCAAAAGTGTTAATTATGTAAGGGGGAAGATAAACCCTAATTCAGCTAAGTACATGCTGCCTGTTAAAACTAATGGGAAGTTTACACAACCTTGGAGGGACACAGGAGCTACTCTCTTCATAGTGCATCAGGATTTAGTTAAATCTGAACAGGTCCTACCAGATTAGTTTGCAATTGTAAAGTGTGCAGTGGAACCAGCTGTACCGGTCCCATTGGCTCAAGTCTTTCTGAGTTGGAAGGAGGGCCAAGGGATGAAAAAGCCAGGGTTAGTGAGGATCTTGACATAGATTTGCTTTTGGGGAATGACCTTAAATGCGGGGGTGAAAATGTGTGTGCAGTTGTTGTTAAAATTTTACTCATAAAACTTATGAATCAGGATTTGTTCAATTGAGCCAAAAGCTAATTTATAACGAGGTCCATGGCAGAAAGAAAATTACACAGTTACAATTTCATTGTTTCAAAATGCATTATGGATACACTAAATGGTACATTAAAGACACCTATATAAATACACTGGACGTAGACACTCTAACAAGCAAACAATAGTAACACCACACTTCATTTAACAGCGTTCATATTTCAGATTTGAGCAACACAGTCTAGGTTTATGTGCTTTATTTTCCAAACAATTTTTATCTCCCGCCATGTATTTCTCCCAGTGGTGATCCTTAAATTATGTGGTATACTGTTCCAAGCTAGGGTGCCTGCATAGTAGGCTCTGCCAATTTATAAGTTACATCTTGGGATTTCCAGGTCCATGCAGGGTGCAGATCTTAGGACATCTTTTTTTTTTCTAAATACTATACTAGTAGATACAGAAGGAAAAGTATGTCTCTTTTCAGAGGACACAAAGATCTGCAACAGGGTTGATATAGAAGGTGGGGTGGAAAGGATGAAAAGGTACTTGGCAAGGTTGGAGGAATGGTCAAATGTATGGCAGCTCAGATTCAATGCAAAGAAGTGCAAGGTAATGCACCTGGGAAACAAAAACCCAAGGGAAGAGTACACAATGGGGGTGAGATACTGACAACAACAAAAATGAAAAGGGACTTCGGGGTAGTCATATTAAATGACCTAAAGGTGGGCAAGTAATGTGAGAAGGCAGTAAGAAGGGCTGGGGGATAGTGGGATGCATAGGGAGAGGCATCCATAGTAGAAAAAAGGAATAAGTTGTCTCTCTGTACAGCCAGTTGGTAAGATCACATCTGGAGTACTGTGTACAGTTCTGGAGACCCCATCTCCACATAGACAGGGTGGAGGCTGTCCAGAGAGGGGAAATGAAAATGGTGCATGGTCTGCACCAGAAGACATATGAAGAAAGTCTAAAGGAGCATAAGATGTATAGTCTCGAGGAAAGGAAGGAAAGAGGGGACGGACAGAAACTTTAAAATACCTCAAGGGAATCTACAAAGTCCAAGAGGGTAGCATCTTTCAGGAAAGGAGATGTGCAAGAACAAGGGGGCACAACTTGAAATTAGAGGGGGGACGGCTCAGAGGTAATGTGAGGAAGTATTTCTTCACAGAGAGGGTTGTAGATGCATGGAACAGCCTTCCTGAGGAGGTCGTAGAGTCAAAAACAGTGGGGGATTTCAAGAATGCATGGGACAGACATAAGGTAATTCTAGTGGGGGGTAGAAGGAAGTAGGCTGTTGCTTAACTAGGATCTGCAGCTTATCCGTTAGGTAGGGAAATGGGCAGACTAGGTGGGCCAAGCAGTCCTTATCTGCCATCAGATTCTGTGTTTCTTTGATATATGATTTGGAAGTTTTCCATCCAGTCCCTTATGTATAAATGCTATTAGATGTTCCTGTCTTTGCTCACTAAGGCTTTGCCATCCCAAACTATCATATAGCAGACACCTGTGGGTCAGGCAGGGAGCACCAAGGATGAACCTGGCAGTTACCCAAAGTCAGACCATTAGATTGAAGGCTGGTGGAACTGACAGCAGGGAGAAAGGGGCTACCGAAAGTATGTCAGTTTGCTCCGGCTAGTTACTATTTAATCTCAATATACATAATGGTCGTATATTTTACATAAAAAGGGTATAGTCTGTGAATCTCTGAGGTACCTGTGATTCTGAAGGCACACTAAATCTAGTGCAAGCAGTCTTAAAACATATTCCTTCCTCATACAGGTAAGGGATTGGTGTGAACGCTGATAAAAACAGAACCCACACTACACCTGGGGTTTGAGCAGTCAGCCTTAGCTTGATCACCGGGGGAATGGGTGACTGGGCTCAGAGTTTCCAGGTGCCTGGAGTGCATCATCTTTGTGTAGGGTCAAGCGAGGGTGCAAGGACATAGCAAGGGGTGGATACAGGTGAAGGACAGGTGAATATCTGTGACAACGGCACTGGTTGGGGCGCTGATGAGTGGGTTTGTCACAGACATCATGGCAGAAACAAGATGATCCCTGGCAAGCTCAGGCCCTGCCCCCACCACCACCGGCCACCTCCTGCAGCCCATGTTCTTCTGATCCATACCCTAAGAGGCAGGAGATAGTGCGTCACGTGACCAGGACCCAACACTGGGGGACGGACGGTGGTGGTAAGCAGGCCCATGGAGGTTAGAAACAAGGAGTGTATGGACCAGAGATGTGGGGAAATGGTGCTGGGCCTAACCTAAGGGGATGAGGGCTAAGTCAGAGCAGGAGTTTAACATTTAATATGTATACCCTTGAGGAAAGGAGGGAGAGGGGGCACATGGTAGAAGCTTTTAAGTGCCTCAATGGAATCAACAAAGTCCAAGAGGGTAGCATCTTTCAGAAAAAGAGACATGCAAGAACAAGGGGACACAATTTGAAGATGGAGGGGGCAGTTCAGGGGCAATGTGAGGAAGTATTTTTTCACAGAGAGGGTGGTGGACACTTGGAACAGCCTTCCTGAGGAGGTTGTGGGGTCTAAAACTGTGGGAGAATTCAAGAATGCATGGGACAGACATAAGGCAATTTTTGTGGGGAGTAGGAAGAAATAGGCTGTTAGTTAACTAGGATCTGCAGTGTATCCTGTAGGTAGGGAAATGGGCAGACTAGGTGGGCCAAGCAGTCCTTATCTGCCATCAAAGTCTATATTTCTATGTTTAAATAAAAGAAAAAGTCAGAAAAGTGGCAGTATCGAAGACGTAACATTTTAAAAATTAAAAAGAACTGTCTACATGGGGTGTGGGAGAAAAGTAAAGGCAATGAACAAATGGCAACAATTTTTAAAAACAAAAGTGAGTAAGTCCCATGATACGCAAAGGAGATGTCACACCCATGTATTATGGTGAAATCTGTGTATTAGGGGATTTTACAAACACAGGAATTCAGTTATAATAGGGGTTCACCAATAATTATAAAATGTATAATTACACAGCTAAAATCATAATAGAAACACAGAAACATAGAAATTGATGGCAGATAAGGACTGCTAGGCCCATCTAGTCTGCCCATTTTCCCTTCCTACTGTAAAAGCTGCAGACCCTACTTGATCTCGGGCTTTACCTCCTCGTTAGTAAACAGTACATGACAGTTATGAAGGTCAGGATCTATATAATCAGTTGGTAATTCAAAGTGAGCGCCGACATTATCTTAAATCTTAACCTTGTTTCCATGGTTATAAGTGCTATTTCAAGTGTAAATAATTATGTGTGTGTTGTTATAACTCAGGAACTTTAAATTGTGCAAAAAACAACCTGTCAGGTAGAATACCAACACAGCTCAGCAAAAGGCCCAACCAGTTTTGCACATACCCGCTTAGTTTTCTAATTTTTCTAGTAATCATAGTAGATGTATTATACTAACATACTAAAAGCCAGCAGAGTAGGCCCAACAATCTGTCGTGTCTGCCCGATAGCCAGCAACCTAGTGGGTGCTCACCTTCCCGCCCCCCCCCGGTCCCCGAGAGGGTCTTCACTGACTTCAGTTTCCCCTTGTACTTGTCCCACCCCTTTTTGAAGCCCTCCACTGTGCCCTCCTCCACCAGCCTCCCAGGCAGCGCATTCCACAGCTCCGCCACCCTCTCGGTGAAGTAATGCTTCCTATGCTCTCCCCTGTAATTTCCCCCTCCAATTTCCACTCATGCCCCCTGGTTGTTCCCCCCTTCTTTAGCCTAAACAACTCCTTGGTTCTGCTCTTGGTTATTCCGTTTACATACTTGAAAACCCATATCATGTCTTCCCTGTCCCTCTTCTCCTCCAGTGTGTACAGCCCAAGCTCTTCCAGTCTCTCCTCATAAGTCCTCCCCTCCATGCCCTGACTCATCCTGGTTGCTCTCCTCTGGACTCTCTCCAGTAGCGCTATATCCTTCTTCAGATGAGGTCCCCAGAACTATACACAATACTCGAGTTGCGTCCTCACCCAGGCATTATATAGAGGGAGGATCACCTCCCTCCTTCTGGATGTAATTCTCCTAGCTATGCATCCAAGTATCCTGTTTGCTTTGGCTGCATCTTTTGAATTAGAATCAAATTATTTGTAACTAGATCACTTATTATTCGGCAACTGCAATGTTACTAATCTGTTTTTAGTACATATTTTCACCTGTTTTCACTCGGTATTTACATCCACTGGCACTTTAAGTACTTCACTATTTAAGCACTGTGGTGACACAGGCCGGCATCCCTGACAAAGTGTGCATATGCAAAACCGGTTGAGCCTTCTGCTGATGTGAGGACTTTTTTCCACAATTTACTCAATAAATGCAATGTAGCAGCTACCTGATGGTGAACAGTGCTGTATTTTTCTGTGGTGGCTGAGTTCTTCTAGGCATGGCATGTCGGGAATGAAGCAGCTTTTTTTTGCCTGGCAACTGCTCTGCAGTGCCTGGTCATGCCACTTGACCATGTCATGTCCCTCAGCAGCTGCGCCCATGTCAAAAATGATCTTTCTCCCAGATTGGCCATGGAAGCCCCCTTGCTGGGTTGGGCCGAACCCTGCGGGAGTGACAGAGAGGAGCAAAGGGATGCCTGGTGGCAAGCTTCAGTGGTGGGAAGGAGTATGGCTATTTTTTGCCTGTATGGCTTGTTCCATGAGGGCGAGCTCTGGTGTATTGGGGGTCAGGGTCTTCTGGATGTCCTGCAACCACAGTACATGAGCTCTACTGGCATAAATAGCTGTAGTAGTGACACTGACACCTAGCCCCACTAATTCAAAATGTCCTCTTATAGTTTAGAGTGCCTCAGAGATTTCTCTTCACAATGAGGAAAAAGGGCTGGCCCGGTGGCACTGAGGGTAGAGGCATCAGCCTTACCCCACGCCACTCCAGTGACCCAGGTTCGGGAGCGAGCTCGGTGAGCCGGGGATTGAACAGGGAGGAGAGGAATGAGCATCCAATGGACTGCTCTCCTCTCCTGAGAGGGAGGGGGACCTGGTTCCACAGTGCTAGTGGCTCCCAGTGGAGACTGGGTGCACTGCAACCAGAAATGCAAGACTAGGGAAAGACGTCAGTGGACGTCCTGCAGGCAGGTACTGGAGCGCGCCCTCTGCGTGCTGGACATAATTGCACGTCTGCGTCTTGGGGGGCAGCCAGAACAAGGAAAAGCCCCAGCAACTGCAAGGACGATGGTGGGCCTCCAGATGACCTCACACTCAACGCCAGACTTGGCCTGTCAAGGATCCCCGATTCCTCCTCCTCCCAGCCTGGCAGCTGGATTTGGAAGAGTGCCTGTAAGCGGTGGCGGCCCCACCTTGGGGGAGGGGGTGCAAGTTGAAGGGGGGGGGTTGATGTCAGGGGTCTGAGAGTGGGAGAAGACCTCCAGAGGGACATCTGAGTCAGGGTGGAGTCTCAGGCACGGTGGAACAAGCTGCCCTGTTGGGCTACTCCTGAGGGAGATCGCAGGTACCAGTGACAAGAGGGGAAAAAAATTAAAAATAAAACAAGAAAAAAGGGCAATACTCTAGACTGAAAGTGCAAAGAAGCCCTGTAGACATGGCTGCAGAGAACTGAATGAGCACCACTTCTTTAGAGTAATCTACTAAACACAGATAAGGTAAATACTTCATCTAATTAGACTCACAATAGAATGTTGCAGACAAAAAGTGAAATGCTTACCATGACAGGGAGAAATTGTACATCTTATCTTACAGCTGTAAATTACATCTGTCAGACAGAACTAACATTTACATATCCAAACACACACACCAACAAGCAATATAATAATACTCTGATTAACTAAGACATCAGTACTGCTGAACAGTTGCTCCCTGTCAACATGCTTAGCAGCACTGGAAGCAATCCTGCCACCTCTTGTGCTCTGTAACTAGCCCACGCAGCTGACTGTTGACCGAGAAAAAGGAGTTAGAAAAAAAAAAACAAGGTTTGGCTGGTGCCAATGTGACTGGTCTTACTTTTTATGTTATTTTTGTGGCAGGCTATACTGCCTCACCACTCTCACTGTTCTAACTATAGTTATATGAGGACCACATCCAACATCAGATTTACACATTTATTTGCATGCAGTGCCCACAGGGAGGGCTTCAAAGCAGCAGCACTGCTTTCCAGTAATGCTTTCCACACTTTACACAGTGCATCAGGTCCACCCAACACCAAACAATTAGTTTCATCCCCCCAGCACTAATCTTACTTACAGCTCCACCATATTACTATTTTTTTATTCTCTAATGGTCTTGGTTGGACACCGGGCACGTAGTTTGCAGAGGTGAGGGTGCTAGATTTATTTTTATATCCTGATGAGGCCAGGTTGGGCAGCAGATCTGTTAGGTATTTATTTATTTCATTTCTGTTGACCGGGTAAGTGCACTAGACAAATTCTGCCTATTTTCAGGCACAACCCAGGGGAGGGGGATACAGATGAATGGCAACTAACCTTAAACCAGATTAAGCTGTTTGTGGTATTTTCAGTGAATGGGGGAAAATTTGGCCAGGGCACCTGGGAAATAATTCCACTGCTCTTTTCGAGAAATGCCATGGGATCTTTAACACCCACCTGAACTACCACCAGAACAGGCAGATGGGACCTCGGTTTAATGTCTCATCTGAAAGACGGCACCTCAGGAGTGCAGCATCCCCCTCATGCTGCACTACAGTGTCAGTACTGGGATATTAACCCAAGTGCCTGGGGTGGGGTATACTTTGAAAGAGGGGCATGGGATTCATCAGGCTGTTCAGGGAAGGTTTGGGTTTTTTTTGTTCCCTGATGGTCCGGGTTTGGCCAAGGACATATCAGCTAGTTGGGTGTAGAGGAGGGACAGATTATTTTAATCTCTGTTGGTTCATGTTGGGCACTGGACCAGCTAGGTAGTTGGGGGAAGTGGGACCAGATTTATTTATTTCGAAGAGAAAGGTCTGGGAGTGATGATATCTAGCGACTTGAAGCACTCTGTGCAGTGCAAGAATGCAGTGGCACGAGCAAGCAGGATATTGGGCTGTACAGCCAGGGGGATCAGTAGTAGGCAACAGGAGGTGGTCCCGCCCTTGAACAGGTCACTAGTGAGACCACATCAGGAGTATGTGGTGCAGTTCTGGAGCCCTCACCTTAAAAAAGATATCAACCTAGTGGAGACGGTCCAGAGGAGGGCTACAAAGATGATTTTGGGGCAGCAAGGTAGATCATATGAATAGAGACTGGGGGCCCTGAACAGGTACTCCCCTGGAGAACAGAAGGCAGAGAGGAGGCATGACAGACACCTTCAAGTACATGAAAGGATTCAATAAGTTAAACAAGGAAGGTCTATTTAGGGAAAGCTATACGAGGGGGGCACAGCCTTAAACTGGAGGCGGAGGGAGGTTAGGAGACACTTCTTCACAGGCAGGGTGGTGACCAAGGAAAACACACTGCCAGAAGAGGTGATCTCAGCAAGGACAGCAGGGAGCTTCAAAGGTTCTTGGATAGATATAGAGGGAGGATTAAGATATCCAGGGAGGGGGAAGGGAAGAGGATAGGGATGAAACAATCGGGGAGGTGACAGTGGGAACATCAGCCTGAACAAAGCTGAAATCCCCGGACAGCAAGCAGACTTGATAGACCAGAAGGCCTAATCCTGCTGGCAAATTCATATTTTCTTATGTTCCCTGATGAGCCAAGCTGAACACTGGACCCATCAAGGAAGTTTGCTGGGGGAGGAATTTTTTTTTAATCAATCACCAGATGGCCTAGGTTGGGCACTGGAACATTCTGCCGCACAACAGAATGGGTCTGAGCATGCGTGGCACTGTGATCCTTAGTGCATGTTGGGGCAAGTGCAAAGATGAGACTGAGCACCGAGAGAAAGAAAGAGCAAGAGAGGTAGAATGGGGCGGTGGAGCCGAGATCACAGGCACATGAGGTTACAGCTTTGGATGTGTACGCCATAGGTCCCCCACAGACCAGTCTCCCAGGCTAGTGCATTGTGGACCAGAGGAGGCATTTCCTTTTGAAGCCTACACTGTCTTGTGGAGTTTGCACCCTGCACATGTGGAGCAACCCAGGACTGGAGCAGTTGGACTCCTAGTGCAAAATCAGCAGATTCCCTAGTTCTCATCAAAGGTCTTGTGGAAGGAAAGCTCTTTACAGACTACAGCTCATCTTTCCCATCATGTGTTTCTCTCATTTCCTTTCACTGGTTCCTGTATCTGCATGCCTGCATACCAAAAGCTATCCAGAATACATTGCATAGCAATGTATATATGCCTCTTGTGTAATCTATTTATAGCACTGCTGCCATCCTCTGGGCACCTTTTTCTGTAAACAATTCAAGGGGGCCCCCATCTGGGAGAAGGGGGGTGAAATGGGCAATGACTGGAACTCGGTTCCATCTCCTCTGACATCTTTCTCCATTGAGTACTGTGGAGAGTTCCACCTCCTAAGGATGACCGTTTTACCTTCTACAAATGTAGAGACTACAGTTCCACCTCCTAAACACGTCCAATTTAACTAGTGAGGGTAATAGTTCCAGGACTTGAATAAATACAGTATACATTGCAAATTTCACTAAATTCTTGATATCAGTGCCATTATTACCAGTCCAATTATTAAGCAGACTGTACGGAGCTGTAGCCATGTGACAAATTAAAGAAAATGTGATATTAAAAAATGCATCACAGCAACAAACCACAATCAGCAGCTTAGGGACGGCAGTCACCAGTTAAATGAAGCAGTCAGTGAGTCACTTCTAATAAAGGACACAGACTGAATACATTTACTGCCACTGTAACTTGATATATCCTTTCATTATGCTGCCTGTAGGCACAGGGGGCATCATGCAGTTATCCAGTAAAATATATTCATGAATAAACAGTAAGGATTCGGTAGAGGGAAGTTCCCCAGACAGATGAGTCATTCTGACTCACTGTGCTGCAGGAAGCAATCCTGAAACTTCACTTTTTTTAATACAAGTACCTGGTCTAATGTTATCACCTCCATAACATCTCATGTGTCTGTCTGTCACTGTCTCGATTCCTTCTGAGTGTGCCAAGACAACACATCTTTGATTTGATGTCCTCGCACCTCAATTATTGCAGCCCCTTCCCTCTGGCCAACTAAAATCTCAACTGTCAAGATTTTGACTGCTCCAGAACACTCCTGCCAACCTCCTCCTCACGTGGACTAAGTAGTGTGATTACATCACTTCTGTTATCTGTGACCCAATATATGTCAAGTTACAGTTCAAGATTACCCTTTTGGTCTTTATAATCCTTCATGGGCCCACTCTTTTCTACAGCTCTTACTTAATTCCTTCCCTCAGCCCATTCACAGTCAGCAGGAGAGCTTTCTCCACTGCTGCACCCCACACCCAGGTCTGGAACAGCCTTATACTATGTGCCTCACTCTCCTCCCCCTCTCCTTTTCAAATTGAGTCTCCAAATACTTCTTTTCCCTTGCCTTCAAGGGGTGAGTGATGTGGCTCAAGAACAGGGCTAGTTTAAGGCTATCAGGAGTCCTAAGCCCCCCAAAAATCTGGGGCCCTCCACACATGTGGCCATGCCCATTAGACTAGAGCCATTCGTTATTTTCTGGTTATAACACCAGCGAACTGAGAAATCTGTCAGCTTCAGAATTATTTCAAGTGTTTCTCTTTCTCATTTACAGGTCGATCCCTTACATGTGTACGTTTGTAGGATTTAGTTTTTGTTGACCAGGAATGGGGGCTAGACAATACAGCCCATTTTCATCCTTGTTTGGGGGGGGGGGATAGAGATACAAACCAACTGAAATTTTTTATCTACAATGCAAAAATTAAGAACCCGTGAGTAACTGTACAAAAAACAAAATCTTACTCACCCTCTGCAGCAATCGGACCACTAAATAAGACAACATAACTCACCAATAAACCACAATTAGCAACATCGAAACTGCAGTCACCAAAAACAACCAATCAATTCCAAGGTTGAATGTCTTAGTTTAATGCTCATGTGTATGGAGCTGTAGTATTTGACAAATACACAAATAAAAAAACATAATATTAAAAAATGCATCACAGCAATAAACTACTATTAGTGGCTTGAGTGGCTGTCACCAAAAACGAACCATTCCATGGCAGATTTTTTTTCTTAATTCTTATATCAATTCCCTAGCTGCACAAGAGTGCTAATGGTGCGTATGTGGACACTATATGGAGCTGAAGCCAGGGGATGAATACAAGATTTTTGATGTCCAGTCCCTAATTTAGTAGTCAAACGTGGACCCCTTTAGTGTAAACAGAGTCGAACCAGTTACCATTCTCTGGTCTGTGATCTCCACTGTAGGGGTAAAATGTTACTGAGTTTATGGTACCATTTTAAATGGACTGTATGCTGGGTGAGCACTAAAGCCTAGCCACAGTTGCCAAACACAGGTCACCAGCATCATGGGAAGTACCACCGCAGTTGCACCAACAGGCCGGCCCTGTCCTACTGAGTTTCTGACCTTCCCCTCTCAGCGCTTGTCTAGTTTCAGTCTGCACCTCTCATCCCATGATTTAGATCTTACCTCCATTCTCTACAGTCCAGCTTAGATACTGCTGTATGCATTTTGGGCAAAAAGACCAAGAACCAACAAGGAACTGGAAGGGGACAGGATTAGTTGTGTTCCAGGACAGAAGCTGCTTCTTGTTGTTACAGGATTTCTTGTGGATTTTACTTGGTAGAAGGTTATTTCTCTTCTTTCTTTCTTCTAAGGGGCTAGCAGGGTATTGTTTTGGGGGGCTGTTGGAAGTCTGAAAACTGCTTTAGTGGCTGTAAGTGGGCTCATTTGTTGGAGTTTCACTGTGTAACAGGCTGCACTGGTGGAGGCCTATTTCTTCTGATTTAAAACCTAATTGGTGGTATTTGCTTGGGGCTGGTTCTTTGGCTGCTGGGCTTGGAGGGGCAGACACAGGGCTGATACACTCTGTCTCAAGTCAGGTACAGGCCCAAGACCCATCCTCCCCCACCCTCCCTCCCCAGAGCTCTACTAATTTATAGGGGAACACCTGCCCTGTAATTGGAGGAAAAGGCTGCAGGTGCTGCTCATGTCGTTCTAGCCACTGGGGGTTGGATTTAAGAGCTGGGAGAGAGAAGCTTAGGGAGTTGTTCACTTCCCTTATAAGTTTACTGTGTTGTACTGCACCTAGTAACAGGTTTACCGTGTTTACTGTGGGACTGTATCTAGGATTAGTGGGTGACCTGATTAGGCAGTAGGGGTGTATCTTGGACCAGTGGGGAACCTGGTGGCTCACCCAAGGAAACCTACTTGGAGGGGGATGGGACCACGCGTCATTAGGGCCGGCATCTTTGGGAGGGTGGTGGGGTGCACAGGGTGTGGAGCAGCCATGATACTGGACTGGGCTTGGAAGTTCAGTGGTTGCCCAGTGTGCTAACAGCTGGCACAGCTTAGGGAGGAGGTTGCGGGGATTAGGAGACAGCTGGGGAAGGGGGGGAGGTATGGTTGGAGAAGGAGGCAGGGGAAAGGGTGCAGGAGACTACTCGGGGGTCAAATAGGGACCCTGGCAGAGGGGGCCCAAAAGGAGGACACTACCAAGGAAGCGGGCAGGTAACGGGGGACCCTCACAAAGGGGGGCCAGAGGGACAACATTCTCAGGGAAGTAGGCAGATGGCCAGGGCTGGACAGAAGGAAGCAAGGCGGGGAGGTGGATCAGACCTTACGCTCAGTAACCGCTTCAATTCTCTTCTTCTGCTTGAGAATGAGGGGTGATGTAACCACGACGGGTGGTTAGAGATGGAAAGGGAGTGGGGGGCAGGAGGCAGGGGCCAGATAGCAGCAGGAAAAGGGGGGGACCTGGAATGAAGGAAAATGGGGGGAGCAGTGAATCAGAGCAGGAGGGGCAGGGGGAAGAGGGAGGAAAGTGCAAGGAGAAGGACCAGTTGGGAGGAAAGGGCAAGGAGAAGTACAAGGAGGATACAGTAAAGGGAGCTGAGGGTTTAGGCCAGGGGAGCACGACAAGCAAGGAGGGACTAAACAGAGACAGGAAGGAAGGGAGGACGAGCTAGGCTAGTTTAGCAGATGGGGGAGAAGGACCAGTCACGAGCAGTGAGAGGGAGTTAGCGAGGTACAGAAGGATACTTGGGAGCAGAAGAGGCATAGGATCGGAGGGAAGGGGGTGGCCAGGGTAAATAAGGAGAGGGCGGCATGTGACACCCAGATAGGGGGAGGAACAAGGAGCCGGCTAGGTGGAGGGGCCAGTAGAAAGAATGAGGGACATGGAAGGGGGGGAAATGGAGGAAAAGGAGCGGTCAGAGTGCTCCTATTGGGGGATTCTATGTTCAGGGGTATCAAATGGGAGAGGGAGGGAGAAGCCTGGCCAGTTAGAACAAAATGCTTCCCTGGATTAACGGTGCACAGGGCCAAGCACAAGGTATATCAGCTGGCAAAGCATTGTGGGGGTTCCCCAGACATACTGGTCCACCTGGGTACAAATGACATCAAGGGAAACAGCGAGCTAGAGATACAGGCAAGATTCAGGAGCTTGCCAGGATCTGTCATGACATAGGATGCACAGTCCTTCTCAGAAATACTGCGGTGCCAAGGGCCAGTGGGGAAACACAAAAGGAAGATTAGGAGATAAACCAGTGGCTCAGGGAGGGTGTGAGGCCAGAGGGTATGGGGTTGATGGGGGACTGGGAGACCTGGGAGGATAAGGAGCTGTATGCTAGAGATAAGCTCCATCTCAATTTGGAGGGGAGGGCAATCCTTAAGTTGAAAATTGAGGGGGTTCACTGGTGAAAAGTGGGGCTTAAACTTGTAAAGGGGGGAGGGAAGGGAGAAAAGGCTGTCGAGGGGGTGCCGATAAAGGAGGGACTCTGTCTCCACCCCCCTGGGGAGCTGGAGGAATGCGAGAAAAGGCCGACTGGTAAAGTGCAGACCAGGGGAAAACAGAATCCCCATGGGAACATGAGCAGGGGAAATGGAAGTATATGGAAAGGGTGGAAGGTAGTCCTGCTAAATGCCAGGAGCTTGGGCAATAAAATGCCTAAGCTCCAGACGATGCTAACTGAGGGAACGGTGGATGTGGCAGTGGTCACTGAGACCTGGGCCACCGCAGGACATGACTGGGACCTGAACCTGGAGGGTTACACTATGTTCAGGAAGGACAGGGGGGAGGGAAGGGGAGGAGGGGTAGCAATGATAGTCAAAAACTGCATTGGCATAGGGGGAGTAGAAGAGGTGGAGGGAACCGTGGAGGTGATTTGGGTCACCTTGATAACAAGGGGGGCAAGAGAGTAAAAATAGGAGTGGTGTATAGACCCCCTGCACTGGCGGAGGAGCTGGAGGAGAGTCTGGTGGCAGATGTTGGGAGACACTGTAGACTGGGCAGGGGAAGGGTGGTGGTGTTGGGGGACTTAAACATGCCAGGTACAGACTAGGAGACTATGACATCCTCGGTGGCCAGGGAACAGAGGTTGTTGGATGTCTTTCAAGACGTGTTCCTAACTCAGCAGGTGGGGGAACCGACCAGGGAAACGCGGGTACTGGATGTGGTCCTGGCAGACAGTGACCAGATTGGGGGCCTGGAGGTAAGGGACCTGTTGGCGGGGAGTGACCATGCCATGGTCTGGTTCTGCCTGGACCCAGGAGGGGTAGAAGGCTGCACAAAGACGGAGGTAGCTAACTTCAGGGGGGCAGATTTTAAGGAAATGGGAAGGATCCTTAAGGAGCATTTGGATGGGATTGGGTCAGACATGGACACTGATAATAGGTGGGAAATCATCAGGAAAGGGGTGCAGGATGCTACCAGCACCTGTGCAAGAGTAAGACAAAAATGTGGTAGGGCCCAAAAACACTACTGGTAGACCAGGGAGGTCCAGGAGGTGGTGCGGGGAAAGAAGGCAGCCTATAGGCAATTCAAGTGCTCAAGGAGTGAAAGGGATCGAGGGGAATATGAGCTGATGGCTAGAAGGGCCACTAGGGTGGTGAGGGCGGCTAAGGCAAGGAAGGAGCAGAACCTGGCCAGGGAAATTAGGAGAGGGTACAAGGGGTTCTTTAGATACATTGGGGAAAAACGAAGGGTGAAGGGGCAGATTAGCAGGATTAAAATAGGGGAGAGATGGGCACAAGACCCGGGGGAGCAGGCTGAGGTACTAAATGAGTACTTCACCTCAGTTTTCACCAAGGAAAATGGGGGTGCTGCATCATACATGGGAGGAGACAGTGATACTGAGGAAGGGGGACCCTTACCGATCAGCGGGTCTGGGGAGAGGGGGAGGCATCACTGGCAGGAGGGGGGAAGGCTAAGCAAGGAGAAGAGGTAGCGGAAGTGGAAATCACAGCAGAGAGAGTGAGGGAAGCCCTCAGGTCCCTTAAGACAGAGAAAGCACCGGGGCTGATAAATTACATCCCAGAGTGCTGAAGGAACTTGCGGATGTCCTGGCGAAACCCCTGGTGGAGCTTTTCACCATCTCTCTGAGGACAGGGTGGGTGCCCCAGGACTGGAAGGTGGTGCATATAGTGCCTATCCACAAGGGGGGATCAAGGGAGGTGGCATAGAACTACAGGCCTGTCAGCCTGACATCGGTGGTGAGCAAGGTGATGGAGGGCATTGTCATGGAGAGGCTGGGGGGGACCTGGAAAAGTCAGGGTGCCTGGACAATAGACAGCATGGATTCGTCCCGGGGAAATCGTGTCAGACAAACCTTGTGGAGTTCTATGACTGGGTGATGGGTGCCTTGGAGCTGGGTAGACCAGTGGATGTCCTCTTTCTAGACTTCAGCAAGGCATTTGACTCTGTTCCTCACGTGGGCCTGTTGGATAAGCTGGGAGAAATGGGGGTGGGGAACAGATGATCAGATGGATAGGCAATTGGCTCCAGGGCCGGACCCAGAGGGTCATAGTTGGCGGGATAGTCTCATCCCCAAGGAGGGTCATTAGTGGGGTCCCACAGGGATCAGTCCTTGGGCCCCTCCTGTTCAATGCCTACGTTTCTGACATAAGGACAGGTATCAGGAGTGAGATGAATCTCTTTGCGGATGACTCAAAACTGGGGGCGGTGGTGGATGGGGAGGAGAGGAGGGGAGGGTGGCCCTACAGGAAGACCTGGAGGCTCTGCAAAGATGGTCTAGAAAGTGGAAGCTGAGATTCAATGCAGGGAACTGCAAGGTACTGCACCTGGGGGCCAGAAACCCGGGCCAAGTGTACACCCTGTGGGGGGAAATGCTACAAGTCTCGATGGCGGAGAGGGACCTGGGGGTGGTGGTGGATGTCAAGATGAACAACTCAGAGACTTGTAGAAGGGCAGCAGCCAAGGCCAACAGGATACTGGGATGCATCGCTAGGGGATCACCTCAGAAGGAGGAATGATACTCCCTCTGTATAACTGCTTGGTGAGGCAGCACCTCAGTACTGGCATTTTTGGAGGCCACACTTGAAGAGGGACATTAAACTCCTGGAGAGGGTCCAGAGGAGGCAACCAAAATGATTTGGGGCTTGGGGGACAGGACCCATGAGGAGAGGCTCGAAGAGCTAAATACGTACACATTGGAAGAGAGAAGGGACCGGAGGGACATGATAGAGGTCTTCAGGTACATGAAGGGGGTAAATAGGGGAGGAACAGTCAAGGTGCTTCAAAGGGAGGAGGGGGCCACTAGAGGCATGGGTGGAAGCTGGAGGGGGGAAGATTCAGGGGAGAAAGGAGGAGGTGCTACTTCACTGAGAGGGTGGTGGAGCCATGGAATGTGTTGCCTAGGGGGCTGGAGACGGCAGAGACGGTGGAGGGGTTCAAAAGGGGGTGGGACAGGTACAGGGGAAGGGTTCTGGAAGCAAAATTCAATGCGGTGAGAATATCCGGAAGTGGGAAGGGAGAAGCCAGAGAAGGTGAGGGGGGCAGCAAGGTAAGCTCCCAGGGTGGGGGCTGTCCAAATGAGCAGATCTGAAAGACCGTTAGGCCTATTCTGCTGGCATTTTAGTATGTTAGTATATTTAAAAATTTTAATATATGGATTTTGAGAATAATTTATTTATAAGTTTTACCAGGAAGGCATATTGAGCAGACTACCGCTCGATTCCAGATGCATCCAGGGGGAAGGGGAATGGGAGACGATACAAAATGTAAATTACATCAGTAATGTGTAGCACAGTTCAATGCATACATGGAGACAACAGTAACTTAATATAGTACAATGCAGTACACACAAAATCACTGCCCTGTCCATTGGGGTTCATGAAAGCCAATCAGGTAGATGAGCAGCCAAATCATAAACAGCCCTAGACTGAGCTACCAGACGATGAGAGCTGATGACCTGGACACCAGGGTTTAGAAGTCCCCGAGGCTAAGACAGGGGAATCCAGGGTGCAAGTACAGGCTGTGCAGAAATGATCTTTGAGGAGAGAGGCGAGTTGATGGGTGGAGGGGAGGGAATTCCACAGTTTGGGCATGTGATAAGAGAAAGCTGTCTGGCCAACAGAGGTGGATCTGCAAGGGACAGCCAATGAGCGGCTGTCAGAGGTTCTGAGGGAGTGTGATGGGAGGGAGGCAAGGACAGGACAGAGGATAGGTATAGAAGTAGGGATTGAGACCAAAATTTAGACAGGAGCCTGGCACAGTGGGATTGTCTCCTGTTCTTTAAGGAGGAGAGATGCAAAGCCTGGTAGAGGCTGCAGTGGTGAGTGCCAGGAGGACTGCCAAGGGCGAAGTGACAGAAAGAGTGGAAGAGGGTATCCAGTCTGGTTAGGGTAGTTTTAGGAGTGGCACAATAGACTACATCACCGTAGTCAAGGATTGAGAGGATCATTTTCTGCACAATTTCGCGTTGTGCTGGGAGTGGGATGCAGCTACGGTTGCGGTATAGGGCCCCCAGCTTGGGGATACCTATACCTAATACTATAATAAAGCATACAAAAAATTCTTGGCAATATTATCACTCCCCGAGTGATAATAGCACAGTTCACGAGTGATAATACTATCGTTCAGGTACCGTAATAGTATCGTTTGGGATCTGAACGACAGTATTATCACCAAAAGTCAACAGCGCAAGCGCAAGTCTGCCTCTAGACATCTTCCAAACTGTGCCTTCCAATTGGCCGCTTTTCCTGTGTGGGCTGGTGAAACAATTTTCATAAACATGGTGGCTCTTTCCCACGCCTAGCGAGAGAAATGTCCTTGGCGGTACCAGCAGCGGTGTTTTTACTTTATTTTTTTTTCTTTTCCAACACCTCCAAAAATATCTATTTGATCCTGCTTTCACCCATCTAGCTACGGAAATGACAGGTAAGACTCCGAGCAAGTGAGTCTTCAGCACAGTGCAGTGCTTGTATCTAAGCAGAGCAGTCGTCGGGTGCCCAAAGCGAATGTTATCTGAAGTAGTCAGGTGCCCATTTCTGATGCGAGTACATTTTGTAATCAGATCCATATATTAAAAAAAAATAACAAATAGGTGAGTGTGTATTACCCAGTAGTAAAACCATCTCAAGGTTCTGGGGACAAACGAAGTTCTCCAGCTTCACTCTTGAGATTCCCTTGTTCCCAGAACCTCTTGATGGTTTTACTACTTTGTAATCAATCAATGAATCAAACTTTATTTAACCAGGCAAAATCATCCTTGAGCGAGCTCATTTGCAAGATGGTCCTGGACAAGTAGGACATATACAACTACAGCAAAATTACCACATAAGCAGTGTACACACAATGAGCAAATAAGAGACAGTTACAGAGAAACAAATAAGATCAGGGCTGGGGAGTACATATGGTGAACACTATCCGGGTTGATAATTGACTGTATATATAAAGGATTCCCTCAAGACGTGGGATTATTCAGACAAGGGTCACAACGTTACAATAAGACGAGGGATAGCAGGTAGGGTAAGTGAGGGAACAGCAACCGAAGGTTTGTGGGCAGGGAAAAAACAAAGGAAAGGGTCGGTGAGGAGTGAAAATAGATGTAGTCAAACAAACAGGTAGGAGCTGGGCAGAATAATTCCAAGGTGGAAAGAAGAAGGGGAATACGTGTAAGTGCCAAGAGTTTGGGGAGTCACAGGAGATGGAGGAGGTGGTTATTTGCGACAATCATGAAAACTGCAGAAACTGGTAAGAATTCTCAATTATGGCATATATAGGGATATTCTGTGGACCATATGTGATCACTGTGTACACAGAGGCACATTGATGTTATCTGGCAATAAAACAAGGGACAAAGCTGACAGTGCCCCTATAAGCAAGGAACCTCTGCTGTATTTCAATCGCAAGGAATATCTTCTTCAGGTGAGTGCAAGTTGAAGTGCTTCATTATGCAAGTGCTGGAGTTGTTTGTGAATGGTGTAGTACTGATTCCAAATAGGTCTGCTGTCAGCTGTGCCCCCCAAAACCCTTGGATGTAAGTGCTGGATGTAAGTTAGGTCCATAGCTGTTTCTTATTTGTGAATGGTGCAGTATTGATTCCAGGTAAACTTGTTTCTGAATGGTGAATTCCTGGCAGGTTTGCCAGCTCCCCCACAAAACCCTTTGGATGTAAGTTAGGTCCATGGCTGTTTCTTATTTGTGAATGGTCAGTATTGATTCCAGGTAAATTTGTTTCTGAATGGTGAATTCCTGGCAGGTTGTGCCCCCCAAAAAACCCTTGATGTAAGTGCTGGATGTGTTAGGTCCATGGCTGTTTTTATTTGTGAATGGTGCAGTATTGATTCCAAGTAAACTTGTTTCTGAATGGTGAATTCCTGGCAGGTCAGCTGTGCCCCCCCACCGCCCCGGATGTAAGTGCTGGACATAGGTCAGTGCGTTATTCAAGGCAGGCCAGCAGTGTTGATTCCCTGCAGGTTAGCTGTGTTGATTCTGAATGGTGGATTCCGCACACTGCCTTCAGTGTAGTCTTGGTTAACAAGTAATAGCAGTGTTCATAAGATGGTGAAATGGTTCCTAACAACCATCGTTAAGTACCTTTTTCTGCTCCTTGCAACATTGAAGGCATCATTGGGATGGACTGTTTTCTTCTGAAAAGAGAGTTTGACAATGTAGCACAGCCTGAAATTTCAGAATATAAGCACTCAAAAAAGTTCAGGAAATACGAAGAGCACTATTTGAAACATGGTTTCACAACCGCCAAAGTTGTTGGGCCAGAGGGAGAAGAGTTGCCGCAATGTGGTGTTTGTTCATTGGTACTGTCAAATGAAGGTATGAAACCATCTAAAAGGCTCCGACATTTGGAAACCAAACATTATGGACTTAAAGACAAACCACTGGAGCATTTTAAAAACTGTGGCAAAGATTTGCAGAGGCAGCGGACAATCCTTAAAGAAGTTTCAACTGTCAGTGAAAGTGCATTAAGATTATCTTATCAAGCAGCTTTTCGCATTGCAAAGTGCAAAAAAACACATTCTATCGCTGAGAGTCTTGTATTGCCAGCAGCAACTGATATCTGCCGAAACATGTTTGGACATGAACACAGCAAAAAACTGAAAGCAATTCCTTTGTCCAATAATACCATACTAGAAAGATCGATGATATAGCCACAGACATAACAGACCAATTACCAGAAATACTACGGAATATGGATGCATAGAAAAACTACAGAATATGGATGCATTTGCATTACAAACTGACGAATCTACTGATATTTCTAATGATGTTCAGCTGCTTGCATTTGTCAGATTTACTGAAGACAGCAATGTGTCAGAAGAATTTCTGTTTTGTAAAACTTTGCCACATTGTACCACTGGTGCTGAGATTTTTAAAGTGATAGATGAGTTTTTACAGGGGAATGGCATCCCATGGTCAAAATGTATGGCGTTGTGTACTGACAGAGCCATGGCTATGACAGGTTTACGGAGTGGATGGATTAGACTTGTAAAAAAAGTGGCACCTTGTGTACTTTGGACTCAATGTGTGCTACATAGGGAGTCTCTGGCTTCTAAAAGACTGAGCCCTGAGTTAAACACAGTGCTTCAAACTGTTGTAAAGGACAGCCGGCCCATCGGCATAGCGGTTGGATTGCCACTCGTGTTGCCAGCGACCCGGATTCAGGAATGGACCTGGGTCATCGGAGGGCCGGCCGGGGAAGAAGGATGGAACGTCCTATGGACTGCTCTCCTTCTCTGGGGGGAGGGTGGGGAGAACGTCCGGTACATGATGGACACCTGGCGGAGGCCGAGGGTACCGTAGCAGCCAGCGTCTGGACATTCAGGGGATGGGGCAGATGCAAGACATCATTGCATGTCCCTGCCCCCATGAAACATCCTCTAGGGGACAAAAACCGCCGCAGCCGGCAGCTACATGATGCCCGCCTCGCTGCCTCTAATCAGCTCCCAGGCCGGCTCCCCTGACCCAAACCCGATGTTCGCAACATCTTGGCTGTGTGCAGCCCCACTTGGGGGGCAAGCCAGGGGCACAGGGGAGTTGTGGCTCATGGGAGTAGGGGATCATGAGGTCCGTGACCAGGCAGATGGTTCTGACACTGGCTGAGGGACAAAAAACACACTGAACAAAAAAAAAACTGTTGTAAAGGTTGTCAACTTCACTAAGAACAGAGCATTAAACACACAGCTTTTTGCACCTCTTTGTGATGAAATGGGTGCAGATCACAGAGCCCTGCTGTATCATTCAGAAGTTAGACAGTTGTCACGTGCTGCCATTCTAAGCAGGGTTTTTGAATTACATGCAGAAGTTAATGATTTTTTAACTCAAAACACACAAACAGAACCTGCGGACAACTTTAAAGACAGTGTGTGGCTAGCAAAACTGGCATATCGTGCTGATTTGTTTTCAGATCTGAGCAGGCTTAATGTCTAAATGCAAGGTGGCAATGTCAATACTGTGCAACTGTACAACAAAATCGAATCTTTCTGGAGCGCTTTTTGAAGACTTGAGCTTTCCATTGTTTAACCTTGATACAAAACGGCTGCCCAGGCAAAACTGAGTTAAGAGGGCAAAGAAATGGTGAGAGCGAGTGCAGCAGGGAAATGACTCCATGTTTCCATCATTACAAGAATTAACTGAAAATTCTGATTCCAAAATTATCTCAGAAGTATCCAACACTATTTGTGCACACTTGGCAGCACTGGAGCAGCAATTAGAACAATATTTTTCGGACTCTGAGGCTTGGCATTGTGACAATAATCGGATTCCGTTTCCATTTTCCCAAAACACAAGCAGTGGTGCTACATGCTTGACAGCTAAAGAGGAGGAGCAGCTTATTGAACGTACAACCGACAACCAACAGTGTACACAGAAACAGATATGACTCAGCATCATGTCTTGCCAAATTCAGGATTGTAGCCAGAATGAATTCCCAAAGCTTGCAATGAAGGCATTAAAGGTGGTTCTGCCCTTTGAAACAACTTACTTGTGTGAAAGTGGATTCTCTTCTCTGACTGCTCTGAAAAACAAATACTGTTTAAGACTACAGCCAGAAAATAACCTAAGACTGTCTTTCAAAAATAACACCAAGAACTGACAAACCGTGCTCATCACATCAAGCTCAAGTTTCTCATTAATGTCACCATTAATGTTTGTAAGGGCATTCATGCATTATTTTTCATTTTAAATAAAGTTGGATGAAAAAATACAATAAAAAACATTTTTTATATTGGTTTATAGTGGTGTGATTGTTGTTTTTTACTTTGTTTTTATATTGGTACATAAATTTATAGCCCTCGTTGAGCCGCCGCAGTCTGCTCGTTGCTGAAAGTAGGGGGTCCCTGACACTACTGACATTTTGTCATGGGGGCCCTGGACACAAAAAGGTTGAAACCCCCTGCCTTGGAGGTAAGCAGTCAAATGGGAGAAAAAGAAATAAACTCCGCTATCTTCCCTACACAAAAAACTTACTTTTATTAGAGCCCGATGTGGAGCTGATAAAAAAAAAAAACCTGTCTGGTTATGAGCATGGCTCTCTAGTGCCACCATGTATTTCTGTTTTACAAGGAAGGTGGACTGAATCAAAATGATCTTCTACAGCATGGCTATTTATTTTTATCACAGGACGACAGGCAAAGGTGGCTTTCAAACTCAGGCAGACTTTGTGTGGCCTGTATTTTGTCAATAGTCCAGCAAGTAAATTTTCAAAGAGATTGACCAAGGTAAGTGAATGAATAGTAGTTCCTCACACATCGGTGTCTTACCTCTATGAAAACCTTTTTATCCATATGGCAACGAAAATCTCACATTAGTAAAGAAGTCTGATCACTCAAACTTGCAAGCATCGAGTCTGCTGAACTTCCTTGTGTGAAGAGCTGCCCATGATCTGCCCCCGCACACAGAAAACTTATGATGAGATCCTAGGAAGAGCGCAGGGAACGTGCTCCATTATTGTCAATGGGGGACCCCTTTCTGATCATTTTTATATAGTGTAATAGTCCTTTGGTGATGAAATGTGGACGCTGGTTGACTAACAAGGCCCTTGTTAGGTGACCAGTGTCCACGTTTCCTATGCCCTAAGAAGCAACAATATCATCCTGCTCAAATTGCCCAAAGTCAACACCAAAATAGGGAGGGCAGCAATCAGCTATTCTCTAGCCATAGCATGGAACACCCTACAAAAATCCCTTAAACTGTCCATTATCATTCCATTTACATCCTTCAAGCAGCACTGTACAGCCTTCTTCACAGAGAAATGCAGCTGTTATCGCTAGAGATAGAATAGTCATCCCACAAAACCATATTCCAATCACATATGGCATATTCCTTCCAGTCAGACACCGCCAGTATATGGCACCCAATATTCCTTCAGCATCCTTGTACTCATTATGTGAGTGACTGTCATGATCCTCATTGAGATATATGTACTGTACATATTGTAGATGTTAGTTTAACTTTCTTAGCCAAGCTTTAACATGTGAATTCTCTGTATATTATTGTGTTATAAATAACATTTTCCTTTTCTTCTGTATGTATAACTGTCTCATAAGTATGTGATGTAATTGCTGTGCATCAACTCGAACCTTGACCTTATCAGGTCCATCTTGTAAATGAGCCTTGCTCAATGAAGATCGCCTGAATAAATAAAGATTTGATTGATTGATTGAGCTACTGTTACAGCAAAAGTCTTTGTGTAACTGCACTATCTTCCACAGAATGGTCTCTTGCAGTAAGTCATTACTTCTGGGAGATTCCCAAGCAGTTATATGGCAGTGGGTGGCCACAGATGGCATTCTGCCATAGGTAAAATGTGGTCATGGGATGAATGAATGCTAAAACAGCACAGCAGTGGAATAAAGGAATACATGATTCACTGTGAAGCATTGTTTTAAAAAACTAGAAGGAATGTGTTAAGAGCACTGAGCAATTATGGAGCTTCAGTTATCGGCAATGAAAGCACAATCTGAGGCAAAGGCAACTTTGTTATGAATTGTAACAATAGCTTGAGTAATACAATGTTATTCTTCAGAGGCACTGCAATGTAGCAAGTGAAGACCCTCTCTCCCCCCCCCCCCCCAAGACCGTCTAGCCAGTAATGAATGTATCCATTTGACAGAAAGTAGGATACTGAAGTAACAGATAATGTAACAAATACAATGTATCTGTGACCAAACAAAACGAAGCAGTGATTAAAAACATAATCTCTGCATATGTACTCATCCTTTTTGATATGATCTTTGTTCATGATCAAGGGCAAGCTGCGAATAGCAGTGGAGGAGAGAAGAATATAGTCCGTAGTGGGATCGATTGTGTCTCAACATGTGAGTTAATAGTGGATGGACCTGGTCGAGGGAGGGACACGATGTTCGGTGCACCATAGGTCAAAAAGGCATCTCGATGGAATGGTCATGATGGTCTATAAACAGAGATACCTGAGAAATTGGCTAGATGAATCGAGCCGATGTGTAAAAAGGCCTCTCTTTTTTGTGGCACCAAAAGGTCCCCGAGGCCAAGAAAAGGGGACCGGGGTGGAGTCTAGAGTGTTTAATGAGGGGCAAAAGCCCTGGGGCGGCCGGAGGGGCAGCCATGGGTCGGCTTTGCCGGGGTCCTTATTACTTGTTCTCTGTCCTTAAAGGTGTCACATGGGGTATAATAAGGTCCAGTTTTGTATGAATAATTATACTGAGGGTGTGGTTTTTGGTACATGTATTATACTGTTTTCAGTTGTCTGTCTGAGGCTTGTAAGTTCTCCAGTATCGTTTAAGCTCCTGGCCCAAAAAGATGGTTGCCTGAAAAGAGGGCATTAGCTACTTTGTGTTGAATATCAGGTGCTAGCCCTGAAAGTCGGAGCCATGCCTGGTGGCGTATAAGAATACAGACTGCAGAGGCTCGAGATGAAGCATCGGCAAGATTATATCCTGATCTTAACAGATGTCGAGACAGTGAAATAACTGTATTGTTTATAGATGTAAATTGCTCTCTTTCAGGGGATGCAGGTATTCTGTTTATAACTTCTCCAGCAGAAGTGCTCACTGTACATAGCTATTGCAGCATGTGCCCCATATAGTTAAGTATTCTGATGTTTAGTGTGTTTAGAGCAAACACTCTCTTCCCCATATGATCAAAACATTTAGAGTTTCTTACTCTGGAAGTATCGTGCTTGTATGTTTAGGCTTGCCGGTGCGTTGTGGGAAGCTGCAGTAACCACAGAATCTGCCACTGGCGTATTTATTAAATATTGACAATGAAGAGGAGCCTGATACAGCCCGTGGGCCTTTCTAGGTAACTCCTGCGCTGTTATGGGTTGACTTCAAGCTTCAGTAATAGCGTTTCTGAACACAGGTATAAAAGGAGGAATAGCCCGGACTGGGTCTTCTGGTAGGCCCAGATATTCAGCCATGTGTATACTTAATCTGTCCTGTTCAGTTGTGGTAAACCCCATTGTTTTTTGTATTTGTACCATCATTTCGGGGAATGAGAGGTCATCCGGTGGAGAAATTACCTTTCATGGTTGTAATAGCCCTTCGTCCCAGTAAGAGGGCACCTCCGAAGGGGATTCATATCCTCCTGTGTCAGGGGAACCATCATAGGTCCTATGAAGGTTTGGATTCATGTGATAATCTGAGAAATATTCATCTGAATATTCGGGAGGAGGCAGAACCGGGGAGCCTTCTAGCTCTGTGCGTGCCTGTTTTGATGGAGGTGGTGGTATCATTTGTGTTTGAGGGTTATGTTCTGGAGTAAGGCTATGGTCAAAACCCATAGAATCCAGTACTCTATTTGCTATTTCTACAATAATTTGGAACTTGTGACGATCGAATTGTCATGTAAGCAGGTTCTGAACCCAGCGTACGTGGGGGCGGTGGATTAATTTGCGCCTCCCGGTAGAATGATCCAGTGTTTCTTTGGCGTCTTTGTTCATTTCCAACGGGGTTGTGAGCCCCACGTGGGAACGACAATGAGGCTGGAGGGCCTCTGCATTCTGAAGCATATAGTTCTTTATTTTGTAGTAATGCAGCTCCATATGCATCTTTTGATACATATTTTTGAGAATATTATTGGCTTTTTATGGTCAACCCTCCATAAGGATCATCCATAGATGTACTATATGCAGGCAAGGGTGGTGTTCTATGCAGCAGTGATCGTTTTGACGATGGCGGCATCAGTCCTGTCGACAGGAGATGCAGAGAAGCATGCCTCATCAATGATGTACTGTGTCTTACAAGTGGAGGGTCAGTAACAGCATGCTCTGTTGATGGGGGAATATACTCTGTTGATGATGAGAAAGGCAGGGCATGTATCGTCGAAGGTGGGATATGCTCCGACGACAACGGGATAGTGAATGCATGCTCAGTCAAAGATGGGAGTGCCATCATCAATAATGGGGGAGTGAAAACATGCTCCGTCGACAACAGAAACGCTGTCATCGATGATGGGAGAGTGGATACATGGCCCGTCGATGGGGGATCATAGGGAGCATGTCCCGTCGATGGGGAGGCAGCCCCGTCGACGAGGAAGCATGTAGCATGTGCTCCATCGATGGAGGAGGCATTCAAATCGATGATGCTGTCTTGTAAAGCCCTCCTGTCGATGGGAGGGGGTTATACCCCGTCAATCGGGAAGGCAGCAAGACCTCTGTCATCGACGGTGCAGGAGACCTGGTCGACGGGGGAGCTGAGGAATGACGCCCCATCAACAATGAACGTTTCTTTTTTGATGGAGTAGAGCCTACCAGTGACGGGGGGTGAAGTGCCCGATGATGATGAATATCTTCTTGATAATCCAGATTTTGGAGGCACAACCGTTGAAAGGCAGTCAGGCAGGACTTCAGGTGAAGGAGTTTCCTTCCCAGTATTATCTCTTGAAAAGGTCTCTAAGTTTTTTGAGCCCTTTGGTTGAGCACCCTGTATGTGTGACAGGGAATCAACCATCGTAGGTATAAGGTGTCTATATGAAGCCCAGGCACCCAGGCTATGGGTTCAATCCACATCGTAGACTGCTACTAGGAGAGTTGCTGCCAGAGCTGAAGCCGGCGGGAAAATGAATGGAATTTACCAGGGACCACTCACTTTTATAGGTACAGCCCAGGAAGCGAGGTAGTGTGGGTGGTCCCTGGTATAGAGACTGCTGGAAGAGACTTCCGTGCTGCAGCGCCACCTATCGGGAACTCCCAAAAGTAATGACTTACTGCAAGAGACCATTCTGTGGAAGATCTACTGTTACAGGTGAGTAACCTGTTGCTCTAGGATCGTGGATATGTTGTTCATCCATACTTATTGGCAGACTCCTAGCAGTTCTCCAGGAGGAGGGAGGCAAGGCACACATTCCCTACTTAGGGAACAGAGATTGGAGAACTGAGGCCCCAAAACCAGCATCCCAGCATGACTCATGGTCAATGTGGTAGTGGGTGATGAAGGTGTCTGCTGACTTGCAGGTAGCAGCCCTGCAGATTTCCTGGATAGGGATGTCCCTGGAAGCAGCTACCAATGCAGCAGTATGGCAGGTAGAATGAGCTGTTATCCCTCTGGGAGGCTCCTTGCCCGCCAACTCATAGCACAGACCTATGCATGATGTGATCCATCTTGCAACAGTCCACTTCGCTGCAGGTCTGCCAGAAGCGACTTCAACATAGGTGACAAACAGCTGGTGAATCTCTCCCCGAATTTCTGCCATCCTCTCCTTATAATAGGAGACAGCACGTCTCAGGTCCAAAGTATGAAGCAAATTCAGCCTCTGAGGTGTAATTAGGGTAGTATACCGGCAGAGTCAACACCTGGTTAATGTGAAACTCTGACACCACCTTCGGAAGGAATTACGGGTGGGGGCACAGGACAACTTTGTCCCTGTGGAAGACCAGATAAGAGGAGTCCACCGAAAGCGCCTGGAGCTCCTCTGTCCTTCTGGCTGATGTGATAGCCACCAGGAAGGCAGTCTTCCATGACAAGTGTGACAATTCACACTTGTGCATGGGTTCAATTGGCTTGCCCATGAACTTCGCCAGTACCAGCAGTAAATCCCATGGATCTGGAGGTTCACGCATTGGAGGGGATATGTGATCCAGGCCTTTGGAAAAGCTCCCGACCACTGCCTCCTGCGCCAACGTCGGCTGACCGGCCCGCACCTGGTAAGCAGAGATGGCAGCCAGATGCACCCTAAGGGTTGATGACTGTACACCCCTTTGGAGAGAGACCAAAGGTAGTCGAGAATGTTAGCCACAGGACAGAGGGTCCAGGCCCTTGTCCTGACACTAAATGGAAAACCGCTTACATTGGAAGGCATAACACCTCCTGGTCGATTCCTTTCTAGATGCCTCCACCACAATGTAAACATCTTCGGAAAGACCCAAAGCCTGGAATGCTAGCCGCTCAGGGTACCAGGCTGTGAGGTGCAGGGATTGAAGGTCTGGATGGTATACCTTCCCCTGATTGAGTGACATCAGGTCCAGGCGTGAACAAAGCCACTCCGGGGGCCTGAGGCTGAGGAGATCTGGATACCAGAACTGGCGCAGCCAGTCTGGGGCTACCAGGATCACCTCTTCCTTGTCCCTCCTCACCTTGAGGAGCACCTTGTGGATCAAGGGAAATGGAGGGAAGGTGTAGAGGAGGCCTGGGGTCCACGGCTTTGAGAAGGCATCCCCCCTGCAGCGAACCCTTCTGAGGGGGGCGGACATAAAACCACCTCAGCTTGGTGTTTTCCCTGGAGGCACACAGGTCCACCATCGGTTTGCCCCAATGGGAGAACAGGCTGTAAGCTACCTCTGGATGAAGAGACCACTTGTGGGATGTCTGGCCTAGACGGCTGACAGCATCCACCAGATGGTTCGAGGCTCCTGCCACATGGATGCGGAGCACCTCCTTGCACATCAGACGGGAGTGCGTGACGCCCTGTTTGTTGAGGTAGCACATGGTCGTGGTATTGTCCGTCTGGACTAGAACCAATTGACCCGAGAGCTGAGGAGCAAAAGCTGACAGTGCCAGTCTGACTGCTCTGAGCTCCAACAGGTTGATGTGGCATCGGGACTCATCGGGAAGTCCAGAGCCCATGGGCCCTTTTGTCCCCCATGTGGGCTCCCCAGCCCATGAGAGAGGCATCGGTCATGAGAACAACCATCGGCTCAGGGCAGACAAATGGGATCCCTTTCTGCAACCGGTCTGGGGCAGTCCACCATTGGAGAGTGTCCCACGTCTTCTGGGTTACAGTGACCAGCTGGTCGAATTGACCATGGCACAGAGTCCACTGGGCTGTCAGTTCCAACTGAAGGGGGTGCATGTGCCACCGGGCCCAACAGACCACCAAGGTGCATGCCGCCACGTAACCCAGAAGATGCAGAATGTCCCGGGCAAGGCACAACTGCCCAACCAGAAATGATTGGGCAAAGGAGGAAAGAACCTCCGCCCTGTCTGCCAGGAGCCGAGCTCTGCCCCGACAAGAGTCAAGCTCTGCCCCGATGAAGCCCATCACCTGAGAAGGCATGAGTTCCGAATTGGCTTCGTTGATTAGGCCGAATTGGGAGCAGGTCTGGAGGGCCAGATCCCTGGATCTCTCCACCTCCTGTAGGGAGTGACCTGCTAGAAGCCAGTCATCGAGGTAGGGGTAAATTCTGACCCCCTGATGCCATAGATGGCCGCCACCACTGCAATGAATTTGGTGAAGACCCATGGGGCTGATGATAGGCCGAATGGCATGGCTCGGAACTCATACAGGGTCCCCCTCAACCCTGAACTGGAGGAACCGCTGATGGGACGGATGGATTGGGACATGAAAGAATACATCCTGCAGATCCAGTGAGCAAAACCACATATTGCACTCCAGGGATGGAATGATCTGGGACAGAGTGACCATCCAAAAGGTGCGAGACCTGAGATGTTGATTCAGCTCGTGGAGATCTAGAATGGGGCACCAGACCCCCATCCGCTTGGGCACCAGGGAGTACCTGGAGACAAAGCCTGGGTCTGCTGGAGAATCCGCCATGGGAGCTACTGCCTCCTTGAGGAGGAGCTGAGCAACGTCATCTCGAACAGCAGACTGGGTGTGAGCGGATATCCGTTCCTTCCGAGGTGCACGGGCTCAGCTGGGAGGGTACTGCTCGAACTCTAAAGGCAGTCCCTGACTGACCACTTCGAGAACCCACCTGTCTGAAGTGACAGCAGACCAAGTGGAAAGGAAGTGGCAGAGCTGGCCCCCCAAGAGAGGACCCAGAGCTATCATGACAGAAGAAGGGGTGGCAGCCCCCACCTAGTCACTGAGCATGCTTGGAGGAGGAGGATGCTCCAGGACCTGAGCCTCGGCCACCTTTACGGGTCTGTTGGGGTCGGGATACAGCAGCCTGCCACCCAAATCACCCTCAACACACCGAGGGCGGTCAGGGGTGACCGTGACCAATAAATGCCGGGGAAGCCCAGTGTCCAGTCTGTTTTCTTTCGAAGGAGCCCCTTCGACAGGCTGCTTAGGCGGTGGTTCCACCATGATGGGTGGAGAGGCTGGTTTAAGCCGAAGGTGTGGATTTGCCAGCCCCGTGGATGGAGGAACTGAAGATTTTGGCTCCAGAGGGGTCGGCTCTGGCCTAGGAGGCGAAAGCCAAGTAATGGCCAGGGAACTAGCCGGAGCTGACTTGTGCCCGGACAAGATCAGCTGTTACCACATGAGGTCCACGTAGCACTGGAGTTTCTGCCGGAGCCTCTACCTATCCAAGGAGGACGAGGACGACTGATGCCATCGCCTCTTCTTACAGCGCTTATGGCTCTTCCTCAGCCTGTCGGTCGAGGAGGTTCTAGACTCAGACTGAGATCGGGCGGGCTGACTCGGTCACTCCAGAGACACCAGCGGGACCGGTGACTTCCGGGGGTCTGGAACCGGGTCCTCGATGGGAACACCAGTGGGCTGGGTCTCCTCATCAGGAAAAACAAGGGCCGGAGTCCTTTCCAAGGAGTCATCAGCCAGAGCCGGTGACAGTGGATCAATGGGGTCGATGACAATCTCGACCTCGTCGACCGCATCTTTGGTTGTCTGGCCCGATGGAAGGTCCAAAAAGCCAGCAGCCGAAGAAGCTATCTCAACTGAAGTCAAGACCGCATGCTCTTGGGACTGGGACCTTTCTCGGTCCCAAGAGTGCCTTCGCCAAGACGAAGGTTTACTTGGTTTCTTATCCTGCTTACGGGATCGGGAGGAATGCAAGCCTGCAGGCGCTGCTCCCCGGGTGGGAAGAAACTCGCACAACTCCCAGAAGGAGCCTGAAAAGGTAGAGCCTAGGTCAAGAGGAACGAAGAAGCTCCGAGTGTCGGTGGCACAAGGCGCTTCTTCCTGAATGCCGTCATGCGTTCAATTGTTCTCTGCAGGCCTGGCTGCAGAAACTGCCCACCTAGCTCCTTGGACTTCACCGAGGTTCCTTTTCTCCAGTGTCCCCAACTTTAAGCGTGCCAGGCGGTCGTCTAGAACATTGGGATGGAAGGCCAAGCAAAAGCTGCAAGACGAGGTGTCATGGCCAACACCCAGGCAGTAGACGCATATGAGGGGGGATCGGTGAGTGACACCTTCTGGCTGCAAGGGCACCGGTGAAATCCGGGGGAAGATTTTTCTTTCATGATCGAAGGCGCAAAAGCGCGATTGCTAACTCAAACAAGTTTTAATTTCAGTAGATCCGAAGTTTTGAAAGCCAGGGCCTACAAAATGCATGAGCACGAGGGAAGCAACCTGAATCTTCCAGCGGAAAGGAAGATCTGGTGTCAAGCGGTGGAGCTGAGGTATATACCACCCGAGTGGGTGGGAGGAGCCAGCTTGAAGACTTCCAGTGATCCTTAAAGGGGAAAGGGACATGCCAATAAGTGTGGCTAAACAACATATCCACGATCCTAGAAAAAGGTTTTTGCAGAGGTAAGGCACTGATGTGTGAGAAGCATAACAATAACCTGGCAAATCTCCTTAAGCACATGGGGCTAGCATTCCCTAGACAAAATATTAAACACAAAGCCATACAGTATAGTAAAATAAATCATATAAAAATTTAACAGTATGCACTTCAATTATTTTTTACAACAAAAGCAGTAGCAGGCACCTCCTTATACAGCAGATTTTTTCACTCTTCAGTCCATGATTTGATCCATAACGGGCTTAGAGCAATGTTTCCTTTCATAGGTGATGTATGTTCCCCGCATAAACCTAAAATGCTAACAGCAAATAGCAGTATGCATGTAATGAAAAATATTTCCCGAATACCATGATTAATGCACCATTTGTTATTTGAATCTAGATAACGAACAGTGACACTATTCATGCCCATTCCTCAGGAAATATTATTTTTTTTAAAAAGGAAGAAGAAAGAAAACTGGGTGCTGAGCGCCGGCCCATCAGTTCAGCAGTATCACTACCGCTCGAAACACCAGAGATCCGAGTTCAGGAACGAGCTTGGGTCATCAGAGGACCAGCCGGACAGAGGAGGCTTGAGTGTCCAAGGACCACTCATCTCCTCCAGGGGGGTTGGGGAAGCATTGACTCTGTGTGTGCCTGGCCTCTGGCAGTGGCCAGATGAACAGTACACCTGAGTCTGACACCGAAGGCATGACAGGCACGGCTTTTGCCTTGGTATCAGTGCACATCACACCTCGGGGACGGACATGGAAAACACACTTGGCCCCAGTGCCGACACTGGCAAGAGGGTCGAACATATGGTTCTTGCCCACCGGCACCACGGCCCTCAAAGGATGGACCCTGATGAGATATTAAGATATGAGTACAGGAGGGTTGAGTCAGGGGGCCCCTCTCCCATTTCGTCCCTGCCTGGGGGGGTTAAGCCACAGTTCTGTGGGGGTCCTCCCAAGGGCCAGGTGCATGGAAAGTTAAGTCAGGTGACAGTGTCGGAGTTAAAGGGGCTAATAAACAGAAACTGGGTGCTGGGTTGCTGAGGGGGGTTGGAGGGGGGTGCTGCCAAGGTGGGGTTGGGGGGAATTCATCTGGCAAAAAAGAAAAAAAGAGCACTAAAAATGGCAGCCGGGCGTGGAAGTAAGCGGTTGTGCCGGTTGCCTATCGTGGGAGTTTTTACTTATATTCCAACAAAAATATGAAATTGTGGGTGCTGAGGGGGAGGATGGTGGTACTGGGATTGTAGCTCAAGGTGGGGTGTATTTTAAAGGGTTGGGCTGGGGAGGAGGGTGGGGGCTATTTTTTCTTTTGTTTTAACAGGCACATAAATAACAAACACCCAAACATTTGGGGGCCTGAATATAATATTCGGCTCAAATATTTGAAATAAGGTATTCACCCAACCCTAGTAAGTAACACTTGCTTATTAAAGGATAAAGAATCCTCAGAGGAAGTTGGAACAAGAAGATAACCACAGGCACAGTGGAGTTCAAATTCAAGATGGCTGGTACAAAGGTGACCTTATTGTTTTGGGGGCCCCCCGGCAACTTAAGTCACGGGGGCCCTTGACCCTCTACTGTGATAGGCATCAATGGGGCATCATGTCATTGTTATGGTATTTTGAAAGCTTCTACCCAGCTCACTGACTTCCTTGTTTGCTGTCTCAAAAGGGCACAGCATTAAGTCTAAGAATAAAAAAAAAAAAATGTTATCTTCAAGACTGATACCTTGCACTGGGTCAGACTGAAGACCCTTCCTTCATCCAGAAAGGCCACTTCCCAAGACAGGCAGACAGAGAAATTGAGCATGCTGAACAAATATCATGAGAAAATCTAGTGGAATCAGGCAAAAAAGACTGATTTCACTTGGCTGCTACTGTTTGAGGCTGAGAAATTTGCTATATTGCAGAAAACAAACTATAACTCATTTCAGAAAATGGGAACCTGGTAAGGCATAATATTGTTTGGGACTTGTTAGGAAGGTGAGCTATACTTTCTACTGAAAGTTTTATTTTTGCTAATTGGCATTAAGAAGAGAATTGCAGGATTCCATTAAAGTGTAGCAATTTTATAACCAGAGGAGTGAAATACAACTGAATTTGCTTGATTCCTATGGTTTGAGACCTAGGATTTGGAAGGATATTTTTGCAACATTTTAGAAGTGTCCTGCTGGCTGAGGACAGAGTTCATTTTTATCCCTGGACTCAGTAGAGTGATTTGGGTAGGAGCAGTGGTCTAGCAAATTGTGGTGTTGGTTGAATAACTGTAAACAAGGGCAGTACTCACCGGGTTGGTGGAGCAGTGGTGTGTCAGAAACAATCAAACAGTCACTGGTGGTTGTGGACTACCCACCCACCCTTCTCCTCACCCCACCCACCCCAGGCATGGCATTTCCTTTATAGCCAAAGTTCTGACATCACTTCCTCAACAGGTCTTGGGACAGAACTGTCATATTCTTAATAACCCAGCAAGTGCATAAAGGGTAAGTACACACCAAAAAAAAAAATTATATATGACATATTTTAAGAGAGAGAGAGAGAGAGAGAGAGAGAGAGAGACATGTGGGGAGTGGTGCATGCACTGGGGCAGCAGTTTTCCAGGAAACATTCTGAACCATGTTGGCCCCATTTGCAGGCAACTATCAGCTCTGAGGGAGGAGGCTGCCCATCTCCAGGCTCAACTGGCAAGGACTATGGCGGTCTCCCCCACCCAAAGAGCACCAGTGCCACAACCACTGCCTCAGAGGTTGCCAAGTATGAGGAGCAGTTGGACCACAGTGGGTTCTCGGAGGATGAGGTTGGTGAAGCAGAGGTGAATCCCTCTAGTTGTACCTCTTCACAAATCATATGCCAGTATGGCAGAGCAAGGTTCCTCTATGATGACACCCTCAGTGGAGACCAAGAAGAATGCTGGGGACATCCACAAGGGAGACCCACAAAAGGGTGGCAAGAGACACCACAGGGGAAGGAAAAGCTTCTGGTAGGGGACTCAGATGTTAGAGGAGTAGAACTGGAAAAGGGAGGGGAGAGGGAAGTAAGGTGCCTGCCTGGTGCCATGGCTTGGAGGGACAAGAAGCAAATCCTCAGGACTGCAGAAGCAGCATCACAAGAGAGGGAACTAGATATCATTGTCCACCATGGGACAAATGACCTAGCTAGGCATGAGATCAGTGCAGTGCAGGATGAGTTTGTGGAGTTGGGGAGGGGCCTCAGACAGGTAGCAAGCATGGTAACCTTCTCAGAGGTGCTGCCAGTCTATGGCAGGGGTGAGGCTAGGGTACTGCACATCATGCAGTTTAATGAATGGTTGCAAAACTGGTGCAGAGCACAGGGCTTTGGCTTCACTGGGGACCAGGGGTCCAACTGGAGACATGAAGGTCTATACTGGCACGATGGTCTGCATCTGTCCAGGAAGAAAACCAAGCTCCTAAATGATAGGTTTAAAAGCTTCCTTGGCAAGCTTTTATACTAGCCAAGGGGGGAGGTGCTGATAGGAAGCAGGAAATTTCAAGCCTCCCCCCCACAAAACATGGCAGGTAGTAAAGTAAACACTGAGGTACAGAGGTTGACAGAGGGCTGGACAGGGGTAAATGGGGAAATAGGCAAAGGCTATAAGAGCAGGGATGGGGGAAAAAAGGATAAAGCCAACATTAAATGGAGAGCAATGAGTACCAATGCCCGTAGTCTGAGAAACAAGCTTCCTGAGCTAGTAGCCCTGATGGAAGAGGAACACTTGGATATTGTGGTAGTCACGGAAACATGGTACACGGAGAACCATGACTGGGATGTAAACATACCAGGGTACACAATCTACAGAAGGGATAGGGAGGGTAAAAGAGGAGGTGGAGTAGCTCACTACATAAGGGAAGAGATCAAAGCTACAGAACTAAAAAGTAAAGGGGGAGGACAAGAGGCACTGTGGGTTACCTTGGAGACAGAAAATGGCATCACAATCCGCACAGGGGTTGTATACAGACCCCCGTCTCAAGGGGAGGAAATGGACAAGAAAATGATAGAGAACATTCTCAAAATGGCTGAAAAAGGGGAGATACTGTTGATGGGGGACCTGAATATGCCAGATGTTAACTGGACAACATGTACTGCAGCCACAACCAAGAGCAGGGTCATTCTCGATGCCCTACAAGGGGCATGCCTTAGACAGTTAGTGCTGGAACCCACTCGGGAGGGAACAATATTAAATCTGGTACTCTCAAATGGAGAGAGGATCACAGATTTAGAAGTCAGTAGCCATCTGGGATCAAGTGACCACCACAAAGTGTGGTTCACAATAAGCACAACTATGAAGACAAGCCATACAAAAACAAGGATATTGGACTTTAGAAGGGCTGACTTTGGCAAAATGGGTGAGTGCCTAAGGAATGCACTAATAAATAGGCAGGAAGGAGGGGTGGAAGAACAATGGAGAAAAATCAAAACTGCCATCATGGAGGCAACAAGCCTTTGTGTGAAACAAATAAAGAAAACAAAACGGAGTAAAAAACCACTATGGTTCTCAAAAGAGGTGGCAGGGAAGGTTAAGAAGAAAAAGGCTGCATTCAGAAAGTATAAGGAATCACAGAAGTGTGACAAGGCATCAGGTAAAGCAAATAGGATGCTGGGATGTATAGGCAGGGGCATCACCAGCAGGAAAAGGGAGGTCATAATTCCGCTATACAAGACACTAGTGAGGCCCCACCTGGAGTACAGTGTACAGTTCTGGAGACCATACCTACGTAAGGACATAGACAGGGTAGAGAAGATTCAGAGGAGGGCAACAAAGATGGTGCATGGATTGCATCACAAGTGCTATGAAGACAGGTTGAAGGAACTGAACATGTACTCCTGGAGGAGAGAGGGATATGATGAGACATACAAGTATCTTACAGGAGAAACAGAGTGCAGGAAAACACTATTTTTAAGCGAAAAAGATGTTCCAGGACTAGAGGCATGGGATGAAGTTGGAGGGAGGACGATTCAGAGGAAACATGAGAAAGAATTTCTTCACAGAGCGGGTGGTGGACAAGTGGAACACCCTGCCAGAGGAAGTGGTGGGGCTGAAACAATCACGGGATTTAAGAATGCATGGGATAGACATAAAGGAATTCTAGAGGTCAGGGATAAGGAAACAGACTTCTAGGAAAACAAACTGAACTTACAAGCTCAAATGGGCAGACTGGGTGGGCCATAGGCCCTTATCTGCCGACACCGTCTATGTATGTATGAGTACGACAGGGAACTGTATCAATTAAAGCAGAAAGAAGTGGGGAAGGCAGTCAGAATAGCAAAGGCCCAAACCGAGGAAAAGATAGCCAACTCAGTTAAGAAGGGAGATAAAACCTTTTATAGGTACATTAGGGAGCATAGAAAGGTTAAGGGAGGGATAGTGAAGAATAATAAAGGAAAGGGGAGGTGGGCAGAGGGAGACAGTGAAAAGGCAGAGATACTGAATGAATACTTACATAGAAACATAGAATTTGACGGCAGATAAGGACCGCTTGGCCCACTTAGTCTGCCCATTTTCCTACCTAACAGATAAGCTGCAGATCCTAGTTAACCAACAGCTTACTTCCTCTTACCCGCCCCTAGTACTGCCTTATGCCTGTCCCATGCATTCTTGAATTCCCCCACTGTTCTTGACTCCACGACCTCCTCAGGGAGGCTGTTCCATGCATCCACAACCCTCTCAGTGAAAAAATACTTCTTCACATTAACCCTGAGCCGTCCCCCCTCTATCTTCAAATTGTGCCCCCTTGTTCTTGCACATCTCTTTTTCTGGAAGATGCTACCTTCTTGGACTTTGTTGATTCCCTTGAGATACTTGAAAGTTTCTATCATGTCCCCTCTCCTTCTTTCCTCAAGAGTATACATATTAAGCTCCTTTAGTCTTTCTTGAGATATCTTCTGGTGCAGACCCTGCACCATTTGAGTTGCCCTCCTTGGACAGCCTCACTCTGTCTGTGTCTTTGCGGAGATGGGGTCTCAGAACTGCACACAGTACTCAGATGGGGTCTCACCAACTGTCTGTACAGAGGAATAACAACTTCCTGTTTTCTACTATTGATGCTCTTCCTATGCATCCCAGTATCCCCCAGCCTTCCTTACTGCCTTCTCACATTGCTTGCCCACCTTTAGGTCATCTGACATAATTACCCCAGGTCCCTTTCTATTTTTACTGTTGTCAGTATCTCACCCCCCATTGTGTACGCTTCCCCTGGGTTTTTGTTTCCCATGTGCATTACCTTACACTTCTTTGCATTGAATCTGAGCTGCCATACATTTGACCATTCCTCCAACCTTGCCAAGTCCCTTCTCATCCTTTCCACCTTATCTTGTGTATCAACCCTGTTGCAGATCTTTGTGTCATCTGCAAAGAGACATATTTTTCCTTCCAGTTCCTCTGCAATGTCACTTACAAAGACATTAAAAAGGACCGGTCCCAGTACCGAGCCCTGCGGTACCCCGCTAGTAACCCTCCTTTCTTCACTGTATACTCCATTTACTACTACCCTTTGCGTCCTGTTGTCTAGCCAATTTTTTATCCAGGCTACCACCTTGGGACACATTCCAAGGCTGGCTATCTTGTTTATTAATCTTTTGTGTGGGACTGTATCAAATGCCTTGCTAAAATCTAGGTAGGCCATGTCCACAGCCCCTCCCTGGTCTACTACTTGGTCACCCAGTCAAAGAAATCTATTAGATTAAGTCTGACACGACCTTCCCATCGTGAATCCATGCTGCCTTGGGTCCTGTGCCCCACTGGCCTCTAGGTACTCAACAATTCTTTCCTTCAGAAGTGATTCCATCATTTTCCCTACCACTGAGGTCAAACTAACTGGTCTGTAGTTTCCTGCCTCTGTCCTGCTCCCACTTTGTGAAGAGGAATCACATCTGCCTCCTCCAGTCCTCGGGTACCACCCATCCTCCCATGATTTGTTAAAGAGAGTAGTCAGCAATGTCACTAGTTCTACCCTTAGTTCTTTAAATTCTTGGTGAATCCCATCAGGCCCCATTAGCTTGTCCACCTTCAATTTTATTAGTTCTTTCAGAACCCTTTCTTCTGTAAATGGACTGGTATCGACCCCGTCTTCAGAGTGTTTCTCTTGTTTGGTTTAGGTAACTCCCCCTCCTCTTCCTTTGTGAATACTGAGCAGAAATATTCATTCAGTATCCCTGCTTTTTCACTGTCACCCTCTACCCACATTCCCTCCCCTTTATTAAGCTTCAGTATCCCTCCTTTGGTCTTTCTTCGCTCCCTAATGTACCTATAAAAGGTCTTATCCCCCTTCTTAACAGAACTGGCTATCCTTTCCTCGGTTTGGGCCTTTGCTATTCTGACTGCCTTCCCAGCCTCTTTCTGCTTTAACTGATAAAGTTCTCTGTCCTGCTCCTTCTGTGTTTCCTTATATTTCCTGAATGCTGTCCTTTTCTCCTTAACCTTACCTGCCACCTCTTTTGTGAACCATAGTGTTTTTTTTCCTTCATTGTGTTTTATTGATTTGCTTTACACAAAGGCTTGTTGCCTCTGTGATGGCTATTTTGATCACTCCCCATTGTTCCTCCACCCCTCCTTCTTGCCTGTTTGCTAGTGCTTTTCTGAGGCACTCTCTCATTTTCCCAAAGTCAGCCCTCCTAAAGTCTAGTACTCTTGCTTTTGTATGGCTTGATTGTATGGCTGTGTTTATCATGAACCACACTGTTTGATGGTCGCTTGTTCCTAGATGGCTACCCACTTCTAAATCTGAGATTCTTTCTCCATCCCCATTTGAAAGTACCAGGTCTAAGATTGCTCCCTCCCGAGTGGGTTCCGATACTAGCTGTCTGAGGCATGCCCCCTGTAGGGCATCAAGAATGACCCTGCTCTTGGATGTGCCTGCAGCAAAGGTGCTCCAGTTAACATCTGGCATATTCAGGTACCCCATCAACAATATTCCTTTTTCTGCCATTCTAAGAAAGCCTTCTATCATTTCCTTGTCCATTCCCTCCCTTGAGATGGGGGTCTGTATACAACCCCATGAGGATTAATGGTGCCATTTCCTGTCTCCAGGGTGACCCAAAGTGCCTCATCTGCTCCCTGTTTACTCTTTAGTTCTGTTGCTTTGATCCTTTCCTTACATGAGAGAGCTACTCCTCCTCCTTTTTACCCTCCCTGTCCCTCCTGTAGATTGTGTATCCTGGTATGTTGACATCCCAGTCATGGTTCTCTGTGTACCATGTTTCTGTGACTGCCACAATATCCAGGCAACCCTCTTCCATCAAGCCACTAGTTCAGGGAGCTTGTTACACAGACTACGGGCATTGGTACTCATCACCCTCCACTTTTTGATAGCCTTACCCCTTTTAGCCCCATTTCTGTCCTTACTGCCTTTGCCTTTTTACATTTAAATCTGTTCCGCTCCCTAATAACTTCTGTACCTTGGTGTTTACCTCACTAATCACCATGTTTTGTGGGGGGAGGCTCGGATTTCCCTGCTTCTTTTCAGTGCCTCCCCCCTTGGCTAGTTTAAATGCTTGCCAATGAAGCATTTAAACCTCTCACCTAGGATCCTGGTTCGCCCCGGACAGATGCAGACCATCGCACCAGTATAGGTCTGCATCCCTCCAGGTGGCTCTCTAGTCCCCAATGAAGCCAAAACCCTGAGTTCTACACCAGTTTTTCAACCACTCATTGAATTCCCTGGTGAGAAGTGCCCAGCATCTCCCTTGCCATAGACAGGCAGCACCTCCGAGAAGGTTACCGTATAGCTACTAGTCTAAGGCCCGTCCCAACTCTACAAACTCCTTTGCACTGCTCTGATCCCATTCCCTAGCCAGGTCATTTGTCCCTAGGTGGACAATGACATCCATCTCCTCCTCGCTAGCTCCTTCCACGATCCTGAAGATTCGCTTCCTGTCCCTCCAAGCCGTGGCGCCAGGAAGGCACCTTACCTCCTCTCCTTCCTCCCCATTTCTACCCCCTAATGACTGAGTCCCCCACCAGGAGTTGTTTCCTTCCCCTGTGGGGTCCCATGCCACCCTCCTTTGGGTCTCCTTTGTGAAGGTTCCCAGCATCCTCCTTGGGTCTCCACTGCAGGTGCCTCCATAGAGGAATCACTATCCACCAGAAGAGCGAATGAATTGTGGAGAGGTACAGCTGGAGGGATGCAACTCTGTTCCACCACCCTCTCCCTCCTTGAGCCCACCTGGTCCAGCCTCTCTTTCTTGGCAACCTCTGAGGTAGTGGCATTGGCCCCGGTGGTCCCTGGGTGGGGGAGGAGGTTTCATGAATCCCAGCCACGTCAGCCTGGAGACGGGCAACCTCCTCTCTCAGACCAGAGAGGTGCCTGCAAATAGGGCAGCATCGCAGCCTCCAGAATGTCTCCCAGAACACTGCCGCCCCACAGCCATTGCACTGCACCACTCCTAGCATGTCTTATTTTGTGTCCCCTCTACTGTTTCTCTGGATGCTTACTCTCTCCTCCCCTCTCCTCTCCTTACAACTCTCAGTATTCACAAAAGAAGAAGAGGAGGAGTTACCTAAACCAAACAATAGAAGCACTCTGTGTAGGGGGGTTGACACCAGTCCATTTACAGAAGAAACAGACCTGAAAGAACTCCTAAAACTCAAGGTGGACAAAGCAATGGGGCCTGACGGGTTTCACCCTAGCCTCCTAAATGAACTAAGGGGGAACCTAGTGACACCACTGACCACACTTTTTAACAAATCATGGGAGGATGGGGTGGTACCGGAGGACTGCAGGAGGGCAGCTGAGATTCCCCTTCACAAAAGTGGGAGCAAGTCAGAAGCAGGAAACTACAGACCTGTTAGTTTGACCTCAGTGGTAGGGAAAATGATGGAATCACTTCTGAAAGAAAGAAAGAATTGTTGAGTACCTAGAGGCCAGCGGGGCACGGGATCCAAAGCAGCATGGATTCACAGCACGAAGGTCATGTCAGACGAATCTAATTGATTTCTTTGACTAGGTGACCAAAGTAATAGACCAGGGAGGGGCTGTGGCTATGGCCTACCTAGACTTTAGCAAGGCATTTGACACAGTACCACACAAAAGATTAATAATCAAGTTAGCCAGCCTGGGAGTGGGTCCCAGGGTGGTAGCCTGGGTAGCAAACTGGCTGCACAACAGGACACAGAAGGTACTAGTGAATGGAGCTCATTCTGAAGAAAGGGGGGCTACTAGTGGAGTACCTCAGGGCTCAGTACTGGGTCCAGTCCTCTCTAACATCTTTATAGGTGACATTGCAGAAGGTCTGGAAGGAAAGGTATGTCTCTTTGCAGATGACACAAAGATCTGTAACAGAGTTGATACGGGGGTAGAAAGGATGAGAAGGGACCTGGCAAAGTTGGAGGAATGGTCAGACGTATGGCAACTTAGATTCAATGCAAAGAAGTGCAAAGTAATGCACCTGGGAAACAAAAACCCAGGAGAAGAGTACACAATGTCAGGAGAGGTACTAACAACAACAGTAATGGAAATGAACCTGGGGGTAGTCATATCAGATGACCTAAAGGTGGGTAAGCAATGTGAAAAGTCAGTAAGGAGAGCTGGGGGGATACTGGGATGCATAGGGAGGGGCATCACAAGTAGAAAAAGGGAATTGATTATCCCTCTGTACAGACAGTTGGTGACACCCCATCTGGAGTACTGCATGCAGTTTTGGAGACCTCATCTACGCAAGGACATAAACAGGATGGAAGCAGTCCAGAAGAGGGCAACTAAAATGGTGCAGCATCTGCACAAGAAACCATATGAAGAGAGAGATTGAGAGAGCTTAATATGTATACCCTTGATGAAAGGAGGGACGGGGGGACATGATAGAAACTTTCAAGTACCTCAAGGGAATCAACAAAGTCCAGGAGGGTAGCATCTTTCAGAAAAAGAGATGTGCAAGAACAAGGGGGCACAATTTAAAGATAGAGGGGGGACGACTCAGGGGTAATGTGAGGAAATTATTTTTCACGGAGAGACTGGTGGACGCATGGAACCGCCTTCCTGAGGAGCTTGTGGGGTCTAAAACAGTGGGGGAATTCAAACATGCATGGGACAGACATAAGGCATTAACCTGCAGCTTATCCAATAGGTAGGGAAATGGGCAGACTGGGTGGGCCAAGTGGTCCTTATGTGCCGTCAAAGTCTATGTTTCTATGTTTTTACATACAGCCCCATGCTAACATCCCTTCAGCAAATGACTGACGAACTACAACTTATGTTTACTGAAGAAAGACTTGGAGACATTTTCCCTGAACCACCTGTCATTGACAATAAGCAGCCCCCTAATCTTTCTAAAATAATAATTTGTAGCAAACTTCCAGCAGATCAAAATAACCTTGGAATGAGAGGAACACCACCAGGTAACAATGCAAGATGTAAGACCTGCACCCACATATGCACACAGACCACTGTCGAAGCAGGAGAGAAGAGCACAACAAAAATAAATGGACCCTACACATGTCAATTCAGCTATGTGGTTTACCGAATTCAGTGCAAAAAGTACACTAACGGATGCTATATAAGGGAAACAAGGCAACCACGGCACATCACGATGAACCACCACCAACACACACTAGTAAACCAGATTATCAACGCACCAGTCGGACAGCATTTTTCCCAACCAAACCATTCCCTCTCAGACCTATCTGCCCTAATACTAAGTGGCAACTTCAAAAAAAACACAGGAGAGAAGGAGTTGGGAATTAAAATATATTAAACAATTTAACTCGAACAGTAACAGGGTCAATCGGGACATTGGATTTATGACACACTATTGGAAATGCTAATACTGTATGTTACTTTACACAAATATATTTTTTCTTTCTGTGACACCCCCCTGCAGTTGGTGTATCTCAGGTCATTACAGTACTTATCTGTGTACCTGTCAGGATACCTTTCAAATTAACACTTCATCCATTCAGCCTTTCTTACAAATATCTTAGCACTTCCAGCTAAACATCCCGTCACAGCTATAGACTTGTTCCTATTCGTTGCCCACCCACCCTTCCTTTTAAGTACTGCTCATCCTTCCTTTTAAGTCCTTCTCACTATTCTGTCATAAATTATTTTGAAACAATGCACCGTTGTGTGCATAACTTCAGCTTCTTTTGCTCAGTTTGCTATTCACCTGAAGAAGGGACCTGTGGCACCGGAATGCTTGTGTACTACACCACCTTTGTACAACACATGTGTTGGTCCAATAAAACGTATCAAACTATCCAGCGACTCCTGTTTTCCACAGACCAATAAGGCTAATTCTTTGCCGGGGCACCTGCGGGTTCCCTCCCACATTCCCCAATCGATCGCTGCACTGAAAAACTCTGTTTAAAAAATAAATGTTCTCTCATGAGCCCCTTCATGTAAAACTGCTTACTTCCGGTATTCGGCCATGAGATTCACCCAGAACTGCAGGCTGTACAATAACGGCGCCGCCACAATACAGTAAGTCATACTGTGACTTCAACCACTTGCTACTAGTGGACATATACTGAAAAAAAAAACCTCATGACTGCTAGTCTCTGTTAAAAAAAGAATTGTGACCTAATTTTACTATTTCTGTCCATGCAGCTGCAGGAGCAGCTCGACAGCCATGTGTATGTGTGTGTGTTGAGCTGCATTAGCAGCTGTACAGCAGGTAGCAACTGCAGACTACTTCTCGAGCAGCAATAAATAAATTCAAAAAATAATTACAAATAAAAAAACATTTTTTTTCTTCATTTTTTTTCCCACAGAAATGAAAAGGGCAATTGTATAATTGTAATATGTTACTCAAGGGTATGGGTCATGCCAGGATTTACCCATGAAGGTTGGGTTTACTCACTCAGCCTGCAACCTCGTGACCAAACAACACACTAGGCGTGGGTAAATCCTGGCATCACCCACACCCTCTTGTGGTATACTGCTCAATTAGAAGATGTTATTTATACTTATTTTATATTGCTTGATTACGTTTACACGCTGTTTGTAAATTTTTACATTTTGTAAGGGCACCCTGAACCTTTGGGGAAGGGTGCCCAAAAGAAATAAAATCTACTGCTACTACTACCTCTCATTACTATGCACAGAGTAAACTAATCCTTGTATGAAATTATTCAAAATGGTGCTTGTATTTACTATTATTATTTCATAATAGACAATCAGCCTATAGTGACCTGAAACACTCCATGCAGTGCAAGAAAGCAGCAGCCAAGGGAAACAAGATGCTGGGATGCATATCTATGGGGATCAGTAGTAGGAGAGAGGAGGTTAAACTGCCCTTGTACAGGTCACTGGTAAGGCCGCATCTAGAGTATGGAGTTCAGTACTGGTGCCCACACCTCAGAAAGGACATTAACCTGCTAGAGAAGGTCCAGAGGAGGGCTACAAAGATGACAGTGGGTCAGCAGGGTAAGGCATACAAGGAGAGGTTGAGGGCACTTAACATGTACTCCCTAGAAGACAGGCGAGAGACAGGGGACTTAACTGGGACTTTCAAGTACTTGAAAGGGATAAATAACGTGGATAAGGAGAGTCTCTTTTAGCTGAGTGACATCCATAACACAAGGGAGCACAGTCTTAAGCTGGAGGGTGGGGGGTCAGGAAGCACTTCTTCACAGAGAGGGTGGTGGACACTTGGAATGCACTGTCAGCAGAGGCAATCTCGTTGAAGACAGTGGGCAGCTTTAATGGAGGCTGGGACAGGTATAGGAGGAGGGTAAGGATCATGGGTAGGGAGGATGTGAGGAGTGGGGAGAGGGGGCAGGGACAGTAGTTCAAGCTGTGGACCCTGCAACATGAGCAGACTTGATAGACCATATGGCCTTCTTCGGACGGCTTCTTTGTATGTTCGTATGTTCATCAGTTTTTCTAAAAAAAATTCCATATTTGGAATTTTTGGAGAAATAATTCAAATTCTAGAATGTGAATCATTTCTCTACACGGATTCCCTAATCAGCATCACACTCCAGTCAACCACAGATATTGCTTGGAGAACAAGCTGACTAAGGCAGCCGCTTCAGCTCACGAGCACTCTCACAATGACACCCCAGTCCAGTCATAAAAATATAAATAAATAAATTACAGTGAGCCTCACACTGTGAAAAAATGCATAGAAAATGGCACTAACATGTAGATTATGTTTTACTTTATACAGTACTGTAGTCTTTTTTTTTTTTTTTTTTGCAAAATCTCTCCTTCAACTGGGGCATCTCTTGGGTACCCTCCCAGTCTGCCCTCTATTCCCACATTGACCCCGAGGTCCCCCACAGGACTTCCCAGCCTCAGATCACTCCCTGGAGAGGGCCCACCTCCTACCTGGTGGCTCTTTCTGCGATTACAAGGTCCATCCTGTGGGTGGATCCAGGACCATTGGGAGGGAGTCCAGTGTTGGGGACCCCTTGGGTCCTCATCACCTCCATGGTCTCCGGTGCTTCCCTCTGTATGTTCCCCCTTCGGAGTGCAGATGTGCAATGGTGTCCATGGTGCTGGTGCAATGACGCCTGCAGACGCTCCGCCCCAGCATACGCTTCTGCTGATTGTTCCGTTGCTGCATCCAGCTACCACCAGGAGCCGTACTGGAGCGGCACAACCCCATATCCCTCCCCAGAAAGGGAGAGCAGTCCTCCAGACGCTTGATCTTCTCCCTTCCCTGCTGACCCCCAGTGGTCCGAATCCATTCCTGAACCCAGGTCACTGGCATGGCACGAGGTGTGGCATCCAGTGCCTCAACCCACAGCGCCACCAGGCTGGCTACCTGTACTAGGGTCTTGCTTATACACATTTTTACTATTATTTACACAGGACGGACCACATGAGATGCTAGATCTTATTTTCAATGGGGCCTTGTTTTTATACATTTTTACATAGATACATAGATGCTGTCGGCAGATAAGGGCCTTGTGGCCCATCCAGTCTGCCCTAACCCTCTTCCTAATGCTTAAGGTACCCTAGATGTTACAAGCCCCCCCCAACCCGTTCACCCTAGCTTGATAATTCACAAGTGCCTGTCCCACGTACTCTTGAATCCCTGAACCGTGGCTACCCCCACCACTTCCTGGAGGAGACTGTTCCATTTCTCCACCACCCTTTCAGCGAAGTAGAATTTCCTCAAGTTCCTTCAAAGTTTTCCCCCTTTTAGTCTCATGCTGTGCCCCCTTGTTCTGCTATTTCCCTTCATGTGAAAGATGCTCCCCTCTGGTACTCTGTTGATCCCCTTTAGATATTTGAAGGTCTCTATCATGTTCCCCCTCTCTCCTTTCCTCCAGGGAGTACATATTGAGAGCTATGAGTCTCTCCTCATATGACTTATGCTGCATTCCTGACACCATTTTTGTCGTCGTCCTCTGTACCGTATCCATCCTGTCTATGGTTTTTGGGAGATGGGGCCTCCAGAACTGAACACAGTACTCCAGATGAGGCCATACTAAGGAGTTGTACAATAGTACCACCACTTCCCTCCTTCTACTTGTTATACCCCTCCCTATGCACCCTAGCATTCTGTTAACCTTTCTGACTGCTCTGTCGCACTATTTAGCCACTTTGAGATTGTCTTCTATGACTACTCCTAGATCCCTTTCCTCTGTGGTGGCCTCCAGTGTTACCCCATGTAGTTCATACTCAGCCCTAGGATTCCCTCTCTCTAGGTGAGTGATCTTGCACTTTTTTGCACTGAAATCCAACTGCCATTCCTTGGACCAGTTTTATAGGAGCTTCAGATCCCTCCTCATTTTTTCTATACCTTCCTATGTATCATCCACGAACAGGCTAACCCTCCCTTCTAGACCCTCTGCAATATCGTTTATGAAGACATTGAAGAGCACTGGTCCCAGCACTGATCCCTGGGGTACACCACTTATTACTCATCCCTCCTGTGAGCTAACCCCATTTACCACCACTCTTTGTGTTCTGTTACTCAATCAGTTTCTAACCCACATGACCACCTCTGTCCCCACCCCCAGATTTGCCAGCTTGTGGATTAGTCTCTTGTGTGGGACTGTGTTGAAGGCCTTCCTGAAGTCCAGATAAGCCAGTATATTTACCCAGGACAGCCCAGTGGAGATGCAAAATCTAATTTTCAGTGGAGTCCTGCTTTTATAGATCTTCTGACTGTATGTACGCAGGATAGCACAGTGGAAATGCAATACAGTATCTCATTTTCAGTGGGGTCCTGCTTTTACCCATGTTTATAGTGTATTTACCCAGGAAAGGCCAGCTGAGAGGCAATATCTCATTTTCAGCATGCTACAACATTTCAAGTCCAAATTTCCAGCGTAGTTTTGCCTCAAGACAAGTGAGATTTTTAAATCCTCTCTGAAAGGTGATTTTGTGGTGCAACTGTGAAAACATGTTTTGGAGGGGATTTGAAAAATGACACCTGCCATGTTCATGATGTGGGGTAACACAAGGGCTATATTTAAAATCTGTGGACAAAATCTGCAGAAACATTGGAAAAATTCAATGTGTGTTCCTACAACTTAGTTGTGTTTTCACATTTTGACCCCAAATTCTAAACACAGAATTTTTATGACCCCACCATATGATCAAGCCAAGACGGGAGTCTTTTTTTTTTGCATCTTGTATGTATTTTTTTTTTTTAAGTTTAACCAACAGACAAACAAATCAGTTACACTACAAACAGTACACAAAACCTACAAAAGACATACAAAAGCAGTTCATAACTTATATACAGAAAGATCCAGTTTCCTTGACTACCATAAGTTATGTGACACATTAAAAAGAAAAGAATGATAACATAAAACCATTCAGTATAGTCTGTAATAAATTACTTACAATGACACAAAATGGGAGAAGGAGTTACTCTAAATCTATTCAATTTAGCACCATCAATAATCCCTTCCTCCCCCCTTCTAGTCCAGCCTTCTCCCAATGCCAGAGTCTCTGCAGGTGAAAGAGCACTAAGGTAGGGTTGCCATGTGTTATACAACTGCTCCCCTCTATCCCGCATGACCCAGGTGAGTCTTTCAAGCGTGAGAGCCTGCAACACCAGTGCCTTCCACTGCTGTATGGTGAGCTTAGTTGCAGATACCCATGTATTTAGGATACAGTGTCTGGCCATTATAAGTAGGACCCTAAGCCATCTAGGCAGTGAAGCTCAGTCTGCCTCCCCTATTTCCTCCATTCCAAATAATATTACTATAAATGTGCGTGGAAGCCTTCTGCCTGTGAGGGTCTGAACCTCTGCCACCACCTCCGGCCAAAACTCTTGAAAGAGAGGGCATGACCAGAAGTAATGATTGTGACATTTGGACAGCTGGTTCTGATTACTCTATGATTTTTGTAATATAAACATGTAGTGTGATTGTCTGTCATGAGAAATCCTGTGCTCCAGGGATGACCCCCCCCCGAGGTATCACTTAAAATAACAGGATATATGTTAACATGAAAGCCAGGAGATAATTAAAGACTAGAGACATAATTAAGGGTCTCCTATTTATCTAACTTAATTGTAGCTGACCAGCTGCAAGGATAGATCGTAAACTTTTATGACGTTTCAGAGGAGTTGCAATTTATGACCTCCTGCCTTTTGAAATGAGGGAATAGGAACTGCTCAAAGATAAAAGAGGAGCAGGAAACCACTCAAGATCAAAGAGGGGATGTGATTTAAAGAGAGTCATATTGGGAGGTGAGTTTTTGCTGATGTCACCTTATTTATAATATACCTCCTGATTAGGACATCCTGTTTGTATAATTTTTATATTTTAAAAGGAGGAACTAGGTGGTGTCATAGAAGGGGTGGAGACACATTGTTTAAACTGTATTCTGTTTCCACTTATTGACAATTCTTGTTTGGACTCTCTGAAGCAACATCATCTACTTCAAGCACTGTTAGAAGATATACATTAAATAGACACGTCTAACTGTCTGGTGGTAGGAATTCACACTTTTTTAAACCTTGTTTTTTTTTTTTTATTTCTGTTTATCTCTCCTACGTTCCTTCCACAGCCATCCCATCAGGAGTCGCCAATGAAGCCCATCCCTGCCAGCGTCTTACCTGTCAGCCTGGATTCCTCCATCCAGCTGCGGATTGCCCGCCGGGCAGGGTCAGGGCAGGGCTGGACACCCCGATACTTATAATTTCATCAGGCTCCCAAGACTGCAGGCAGACACTGGCACACTGGGACCAGGCTCAGCGCTCCATCTTTCCAGCTCTGGAAGGGTTTTCCCTGTTTCATGAGAATGTTGCCAGCCCCGATGTCAAGGCGAAAGCACCGATGTCCGCAACGTCCTCCCCTCGGTGATGCAGCCCCTAGAGGTGATTGGTCTACAGGCCTCCACCCGTGACCAATCATCCCGGTGCCAGCTTTTGCTGTGTGCCCCAGCCTCGCCAGGGTCACTGCTCGCTGGGCTGGATCCCCACCCTCCCCCAGAGAAGGTGAGCTGTCGTTGGACGCTCAGCCTTTCTCCGGCCGACCCATCAGCCAGAGTCCGGCTCTTGAACCCGAATTAGCCAGTAGTCACAGTGTGATGTCCAAGCGCCTCAACCTCAGTGCCACCGGCTGGGCTATAAACCTTGTTCTTTTAAGTGACTGTATGCATTGTGATATATTGTTCTGTATTTACATTTTTATCTATTTTAAAGTAAACCTCTATTTTAAAGAGACTGCTTGGTATGCCTTCAAAATTCTTTCTTTGACAAGTGAAGCATATACGGTTAAAGTTGACACTATGCATAGCTTAATGGTAATACCAAACTGGGAAAAGGTAAGAGTTTATCTTTCATAGTGTTTTTAAGGGTTCATTTTGTACACCTGGTTAGGTGCCCGTAGGCGAAAGATATCTGGCCCCCCTGAAGAGCAGAATTATCTGAGCCTGTAAACTGGGTACGCTAGCAAGAGGTTCACAGTTTGAATCCCTTCAGAACTTGAGACCAAAGGTAATTCGAACCCACAAAACAGAAAGGAGGGTTACCCTGTTCTGTTAACTGTTCACAATACTGCGCTCGGAGGTTGGCACTGTGGGAGCAGAGGGCCTGACTTGCTGAGTGGGGTTGTGACAGTGATAGTACGAGGCCAGGTCATTGCCGCAGCGAGGGCACACCAGGGAGACCGCAGGATTAAATTTGTGAACAATCGAGGGCAGACAATATAACCTACGGCAGAACTTACTAAAAGATTCTTTATATTTGTTACAGATCAGGATGCCCTGATGCAGCTATATCATCATCCTCAAAACATCCTCATCAATGAGGATCCCCATATCTCTCTCTCTCTCCTACAGTTGTCTAGTTTTCTGAGTCATACCCCTAGCTGCTGCCTACCTGCCCTGGCCACTCTTCATATTGTACCTTTGGGGTTACGTCAGCCATCTTGGACTAACTGCTCCACTTGCCCCAATGTAGAATCTGTATCATACCTCCACCCCAAGGTTCTACAGTATGCTCTGATCTGTAGGTAATGATAGAAATGTTGGTGCCCCAACCCTGTCTTAGCCTGAATACCTACAAAAGAGTCCAACCCCTCCTTAGTATGCATGTCTCTCAGACACAGTATGCCAGGTATCTCCCATTCCTTAAATCCAGGGTCTGTTAAGCCTGGAACAAAAAAAGGATTTCCAGCCACTGGAGTTAGCAGGGTCTCTTCCACTTCCTCCTTCCCCTGGCGGGTCAGGCGTCCCCAACCATCCAGGACCAACTCAACCAGTGGGTTTGGTCCCAACAAAGACACATATGCTCTATATCCTTTCTTGGAGAGATAGGCAGACATCCATCCAGGGCACCCTCTCTCCTCTTGAGCCAACCAGCCTGCCTCTGAGGGTCTCCCCACCCAAACCTGCAGGTATCGGCACTGTATGGCCAGTTGATAAATTCCTAAATCAGGGAATTGCAATCCACCCCTATCTGTTGTAGCCTTATAGTGAGCAAGGCTCACTCGTGGTCATTTACCCAGTGTAAAGCCCATATGAAGCATTTGCATACTATATAAAAGCTGAGGTAGTATATTCATTTTGAGCAAGTTTATTCTCCCTAACCACGTGAGGGGCAATTTGACCAAGTCAGCAATAAACACTCGCAGCAATGGGGCATAATTTAGCTCATAAAGGGCCTTTGTTTTATTCCCCACTCTAATGCCCAAATAAACAAAAGAATCACGGACCTTTCCAAATCCCCAGTCTGTAGTCCCCTTCCTCTCCCCAATTGCAGATTCCCCTATCCTAAGCGCTTCTGATTTGTTCAGATTCAATTTATATCCTGAGAACTTAGAAAACTGGCTTATTAGATTCAGGAGTGGTGGCATGGACTGAGATGGCTCAGTGACATATAGGAGCATGTCATCAGCATATAGGGAGAGCTTACACGCTCTGCCTGACCGACCCTGGATTCCCAATATATTGGGGTGTTTTCTGATGGCAGCCGCCAATGGCTCCAGAGCGAGGGTGAACAGGAGGGGTGACAGAGGGCACCCCTGCCTGGTCCCCCTCTGTAATGTAAAGCCATCTGTAAGGGTGCCGTTGACCAGAACTCTGGTCATGGGAGCTCTAGACATTAGCTGCAAAATTTTCACCCAGACCAAACCAGGTCAGAACCTCCATCAAATATGGCCACTCAACCCTATCAAATGCTTTCTCTGCATCCGCTGACAGGACATGAACAGGTTCGTATCCATTTGATGCTCCCCATATCACATTTAGGAGGGTTCTCATATTATTTATTTATTTTTAATTTTTTTATTTAGTTGTTTAACCAGGTATAGCACACTAAGCTGAAAGCTTTTTTACAGGAGCGACCTGGGAGCACAAGGAGGTTAAGTGACTTGCTCAGGGTCACACAGTATGCAAGTGGAAGCTGTGGGATTCAAACCCAGGTCTGGTCTGCTGGATATCACCAGATTTGCAGCTCAGAGCCTTAGACCACTGCGCTATACTGTCTCCTCCTCCTAATACGAGTATCTGTTCCTAATGAACCCGGTCTGTTCTGGGTGAATCAACCCTGGGAGAAGCTTATCTAGATGACTTGCCAAGACCTTAGCAAAAATCTTAGAGTCGCAGTTTAGCAGGGAAATAGGCCTGAAGGATGCACATTCAAGTGGGCCCTTGCCCTCTTTAGGGATCAAACAGATAATCACTTCTTTCCATGTGTGTGGCAATCCCTCCTCCTCCTCCTCCCGGGCTTCATTAAGTACTTCCTCCAGGTGACCGATGATATGTGGTTTCATGGCCTTACAGTACTCTGCCGAATAACCATCTGAGCCATTAGCCTTACCTCTCTTTAGCCCTGCAATAGCCATTGCTATTTCCTCCCTTGTTATTTTAGCATTCAACCACTCTCGCTGTGGAGCAGATAATCTAGGCAGGTTCAGATCATCTAAAAAAGCGTGCATATTAGTCTTAGCATCCTTGGTCTGTGTTTGATATAGTTCTTTAAAAAAACCTTTAAACCTGTCCCAATAAGCTTTTCATCCATCTGTAGCTGGTCATTTTGGCCCTTTAATTGCAGAGATCAGATAAGAACTCCTTCTCCCCGTATCAAATTCGCCAGTATATTACTAGGCTTATTTCCCCACTCACAGAAATGTTTATGGACAAACATGTCTTTCTGGCCTCCCCCAGCAACAAATTATTCAAGGCCTCTCTAGTCACCATTAATAAATTTGGAGCAGCATCTCCCCCCTCTCCCAGAGCCACCCGTCTCTCTAACACATTAAGCCGTCTCTCTAAATTCTCCCTCCTCTCCAGAATTTGTCACTTGTGGTGTGCCACATAACTGATAATAGAGCCCCTCATATACACCTTCCCCGCATCCCAAAAGATAGCCTTGGAAGGGGCTGCATCTAAATTATCCTGTACATACTGCTTCAATTGGTCCTGCAGGAACTCCCTAAAAGTTTTATTGGCCAGGAGATAATTAGGAAACTTTCAGGACAGTGAGTCAGCCCTCTCCTCCCGCAATGTGAGGGTCATAAGCACCACAGTATGGTCTGATATAGCCCGCTTCTTAACTAGAGATGCCAAACTACAGCTGGTACAATCAACCTTTCTATCCTTGATAGATTATACTGACATCCTCTACAGTCACTGTCCCATTTCCTACCTCACCAAATTTGACACATATCATAGCGCTTTGAGGTTCATCACAGGCCTGCCTTATTCCACTCACCACTGCTCCCTATATCAATCAGTGGGGTGGAGTTCTCTTCAATTCAGGCGTGATAAAAATGCAGCCTTATGGACCCTGAGAGCCATCTCCAAAAAACTGCCCCAATACATTACAGACTGTCTTCCTAGAAAACCAATAGGCAATTACACCCTGAGAAGTTGCAAATCTCTCCTACTGATGGTTCCCAAAGTTAACTCTCACTTTGGCAGGGCTGCTATAAGCTTTACACTGTCCTCCTTGTGGAATAAATTGCAAAAAAAAAAAAAACTGAGGTCACCCATCGGCATCTCATCTTACAAGCTCTTATACTCATGTCTCAGAAATGATCAGTGCAATTGTTTCCCATGACCATGAATTGTCATCATGCTAACCTGTACCATTTAACCATGAACAAATTACTTCTAGTGCTTGTCTCCTCCTTGGCCCTGGTCTGCCATCATGCTTTCATTTAACACCTTGATGCCGCTGTCCTCTCTTTGATACTGGTCTATCTTCCAGCTTTCTCCAGCCTTCCTTTCACAACTCTCTACTGCACTCATCCACAATCTACACGTAATCATACTATAAAAGTCCTAACTCCCCTTTCCCTCTCCCGTAGGCCCCACCGCCGCATCAGTTGTGCACGACCTATCCTTGGGACTTTACTTCTCACAATGTTTATCCTTCACTTACATATTACATACCCCTCCTGGTACCCCATCTGCCATTAGTTGGTGGTTTCTCCAAGCCATTTTCATGGCTAGTACTAGTGACTGCACCTGGTAAATGAACTAACTGGTACTTCGATACAGAGAACATGGTTTATATACAGTTGCATGGTTCAATGGTGGACCTGCCCCCTTGTATTTGAATCCTCCTCTGCTATGGCTTGCCTTGTCTTCCTTTTATCATTTGATCACCCTATTACTGCATCATTGTGTTTGTGTTTATATACTTATTTACATGTATTTATATGTTTTTATGATGTTGACGGAGGGTGCCTCCAGAGGCCCCGAGGTAGAGCTCATTATAGTAGTCTAACCTGGATGTGACAAATGCATGTACCAAGGTAAGGAGGTCCGGGGCGGAATCAGGTGCCTAATCCTGGCGATATTTCTCAGATGAGAAAAGCTTCCCTTGACAACGGCAGACACCTGATATTCCATCATCATACCCCTGTCAAATACCATGCCAAGATTATGCACCTTAGAGGAAGCCCTCAAAGGGACTGACCCAAAAACAAGTCCAGAGTCTGCCCCCGGGGGCAACCCCACCCGCCTCCTGTTTGACTCCAGCACCAGTACCTCTGTCTTATCGGGGTTCAGTCGCAACCAGCTGGAGGCCATCCAGTCACTGATCTCTGCCAGACAGTTGTTTAATACATCCACCACATTTGATGTTCCAGGGGCAAAGGATAAGTACAGCTGGGTATCATTGGCATAGCAATTAAATCCCAGGCTGTACTTCCTAATGATCTCTCCCAGGGCTAGCATGTACACTGGCGAACAACATCGGTGACAACACCGAACCCTGAGGTACCCCACAAGACAGAAGGCTAAGAGATGAGGAAAAATTCCCCATCACCACCCTCTGTCTTCTGTTTGTCAAAAAGGACACGAACCAGCGAATGACAGTGCCGGTGAACCCACAGAAGTCCCTCAGACGGTCCAGCAGCACTCGATGGTCCACCGTGTCAAAAGCTGAAGAGAGATCTAGTAGAATGAGAATTGACCCTTCCCCTCAATCTCTCGCCCTGAGGAGATCATTTTGCACCCGAACTAATGCGGTTTCTGTTGAATGTCCTGCACGAAACCCTGACTGGAGCAGCTCATATACATCAAATGCCATGAGGTGATCACCCAACTGATGCGCCACAATCTTCTCCGTCACCTTTCCTAAAAATGGAAGGTTAGAGACTGGTCGATAATTCACCATGATGTCAGGGTCCAATGACTTCTTCTTCAGGAGGGGTCTCACCAGCGCCTCCTTCAAAGTATCTGGAACAACCCCCTCCAGCAAGGAACACTGGACAATCAAGGTGAACACTGGCCCAACAGCGTCAATACATCCCACTAAGAAACGCGCTGGTGCTGGGTCCAGTTCACAATATGTGTGCTTCAGTTTTGAGATCACCTCAATGACATCGGTCACCTCCACCGGTTTAAACTTCCCCCCAACCGGGCAGAGTGCTTTTTGGCCATCCGGGTGACCACTGTCGGCCATAGTATGGGCCACTGGCGGAACACCCTGTCTGAGAAAAAATGAGCAAACTCATTGCACAAGGCCTCAGAAGCTGCTATTTTCGGCTGAAGACAGGCAGGATGTAATAACCTGTCCACAGTCTGAAAAAGCACTGCTGGTCGGTTTCTCCCAGCAGAAATCTCCCTGGACAGGAACACTGCCTTCTTACAGTTGACTGCCCCCTGGCACACACCATAGTGTGCATGCAGGGCCAGTTTGTCTGCCTCCAAGCCAGACTCCCACCAGCAGCACTCCAACCTCCGACCCTTGATCTTCAAAACCTTGAGCTCCCCATCAAACCATGGGGACCTCAAGTGAGAAGATCTGGGTCGTACACAGATCGGTGCAAGGGAGTCGAGTGCCTCAGTCACTGCCCTATTATAGACATCAACTGCCTCACCCACACCTCCCCCTGCATGCACGGTCCACACTAGATAGGTTCGCCACCACCAAAAACCCTCTGGGGTCAAACCTATCAATGGGCAGTAGCTCACCATCTCTGCAGGGGCAGGGATCTAGGAGGGTGCCCTGAGCAAGAACTCCACCGTGCAATTATCGGACCAAATGACCCGATCAGTCCTAAGATTCTCAATCTCAAGCCCCAGTGAGAAGACCAGGTCCAACATGTGTCCACTCTGGTGAGTCACAGAAGTAACTGCTTGGGACAGGCCCAGTGCTGTCATCAACTGAAGGAAGTGATAACTCAACCTGGATGACTCGTCGTTGGCCCAGACATTGAAGCCCCCCAGAACTAAACATCTGGAGGACTCCAATGTCTCACCGACCACAAAGTCACCCACTTCCTGCAGGAATTCTCCAACTGCCCCAGGAGGACGGTAAATCAAGAAAATTCTGCAGCCTGCACCAGGACCCCCATAGATGGCCACACATTCAAATGAACCCAGTGTTCTCACTTGGTGCACGATGAAGCCCAGCTCAGCTCTAAAACAGATAGTCACACCTCTACCCCTGTGTTCCACTCTGGGGCAGTGCACTATGGAATAACCTGGGGGACCATGGCCTCTAACACTGGCCCAGCAACGCCTCTCAACCAGGGGTTTCTAGACGTGCATTTCAGGTCGACCGATGAAACTGTCAGATCTGCACAATTGCAGTCTTATTATTGATCGACCTGGCATTGCATAGCACCACCCTCAGGGGATTGGTGGACAGTGCAGCCCCTCCAGCTACTTGCCCACTAGGTCCCATGGGAACCCTGGGGATAGGGATTAATTCCATCTGGCATCTCTCCAAACCCCGTCTCAGCCCAGGACACCTTCTGCACTGAACTACCTCAATCCTATTCCCCTCACCCATCTATGAGGCTCCCTGCCAGCTTCTGCCCCCATGTCTCCTCCCAATTCCCACCTTCCAGCATCAGTGAGCTGTTGTACCCGATACCGGAGGGTAATAAAGGGCCGCAGATCATGAAGCTGGGACACCCCATTCACAATTCTAGCCTGCCTCACTTTACACACCCCGTGACACATATTTATCTGTACTAACACAAAAACTCACCTCCCCTTATTCATTCATCACAACCAGTAAAATAAACCCCCTAAAACACAAAAACAAGCCCCCATCCTCTACATAAAACACAAAAAAATCCACCTAATACAGAATACAATTGTCCAATTAATCAAAGCCAGGAGGATTTTGCCCAATAACAGTCATAAAATTCAGCAGGGCAACAGTCAATTTTATCCTAACACAGACTGATGATGATCTCTTCCAATCCGCTATTGTCCAAATTTCAAAATTCAAGAAGCAACAATTTCAGTCTCACCAGTTCTCGGGGAGCAAAAAACCAACACAGCTAGCAAACACAGAATGGTGTCAAAGACTTACATTTTCAGCTTCAATCTTCATAACGATAGTCCGTCAGAACAATTCCATCATAGGAACTCACTCGACCAGCGTAAGAAGGCCGCCTTCTCCAGCCCAGGATCCACCACACAGTTCTAATGCCCTCCACAGCAGGAGACAGGTTAGGTTCTCCCGAAAGGCAGAGGAGCTCCCTCCTCCTGCCCGCCGGTTACCCACACCGCTCAACCACTGTCCTGCACCGCAGATCCCTTAAGCCCGCAAGGCGATCTCCAACATAGTCCAATTCAGCTTCTTCCTGCTCACTATTATTTCCACTGGTCTGCTGGTCCCAACACACAATGAACCAACCGCTTCCTACAGCTTGGTCTGACTGTGCTCTCACCCCTGCCGAAATCCACCACTCCAACTGTCGTTCCTCTACACCAGTTCCAATCCTCTCCACGCTCCCCATCACGCTCCAAAGTCCTGGATTCCTCAAACACAACAACGGCAAGCCACAGTACAGGGTTTTATTTAACTCTAAAAATTGATTAGTGTTTTGCTCATAAAAGTTCTAAAACACTGTGAAAATGCATAGCACTTGCCTCACTGTGTTTAACAAACGTAACACTTCCAGAAAACCTGTATGAATGCTTTCTGTACAGTTAGTATTGCCCCAAGAAAAAAAACTGCTAATCAATTATTTAAAACCCTGCAGTATAATCTAAATTCTTTCAAGGGCTATTCAGAAGATTCCTCCATATCACTAACACTACTAAAATAAAATAAAATAGCGTTATACAAAAAAAATGCTCAAGCGCTGAAAAAACGTTCAGCTTGATAACTCCTTGATAACTCCTCTACAAGCAGCAGCCCAGCGTCGAGCTGAGGTCTGGTAAAACATAGCTCTTGCTACACACCTGACTGCCTCCTCCGATACATCAGCCGAATAGGCCGAAGCTAGCCCCATTAGCTGCAAATGCTGTAAAATGGGTTGGTTCTTCTCCGGCTCATCAGTGAACTGGAATGCCAGATCAGTGGCCCAGGACAGCGCAGCTCCAGCTGAGTAGCGGTTAGCCGTAGCTGCCTTGAGGGAGGTTGTGGTTGACTGAAAGGCTTTCTTTAGAGAGCTGCCCACTTTCCTATCCACCGGGTCCCACAGAGAGGCTCTACCTTCTGCTGGGATAACCATCTTTTTCGTGAGGTTTGAGATAAGAGGGTCTATCCTAGGACAGTCGAGCCATTTCTCCGAAGGCTTCTTGTTGAATTTCAGTAGTTTGGTTAGGCATAGAGGGGTGGGGAAAGAACGCTTGGGTCCCTCCCATTCCTCCTTTAAGAGGTCCTCTATGGCCAAAGGGAGGGGAAAATCGACACTGGCTTCCAAGCTGACACAAGCTGGAATGCTGGCTTCGCTCGCTTGGGATCTGGAGAAGGTGAGCTCAGGTGGATCTCCTCTGACACCTTTTTAATGAAAAAATCTAGATCTTCCAAATCAAAGTTTCTGGCTGGTGAGGAGTCAGAGTCAGAATCTGAGTTTGGGAGTTCCCCCTCTTATAAGGATGTATAGCCAGACCTTGAGGGTGACCTGTCCCATCTGTGCTTCGTATGGGTTACGTCCCGGGGTCTGGATCTACTCCTGCATCTGGGCCTCTTCCTCCTTCTGTCATGTCGTGAGGAGCAGGGAGTGTCATCGTCCGAAGACAGGGAAGGAGTACACTTGCAGGTGGCCTTCCTATGGGTCCTGGGCTCTGCAGACTGCTGAAGAACATCGAAACATGAGGGGTTAAGGGTGAAGGCTCTATTCAGTTTCTCTATTAGACCTGGAGCTAGAGCCCCAGCTGAGTGGCGATGTCCCTCTAAGATGGGTGACTGCCCCTGACTCTTGAGCTGGTCTCGCGGATCCTGAGATTCTGAGGTGGATGCCTCATCTGTCTCGTCCCAGGCTGGAGAGGATGCACTGTCGCATTTGACACACAGAGACCCTGCGAATGTCGCCAGCATGGCTGTTCTGCACTTGTGGCACTTTTTACCTCGGGGTTGGGTCTGTCCTTAGTTGAGGCCATAATACTATTATTTAAAGTATTTTATAAAATAATTTTATTGCCTTGAAATCTGAGCTTGGTGCATTCCAGTCCTTTAAAGGCCTTGGTTCCCCCCAACAAGATCCGTCTTCGAGCTGAGCAGATAATGCTCGTCGATGAGTAGAGGAATGGTCTGCCCCCTTTCACCCTCCTAACTGCCTGCCTCTCCACCTGCCTGAAGAGCGCTAATGTTCCTGCGCCAGTTGTCTGGCGCCGGAGGAGCCTGATGCGCATCGGCTCTCCGACTGGCGAGGCGTGTCAACAGCCTAGGCGTCCCATGACCGTCAACGGGTGAGAAGCTGCGGGCACCCATCAACAAGCCGAATCCTTCTTGTACTTGTCGATGGGGCGGCTGCTGCATCAGGCAACTTGCCTTGAAATCTGTGTCCGTAAGAGCGTTAATCCTGTCGGTCCCAGTCACATCGTGACTGCCTTGTCAGTGCTCCGGGAGGGAAGGGCTTTTAGTGCAGGAAGAAGGGCTGCACGTGGTACGAGAGGGAGCTTGGAGCCCGTCTGTACAGCTTGCAAGGCTGAAATTGTGGTCCCTATGCTAGCACTCAGTAGCGCTTATCCAAAAATAGAAAAATAAGTAGACTCACTGAAGAAGTCTTCGGTTCTGTCACTCCTGTGACAGAGGTCCTGCAGAGCTCCTACCACTAGACAGGCAGGAAGAATAGGCTAGGAAGAAAACAAAAGAAAAAAGAAATAATAAAAAAAGAACTGTTTTAACTCTACCACCCACTAGCTTTAACACAACTCTACCAAATATTATCAGATTTACAGTTTTACCAGATCCACACAAAAAGGACAAACATATCCAATTTCAGGTCCCTGGCTCTAAAGATAGCTTAGGAATAAACAGACAAAAAAATTTGGATTTAACATTAAAATGCCCACACAGCCATAACTATGGTAGTGCTATTGTGCCACTACAGTTCACACACATGCACTTTAAAATATACAGCTGGTACATTCATTTATATAAAGCTGTATTTAAATAACCATGTAATGCAATATTCAGCAAAGAAAAAAGTTGACTACTCTTGAAACAAAACCATGCAGTAATTTTAAAACCAGTTCATATCAGACAAAAATAAATAAATAAATATTTCTGTGGTGCAACTGTTGCATCATGAAGGTCTTTCAGATCGCTTAACTGCGTTTAAAAAGGAAAGTAAGTTCAATGGTTAAAATAGAGAATAATGGCCATGCAACTGTATGTTATGGAATTTTTTTACACCCCCAATGGGTGTGATGGCCCATAAATCTCAAGAGCAAAGCTCAAGAGGTTTATGAGGTCATCACACACCGAGGGTGTGTAAAAAATACAGGTTACTCACCTGTAACAGGAGTTCTAGGAATGGTATACTGCATGTTGTTCATCCACACTTCGTGGCAGGTTCCTAAATCTTGCTGGAAGGTCTTCAAGCTGGCTCCTCCCACCCACCTGAGTGGTAAAACTCTCGGCTCCGCCCCATGACGCCAGATCTAGCCCGCTGGAAGCCAGGTTGTGCGTCGAAGCTGGGGAGGCAGGGTGGGTTGTGTGGATGAACAACATATACCATTCCTAGAACTCCTATTACAGGTAAGTAACCTGCATTTCTAGGGACATGGATATGTTGTTCAATCCACACTTCATGACAGACTCCTAGCAGTTCTCCGGGAGGAGGGAGGCAAGGTGCACACCCCTACTTAGGAAACAAGGACTGGAGAACCGAGGGTCCAAAAACCAGCATCCGGTGTGACTCAAGGTCGATGGTAATGGGTAGAAAGGTGTGCTGACTTCCAGGTAGCAGCCCTGCAGATTTCCTGGATAGGGACGCCCCTGGAAGCAGCCATCAAGCAGCGGTATGGCGGTAGAAGAGCTCTTATCCCTTTGGGAGGCTCCATGCCCGCCAACCTGTAGCAGAGATCTATACAGGAGGTGACCCACCTGCCTATTGTCCGCTTGACTGCAGGTCTGCCAGGTGTGGCTTCAGCATAGGTGACAAACAGCTGGCAAACCTCTCCCTTAACTTCAGCCGTTCGCTCCTTATAATAAGAAAGCGTTCTTCTAGGGTCCAAAGTATGGAGCCTATATTCGGCCTCCGAGGTGTGATTGGGGTCGAACACCGGCAGAGTCAACACCTGGTTAAGGTGAAACTCCAACACCACCCTCAGAAGGAATAGGGAGACTCAATGGAAAGCACCTGGAGCTCTCCCATCCTTTTGGCTGATATGATAGCCACCAAGAAGGCGGTCTTCCATGACAGGTGAGAGATGTCACACCTGTGCATCAGTTCGAATGGCTTGCCCATGAGCTTAGCCAATACCAGCAGTAGATCCCACGGAGGTGGAGGTTCTCGCACCGGAGGGGATATGTGATCAAGGCCTTTGGAAAAGCGCCGACCACCTTCTGCTGCGCCAACACCGACTGCTTCCTGGCTCTGTGTCGGTAAGCAGAGATGGCTGCCAGGTTCACCTTAAGAGTCGTCGACCGAAGCCCTAGCTGAGACAGGGACCACAGGTAGTCCAGAATGCTTGCCAAGGAAAAGGAGAAAGGGTCCAACCCCTTGCCCTGACACCAAATGGAGAATCTCTTCCATTTGAAGGCATAGCATTTCCTGGTCGACTCCTTACGGGTTGCCTCAACAACGTTGAGGACCTCGTGGGAAAGACCCAAGGCCTGGAACTTTAGCCACTCAGGAACCAGGCCGTCAGGTGCAGGGACTGAAGGTCCGGGTGGAGAACCTTCCCCTGGTTGACTGAGATCAGGTCCTGGTGGCCTGGGAGCCGCCTTGGGAGCCTGGAGCTGAGGCGGAGGCGGAGGAGATCTGGATACCAGAACTGGCGGGGCCAGTCTGGGGCTACCAGAATCACCTGCGCCTTCTCCCTCCTCGCCTTGAGAAGCACCTTGTGGATCAAGGGAAATGAGGGAAAGGGGGAGAAGAGGCCTGGGGTCCACGGCCTCGAGAAGGCATCCCCCTGCAGCGAGCCCTGCTGAGGGGCGGGCATGAAACAGCCTCAGCTTCGCATTCTCCCTGGAGGCAAACAGATCCACCTGAGGCGTGCCCCAGTGGGAGAACAGATCTTGTACTACCTCCGGCAGGAGAGACCACTCATGAGACGCAGCCCCTATCCGGCTTAGGGCATCGGCCAGAGTGTTGGAGGCTCCTGCCACATGGATGGCTAGGAGATCTGCCTCCAGGCTGCTCACGAGGGACCAAGTTCAGAGAGCTTCCTTGCACAGGGGCATGGAGCGCGTCCTGCCATGGTGGTTTAGGTAGTACATGGTCGTGGTATTGTCCGTCTAGACCTGGACCACTTGACCCTGTACAAATGGAGCGAAGGCGGTGAGGGCTAGATGGACCGCTCGAAGCTCCAGCAGGTTGATGTGGCATCGGGACTCCCAAGGGGACCAGAGGCCAAAGATGGAGATGGGTGCTTGGTAATGAAGCAACAGAGCCACCATGTTGGTTGAGGTGTTCGGCCTGTCCACACATGGACTAAGAGCCAATGAGATGGCATGCTAGAACTGAGTGACAAAAAACGCCTTAATAACTGGTTCCACCGATTATTGCGGCATTTGAAACACAGGTTTGGTCCATGAGTTAAAAGGAGGTCACCAGTAATTCAAAAATGTTTTGTTCAGCTTTAAAGATCAGAAATTTTTACAATCGTAATAGTATCACATTATGGTGTTATGGCTTCTGGAAACAGGAGTCAACACTTAAGCAATCACGTATGATCTAGCATAGCAGGAAGTCTGTCTAAGCTGTGTGATCAAGGGTCAAGCAGTGCAAAGTCAGGGGCTAAAAATTCAGAAGCCTTAACCCACAGTAAACAGGCTGGATATTTTGGGAAACATCCGACACAGTTACTGTATGCACCAGACTAGCTGAAGTATTTCAAGGGTTATTTGTCCTTGTGGGAATTAGTTTCCTTCTATTATATGCAAAAGGTAGCTACAATGACTTACTGTGTTTTGAAATCTAAAAATAACATACATTTGGGACCTTACGGCCATAAACCATAGGCATGATTTACCCACTACATATAACATGCACAATCTTAATCACCAAACAGAGCATATTTTTACTACATGTTGTTTACAACATTTTGAAGACAATTCTGCTTAAGACTCAAACCATTACTGACAAGAGACTCAGATCAGACTTGTTTTTATTCAAGACAGGCAGACCCAGGATGGCGTAAAACAGTCCTATACCCCGTCCTTCATTAGTTTTGACACCAAGATGGTTTTCATCAGGATACCATGGCAGTTTTTATACAAAATATTAGAAACATTTGACTTTTGCACGCCTTTTGTTTCCCACTATATCGTATTTATGTCTCCTCTTAGTTTTCATTACAACAAATGGATGTATTTCTTGTACTGTTTCATTATACTGGGGCATGAAGAAAGGTTGCCTCCTTTTTGCCCTTTATACTTATTTTATGTTTTTCATTTCATTCATCTGTTTACCAGGTATGTGTACTGGGACCCAGTCACAAACTCATCTTGTTTCCCCTTCTTAGTTACTGTTTAACTTATTACATTGTATATAACTTTGAAAAAGTGTGGCCCCTGAGATGGTAGGCATTCCGCTTTGGGGCTAGCAATAAATTACCTGGGGTGGTTCTTACATTATGGTTGCAGAGGTCATTGGCACATACAACCAAGGTAAAATTACAGCTGCAACCATTTTCTTTCAAATAGCTTGAGAACTCATGCCCTTCAAAATACAGAATTATAGAATTTGCCAGCAGATAAGGACTGCGTGGCCCAACAAGTCTGCCCGTGATGTCTGGATCCCCCCCCCCTTACTTTCCCCTAAGATTCCCTTATTCCTATCTCATCCAGTCTTGAATCCCACCACTCTTTTTGCCCCCACCACTTCTGCTGGAAGAATGTTCCAGGCATCCACTACTCTTTCTGTGAAGAAGTACTTCTTCACATCTCTTTTGAACTGACCCCTCTCCAGCTTCACTGCAGTTCCCCTTGTCCTTGAGCATTTTTCTTTCTGAAAAAATACTCCACCTTATTTACTCCTGTGAGGTATTTAAAGATCTCTATCATAGTCCCCCCATTTTCAATTCCAGTGGTGTACATTTTGAGGTCCTTTAGTCTCTCCTTGTAGGGCTTCTTAAGAGAAACACAGAAGCTTCTTAATAGAAACATAGAACCTTCTAGGGCTGGGCACATAGTCCCCAGAGAATTCTAACAAACCATTCCAAGATCAACAAAAAATGGATACTGGGTGGGTTTATGAAACGGCCCCAACCATGCATTAACTCCCCATTAGATGCCACCTTCATCGTGGATTAATGCTTACATATAACAAGCTAAAAGATCCTACTGAAAGTTTTGCAAGTGCCTTAACGTAGAACTGGAGAATCTATCACGTCTTCATTTGTACATGGTGCAATAAACCCAGAAACTATTGGTTGCTGCCACTGTGGGAAAAGATTGCAACCTCAGAGAAAGATATTCTATTAAGGAGTATGCTGACAGTACAGGATGAGCATATAATCAAACAGGTGGCATTCTATTTTAGAGCCATTTCCATATCCGGAATAAGTATGAATAACTATGAACAGATGACTAGAGCAAATTTGATTGTATGCTATGCATTTTGCACTTTATATAATATGAATTTTAAAATGTGCTGAAGGATAATTTTGCCCAGTTTACAAAAATGTATTATATGAAATCTGTTTCTCAATTATAAAAAAACTAAGATTATTTTATTCTCATCATCACATAAACACTGCATTCAGCAACTTTGCATTCATAACAATTGGAATACTTCCCTGGAGATGGTTCAAACAGTTAAATACATAATATTGACATTGGAACACACCCTCTCATTTAACCAACACATAGACGCAGTCGCAAAGTCGTCAAATGCAAAACTAGGATTACTGTACAGACACTGAAAAGGCCTGACTTCTGAAGCACTCAAAACTGCTGTAAATAGCTCAGTCCTCTCAGTGATAGACTATGGTCTAGCAGTATACGGGGCTGCCTCCCAAACTGCTTTGAAATGTATCAAAACAACACTAAACAAAGCGTGTCATTTAGTCCTAGGTGTACCCCATCTCACTCACACCTGCAAGTTGTACACTCAAACAAAATGGCTCAACCCTGACAGCTGCCTTCAGTATTAAGTATGCATGCTCGCCAAGAAGTCTATGCTAGGACTTACCACCCCAGGCCTGTAAAGCCTCCTTAGCTGACCTAATTCCATCAGATGCACTAGGGGTACAAACAACTCAGCTCTCTGAATCCCTTTCCATAGAACCACACAAAGCCAATGGTCCTACGAATACCAGGTACTACTTTGGCTTAATGCACTTGACCTAGGCATCACAAAAGATGAGAAAATAGGCCCCTTCAAAGATAAACTCCAAGTGGCCCTTGCCACAAACAGGAACTGTGACTGTGAGACCCAAACTCCACCCCCGTCTTCCCTCCTCTTTCCTGCTACCCTCATTCTAACCTGCACCCTTGCCTCTCCTCTCTTCTTGCTAACTAACACTCCCCTAGTAGGCTCCAGGTCCCCGCCTCAGCACTCCCCCAGTGAGTCTAGCCCTCCTTTATGACTACAATCTTTAGCACTTAAGACAAACGAACTGCTGCCCATCAAGTTCTCGCCTCCTTGCATATAGTATTAGTTAATTATTTTACAGACTATATCATCCTCTGTTCCCTACCTGATTCGCTCTACATCCTGTAGATTCTTAAGTTGTTTACTTAACAACCTGTCAACCTAGCCTGCTTTAAATTATGTCTGTATATTTTTACTTATGTAATTCCTGTTATTGTAATTATGTAACCTGATAAACTCATGTCTTTCTAGGCATGGAGCCTCCTTGTATCTGCTTATGTACTTGTAACCATTGTAAATGATATTATGCCCATATATTACTACGATGTAGAACCTCTGCAAAACAGCCTTTGGCTCAAAGGTACTTCCTAGAAATAAATAAATAAATGATGTGAAAAGCTACTATACTGTATTTATTGTCTGTTTTTTAACTTTAGTAATGGTCTATGGCTAAACAAATAAACGTTTACTACTTTGCTTGTTCTGCTCCCTTTTCAGCCCACCCATCACCCTTTTTAATTCTGGTTATCTGTTCTCTGATTCTTTTTTACTTGACATATCTAAAGAAGTCTTTACAGGATGCAGAAGGATGGTCTGGCACCTTGTCACCTTCTGGCTGGCTTACAGGATCAGTCAACAATTGGCTTGGCTGGAGAATGGGAGCACTTTGCAAGTTTTCCCAGTACACAGAGAGCCCAAACCCAGTAGTGACTCCATGGTTCGACTCCCCCAACAGGGTCAAGAGTGTCCTAGCACCCAGACAGGCGTCCATGACTCCCTGCATCCCAATCCACTCCACTTGATAAGGGCTAGCAGTTCCCTTACATGGGGCTATGCAGGCTGCAGTCTCCGTCTCCACCTGGAATAGGTTTAGCAGCACCGGGATGCAGCAGCAGCCCCTCTGAGTCACACCTCTGGGCATGTCAGCAGTCTCTTGGGCTGCAGCCCAGCCTTTGAGCAGCAGGATTTCAGCAATTCAGTCAGGCTCCCAGGCATCAGAGCTCCGCAGGCTTCTTTCCACATCTGGCTTCAGCTTCAGGCCAAACTTGCCAAACTGCAATCTTGGGCAGACAGTCCAAACCCTTTTTCCAAGCTGAGGGCTTTCTCAGGATGCTGCAGAATTCAGCTGCGAACACTTGCTCACCAGGCAGTAGAAAACCTTTTGGCAAGTACTCTGGTGTTTGACTGCAGAAGCCCTAGGCTGGCTTTCAAACGTTTCCTCCAACACAGACTGAGCCCTACTGACTCACTGAGAGCCAAAGCCAGACTGCCCCAAACTGTGACTGTCTCTGCGGTATCGCTGAGTAATTGGCAGCCTTTGACTGGCTGAAAACAGCTGTCCATCAGCAAAGTTATTAAACACCAAGCCCCTTCGATTATTGACTGGAAATTGTTTTGGGTGCCAAGGATAATGTTCACACCTCTCGTGCAAGCCATTTCTTTGAGTCTTGGGTGCCTAGAACGCTGATTGGCTGGCTCTGGGGGGGGGGGAGTCAATGTAGCACAATATGGCTGCAGAGATAAACAGTTCATGTAGTGTATACAGGGTTCCAATTGTAAAGTCTCTGTGCAGCCAAGACAAAGTTTTTATAAATATGTTTCTCACAGTTCTAACAGCCACTCTTGTATGTCCCCTGGCTGCAGAATTATAAATACAAACATGTTTCCCCACCTGTCGCTGACTTTGTAATGCACTGGCCCCCCCCCCCCCCGGCAGTGAACAGGCTTATTAATATTCATGCAGTCCTCATTAATATATATAACAATGCTCCACTTAGTGCTTATTGGTGCTCCTTAAATAAAACATTTTGCGGTTTCTAATGTGCCTCCTCCATGTCTCCGACCCCCGGCTAGCTTATTCTGGGTGGTTGGGAGCACTGGATAGGCTTTTGTTTAGCTACGATTGTGGTGAGAAAACAAGGATGCGCTACTTCGCATGTACGGACCACCACTTACACATTCGTGCAGAGCGCAGCATGGCAGTTCCGTGGCTTCACTCCTCCAGCCCCTCTTTGAAAGCAAACAGGTTGTAGGGCTGGACGGAGACTCAGAGACACTATGGACCTAGGACTGGAGCGGTGATGCAGCAGGAGAACCCGAGGGGCACAAAAAGGTAAGCCCCACCGTGGAGGGTTACATTTATTTTTACTTATATAGTATTACTACTGTGTGTACAAATGCTGTGTTTGCTGGCTAGTACTAGCTTCTTGTTTGCTGGCAGGTGGTTGTTCTTACAAGAATCTCAAAGCAAAGGTACTATCAGTTATTCTTGTTCCCCTTAAAGAGACAAGTTTACAGATAAGGAATTTTTTTTGCAGGTCTTAGTTGGAGGTGGTGGGGGTAGGTGCACAATTCCCAGAAGACAGCCTATGACACACAGCGCACAGTTTCTGTCCCCATATTCAAGGAAAGATATTGTCATGATGAATAAAGTGCAGTGGAGAATGACCAAAATGGTTGAAGGCTTGGAAAACATGGACTACGAGAACCAACTGGAAGAACTGGGACTGTTATCCATTGAAAAGGAGAGACGGGGGTGCTAATGAGCAGCTAGCTGAACGGCCGCGTTTCCCTGTCACTCCGCTTCTAACGGTCACAAAATAATAGTAAAATCAACTGAATAAACCTATCTGCAGATCGGCAATAAGTATCACTGGTGTGGAAGACCACGATGGAAGAATATCTGACCCCCAACCCCGCAAAGAGTCAGCAAAATATGGGAAAACTGGGAAAAAGACAGCGACGGCACCCGCTGCAGAAAGTTCGGGTATGGTGTCTCTCTCGGCTGCAGAGATCTCTGTGCTAAGCCGGGAGCTGACTGGCCAGGTGATTGCAGCACTTGAGCCTAGATCGATAAAGCTTGAAGATAAATTGGATTCTTGGCTGCAGGAGGTTTTGGAGCAGTAGGCCCAGCAGGGCAACAGACTGGCAGAGGCAGTGAAATGGGTGTCCAGGTTGGAGGACGAAGTCTTGTCGGTGCCTGGGCAGGTCAGAGCACTTCAAAAAGAGCTGGAGGAGTTTAAAGAAGCCTAAGATTACCAGGAAAATTATCACTGATGCCTCAATTTGCGTCTGCGAGGGTTACCGGAGGGGCAAGGAGGAGGAGATGCCTTGGATTTTTGCAGTAGAGTACTACCAGAACTACTGGGCTTGCAAACTAAACATGGAAGGGTGAAGCTGGAGAGAACACATCGAGCTGTGATGCCGCGGCCACCAGCAGAACAGCCGCGGTGGCAAATAATTATGAGATTTCACAATTTCTAGGATCGGGAGGCGACCTTGAAGGCCTACAGGGCGAAGGGTACGTTGAGTCATGAGGGAAGTCATTTATTTCTTTCATAAGACTACTCTGCAAGACTGCTTAAAAAAAGGAAAATATTTAATGGGCTTATGGCGCAGCTAAGGGGTTTGAAGATTGAGAATTTCCTCACATACCCCGTGACACTGAAGAACAGACATGAGGGGGCAACCTTCTCATTCTGGGAGTTAGAGAAGGCTGAAGATTTTGTGAAGACTCTGCACAAGAAAATGGAGTGAGATTCATATGTGGGACATGACACAGTGAATTTCCACTTGAGGGACTGTTGTCTGAAAGTTAAGTGGAGTGGTTCAACTTGGGTTTGGCATTTATTTTTCTGCATTCTATAGAAGAAAGTCACTGCTGATTAGTCTAAAGGCTCGAGACTGTTTCCAGACGTATGTTTAATCTCCACTTAGGAATGTGTGTTCGGGACTGAGTTTTTCATTTCCGAAGCTGCTACTGAACGAGACTTTGACGGATTAAGGGCCCACAGCTCTGGTGTGAATCTTGGAGGGTGGTAGTGGGGGAGCAGGCCCAGCGCGTGTATTGGAAGGCGTGGCCTGGCTCCATTCCTCCACCTTCTGCAACTGGGTAACTGTGGGGGGGGGGGCCTTATAAGGCAGAGGTAGAGGAGGGATGGGGCAAACTGCGTGGAAGAGGAAGGGGAGAAAGAGGTATGGTGTAGGAGGGATACGCAAGTGCGGCCTAGTTTCAGTTCGGGGTTGTTTAAGGGACATTCACCTGGCCAACAGAACTGAATGCTAGTTCCACTATTGGTTGAGAGGAATAAGCTAGTGGTGGGCCTTATGAGCACTAGCCTGAATTTATTAACGGGCGAATATTGGTTCGGGATGCACAGAAGGAGAATACATTTGGGGGGTAGAGACATATAGGGGGAACTACACCAGGGTAATTTTTAAGGGTATACTATGCACGCAGAGGTAACACCCACAGGGAAGAAGTGGCAGTGGGGGGAGCGACGGGACGTGTATTTCAGTTGAGGAGGGGTTTTGTTTTCTAGAACACCAGTGCTATATTAGCAATTAGTGTCGGGTACAAATTGGAGGAGAGGAGCAAGGGTTACTGGATAGATTGTAAAGGGGTGAGGATATTTGGGGGGTTTAGTATTGCGGGTAAGAGTTACTGGAAATGTGGGTTGTTTGTTGGGAAGCAAGGGGGATATTCTACTGGAGGGAGGAGGAAGGGAGGGGTATATAGGGCGCTAGCTAACACTGTTGTTCTTGTTGTTAGAATTGTTACTGTTAGTACTGTTGTTCTGTTTGTGGATTGAATCAATGGTGTGAAATGTAAAGAAATTATGCAATATTGTAAATCATGCTGTCATAGTCAAATGTTGGGGAGCATTAGTAGGCTAAGAGATGAGAAGGGGAATGGGAAGCTTTGTTATTTGAATCATGGCTAATGTTTTGAATTTAAATATAATCTCATGGAATGTTAAGGGAATAGCAAGCCCAGTGAAGAGGACATCACTTTTGACCGCACTGAAAAGGGGGGGAGCACAGGTGGCCCTGCTGCAGGAAACCCACCTGACGGATTTAGAACATGCGAAGTTGGTCTGGAACTGGGTAGGGAAACGTTATGCCGCATCCTTCTCTTCTGATAAGCAAGGGGTTATGATAATCTTGCATAAAAACCTCCTTTTTGAGGTCAAGAAAGTGGCACATGACCCCAGAGAAGGCAGATATATTTTGTCTCAGGTACACTCCAGGGAGAGAAGATTACCTTTGGGTGCATTTATGCCCCGGCGGTGTATGAACCGCAATACTATTCCTCTTTGCTGGACTTGCTGGTTAGGGAGCAATTCCCGGGGCTCATTATGGCAGGGGACTTTAACTGGACCATGGATGCCTGCTTGGATCACTCTGAAGGGAAGGGGCGAACGTCGGAATTTATGAACCAATGGCTGCTGGGGATGGCGGACTTGGACTTAGTGGATGACTGGCGGTCGGACAACCCAGGGGCGAGGGAATACACATTTTACTCCAACCCTCATAAAACTTGGTCCCGGTTGGACTATGTTTTTCTCCCTAGAAGTTGGGTGGGTAGGATGCAGGATAACTCTCACAGTCCCATTCATATATCGGATCATGCTATGGTGAAATTGAAGTTGGCATATCTGATAAAAAAACAGGCCTTTAGGGAATACTTGGTAGCACAGTGGCAGCAGTATAAGGAGACAAACTCCACGCCGGAGATCTCCATAAAGACTTTCTGGGAGGCTGGAAAGGCTTTCATGAGGGGGGCTATAATAGCCCATGCGTCAAAAATTAAAAAGCAAAATAGGTGCAAGCGGGAGGAACTGAAGCAGCAAGTTAAAGAGTTAGAGAAGCGGGTTGAGAAGGGGGAGCAGGGAGAAAACTCCAGGTTATTGATGATGGCTAGGGAGGCGCTTAACACATTGCTGAGGAAGGAGACCGGTAAAACTTGGTTTTATTGCCAGAGGCAGATTTTCAAATGGGGAAATAAACCTGGACCCTTATTGGTGAGATTGATGAAAGGGGGTAGAGGCCCAACACGTATATTAAGGGTGAGAAACAGGGAAGGAAAGATCTGTACAAATTTGGGGGATATAGGAGACTGTTTTAGGGTATTCTATGAATCTTTATACAGGGCTGAACATAAAGGAAAAGAGACTAATATATGGAGATTCCTGGATAATATACAATTGCCCACTGTTATGGCAGCACAGAGAGAATTGTTGGGACAGCCTGTTGCAAAGGTCTGCAACGTGAGGGCCGGAAGCCGCATGTGGCTGTTTGCCTATGTTCATGTGGCTCAGCAGCTCCTTACAGCTGCTTACCCCTCAAAGCTTCAACTTTCTGCTTTTCAGCAACACTACTGCTGTGTTTCATAATAAAGGGATTTGAAACACTGAGCACTGGCTTTTTGGCATTTTGTCTATGTAGGGCTACCTTTTAAAGGTCATGTCAGACAACATCACGTACATACTGATGTACATGATTCTGGGGCAGTTTGAGACAGTCAAGCATGGTTACATAAGGGAGGCTATTATAAATCTGCATCAGTGTTACCAGCTGTATTACTGACCTTGGCCAATAGAAGATTAGCCAGCAAACTTTCAAAAGCTTGCTGAAGAACTGACTAATGACCTGACCTAGGTTGGTGCCAAAGCACAGGCCATAATGCATCAACTGGCAAAGTCAACAAGAATCAGCTTTTAATACCTCTAGTTTCTACACACCTGTTTCCTGGTAATCCAAGGGCAGGGATTATGTTGGCAGGGATGTGCAGTGCTGGATATGTTGTCAGATGCCAGCAAGGCTTGTGATGTCTGCCATTTGATTGATGCAAAGGTACTTAGCATCTATATAGGTATATTTACATAAAACAGGCTGAGTCTAGTTGATGGGTATGCCTGACCACACTTTCCTGACCAAGAGATTTGTGCCTGAAGTCAGAGGGACAGAACTGAAACAAAGGCAGGAAAATGTGACAGGACTGGCCAGTAAGTTGCAGCCTTACCATCCACCACACAGGACTGTCCAGCCAATTATTTTGTTATTCTTCCCTCTCCCTTAACAGATGCTGAGCACTCTATATACTTAATTAGAATATCCCAACATCAGGTGGGATCTAGCCCTGCATCAGCTGCCCCAGTGTGTGTGTGTGTGTGTGTGTGGGGGGGGGTAAGGACAGCAGGAGCAACCACTGTTACTTCAGTGCGTTGTATAGAGGTTGGAGCGTGATGAAGGCAGTGGCTCCTTTGGTGGGATAGGAAACTGTGGAGATCAAAAGAGGACTGAGTCAAAGCATGCAAGGTCATACAACTGCAAAAATAGTGGGTTTTTTGTTGTTGTTTTTAAAAACGCTTGTCCCATATTCTTAAAGTGGCACTGGTACCAGTGAATCAGCTGTACAGGTTATGTTACAAAGGCACATCCAGCAAAGAATAGACAAATAGTAGATAAGATAAGAACATAACATTTCTAGAACATTGGATGCTTTTGGTTGTATCGACAGAGATAGGTGTATGTTTCATGTGATTTGCAGGGAAAGTCTTTGCAAGAAATAAGAAGTCTAATCCCTGGGGCATGTCAGAAATCACACATTCTACACTGCCAACAAATATGAAAGAGAGGCATGGGGAAAGCCTTTTCTATAACTGAAAAGAACTGGGCTAAGAGACAAATTATGTAGTTTTCAAACGGGCCTATACTTCTTGCAGATTTCAAGGAACAGAGCAGGATTTTACTGTATTCTAGATTTAGCACAGGCTTTTCTTGTGCACAATACAATTAAGGACCATGCAAAGAACATTTTGTGGAATGTGGATTCTTATCAAGTTTATGATATTAGGTTAACTTACAATGGTTCTCTTGTGCTTGATGAATCAATAGATAACAAGGGTACCATAAGCACAGCTGGCATTTGAGGACCGTTCTACTGTATGAATGTACAGTATTAGGAATTAAGGGTGTAACAAACCAGTTTCCATTGTAGCTACAGAATCAGGGCTAAAACCTTTTTCATTTCTCTCAGAGAGGGTTTGGATAATGAGAAGCTATCCATGGTTAAACACACAGTGCATCAAGCATGACAGTCCATACCAAGTGAGATAGAAGCTTGGGTCTTGCAGAACATGGCGTGTTACACTGTAATTTGTACACTGGAATACTGTTAGTTGAAACTTGTGAACATTTGTATGGGATGATAAATGCACCGCAGTTGGAAAAAAGTTGACAAATTGCATTTTTTTCAGTGTTTTGCTTTGTGTAATTAATTGGCATGCATTTTATTCAACTTGCATTATGGATCATCTTAAGTAAAAATTTTAAGTAAAATTAGGCATTGGAAAAGACATCTGCTATGCACGTGCTCATACGGCTCTCTGGTGATCCCATCTGTCATGGCAAGTGGGCATGTGGCTCCTGATTCTGAAAAGACTGCAGACCCCTGGCCTACTGCAAGGTCAGAAATTTTAGGGGCCATCCAGAAATGCAGCAAGGGAAGGCTAGTGGCCCAGATGGATCCCCTATTGAGTATTACAGAATTCTGGGTGGGCAAATAGCTGGGGTAATGTGTGAAGTGTTTAAGACGGAGGGGAGAGAGGGGGTCCCTATATTGCCAGACTCTTGTTATGAAGCAACTATTTGCTTGATACCCAAGCTGGGCAAAGATGGGCTGGATTGTGCAGCATATAGACCCATTTAGACCCATTTCATTACTTAATATGGATTTAAAAATTTTAGCTATGGTTCCGGGCCACCAGGTTGGAGAATATTCTCCCGGACTTGATTCACCCAGACCAGACTGGGTTCATTAAAGACCATCAGTCACATCATAATATGCGCAGATTACTGAATGTAGTATGGAGGCCAGGTCGTGCGCAAGAATCAGTGGGGGTGGTCTCTATGGACACTGAAAAAGCATTTGATAGGGTGGAATGGGAATACCTGTTCAAGGTGATGACCCGGATTGGTCTGGGTGACTCTTTTGTGGGTTGGGTGAGAGCTATGTATCTTAAGCCTAGTGCACAAATTATGGTTAATGGTATCCTGTCGGTGCGGTTTGGTTTGGGGAGAGGCACGAGGCAGGGGTGTCCACTGTCCCCACTCTTGTTTGCTTTGGTAATTGAGCCTTTAGCGGTGGCGGTATGCTAACATCAGGGGGTGGAAGGGATTGGCGGGGTACCGAGCACAAGGTGGCACTATATGCCGACAATATGCTCTTGTTTATCAGAAACCAGCAGAGGTCTATGATACCACTGCTGGCTATTGTTGACAAATTTACAACTTTTTCTGGGTATAGGGTCAATTTAGAAAAATCTAAAATGGTGTGTTTTCCAGGTAATGGTGTGGAACTGCAGCGGATGGGGCTTAAAATTATACAATCTGACTTTAGATATTTAGGGGGTGAGGGTTGGAAGGAGATGGGGAGATTTATATAAGATCCTTGCAGATCTAAGAAGATGGATGCAACTTCCTATTTCGTGGTTAGGGAGGATCAATTTGATTAAAATGAACATCCTTCCCCGGATTTTGTATCCTATGCAAATGTTGCAGCTGAGACTAACTATGGGAGATGTTAAGAAGTTAGAGAAGGGGTTTTCGGAATTTATTTGGCAGGGTAGGAAACGCCGAATTGGTTTAAAGTGACTTAAGGCGGAAAGGGCCAAGGGTGTGCTTAATTTTCCAGACTTGGGTAATTATTATTTGGCCGTGCAGCAGAGAGGGATCGTGGACTGAGTACACTGACCACCGGTTGCCAGCTGGGTCGAGCTGGAACAGTGGGGGATCCCAGGGAGACTTACCACATACTTGCACAGCAGAGGACTTTGCACTTATAGAGGGTTACAGAGTGGTAATCCCTTGGTGAGAGAGAGACAACTGAGGCATGGGAACAACTCCAGAAGAGACAGGGACTGGGGCGGGGGAAACAATATTGCAGCTAGTTGCAAAGAATCCTTTCTTTTTGCCTGGAATGGAAGACGGGGGCTTTCCGGAATGGAAAAGGCGAGGGGTAGAAAGTGTGGGCAATTTGCTAATAGGAAGTGAGTTATGTACATTTGAGGTGCTTAGGCAAATGTTGCAGCTGGGGATCTGCCATAGGTATAGATGTCTGCAGGTCCGAGCCTTTGTGGGGAGGTTAGACAAGAGTGGTCAGGAAGGACTGGATCCCAACATGACATCACAACTGGTATATAATGCCAAAAAAGACCCGAAGGGTTTTCTAGGGAAGGCTGCTAAACAAGGCAAACAAAGACAACCAGATCTGACTGGAAATATAAAAGCCCTATGAGAAAGAGACCTAGGACAAAGTATTTCAGAGGATAATTGGTAGGTGATCCTGCATATGCCAGAGGGCATAATGGTCTGCAATACGTTTAAGGAAGCCTTTTTTAAATTCTTGCATAGGCTATACTGGCCCCCAGTTGTAGTGCATAGGGCACACCCCATGATATCACCACAATGTAGGACGTGTAGTAGAGATAAGGGGACCTACGTTCATTGCTTCTGGACTTGCCCAGTTCTGGTCACCTTTTGGGAGGAGGTAGTGGACGAGGTGTCTTGGATAGCTGGTCGCTCGCTGGTTCGGGATCCTCTGATATGTTTATTTGGGGTGGAAGGGGAAGGGGAATGGTTGCCTCTTCCCAGATGGATGAGGGTCAAGTTTATACTGGCACGTCACTGTATCCAGAACACCTGGGTGTCAGGGAATAAGCCTACAGTCCTTCTTTGGCGTAGACTGATCCTTCGTTCCCTTGCATTGGAAAGGCTGACACAGGTGGTCACAGACAGGGAAGAGGCCTTCCTGAGGGAGTGGTCTCCTTTTCTGTCCTCTCTGAGTGTAACTGAGAATATAATACTCAGGACAGGGTTAAATGGGTAAAAGTCAAGAGGCGGGGGGGATACCATAGTAGAATGACAGCATGAGGACTGGCAGGAGACCTCTGACGATACCGGGAGATGGAGGATCAGACAGGTATGAGATAATGGCAAGGGGGGGAGGGGTCATCACTGGAATGAAGTTGAAGCATGGTTTTTATGATACAATCAAGTAACACACATGATTGCATCCATATGTTTGTATTGTACTTGTTCTTGTATGTTTGCAAATATAAAAAAGGTTTTTAATAAACAGATCATTCAAAAAAAAAAGGAGAGACTCAGAGGTGACATGATTACAGTATTCAGATATCTAAAAGAGGCAACAAGTGCCGCTTTTCAGGATGCAGAAATGACAAGGGAACACTCGAAGGCCTTGAAAGGAAGAAGAGTCAATCAAAATATTAGGAAGAACTACTTCACAGACTGGCTGCTGAACATCTAGAATTGATTTCCAGGGCATGTTGCATCAGCTGATAATGTAGCAAACTCCAAGCTTACACCTGACAAGTATTTTAAAGAAGGGTAATGGGGGCGAGCGTGGCCCAAGGAACCTCCAGTGTCTAGGGGCATCTTCTGTTCATCAGGACTTTCCCTATGCTCATTACAGTCTTTCGTTCTCTCCAGCTTGGAAACATTCTGGGGCACCCTGAGACTCTGCCTGGTAAAAGCAATAAACCACGCACACTCAAAAAAGGTCCATGCACTTGACTTTTACAGAAGAATGGTTGTCAAAGTTTATTTGCATACATGATCATGGATCCAGGGATCCTAATTCAGTTGTTCTTTTTTTCTAATCAATGCTGTTTCTTCTCCTCACGAGGCTTGGGATGTACCCCATTTTGGCCACCTGACCCTTTTCAGGTTTGACCTTGGGGACATACCAGGGAACTTGGGAAACCATAGCTTGCCTCCCATGGTGGGGCTCCACCCCCGGACCTGAGAGGACCGAGATGTTAATCCAGTTCCCACACCAATGTCTCGGTCCCCATGCTGGAGCTACACTCTCAGCCTCCACTGGGATTCTCACTCACTCAGGGAACCAAAGCCCACCACTGGAGGAGGACAGCAGTCCTGCAGATGCTCATCCCCCCCCCCCCAGCTGGTCCTCTGATGACCCAGGCTCATTCCTGAACCGGGATCGCCAGTGTCACAGGTGGTATCACTATTGCTGTGCCAGCAGGCCAGCCCCCTAATTCTTTTCTTTTAACAAACTGTGTACTGTGCAATCCCCTACTCATCTCTGGGGATCCCGTGTAGTATCCCAAAGCCATCATCAGGCAGTTGCAGCATGGCGTGGCCATTTCCTGCCACAGCCTCTCACTGTGATGTATAGTAACCCTGTCTCAGCCTCAGTGGCTCCCAGTTCCTCTGTCTCTTAAGATAGTTGACGGTCTCTGTCCTCTCTTCACATGCACTTTGTGCTACGCAGACAGCCTCTCTACATCTGCCAGGTGTTCCCAATTCCCCCTGACTGTCCTTTCACTATAGAAACTTGCAATTTTTTAATTTTTTATTTTTGCTGCTTAATTCCCCTGTGGTCTCCGGCTGGTCCTCCAGCCCACCACCGATGATCTGCCCCCACGGAGCCATGGTTTAACCTCCGGGCAGGGGCAAGGGGCTGCTGGCTATGCCCCCTAACTCATCCAACTCATTGGGCAGGCCTTGGGCGGCGGCATCACTGAGACCGGTCGGGGCTGTGCAATGTTTTGCTGTTTCATGATCGGGAGGCGTGGTGTGCAATGGCGCAATGGTGGAACCCTGCTTAGCATCCGCACGCCTCCCATCTGCAACTCTGGGCCCCCGGTAAGCCGCCCCCATGGTCACCCGGGGCGCTACACCGGGAGGCATGGCTCCCCCTCCCTCGGAGATGGAGAGCATGTAATTGTCGCTCATCCCATCTCCCTCCCCCGGCTGACCCTCCAGCCTCCCGGGCTTGTTCCTGAACCCAGGTCGCTGGCACCCGCAATTGGTGACTCCACCACTGCGCCGATGGGCCAGCCAGAAACTTGCAATATGGGTACACTGAAGCAGTGGGAGGCAGTTTAGCACAGTGGTTTAAAGCTCTGAGCTGCAAATCTGGTGACATCCAGCAGACCAGACCAGACCTGGGTCTGAATCCCATAGCTTCCACTTGCAGACTGTGTGACCCTGAGCAAGTCACTTAACTTCCCTGTGCTCCCAGGTCGCACCTGTGAAAAAGCTTTCAGCTTATTGTGCTAGTCCTGGTTAAACAACTAACAAAAAAAACCTAAAGTATCTCTTACTTCAGATATGTATCTATACTCTCACAGTGCTTCTATAATCACTGTTGCTTTCTAGGAGCAGTGATTCTGTGTTAACTGAGCAGCACGGCTGTCCAGGAGACAGCAGGACTGGAGGGGTGAATTCAGTAGCTGTAACTCCCTGGACAATGGAGACTAGTCTGTCTCTTGGTGCAAGTCTGGTACAGTGAAAAGGGAAACTTAAGCAGCAGTGAGAGAGAGTAAGTCCACAGTCCACCATTGCTAGAAGCAGCCAGCCTGAAACGAACTACTGTACACACATGGTGGTGGGTGGTTGGGAGATCCCCAGGTTGCATTTCTTAATACCAGGTGTGGGAGGGAGGGAATTTGTAACTTAGATGTGACAAAAAATAAATTTACACAGAACAGTTTTTTCTAGTAAACTATATTATTCTGCTCAGCACTGTTTAATTTTCGTGTTGTATCATCATGAGTAGGGATGTAAGTTTGTCATGGCAGTCATACACGTCATTGATTCCATGACATTTGACTTTATTCAGGACTTCCATGACTTTCACTAGTGTCATCAGAATGTAGCAATGATGACAGTTCCACAACATTTACTACTGTTTACTAATGATTTCACGAACAAACAATGAGTCATTAAAACCTCATCCATGACAAACTTACATCCCTAATCACGAGTCATCATGTTGTGTTTTCCAGCTAAAGCTTTAAACTGAAGTGGCTACACAGGGGAGCAGGGAAACAGAGGATGAAAAGCTCTTTGCAGCTCCTGTAATACTCCTTCCTGCTTTTTTACTGTAACACTCCTGATAATGATCTCATCTTTATTTTTAAGATGTTAAAAGGTTTGCAGAATGCTTTAACTATACGAGACTCTCACAAATGTTACCGAACTCAAGAATGTTGGTGATGCCTATGTGAGGCTGAAGTAGTTAAAAAAAAAAAGACCGAGAAGATATTTTAAGTTGAATTTAAATATTGCTGTGCTAACTGACTACAGTGCTGCTTTTAAGTAAAAATGTTGCTGCAGACATGAGAACAGTGCTGAAGAGTGTGTGTGTATGTGTAGCATGGAAGGTGGCAGGGCTGGGTTGGGCACAGGCCCACCAGGCTGTGATTCCATGCTGCTGGCCTTGCCTTTTTGAATGACTAAAGAAACGAAGGCAGGACCAGCAGGCAACAGCATGGAGCCTTGGTCAAATAGCCCCTGTACCAAACAATCCTGGCTGGTCCCTCCCTCACAGAAACATGGTCACACTAGATTCTAGTCCCAATATCATGGATATGGCTTCCAAATCTCAGCAAAGTCAAGCTGTGTGAGAGGCCTTTCGGCACCATGCATTTCTGTTTAAAGTTGAACCAGCATAATATTCTGTGGTGATTTGCATATGCAGCCCATGTTGCTTTGCATTGTAGGGCAAGTGTGATTTTGTATTTCTTTGAAACTTGGCTTCCTGGCCAAATGCCCTTTGGGGTAACCATTGCCTCAGTGCTTACGCATAGAGGTTCTTTGTCTTTCAAATAGTTTTTTGTTTTAATTGGGTTCACCACAACATAACCTAGATAGATAGACCATCTTAGGGTAACTGGTTCATTCCACTGGGGTGTCAAACAGATGAGGCATACTGATGAGTCCTGGTAGGACAAAACATGTGTCTATATCTTCTGTTGGCACCCTTTGCAAACTGCGTGAGAGGCCTTTCGGCACCATGCATTTCTGTTTAAAGTTGAACCAGCATAATATTCTGTGGTGATTTGCATATGCAGCCCATGTTGCTTTGCATTGTAGGGGCAAGTGTGATTTTGTATTTCTTTGAAACTTGGCTTCCTGGACAAATGCCCTTTGGGGTAACCATTGCCTCAGTGCTTGCGCACAGAGGTTCTTTGTCTTTCAAATAGTTTTTTTGTTTTAATTGGGTTCACCACAACATAACCTAGATAGATAGACCATCTTAGGGTAACTGGTTCATTCCACTGGGGTGTCAAATAGATGAGGCATACTGATGAGTCCTGGTAGGACAAAACATGTGTCCATGTCTTCTGTTGGCTCCCTTTGCAAACTGTGTGAGAGGACTTTTGGAGCCATGCATTTCTGCTTAAAGTTGAACCAGCATAATATTCTGTGGTGATCTGCATATGCAGCCCATGATGCTTTGCATTGTAGGGGCACGTGTGATTTTGTATCACTTACAATGTTTGTATGGCCTGCATTTCCTGTGTCTGCAGTATAGCCTTGCTACTATATGTGGATTTTTTCAAAAAAAAAAGAAGAAAAAGTACTCAACATCATTGGTACTTATATGAACTTGGTTTTATTCACCTCACTTTAAAAATGAGGAGTACAATATTCACTCTGTCAAATCTAATCTGGAGCACTGGAAGAAAACTAGAGTGACTAGACATTAACAAATCAGCAAGCTTGGATGACATCGACCCAAGTATACCAAAGGAAATGGCAAATGACTTGACAGGGCCTAGTGCAAATGTTTTCACATAGATGATGAAAGAGGGTCATGTTCTGGGGACTGGAAGGATACAACAGTTCTGCCCATCCACAAGAAGGGTTACAGGTGGAAATGAATAACTACAGGACAGCCTCACAAGTATCTTATGTGAAATAATGGGAGTCTGTAATCAGGGAGGAAATGGGAATATATCTGCTGGAAAGGGGTCTGGGAGATAATGCATAGTACGGGTTTACAGAATGGAGGCTTATCAGTTGGAATGTAGCAGCTATAGGGACATTCCTGGGAAAAAAAGTCAAGATTGTTATCAGAGCAGGACCACTGGCTCTGAAGGCAATTTACTATCTGTGATGTCCCTTATCATGAAAGAACCCATTGACAATTTATAGGTGTGCTTAGAGAGTGTATTTTCATCTCAGGAAGCTGATTGTTAAACAAAGCATTCCTGCTGGGCTCGGGTCTTGGGACAAAAAACAGATGTATTTGTCCAAAAGTCCAGATCAGACCAGTTTTCCAACCCAGTTTAAGGCACAAAGAATGTTGAATCTATGATGTTAGAATGGCATACTGGATGAGGTGTCATGTGGGGGCAACTGGCAGCTGGAGGGTCTTAAGATCTGGCAGAACATAAAAGAGATAGTCAGGTGTGTGACTACCAACAGTTGCCATATAGGGGTTCAAGTCTGCCTGACTCACCAACATGTCTTGTGTGGTAAGCAATTCTAACTTGCTAAATAGAGTTTTCCCATTTCCATAGAATTACTGTTCCTCATAGTCATTCTGTAACATCCTGTGTTTATCTCTTTAAATATCTGAAAGTATTAAAATATTATATTTTTTATATACTTCACCATTATGTGACTTAGACCTTTGAAGTACAGTTAACTGATTCATAATTGACAAAACTGTATTTCTGCCTCTAAAGAGAGAAGGCTACTGTTACCATACTTTGTTCCTAAAATAAGGAATTCTCAGCTGTGACACAGAGGCAAGGGTTGGTAACCCTTGAGCAAGAAGTGCTGTACTGTGTGAGTAGTGACTCTGGAGGGATCAAGACCTGGAGATACCCCGAAAGACTGTCTATGCTAAGTGGTGGCAGCTACTGACTACCCTTGTGGATGTCTGAAGGGTTCAAGAAAGCTGGCAACACTGGCAGGCTAGGTCTGAGAAAGACTAGTTTGCCACAAACTGGTGACAGTGGATGTAATCTGAAGCAGATTTGTCAGTATAAAGGTTATCTGTACAGTCATAGAAGAGGATATACAAAAATGGACTGCATATTCTACCAGTTTTTGTTTAGCTAAGCAACAGTAGATAGACAGAAGACATTATGCCTAGGCCATATGAGAAGCACTCAATGCCACACCTGCAAGAGCTGTGCCAAAAAGTGAGAATTAGCCTATAAGAAGGGCCAAACACAGGTGGAACTCATAGCCATCCTCAAAAAAAGTGACCAGGAAAGTAATACAAAAGTGGCCACTGCTAACCAAAGTTGTGAGACAGAGGCTAAGGAGAATGCAAATGAGTCAGAGCCTTTGACATTGGAGCTGGAGCTTGCCCTGGTTAAGGAGAAGGCAGAAACTGAGAGGAGAAAAACAGAGGTGAATCTTCAGGAGATGAGACTGGAGAGAGAGAGAGAGAAGGAGAGACAAAAAGGTTGAGGAGTAGAGGTGAAAGGTTGAGGAATGAGAGAAAAAGCATCAGCAGGAGATCCAGCTGTATGAGGAATAGGAAAAGCAGCGCCTGAACAAGACCCAGGTGAAGACGTCTGAGCATGAAAGTCAGATGTAAATTCTGCACCAAAGGACATCACTACAAACTGTGAGTAACGACATGAGGGGTTCGACCTGGGAAGTCAAAATCAATTCTAAAATGTTTCTTGGATATCAGGAGGGGGATGATCTTGATTTGTTTTTAAGATCTTTTGAGAGAATCTGTGGACAATTGGAATTGGGCAAAGCAGGCTCCTTGGGTGACTCACCTATTGCCGCTGCTTACAGGCAAGGCATTAGAAGCTTTTGCCAGACTGGACAACAAGGACTGCATGGACTATGATAAAGTGAAAAATGCCTTGCTAAAGCATGTTGAGTTAACCCCCAAGGCCTACAGGCAAAAATTTAGAGGGTTAAGCAAAGCACAGGGGACAGCTATGCTGAAATATGTGTGCAGCTAAGTAACTTGCTAGAACGCTGAGTAGAGGTGCAAAAGCTCACTCTGTAGAGGAAAGAAAAGATTTATTTCTTCTGGAACAGTTTCATACAAATGTGCCCGACTAACTGAGAATATGGTTATTGGCTAGAACTTCCAACTCTGCAAGGGAAGCAGCCAAGAGGGCTGATCTGTTCGTATCCAGCCTACCATCCTCTCACCACAAAGGTAATGGGGGAGAGACATCAGGTGGTTTTAGAGGAACCACAGGGGGCAGCCTAAAGAAAGACTGTCTGTGCCTGAAAAAAAGGGAAGCCACTTGATCTCAAAAGCATGAACATGGGTGAACACAGGTGCTATATCTGCCAGAAACTAGGCATTTGTCTTATGACCATCTGAAAAATGTGAAACAAACATGCGAGTTCAGCTGGAGGGGTAGCTCAAAAAGCTCCCAGCAGTCAGTAGCCTGTACACAGAGTGCAGTGCCCTCTAACTCCACTGCACACATGCATCCTGTGTGTAAATGGGATGCTGACTCAGAGTTTGAGGAACACTGGCGCCTCCATTTTTCAGTGAAGCAGGAACTGAGTCATGAGAAAGATTCTGCCAGGTTGGTTTTCTAGGATTAGAGGAGTGGTGGGTCCCGCGGTCTCAGTGCCACTGGCCTGGATCTTTCTAAGCTAAGAAGGTGGCCAGGGCATTCGGACGGTGGGTGTTGTACCAGACTTCCCTGCCTATGTTATCAAGGGTAATGACTTTGACAGTAAGGCCAACATTGTGTGTGTCACTACCAATATCAAGGTGAGGGAACTGGCTTTTGAAGACACAGAGGAGGCAGTGCATGAGGGAGCGACCCCTACCTCAGTAGCAGCAGAAGTTGCAGCTAAAGAATGAGTTGGGAGCCATAGTTATGAGCCACAGTTACAGACTGAGGAGAGCCCAGCCATGAGCAGCTTTCTCCCAGCAAAGTGTGTTTTGGGAATGGTCTGGCGTGCACAGCTAGGGAAAGCTAAGCAAGCTGACCAGTCCCTGCAAAAGTTAAGGGAATTAGCCAACAGTGTGGAAGGTGCATCTCTGAGTTCTGGAAAAAGGTACATGTACTGGGAGAATGGGCTCCAGTAACTTGAGTGAGATCCTAAGGGAGGACCGGAGTATCAATATTCCAGCAGATAGGAGTTCCTAGGAAGCAGTTTTTGGCCTTAGCCTACGACATACCCTTTTCAGGACACCTAAGGGTCAGTCATAGAAAACGGGAGCTGACTAATAATTTCTACTAACTCAGTATTTTTAAAAATGTGGCAAACTACTGCCAGTCTTGTCCGCAGTGCCCCAGGTGGGAAAGGTTGGGGACAAGGTTAAAACAGTTTGATTCCCTTACCTGTTACAGAATAGCCGTTTTGGTGAGTACCATGGACATTGTGGGGTCATTTAACACCCCAAGTCACACTGGCAAGCAGTACACTTTTTTTTCCCCATAAAGGTTTTTCTTCTCCCTGGCAGGCTGGGCAGCTGTGTCAGCCCATCCCATGTTTCACTGGCTGTCTTGATCCCCCTCTGTTCACCTCCCAGGACCAGGCAGGCCATAGTACTCTTCTGGGAAGGCTTCATTTAACCTAGCCTCCGTATTTTCCACCCGTTTTCTTTCTGGGGGCTGCTGATGTACAATGGACATGATGTTCAAGCTCCGCCTCGGTGCAGACGGCCCTGGCGTCCTGAAATTGGGTTCCCCTTCCCTGGCATGATGACACACATGTGCTGCCATCCAGCTGCCGCTGGGTGGCAGGCAAGCAGCGTGCCACTCTAACCCCCGAGGAAGGAGAGCTGTCCTAGGGACATTCAATCCTTCCTCTCCCTGCCAGCCCTGAGCAACCAGAGTCCATTCCTGACTCCAGGTTGCTGGTGTAGCAGGTGGTATGGCGTGCAATGTCTTAGCCCTCCACACCACTGGGCTGGCATAAGCAGTACAGTTTGGTGGTCATAGATTACATCACAAGGTATCCAGAGGCAGTGCCCTTGTCCTCCATCGAAGTCAAGAAGGTAGCCAATGAACTGCTGGGGATATTTAGCCAAGTGGGTTCCCCCAGAAGATTCTGTCGGACCAAGGCATTAACTTCATGACTGATCTGATGGTTAGTCTGTGGAAGAGGCTGTGGGGTAAGGTAGCTCAGGGCCTTGCCATATCACCCCCAGACTAACATTCTGATTCAGCAATCATGGGTCCCTTAAAAGACCATGTTAAGGGCATTCACTGACCAACATGCAAGAGAGTGGGACTAATACCTACCCATCTCCTATCTGCATACAGGGAAGTCCTCCAAGAGTCCACAGGGTTCTCAGTCTTCTGGCTCCTGTCTGGCCACAGGGTAAGGGGCCCCCTTGATATGGTAAGGGATGAATGGGAGAGTGATCTTGCTCTCCAAGGGGAATCTGTCATGGAGTGGGGGAGTGCTGTGGAGCCATAGCAAAATGGCCACTCCAAGATAGAGCTCTACAATTAGTTAAAGCAAGCTGGTTAAAAGGTGCTGAGACATTTAGTTTCCTGTACGGAGTGAAGACGTTACTGGAGAGAATGGGGAATCCCTGTAAAGAAAAAACTCCGGGAGAGAGAGCTAAGTCTAAAACACCCTCCGGAGCTCCGAACACGTGATCTAACCAAGGTCGTGTCACAGAACTTGCAGAAACACATGTGGAAGAGACTCTCCAAACTCTAGGGCTGAAGATCAACAGATTTATTACCTCAGTTGCAGGACTATCTGACAAATGCGATTCCCTTACTAATTGAATGGCTAGCATTGAATCTACCATGGAGTCTGTGCAGGGAGGGACAGTTGAAGCCACGAAACGTGCAGATGCAGTGATGGGTGCAGTAACCGCAGTAACACAGGAAAACACCCACTTGAATCTCATCTGGAGACTTTGGAAAACCAGGCGAAGGCTGCAAATATCCAAATCCTGGGCTTACTGGAGGGCTGTGAAGGGGATCACTTGCTGTTCTTTGTTCAAGAGTGGCTTGTGCAGCAACTCGGGGAGGAAGTTCCTCCTAAGGCCCAATATCTACAGAAAGCCTACAAGGTAACTCCAAGGGGCCGACCTGATAACACGGAGGTGCCCTGATTGGTGGTGGTTGTGATGGATGGGACGGGCTCCCGCGACAATGTGTTGGTGCTGGCAAGACAGAAGAGGACGCTCCTACAAGATGAAGAACAAATTTGATCGTTTCCAGACATTGGCTATGTTGCCCATTAGAAGCGGAAGAAATTCGATAGAGCCAAGGCCATGCTGTAGAAGGTGAATATACCTCATGGCTTGATTCTTACGGACTGACTTCGGATTGCCCGTCATGGCAACATTTTTCTATTTTCTGATCCCAATGAGGCTATGAAGTGATCCCAGAAACATGCTGTGGCATGACCTAGAGAGGTGGACCATGATGATCACTCAACCAAAGAAGATCATCCCTGGCAAGGTCATTTGAGTAAGGTTTCTTTGGGTAATAGCTATCCCCAGGTAGGCTGATGCTTCAGACCAAATAGTAGTTACTTACAAACTCTCTTAAGCCTGGGGAAGCATATATACCCTATCAAGACTTTCTGAATCTTTTATCTTGAGTTGAATTTCTTGTTACGATTAATGTTCAAGGTTCTTTTAAGGTCTACCTTAAAGTGGCCACATTTGGTATCTCATGTTACTTATTAAAAGCAGTTTGGATTCATTATCATTTTGCTAAACGTGTATTTTGACTCCGTATGATAATGTAATAGTTAACTGGCACCAACTTAATGTAAGATATAGAGCTTGCTTGGTCGTATTACCTATTTAGGATTTGCACATGTGCTTCTTACTTTCACATTAAGCATGGTGGATACCTCCTGCCCCTGTTGGAGGAGAAGGAAATTTTGAACATTGTCAAGAGACACTTTAACTGAAATATTCCACGCAGCCTTTCTATGTGCCTACTATATAACTTACCTAATCCTCCCCCCATGACATATCTTAAAGCAATTAACTAATAATTTAAAAGTATTAAGGGTAGCAGCACCCTCATGGCATGTGTATTATGTTTTTTCCTCAGTCCAATGCTTGTGCTATTAACTGTATGTTTGTTTTTTATAACAATAAACAAAGTTAAAAAAAAAAAATCTGTCGTGGAGTGTGTCCTGAATTTCAGGTCACAGCTCAAGGAGCTCATGGGGTTTGCCCAGGACTACCTAGCAGCTGCACAATAGGCCACAGCCTGGGAGTATGAAGTCGGGCAACATGTGATGATGTTCCAGGGTTTTATTTAACTCTAAAGATTGATTAGCGTTTTGCTCATAAAAGTTCTAAAACATTGTGAAAATGTGTAGCACTTTCCTCACTGTGTTTAACATAACACAACACTTCTAGAAAACCTATATAAATGCTTCCTGTTCGGTTAGTATTGTCCCAAGGAAAAAACTGCTAATCAATTATTTAAAACCCTGTGTTCATCCCTGTCTAGCAGAAAAATTACAAGTGGCTTAAGAGGGGCCTTACTTGGTGGTCAGGAAGGTGAATGATGTTAATTATGTGGTAGAGCTATCGGACAGGAGGTGCAGACAGCAAGTTTACCATGTACGCATGATGAAACCCTACCATGACAGGGACAAGACAGTCTTGGCTGTGTGCAGCTATCCAGAGGAGGGGGGGAAGACGCAGACCCGCTGGGTGATCTCTTGGGAAAGGTTAAGTAAGAATCCTCAGTGGATGCTACCACCCTCTCAGAGCAGCTGACACCAGCCCAAACTGTGGAAATGAGCGGGGTACTCCATACATTTGGTAAAATGTTCACAGGGAAAATGGGATATAGATGCTGGCAGAGCACCACATAGATACAGGGACCCAAGTCCCACTGAGACAGCCACCCTACAGAGTCCCAGAAAGTGTAAGACATGATATAGAGGGGGAGATCAAGGACATGCTGATTCTCTGTGTGATCCAGCAGTCCAGTATTCCTGGGCCTCCTCAGTGGTATTTATTCCCAAAAGGGAGGGGACCATGAGGTTCTGCGTCGACTACAGCAAGCTCAATAGCTGCACAGAGTCAAGACACACACCCCATGCCCAAGACGGATGAGGTCCCAGAGAGTGTGGGGGGAGCCCTTTACCTGTCCACCACAGACCTGACAAAAGGCTATTGGCAGGTACCCATGACCTCTTACGCCAAAGAAAGTTTGGCCTTCATCATCCCGTTTGGATTATTCAAGTTCAAGGTACTGCCATTTGGGATGAAGAATGCACAAGCCACCTTTCAACAGCTCATGGACTGCATTCTGAATGGGGCAGGAGACTTTACTCTGGTGTACATGGATGCCCTCACCATCTATAGCTAGACCTGGGAGGATCACGTCAGGCATGTGACAGGTGTTCCACTGACTGTAGGCCACTGGGCTGACAATCAAGGCAGAGAAGTGCCAGATAAGAATGGCAGAAGTGTCATACCTTGGGCACTGAGTGGGGAATGGGTACGTCTGGCCTGAGACAGTGAAAATTGAGGCCATCCGGGGAGAGACCATGTCCACAACCATGAGGAAAGCATCTTCCTAAGGACAGCAGGGTACTACGGTATGTCTGTGGCTAGTTTCAGAAACATGGCCAAACCACTCTGCAACATGGCCAAACCTCTCTCTCTCTCTTGCATCTGAAGCCTACTGGTCCATAGGTTTATCCAGTTTGTATCCTAGTTAATACCTGTGTTAGGTCTGCTTGACAATGCCTCCCCTGAGGCAGCGCCCGCTAAGGACTGTAACTATGTGTCTGAACAATTATACTCAGATACCACCTGTATAGGTCAAACTGTCTTTATTGGTCTTCTGTATACTCACTTTGTATGTCATCCACCTGTAATCAACTGTTCACAAATGCTGTCTTGAAATAACCTGTTTTGATACTGTATTTACTTTGTTTCTGACATGGAGCCTTTGTAAACGAGTCTTTGACTCAAAGGGTTATAATTCCTATATGTTCTTAAATAAATAAACAAACAAAACTCACCAGGCAGAAAATGTCAGAAAAGGTTCAGTGGACAGAAACCTGTGATAATGCATTCTGCCAGGTGAAGGAGGCACTGTGTCAGGCACCTGTGCTCACCAGCCCTGGCTAGTCTCTTAGGTTCACTGTGCACGTCACTGCATCTGATCATGGACTGGGTATGGTTCAGAGTCAGGTTACACACTTGGGAGGAGAGTACCCAGTCGTGTACCTGAGCAGAAAGTTGCTGCCAGAGAAGATGCATACGCCATGATCAAGGAGTGTCTAGGCTTTGTAGAAGTTGCAACCTTACCTATATGGAAGTAAGTTCATTATTACTGATCACAACCTCCTCACATGGATGCACAAGACCGGTGGCCAGAATTCAAAATTACTAAGATGAAGCCTAGTACTGCAGTCCTACAATATGGGCATTAGGCACCATAGTGGATCACAGCATGGCAATGCAGATGAGCTGTCCCGACAACAATGTCTTTGTTTTTTGTTTGCTATTAGTAGGGGAGATGCTAGTAGAAACTAATGTGCAGTTCACACACAGAGTAAACTGAGGGCATAAAAGCTGGAGCCAGCTGGCTCATGCTAAAAACAAAACCATTTAGTGCTGCTAGAAAGATTTGTTTTTTTATTTTTCAGGGGGATGTAACAACTTGCTATAGATTTATTTATTTATTTTTAATTTGTAGTGATTTTTTTCTGCATGAATATTAGATGGAATGTAGCAGGGACATTCCTGGGAAAGAAGTCAAGATTCTTATCAGAGCAGGCCCACTGGCTCTGATGGCAATTTACTATCTGTGCTGTCCATTATCATGACAGGACCCCTGAACAATTTACAGGTGTGCTTAGAGAGTGTCTTCTCATCTCAGGAAGCTGGTAACTAAACCAAACATTCCTGCTGGGCTCAGGTCTTGGGACAAAAAAACAGATGTATTTGTCTTAAAGCCCAGAGCAGACTAGTTTTCCAACCCAGCTCAAGGTACAAAGAATGTTGAATCTATGATGTCAGTGACACAATGTATGAGGTGTCATGGGGGGGGGCAGCTGGAGGGTCTTCAGGTCTGGCAGAGCCTGAAAGAGACAGTCAGTTTTGGGACTATAAACAGTTGCCATCTAAGTATTTGCGTCTGCCCTGATTCACCAAAGTCTCATGTGGTAAGCGGTTCTACCTTGCTAAATAGACAGAGAGAGAGATAGGTTTTTCTGTGTGTAACCTATTGTTCAAAACAGTTTTATTTTTATTTTGTAGAATTACTGTTCCACATAGTCTTTCTGTAGCATTCTGTATTATCTGTGTAAATATCTGGAAGTATTAAAAAAATATATTTTATATACTTCATGTTTATGTGACTACACCCTATAAGGTACGGCTAAATGATTTATAATTGACAAAGCTCTATTTCCACCTCTGAAGAGAAGGCTACCATTACCATATTCTGTTTCTAAAGTAAGGAGTTCTCAGCTGCTACATACAGGGGTGTCGGTTGCCCTTAAGCAAGCAAGGAGTGCTTTACTGTGTGAGCAGTGGCTCTAGAGGGACCAAGACCTGCAGACACCTCGAAAGATTGTCTATGCTGAGTGGAGGAAGCTACTGACAGTCCCTACAGGCATCTGAAGGGTTGGAGAAAGCTGGTAACCCCGACAGGCTGGGTCTGGAAAAGACCAGCTTGCCACAGGTGTATATGGACTTCAGTAAGACTTTAAATAAGGTGCACACAAGGAACTGTTAGCCAAGCTTGCTACCCTTAGCACTGAAGACAGATTACTGAGGCAGCTGTGAAGCTGGTCATCAGATAGGAGGCAGAATCAGAATAAATGGGTTTGTGTGAAACTTTGGGGAAGTGACCAGTAGTTTGTTGGAAATAGGTGTATGACCGTTGTTGTTCAAGCTATATGCCAGTTAGCCAAGCTTGCTACCCTTAGCACTGAAGACAGATTACTGAGGCAGCTGTGAAGCTGGTCATCAGATAGGAGGCAGAATCAGAATAAATGGGTTTGTGTGAAACTGTGGGGAAAAGACCAGTAGTTTATTGATCCAGAAGCAAATGATTTTATACCTTTTAATGGACCTACATAGATGTAACAACATGAACAAAGTGCTCTAGCTTTTGGACCACCCAGTCCTTCTTCAGAAGCCTAATGGCAGTTGTTTAGAAAAAACAATACTTTTAACAGCTAGATCATGCAGAAAAAACAGAAAAAATCTCCACTGGTTTAAAATACTCATTTAAAAAATACAGATGATGATGTCAGAGAAGTTTAACAGTACCATATTACCTTCAGCCAGGACAGTCCCAGGGTCAAAGGTGCTCAGTGCAAAACACATACAAAGAATCCCACTACATATAAATTTAATTGGCATAAGATAACACTGCTGGAGCAGATGACTTTTAAGTCAAGCTGTGAGTGTCACAGTGTGTATAAGGATGTGATTACTGAAAAGTAACCCCCATCCAGATTAAAGACATACTAAGACTGTCTTAGGACTCCAAGAAGTTTCAATGCATGCATTATAGACAAGAAGTTACCAGTAGAGCTGTCTTAAAAACATCAGTGCACACTGTCATGATAACATGCCCCATAAACTTCAAAAACCTCTAGTGTAGTGACAGGGCTTTATAAATGATAATTTAAATATAAATTGACAGTATTAATGTCAAACAAAAAACTCAGGTCTAGGACCACCAAGGAATTAAGACCATGTAGGCTGATATGTACTGATGTCAATACACTGAGAATTTAACAACTTGATGTACCAGACGTGTCTAAGGAATCTGAAAAAAAAGATACAAATTTAATTTATCTCCTCCTCCTCACACAAACAATACACCCACCCCACCCCACATCCCTGTGATGTTGGGGGGGGGGATAACTAGCTTTAAGGAGATACTCTCTCACACACACATACACTCTCCTAATGAACCTTTATTCACATCGGTCACGGCAATTGTTCCCCAAAAGGAATTCAACTTGTCATGAAATCCCAAGTAAAAGGGCTCATGTATCCTAATACCAACAGAGCAAAAATGTGACACTATGTAACCGTACTCCTATCTGCGTAGTAACATTTCCAAGGATTCTGGATAGAACTACAATTAAATAAAACTGCGACCCTCCCAAGGATAAGGTAACTAGAAGTAAATATCAAATATGCGTGCAAGACCACAGGTCTAATACAGGGATTTATTTAACTCCAAAAATTGATTAGCATTTTGCTTATAAAAGTGCTAAAACATTGTGAAAATGCATAGCACTTGCCTCACTGTGTTTAACAAACATAACGCTTCAAGAAAACCTATATAAATACTTTCTGTGCTGTTAGCATTGTCCCAAGAAAAAAAACTGCTAATCAATTACTTAAAACCCTGTAATATACCTACATTTCCACAAATCACTACAATATTAGCCTAATATAAAAAGATCTGTCCAGGACCCCCATGTAAATGAGATCTCACACTCCAATATGTACAGAGTTAAAAAAAAAATGTGAGACAGTCTATGATAAATAATCTGAATATGGTGCAACAGAATCAACCCCACTCCCGGGGCGAAGATAAAAAGTAAGGAGGAATTAATATTCATTATGTGCGTGAACTAAGAGTAGTAACACACTGTAACTCCATGTATCTAAATATAGGCCTACCTCAATGTGACAGCAAGCCACACACCTGTTATATCACATACCTCACAACACATACCCACATACATACATACATACACACACGCACCCACATCCTACACATGCTGAAGTACTATAATATGCCAGTCTGAAGAAGAAGAAGAAGAAGAAGAAGAAGAAGAGGTCTGTGGATGTCAGTTTCTGTAATGTCCCATGAAACCCAGATCAACGTTCATCCCATCTGCTACCATATTGAGATGTAAAATAAGCTTAATCTCAAAAGTTCGTCTCTGTTGTGTGTTTTCAAGATTTCCTTTTAAGACCATTACTGACAAATCCGAAATTGAGTGGTCAGACTGGGAGAAGTGGTGCGCCACTGGTTTTTCAGTTTGCTTTGTTTTAATAGTACGTCTGTGCGAGTTCATCCTAGTGCGGAGCTGTTGGCGTGTCTCTCCAACATAACCTGTTTGTGGACATCTCTTGCACTGAATGAAATAAACAATATGTTGTGATGTGCATGTATATCTCCCATACACCTCGAACTGTCTGTTTTGTGATGTAACCACACAGTCCGAGGTGGAAATGAGCTCACAAGTCTTACAGGTGCGTTGACTGCAGGGTCGTGTGCCATTGTGTGACATGGTATTCTGTTCTGGTGAAAGCTTACTCCTAATAATTAGGCTGGCTAAGTTTGGTGGTTGTTTAAAAGATAGTAGTGGGAGTTCCTTAAAAATACAATTAAGGGTTTCATCCTCACTAAATATTGGGTGGAGGTCTTTAAAAACCTTACGCAGAAGTTCAGGGTCTGGATGATATGTGACTAATATAGGTATTCTGTCTGTAGCTGTCTTTTCTTTATATTGAAGTAGTTGTTGTCTTGGTACTTGCGTTGCATGTTCTGTTATCCTGTCAATTTCTCTGGAAGAGTGTTCCTGCTCAATAAAGGTGTTTTTCAACATAACCAAATGTGTATCTCTGTCATCCTCATTTGAACAAATACCGTGACATCGGAGTGCTTGACTGTACATGACAGATTTCTTTGTATGGTTTGGGTGATTACTTTTCTTGTGTAGGTATCTCTGTCTGTATGTTGGCTTCCTGTAAATACACGTATGTAAGGTTCCATCTTTAATGGTGACTGTTGTGCCCAAAAAATTAACATTGGTGGTTGAATACTCCAGGGTAAGCTTTATGGTAGGGTGGAGGTTCTTAATTTCATGATGAAAATCTTTAAGTGCATCTGTGCCCTCCATCCAGATAATAAACTAATCATCAACATAATGGAAATAAGCTGGTGGTTTATGGGAACAGTGCCTTAAAAAATCCTCCTCCAAGTCTGCCATAAAAAGGTTAGCATACTGTGGAGCCATTTTGGTGCCCATTGCTGTTCCCACAGTTTGAACATAATGTTTACCATTGAAGTTGAAGTTATGTGTCAAAATGAATTCCATAAATTCCCCACCACTTCAGGGATGATGTTTTGTTCCAGTCCTTTCTCCTGTATGTATTTAAGGCATGCTGTAATGCCATCTGTGTGTGGAATATTAGTGTAGAGGGATGTTACATCCATTGTCTATAAAATGGTATCAGGTAGTAAATCCTTATAACCAGAAAGTACACACAAAAAGTGTGTAGTGTCCTGGATATAACTGTCTCTTTCCATAACCAGCAGTTTCAAAATGGTCTCTACAAACCCTGAGATCCTCTCAGTCATGGTACCATTACCAGAGACTATGGGTCTTCCTGGATTGCCAGGTTTATGTATTTTAGGCAGCATGTAGAATGCCCCTGGCCTGGGTTCAGCAGGGATGAGGTCAGTTAGTTGTTTTCGGACATGGTCTGGAAAAGATCTAATTAAGTCACATAGTTCATCTTTATATCTTGTAGTGGGGTCACTCTCCAGTTCTCTGTAGTATGTAAGATCTGTTAGCTGTCTGTTAGCTTCATTAATATAATCCTCTCTGTTTCAAATCACCACTGCAGAGCCTTTATCAGCTTTTTTGATGACAATGTTGTGGTTTGATTTCAGTGTCCTTACAGCTCTCCGTTCCAAGGGAGAAAGGTTATAATGGGCTTCTTTTTGCCTAGTAAGGACCTGACCACTGACTTGATGGCGGAAACAGTGAAAGTAGTTGTCTAGTTTTTTGTTACGCCCACTTGAGGGGGTAAATTCAGATTTATTTTTCTTATCCATTAAATAAATTATTACTGATTGAGATGTCTTCACTACCAGTGATTTCTTCCTTGCCATGAAAGAATTCTTTAAGTCTCAATCTACGGAAGTATTCCTCCAATTCACCACAAAACAGTATTTTATCCAGTGGTTTTGTTGGGCAGAAAGTGAGGCCCTTTGAAAGTACATTTAGTTCTCCAGCAGTCAGTGTGTGGTTGGACAAACTAACAACTGAAAGGTGCCCATCTGTATTGTGTTGTTGTTCAGTGACTCCATTATGTTCTTCATAGTTGTTAGGAAGTATGGTATGTTGAAGGGCATCCAATTTCCTATTTTTCATAAGCATGGCTTTTCTTAAGGTCCTTTGGTAGTTAATCTGCATCTCTCGTAAGATGTCCTGAAATAGGTGTTATGACCATTATGACTGTTGTTGTTCAGGCTATATGCCAGTGACATGGATAAGGATATAGGTGTGATCTTTGCCAAGAATTCAGCTAGCAGGGTTGGCATGACGTCCACAGGCCACATCATGGCAACTCCTGATGTCATGGACCCTCCCAATAAGCACCCTCCCTAGGGAGCCCTCTGTTGTGTCCACTCTTCTCATCAATATAGTATCATGAGCAAGTATTAATAGCCTGCTGCTGCCCCCTTCTCAGACCATTAATAAATATGCTAATGAGCAAAGGATTCAGCACTGACCCCTGAGATACTAACATACTAAAATGCCAGCAGAATAGGCCTAATGGTCTTTCGTGTCTGCTCGTTTGGTCAGCCCCCACCCTGGGTGCTGACCTTGCTGTCCCCCTCGCCTTCTCTGGCTTCTCCCTTCCCAGTTCCGGATATTCTTGCTGCATTGGATTTTGCTTCCTGAACCCTTCCCTTGTACCTGTCCCACCCCCTCTTGAACCCCTCCACTGTCTCTGCCTCCACCAGCCCCTAGGTAGTGCATTCATGGCTCTACCACCCTCTCAGTGAAGTAGCACCTCCTCCTTTCTCCCCTGAATCTTCCCCCCTCCAGCTTCCACCCATGCCCTCTAGTGGCCCCTTCCTCCTTCCTTCGAAGCACCCTCACTGTTCCTCCCCTATTTACCCTCTTCATGTACCTGAAGACCTCTATCATGTCCCCCCGGTCCCTTCTCTCTTCCAAAGTGTACATATTTAGCTCTTCGAGCCTCTCCTCATAGGTCCTGTCCCCCAAGCCCCAAATCATTTTGGTTGCCCTCCTCTGGACCCTCTCCAGGAGGTTAATGTCCCTCTTTAAGTGGGGCCTCCAAAACTGCACGCAGTACTCAAGGTGCGGCCTCACCAAGCAGTTATACAGAGGGAGTATCACTTCCCTTCTGGAGGTGATCCCCTAGCGATGCATCCCAGCATCCTGTTGGCCTCGGCTGCTGCCCTCCTACAAGTCTCAGGTTGTTCATCTTGACATCCACCACCACCCCAGGTCCCTCTCAGCCATTGAGACTTGTAGTATCCCCCAGGGTGTACACTTGGCCTGGGTTTCTGGCCCCAGATGGAGTACCTTGCATTTCCCTGCATTAAACCTCAGCTCCCACTTTCTAGACCATCTTCCAGAGCCTCCAGGTCCCCTGCAGGCCACCCTCCCTCCCCCCATCCACCACTGCCCCCAGTTTGGTCATCTGCAAAGAGACTCATCTCACTCCTGATTCCTGTCCTTATGTCAGATCGTGGGCGTTGAACAGAAGGGGCCCAGGACACTGATCCTGTGGGACTCCACTAATGACCCTCCTTGGGGAAGAGATTATCCCACCAGCTTCGACCCTCTGGATCCGGTCCTGGAGCCAGTGCCTATCCATCGGATCATCTGGTTTCCCACCCCATTTCTCCTAGTTTATCCAACAGGCCCCCGTGAGGAACAGAGTCAAATGCCTTGCTGAAGTCCAGAAGAGGACATCCACTGGTCTACCGGTCCAAGGCACTTGTCACCCAGTCATGAACTCCACCAGGTTTGTCACAACCACGATTTCCCGGGATGAATCCATGCTGTCTATCGTCCAGGCACCCTGACTTATCCAGGGCCACCCTAACCACTCCTTGACAATGCCCTCCATCCCTTGCCCACCACTGATGTCAGGCTGACAGGCCTGTAGTTCCCTGCCACCTCCTTGATCCCCCTTGTGGATGGGCACTACATGCGCCACCTTCCGGTCTTGGGGCACCCACCCTGTCCTCAGAGATGGTGAAAGCTCTGCCAGGGGTTTCGCCAGGACATCTCCAAGTTTCTTCAGCACTCTAGGATGTAATTTATCCGGCCCAGGTACTTTCTCCATCTTAAGGAAGCTGAGGCTTCCCTCACTCTCTGCTGTGATTTCCACTTCCAGTACCTCTTCTCCTGCTAGCCCTCCCCCCACCTGCCAGTGATGCCCCCCTCTCCCCAGACCTGCCGATTGGTAAGGCCCCCCCTCCTCATTATCTCTGTCTCCTCCATGTATGATGCAGCATCCCATTTCCCTGGTGAAACTGAGGGTGAAGTACTCATTTAGTACCTCAGCCTGCTCCTCTGGGTCTTGTGCCCATCTCTCCCTGATTTAATCCTGCTAATCTGCCCCTTCACCCTTCGTCTTTCCCCAATGTATCTAAAGAACCCTTTTCCTCTCTAGTTTCCCTGGCCAGGTTCTGCTCCTTCCTTGCCTTAGCCCTCCCCACCACTCTAGTGGCCCTTCTGGCCAACAGCTCCTTCTCCCCTCGATCCCTTTCACTCCTTAAGCACTTGAATTTCTTATGGGCTGCTTTCTTTCCCGCTACCTCCTGGACCTCCTGGTCCACCAACAGGAGTTTTGGGCCCTACAGCATTTTAGTCTTACTCTTGCACAGGTGCTGGTGGCATCTGCACCCCTCTCCTGATGATTTCCACCTACTATCAGCGTCCATGTCTGACCCAATCTCATCCAAATGCTCCTTAAGGATCCTTCCATTTCCTTAAAATCACCCCTAGTCGGTTACTTCCGTCTTTGTGCAGCCTTCTACCCCTCCTAGGTCCAGGCAGAACCAGACCGTGGCATGGTCACTCCCCGCCAATGGGTCCCTTACCTCCAGGCCCCCAATCTGGTCACTGTCTGCCAGGACCACATCCAGTACCCGTGCCTCCCTGGTCGGTTCCCTCACCACTCCATACTCCACTCAACACATCAATTCACTCAGAATAGTGACCATCCACCACTCTCTGTATCCTATTTGTCATACAATTTGCTATCCAGGACTACACTAGCCCAGAGATATTTTCCCATCAGGGCCCCCACATGGTTTAACTCCCTGCCCCCATCAGTCACATACCACTCTAAGCTTGGCCCCTACAAAGCGGCCTTCAAGAATCAACTCCTTACCACCCGCACATGTGCCTGCCCACAATAGGCCCACCAACCGTGATGGTGACGGTCCTCAACTGGCCCACCACCATACCTATCTTTAGTCGGTGACCCCTCATCTGAGCCCACTCGTGCTGACAAAGTCTACCTACAGACTGCTACATTTTTTTTCTTAGTAATCCACCGTATATCCTTCTAACTGCCTAAATGATTTAGCTACCACTCTGTATAGTATACCTGCTGCATCATTTGTAATCCATTGTATATCTCTCACTTGAATAACTGTATTAGCTACCACTCCATACAGGACACGTTTATAAACCTATCTTCTATGTAACTATTGTTATATTGTATTATATCTTGTGCTGAGTTGTACTGTAAGCAGTTATTTTTTCTTGCCTATGTTGTCCTTGTTAAACTGACGTGGAGCCTTTGGAAATGAATCTAGGACTCAAAGGTTTGTAATTCCGATACTTTCAAATAAATAAATAAATCCACCTCCTGTGTACTTTGAGGGCTCCATATTGTGCAACTTTTTCCACAGACCTGGTGCTTACAAACTGGGAAAGCACTGCAGATGTCACAGCGGGTGGTCCCCTTGGAACCAGAGATCACCACACAGTGTGGGGAACAGAGGAAAACCACACGAGGACAAAGGTCCTGGATTTTAGGAGGGTGGATATTAAAGAAATGGGAGACTACCTCAAAAATCTGCCTTGAAGGAGGATATTGCCAGGGAGGGTTAGAAACAAGGTGGGTAAAAAAATAAGGGAGGGCATAATTAAAACAAACAACCAACCTCTGCATAAATGAAGTGAGCAAAAGCAGAAGGAAAAAGAGACTTATGTTCTCCAAGGAAGTGCACGGGTTGTGAAAGAAAAAATGGTAGCATTCAAGAGGTATAAAAAAATACAGGGGGGGCAGGAAAGTATACCAACTAAAGCAGAAGGAAGCAGGCAAGACAGTCAAGGAATCAAATGTGTGGACAGAAGAAAGGATTGCCAAAAGGGTCACTAAATGGGATAAGACATTCTTCGGGTACATAACTGGGAAAAGAAAGGTAAGGGGAAGGATAGTAAGGATTAGAAGGGTGGAAGAGGAAGACTGTGCAGAAGAGGACTAAGAAAAAGCTGGCATCTTAAACAGGTACTTCTGGTCAGTCTTCATAGTGGAGGGAGGAGGGGACAGACCACCAGGGTGATGCAGGAATAGCAGGTGGGAGGAGGAGGACACAGGTCCGTCTTTAAAGGAAAGAGTCTTAAAAGGACTTGCAGCCCTGAAGTTGGACAAGGCTATGGGACTGGACAGGATACATCCCAGGGTACTGAAAGAGCTCAGGAAAGCGACAGCTGCCCTGTTGATAGCCTTAACATCCCACTGGGAACAGACATGGCTCTGAAGGACTGAAGAAGAGCCGACATAGTTCCTCTACATAAGAGAGGGAGGAGGCTAGCAACCATAGGCCAGTCAGCCTTGCTTCAGTGGTGAGAAAATGAATGGAAATCCTACTGAAAGAGGGGTGCTGTGGAGCCCGAGCAGCAACTTTCATCAGCTCTCAACAAGCGATGGGTGAATCTGCCTAAATCCACCCTTTTGAAACCTGTAAAACATCTTTTTGACCTCACCATCAGAAAGAGTGACCCAAAATTGCTAAGAATGGGTAATCCTAAAAAAAAAAAAAAGGGATCTGGAGGAGTTGGGAAAACTAAAGTTACTGGAGGAGCGGGGAGTTCGGAAGCCGCCATATTGACTGAAGCGAGGCCTGAGTCGGGAGAGACCATCGCCAGCCTGGGGCATAAGCTGCAAACCTGGATAGCCTCCATGTCCACCCTCAACCAAAAGGTGGATGACTTTAACGGTCGGGTTCTTATCCTGGAAACAGCAGTGGATGGCCTAAAGCGTGACCTCCAGGATGTGTGCAAGCAGGCCGAAACCTCCTCCAGTGCAACTACGCTGATGGTAAAAGAAAACTATCACTTGAGGGCACAGTTGGAGGCCCTCGAAAATCAAGCCTGTGCGGCCAACGTCAGGATAGTCGGGCTCCCCGAAGGCTCAGAAGGAAATCACCCGACCCTCAACATTAAAGAATGACTCACCGAAAAACTCTCCCCAGAGACACCAGAAGTGGATTGAGAGATCCAGAAAAGTTACAGAGTTACTCTCCGTGGTCACATGCAGAATCAAGAAGTACCCCGTACCTTGATGTTGGTCATCTCGGCGGTTGCAGCCAAGACAGAATCTTGAGATATGCCCATAGAGCAGCACCCTTATTCTGAGGGGATCAACAGGTCCACATATTTCCGGATATTAGCTATGCGATGAGACAGCACCGCAAGAAATTTGAGGGGTTGAAGTGGGCCTTACAAGACCTGGGAGTGCCGCATACCATCATTTTTCCTGCTCGGATCCGGATGGTGTTTGACAGCAAAACGTATCTTTTCTCGGAACCTATTGAAGCCGGCAAGTGGATAGACAGGAAGGCTTCTGAATCTCGAAGGCACACGGAAAGCTCTGATGATGAGGACGATGAGGCAACAACCTGATTGTTATTCCTCAGGACACTGAACATTATTTTTGGGAGTAACTGTATGTATATAATTAAAAGCAGTTCCCTAAAATGTTGGTTTGAGAAATCTACGAATATAGCTTTAAAGATGCCATAGTAGCACTGAGACTTTTAGTTTTCTCAATTTACTGTACTATACTTTACTACCATTTAGAACTTGAGCTATCCGATTTAATTTGACCGAAGTGGAATTGTTCGGTTCTCGTTCAGTGGGGGGTTAACTAAAGGGGAACCGGGCAGTTCTGTTCCCTTCAAATGTGTCTAAATATTGTGCTGCTATTTGTTAGAGTATAGAATATTTTACATCAGGATTTACAACAAGGCACAAATTGTCCCTTTTAAGGGTGCTGCTTAATTTATGGACTGGAATTGCTGGACAATTTAATTACATCCGTTTAGCCATGTAGCTCATGGGCTTTTTAGTCAGCACATAATGTTGTTTGTTTCATTTTCGATACCATTGTAGGATCCCTCTAATGTAGTATCTCTATATGGTAGATGCATGGACTTACTTTGATTAAGGGAAGACTTTTTTCTTTCCAGTGGTAAAAGCTAACAGCTTATTGGTCTGTCTGCGATATGCTTTATTCATTTCTTGTATATGATAAACTGAAAAAATAAAGTGTAAAAAAAAAAAAAGGAAATCCTACTGAAAGATTGGTAGAGTATCTTGAATCCAATTGGCTGCAAGACCACAGGCAGCACAGATTCACAGTGGGCAACAGCACACCAAATGGTGATCAGGGAAGGCCAGTGGACATGGCCTATCTGGACTTTAGCAAGGTGTAACTGGACATCTACCGTAAAGTCTGCTGATTGTTATGCTGTATTGTTATATGTATCCCACTCTGTACTTGTTATACGTGTTGTATTTGACTCTAAACCCTTTGAAAATAGGCACTGTCTAACCGGTTTTATGCTAAATAAAAACTAAACTAAGCCTTCTTCACTGTGCCGTACAGGAGGCTGATTAAGACATGGACCAGCCTAGGAGTGGGATCCAAAGTGGTGGATTCAGTTAGAAACTGGTTAAAGATAACAGACAGAGGGTGGCCATTTACCAAACTCACTCTAATGAGTAAAAAGTGACCAGTGGGGTACCACAGGGCTTGGTACTGGGACCAGTCCTCCTCAACAGCTTCATAGGGGATACTGCAGAAGAAATATAAGTGAAGGCATGCCTTTTTGGGGATGACACCAAAGTCTACAACAGGGTGGTCACCCAGGAGGGGGCAGAGAAAATGCAGTGGGATCTTGGGAAACTCAAGGAATGGTCAAAAACATGGCAGATGGGTTTCAATGCCAAAGTCATGTATTTAGGGCGCAGGAACCCTTGTGCCAAATATAAGATGGGGGAGGGGGTACTGACAGTCACTAGACAGGAAAAGGGGCTTGGGGTTATAATGTCCTAGGACCCCAAGATGGCAGGGCAGTGTGACAAGGCAGTGAGTAGTGCTAGGGGGATGCTGGGGGGCACATCTAAGGGTATCTCCAGCAGAAGGATGGAGGTGGTGTTGCCACTATATTGCTCGCTGGTGTGACCCCACCTGGAATACTATGCCCAGTTTTGCAGATCGCACCTCAGGCAGGACACAGTCAGGGAGGCAGCAGTCCAGAAGAGGGCAGCTAAAATGTTGCAGGGCTTGCATGAGAAGCTCTGTAAGGAGGGATAGAGGGATCTCAGCCTTTGTACTCTGGAAGAGAGGAAAGGAGAGAGAGGTGACATGATTGAGACCTACAACAGTCAGCACTCAGTTATCCGACCCTATCCATCCCCACTCTCATAAATGGATATCTGAGTGTGACAGATATCTGAGTGTGGATTTTTTGGCAAACATAGTAAAAGGTGCATCAGCCACACGAATGGAAAATGAGTGTGACAGATAAATGAAAGGCAGATAAACGAGTGCTGACTGAATTACCCCACAGCGGTGAACAGGGTGCAGATGAGGAGTCTCTTCCAAACTGGAATGAGCACTAGGATCAGGGGACATAAGAGAATGCTCGGGGGGGAAGGGTTCAAGAGAGATGTGAAGAAACATTTCTTCACTGAAAGGGTAGTAGATGCCCAGAACAGACAGCCAGTGGAAATGGTGGAGGCTAGAATAGTGGGGTCTTCAAACATGCATGGGATCAACATACAGGTTTATCTGAAAAGAGGCAAAGACACAAGAGGGTCACCGGAAACCAGATAGGGTCTGCAGAGGCAGAATAGGCAAGGGGACATCTGGGCAGTCTAGGTGGGTCAACTGGTCCTTTTCTGCCAACAAAAAAAAATTCTATGTAAAAATCATTTTCTTATAATACCATTTCTTTGGAATGCCTTGCCCCAATATGCTGCGAAATTAATATTTTTTCTCTTTTAAATTGTCTGATGCTTTATATTTTAAAACTCCAATCCAGTATAACATATGACTGTAAAGCTGTAACTTGTATTTGTACTTAAATGAGTACTACAGTCAAAATTTGTAAAAAAAAAATTTTTATATATATATATTTGTTGTGCGGAGCGTTTTGATTTGTGTGTGTAGTCCTGGTGTGTCCTTCCTATTGTTTGCTATTAAGAGTGCTTTTTTCTAAATTAGCCTGCTAGTTAAATGGTAGTTTTATGGCCCCTGGGGATCGTCATCTTAGCAAGAGTTATTGCTCTTTTTCCTACAGCGCCGCCTGTCCCATGTGACAGTGGTGTATCCGGGACCACTGATTCAACAAGTACTACAGATAGGAGCCTAATGTTCTGGCCTCTGCTAAATAGCTCTAATTCTATACTTTTGTCTCCTATGTGTGTGTCGGGTCTAACCAGCATGAGTAAATGTTCTGCTTTTAAAACTTTTTATTTCATCAAACTACACACAGTGACAAAAATTACAAAAATCACCCCAGATCATGGATGCTATAATCAGTAAATACTCTAGCTGTCTTCTTAGAGGATAGCCCACTCAATTAACCCTTGGGTATTCGCTAAACTGTAAATGTAGCCATTAGTGCTCACCGGACAGGAAAGTTGCTCAATATTACAGTTCTGCTGTTGTAAAATTGATTCTACACCAGTGCAAGCTAAATCCATGGTCCCCGGATACATCACGGTCACATGGAACAGAAGGCACTGTAGGAACAAGAAGCGCAATAAACAATTCTAAGATGGAGATTCCCAAGGGGTCATACAACTAGCAGGCTAATTTAGAAAAAAAAAAAACTCCCAATAGCAGACAAAGGGAAGGACCCACTAGGACTACACACACAAATCAAAACACTATGCACAACATATGTTTTTGCAAATTCTGACTGTAGTACTCCTTCAAGATACCCACATGAAAACAAAATGATCTTCCACCTCACTGTGGCTTTATCTTGAGTTCTGAAATTCAAACATTTTAAATAAATAAAATCAGGTTGGTTTGACAGTATCTACCTGAAAACGTATTTGAAAATCTAAACTGTTACCTTCCTCTACACGGAATGAATTTTATTTTTGCAATAAGAGTAGCATTCTACTAAACTAGAAAACTGAAAAAAACTGCCCCCAAGTTTTAAAGGGAATGGGTGACAATGTTGGCAAATAATGTCTATTATTTTTGTGACCTGTTCCATCAACATTATTGGAATCAATAGCTTTTAATCATGTTTTTAATTATTTAAAACTACCAATCTGCTAAAAGACTTCAAAATACCATATTTCTCTTCCATCCAGATTTTTAGTCTCTGGACGAATGCCTTCCCGTTGGGCTGGTCCCCCATGTGGCCCACCAACCCTGTCACCCTCTTACCTGCTCCTGTCTCCCACAGCTATTCCACCCCACCCGACGTGGGGAACAATCCATCAGAGTGGCAGAGTGCGCAGTGTCCAGATGGTGAAATGTGTTACTTTCATTTAGTCAGCCACCACTGTTCTGTTTTCTCCTTTGTATACCACCCTGTGACAGCACACACAGTAACTGTTACCCACAAATGCATGCAGCCATGTCCACGACAATGGTTGCTGAGGCAGCAAAGCATGATGTCTCCCTGCCCTTCCCCCAGCCATAAGCTGACACTCAACCTCTTGGGTCTGCTTCCAAATCTGGGGTGCCAGGACTGCAGCACAACAGGGCTATCAGGAGACCACCATTCTTTTACCCAAGTTTTCCCTAGCCTATACTGTGCAGCTAGCTCCATCAGAACTAAATCACTACTTAGGCATTGTCCTGGACAAACACCACCTGGTAAAGGTTTTATCGGCAGACCTTGTTTTTCCGAACTCTTGTTTTTTTCACCCTCTACCACTGAACTCTCTCTGGCATAGCCACTCAGCTACTGGCTCTGCCCATCCGCCTGAAGTTCCGACCATCCATCTCCTGGTTTGGGGGCCCCCTCCCCACACACACACACACAGCTCGCCCTAACCCCTCAGCTCTGACTCCCCAGAGGAAGGACCACCCACTCCTACTGGCGCTCTATCTATAATGCTGGCAGGCTTTCTGTGTGGAGGAGGAACCGGAGTGAATACCTGGACGCCCAGCATTGGACGTGGGGCTGCAACCACTGGGCCTGCCTTCGCATATCAGTGGAGAAGGGGATTTTTTCTTAGGAGTAGTTCCCTCCCTGAACGTGGGACGTGCAATGCCATCCCGCACAGGTCCAGAAGATGGCTGCCCAATGCTCCTCTTTCCAGTGTGGTCTCTGAGTCTGTAGCGCACCCACTCTCCACCAGGTGCCACTGTCTGCATGAGACAGTCCCCCCGCCCCAGGAAAGGAGAGCAGTCCTACAGACTCTCCATCCTCCTTCCCGGACAACCCACGGTGTCCTGAATTCATTCCCAAACCCAGGTCGCCGGTGTGATGTCCAGTGCCTCAACCATCAGCGCCACCGGGCCGGCTTTTATTGACAGACCTGACCATGGCTTTCAACTAAAGTATCCATAACATGGGCGTTGGCAGGCATATTCAGTGTACTCTGTGTAGTACTGTACAGTAAAATCCAGAAAATCCAGGGGCAACATGAGCTTCAGGCCAGGGCAACAACTAGCCTGATGTACGCGAAGAACTGTTGTCCCTATCTAGAATACTTTAGTGTGAGTTTGCGAATTATCTATGGAAGATGTGTTAGTGCTGAACTTAGATGCCATGATTGCATGAGTGACAAAATCAAGTATGTATGCATGAGTGCTGGTGTGAATGGAATACTGTGAGGCTGGCTACCTTGATGTGGTACAGAGGCTTATCACAGTATATCTTAAACACTGTAACTAAAAGCCAGCCAAGTCTGATTGGTAGTGTGTGTTAGACAAAATAAAATGTGAATATATCAGGACTACTGGGTTGCTACATATTGTTGATTGAAATGTGGGTGAGGCAATGTTTGTGTGGTGGTGCAGCACATTTTTTGTTTGTGTTTATGGGGGGGGGGGCGCAACAGTTAGTCGACTCTGGAGTAGAAGTTTAAAAATCCTGGCTACACCCCTGATCCATAATCTAATTTTATGAAGAAGGTTTTTCAGAAAGTTTAATTTACAGCCATTGTTAATTTCTAGTAAACATGACATCTTATAATGGAAGGTGTGCCCTCACAGTAAACAAGGTAACTGCTGGGATACACATAAGGATCTATTTGGGGGACTGCAATAATTTTCTTTCGAGTGTAGTTCCTGAAAGTGTTTCTTCAGACAGTGTTTAACAAAGGTCAAGAACACTCTCTAAAGTGTGTATCCTGGGTGAAGGTGTAGGGTGCGGGATACTCCTCATCTACCATCCACCCAGTAATGATGGAGAATTCCTGAAGGAGACTGTGGACTTCATCATCGACATGGCATTGGAGTCCCACAGATGGTTAATCCTGAGAGACTTCAATGCCTGGGTCGATGATGAACTCTCGTAATTCAGTCAGAATCTCCTCCAGCTAGTGACCATGCTGGGTCTTACACAGGGGGTTACCTCCTTGACCCATATATGGGGTCACTGGTTGGATCTGATGTTCCTCCTGGGGATGAAGATAATGAATTTGGGCATGGAACCAGTCAGTTGGTCTGACCATCACACCGTAAGGTTCAGTTTCAGGGCCCCCCCCCAAATGGACCAGCCCCTATGGAGATAGTCCAGTACCGCCCTTTAAGGAGTGTTACCCCAGAAGGTCTACCAGTGGTGCTGGACCTATCGGGTTTGTCGGGTGAATGCATGAGTCCAGGGGATCTTGTACTGTCCTATAATGCAGTGGTGGGAGATGCCCTGGACAAGATTGCTCCTGTTCATGTTTGACCACTCACTCTTCGCTCAATTACCCCTTGGTTCGATGGTTCCTTGAAGGAGTTGAGGAGAGTTGGTCGAAGGCTGGAGAGAGCATGGCGGAGGTCAGGCTAGGATGCTGACAGGCTTAGATTGATGGAACATTACAAGGGCTATCAATCAGATATCACCAATAAGAAGGCAGAATTCCTGTCCAGGGAGACTTCTGCTGCACAGAACCAACTGTCTCAGTTCTTCCAGACTGTAGACAGATTGTGCAATCCAGTCTGTCTCCAACCCGGAAGGGCATTTTCTCAGGCTAAATGTGAGGAGTTCACTCAATTCTTTGCGGATAAGGTTGCCAACATCTGGTCTGGCACTGGCCCGGCTCTCCCCATGAGAAACTGCGAAGGTCGGTGAGAGGTGACGAACACTCGGTCTGTCTGGATGGACTTTAGCCAGACGGAATTCATGGACATTGTGAAGATTGTCCAAACGTTGCACCCAACCAGTTGTAGTTTGGATCCGGGCCCTACACCCCTATTAGTGGGTTGTGTAGATGCTACCTGCCTGATTCTAGCTGGTACTGTCTGGAGTCGCTTGGAAAGGGGCATCTTTCCAGATCCCCTTAAGGAGGTGGTCTTACGACCACTCCTAAAAAAACCTTCCTTGGATCCAGACTTCCCAGCTAACTGCAGGCCTGTCTCTAACCTTCCTTTGTTGGGAAGGTTATTGAGAAGGCAGTTGCACTGCAATTGGATGATCACCTCATGACCCACAGTATCTATGATGCTCACCAGTCTGGATTTAGGAAGAGACATAGCACAGAGACTGCACTTGTCCTGGTATTGAATGATCTCCTAATAGCGAGAGGTCAAAAGGCTCATACCATCTTGGTCCTTCTCGATCTCTCCGCAGCATTTGACACTGTGGATCATGGTATGCTATTGGAGTGCCTGCTGCTTTTCTGTGGACTGTCAGGGACAGTCCTAGAATAGTTTTAGTCCTTTCTCATGGGCAGGTCTCAGAGGGTGATCACCAGAATTTATTCTTCTGTCACCCTCCCCTGTCCTGTGGGGTGCCGCAGGGCTCCATATTGGCACCCATGTTGTTTGCAGTGTATATGCTGCCATTGGGAGATATCACTAGGCGATATGGTTTGAGTTTTCATTGCTATGCAGATGATACTCAACTGTATCTGTCCTTTCTACCCAGACAGGGGGATGCAGTCTCTGTGGTTAACAACTGTCTCACCGAGATCAAGGACTGGATAAGCAAAAGCTGGCTGAGACTGAATCTGAACAAGATGAAAGTGTTGTTTGTGGACCCAGGTCATCCAGGGGTGGGTTTGGGGGCTGGGCAGATGTCTGGCAGATGTCGGGCTTATGACTTGATGGCATTCAGCTTACTGCCTCAGACCAGTGCGTAACTTGGGTGTTATTTTTGATAACGGCCTGACCCTGAAATCTCAGGTATCGGCAGTTGTCAAATCCTCTTTTTACCATCTGAGGAACATCGCCCAGGTGAAACATCTGGTTCCTCTGGATGACCTACCAACATTGGTCCATGCCTTCATCACCATCTGCCTTGACTACTGCAATGCCCTCTACCCTAGGGCTTCCCCTGGAGTTGATATCCACCACTTGCAGCTAGTGCAGAATGCCATGGTCAGGCTATTAACTGGAACACCTAGAACCAGCCATATTACACCTGTGCTGTGCAGACTGTACTGACTGCCTGTTCAGTGGTGGATCACCTTTAAGGTCAGTCTCCTGACCTTTAAAGCCCTACACGAACAGGGACCCAGCTACCTGCAAGATCTCTTGACTCCCTACTGTCCCCTCCGCCCTCTCCGATCTGCTGACAAGAGATTGCTAGAGATTCCCAGGGTACGTTTAAAGACATCTGGTGCTCGTGCTTTTTCTTTTGCGGCCCCTACCCTGTGGAATTCTGAGACACGTAAGTTGGAATTTAAGAAGTATTTATTTAATATGGTCTTCCCAGACGATTTTAATTAATTTATACATTTGTAATTTTATTATTTATATATTTTAATTCTATTCTACTTGTAAAGCGCCCTGGTTTTAGAAAGGTGCTATATAAATAAAGATTTGCTTGCTTGCTTGCTAAAGTGAATAAGAGCAAAGTTTAGAACTGTGTCTCACAACAGGATGTAAAATAAGAACACAAAGTTTATAATTTGGGGGTCTCACGATAAACTAAAGAAATGTGATCCTGGAAAAGAACATATATTGTAACATCCAGAATGGCCTTTTTGATTGAACTGGTGGACATATTTTAACACATTTAAATACATTGTTTTTTTTAAACATATTTTACTGCTTTTAAGAACTAACACTCACAAGGTGAAACAAGGTCTTTTTTATGTATGGCCAACCAATGTTATGTATCAGTTTAGGGCTCTGGGGAACTCTTGTTAATTGCAAAATATAGTCTTAAAGCGATTAGTTTGCACATAGAACCAGAAGAGAACGGTCACAACCATTTGTTATTAAATTCTTGCTTTAAAAGATAGGCATTACCTGCTGATTCACTTCAAACATGTTTTAATTCGAACTGTATTCAAATGTTAGCAACTCCCCTCATTCACTGCAACGTCAGGAGTGATACTCTGCAGGTCTGTATTAATGTACAGCGTTGATAAAACAATTGTATGAAACTTTCCAATAATGGAAGCAAACCATATGTACATGCAGAGATCCCAAGGTACAAAATACAATAGGATTTGATACTCATACGAAAGCAACGTCATAAGGGCTGACAACTTAAAATCTGCGTGACTCAGACAACACATCCAGGGCATGTGTTTGGTGAGCATGTGAACATTACATACGCAGTAACGCACAACAGCGGCCTCGTGCCTCACAACACACCCAAGGTGTGCATTAATCCCCATTAACAGCACACCCAGGAGCGCGTTAATGCACTTATTACATGAGGTGAAACATCTGTTATAAAAAAAAAAAATAAAAGACCATTTTATTTAGTAGAAATAGTATTTTTTTAAAGTGTGTTCTTCCACGGTAAAAAATAGTGCCACATTAACACACACTGTAAAGCCCAATAGCAACAGTTGCGAGGCAAGGTGTTTACCTCAGCTGTCGGTAAGAGTAGGAGTGCAGGGATGCGAATGCTGCAGCCACATGCCTTAATCAGGTCTAGAGTGACTTTCTACTCCCCTGCTCTCTGTGCTGGTGTTAGGGAGTACATCACAAGAGGCAAACTGCCACATCCAAGAATCAACTCCAAGTTCATGCCCAAAGTGTTTAAAATTGCTGTTCTCTCTCCCGACACTACTATAAACATGGGAAAGAGATCATCAAGATACTCACTGCCACCACCAAAGGAAAACAGATAATATGTGAGCAGGAAAAACATGTTGCTTACATGTAACAGTAGTTCTAGGAGTGGTATATGTTGTTCATCCACACTTCTTGACATGTCACTTTCCTCTTTAATTCTTGCCAGATGGTCTTAAAGCTGGCTTCTCCCACCCACCTGGGAGGTATAACCCTCGACTCCGCCCCATGACGCCAGCTCTTAGCCCGCAGGAAGCCAGGGTGTGCATTGCAGCTGGGGAGATTGGGTGGGTTAGTGTGGATGAACAACATATCCCCTCCTAGAACTATTGTTACAGGTGAGTAACCTGTTTTTCTACAGATGTGGATATGTTGTCCATCCACACTTCTTGGCAGGCTCCTAGCAGTTCTCTGGGAGGAGAGAGGCAAGGCGCACACACCCTACTTAGGTAACAGAGACTGGACAACTGAGGCCCCAAAACCAGCAAGGTCGATGTGGTAGTGGGTGAGCAAGGTGGTTGCTGTCTTCCAGGTAGCGGCCTGACAGATTTTCTGGATAGGGATGTCCCTGGAATCAGCCACCGACACAGCGGTATAACGGGTGGAATGAGCCCTTAGCCCTACAGGAGGTTCCCGACCTGCCAACCTATAGCAGAGATCAATGTACGATGTAATCCATCTGCCAACTGTCCGCTTTGCTGCAGCAGGGATTTATTAACTCTAAAAATTGATTAGCGTTTTGTTCATAAAAGTACTAAATTTTTGTGAAAATGCATAGCTTTTGCTTCACTGTGTTTAAGAAACACAGCACTTCTAGAAAATCTATATAAATACTTTCTGTACAGTTAGTATAGTCCCAAGAAAAAAACTGCTAATCAATTATTTAAAACCCTGCTGCAGGTCTGCCAAGTGCGGCTTCAGTGTAGGTGACAAACAGCTGGCGAACCTCTCCCTGAATTTCCGCCATTCTCTCCTTGTAATAGGAAAGTGCTCATCTCAGGTCCAGAGTATGGAGCCTGTACTTGGCCACCAAGGTGTAGTTTAGATAGAACACAGGCAGAATCATCACCTGGTTGAGATGGAGCTCTGACACCACCTTCGGGAGGAATTTCAGGTGGGGTGCAGGACAACCTTGTCCCTGTGGAAGACCAGGTAAGGAGACTCCACTGAAAGCACCTGGAGCTCCACAGTCCTTCTGACTGATGTGATAGCCACCAGGAAGGCAGTCTTCCACGACCATCACCTTCACCTTGTCCCTCCTCACCTTGAGAAGCACCCTGTGGATCAAGGGAAATGGAGGGAAGGCATAGAAGTGTGATATCTCACACTTGTGCATCGGTACGATTGGCTTGCCCATGAGTTTTGCCAAAACCAGCAGTAAATCCCACAGAGGTGGAGGTTCACACACTGAAGTGGATATGTGATCTAGGCCCTTGAAAAGGCGCCAAAACACCTTCTCCCATGCCACTGTCTGCTGACTGGCCAATGCCCGGTGAGCAGAGATGGCTGCCAGGTGCACCTTAAGGGTCATAGACCAAAGACCCCCTTTGGACAGAGACCAAAGGCAGTATAAGATGCTAGCCACTGGACAGGACAGAGGGTCCAGGCCCTTGCCCTGATGCCAAATGGAAAACCTTTTCCATTTAAAGGCATTGCACCTTCTGGTCGACTCCTTTCTGGATGCTTCCACTACTATGAGTACATCCTCAGAGAGACCCAAAGCCTGCAACTCTAGCCACTCAGGTACCAGGCCGTCAGGTGCAGGGATTGAAGGTCTGGATGGAATACCTTCCCCTGATTGAGCGACATCAGGTTCAGGCATGCTAGAAGATGCCTCAGGAGCCTGTTGCTGAGGAGATCTGGATACCAGAACTGGTGGGGCCAGTCTGGGGCTACCAGAATCACCTTCACCTTGTCCCTCCTCACCTTGAGAAGCACCCTGTGGATCAAGGGAAATGGAGGGAAGGCATAGAAGAGGCCTGAAGTCCACGGCCTCGAGAAGGCATCCCCCTGCAGCGAGCATTGCTGAGGGGAGCAGGCATGAAACAGCCTCAGCTTGGTGTTTTCCCTGGAGGCAAACAGGTCCACCATCGGTTTGCCCCAGTGGGAGAACAGGCTGTGAGCTACCTCTGGATGAAGAGACCACTTGTGGGATGTCTTGTCTATGCAGCTGAGGGCATCCACCAGTTGATTTGAGGCTCCTGCCACATGGATGGCTAGGAGAACTGCCTTCAGTCGGCTCATGAGTGTCCAGATGCGGAGCACTTAACTGCACAGCAGCCGGGAGTGCATGCCACCCTATCTGTTGAGGTAGTACACGGTCGTGGTACTGTCTGTCTGGACTTGAACCACTTGACCCCGAAGCTGCTGAGCAAATGCTGACAGCACCAGTCTGACCACTCTGAGCTCCAGCAGGTTGATATGGTATCAGGATTCTTCGGGGGTCTAGAACCCATGGGCCCTGTTGTTCCCCATGCGGGCTCCCCAGCCTGTGAAAGAGGCATCGGTCATGAAGACGACCGTCAGCTCGAGGCAGACAAACAGGATCCCTTCCTGCAGATGATCTAGGATGGTCCACCACTGGAGAGCGTCCTGTATCTTCTGGGTCACAGTGACCAGCTGGTCAAAATTACCTTGGTACTGAGTACAATGGGCGGCCAGCTCCCACTGAAGAGGGAGCATATGCCACCAGGCCCATCGGACCATGGCGGTGCAGGTCGCCATGTACCCCAGAAGACACAGAAAGTCCTGGTCAGGGTGCAAGTGCCCACCAGAAATGAATGGGCAAAGGAGGAGAGAACCTCTGCCCTGTCCACCAGGAGCCAGGCTCTGACTCAGCAGGAACTGAGCTCTGCCCCGATGAAGCATATCACCTGCTAATGCACGAGCTCCAACTTGGCCTCGCTGATCAGAACACCAAGCTTAGTGCAAGTCTGGAGGCCCAGATCCCTAGACCTCTCCACCTCTTGCTGGGTGGAACCCGCTAAGAACTAATTGTTGAGGTAGGGGTAGACTCTGACCCCTCGACGCCTGAGGTGGGCTGCCACCACTTCAATGCATTTGGTGAAAACCTGTGGGGCTGATGACAGGCTGAAGGACATGGCTCGGAATTCATAAAGGGTTCCCTTCTGCTCTGAAGCGGAGGAACCGCTGGTGAGACAAATGGATTGGGACGTGAAAATACGCGTCCTGGAGATCCAGTGAGCAGAACCACATGTTCTGCTCCAGGGATGGTATGATCAGAGACAGAGTTACCATCCTGAAGGTGCGTGGCCTCAGAAACTGGTTCAGGTCGTGCAGATCTAGAATGGGGTGCAAGCCCCCTGTCCGCTTCAGGACCAGGAAGTACCTGAAAATGAACCCTGGGTTGAATGGAGGATCTGTCACTTGGACCACTACCTCCTTGAGGAGGAGTTGGACTATGTTGTCTCTCAGAGCAGACCGAGTGTGGACTGATATCCTTTCCTCCCATAGGGTGTGGGCTCGGCTGGGAGGGTATTGCTCGAACTCTAGAGGCAGACCCCGCCCAACCATTTCTAAGACCCACCTGTTGATGGTAACAGCAGACCAGGCGGAAAGAAAGTGTAGGAGCCGGCCCCCCACAGGAGGACCCAGCTGGCATTTAATAGGGAGCAGCTACGGCCATCCGCGCTTGGAGGAAGAGTGTCCAGATTGGAAGCTGCCTGAACCTTGACCTCCTCTGTGGGCCACTGGAGGCCTGGACTTGGGCCAAGGGCGCCAGTCCTGTGCCTGCTGTTGCTGCCCACCCTGGAAGGAGGGCTGCTTGGCCGCAGGAGCAGGGTGCCAGAATGGCTTCTTCTTCTGCTGTTTCTTGGTGCCAGGGGCATCTTTCTGAGCAGAAGTAGTTGAGTCCAAGGTGGCACTGGACAGCTCGATTCGCTGAAGGTGACCATCCACACCTGGGCTGAAAAGATCAGTGCCCAGGAAATGAACATCAGTGAGTTTGTGCTGGGTATCCACCATGAAGGTGGAAAGTCTCGGTCAAGCCCCATGGCGCATGGCAACCACGGCTGCCACTGAACGGGTGCATGAGTCCCCGAGGTCCAAGGCCATCTGAAGTTGCTGCTTGGCTCTGGCCCGGCCCTAATCCCAGACCTGCTTGACCGTAGTCTGAAGATCCGTGGGGAGGTGTGGGAGAACCTCATCCAAGGAGCCCAGCAGAGCATGAAAGAAGTGCACCATGATGATGGCCAAGCTTGCCTGATGGAGGCCTAGTGAGGAGGTGGCATAAACCTTCCTGGCAGAGTGGTTCAATTTTTTAGACTCCTTGTCTGGAGGTCTATCAGTATCAGCAGAACTGCCTGTGCACCTGAACACAGAAGCGGTCACCAATCCCTCCACCGAGGGGTGTTACATGAACCCCGTGAGGGACCCAATGAGCACCGCATACTTGCGGGCCATCCGGGCAGATGGCACTGTGCAGGAGCCAGGGTGCTGCCAAAGCTCCAAAGCCGGACCAACAATGGCCTTGGCCACTGGGAAGGCTTTTGAAGGAGTATCCCTTCTCTTAAGAATGTCTGTAAGATGGTACTCTGCCCGTTTCTGGACAGGCTCCAGGGATATCCCCATGGATTCAGAGATGAGGCGGAGAATCCCCAAAAAGGACAAGGACCTTCCTCCATCGATAGACTGCCCACTGACTCATCATGAAGCAGATGAAGATGACAGTGTAGGTTGCAGTCATCAGAATCTGAAGTATCCAGATAAATTGGCTGGCCACCAATGTTCCCTTCCACACACCTGGGGTGGTCAGGCGTGAGGGTGACCGAATTCTGTGGGGAAGACCTGGAACAGTCCGAGCTTCCTTCAAAGCAGCACCTCCTGTGGGCTGTTTAGGTGGCAGCTCCACCACTATGGTGGAGAGGTCGATTTAGGCTGAACCGGGCGGGTTATACCGGCCCATGGGCAGAGGAACCGAGATGACACTCAAGAGCTTTTGGAAGCCTACCTAGAAGACAAAGCCAGTAATGGCCAGAGGGAAACCGAAGCCGGATTCTGCCAGACAAGATCAGCTGTTGCCACATGAGATCTTCGTAGCACCAACAGAGTTTCTGTTGAAGCCTCTCCTTATCTGAGAAGGACTAAGATGAATGTCGGCATTGTCTTTTCTTTGACCGCTTATATGCCTTCCTCGGCCTATCTGTCGAGGGGGTCCAAGACCTCGACCTCGATCGGGCTGGCTGACTGGGCCACTCGGGAGACACTGGGGGAACTGATTATTTTCCAGGATCAGGGACTATTTCCTCGATGGGATTAATAGCAGGCTGAGTATCCTCACTGGGAAGAGGCAGGACGAGCAGGTAAGTGAGTTGTCGGCCTCATCGGGCGACAATAGATTGACAGGGTTGAGAGTATTTTCCACCGCGTCGTCGATCGAGACTTCAACCAGCTGACCAGTCGGCAAAGCCGAGAAGCCAGTGGCCAAAGTAGCAGTCTCAACCGAAGTCGAGACTTGAGATCCCTGGGACCGAGATCGCTCTTGATCCCAAGAATGTCTTCGTCGAGACGAAGAATCTCTCGGTTCCTTGTCCTTTTTAAGGGACCGGAGACATACGCACCTGAAGATCCCTCACCCTTAGTGGGAAGAGACTGGCACATCTCCAGAAAGGAGCCTGAGAAGGTGGAGCCCAGGTTGAGTGGAACAAAAATTGGCCGAGAGGAGAGCTCCACAGCCTGTGCTGCCTCTTCCTCGAAGGCCTGCATTTGCTCTAACTGCTCGGCGGACCCTGCAGCTGTGGAGACCACCCACCGGGCCTCCTTCAATTTCACTGGTGGATTCCATTTTTCAGGCCTGCTCAGCTTGAGTCATGTGAGACGGTTGTCAAGAACGTTCGGGTGAAAAGCGAGACAAATCTCTCAGGCCTGAGTGTCATGGCCGACACCCAAACACTAGACGCACTGGGTATTCGGGTCTATGCGCAACATTTTATGGCCACACAAGCAATGGCGGAAGCCAGGGGAAGATTTATCTTCCATGATCAAGAAACAACGATCACAATCACTAGCTCAAACAAGCTTAATCTTCAAAGAATACCAAGGTAACGAAGCCAGGGATTACAGAATGTGGGAGCAGTGAGGAGGCGACTTGAATCTTCCAGCGGAAAGGAAGATCTGGCGTCATGGGGTGGAGCCGAGGGTCATACCACCCAGGTGGGTTGGAGGAGCCAGCTTTAAGACCTTCCGGCAAGAATTAAAGGGGAAAGGGACATGCCAAGAAGTGTGGATGAACAACATATCCACATCCCTAGAAAAATTCTGTCAATGCTAGCCAGCCCTCCTCATGAATTTTATACCAAAATAATTAACCAGTAATTAACTCACAGCACAAGGAGGGGGACTGTGTTCTGTTTTACCACAATACCACAGTAGATTTCAGAACATGAGGAGTAGTGAAGGGGGCCACACTGGATGTTTTTACAATTCATGTCAACTGCCCCATGGCTAACAGTTTACAGCTTCATTTTACAAAACAGAATTCAGAGATGCATCATCCACCCACCTTAGAATCTGAGAAATTTCAGTGTAAATGAGTGCCCCCATATACTTACTGTGGGAACAAAGCCCTGATTTGGCAGTATCTCCCTCGGAGCCCTGGCCGGCAGCCCATGTGCACCGCCACTCAGCGGCATGCAGGCTCCCCCATATCATGATCTGTAGCGTATCTCTTACATCACTGGACAGTGACATGTCAATGGCCACCAGTATCAAGCTGGCATCTCCCCCAAAAAGACAGATCCGCATTGCTCCCATCACCTGAGCGGGAGCCACCCACCTGGAACAGAGTCAGCTCAGCTGTCAGTTGGAGTCCCAATGACGCAGCCTCCAGTGGTCCAGATCCTGGAATGCTCCTATCATGGTCCGCCTCGCTGTGCCCCACATCTCAAAGCTCTGGCTCTTGGGGGTTAAATCCTGCTGCCTGCCCTTCCTGAAACTTGGCGGTGGGAGTCACTGGGCAGTGAATGGTCACTGTGGGCAGACCAGCCATCAGAGTTCATCAAAGGCTCCATCCCCTCCCATCTCACGCGATCTCTGCCGCACTGAATATAGATGCCACCAGGTGGGTGACCGCCGGCTCCCCGCGCCCCCAACCCAATCAATGCCAACTGGATATGGGGGTGCCCTCAGTGCAGCACTCTTCCATAACCTCTCAGCAGTTTCCCACAGCAAATAAACACCAGTGAATACCAGGAGCAATCTCCATTTGCCCCCACTGCTGCCATCCAAAGCTAGTCCGTTGGTCTGGCAGCTCAAGCTGCCCCCCTTGTTCGTGCTGCTGCTGTTGCAATTGGCAGCAGTGAGATACGTCACTCTACCCCACCAAGAGACTCAGAGCACAGTGAGAAATTGCTGGGAGAAGGGGGAAGTGGGAAATAAGAGCACTTGGAGACAGACCCAGCCAGCAGGGAGATGGGACAGGAGCAACAAGACACAGGCATGGAGACAGGCAGCTGCAGGGATGCTGGGGCATCCCCAGACAGGGCCAGCAGGGAGACTGGAGCATCTCCATACACAGGTAAAGCAACACCATGGATGTTGGAGCATCTTGAGACAGGGGCAGCAGGGAGACTGGAGCACAGTACCCCCACACAGCGGCAGCAGAAGGTGCACGGAGGTCCACTGGGTGGATGTCTGTGCAAGGACAGGAGGAACATGGCAATGCTGTCATGCTGATTATGGTACATGTGAGGGGTACACAGGCCATTCTGTACAGCTTAGGTACTTTTACAAGTGGCTGCAATGACCCACTTCACGGCATGTGTTTCTTGAGAAATAATGCAAATGCACTACACGGCTGCGTTTAAAGTCACTCTGCTGTTGGCCTCCTGCCTTCCAGTTCAACTAGGCAGTGTATTAATTCTCTAGAAAAGCATGCCCTGCTGTGGGTTATTGCTTACATGTCTACAAAGCCATTAAATGCATTTTGAAAAAATGGCATTTGGCTATAACGGGCCTATGCTTTGGAATAAACTAAAAAGTAAAATAAAGATGGTAGGGAATTGAATACTGTGAAGAGTTTTGGAGGCTGCACCTCAGAAAGGATATAGACAGAATGGATGCAGTTCAGAGGAGGGCAAATAAAATGGGGCAAGGGCTGCAGAGAAGCCCTAGGAGGAGACACTGAGGGATCTCAACATGTACGCCCTGAAAGACAGGACAGGGAGAGATGACATCTCAGAGATCCACAAATGCCTTACAGAGGTGCAGGAGAGAAGAGACTTTCAAATGAGTAAGAGCATCCGGATCAAGGATCATGCAATGAAGTGTTGGGGAGGTGTTAAGAGAGATGTGGAGAAATACTTCTTTAGGGGAAGGTTGGTAGATGCTTGGAACAGATTCCCAGCAGAACTGGTGGAGTCGAAAACAGTTGGGGGCTTCAAGCATACGTAACATAACATAGGGGTATATTAGAAAATAGGCAGGGAGGAGGGAGGGATGATGGAGATCAGTTAGGGTCTGTGAAGGCAGATTAGGCAGTGCAAAAATCTGGGCAGACTGGGTGGGCCAAGTGGTCTTGTTCTGTCAACAAATTCCATGTATCTATGTAACCTGAACACATGGGGCAGTGAGGTCTGAAAGGGCCTACTTTAAAGCAAGCAGGATCTGTTTCATTTCCCCTCTCAGCCCCTGTTAAAACCTCTGCTGTGGGGCTGTGATCGGTTTTGTAAGTGCAGGGAGTGTGACCAACAAACACTTCATCACAAGGCAGGATGACCCTGGAGGGATAATTTTTTGGCCAATATCCCTCCTCATCAATTTCTCTACCCATCCACCCTCCTCTCCCAGTGGAGCCAGAACCTCACAATCTCCAAATGCATCATTCAACCTTCTGCTTGCAACACACTACTTGAAACACAGGGCAGTGCTGTGGTGTAGAGAACCAAGTTGAAGCAGCTGTGCTCAGATCAGTGCATTCTGCTGCAGACTCACTGGTGTTCACTAACAAAATATTGAATAGGAAATGCTGTATCAATTCCAGTTTTCATTTCACTCAAATTACAGCATGGTGAACACAGTGAAATGCTAAACCACCTCCACGACCACGTGTCCCCAGTGCTGTGGTGTAGGTTCCGTTCCTGAAGAAGAAGATCCTGAGGGATGCTCAATCATCTTCTTGCTGATGCACAGCCAAGCCATTCTGAGTTTGAACCATGAATATGGAACACTGTCACAGAAAGTGGTGCCCTCTAGTCACTGTCCTATTCAACCAACAAAACAATAAGAATTAGAATTTTCTCATACTAATGGCTGAATAGCATGAAGGTATCACAAACCAAGGAGAGGGGTTCCAACATGGTTGTAGAAAGTAAGGTGTTTCATTGGGAATTCCTTTTCTTTAAGCAGTACATGTGTAACAATCCCCTACTATCAGTAGTAATGGGGGAGCTGTTCACTGTATATGTCTGTCCACAGACTGACAGGTTTGGGCCCCATTCTCGAGGGTTACTAGGGAGGAGTTTAGAGTATAAGATAGGAAATTAACTGAATGTCAGCAAAGGAGGAAGAAGTCTAGAAGTCACTAGACCAGAAGGTATCCAAGGGAGACTTTGATCTTGTACTTAGCCCCAGGAGAACAGCAGGACTGGCAAACACCTGATCCGAGATTATAAAAGCTCTAACATACACTGAGGCTACTGAATCTCCCCTTTCTGCAGCCCAGCTCTCACATAGGCCATGGGGGATTCTGGGATTTCAGGATACAGCAAATGACCGCTTGGGAGTCAACCGGATCTACTATACTGCAGAAAACAGTACGTAAAAAAAAATGTTTTTGTGGGCTTCATACTTGAACCTAACACCTCCACTATAATGCCAGGATCTGAGAACACATGTAAGTGTCACTGAGAGGGACTCCACCCATCATGCTTCACCCCTAGACTGGAAAGGCCATGGGCATCACCCTGGGAGATGGGGTGCTCCCCAAGGGTTGGCATAGCACAAAGCTTGGTGGTAGAACGTCGCACATGTATAAAACTGTTAATGAGTGGGCAGCTTCACCCTCTGCATTGGATGACAGGTCAAAATTAGAACACAGTTTATGGAAGAACGCTACTGCCAATGGAAATCCATCCCCAAAATTTCTCTGTTGTGCTGCAGTAGCTACGTCATGATGCTGATGTACTGTACTAGTGACTTCACTATTGCAGCACAACACAGAACATTGTCACACCAGCCGCCTTCCTCTCAAAATGAGTGAGCCCGGACTGGAGACTGAACCCCGATGCAGGGGACCTCCGAAAAAATAATAGGAGGCCTGCGCTTTTCAGTGGCAGGAGTCACCACTTTTGTCAGGCCTGACGTGGAAGGGCAGGACTCCACCGGTGAAGGAGATCTAGGAGTCAGATCTGAGCATGCCAGACTAGAGGCTGCCACCAGATGACGACTGTCCAACTCTGACACCAACTGGGACTTAGTCTCGGCCCACCAGGATTGGAGGATGGCCCTGAGGTCTGCCTGAGGTTGGGGAGGCATAGGTGGGGGCAATGGAGGTTGGTATGCCAGCTGAAAACCAGGGGCATATCCCGGTGTTGGGTAACCTGATGTCTGGTACCCTGACAGCGGATAGCCCGGCGTAGGGAGGTTAGGCACATAACATGACAGCGGGTACCCTGGCGAAGGGAGACCCGGTGTCTGGTACCCCAGCAGAAGATATCTGGGGGCAGGGCAATGCCGCGGCTGGTAGCCGTGTGTCTGGAAAACAGGCAATGGCCGTGACGAAGGAGCCATAGGGCCACACGGAGGACCCTGCAAAGGCCTGAAAGGTGGGTAGGAAGGACCTGAATGTAGTTAGTCAGGCAAAGGGCTGCTAGAGACTGAGCCTGACAATGGCCTGGAGGGTCCTTCCAGCAAAGGTGGCGAGGTGGAGGGCCCTATTGGGGGAGTCCGAGGTGGAGAGCCCCGAGGGCCAACCGGGAGATTCACAGGGAGGTCTGGCTATGACCCTGAAACAGTATCATTAGGCTGACATCCTTCCAACTCCAGCTCCGGATGCTTGGGAGGGGCCGGAGGAGGAGTACCCGGATCGGGTGAGCCCGCTGGGGAATGCTGCGGCCAAAGCAGCAGCGGGCACTGGGTGGACACATCAGGTCTATCGTCAGAGCCCAATGGAAGCACCTGGGCTGTGTGGATGTTGGGAGAACTGACACTCAAATTATCAGCCATTGCTGGGCTGTCACCAGGAACTCTGGTGCCCGACTTACCAGCCTGGGCTGGGTGCTCGTCGGAGGCTCCGATGAGCGACTTATCAGTCCCGCCAGTGGCTACAGACCCTTTGGTTTAGAGGGGCCTAAGCATGGCAGGAGCCTCAGACGCGGCTGAGGCGACCGCCACCACCGTGACCAGTGGCAGTGGGGGGACCGAGGGCTGCTCCTGGGTCGAAGCAGGCTTGTCTGAAATGGAGCCCTTCCTGAAGGAAGAGGGCCGCTGGTCATCTGCGGTCCCCAGAGGGAGCCGCAGGCAGGAAGGGGACCTGTCCTGGTCCTGGTTCTTCTCCTTGTCCTTCCGTTTCTTGTGTCGGTTCTAATCTGAAGAAGGGGAGGAAGATGCACTTCACAGTTTCTGCAACTCCTTCTCCATCAATGCCATTTTCAACTTCAAAACATGGGCCTCAAGGGCTTTCTGCCTGCGTTTCCATGTGGCCTGATTGAAGTTCAGGCAGGCCTCACAGTCCTCGGTCTGGTGTTCCGAACCTAGGCAGAAGAGGCAGAGGGAATGGTCGTCCTTGTGCAGAAGTAGCGTACTGCAGGAATCGCACTTGTTTTTATGTGACTCAGGAGGCACTGGAGAAGGCATGCATAAAAATATTTACTAAAAGAAATAAGGAATAAAAGAAATTCTAAGATGAATACTCATCCAAAATGGAGGTCGAACTGTAGCAGTGCTCTCTGTGAGGTCCGACATGTACAGGTCAACAGCGGGAAAGAACTGGACAGTGGGCCAGGGACCGCCCACTATATAGGGTCACACTGACGTCAGACACTGTTAGCTAAAGTTTTCTGTGTGGTCCTGATACCAGAGGGTGCCGGTCCTAATGGTAAATACCTACTGCAAGAGCCCTTTCGAAGTAAAATCTACTGAGATCTTCACTCTGTCTCAGCTGTGCTTGAAACTGTTAAAGAAGTATTACAGTCAGAATTTGCAAAAACATTTGTTGTACAGAGTGTTTTGATTTGTGTGTATAGTCCTAGTGTGTCCTTCCTTTTATCTGCTATTAGGAGTTTTTTCTAAATTAGCCTGTTAGTTTTACAGTAGTTTTATGGCCCATGGGGATCTCCATCTTGTCACAGTTTATTGCTCTTCTTGTTCCTAAAATGTCTCCTGTCCCATGTGACAGTGATTTATCTGGGACCATGGATTCAGCAAAGGTTTAGAGTCAATTTTACAACAGTAAAGCTGTGATATTAAGTAACTTCCCTAATCCAGTGAACACTAATGGCAATATTTACAGTTTAGTAAATACATGTAGGCTAATTGAGTGGTTTATTCTGTGAGAAAACTACTAGGGTCTTTACTAATTATAGCATTGATGATAAGGGGTGATTTGTGTGCTTTTTATGAATGTATGTTGTCCGATGACATGAAAAGTTTTAAAAGCAAGACATTTACTACAGCTGGCTAGATATGAAACACACACAGAAAACAAAATTAGAACTATTTAGTGGAGGCCAGAACACCAGGCTCCTATCTCTTGTACTTGCTGAATCAGTGGTCCCAAACACATCACTGTCATATTTGATTGTTTAAGGGAGTCACTTATGAGGACTCCTAGGTCTCTATTCTCAGAAGTAGTGCCCAGGATCATCTTTGTTTAACATTTTCATAAATGACCTGGAAGAGGGTAGTAAATGTAAGACTGGTACTAAAACATCAAGCATAGTTACTACAGTGCACTCCACTTACAGCGTACACCATTGTAACAAACAAGTGGTTAAAGCAAAAAAAATGGATTTCCCAAAGAAAATACATCAAATCCAATGCATATCCAGCTCCGTGGCACCAAGCGAAAGGGTTCGCTTGGCAGCATAGCGACAAGGATTCATGCCCGAGCCTGGGTGTCAGGAGTGGAGACTGGCAGGGAGGGAGTTCAGAGCATCAGTTGGATGCTTCCTTCCCGGGGGGCGGGCTGGCCTTAGGCACCTGGAGGTAGATTGGGCGACATGCTTGACGGCTTGAAGCCTCCACATGCCATTGCACATCCCCATCTCAGGTTGCCGCCATCAGGCTCAAAGAGGGTGGAGGGCAGAAAATGGAAAAGATGCCCCTCAATTGAATGGATGACTGCCGCCGGTCCCTGTCGCCACAGAGCCCCGGAAGTGTCTGGACCAATCCCGCAGCACCTGGGATACATAGCTGCGCCTTAGGACACCCCCACCCAGGAAGGAAGGGAGGGACCCACCCGATGAAGGGTTACATCGGGTTACCTGGGGGGTGCTAAACAGGGGCGTCGGATGGCGGCAGGGAATGGAGGCGGGTGCACCCTCGTGGCCCGAAAGAGTGGCTGGTCGGAGGTGCCCGAGAAGAAGCAAAAAAAAAATAATCCAATACATTTTTCTCGAGTTCTAATAGACAGAAACATTGCTTGTAATGGACACTATGAAGCTTTTATGGCCAATTGTAGTGCTCTTTATTAAGAGGAGTATAAAGCAAGTGAGATGTGGCAAATGTAAAATTAAAATGAAGGAGCTACAGAGGTTAAATTTCTAACAAAATAATTATCCACAAGCTGCATAAACTGTTCTTAGTTAATTACACTAAAAGGAAATTATTTTATATTTCAATAAAACCTTTACAGTACAATTGCCTTTGTTCTTACTGTCTTAGAACCCTAACATCCAGCCACAAGAGTTACAATCTCCTTATTTTCTGTAATAAACTTCGCTGAAAGACAGAGACTACAGACAAAAATGCAAGACAAGATTGTAAGTAATCTATGAAGTTTTATAACAGATTCTCATTCACTCTGAACCCATGCTCACACATACAGACATACCTAACACATAGGCCACCAGATCTACAAAATTCCTAGACTCCGCACTGCCTTGGCACAACGCGCATTCTGCTACTGTGCTCCTCACTGGACCAGTGTCTTACCACCTGACATTTCTGGTGCTGCAACTATTGGTGTTTTCAAATACAAACTACGACAGCACCTTATCTCGACCAGCAGCTGTGGCTGCCACCACTAACACTCCTTCTGAGCCTCAAGGGCACCCAAGCACTCTTGTCTCAGGTCTAACCTACTCGTCTGACATGACCTATCCTTAGCACTTCAGGTCACCACCCTACCTCACAACCTTTGCCACCTCTACCCCACCCATTCTGTATACTCCCCCCACTCCCTACCCACCCTCCAGTACCCTGACCACTATCCTCCTACTGTCATCTCCTCTCATGCAACCCAGTAGGGTGCCCTAACTTTGACTCCGGCAAATTACTTGCTGCCTATGATCCTAAATTTGGTGTATTCATTATAGGAACTCTGTCTAAAAATGTACTACAGTATTACTGTATCTTACTGTCACCCTGTTTAAAACATGTACCATTGTTTTGATGTACCTTTGTCCTTGTAACTGATGTGGGACCCATAAATGAGCAACTGCTCAAGGGTGTAATCCAAGAACTCAATAAATAAATAAATAAAACATAGGCTGCACCTCCTCTGGATATAATGGACACAGGATATAACAGACAGAAGCTGTGTGCACAGATGCATCTGTTGTAACAGGCTTGTACTGTACTGAGAAGGATGGGAAGAAGATAAAGGACACATGCAGAAAAGCAAGAAGACATGACAGGGTGTGGGTTACTGCCTGATAATAGCATGCCTCATGTGCATAGTGAGGCATGAGGTGCTTACACCTAGTGCCTTCAGCACCTGGGAAATAAGAAAGGGAATAATGTCAGGGTAAGACCACTTATCAACTCAGAAGGCACATTAGTGATGGATCCAATTCAAATGGCCAATATATAAGTACTTTTCATCAATATTCAATGATAAACCGAATAATAAGGAGAATTCCCAGTGTAGCACCGTCATCAAGCACAATTACTTTAGACAGAGTCGATGTTAAAAATAGAGTGCTAAACTTGGACCCAAATAAGTCCCCTGGCCCTGACCGCCTCCATCCAAGAATCAATAGAGAACTGGCCAATGAACTTGCTGATCCAGTGACGTAGATTTTTCTGAGGTCCATAGATGAGGGAGAAATGGTTGATTCATGGAGATCTGCAACAGTTATACCACTTCACAAAAAGGGTAGTAAAAAAAGCCTATGAATTATCATCCAGTGAGCCTGATGCCAGTCTTGTGTAAAATTCTAGCGGGTACCATCAAAGACTGTATAGGTTCAAATCTGGATAATACCAACAAAGGTCAGACGAAACAACATGGTTTTACCTGGGGCAGATCCTGCCAAACAAATTTGCTGGAATTTTATGGCAAGGCCAGTAGCGCCTTGGATCAGGGCAAGTCAGTAGATGTTATATTTCTGGACTTCACTAAAGCATTCGATAAATTACCCCATCAGGAGTTAATCAAAGTACTGTTCGATATAGGACTTCATAGTAACATTACTAACTGGATCATATCTTGGCTTTCTAATAGAGCCAAAGGATGTGTATTCAAGGGGTTTGCTCAAACTGGGCAGATGTTACAAGTTGGGTCCTCCAGGGCTTAGTCTTGGGTCCCTGTCTCTTCAATCCTGATGTGACCACTATGGGCAGCAAGTATGAAGACATATGGTGGACTAAGTTTGCAGATGATACCCGGATGGGGTCAGTAATAGAAACAGTTGATGATGCACTTAAACTTCAGGATGCATTAAAAGCCATTGAAGCTGGCTCATACTGCTGAAACTCCATAGAGGGATCTTGATATGTAACAAATTTCAGGAGTTCTACTACAAGTTTATGCACAGGCTGTACTGCCCCCCGGCTATGGTTCATAAATTCAACCCTGCAGTTTCTCCTATATGTGGACAGTGTAAAATGGAGATGGACACCTATTTTCATTATTTCTGGTCCTGCCAGGTTCTGCAGAGATTTTGGAGTGAAATTGCACAGGAGCTGGGAAGGATAGGGGACAGACAACTGGGACTTTACCTGTTCTGTTTATTATTTGGGATTGCTGAGATGGGCCCTGAAGAATGGGATGTTTTCCCAAGATGGGTTTGAGTGCTGTTGATATTGGCTAGACACTGCATACTTAATACGTGGGTGTCGGCCTCAATCCCAACAATCCAACAACGGCGTACCTTGGCCATACAGATTCTTGCACTAGAACGCCTGTCCTATTCCATTAAAAATAAAGAGGATCACTTCCTGAATGTGTGGAAGCCCTTCCTTGCATCGTTGACACCGGGAGAGGCTGCAGTCCTGAGAGAAGGCCTCTAGGAGGCCAACAGCGGCGAGGGGCAACTCAAAATGGGGACCTGAATCCCTGAAGTGGTTTTCCTACCTATTTTGAACAATCAACTCTAAATGAAATCAATGTGCAGGGTCTAAGTAAATACAAAAAAAAAGAACAGAGATGAAATTGTATGTTGATAGATGGGAATTTTGTTGTGTCTGCTTTTATTTATCTGTACCTTGATGCTTTCTGAGAAGGGAATTGTAAAAGAGTATAAATTAGGCAGATGTACTTGGCACATTTTTGTTGTTGTATATTTATTATTTGTTAATCTTTCTTTTCCTATATCTGTGCTAGTTTTGTATTATATGTGTCAGTGTTACGTATGGAAAAACAAAAACCTTAATAAACAGATGATGAAAAAATAAAAGCCGTTGAAAAATGGTCCACCAAATACAAACTAAATTTCAAAACAGGGAAATGCAGTCATGCAGTCACACATCTAGGTAAAAGAAACATTCAAGCAAATTACTGTATATACTAGATGGTTGCATTTTAAAAGTACTTTCAGAGGAAGGAGACCTGGGCATTACTATTTCAAATGATCTCCAATTTATTACCCACTGTCAAAAAATTGTTTATTAGGCTAATGGCATATTAAATAGCATAATAAGACACACTGCTAGCAGGGATAGGGAGGTCATTGGTCCTATGTATGTCTCCCTGGTCAGACCCCACTTAAGAGTATTGCACCGTTGACAAAGACTAGATCGAATTAAATGAAAAACTGCTAATTCATTAATGCTGTGCGACAAATATTTTACAATAATGTACTCAAATGGAGCAGTATTTACCTGTATAAAACACTTGGCTTCTGCAATAATCTGATGGTATGCATTTACTGTCCTCTATACTTTGTCTCTTAAAATAAAAAGAAATTAAAAAAAAAAAAAAAAAAGAGTATTGCACCCAAGTTTGGGCACGTACAAGAAATCAGATATACAAAGGATAGACAGAGTTCAAAAAAGAGCAACACAAATTAGTAAAAACCAAAATGGCAAGAGCTATCAGACCAGACTGCAGGATTTGGGTATGTTCTCACCTGAGTTGACAATTACAGGGGGACATGTGTTTGTTATTCAAGGCTTTTACTAATAATGATTTGTGGGATACTTTGAACCTGGAACTGAGAGATCAGACATATAACACACGTGTCCATCCCCTACAGCGGAAGTGTGAAAATTGTCATTCATTTAAAAAACCAAAATGGTTTACACCAAGAGTGGTTTCCTTTTGGAATTCACTCCTATCATAAGTGGTGGGAAGTACTACCATGCCTGAATTTAGAACTAGACTTGACAACTACTGCAAAAATACAAAAAATGTTGCTTATGGCTGGTGAGCATCATAGACAGACGTCTTCTAGCTATGAAAATACCTATGATTATAAATACTGCCAATCGGTGATGGAATTCAACTTTAGAGCTAGGAGGGTCCATGAGGGTTATGTCTTTAAACTGAGCCCCCTTTCTCATTGTAAGTCAATGGCAGTGATGTGTGAGCTACCGGGGTTCATTTCAGAGCTGGGGGTGGACTGAGCCCCGACAAGCCCCCCTGCAATTCCAATACTGACTGCCATCATGTCCACTAACACCTACTTTAACTGCTGTAGTCTCCTCTTATGAATTGGCCTCTCAAAACCCGTTTTCTTTTTTCGTAGTCCAGCTCTACCTCTGCAATATCTTGCATGCAGTGTTCCAAATGTGGCCTCATTAGTGACCTATGCAGTGGAACTATGCTTTCCTTAGCCCTACTTCCTAATCTTGTCTAAATGCAGCCCAGCATCTGGTTAGCCTTGCTTTGTGCCAGCAGCACATAGCTCAGAACACGTCAGCTTTCCATTTACTGGAACAATGAAGGAATTACCCAGTCAGGACATATATAAAATTAATTTATTGAGCCCAAGTAAGTGCTGCGTGCATACCAAGCTGGCTAAGATACAAAATATTTAAGTTAGGAAAAAAATCATCTGGCTAACCACCAGGCTTCATAAAGTGCTCATGCAAATGTTAATCGATACAATGAATTTAAACTTTCCACCATATTGAACAATTAAAATCACATTGCTGCTAATACATTTTAACCATAATCCCAATTTATGAACACAGTTGTGGTAACAAGCTTCGTAGTGGGCTGGTAATATATTTCTTTATTTTTACGATAGGAATCAGTAAACTCCAATAATCCCAGCCAGTAATCTGTTATAAAACAAACACATTCACGTGTGCTTCAGGTAAAGTACTTATTAGTAAACAACCATTGTTCACATAGAGCAGACTATATATTTAGTTACTGTCTCAATGAAGCACCCTTAGAGCTAACCAATTCTAATTAATTCCTGCCCACAATATCTAGTAACACAAATATTAAATAAACCCCAAAAGGCAGCACTATTTTATTACTGGCTATCTGCTAATAAAGTGGTGGTATTTATTTATTTTCTTTCCAACTCTTTTTCTCATCTTGCAGCCACAGTCCTGCCTTTATTCTTCCAGCCATCGCTCCTCCACCGCCAACCTCAAAGCTGACGTGCCCAGCTGGCATATACAACAACTACAACCATCGAGAAAATTTCATGCCCCAGCGCCCGCAAGGATCAATACCAGCACACGCCTTATTCAGGCATCGTCAGCCGGTGAAGCTGCGGCCATCCAGCTGCCGCATACTATGCTGCCATTTTCCCCGATGGGAGCACGGACGTACAATGACGTCCATACACAATGTGTGGACGTCTGCCGTGCTCCCCTCCGCTTAGCACCCTCGTGTCTGTAGTACCTCCAGGTGTCCCCAGGGACTGCCAGAGCGGGGCGTGCAACCACCCCTTTTCCCTAGGACTAGGAGAGCTGTCGTCGGACGCCCAACTTAGTCCTCCCTACTGACCCTGATGACCTGGCCTGCCTCGAACCCAGATCGCCGTGTGGAGCAAGGTGGCGTCCAGCGCCTCAACCCTCAGTGCCACTAGGCCGGCAAAGTGGTAGTATTTATTTTAAAAAGATTTTTTTCTGTCACCACAACTCTACAGAGTACTATTTATAGCTGCCCCATTGAAAAAGCAGCCAATCAATTTTGGCTTCTCGAATCCCCCCTTTATATTTTGTAGTCCAACTCTGCCTCTGCAATATCTTGCATGCAGTGTTCCACATGTGGCCTCATTAGTGACCTATGCAGTGGAAACATGCTTTCCTTTGCCCTGCTTCCTAATCTTGTGTAAATGCAGCCCAGTATCTGGTTAGTCTTGCTTTGTGCTAGGAGCACATAGCTCAGAACACTTCAGCTTTACATTTATCACCCCCCCCCAACATACACACACAAACACACAACACACCGTTCCTGGATTATTGCTGCCACTGTAGCTCCTTCCCATTACCTTATATTTCAGCAGTAATAATTGTTGCTTTTATTTCTATCGTGCTCATCCAAACATTCAGAGCCCCCAAACAGTGAAAGTACCCAAATAGAGAACAATAAGGATATACACAAGCACAGCAGAGGGACAAAGCAGACATGAAATAAAGTGCAAATGCAGACAGTATACAACGTTCAGTCAACAACACTGTAAGCTGAATCCATAGTTGTTTCTTGGGTTTTGCCAATTTTTTAATTTCAGACCCCAGCCTTGCATTCTTTCCAAATTATATTTCATTGGTCTGGCTTATCCCCAATATAACAGACTTGCCATCTTTCTGTCATCTGCAGGGGGTGTCAGAGCATTGCAAAAAAGTGGAGGGACTGAAGTCTGAAAGGGCACCTAGGGCTTATAATGGCAGGTTACATTTTTAAAGGACAGTTAATGCCTGAAATACTTAAAAGGCACATGTGTAAAATAATGCGGTAGTGGTGGTGAGTGGGTGCTACCACAGCTCTATGGTTTTGACACCCATGGTCATCTGTGTATTTAGTCAAGCTACAGGCGACTGTGATAGCCATATCATACAGATACTGAAGAATAGTGCCCCATAACCAACCTCCATGCCACTAGTGCTCTTCCTCCATCTTAGATCATCCCTCTCTGCACCCTAATCCTTAGCCAGGTTTCAATTCGCCTTTCAATGTCCCCCAGAATCTCATGCTTTCTGACTCTATATTAAGGCTTCCCATGAGGTACTGCATCAGAATCGTTGCTAAAGAGGTGGCAGTGTGGTCTAGTGGTTAATGCACTGACTTGGGAAGGAGCAGTTACCTTAAGAACTTACCGTAATAGGAGATCTTTAAGGGGGTCTCAGTCATCAGGCCACACTGCAGGAACGTTACCATCGGTGAAGCAGGATCCACACAAATTTTCCAGCAGTACAACTGGGGCCACCCACGCTGACGTTATCTGCTGACATCACTAACAGGGAAGGGATCACAGATCTCCAGGTAGAAGGTCACCTGGGGGCCAGTGACCATCACGTGGTATGGTTCAATTTGGCCACTACATCTAAATCATCCCATTCCAAGGCAAAAATATGGGACTTCAGAAGAGCTGACTTTGATAAGATGGCCAACAGAGTTAAGCTAGCCCTGGCAAAAAGAAACACAGGTGAGGGGGTACAGGCAAAGTGGGCAAGCATTGAGGATGCAATACTTGAAGCAATATCCCATTGTGTTAGAAGAAAAGGAAGTGCAAAAGAAGAAGGAAACCACTTTGGTTCTCAAATACAGTAGCAGAAAAGGTCAGAGCCAAAAGGCTGGCCTTCAGGAAATATAAGGGAACACAGTGGGATGAAGATAGGCAGGCATACCAAATTGCCCTAAGGGAAGCAGGGAAGGCAGTAAGGCAGGCAAAGTACCAAACTGAGGAAACACTAGCACAAACAGTAAAAGAAGGTGACAAGACTTTCTATAGATACTTTAGTGAAAGGAGAAAGTCCAGAGGGGTTATTGCTAAGCTCAAATGAGAAAAGGGGGCATGTGAGGAGGAGGACCCCTGTAAAAGCATCTATCCTAAATAGATACTTCTGCTCAGTATTTACTGAAGAGAAGGCAGGGCAGGGCCCACAGCCCAGCACCATGGACACAGGGGGGAGGGAGGTGAGCACTATTCCTTTCACAAAAGAAAGGGTCCTACAAGAGCTTGCTAAGCTCAGGGCAGACAAGGCAATGGGACCCGATGGCATACATCCCAGGGTACTTAAGGAGCTAAGGGTGGAACTAGCAGAGCCATTAGCAGAACTGTTTAATAAGTCTCTGAGCACAAGAGAGGTCCCAGAAGACTGGAGAAGGGCTCATGTGATCCAGCTCCACAAGAATGGTAGCAGGCAGGGAACTACAGACCAGTCAGTCTTACCTCAGTAGTGGGCAAGATTATGGAGGCACTCCTTAAGGAGAGGATAGTGCAACACCTGGAATCCATAGGGGCACAGGATCCAAGACAGCATGGGTTTACAAAAGGAAGGTCCTTTCAAACTAATCTCATAGATTTGTTTGACTGGGTAACCAGAGTGGTGGACCAAGGGGGAGCAGTTGATGTCGCCTTCCTTGACTTCAGCAAAGCTTTCAACACTGTTCCACATAGAAGATAAGCTGGGTAGGCTCAGGGTGGGTCAGAAGTTGGTCAACTGGGTGGCAAACTGGTTTACAGGAAGAAAACAGAGAGTGGTGGTGAATGGAATATAGTCAGAAGAGATGCATGTCACACGTGGGGTACCTCAGGGATCAGTCCTGGGGCCAGTCCTCTTCAATATCTTCATTAGTGACATTGCAGATGGGCTAGAGAGTAAGGCTTGTCTGTTTGCAGATGGCACCAAGATCTGCAACAGAGTAGATGATCCTGATGGGGTGGGCAGAATGAAAAGAGATCTGGATAAACTAGCAAAATGGTCAGAAGAGTGGCAACTGGGATTTAATGCAAAGAAGTGCAAGATCATGCACGTAGGGAAGAGAAACCCTGAAGCCACCCATAGGCTGAGGAGTTGCTGGCAGTCACAAAGGCAGAAAGAGACCTGGGCATCATCATCACCGATGACCTGAAATCATCCAAGCAGACCCCAAAGCAGTAGGTAAGGCTAGGGGATGTTAGTGTATTAGTAGGGGTATCACAAGTCATAAGAGGGCGGTAATAATCCCTCTTTACAAGACACTGGTTAGGCCCCATCTGGAGTACTGTGAGCAATACTGGAAGCCACACCTTCACAAGGACATTAACCAAATTGAGGCAGTCCAGAGAAGGGCAACTAAAATGGTGCAGGGACTGCATCAGAAAACATATGAGGACAGATTAATGGAGCTCAATATGTATACCCTAGAGCAAAGGAGAGAGAGAGAGGTGATATGATCGAAACATTCAAACACCTTAAGGGCATTAACATGGTGAAAGAATCTAACATGTTTAAATATAAGAAAAACAGCAGGACAAGAGGACACACAGCATGAGATTAGAGGGAGGCCGATTAACGGGGAATTTGAGGAAATTCTTTTTCACAGAAAGAGTGGTGGATGCATGGAACGGCCTACCTCAGGAAGTGGTGGCTATGAATACAGTGCAGGGCTTCAAACAGGCATGGTATAGGAATAAGGGAGCAATACAGATGAGTATGAATAGATAGGCCACTGACAGAGCAAAGGCCGATGGCACATTTATAAGGTAGAAAAAGAAATGGGCAGACTGGATGGGCCTTGCGGTCCTTATCTGCCGTCAACCTCTATGTTTCTATGTTATGTTTCTATGTAACCCTATAAAGGTGTGAGCAGCCCTGCTCTCTCCTCAGTTCTCCTCCCCACCCCACAGACTAAGGGAGCAAACCAATGCCATGGGGGACAGGGCAGAGAAAGAGAGGTGCCCAGGCCTAAATTAAAGGCTGGATAAACCAGCTAGACAGTCTGAGACAAGAACTCCAAATAGGGAAAGGGTGGGAGGGAAGGCTGACCTGATGACTGAGATCCCCTCAAAGATCTACTGTTATGGTAAGTTCTTACGAAACTGTTCTATCTTCTTCAGGGGTATCGCAGTCATCAGGTCACACCATAGGAACAAGACTCAAGCAGTTACAAGTGCAGAACAGTATGGCTGGTAGGTAAACTGAGGCCTAGGACAGAAGGCTTTTAAGAACTGCTCAGCCAAAGCATGCTCAGGCTCTAGAAGCAATGTCCAGACTGTACTGCTTGGTAAAAGTAAGGATGGTATTCCAGGTGGCAGCAGCGCAAATGTCAGCAACTGAGACCACCTTGAAACAGGCCACAGAGGTAGCCATGCCCCTTGTGGAGTGGGCTTTCACCACCTCTGGCAATTCCTTGCTATGCTTGTTGTAGCAGAACACAAAACAATTGTTCAACCACTTAGACAAACACTGCTTGGAAACCTGAACATCCTCTCTTCCTGGGGTGAAAGAAACAAAAAGCTGCTTTGTCTTTCTGCAGTCCTTAGTTCAAAGCAGATAATATTTCAGAATTCTGCGCACATCTAAAGTATGTAGCAGTGCTTCCCCTGGACTGGCACACTCTGGAAAATACACAGGGAGGTGGATAGACTGGTTCAGGGTAAACTCAGACACCACCTTATGAAGAAAAGAACAGTTACATAAGAACTTACCGTAACAGTAGATCTTCGAGAGAGGCTCTTGCAGTAGGCATTCATAAATAGGACTAAGCTGCCAGGCGTCAGGACCCATTGGAATAATTTCTAGCTAGCAGTCTCTGGCGGAGGACCACCCCCACATCACCTGACCGGTGTCAGCCTACGTCAGTATAAAGAGGCGGTCCTCCACACCCACCTTCCAGTTCTTTCCCGCCAGAGGCCAGACAAGACATGACAAGAGAGAGAAGAGGATATGCCCCCATGGAAGGAAAAAAAGGAACTCAGGGGGATGGAGGGAGGGAGGTACTCTCATTGCAAGAGCCTCTTGGAAGATCTACTGTACGGTAAGTTTTAAGTAACTGTTCTTAAGTAACTGTTCTATCTTACTTCGAGAGGGTTCTTGCAGAAGGTATTCACAAATAGGACTGAGTCCCAAGCAGCCTGGAACAAAACAGAATATGGGAGGAGGAGGAGGAGGAGGAGTCCACAAATGACTGAAAAAAGGCTGACCAGAGATCAAAAAAGGATTCCCTGCAGAACAGCCAACCCGAAGCCTGCTCTGTGGCAAGAGGCAATGTCCAAACTGTAATGTTTCATGAAGGTATGGATAGAAGACCAAGTTGCGGTTGCACAGATTTCTGCTGCTGACACATTCCTGAAACAAGCAGCAGAGGCAGCTGCTCCTCTAGTGGAGTGACCTCTGACTTGACCCGGCAGGGTTTTTTGATGCTTGTCATAACAGTGATACAATTCACTAACCATTTAGAAAGGCATTGCTTGGAAACAGCTTTGCCTTCCCTTTTGTAAGTGAAAGAAACAAAGAGCTGATCTGTTTTTCTGAGATCCTTCGTCCTACTGGTGTAGTATCTCAGGATTCTGTGTACATCCAACGTATGCAGGAGGTACTATCCATGATTGGAGTGCTCCGTGATGAAGGCCGGGAGCTTAATGGATTGATTCAGCCACCACCTTTGGAAGAAACTTAGGGCTAGTACGCATGGCCACTCGTTCCTTGTGAAAAATCAAGTACAGGATCTTACACATCAAGGCTTGAAGCTCAGAAATCCTCCAAGCAGAGGTGATGGCAATGAGAAAAAGTGTCTTCCAAAAGAGGAACTTCAGTTCTGCATCCGCTGCCGGTTCAAAAGGAGGCAGCGTGAGCTTTTCTACAATAAAGTTCAAGTCCCAAGCAGGTGCAATATTGCGGATGGGGGTCTCAAATGGAGAACCCCTTTAAGGAAGGTCTCAGAGACATCCAGTTGTGCAAAAGTCCTGTCCCCAAAGGGAATATGGTAGGCCAAAATAGCTGCCATATGTACCTTCACGAGAAGTAGCTAAGGCCCAGGTCATAGAGATGCCTCAGGTAATCCAGGACTTTATTAGCCGGGCAGGAGAAAGGTTCCAACTCCTTAGAACCAGCCCAAATGGAGAATCGCTTCTACTTCATAGCATATGTGGACCTAGTGGAAGGCTTTCTGGCCTCCACCAAAATATCCGCTACTAAAGGCGAGAAGCCGAAACGCATCTTGGCTACATCTGTAGGAGTCACACATGAAGATGAAGTGATCTGAGTCCTGGATGGACCAGGGTCCCCTGATCCTCGGTCAGCAAATGCTGCAAAAGAGGAAGAGGAGGTTCCTCGGAAAGCTGTTGCAGAAAAGAGAACCAAACTTGTCTCGGCCAGAATGGAGCGATGAGAATCATTCGTGCCCCCTCTGCCCGAAGATTGTTCAGCACCCTTGGAATCAAAGGGATGGGTGGGAAGGCATAAAGGAATCTGCCCTTCCAAAAGAGAGACAGCGCATCCTGTCAGAAAACATCTCGCCCTGCTGCAAGCGAGCCAAAGGCGGGAAGCTTGGTGTTGTCGGGGGAGGCGAAAAGATCTACCTGAGGAGTCCCCCACTGCTGGAAGATGTCATTTATGACATCTTGATCAAGTTCCCAATAATGAGACCTGGCTGACAAATGGTTGAGAGCATCGGCCAGGGTGTTCTCCACTCCAGGAACGTGGGCTGCTGTCAGGTGCAGGTTATGCTGAGACACCCAATACCAGACTCTCGTTGCTTCCCGGCACAGGAGATAGGAACAAGTTCCTCCCTGTTTGTTGAAGTACCAGACTACGCACATGTTGTCTGATTGAATCAGAAAACGGCTGGGGAGAATGAAAGGAAGGAGAGCCTGTAGGGCATAAAGAACTGCCCTCAGCTTGAGAACGTTGATGTGTAACTTCTGCTCAAAGTGAGACCAGATGCCTTGAGTCCTTTGAGACCCCAGATGAGCACCCCAGCCTGCACCTGACACGTCTGTCATCAGAGTCTGGGTGGGAGGATCAGTGCAGAACGGGACCCCCAGGCTGAGGTTTTCCTGAACCGTCCACCACTGTAAGTCCCTTATCATCGGGTCCGACACTAGGACCTCGTGGTCCAGGTTGTCCTCAGATTGGTCCCATTGAGACCGTAGAGTCTACTGGGAGACTGTCATGTGGAGCCGCGTTAGAGGGACAGTCAGAATGGCGGCCGCCATGAGCCCTAGAAGATGAAGGACCTTCCTGGCTCCGACCCGTCTGAGGTCGGACAAGAGGCAAGCTTGGTTCTGAAGCATCTTGACTTTGTCCGGGGGCATAAAAGCCTTGCCTAGGGTCATGTCCAACACTGTCCCAATAAACTGCAGCTGTTGGCAAGGGACCAGATGGGATTTGGCCTGGTTGATTGTGATCCCCAGGCTGGAAAAGACCAATAGGGTAAGTGAAAGGGGGTGTAAGAGTTCCTCCCTGGACGGAGCTGTCAGAAGCCAATCGTCCAGGTAAGGGAAAACTTGTGCCCCCTGGGTACGTAGGAAGGCCACCACTACCACCGGGCATTTGGTAAATACTCAGGGGGCTGAGGAAAGACCAAATGGGATGGCCCTGAACTGGTAGTGCATCCCCTGAAAACAAAAACAGAGGAATTTGCAGTAGGAAGGGCATACAGGGATATGGAGGTAAGCATCCTGCATATCTAAAGCACATAGCCACTATCCCGGCCGAAGCATGGGAAGAAGGTCTTGTACAGAGAGCATTCTGAACCGCCTATACTCCACATACTGGTTGAGGGAGCTAAGACTAAAATGGGTCTCAGGTCCCCGGTCTTCTTTGGAACTAGAAAGACATGAGAATGCTAACCTGTCCCCTGAAGCGGAGGGGAGGGGTTCTGTTGCTGTCTTCAAAAGAAGAGAGCGAATTTCCTCTAGTACCAATGGAAGATGAAGAGGGGAGTAGAAGGACTGAGGTGGAGGTCTGCGAGGGGGTCTCTTGATGAACTCTACTGAGTGCCCCACTGCGACCAGCTGAAGCACCCAAACGTCTGCCGTTATCCTCTCCCAACCTGGCAGATGGGAGGAAAATCCCCCCCACCGGTTCCTCTGGAACAGCCAGAGGGAGAGGCAGGGAGTCAGGAGGTGGAGGGCAGAGCAGTGGCCGGAGCTCCGGTAGCTTTTTTAGTGGGAGAAGCTTTGGCTGCTGATGTGGCTCTATGTTTATTAGGACATTTGGCCTGTGTTTGTCTCTGTTTTTGCTGATTTTGGCACTGAAAAGTACGTTTCTGCCCCTGTGAGGGTTTGTACATAGTCTGGACAGACTTAAGTGCCAAACCCTTCTCCTGCAATTCGGTTATGATGTCCTTGACATCACCTCCAAATAGCACAGAGCCCCTGAAGGAAGCATCCCGGATAGCAGTCTGCACTTCAGGGACTGGACCTGCCACACGAAGCCAGGCATGACGTTGTAAGCCTATGGCGAAAGCCAAGCTCCTACCTGCAGTGTCCACCGTGTCGTATATGGCACATAAAATGTGCCTACAGGATGAAAGCGCGGAATGAAACAGGTCTCCCAACTTCTGTTTGGTCTGAGAGTCTGGAAGAGAGTCCAGTTTGGCTTCCACCTGATTAAGAATGGACTTCTGGTAGTCCCCCATATGTCTGACATAGTTTAGGGTCCTCACACCCAGGGTAGAGGATGCATAGATCTTCTTCCCGTACTGGTCCAGAAGTCGAGATTCCTTGTCGGGGGGAGGATGAACTAAAATGCTTAGGTTTTGGCGGACCGATTAAGTGGCTAATCACCACTAGATCCGACATGGGGTGAAGACTGAGGAAGGTTTTACCCTCTGGAGCCTGATATAGCCTATCAGCCTTTCTAGGAAGGGGCTAATGAAGAAGGTTGTTTCCACATTGTGGAAACAAGATCTACATGAGGCTCAATCCAGGGTGGAATCAGTGTGGGAGCGGTTTCTGGAAGATCCAGATGGGCAGCAAGTTTTCTGCGTTGTGGATCTGGCTCCACTGATTGCCACTCAGAGGCAGTCTGGATTTTCCTTAGCAACTCCAGAAAAGAAGGATCCTCCGAAAGAGACTTTGGAAGGTCCTTATGCCTAGGGGTTTCTGGAGTGTGAGGCTCGTCCCCAGGATCAGAGGGATCCAAATCAGTGTCTGAATCTGGTGGCTCAGATGATGAAGAGGAAGAATCCTCCCTGGGTAGTGGACCGACCCCTCTGGGGTTAGCCCAAGGGTGCGTATCCTCCCTAATACAAGAACCAAATGGTTCAGCTCTGGCATCGGGTAAATGGGAAGGAGTCTCCTGTCACCGACGTAGGGGGGTCTGTCATAGGGACCAGCGTCAGTAGACAGCTCTCGATCTCCCTGGTAAGTTGGGTCTTAGCCTCAGCCCACCAGGAGGCCAAAACCTCCTTCAAGTCCACCTGAGGTTGCGGGGGTGGTGAGGAGGAGGAGAAAAAGTGGGGCTCAGATATGGGTAACTGGGAAACCCGTAGTAAGGGTACCCGCAACCCGACAGCAGATGGCCTGGCATCAGGTATTGAGGCGCCGGGCACTGTAGCGTCACCGGGCACTGCGGCATTGGGTACTATGGAGTCAGATACTGCGGCGTCGGGTACTGTGGTGTCGGGTATCCTGGCACCAGGGGCTCTGACAGGGCAGAAGGTCCTGGCATCGGCCCAGCAGGTGGATGGGTCAGGCGTGGGCCCAAAGTAGGTGGATCCACAGAAGAGTCCGGGAGCCCAGCCCACCCTGACGGTGGAACGGGTCTGTCGTCAGGTAACATAAATCCGGAGGACGATGTCGGATTAACTGGCGTCGGGCCCAGTGTCTGAGGATCCGGCGTGGAGGGGCACCCCTGATGGCAGTGTCCCGGTGTCCTCGACCCCAGCCAGGGAAGAGGGAGCAGAATCCCCAGGGAGAGTCTGAGGGAACGGAGGAACCTCAGAAGGCAATGCAGCAGGAGTACGTTGCAGCGACTCCCGGATGTCAGGCATGGATTCAGGGCCTGGCATGGGGTCGCGGGCTGGGCGGGCGTTGAGGGAATAACGACTGGCTTGTCAGCCTTGTCTGAGCTGAATGTCGTGGACTGGCACCAACTATCGGACCCACTCTTACCGGTAGCCGAGAGAGTTTAGTGGCCGTAACAGGAGTGGAGGCCCCCGGCAGGCCCGAGCGTGAGCCTCTCAGGGGAGGGGTAATGCCAGCTTGGTAACCACCAAGGCAGCCATCGAGGATTGGTCCCTCGGAGGGGAAGATACCTTAAGGGCCGTGACTCCAGCTGAAGTTGCGGCAGCTGTGGACGACAAGTCCCGGTCCCGGTGTTTCTCCTTGTCCCTCTTTTTCTTTTGGTGACCTTCGGGAGAAGTGGATGCCTGCCTTAATCTTTTCAATTCCTTTTCCATGGAAGCCATTTTCTTTTTTAGCAAGTGAGCTTCCAGGGACTGCTGCCTCCATTTACGGGTAGTGGAACTGAATTTTCAGCAGTGCTGGCACTCCTTCATGCAGTGGTCCGGGCCTAGGCAGAAAAGGCACAGAGAGTGGCCGTCCTTGTAATGGAGCTAGGAACCACACAACTCATACTTGTTCTTATGCGATTCAAAGGGCGTTGGGGATGACATACACAGTGAAATAATCTATACACTGGTTTGAGAAGAAATTCGAAAAAGGATAATACTCATCCAAATTGGCGAGACGAAAAGGTACTGTTTTTCCGCAAGGTACTTTTGCAAGCCGATGGCGGGAAAGAACTGGAAGGAAGGCGTGGAGGACCGCCACTTTATACTAATGTAGGCTGATGCTGGTCAGCTGACATGGGGGCCGTCCCCGCCAGAGACTGCTAGCTAGAAATTTTTCCGTGGGGTCCTGATGCCTGGCAGCTTAGTCCTATTTGTGAATACCTACTGCAAGAGCCCTCTCAAAGTCAGATCTTAGGATTTATTTATTTGTTTATTTTATTTGTAAAATCAGTTTACAACCTTTGAGCCAGAGGCTCATTTCCAAAGGTACCTCGTCACATTGAGGACAAACATAACAAGTTTAGGTTACAGAATACAAGTCACTGAATTAGAGTTATACATATTGATTTCATACATTATACAATTTTCAATTTGTGTGCAGACACCCTGTCTTTGTAAAAAATCAAATAAGGCTCCTCACACTAGAGAGCCTGATGCTCAGAAGTCCTTTCAACAGAAGTAATAGCAACTGAAAATAACACTTTCCAAGAAAGAAAGCGTAGCTTGCAAGACGAGGGTGATTCAAAACGAGACAAGGTAAATTTCTCCAAAACAAAATTTAAATCTCAAGCCAGGACAGCATAGGTGCCGGAACCGGGGGAGTGGCAGCCCCTCCAGTTTATTGGGGCTGAAAGATATTGCCCTTTTCATTTATTTCACAGCTACAGATGATCAGCAGATCCCTGCGTGACAGTTTAGACAGCGCCTTCTCCACTGAATCTGCCACCACGCCCCCGCCCCACCCCTCAGGGCCCCACAAACACAACACAAGATTAAAGAACGCAGCCCATTTTCAGTATCATTGTGTGCCTCCCAGTCCCTCCCGGTGGAGTTGTAAAGTAGAATCGTTATCTATTAAATGACTACAAAGTTATTAAGCAGCTGGTTGATAACTGCTCTATTTTACAAGCCCAGAATTTCAGCTCCCCTCCCCTCCTGTTCACGCAAGCAGCTCATCAGCCAGCCCTGCCCTTAGCACCTCTTTGTTCTTCTAGTGAGGAAGGGGATTTAAGACTTAACACCTACCTAGCTTATTGTCCAACTTGCCCTCCTGCCTGTGCTGGTGCCTCTAAGTCTATTCTGGGCAGCAACAACTGAACTGGTGAGAAATTATTTCATTTTATTGAACCATGTCCCGTGTGAAGTTCTGACTCAAGCCCAAGATCAGAAGCCACTGTCAGGGTAGCAACTTGTTAGCAAGAGGTATAAAGCTATAGCCCCTCATCACCATGTCCATACTAAGTATTTCTCCTGCTACTAACTGACTGACTTCTGCTGCCTTGCAAACTTTATACTGGCTTTGTGAGTATAGTTCCGTAAGGTTGTGAGGCCGAGTTTCAGTGGTTGCTATTACTACCCTCTCAAGTGTGCCGACTGCTCTCAGCTGCCTCTGATGCAAACATCTTTTTTTTTTAGTTAGTTTTTGTGAAGGACAGATGCCAAGTAAATCAATTTCCCGAACCCGGGCTGGATCCCTGTGTCAGTGAGTGACTGAGTGCTGTGGTGATCCCCATTATTCAACTGCGAGTGAGGAGCATGTTCCGACGACTGACCTTGGCCTGAGGCCCACGAGCCGACTGCCGAGTCCCTGTCTGAGTTTCTCCCTGTAGCACTAGCTCAGGTGTATAGCCCTCGCTGCCAGCCAGCCAGGCTGTCTCAACTCTCACTAGCTCGCTTAGGTGGACTATAGTCACTTGCTTTTCCAGTCCGATCTGGTGCCCTGGGAAGAAAGTTGGAATGAAAGTCTTGTCCACTCCACTCCAACAGCGGTAGGCAGTGGGCACCTTGAAGCTGATGACTGGTGAGTTTTAAAGGGAATCTAAACAGAGTGATGATATATTTTCAGTGGGGCATCAATAGCCTTTCAGCTGCAAAATGCTGTTTCCCATGCAATACTCACTGCTTCTCATCAAAACACCCTAACCCATGGTGGGGGCTGATGAAATTATGGCAATATTTTTTTTTGTGTTAACCCTCTCTGCCATCCGTATGCAGTGTGATGCTGCGGGTGGGGGGGGTTCTGGAGGTGCGGGATCGTTTGAACTGGTGCTAAGTAAATTCTGTACTGCTCACTGCTCCTCATCAAAACACGCAATCCATAGTAGAGGCTGTCAAAACTATGTTGCTCTGTTCTGCTGAAATAATGAACTCCTACCTCCTAACCTGTTGACACTGAACCTTTGGACAATCTGGAATACAAAAATGGTAGCAATAATGATTTTTTTGTGTGTTAACCCTCTCCACCATCTGTGTGCTGTGTGTGTGGTGTTCCGGAGGTACAGGACTGTTTGAACTGATGCTGAGTAAATGCTGTGATGCTCACTGTTCCTGGTCAAAAACTGAATCAATTTGTTAGAGTCAGTAGAAATAATGGCAAGATTGTATGTTTTAGTGTGACCCTCTCCTTGCAATCAGCGTACTGTTCGATGCTTATTTCTTTTTTGTAATCGAGTTATCTTCAGTACAAGCATATTGGAGGGAAACTATATATTACAATCTGATGGTGTTAAGACCCCTCCCCCCACAATGCTTTCGTATGCACTGGGGGCCAAAAATGGCAAATCAGCCATCTTCTCATATTTATTTATTTAGTTTTTGTTAACCGGGTAAGTGCACTAGCCAGCAAGTGACTATTTTCAGGCACGACCCGGGAGGTACAATTACAACACAAATAGAACAGTGCAGGTTATACAGTACATGTACAGGTACATTGGTACAAGCATACAATTTGATAAAAAAGCAGAGGGTACTGGAGGAAGGACAGATTTGGATTGGGTAGGGGGACGATGGGGGGGGATGTGAGCAGGGAAGGGTGGGTGCATGGCTAAGTGGACTAGGAGGTGAAACGGGGCTGGAAGACAAGGTAAGAGAGCTCATTCAAATGGGTTAGCCGCTCAGCTAAGGGGAGTGTACAGGGGCAGGCAGGAGAGGAAGGTAGAGTGGGACAGCGAAAGGATTACGGCTTTTGCAGCGATAGGCAGGAGTGTGTAACCGGGCCCATTGAACTGATTCCTGGTAAGAGGTGCAGCCGGAGGGGGGACAGGGGTAGAAAAATAAAACGATTGGTGGGAGAGGAAAGCGTATATCCCATAGGTAACGGAAAACAAGGGAGGGGCAGGGCAGTGTTAACACAGATGGCCGTGCTGAGAACGGTAGCAGTAGGCGTGAGTATGGCTGTTTTAGGGGGAAAAAACAAGGGACAGTGATCAGGCTCATGGGACCTTGTAAAGGGTGAGCGGCAGGGGACAGTCGCCTGTTGGTGGGTGCCAAAACTGGTTAGGAGTTGGAAACTGGACAAGCAAGGGGTTCAAGAAGTAGATAGGTTTAAATGGGCATGGTGACCCACGGGGAGGGGGGGAAGGTAGAAACCGTCGAACAAGGAGAGGGTAGCACGGAAAGTATGGCTTTAGGGAGAGAAGCTATAGTTGGTATCCGGGCTTGTGGAACCGTAGGCCGGCAGGGCAAGGAAGGGGGACACGGTCTACAGGAGGGAGAGTTACGGCAAGTACGGCTTTTGAGGGGTGAGGCTATGGTCGACGTCCGGGCTTGTGGAACCGAAAACCGGCAGGGCAAGAAGGGTGACTCGGCAACAGGGGGCGAGTTACGGCAACGTATGGCTTTAGCGAGAAAAGGCGTGGTAACGACCCAGAGCTGTGGAACTGGAAGCCGGCAAGGCACAAAAGGGTTGAACGGTGTGCGGGGGGGGGAGGAGGAAGAGGAGAGACCAGTACCAGATTACAATAAGTACATCATAAGATTTAGTGCAAAACAGTAGGATGGGAAAGCAGGTCCAACCAATAGTAAGGTTTTGGCAATTTTATACACAACATCAGTAAAAATAAGGTAATTGGAGACATTCATAACGCACATGAGACAGTAAGTAGAAACGTCAAATGACATAACACAAGTTTAGAGAAGGCAAAGTGATTAGGCATTTTAAGACAGTATGGCCATATAAGTTTCTTTGTAAACGTAATATAAAGTGCAAGCAGTCAAACAAATAATCGGTTTGCAAGGCATCAAAATAGGGGAAAGGTGGACGAATGGACATATACAAGGGAAAAAGGGGGGTGGACTTAGATAGAGGAGGGAGGTCAAAGTGGAAGGGTTTAGGTAGGATCAAAACAGGTACTTTGGTCCATAGAAGTAAGGTGAATTCGTAGTCTTCGCTTGAAAGCAAGGTGTGAGGGAGCACGTCTAAGGTCCATAGGTAGTGAGTTCCATAAATGGGGGCAGCATGCCTAAATGCACCAGAGCCCTTGGACGTATGGCAGAGGCGAACAATTAGTAAAGATTTGTCAGACGATCTCAGCTCACGCGAAGGGACAGTAGGCTGGAGCAGTTCAGATAGTGTAGCAGGTCTCATCACTCTGATTATAGAGTCTGAGAGGCAGCAGAGGTAGTACTGTCTGGTGGAGGAGGGGGAAAGCCAGCCTAGGTCTTTATAGAGTTGGCAGTGATGTTTTAGGTGAGGTGCCTTTGATGCATATCGACAAACATTATTATAGGTGGTATCCCATTTTTGTAGTGCAGTTTTATTTGCCATGGTTAGGATGGGAGCACAGTATGACAGAGTTGGCAGGAGGATTCCCCTGGCAATGGCAAGCTTGACAGTGGGTGTGAGCATGTAGTTAGTCCTGTAGGCAGCCCCCAGTTTGCAACTGACCATTTTGCAGGTTTCTTGGATGTGCTGGTTCAGGTCAAGGGTTTGGTCAGCAATATTCCAGATAGCGGAACGTGCTTACAGTCTCGAGAGGGGTACCGTTTAGGTCAAGTATATTCAGTGGAGATGAGCAGGTTCTAAGTTTATGGGCTGTTCCAAGGAGCATGGCTTTTGTTTTGCTTGCATTAAATATGAGGCGATGAGTGTTTAGCCAGTGTTGAGCCGAGTGGAAGGCAGATGTCAGAGTGGCATTGAGGTGTTTAATACAGCCTGAATGAGCATAGATAACTAGGTCATCAGCATACAGTAGCGAGGCGCCCCATGTTATACTGTTGGGCAGATTGTTTATGAACAGTGAGAAGAGGAGAGGGCCCAGTATTGAGCCCTGCGGTACCCCAATGTTGATTGTGGTACGGTCAGAGATAGCAGAGTTGAGTTTGACTGCTTGTGACCTATTTGTTAGGTAACTTCTGAACCAGGTTGTTACAGGGGATGAGAAGCCCAGATTTTTGAGGGTAGTAAGCAGAAGGGGGTGATCCATGAGGTCAAAAGCCTTGGTGAGGTCGATGAACACAGCCCCGGTTAGATGACCTTCATCCATATTTGTAAGCGTATCAGAGGTAAATTTTGCTAACGCAGTTGTGGTACTGTGATGTTTCCTGAAACCATGTTGTGCCTCACAGAGTGAGTTAGAGGAGTCGAGGAATTCGATGACCTGGGTGGCTACTATTTTCTCAAGAATTTTGCTAAGGACCGAGAGAATGGCAATGGGTCTATAGTTCGATATTTCTTTTTTGCTCCCTTTTTTGAAAATGGGGGTGATTCTAGCGGCCTTCCATATCTCTGGGACAGTGCCCGTGGAGAGGGACAGTGTGAAAATCCTGGCTAATGGATGGGAGATGAGATGGGCAGCAGCTTTCAGCAGTTGTGGTTCCAGTGTATCAGAGCCAGGGCTGGTGTTATCAGATATGACGTTTAGGAGTTTGAGAACTTGATTTCTAGTCACAGCCTTAAAATAAAAAGGTTTTGTTGCTGCTTGTTGAGGGCCACCTGTCGATGCGTCAGTGTTCTCTTTGGTAGAGAGTGGCTGAGGGGCAGCAGGTGCAGATTTAAGGGTGGATGTATAGGAAGATAGGTCAGAGAACTGTTGATTGAAGGCGTTGGCTATGCTAAGGGAGTCATTGCAGTGGATACCGTGAAGAATCATTTCCAAGGGGGTGACAGATTGAGGGGTTCCAAGGAAGGTTTTGATGTGACTCCAGAATTTACGTGGATCTTTAGAGGAGCTGGTTAATAGGTTCTGACAATATTTGCTTTTTGCAAGCCTAATTTGTTTTTTGCAGTCACTTCTACGCTGTTTGTAGATAAGATGATCCCTGGGTAGGCCAGTAGTCTTGTATTGTTTCCAGAACTTGTCCCGGGTTTTGAGTTTGTGGAGTAGTTCTTTGTCTAGCCACCTTGTTTGTTGCCCCCTGACCCTTCTCTTTATTTTTGGTACATGCCGGCTTTGTACTTCACCAAACCTGGTGAGGAACACATCCAGGGCAACCTCAGCACTAGTTGCAAGGAAGATTTCAGACCAATCCATGTTGGCAATGTCAAGAAGAAAGGCTTGTACATCCAGTTTTGCAAAATTAGTGAACGTGATCAGGCAGAATCGAGGAGCAGGCGGAGGGCAGGAGCGCCAGTGGCAGACCGTGGGCGAGTGGTCCGTTAGAGAGTCAGCTAGGACAGCTACTTTGGTTACGTGGTCCGGTCTGTTTGTGAGGATCCAGTCTAACAGCGTTCCTGCTTATGAGTTAGTCATTCTCGTGTTCTCAGTTACTAACTGATGGAAGTTGTGCCTTTGAACTAGTGATGCCAGGGTACTATGATTTGGTCCCAGCCAGTTCAGATTGATGTCCCCTAGCAGGATGGTCTCATTCATGTTCACGATTTGTGACACATGTTGAAGTAGCTTCTGGAGACTTTCCAGTCCACCAGTGGGTGGATTGTATAAACATAGGATGTGCAGGTACTTCGCTCCTAGGGCCAGTGATTCACAGCGCATTTGGGGACCAGGGCTGGGGACAACTTTTAGCATAAGGTGACTTTTGTAGTAGATGGCGACACCCCCAACCCGTTTAGAACCAGTTCTGTCCTGCCGGATGATAGCATACCCAGGCAGGGTACAATGTGCATCCAGGATGTTAGGTTTTAGCCATGTTTCAGTGAGGCATAAGATGTCAGGATTAACCAATTTTGTCCAGGTCTCAAGCTCAGCTAAGTGACCTAGGAGACTTCTGATATTCATGTGAGCAATTACAAGGCCTTTATTTGGTTTGGTTATGGGTGTTAACGGGGTATTTGGTTGTGGACCAGGGTTAGGTTCAATGTCACCAGCTAGCAAGAGTAGCCTTTGAGCTAGGAACTCAAGCAGGGCTCTGAGGAATAAACTATGATTTTTTTGGTTTTTCCTATGCTGCGAGTAGAACATAAGTGATAGGTAAGTACATCCTTTTTTTAGGAACACATAGTGAAAAACAGGTATAGGGAGGTGGTATGAGAGGAGTAGACTAGAGAAACTAAAGTCATTGGTTAACAGTACATTTTGCTTCTCAACAAAGGGCAGAGACAGAGAGATGCTATTAAGTCCAAGCAGGAGAAACAGGCAGAGAAAAAGAGTTATGCCTATACGACTGATGGCCAAATACGAGGTCATTTTGTACAGGAGGAGCAAGGCGCATAGGCTAAGAGAAAAAAGAGGAGTACTGTATGGAGCAGTGCAGAGAGGGGTAGAGTGAGAGAGAGGTCGGCAAACATCTAAGTGAAGTTACTTGTAGGACTTGGGGGTGAGGGTATTTAGCAGAGGCGGATGACATTGTAGGGACGGCGCAGAAAGGCGGGCTTGGTTAAGGCAGGGGACTGAGCAGCTACCTAGTAGAGATAGGAAGCTAACCACTCGATAGGGGATTAACGCCCCTAGTGGTAGTAGAGTATAAGGAGCCAATGGAAAAGTGGACACTTAGTCATATGACCCACGGGAGCCTATATAGCTAAAGAGTCGACCAGGGTGGGTGAGGTGGGGGGAGGGTGGGGAGCCAGGGCGAGGCGCCGGCAGGACAAGTGCTCACAGAGGGAGCTGTATCACTTAGCCGTGGAGGCGGCATTCACAGTCCTGGGGGTCTTCAGGATATCAAGCAGTCACAAATTAAGGTGAAAACAGCCGCTTTCTGTGCAGGATGGAACTAGCTATAGTCCCCAACCCCAACAGGAGACAGCCGGCGGGAAGGAAATCGATAGAACGTACCTTACGGCGTATGCGCCTTTGGCAGTACAAGGTACCAGGGAGCGGCCGAGCTCCTGATTCCCTTCCTCGGCGAGCGTGCGGTGGTGTGGCCCCTGGCAACAGTCGTTCTGGCAGAGCGCGGCTTTTCTTCACTGGGGGCCGCTGAGCAAGCGGGGACCCCAGAGGCTTTCTTGGTTCGGTGGCTGGTCCCTTGGTCCCGGGAGGAGTGTGTCCGAAGCCCCGGCGGGCTTGGAGTGTTCCTTACGGCGTATGCGCCTTTGGCGCTACAAGGTACCAGGGAGCGGCCGAGCTCCTGGTTCCCTTCCTCGGCGAGCATGCGGTGGTGCGGCCCCTGGCAACAGTCGTTCTGGCGGAGCGCGGCTTTTCTTCACTGGGGGCCGCTGAGCAAGCGGGGACCCCAGAGGCTTTCTTGGTTCGGTGGCTGGTCCCTTGGTCCCAGGAGGAGCGTGTCCGAAGCCCCGGTGGGCTTGGAGTGTTCCTTACGGCATATGCGCCTTTGGCGGTACAAGGTACCAGGGAGCGGCCGAGCTCCTGGTTCCCTTCCTCAGCGAGTGTGTGGGCCCTGGCAACAGTCGCTCGGCGGAGCGCCGGCTTCTACTGGGGCCGCTGAGCAAGCAGGGACCCCAGAGGCTTTCTTGGTTTGGTGGCTGGTCCCTTGGTCCCGGGAGGAGCGTGTCCGAAGCCCCAGCAGGCTTGGAGTGTTCCTTACGGGGTATGCGCCTTTGGCGGTACAAGGTACCAGGGAGTGGCCGAGCTCCTGGTTCCCTTCCTCGGCAAGCGTGCGGTGGTGCGGCCCCTGGCAACAGTCATTCTGGCGGAGTGCAGCTTTTCTTCACTGGGGGCCACTGAGCAAGCGGGGACCCCAGAGGCTTTCTTGGTTCGGTGGCTGGTCCCTTGGTCCCGGGAGGAGCGTGTCTGAAGCCCCGGCAGGCTTGGAGTGTTCCTGTATATTTATGTAAAAACAGAGTGACAAAGTGAAACACAGGTTCAACAACCAACACAGTATATTTTTTGTTATATTATTCTTTCTGATAATTAGGTAAGGACTAGAGGTCAGCCAGCGCACAAGTGCAGGCTGTTTGTTTCTTTTTCAGAGGTGGGTGTCAGGCAACCTGACTACAGTAGTGGCTTGGAGCATTGGCCATTGGGGTGGGTGGATAAGTGATGACTTGGTTCTCATCACTTTATGTGTGATGTGGAGGAGGACTGCAAGGAACCTGGAACTGAGAAGAAAGGCACATGCTGCAGGTTGGCTCTGTATCTGAATATATATATATCTAGATAAAACACAGTCAGGAAATATTAATTTCAATGGGATGTTCTACAATATATCTCAATATATCTTTCTAAGATGCATCTCTGGGTACCAGTGCAATTCCACATTCTCAACCATTTTACAGTAGGTATAAGATGTCAGAACAGTGCTATGGTTAATGGCTTTTGTTGCTGAGTGTTAAACACACATATGGTCAGCATGCCTGTCATAGATAATGTACCTGTGCACAATTCCAGATGGCTCAACACTGAAATATAAAGTCTGTACAGCAGCAGACAAAATGTGTCGGCTCCACTTCCTTGTTGTTTGAATTGCTGGATGGTCTTTAATAACCAAAGGTAGAGTGTACGTATTTGCAAACAAGTAGTTTAAAAACATACTGCACACCATTGCTCAGAGAACTGTCTAACAGAGGCACAATTCCCAACCCATGGGACAGAGTTGGGCATCCTCCAACTTCACACAGTTTAATTACTTCATCTAGCCTTTATATGTACTGTCTGCTTCTAGAACCCGCTGGGCAAAAACAAGTATCAAAAGCCCATCTATACAGGGTGGAACAAATATTTATAATGAGGTTGACTCGGTCTTGAGGGGAAAAAATAAAAACTAATCCAGAAGCTGGTGGGTGGTTTCAGTCATTGGTAACCTGTGTTGTAACTTCTTGTTTAACCTCGGACACACCATCAACCTCCTTGTGTTTTCAGTCTTCCTATCCAATGGCTATGAAACTGGCACAGCATAGAAGCCAGAAGCTGAGCCCACGGGAATCAGTAGTTTGTTAAGCATACATGTCCGGAGCTTGTTTATCAAAAGACTGAGTAAAACACTGTATTTCTTTGCATACAATTAAAACAAACATTGTTTTATTTTTGGTCAAAGGAGATTTTACACCTCAGCTAGAATATCCTGCGGAATTACATTCAAAATAAATCAATGTTAAATGGTATATCATCAGGCATGTGGATAGGGAAACGCTGCACTCTAAAAGTAATGTGCCCTTGGCTGCTTCCTTTAAATTTAAGATTGCCAACAAATGTTCTCCTATCTGTGATGTTCTCTATATCCTAAAACAGCTGGGAGTGTGTCTGGGAGCACAACTGTACCCTGCCCTTTCATAAGCTTCAAGTGATCACAGCTTCACAACTGCAGTCTGCAGAACTTGCAGTAAGATAATCTACAGTAAAGCAATGCTCATTTTATTTTGTTTTATGCTACTGAATGTAGTAGTTTACTCAACGTCTTTTGTTAAACAAGCCAACAGCACAGGTTAACAGTGATTCAAACCACCATTTTCTGGATTACAGTTTTGTACTTTTATCCTCCCTTGACCGCCTCCCAAATAATTCTTTCACCCCGTAGATGGACTTTTGATGCTCCTTTTTGCCCAGTGGGTCCCAGAGGCAGTGCATGTGAAAGCTAGCAAATAAATGATATAGACGGCTATAGGTGGAGGATGCCCAGCTCTGTCCCTGAGGGAATTAATAACGCCTCTGAGCATGTTAGATGTATTTTACTCTGTATGTACATCACTTGTCTCTTAAGTTAAATCTGATTTAGTTTATCAACATTACTAGACCCCTTGCATGAAATTAAATTCTTTATAATAATTTCACAAAAATTTAAGTAAAGGAAACGATTGCCAGTTTTCAGACTTCATTGCTATGCTTCATATTTACAATAAATGCAACACTGTCTCTTTGAGGAAAAATAGTTCCTAAGTAAATTCTATTTATGTGTGCTTTCATTCACTGCTTTTGAGTCCTCTTTTTAGAAATAGGCTGCTTTTGGTGTTTTTAAACAGTCTAGTGTGCTTTGCTTTCATTAATTGCTTTTGAGTCCTCACCTCTTTTTAGAAACAGGCTGCCAGTATATAGTGGTTTAAACCTGCTTTTGAGTCATTTTTGTAGAAATAGGCTGCTAGTATATAGTGTTTTTAAACAGTCTGTGCTGTGCTTTCATTCATTGCTTTTGAGTCCTCAACTCTTTTTAGAAATAGGCTGCTAGAATATAGTGGTTTTAACAGTCTGGTATAGTCAGTTCAACAGAGCCTGTCAATGTCTACTCCCTCGGGATGGCAGCAGCGGCCTGGCCCAAATACTGTGAAGGCAGCAAACTCTGAAACATTGCCCAAGAAAAAAGATGTCAAGGCCCCGGTATACAATATATCAGCTCTGACTGAAACATTATGGGTCCTGACATCCTGCCCTGTGTTATATATAGAAAACCAAGTCACACATTATGCAAGTGGAGGTTGTGGGATTTAGCCCATATTTTTATTTGTTTATTAAAATTGTGATGCTTGCACGAAATTGATTAGTGCGGCTCAGTGTGAGGAATGAGGAGAGATTGGCATCCATGTCTTGTCAATAGGAGCTCATCAATCTCTTCATCTGTGATCCCTTATTGCTTACTGCTTGCTTATACAAGAAAGAATGTATGTGTACCTACCATGCTGCAAACCTCAATGTGCCACTCAACTACTGACATAGTGGAAAGCTGCTGGGGGAAGGAGTGGCAGGGGTGACTGGGCTCATACCTTTCAACTGGCCCTGATTTTGCCTCAGAAATTTCTTCTGTCCCTGTTCCCATTAAGAAAATGCTATTCATACCAAGAAGCATGATGTATACATCTTCTGGAACTAACACTACTATTTTTTCAGATGTGTCCCTGATTTTGGTCATTTGTCCTTGATCATTTTAAGCCTTGTCCCTGATTTGTGATGAGTGCGGTTGAGAGGTATGAGTGGGCTAGCCTGGAATAAAAGTACAGGACTACTGAGCATGCTCGAGGCTGATAATACAAATACTGTTATGCCATCTTTCATTTTCACCTGGGCAACCACTGTATCAGGTTAACCAATAGATGGTTCACACTTCAGATGGAGCAATCGGAGGAAATGGGTTGACAGGTGAACTCTTAATATACTGTATTAAATATTCATATATAGTATAACAGCATTCTTAACATTATGGTCATTATACATGTGCATTTATTGTATTTCGGTAGGGCAAAAAGTGGTTTAGAAAGCGTGCCCTTTTTACCCCAATAAGTGCCCTTCTGATCCTCAGCCCCCCCCCCCCCATTTTTACTATCTTCCAGCACCCTTGCAAGTCAGGGGCACAGACTAGAGGTTTCAGATGCAGGATGCCCCTAAGAAAGGTACAGGACACATCTACAAGTAGATCAGATAATCCAGAATCTGGCTTACCGGACAGGTAAAAGGGTCCAGATGGTGTTTGGCAGCCCAGATGGCAAACCTCTTCTACTTCATGGCATATATGGCCCTAGTGGAGGACGTCCGAGCTACCACAAGGACATCCTCCACCTTCTGAGAGACTCCAAACCAGGCAATGGCTATGTCCTTAGGAGACAGGAATGCAGACAAAGGGACCTGAGGTTCAGGTGGACCTGGGTCCCCTGAGCTTGCATCAGCAGATCCCCACAAAGGGGCAGAGGCACCAGAGTCCACTGCTAACTGTTGCAGTAATGGAAACCATATTTGCCATAGCCAGTATGATGTGATCAGGATCATGCTGGCTCCCTCCATCTCAATCAATCAATCAATCAATCTTTATTTTACCAGAAGAAACATCACTCAGAAAAACTCATTAACACGATGGACCTGGGAAGCTTGATTAGCACCCTCTGAATCAGGGGAAATGGAGGGAAGGTGTAAAGGAACCTACCACTCCAGGAGAGGGACAACACTTCTCACCAGAAAACTCCAGGCACTGGATCTAGTGAGCAAAAACTGGGCAGTTTTGCATCGAGTGGGGACGCAAAAAGGTCCAACTCTGGATGACCCCATCTGTCAAACAGATCTTCTGTGATGAATGTCATAAGTTCCCATTTCTGCATCCTAGACTGAGTCTGGCTAACGCTGTCCACCATGGTGTTCAGTACACCTGGGACATGGACTGCCAAGAGGTCCACGCTGTGGTTCAGTGCCCAGTACCAGACTCTCATAGCCTCCCTGTACAGGGGGTATGAATGCATCCCCCCCTTGCTGATGTAGTAGACAACACTGAGATTGCTGGACTGGATCAACAACTGACCTGGAAGGAGGTGGTTCTGAAAAGCCTGCATGGCATACAGGACCACCCGCATCTCAAGGACGTTTATATAAGGAGGGATGTCCCAATCTGGGACCATGTTCACTAAGTCTGGAAGGGACCCAGGTGTCCCAAGCCGGAGGCGTCTGTAGTGAGAATCTGCTGGGGAGAGGAGATCAGGAATGGAACCCTTCTTTTTTTTTTTTTGTATTCTTTCTTTTTTGCTCCCCCTCGGTTCGGGCATCCTTCCAAGGTACTCTCTCAGTGAGGCCTCTACACCCTGCCTGAACCCATCACTTCCAGCTTCCTCCCTGAAACACCCAGGTAGGTCTAGCCCTCCCAGATCACCCCCCAGGGTGGGACCGCATCACCCCCGGGGTAGGCCCACCCTCCTGTGGCAGCCTTTCTGGAAACAGAGAGGACTACCTGAGCACTGGGTCGGCCGCGGGGTCCCCTGGAGCAACGGGCCAGCGTTGGGATATGGGTCTGCCCCTAGAGTCCTCATCATCTCCACGGGCCGTGGAGGGGTTTTTCTCTTTAAGATTCCCGCAGGAGTGCGGCAGTGCAATTATGTCAGCATGGCATGACGCTGCAGACATCCACCGCACTCCTCCCACTCATCAGCCGAGTCATCTGTAGTACCTCTGGCCACCACCGGGGACCACTACTTCACTGGGCATACCCTGGATCCCTCCCCAGGGAGAGAAGAGAAGTCCATCGGACGCTCGATCCTGTCCCTCCATTGCTGACCCCCGGCGCCTGAGCTCGTTCCCGAACCTAGGTCGCCAGCATGGCGCGAGGTGTGGTGTCCAGCGCCTCAACCTTCAGCACCACCGGGCCGGTGATGGAACCCTTCTTAACAGTCACCTGAGTGACTACAGGTGGAGATGCACCTGGAGCCATGACTTGAGGGAGGGGGACATCAGCAGCATGACACTATGCATCATCCAAGGCCTTCCCAATGTCAGGGTGCGGGGCAGAAAAATGGAAAAACCCTGACCTAATGCAGGAGGCCATCCACCACAGGCCCCGCACCACCAATTGGGTTCTCCACCTCACCAACCGACTCTTCTACTCTTTCCAGGAAATAAGGGCCCAGCGCCCTGGTAGCCCTCTCCATGGGGGGTTATCCCTAGGTCAACTGCGAGGTAGAGGAAAGTCCCAGAGACAGTGGGTGATGGGGCTAGATGGGGGCAACTGTACTGATGGGGCAGGATGGGATATAGGGGATAAACAGAAAATAAAAAAAAATATATTGAACATCAATTTTTTTTCAGGGGGCAGAAACACTGTGTCATTCTGCAATTTTTGAATTGTAGCTACTTACTTGGCTTTTATCAGTGATGTGAGCTTGTTTTCTGGTAAGAAACCAAAAACCTCACCACAAGTCAGTTGATGAATCAGAAATTTATTCAAACCACAAACTTGCTGTTCCAGCTTAATAAAAATAGAAGCACACTTTACATGCACTGTTGACAGCGATGTCCACATGTTTTGAATACTTCTTTACACAGTGTCTTGTACTTGTAAAACTTGCTTTCGAGTGTTACAGACAGTCACGGTAGACAGAGAGAAAGACAGTTCTTCCTAATTCATGATGTTACAGTGAAGCTCCAGGGACAGAGTACTGGATATTATATTAGTCATGGGCAAGTTGGCTGGGGTGGACATGTAACAGCCCCCTATGGGGGGTCTTACCTTAAATTGCTCTGTTGCCTCCCGTTCCTTCGGGAGGTGTTCCTCTGCTCCCCCCGTTAATCACTGCCTGGCCCGAGTCTTTACATGTGCCCCAGGGCCCCTGTACAGACCCCGTGTTTTTTTCAGCCCATTCTGGGCTCTAGAAGCTAAATCGCAAGCCACCACATTCCTTTGCTGCTCCCCTGAGCAGCTGGCAGTTTGTGCATGCACACAGGACCACTTTACTGTTCGACTGCGAGCAAATGAAGGGCATAGAAACATAGACTTTGACGGCAGATAAGGACTGCTTGGCCAGCCTAGTCTGCCCATTTCCCTACATACAGCACAAGCTGCAGATCCTAGTTAACCAACAGCCTATTTCTTCTTGCCTCCCACAAGAATTGCCTTATGTCTGTCCCATGTATTCTTGAATTCTCCCACAGTTTTAGAACCCACAACCTCCTCAGGAAGGCTGTTCCATGCGTCCACCACCCTCTCTGTGAAAAAATACTTCCTCACATTGCCCCTGAACTGCCCCCACCCATCTTTAAATTGTGTCCCCTTGTTCTTGCGCATCTCTTTTCCTGAAAGATGTTACTCTCTTGGACTTTGCTGATTCCACTGAGGTACTTAAATGTTTCTATCATGTCCCCCCTCTCCCTCCTTTCCTCAAGGGTATACATATTAAGCTTCTTTTGTCTCTCCTCGTATGACTTCTCTTGCAGACCCTGCACCATTTTAGTTGCCCTCCTCTGGACTGCCTCCATCCTGTCTATGTCCTTGCGGAGATGGGGTCTCCAGAACTGGATGCAGTACTCCAGATGGGGTCTTACCAACTGTCTGCACAGAGGGATAAAAACGTCCTGTTTTCTGCTGGTGATGCCTCTCCCTATACATCCCAGTATCCCCCCAGCCCTCCCTACTGCTTTCTCACATTGCTTGCTAACCTTAAGGTCATCTGATATGATTGCCCCCAGGTCCCTTTTCATTTTTGTTGTTGTTACTACAGTGCTCCCTCGCTATAGTGAACACCTCTATAAGGAATTTCTGTTATAATGAACACCTGTAATGGCTCCCATTGTTACCTAATTAGGCCTATTAACACCTCGCTATAGTGAACAAATTTGTTGGCTCCAGAGGTGTTCTTTATAAAGAGGGACCACTGTACCTCCACCCCACTGTGAAATCTTCCCATTTTTTTGTTTCCCAGGTGCATTATTTTGCACTTCTTTGCACTGAATCCAAGCTGCCATACTTCTGACCATTCCTCCAACCTTGCCAAGTCCCTTCTCATCCTTTCCACTCCTCCTTGTGTATCAAACTATCAACTCTGTTGCAGATCTTTGTGTCATCTGCAAAGAGGCATACATTTCCTTACAGTCCCTCTGTAATGTCACTTATAAAGACATTAAAAAGGACTGGACCCAGTACTGAACCCTGCGGTTCCCCACTAGTAACCCCTCTTTCTTCAGAGTGGACTTCATTTACAATTACCTTCTGTGTCCTGTTGTCCAGCCAATGTTTTTCCCAGGCTGGTTAATTTGACTATTAATCTTTTGTGTGGGCCTGTGTCAAATGCCTTGCTAAAGTCTAGGTAGGCCATGTCCACAGCCCCTCCCTGGTTTACTACTTTGGTCACTCAGTCAAAGAAATCAATTAGATTCACCTGACATGACCTTCCCGCTATGAACCGATGTTGCCTTGGGTCCTGTGCCCCACTAGCCTTTAGGTACTTAACAATGATTTCCTTCAGAAGTGATTCCATCACTTTCCCTACCACAGAGGTCAAACTGACAGGTCTGTAGTTTCCTGCCTCTGTCTTGGTCCCACTTTTGTGAAGGGGAATCACATCTGCCTTCCTCCAGTCCTCAAGTACCACACCATCCTCCCATGATTTGTTAAAAAGGGTAGTCAGTGGTTTCACTAGTTCTCCCTTAATTCTTTTAGAATTCTGGGGTGAATTAAGTCAGGCCCCATTGCTTTGTCCACCTTCAGTTTTAGGAGTTCTTTCAGAACCCTTTCTTCTGTGAAAGGACTGGGATCGACCCCCCTATCAAGAGTGTTTCTGTTAATTGGATTAGACACCTCCCCCTCCTCCTCTTTTGTGAATACTGAGCAGAAATATTCATTCAGTATACCTGCTTTTTCACTGTCCCTCTCTGCCCACCAACCGTTCATTCTATTCAGCCTCACTATCCCTCCCTTTGTCTTTCTACGCTCCCTGATGTGCCTATAAAATGTTTTATCCCCCTTCTTAACCGAGTTGGCCATCTTTTCCTCAGTTTGGGCCTTTGCTATTCTGACTTCCCTCCCTGCTTCCTTCTGCCTTAACTGGTACAGCTCTCTGTCCTGCTCCTTCTGTGTTTCTAAAGGTGTAACCCCCCTGCAAATGGGGGTTCCCAAAAGACTTCCAGGAGCTTGCTTGAATGCTCCAAACCTGAATGGTGTTTGGCGTTTAAGCCATTTATCAGTGAGTGTTTTTAGAGCCTCTGGTACTGTCTCTTTAAGAGCTGTCTGCTTGCAGACATAATTAGTTTGTATGGGGGGACTGTGTGCTTCTCTGTTTGAGTACCACTCGAGCTGCTGCCAATTCACTCCATTTTTGCAGTCACTAGGAGTGCAAAGGGAACCTATCTGAAAGATGTAACTGTTTGCAGAAATCATTTACAGTAATAATGAAATTACAGTTTGTCTAACCTGCTTTCTTTGCAGTCAGAACTGTGTCTGCCTAGTTCCCCATTCTGGTTTTGAACTGCTGAACTGGACCAATCAGTGTGGGGTAAGCTAGCTCTAAAATGGTGCCTTGACGAATCAGAACTTGACTCATAATCTGAGCCAGCCACAAGAGGATTGTATGGGCAGTGACTTGGGACTCTGACTCTAGTTTAGACTTCGCCTTTTTGGACCAACAGCAGCAGTCTATTGTGAGTGACAGCCAATCCAGTCAAGAACTGGGAGGAACTCAAAGGAAGTGCCCGGTTTTGTCTGTTGGAGTTTCAGTTTAGCTTTGGCAGTGAAGGAAAAACCCTGTGCTCCTTCAGTGCACAGTTTCAGTCAAAAAACGTGTGTAAGGCCCAGAGTTCCGGTCTGCAGCTTGTGTAACTGCTTGTTAGGACTGAATCCGTCCTGTGAAAAGAATCAAAGGATCTCTGAAGAGTAGAAACCAGGCTCACCCTGTAGAAGACTGGAGAAATTGTTGAATTGCACTCGGTCTGTCAGGAACTGAATCTGCTGTGTGTTCTCCCGGGTATTGTGCAGTAATTGCGATCGGGATAGAGAAGCAGCCTGCCTGGTATAGTACTTTCTTTTTACCATATAAATGTGTGAAGAGTCTCGTGGAGCTCAAGAGTAGCCCTGCTGACGTTGAAGGACCCTATCTTGTTTGGAGGTCGTGAGTACTAATTCAGGTCGCTCCTGTTGAATTGCCACATTAAATCCAAATGGAATCACTGTACTGCTGACTGTTTAAACTAATTTTTCTTTTCACTGTGTGAAAGGGCCCCTACCAGCTGCCACAGTTTGGACTAGCCACTAGGGCTTGGGTACCCAGGGACAGTAACTGGTAGGGATAGGCCTGTGCACAGAGCCATAGGTAGATAGTAAAGTGATAAGCTAATTAACCTGATTTCCCAGTCCTTGTTATATCCCCTAAATAAATCAGAGCTGCTTGTTTCAGCAAAGTTATACTGCCTGAGGATTTGTCTATGTTAAAGTACTGTACTGTGATTGTTGCACTGTATCTTATTTCACAGGAGGTCCCAGTGCCGGAACTAGTCCTGGGGGTAAGTGTATACTGTGAAGGTAATTCTGATATATTGTGTGGGCCACTAGTGGGAAGAAAGGGGTTGCAGTGTCCCAGAGGGCTGTGACCAAGTAAGTTTAACTACTGCAAACCCTGACCTCTGGGTGGAGGCACCCGCCATTGGATCAGGCCCCTCAACCTGTTAGTGGCAAATCAGGCAGGGTATTAGCCCTGGGATAGCGCCATCTAGGGTTACACTTATACTTCCTGAATGCTATCTTTTTCTCCCTGACCTTCCCCGCCACCTCTTTTGAGAATCATAGTGGCTTTTTCTTTCATTTTGATTTGTTTATTTGCTTCACACAAAGGCTTGTTGCCTCTGTGATGGCAGTTTTGATGTTTCCCCATTGTTGCTCCACCCCTCCTTCTAGCCTGTTCGCTAGTGCTTTTCTAAGGCACTCTCCCATCTTGCCAAAGTCAGCCCTCCTGAAGTCCAGTACCCTCACTTTTGTATGGCTTGACTCTGTAGCTGAGTTTATCATGAACCACACTGTTTGATGGTCACTTGTTCCCAGTTGGCAACCCACTTCTAGATATGAGATCCTCTCACTGTCCCCATTTGAGAGTACGAGGTCTAAGATTGCTCCCTCATGAGTGGGTTCTAAAACTAGCTGTCTGAGGCATGCCACCGGTAGAGCATTGATAATGGCCCTGCTCTTGGATGTGGCTGCAGCAAATGTGCTCCAGTTAACATCTGGCATATTCAGGTCTCCCATCAACAGTATCTCCCCTTTCTCTGCCATCCTAAGAATGCATCTATCATATCCGTATCCATTCCCTTCCCTGACATGGGGGTCTGTATACAACCCCTGTGTGGATTGTGGTGCCATTTCCAGTCTCTAAGGTGACCCACAGTGCCTCCTCTCCTCCTGTTTACTCTTTTGTTCAGTTGCTTTATCCTTCCTTTACATAGAGAGCTACTCCCCTTCACCCCTCCTGTTCTCCTGTAGGTTATGTACTGTATGTTAACATCCCAGTCATGGTTCTCTGTGTACCATGTTTCTGTGACTGCTACGATATCCAGGCATCCCTCTTCCATCAAGGCCACCAGTTCAGGGAGCCTGCTGCCCAGACCACGAGTATTGGTACTCATTACCCTGCATTTCCTGATGGCTTTACCCCTTTTTGCCCCATCCATGTCCTTACTGCCTTTGTCACTTTCTCCATTTACCCCTGCTCTTCTCTCTATCGACATTTCTATCTTGGTGCATTCTAGCGGTCCCGGTGTCCCAATTTACCTAAGTGGGGACTGGTGACCTAAACAAGGGCCAAGACAGCCCTCTTATATTATAAACAAAGAGCGCCGAGAAGTGTTAGGTTTGGGGCTCATAAATAGTAATAAGCCCTCATGAATATTAATGAGGAAGCCTGCTTGCTGCCTGGGAGGAACTGTATTTTGGCGGCAGCAACAGGTGCAGGACAGCAATAAAATGTTTAATATTATTGGTGTTCAATAGGGCACTGAAGGGGCTACTGAACTGTGGGGCTATAATCTAATACATATATTTGTCCTGGCTGCACCAGAACTTTATTCTTGGGGACTGCTTGAGAAACTGTGTAGTAGCAGCCATGTTATGATCCTTTGATCCCTGATGGACAGTCAGTCAGTTAACCAGGCACCCAAAAACTGTCTGAAAGGCTTATGGGAGAAGGCGTGAACTATTTTTAGGTGCCAAGGGAGTTTACAAATCAATAATCAAAAAGGGCTTTTGACTATGGTGATTGATAACTGGAACCAGCCAATCAGAGGGCAGGATTCTGGGGAGCACTCCCAGAGAATTTGAGCAGTTGAGTCAGTCTGTTCTGGGCTTTGATCAAGTCAGGAGGGCTCAGTGCTGTGTGAGAATTCATCTAAGGCCTTTCACAGGGTTTTAAATAGAGTGGGTCAGAGGAATAAAGGAGAAGAATTCTTGATCTTCTATGTAAGACATGGGATCCCATTGAAAATGAGCTTCGGCTAAATTGGGTTATCCTTTTCTGGAAACTTCTCAGAATAAAACGTTTACTACTGCTACTGCTGTTCAGAGGAGCTGTGCATCTGTGCTAATCGTTCCAGGTATCTTGTTGGAGTTTACCGTTTTAGTGGAGACATCTGCTACAGCCATTCTGTACCAGTTTGGGACTAGAAAACACCTTTGAGCTGGGAAACAGACTTGCTGGAAACTGTGTGTATGCCAGAGAAAAAGGTGGATGCTGAGTTGAATCAGGGAGACCTTAAGAAAGAAAAGGTGAGCAGGTGCCCCATGCTTCAGTGACCTGTTGCTGTGGTTGAAATCCAGCTGAGGAAAGGTACTGTCAAACTGGAGCTGGAGTTTGAATCTGTTGCCCAAAGGTGCTGGAAAGCAGGAAAGTTGGAGAAACTGTTCTGGCTGCACAGTGGAGCTGTTTTCTGGTGAGAGAAGAGAGAAATCAGGAAATTCCCAATTTAATTCAGAGCCAGGTGGGTAACTTGCTAGCCCCCACCGAGTGTTGTCTGCTGGCTACAGGGGGGCCACCAATGTGTGCTAGGGGAGCTAGGGCACCCGTGACCTGTGAGGGAGCTGGACTGTGGAGCCACTCCTAGGTCTGGGTCCTCCGTGGTCGTGTGGGCCTTGTGTGGGAGCTCTGCAACGGGCATGAATAGGCCGGAAGGTGACAAGCTGCAAGATCTTCAATCAAGGGGACAAGCGGTCAGACTTTCAATCAAGTCCAAGCTAAAGTCTTCAGAACACTTACTGATGCCCATTTGTTCTGCCCTCTTGAGCTGAATTCCCAGAGATTGAACTGGTGGAAGCCTTTGCTCCAGGAACATCTCAAATCTTCAGGACTATGAGTACCCAGGGCTTGCCCTGGCAATCAAAGGGAGTAAAGGTTTAACTGTTACCTTTCAGTTTGCATGGTTCCTAGAGCCCAGCCAGCCAACCCGCAGCACCGAGCAGGCCTGCAGAAACCTGTGTACACAGCTGGGACAGAGGAACAGTCACTGGTACCAGTAGGGGTGGGCTCTGGGGTGGTCTGGCCTATGGGCTCTATTGTAATTAATTGCTTCTAACCATTTTTTTTTTTTTACTTACTTTTTTACACCCCCTTCACACATCATGGCAACCTCTTTCTTCGGAGTCCCTACTGCACCCAGTACCGGAGAGAGCTGAGGGGCACTAGCTCCTCATGAATGCCCCATTCTCCATATTTTCTAGAGCCTCCGGTTTGCCCCCTGGTGGGGTGGAGGAGTCCCCCTTCCCCTCTATACCTCAAGGGAGAGCATGCACCATGAGATGCCTCTAATCCTCCAGCTGACGAAGGGACCAGTCTACAGGCACCAACGTGGGGATTTTCCATTTTCTGGTCCTGCCCCCTGCAGACATCGGCACAATAAGAGGGCCAATGAGATGAAGGCACACAGAGATGTGCCTTCGCTCAGGTCCTCGTCCGACGTCTGCTCCTCCCTGTACTGCTCCCTCATCTGCACCACCACCTGTGGTCACCCAGTTGGCGATGTAGCAGCGAGGTATGCAGCCCTTCCCTCTTGGAGAAGGAGAGCAGCCCAATGGGCGCTTGATCCTTCTCCCCCCAGCAGGCCCTCCAGCAACCCAGGCTCGCTACCAAACCCAGGTCGCTGGCGTTGCAAGCGGTAGTGCTACCGCTGCACCGGCAGGCCAGCTGGCTTCTGACCATTTCTACGTCCACAGGTATTCCTTCTCTAGGTACACTGACCCTAGCCCTTCCCCATAATAAAGCTGTGTTTTGTTGTTTGAAATTGCTGTGTGAAGGGTGCTTTGCGGAAACTAACTGTAAGGTGCATGTGGTATATGGTATTGGGAAACTGTTTGGCATCCAGTGTGTGAAGTGCTTGGAAGGGGAGATGAGTAGGTACAGCATCCTAGGGGGTTGTACCAGTCATACACCTGGACCACTGCAATTTACTCTGGGTGGAGGCACTGCACCATTTTATTTCTTTGGGATAGAACCGCCAAATATCACCGTAGCAGGACCCAGGCCCCTTAACCTGTGTGAAGGTCAACAGGCAGGGGTAGCAGCCCACTGGCACATGGTAATCAGGGGGTGAGGGAGAGGAGGGGAGAAATTAAACAACCATTCTTGAAGCAACTCAACAATGCTTGCAAATAGCAAATAATCTGGTCTTCTAAGAAGGTCAGAAAAACGGTGAGGGCCAAAAAAAAAGGAACTTCATTAGCTACAAGGAGAAACAGGGGGGTGAGGAATGCAGCAAATACCAGGTAAAGAGGAAGAAGGCTAATAAGGCAGTCAGGGACACAAAAGCAGATACACAGCTGTGTACTGTGGAGGGAGTGAAAGGAGGGGGAAAACAGTTCTTCAGGTACATCAGGAAAAAAGGAAAACAAGAAAGGGAATTGTTATGCTGGCATGGGGCAGAGTAGAAGCAGTGGTGGAGCTGGGGGGGGGCTGGGGGGCGGCTGCCCCTCCTGGCTGCCCCATGCAAGTAGTGGTGCCCCACCATGATCTTTATTCACTGTTTAGTGCCCATTGTGGAGCCCACAATTGACTGAATGGCCCCCCAGCTCCCAAACGCTCCCAGATCTGGCTCCGCCACTGAGTAGAAGAGGAGGTAAAGCAGAGCACAGTGGCAGATAGATGGCCTCTGCAGGAAAGCAGCATAAAGGCTGCTGCAAGGGGATCCCAGACATGCGTCTCTTTGTAGATGACACTACGCTCTGTGACAGGGTAGCCAGTGATTAAGGGTAAGGGAGTTTCAGAGGGACCTGCAAAGGTTAGATAGTGGTCTATTGTCTGGCAGCTGAAATTCAATGCCCAAAAGTGCAAGGTGATTTACAAAGGGAATAAGAACACCAGGAAGGAATGCTCAATGGGAGGGGTTAAACTGGCCACTACTTCAGAAGAAAAGGACCTGGGGATCATCACAAGCGACTCCCTTAAACAAACTAGCCAATATAACAAGGCCTACAAAAAGAGCAAGGTGATTTACAAAGGGAACAAAAACACCAGGAAGGAATATTGAAGTATCCAGAGCGGCCACTAGGAGTCACGATTTCACCATCACTCAGAGCACCTTTTCCAGCCGCTCAGTGTCCCCTAGTCAAGCCCATCAGCCTCTCCCTGGGGTTTGAACCTGGTACCTTTTGCACCAAAGGCAGCAGCACTACCACTACTCCAAAGCAGCAGTCACCCTCACTGAAGGTCAGTTATCCCCCTTATACCCCCCAATAGAAATAACAATCTGCACCATGGCCATCACACTCAGCCTACTCGTGGTTATCCTTTTGTCCAGCCCACTCCCATCCTGCCTCCAGCCCTCACCCCAAGCCCACCCTCCCTCCACCCGACTGTAGCCCCCCAGTTTGGCCATCACTATCACTCCATGGCACCACCTCCAACCAACCCCTCCACCCCATCCCCCTCAGGGGTACCCTGAGCCCACCCCTCCTTGCTATACCTACCCTCCGTTCCCTACCCATCCCTGTACCCACACAATTATAACCTCGCATCAGTCCCTAACTAAGGGTCCCAGTCACCACAGTCCACTCACTAGATTAACTGCTCCTCCTTCTGCTCTCCAGACATACACACCCCAAGCCCGGCCGATGCCAGCTAGCCAACCCACACACCCACCGAACCGGCCTCCGCATTGCCTCTATGAATATCTGCAGCCTCCTAAAAAAATCCTCCGCTCTCCAATGCTGCGTTGTACAGCACCAACCAGATATAATAGCGCTAGTCAAGACATGGCTCTCAAACAAAAACCCCAACTCTGTCATCTCCCTGCCTGGCTATACTCTGTTCAGGGAAGACCGTATAGGTAAGCATGATGGTGGGTGTGCATTTTTTATCCATGACACACTATTAGGCCAAGCACTCCCAGCCCCCAAGCTCAGTTTTAGTGCTCAAGCCCTCACCATTAAGGTTACCTCAGACCCAACCAGGAACCCCCTTTTCATCACAGTCTCGTACATACCCCCGAGAGACCAGGGACAAGAAGTCCAGTCACTTATTGATTACCTCACCACGCTCCCACACAAGATGGAGAAGCTCATCCTAGGCGACCTTAATGTCAACTGGCTGAGTACCTCTACCGCCCACATCAGGGACTCCTCCACTGCCCTAGATATAACCCAACTAGTTACCTCACCTACCAGATTTAATCAGTCAAGTGGCTCCAGCACCCTCCTAGACATAATCCTGTCAAACTGCTCTCATAAAATCAGGGATATTATTGTACTACCCGACTCCCTTAATGACCGCTCTCCTGTCCTCTGTCACTGGTCAGCCCCCACACCAAAACCAGTGTCCCACACCACCTCACGCCGATGTTTTCACCCTGGGGGTCTCAGAAAGCTGAAAATGCACCTAGCCCAGCTGGACTGGTACCCTATCTCACTCGCAGCTGATATTAACTGTGCTCTTGCCTATTTCTCCACTGCCTTTAGCAATGCCTGTGACCTTTTTGGCCCCTTGACCAGAACCCGTACCCAAAAACATAACACCTCCTGGATCTCCCCGTCCCTTATCCAAAAGCTGAAACAAAGGGATAATCTCTGGCATATTTATTTATTTATTTACTTTTGTTAACTGGGTAAGCACACTAGACAGCCAAGTGCCTATTTTCAGGTGCAACCCGGGAGATTACAAGGTACATACATGAACATCAGGCAAATACAAGTGAAGGATTACATTACATAGAATTAGCACACAGGGACTTTACAAGCATCAGTATTGCTGTCGCAGCATGCAAACTGGCTGACAGACAAGCCTATAATGCAGCACGGAATAGGTGTACCTGGGCTATAAGGCAGGCTAAAGCCAAACATTATCACACCACCCTTGCTTCCACTTGGGGCTCATCCTATGCCTTCTGGAACAATATGAAGGAGCTCAATGGAAAGACACGCTCCCCCCCACCATCACAAATGTCCACTGATGGTTCCGTCACCACTGACCCACTTCACATAGCCGAGTGCCTCAATAAGGCTTTCTCTGATCTAAGCTACGTCCTCCCCAACTACTTTTTCGACCCATTCCTGTATCCACCTCCCCCACCCTAGATCACCCCCCTTTCTACCTACATGCCATATCCCCCCATGAAGCCAGGCATCATCTGCAAAAAGCCCTTACCAGCAACAACCCCAGCTGTGATCCCCTGGACTCCAGGATCCTCTGATTATTTATTTATTTGGTTTTTGTTTACCGGGTAGGTACACTAGACAAGAGTATTGCCTATATTCAGGCATGACCCGGATTAGTCCTGGACGCTGTTCTAGCCCCTCTCACTGACTTCTTTAATCGGTCACTATGCCTGGGCCAGTTCCCAAGTGCTTGGAAAATAGCAGAAATCATCCCTATCCATAAGAATGGGGATAGAACCTTCCCAAACAATTTCAGGCCCATCTCCATTCTCCCCCCGCTCTCCAAAGCACTTGAAAAGATAGTGGCCATACAGCTCTCCGAATACCTAGCCAGATATGAACTGATGTGCCCTGAACAACACGGATTCCACCCTGGACACAGTACCACTACAGCCCTTCTGGAGTTCTCCCAGCACCTCCACTCTGCTCTCGACTCTGGTCACGTTGCGGGTGCAATGTCCATTGACCTCTCCCAGGCCTTTGACACGGTCTGTCACCCCCTCTTACTTGACTCTCTCCACCAACTTGGCTTCTCCGCTGGCCCCCTTGATTGGTTTACCAGTTACCTCTCTACTAGATCCCAGCACAAGAAGGTTAATGGCACCCTGTCCAACACCCTGCCCGTTCGTTCCGGAGTCCCCCAAGGCTCCATCCTGGGCCCTGTTTCGTTCAGCCTCTTCCTCAATACTCTCCCCAGCTCCTGCTCTGGCAACATGCTCCTCTACGCCGATGATGCGGTCCTCTTTGTCTCACACCCTGATCCCACAGCTCTACAGGTATCCCTGCAGCATGCGTTCAACCAAGCTGAAAACTGGTTCATGGACCACCGGCTGGTCATTAACTTCATGAAAACCAAAGCCATGCTCTTCTCTCACCACCAGAAAAATGCAAAAAATGCCCCCTTCTGCATTCTCCCCAGTAACCAACACCCTCTAGAACAGGTGTCATCCTACAAATATCTGGGCATCACCTTCGATTCGGCTCTTACCTTCCACGCCCACATCAATACCCTATCCTCAACTATAAATTCTCAGATTGGCCTTCTCTATCGACATAGAGATTGCCTCCCCCACACTGCCCTCCGTTGGCCATAAACTCCATCCTGTCCCAGTCGACTCACGGCTCACTCCATCTATGCAGCGGCCGACAACACTGCCCTCGCCAAAATTCAGACCTCAATAAACAAGGCTTGCAGGCTTTTGACTGGTGCAGCCTCTGCACTCATACTTGCCTGCTCTATTCGTCCGCCAACTTGCTCACTTCTGAGGAATGCTTGCGCTACCAAACCAGCCTACTTGCCAAAAAATCCCTGCTAGGTCTCCCCCCCCCCCGGGGTTACTGCATCATTGCAGCGTGCAATCCACGTCTCTTGCCACCCGCAGTGCAGCTAAGGCCACCTTCCAGGTCCCCTGTACCAAGACCTCCTTAGCCCAAAGGTCCTTCTACTACCGTGCCCCCAAATGGTTCAACTCCCTCCCACCCTCTGTCACCACTCTTCCCAAAATTGGCACATTCAGAGCCGCTCTCTGTAACCACCTTTTTGACACCCGAAGCTGCAACTGCACCAAAATACTGTAATAGAGGGGTCCCCCCACCCAGCCCTCAGTACAGACATATTCGATGCATTCACTGCATGGGCAAGACTGACTCCCAGATCATATGCCAATGATACTTAACATGATGATGGGTGCCATAAAATCTGACTCCTGGCATCATCTTATATGGAACTTCTATAAGGATTTGCAGGCACTAGGAAAACATTCAACTGAGACCCACTTAAGTAAATATTGCTTAAGAGAATAAGACGCTTAAGTGAATAAAATTCCAAAGTCCCGATTCCTTTGCTATACTTCCTGCATTAACATGCCCATATAAATGAATAAAGAAGCTAATTTAATTGAATATTTTTTTTCAGCCTCTGGTGGTCTCTTAAATGGGCTTTCAGTAAGTGTTTTCCATTAGCTGCCTAGCAAAGACTACATTAAATCGTTTGCAGTTTGTTACCTGCTGATTGCATCTGCTTCAGATGTGAAAGGGGCCATTAGCAGTGCATTTAAACCACATTCATAGAAACATAGACTTTGATGGCAGATACGGACCGCTAGGCCCATCTAGTCTGCCCATTTCCCTACCTACAGGATAGGCCGCAGATCCTAGTTAACCAACAGCCTATTTCTTCCTACCCCCCCACAAGAATTGCCTTATGTCTGTCCTATGCATTCTTGAATTCTCCCACAGTTTTAGACCCCACAATCTCCTCAGGAAGGCTGTTCCATGCATACACTACCCTCTCTGTGAAATAATACTTCCTCACATTGCCCCTGAACCGCCCTCCTTCTATCTTTAAATTGTGTCCCCTTGTTCTTGCAAGTCTCTTTTATGAAAGATGCTACCCTCTTGGACTTTGTTGATTCCACTGAGGTACTAAAGTTTCTATCATGTCCCCTCTCCTTTCTTTCCTCAAGGGTATACATATTAAGCTCCTTTAGTCTCTCCTCATCGGCTTCTCTTGCAGACCCTGCACCATTTTAGTTGCCCTCCTCTGGACTGCCTCTATCCTGTCTATGTCCTTGCGGAGATGGGGTCTCCAGAACTGGACACAGTACTCCAGATGGGGTCTCACCAACTGTCTGTACAGAGGAATAACAACTTCCTGTTTTCTGCTGATGATGCCTCTCCCTATACATCCCAGTATACCTCAGCCTTCTCACATTGCTTGCTAACCTTAAGGTCATCTGATATGATTACCCCAAGGTCCCTTTCCTTTTTGTTGTTGTTACTACCTCCCACCCATTGTGTATTCTTCCCCTGGGTTCTTGTTTCCCAGGTGCATTATTTGCACTTCTTTGCATTGAATCCTAGCTGCTATACTTCTGACCATTCCTCCAACCTTGCCAAGACCCTTTCATCCTTTTCACGCCTCCTTGTGTATCAACCCTGTTGCAGATCTTTGCGTCATCTGCAAAAGGCATACTTTCCTTCCAGTCCTCTGCAATGTCACTGATGAAGACATTAAAAAGGACTGGACCCAATACTGAACCTCGTGTGTACCCACTAGTAACCCCCTTTCTTCAGAGTGGACTCCATTTACAATTACCTCTGTGTCCTGTTGTCCAGCCAATGTTTTACCCAGGCTACCACCCTGGGTCCCACTCCCAGGCTGGTTAATTTGACTATTAATCTTTTGTGGGCCTGTGTCAAATGCCTTGCTAAAGTCTAGGTAGGCCATGTCCACAGCCCTCCCTGGTCTACTACTTTGGTCATCCAGTCAAAGAAATATATTAGATTTGTCTGACATGACCTTCCCTGTGAACCCATGCTGCCTTGGGTCCTGTGCTCCACTGGCCTCTAGGTACTCAACTATTCTTTCCTTCAGAAGTGACTCCATCACTTTCCCTACCACAGAGGTCAGACTGACAGGTCTGTAGTTCCTGCCTCTGTCTTGGTCCCACTTTTGTGAAGTGGAATCACATCCACCTTCCTCCAGTCCTCAGGTACCACACCATCCTCCCATGATTTATTAAAAAGAGTAGCCAGTGGTTTCACTAGTTCCTCCCATAATTCTTTTAGAATTCTGGGGTGAATTCCATCAGAACCCATTGCTTTGTCCACCTTCATTTTTAGGAGTTCTTGCAGAACCCTTTCTTCTGTGAAAGGACTGGGATCGACCCCCCTATCAAGAGTGCTTCTGTTAATTGGATTAGGCACTTCCCCCTCCTCTTTTGTGAATACTGAGCAGAAATATTCATTCAGTATTCCTGCTTTTTCACTGTCCCCCTCTGCCCACCCACTGTTCATTCTATTCAGCCTCACTATCCCTCCCTTTGTCTTTCTACGCTCGCTGATGTACCTATAAAAGGTTTTATCCCGCTTCTTAACTGAGTTGGCTATCTTTTCCTCAGTTTGGGCCTTTGCTATTCTGACTTCCCTCCCTGCTTCCTTCTGCCTTAACTGGTACAGCTCTCTGTCCTGCTCCTTCTGTGTTTCCTTATACTTCCTGAATGCTATATTTTTCTTCCTGACTTTCACAGCCACCTCTTTTGAGAACCATAGTGGCTTTTCTTTCTGTTTTGATTTGTTTATTTGCTTCACACAAAGGCTTGTTGCCTCTGTGATGGCAGTTTTGATAATTCCCCATTGTTGCTCCACATCTCCTTCTAGCCTGTTTGCTAGTGCTTTCTGAGGCACTCTCCCATCTTGCCAAAGTCAGCCCTCCTAAAGTCCAGTACCCTCACTTTTGTAATGGCTGACTCTGTAGCTGAGTTTAACGTGAACCACACTGTTTGATGGTCACTTGTCCCCAGATGGCAACCCACTTCTAGGTCTGAGATCCTCTCACTGCCCCGTTTGAGATCTAGAGGTCTAAGATTGCTCCCTCACAAGTGGGTTCAAACTAGCTGTCTGATGCCTGCCACCTGTAGGGCATCAATAATGGCCCTGCTCTTGGATGTGGCTGCAGCAAATGTACTCCAGTTAACATCTGCCATATTCAGGTCTCCCATCAACAGTATCTCCCTTTCTCTGCCATTCTAAGAATGCCTTCTATCATATCCTTGTCCATTTCTTCCCCTGACATGGGGTCTGTACACAACCCTGTGCGGATTGTGGTGCCTTTCCAGTCTCAGGTGACCCACAGTGCCTCCTCTCCTCCCTGTTTACTCTTTTGTTCAGTTGCTTTTATCCCTTCCTTTACATAGAGTTTACTCCTCCCCTCTTCTCCCCTGCCTGTCTCTCCTGTAGGTTATGTACCCTGGTATGTTAACATCCCAGTCATGGTTCTCTGTGTACCATGTTTCTGTGACTGCTCGATATCCAGGCATCCCTCTTCCATTAAGGCCATCAGCTCAGGAGCTTGTTGCCCAGACTCGGAGCATTGGTACTCATTACCCTCCATTTCCTGATGGCCTTACTCCCTTTTGCCCCATCCCTGTCCTTCTTGCCTTTGTCACTTTCTCCATTTACCCTGACCTTCTCCCTATCGACACTCTATGTTGGTGTTTGCCTTACTACATTGAGTTATTTGGGGGCTAGGATTTCCTGTCCTTTCCAGTGCCTCCCTTAGCTAGTTTAAAAGCTTGCCAATGAAGCATTTAAACCTATCACCTAGGATCCTGGTTCCTCCCAGACAGATGCAGCCCATCATGCCTATAGCTTGCATCACTCCAGGTGGACCCCCAGTCCCCAATGAAGCCAATCCCTGAGCTCCACACCAGTTTTCAACCATTGATTGAATCCAATGGTGCGGAACACCCTAGCCTCCTATGCCATAGATGGAAAGGCACCTCCCAGAAGGTTACCGTGCTTGCTACTTGACTAAGGCCCCTCCCAATTCCACAAACTCTTCCTGCACTCTCTAATCCCTTTCTTAGCCAGGTCATTTGTCCCTAGGTGGACAATGACATCCAGCCCCTCCCTGTGCAGCTGCTCTCGGCAATCCTGAGGATTCACTCCCTGTCCCTCCAAGCCATGGCGCCAGGCAGGCACCTTACCTCCCTCTCCCCTTCCTCCCCCAGTTCTACCTTCCTAACAATCGAGTCCCCCACCAGGAGTTGTTTCCTTCCCCTGCAGGGTCCCCTGCCACCCTCCTGTGGGTCTCCTTTGTGGAGGTTCCCAGCATCCTCCTTGGTCTCCACTGTGGGTGCCTCCATAGAGGAACCACACTTTGCCAGAATGGCATTGGAATTGTGGAGAGGTACAACTGGAGGATGCGCCTCTGTTCCACCACCCTCACCCTCCCTGAGCTCACTGTGGTCTTCGCTCCTCTTTCTTGGCAACCTCTGAGGCAGCGGCAGTGGCACTGGTGGTCCCTGGATGGAAGAGGAGGTCCCACAAATCTGGCCAACTCAGCCTGGAGATGAGCAACCTCCTCCCTCAGCCCAGAGAGGTGCCTGCAGATGGGACAACACCGCATCCTCCAGAACATCTCCCAGAAGACTGCTGCTCCACAGCCACTGCACTGCACCACTCCAATCATGTCTTATTTCTGGCCCCTTAACTGTTTGCAATCCTTACTCTTTCCTCTGTTTTTTTTGTTCTCTCTCTCCTTACTTTCTGCCTGTGTGCCCTTTAAGCTCCTGATTGTCCTGTTCTGAGACAAGAATATCCTATATTTCTCAGTAGACCACTTACTTGCTCAGAGGCAGACCTCCAGCAGCTAGAGGGGGCCGGAGAGCTACTCTTGCCCTTCTAGGATGGTGGGTCCTTGGTGGTTCTGTGATCACTCCCTTCCTGCCCCTAAACAGGAAGTTCCTGTTGTCAGTCAAATCCTGTGCCTATAAAAATAGAACTAGCTTTGGGCGGGGAGGGAAGGAGGGCAATATAGTCCCAGCAGAGAAGTTCAGTCACACAGCAGTCCTTTCTCCTGGTGTCTTCTGCCAAGCTATTAGCTGAAACTTTCTATGGCAGTCTTTAAAGGTAGCTTCCTTCTAGCTAAGCCACTCCCCCTACTTACCAGATCTTTCTACAAGTTAGTTAAACCTCACAGCAGTTAAGTCCTTTCAGTCACCTGAGATTTACACCTAGTTAACTCTTCAGATACCCATTCAGTTCAGTTAACCCAAACACACACTTTTTTTTGTTTGTTTTTTTGTATGTTAGTTTTTTTACCCTAAATTAAAGGTCCAAATACAAAACTTCTTCTACTTTAGTCCCAGCAGAGAAGTTCAGTCACACAGCAGTCCTTTCTCCTGGTGTCTTCTGCCAAGCTATTCTGCTGATGTAACACCTAATATGCCTTCTCACACCTGAGCAACGTGAGCCCTAGGAAGCCGGCCAGCCAGATCAGCCTATCCAGATGAAAAAAATAACTCAAAGTTAAAAGAAAAAAGCTGAAGCACTGAAAATGCTGGCCGAGCCGGGTATGACCCAGTCTTCTGTAGCCATCTCCCAGCCCCAAACACACAGGTTGCAGAGAGACCTGGACAGCATTCTTACCAAATCCTTGTGCAAACGGGAGGGTAAAGACTCCACTGTTGATGATGAGCCCATGGCGAAAAGAAAGACACTGATGCTCAGTCAGCCTGCCTGGGGAGAATTCTCATGAAAATGTAGACAGAGATACTTTTGTACCCCAAGAATTCAGGCCCAATATATGGAAGCCCATTATGGTCAGGGCAGGCGTAGGCGTGGGGAATTCGACTGATTACGCACATATATTTTGGAGTTGCTTGGTTGTGAAATCCTTCTGGACTGACCTGCAACAGCAATTTGAAACCCTAGGTTTCGATCTCTCCTATCTAGATGGTTTGCTGGTTCTCTTTTCCAGTAGAGTAAGTGTGAGGATGGGATCTCCGATTCCAAGTCTTATATTGGTGGCAAAAAAGACAGTTACTTGTCTATGGTTACAATTATACATCCCCCAACAGTGAACCAATGGAGGAACTTAGTTAGCAATGTGCATAGGATGGAGAAATTAACTTGGATCGACTGGAAAGTTTTTAACAATTGTGGCAGTTTTGGGTTATTCAGAGCATGATCTATGGTGCTCAGCTTATGCCACAGTCTGGAACACCCACAAAATTACCAGTGTTGTTTAGCCGGTTCTATAGATCAATGCTTTTTGAGATATTGTGGGTATACAAATGTTTCTAACAAGTTATTTAAGGTTGGTACTCCCTCTGTATTTATTTTAGTTTTTGCTGACTGAGAAAGGAGGGGTAGACAATTCTGCCTATTTTCAGCCTTGTCCCGGGGGGGGAGGGATACAGACGGAAACCAACTGAAATTGAACTAGATTAAGCTGTTATTAGTATTTATTCGTGAATGGGGGACATTTTGTCCAGAATATACTGGGGGTCAAAGAGTAATCCCATATGACACTGTTATTTTATACAGTCATATCTCTGTAGTCTCATATCATGTTGTACCCTGTGTTTACATTTGCACTGGAGAAGCTTCAATAAAACGTAAACAAAAAAGAAAAAGCAGCAGCACAAACACAGCAATCCCCCAACAGCATGACCTTGCTACCTTTAGAGAATTTCCCAGACCCTACCAGCCCAGTGCATGGATGTGGGGGCTTAGGACACTGCCCCAAGTCTCCCACACAGAAGCACAGCACTATCAGGGCAGGTGGGGCATGACACTTTTGTTCACAAAGTCCACCAACAAACCTCGAGGTCAATGTCATAACTGGTCTTGCAGGACATGTCATCATTACCTGAAAGTATCTCACTAGAATGGTCAGTGCAGGCCTAGCTGCATGCCAATAAAAAAACGCAGATTACAGTACTAACAAAAAAAAGGAAGGAAGGACAGAAGGAAGACCAGATGGACAGAGGGACTATCCTAACTACCTTGACTGCAGAAAGGAGAGAGATGTGGTACAACTCAACACAAGAGAAAAGTACACAGAGGCCTGCCTAGTCAGTCAAATTCTGTCCCATCTACAAAACATATTAAAAGAATTAGGTCCTGGTAGGTTTGACCCCTTTATTTAGCCATCTGTAGATTTCCTTTTTCTAAGAGGCTTAGCTGACTTAAGGGAACTGTGCAAGGTATGTTTTCAAAGGTATCCCACCTCCTTCAGGTGAGCCAATACAATGGAATTTTTGATAGAGAGTCCATTTGCAGTAGTTCTCTTAGAAAACTGGTCAGGAAATCAATCAGTGAGTCTGTTTTGATGGTTTCAGGCAGCTCTAGGAGCTTAACATTTGCAGCTCTGGTCCCATTTTCCAGTAACTCTAGAATCTCAAACATTTGCTATCTTTAGCGATGCAGTCGCCACCATTGCTCTTCCAGAATCTTCCAAAGCAGTTTTTGCACTGGCACATGACACTGAAACTGAACCTTCAGTCTTGGTAAAGTGAGCATTAAATCCTTACACTTCCATTCCAAATCTCTGAGGAGTAAGTGAGGGTGGCCCTATCTAACTTGTGCTCAAGCCTGGCCCTCCAGCAACGTTCTTTTCAGTCGAGTTCTCCTTGGCACCTCTTGTTGATTTTCTCATCTTGATAGATCGCCAGATTGGAACCAAAAGTAGACTGCAATGTGGTGAGAGGTCTTCTGTACTAATATCTGTTATGATTTTATAAAATCATGAGTCCACAAAAAGGACAGGCCAATTGCTTTTTAGACCCAAGTTAGGAAGTACATAAGTTTTTGTAATTTGCACTAGTCCTGTTGCTGGCTCTGCTCCCCCGGAAGCCTGAATTTTTTTACCCTGGAATGCTGATCCAGTGTGATGCTGCATCTTATGGAAGTATTCATACATATAGGGAAGTTGTTAGACCCTAGTCTCAGGGGTTTGCGCACTGGATATTTTACAATAAATATGGGCTCCAAACCTTGCAATGGTGCCACCGCTGAAATGAGTCATTTTTCAAATAATACTTCAGCTAATGTTCAGCCTTTGAGGGCTTGGGCACCGACTTTCTTGTCAGCCTAATAACATCCTTGCACACATGCCTCATGATTTGCAAATACTTTGCTTCCTTCACCTCAAAAGTCCAAGTCTGTGCACACAGATCCATCAGGGATGTCATGCCATGAGAATTTTGGAGGGGGGGGGGCACACAATCGCAAATGAATCTACGGGGAAACACTAAACTGCGTTCTTACAGGCTTCCTCTGCCTAGAAAAAAAAATGCTACTTGGATGCCAACCTCCCTCCAGAGTCTGTGGGTGCCATTATAAGTGACGGAGGTGGGATCCAAACCCAGGTCTCTAGCTTCACTGCTCTGTGCTTTAACTCATGAGCTGCACTACCTCCTACAGATACACTGGGCCATATCCACAAAAGGATTTCTCCCATTCTGTACCTAAATTGTCTCGGAGACCTAATGCTGGTCTTGCTTGACCAGAAATTCTTGAGGTTCAAGTTATATTTTGAGTCATGTGGGACTGATGCATAATTTTCAAACCTATTTTTTATGTCTAGGGAACAAAATAATGTTTTAAAACTCAGTTTATTAGAATGCTGACCTGAAACATCAAAAGCCTCACTGAAACCTTCAATCAGGAACTCTGTGTTCTGACTTTGTAATCTCTGCCATTTGAAAACAGTGCATTTCAGAGCCAGAAAAATCAAAGCCGCTAAGTCTCTGTAGCTCTTTAACCTCTGAGTAAACAAGGATGAAGACTGCGGCTAGACTTTGTAAACAAGCATAGCACTGGAGTCTTGTTTGCCGAGTAGATTCAAGACTGACTTTCTGTTAAGTAAACTACAGCACCTGGCTTAGAATTACTTTATCACTGGTCTTTTACCGATAGCATCATCTCTGACCTACTGTACAGTACATTAGTATTGCAAGCACTTTTCTCTGCAAAATTTGCAATGAAAAGGCAAGATTTTCAGAAGGAATAGTCCAGGTATGACAGCAATACAATGGCTTCATCCTCAGAGAAAACGACGGGTTCAGTCACAAAGCAGATAAAATCTCTTTCAGCTTGCTAGCACGGCTCAGTCACCACCACCACCAGCACCACCACCACCAAATCCCCTCACCAGTCAATAAATAGCTGGAATAGCCTAGCAAATTGCTACACAAAATGGGGTAATGCTAACCATTTCCAGAAATGCTTGGCAGTAGACTGTTAACCATTTTTGAATGAGTCCATCAAACAATACACAACATTAATGGAACTATATATATATATATGTTTGTACACATATTTATATATATTTGTTTTAATTTTGCAAATCAATCTGTACCAAGTGCTATGCATTTTCACAACTAATTAGCACTTTCACGTGTCAAACTGCTAACCAGTTTTTTCAGCTTATTTAAAACCCTGTCTTTAGCAGATTAACATGATTGCAACACAGTGAAAATGTACCACAGAAATGTACAACCCCCTCCAATAAGTGGAGCTGGTTTGTACTGCCTCCAATGGAGTCTCTTATGCTGTTGACTATTAGTGATGCTCCTCACGGTCTCCAGAAACTGTGGAGTTCCGTGGTGGGGGTCAAACTATGAGCGAAGTGGAGTGCTACTTTTATGGTGCCTCCTGCACTTGAACTTGTGGCTTCACTACTACACCATTTTTTTCCTGCTGCTGACACAGAGTATGGCCAATGCTTATGACAGGAACGGACTTTCCCCAGTTTACAGCCTCGATTGACCAGAACGTTGCACCTACCTGCTGGAGCACAAAGTGTGTTTCCAAGGGCAAGTGCCTCTTAAAAAGTATTTTTGAAGACTGTGCATTTAGGACTGATGGCCACCACCAGATTTTGCACCTCTGAACCTCTTTAAGCACTGTACCTGGGGTCAGATGACAGACCAGCAACCTATCCGGCTCCAAAGCATGCTTCAGAGCACCAGGGAGCTCATGGGCCACAGGAGGAACCCATTCATTTGCCCAGGCTTGAGTGACCCAATTAGCCATCGGGGGAGCTGATAGACACTACCCTGTGACGGACAGAAGGACTTACCCAGTGGGGAGGCTGTCCGCCAGAGTTTCTCCACCAGGACCTTGCCAGGGCTGAGAAGTACTCTGCTACATGTATGATATCTGCACCTACCCAGACAGCTTTGCAGCTGCCATCAGTCTGTGAGGACGCTGCATTGAAGCTGAGACTGTCGTGACACAGAGAAAGGAGGAGAGACTTTATTTCACCCAAGCCATGAGGGACCTGCACAACAAGTACGCCAGTGAAGCACAGAAGCCACCGTGTTGGTCATCTCAGCCTGGTGATGGCCTTCAACAGGTATTGCCAGGAGGCAAACTTCAGTAGGTGGCCTTATCTGCCTTACATGCACCTGACCACCCTGAAAGAGATCAACTGAGGGAGAATCCACTTGATCAGTGTAGGCACTCAAGTTGACGGCTGATGAGAGCTGAGGCATCAGATCTGTAATCCTGTCTGGAGAGAGACGCACACAGAGAGAGAGAGAGAGAGAGAGAGAGAGAGAGATGGCAAATCCAGCCAGGACTGCAGACACCAGGAGGAGGCTACTGTTGCTTGACTGAGGGTCACTGTGAGTAATAAAGAAGGGCCCCTGGGTCCCGCAACATGCTTCTGTAAAAAAAGTTTAAATAAGGCCGCAACTGGTTGTAAGTTTATTGGACTACACCATCCAGCAAGGATTATATCTGTGGGTTGAATAATGTGTGTTTGCTTAACTGTACCAGTGCCTGTCATTCACATGCAACTGTTGTTCAGGCTACAACTTTCCAAACACCTGGTTACCCAGGATTCCATGGGCGCTCCCAAGGACTAGGGCAGTGACACTGGTACCAGTGTTGAGTGGGGAGTGCCGAACAGTATAGCTGTGTTGGTTGTGGGAGTGGGTTGCACTAAACGTCTAGTTAGCTACTGCTGGGGCACAGCTTGTATTTCAATATATTTTCTGCCTTAACCTTTACTTTCCCTTCTGCTTTGACCTTGCACCTGATTCCACAATAAATCCCTTGATACATGAATTCCTGCCTCATAAGCATATTTTTTTTATGAAGCAGTAAGTTAGCGAATTTTGGTTTAACAGTTACTGCATAGGCTGGGCTAAGCTAGTAGGGACTACAGTGGGTTGGTGCCATTTCCCAGGTACACTACTAGCATACAGCACGTCCTGTCCCACTACATCTTTTCGTGGGTGGAGACACTGCACAATTTATTTTGAACATCACATCTTTGGGTAATGAATCTCCCACGAGTTAACAACCCAGGCTCCTCACCTTTATCTGAGCTCACAAGGCAGAGGTAGCATACTGAAAAGCTACAGTGACCTGTGTGCACAGAAACAAGAGATACCTGTAACAGATCAGTGTAGAAATGCTTAGGTTTCCCCAGTTATACAAAACCACAGAGGTTCTGTGTCATAAGAGGTCAACATCAGCAACACACCTGTCAGCACATGCATATATTATTTAATGTGGAAACAGATAGGAGCTGTGCTGATGTTGACAAAAGGTTTTTTTTTTATTCCTCAAGAGGGGGTGTTCACCACCAGGAGAAAAAGGCTGCTGGCATTTCCACTTCACTAATTTCTCAAGCCCACAGGAATTTCCACATATACAACAGTACCCTCTAATCATTTTTGCTCTAGATAAAACGTCCAGATTTGCACAGCATGCATGCTATTTATTAAAGTCATTTCATGAGGTATGCATTACAGAGGCATGCAGTAATTTCATTTACAGGAACAACTTTGGGGGGGAGGGGCGCAAAGGGAAAGAAGAGAACAAATTAAGTGAAATCTCTTCCTAAAGGAAAACATCAAGCCACTCCTTTACCTGAGACATTTACACCAACAGATATAACAAATTCCTTTCCTCCTTACTAGTTACCGTCATAGAAACATAGACTTTGACAGCAGATAAGGACCGCTTGGCCCACCTAGTCTGCCCATTTCCCTACCTACTGGATAACCTGCAGATCCCAGTTAACAAACAGCCTATTTCTTCCTACCCCCAACAAGAATTGCCTTATGTCTGTCCCATGCATTCTTGAATTCTCCCACAGTTTTGGACCCCACAACCTCCTCACGAAGGCTGTTCCATGCATCCACCACCCTCTCTGTGAAAAAAATAGTTCCCCACATTGCCCCTGAGCCGTCCCTCCTTTATTTTCAAATTGTGTCCCCTTGTTTTTGCACATCTCTTTTTCTGAAAGATGCTGTCTCCTCTTGGACTTTGTTGATTCCACTGAGGTACTTAAAAGTTTCTATCATTCCCCCCCCCCCTTCCTCAAGGGTATACGTATTAAGCTCCTTTAGTCTCTCCTCGTATGGCTTCTTTTGCAGACCCTGCACCATTTTAGTTGCCCTCCTCTGGACTGCCTCCATCCTGTCTATGTCCTTGCGGAGATGGAGTCTCCAGAACTGGATGCAGTACTCCAGATGGGGTCTCACCAACTGCCTGTACAGAGGGATAACAACTTCCTGTTTTCTGCTGGTGATGCCTCTCTCTATATATCCCAGTATCCCCCCAGCCCTCCCTACTGCCTTCTCACATTGCTTGCCAACCTTAAGGTCATCTGATATGATTACCCCCAGGTCCCTTTCCATTTTTGTTGTTGTTACTACCTCCCCCATTGTGTACTTTTTCCCTGGGTTTTTGTTTCCCAGGTGCATTACTTTGCACTTCTTTGTATTGAATCCAAGCTGCCATACTTCTGATCATTCCCTAACCTTGCCAAGTCCTTCTCATCTTTTCCACGCCTCCTTGTGTATCAACCCTGTTGCAGATCTTTGTGTCACCTGCAAAGAGGCATACTTTTCCTTCCAGTCCCTCTGCAATGTCACTTATAAAGACATTAAAAAGGACTGGACCCAGTACTGAACCCTGCGGTACACCACTAGTAACCCCCCTTTCTTCAGAGTGGACTCTGTTTACTATTACGTTCTGTGTCCTGTTGTCCAGCCAATGTTTTACCCAGGCTACCACCCTGAGACCCACTTGCTGGCTAATTTGTTTATTACTCTTTTGTGTGTGTCTGTGTCAAATACCTTGCTAAAGTCTAGGTCCACATTTTATGACCAAGACTTGTATTGCAAGTTTTTGGAGAGTGACTTTAAAGTCCATAATAAAACATTCAGTCATAATCTCGAACTCTATCCAAATAATGGTACATTCATAGATATTAGTCTACTCATTTGGAGTACAGGTGGGAAAAGAGAACTTGATTTCATGCTCTATAGTACTTTTCATTCACACTACGCATCCCAAAGCACTTTATAAGCCTTAAGTAGTTGCAACAGCCATTTGGCATGAATGGGAAAGAAGTGAGATGGAAGGAAGTTTAGGAAAGCTCAGCATGATTGAGCTCAGAGGGGGGAAAGGAGTGAGGGACAGATGACACTACATATGGAGGAGGTGAGGAACGGACAGGGAGGTTATGCACGTGGAAAAGACTAAGGTGAGTTGCTCAAGGTCTTACAGTAAGTGGCTGTGGTGGTATTCAGAGCTGGGTAGATGGAAGGCACACTATAACAGATTATGACTACTAGATTGCCTTAACCGGTTGACTTGATGTCAGTTTTATACTTTCTCTTCTTCAAGTATTCTTCTTTTTCCCTTGTCTTTGACTGTATATGATTCTGGCATATGCCTTATATATACACACACACACACACACACACAACTGGTATGTCTATTTATGCTTGTCTGTTTTCTTTCTACTGGTTATGATTATCATAACTGACCAGTAGTGTTCTCTAATCACACTTTATTTTTTAAACACTGTATACATTTTCCTCCTCTTGTTCCATAATATAATGCATTGCATGTACCAGCATTTTAAACTGTTATGTTGAAAGAGTGAGCTGGCCCATCAGTGCAGCAGTAGGGCTACCGTCCGAGATGCCAACATGCCAGGTTTGGGAATGGACACAAGGAATCAGAGGGCCGGCAGGGAGCAGAAGGAGGGTTGAGCATCCCATGGACTGCTTTCCTTCTCCGGGGGGAGAGTGGGTTAGTGATCAGTGCTTGATCAACCCCTGGTGGAGGCCAGGGAGCGCAGCAGCCAGTGCTGAGCTGTTGGAGAGGCGTGCTGGATGTCAACACTTCGGTGCCTTATGTCACTGCACAATACACCTCTTGGGGGACTAAAGCATGCAAAATACAGGACCCCACTGATGATGCCCCGCTTCCTGGTCCTGCTACACCTGCTGTGATACTTGACTGGTGACCAAGTTCAGTCCTCCATCGGGAACAGCCTGACCCCGCAGCCCTGTCTTGGGAAGGTAAGTCAGGGAGGAACACCAGCAGTAGAGGGGCCTGCCGGGAACCTTAATGTCTGTCTCCATTGGGGGCATGCCTACTCAGCAGCCCCACCCTGGGGGGTAAGCCTTGGAGACTCGCCAGCCAGAGGTAAATCCCAGGGGTGAGCGGGGGCCAGGGAAGCTAGGGGCTGAGCTACCAAAGGTATTGACACAAAAACCAAAAAAAAAAACTTTTATGCTGAAAGAAAGCACAGTGGCATGCCAGTTGCCCTACCACCTGTCATGCGGGCAACCAAGGTGTGGTAGCAAACTTGAGTCACTGCGGGTAGAATCAAGCATTCAGAGAACTACTTTCCTTTCCCGAGTAGGAAGGGTTGAGTTATCCTCATTTCGCCTGACTCCTAGAGAAGGCTAGGTGTTACAGCAGTTGGAGGCCCAGAAGGATGGGGATGTCTGCAAGACACTCAGCATCATTGCACAATGAAGTCTCAAATGGAGAAAATGGAGGAAAACATCCCTGCTGAAGCAGGATCAAGGAAAGCCCTCGTGCAGGCCTGGAACTACAGAGTGGGCACCTCGCTGGATCCTGCTTCTGGGGGGGGGGTGCAATGACAAGTCCTCCCAACCCCACCTCAAGGGGCAAGCCGTGTGAAAGACAGGGCAAGTCTCAGAGATGGTGGGTAACTGAGCAGAGGACAGCTGCCCACATGGGGGTAGAAAGGGGTCAAAATACAATAAGAAAAAATGTTATACTGATTTTTTTATTTGTCCTGCAGTACTATTCACCACTGCTTCCCTCTCCCATGTTCCTGACCCCTTCCTTTGGTCACACCTAGAAACGTGCTGTCACAGCTCAGTGTACCATCCTGGCCAAATCTTGTAAGAAAAAAATAAAAGAGAGGCCAAAATCATACAGGTGTGGTGCCAGAAGACTAGGAAGTGGCCAGTGCAGTCCCAATCTTCAAGAAATGAGCTATGTCTGACCCTAGCAACCACAGGCCAATCAGCCTGACTTCAGTGCTGGGCATGGTCCTGGAAGCCATCACCAAGGGCAGAATATGGAGCAACTGTCTGATGCCAAATGGCTTTATGAGGTGTCAGTCATGACAAAACAACCTGGTCACCTTCTTCTAAGGAGCAACCAGGGATGCGGACAAGGGTGAGCTGTAGATAAAGTCTATTTGGACTTCAGCAAGGCCTTTGATGCTGTATCACATTACAAGCTTCTGGACAAAAGTATACAAGAGTAGTATACACAAAGCATGTTAAGCATGTGTGGATGCCTAGGTGGAAGCCCTGCATACTTGTCTGCTTGGGATGCCTTTGGCAGTGGTAGCAGAAGCATCCATATGCCAGGTGTAGTCAGCACAGATGCCCTCAGGCAGTGTAGGTGAGGCCAAAACATGGCAACATTAAAAAAATTAAATGATCCACTGAGCGATGTCTGTTTGGCAGCAGGATGGCATTGTGACTGTTCAGTATGGATGATGAACAGTGGAGAACTTGTATCCTAGAACTCCACTGTTCTACGAGGGTAGGACAGGAGAGCACAACTGACACCCAGGCAATGGATCCATTCCTCAGTGGGGCTAGCATGAAGCCTAAGAAAGTACACTAGCAGCCTGAAGGTCTGGTTTTAAGGAAACTCAAACAAGGTTGTGCCTCGCACCCAGTTTCTTCTTGGTGCAAGGCAAAACCTCATCCTTGTGGAAAACCATACAGGCTGGGTCAATCATCAGGGCTCATCATTCGCTGACCCATCTGGCAGAGGTGACAGCAACCAGAAATCCACTTGCCAGTTCATGAATCAATGTATTAAACTGCTAAAAGTTTGAAGGACTTCTACATGAGCATGGCCAGAACCCAGTTCAGGTTCCTTGCCAGAGGAGTTCCCTAAGAGGGATGAACATATAGTCATATCCCTTGAAAAAGCGTCTGAACACCCACTTCGATGTTAAGAAGGGGAATTCTTCTTTAGTTCAATAGGCTGAGATGGCTACCAAATGCACCTTCAATGTAGCTTGTCAGAGGCCTGAGGGGGACAAAGTCCAGAGAAAGTCAAGCACAGAGCTAACTGGCACTCCATGGGCACCAGGCCTTGCTCCTGGCACCATATCAAGAAACTCTTCCACTTGAAAGCATCGGTCTGTCAAGAAGAGGACTTACATGATGCCTCCAACCACTACAACTGGCAGGAGGTAAATTTAGGGGAAACATCAGGAAGTACTTTTCTTTCCAAGAGGGTGGTCAACCCTTGGAATAGCTTACCGCAAGAGGTAGTAGACTAAAAAAATGTAAGGGAATTCAAACTTGCATGGGATAAACACTACGCACTAAAAAGGAAATAGTCTAAGAGGAGGGGGGTAGGTATTCTGGGCAGACTAGATGGATCAAGAGGTCCCCTTGTCCTGGCAAATTCTTATTTTCTTATGAGAGCCTCCTCCAAGCAGCTGAAGATGCTAACTCTAGCCTCTTAGGAACCATGCTGTCAGATGTAAGGACTTGAGGTCCCTGTGCTGAATTCTACCCTTGGAACAAGTGAGAAGATCCGGCCAGAGACAGTGAGCTTCATCAAATGCTCGGCACAGAGGCAAAACAGGTCCTGATATGGTGAGGCCATGCCTGGGTTATTAGGATCAGTCAACTCCTCTCAAGGTGCACCTTCAGCAGGACCTTGTCCACCAGGGTAAAAAATGGGAAGGTATACAGGAATTTGCCATTCCATTTCAGGGAAATGCTTCATCCTGAACAAGTAGCTGTGCACAAAAAAGTGTCAGGTTGTGGTTCTCCCAAAACACAGGTCAATGCGCAGAATTCCCCAGTGTCAAAAAAACATTGTAAACAACATCCTGGTGTAAGGACTACTCGTGGGAAATGTCTCCCATGTGGGTAAAGCTGTCTGCCAATTCAATGCCGACACTAGAAAGACTGATGGTCAAGATGTCCCTGCTCCTAGCTGAAGCTGCATCTGGGATGCCCCAATCCAGATCTGGCAGATTGAAGTCCCCCACCAGTAGCACCTCCCCCATGTCATCATCTTTTGGATGGCTTCCACCAGTACCTTATCTGCGCTCCCCCCCACCTCCTGCTGGAGGTCTGTAGATTAGGCCAGTGTGAAGAGTAGGTCCGTTTCCTATCTCTAGGGTATCCAACAGTGCCTCTGCCCCTCCCTCTATTCCCTGTGTCTCTGTAGCTTTTATGCTATCCTTTACATAAAGAGTCACTTCTCCCCCTTTCTTGCCCTCCCTGTCCTTCCTGAACAGAGTATAGCCTGTATGGCTATATCCCAGTCATGGTTCTCATTGCACCATGATTCGGTGATGGTGATATTGCCTGTCAGCTGTACTATCCTGACTAAATATACAGCAAAAAGATACTGTTCCTTAGCAGGCATACCCTGGGTAACTACAATGTAAAATTTTGTAAAATGTAAGCAGAACCCCACTGAAAACAAGATATTACATCGCAGCTGTGCTGTCCTGACTAAATACATGGTAAAAATGGGAATAATCTTGACCCCACTGAAAACGAGATGTAGCATTTCTGCTGTGCTATCCTGGATAAATACAGTGTAGCAATGTGTAAAAGCAGGACCCCAAATGAGATATCACCTGTCCGCTGGCCCTTCTGGGTAAATACATTGTAAAAATGGGTAAAAGCAGGACTCCATTGAAAATGAGATATTCCATCTCAGCTTGGCAGTTGTGAATAAATATGTTGCAAAATGTGTAAAAGCAGGACCCCACTGACAATGAGACAGTGCATCTCAGTTGATCTGTCCTTAACAAAATACATTGAAAAATAGGTAAACACAGGACCCATCTGAAAACAAGATCATCTTTGCGGGTATTTCAGTCATCAGGTAACACCACAGGAACCTTCGCCGTCGGTGAAGGGGAATCCACATGGAAGATTTTCAGCAGTACAACTGGAGCCGCCTACACCATCGACATCTGTCGATGTCACCAACCCTATAAAGGCGTGAATGGCCCCACTCCCTCATCATCTCCGTGGAAGCTCCGCCGCAGTATTCGTGCCTTTTTTCACCTACGGTTTTTCTAACCTTACTTTTTAGAATCTCTTTAAGAGATTCCATCAATTTGTTTATGTTGAGAGTTAATCCTTCATCTTCTCTCTTCTGTTGCTGCCACTGCTGAAAGAAGACTGCCTCCACAGACAAACACACTCTGTGTCTGCTGTCTTGGCTCTGACCATGAAGTTTCTGACTCTGAGCTCTGCCAGAAGCTTAACTAAACAACCCTAACGCATTGCAAAAAGGCTCTCAAAAATTTTCTAATGGATCAACACATAGCCAGTTCCGAGCAGGGGTCCGCCGGGGTCCCAGCATCTCAGTCACCTACCAGTTCTTCGAGCTCCCAGGCCGCCAAGGCACGAGACAATTCCTCAGAGAAAAGTCACAAAAAAGACTGAGATTGCGACAGCTCCCCGCAGCATCGATCTCGTTCCCAGTCGGCCTCTCCTTCTTCTGGAGGATCTTCATCAACTGTGACTGTGCCAGCGAAGAAATCTGCTGTCCAGGTCTCTGTGCCCACCAGACCTATTCTGACAGCACCCCTGCCCGATTCTCAGGGCAGCCGGCCATCGACCTCTGGGTCATCGTCCCCTCCTTCTCCCTCTAGGAGTACAGCCTTGTTGGGTTCTCAGGATAAAGCAGGCGGGTCATCGGCACCTGTACCATTGAACCCCCCTCCATCGACAACCACCATCAACTTGAACAAAGTCCTGATCAAGTTCACTAACATGATTGTGCAGCACCTGAGCACTCTCAGCCCCCCTCACCGACACCATCGATGGCAGCATCATCGTCGACGCCTACTCGTCGGCCCCAGGAAGCTCCCTGTAGGCCACAATTGGTGCACCCAACACCGGACCCAGCTATTTAAGAGGTCAACGTCGAGGAGGAGTATCACCCAGACCTCATTCTTCCTGATAAGAAGGAAGAAGAGGAAGAGATCCTGCTCTCTGACAGATCTATAGCCTCTTCTGTTAGTGAGGACTCTGTAAAGCATACTCCCAGGTCTCCTCCTGAGGACCCCACATTTTTCAATGTGATGAAACAACTGTCCTCATCCATGGGCTTCCACACCGAGGAAGAGGATGCCACCAGAAAGGAACTGGTGGACTTCCTGGAGATTCCAGAATCTCGCCTAAAGATCATTCCTCCCATGCTGCCAGCATTAAGGAATGCAGCCACGGCAGCCTGGCACAGACCAGATATGGTGCCAGTTATGCATTGCAGGATGGACAAACTTTATCATGCCCCCCCCCAGGGTCTTCCCTGTTATCCAACTTCAAAGAAACTGTGGCGCAGCCAGTCTGCCGGCCCAGTAATTAGATTTCTGCTTGTGACGCCAGCGACCCAAGTTCGGGAACGGACCCAGGGAGTCAGAGGGCCGGCAGGCGGAGAAGGATTGGGCATCCCTGGGACTGTTCTTCTTCTCTGGAGGAGGAAGGGGCGGAGTGTCTGGTGCTTGACAGACCTCTGGCGGAGGCCGGGGGCACCGCAGCGCTCAATGCCAATCCACTGGGGGGAGCGGGGCAGATGTTAGTTGTCCTTGCACGTCCCCGCCCCCAGGGCAGCAAGTAAAAGAAAAATGCTGGTCCCCCAGCATGAAGGCCCATTCCGTCCCACCACACACTGCCTCAGACGCCCACCAGGGGGGTCCTGCTCTCGTGGCCCTGACCTGGGGGGTAATCTGGGGCTTGCCCACGATGTCCATTAGGGAGTGGGAAGCCCCTCGGCAGCCCCACCCAGGGGTGTAAGCCTGGGCATGGGAGCAGATGGGGCCTGAGAACAGGGGGATACGGACCAAAAAAAAAAAAAAGAAACTGTGGCACTCACTACCCCAAATTAGCATGGACACTGGAGCAGCAAAGTAAAAAGGCTTTATTTTACATAAATACAACTGCTACACCAGGCATGGCCTAGTCTGACACATTTCAAATTGTTCTCAATCCTTTATCAAAGCCTTTTTACTTTGCTAACTCCGGTGTCCATGCTAATTTAGGGTAGTGAGTGCCGCAGTTTCTTTGAAGTTGAATGTCTTGTATTTACCGGTGAGCACCACTGACCTCATACAAATTATTTTGGAAGTCTTCCCTGTTATGCTGCCCAGCCCAAGACAGACTCAGTGGTCATCAAGGCAGCTTATGACAGGTCTAAAGTGCCTAAGCACCTTTGTTCCCTTCCCCAGATAAAGAGTCTCACAGAACTGACCTCTGGGATAAAACGGTTTATGCCTCCTCTACTCTAGGTTTGAGGATTGCAAACTATCTGTCACACATGGTAAAATACCAGAATGCTAATTGGAAGAAAGCCAAGGCTGCCACCCAGGACCTTCCAGAGGGCACTCAAAAGCAGGAACTGCTCCGGTACCTCCAAGCCGCTGAGGATGTTAGTAAACATCTCCTCAGAATCCTGTACATGTCGTACATGGCTGACACAGTTGCCAGAGCAGCTGCCATGGGCATATGCCTTCAAAGGCACTCCTGGCTCAGTGTATCTGGGATTGCAGCTGATGTGCACAGACCGCGGCTGAAGGGGAGTGTGGTGGAGACCAACGGAACTCACTGGAGCGGGCGTTGTGCTGAGCTCGGAGGAGCAGAGTGTGATCGGTGTCTGTGACCAGAGCACAAAAGGAGGCAGTATCTGTTTTGGGGCTGGGATTGTAGTGTTGTAGGCAGAGGGATATTAACTTGTTTGGAACATTTTTAAAATCCAGGGAACGGTGCTTGCTTACCTTTTGTTTGTCCGGACTGTTTTTTCTTCTGCCCAGGGAACAAAGGTGTAGCCCTCCCACGTACCCCAGGGTGGTCCACCTTTACAGGTATCCCACGAGCCATGCTTTAAAGGCACAGGGGTAGCTGGAGATCAGCACAAGAATCAGACTTGCAGTTAGACTGGCTGCAAGTACAGGAGGTGGCTCATTCGGTAGATAGGAAAACAAGCAGTAGGCAACAAGGAGAAGATGAAGGGTAAGGTAAAAAAAAGTTAAATGCCGGGAATAAGGGAAGGAATTAAGAAATAGAGTAAGATGCAGTGAGTGGTGCAGTGCAGTGGGTGTGGAGCAGCAGTCTTCAGAAGATCATTCTGGGTACTGCAGTGCTGCCCCATCTGTAGGCACCTCTCTGGGCTGAGGGCGGAGGTGGCCAGTCTCTAGGCCGAGCTGGTAGGAGTACTGGAGTCCTTCACCCACACCCAGAGGCCACCATGTCACCAGCTGCTGCCACCACAGACACAGAAGCAGGGATGGACTATGGTGGGCTTAGGGAGGATCGGGGGGGGGTCAGAGGCATGTCCCCTATCCAGTCTGGCAAAGGAACTACTATACTGTTCTGCAGAAGTGGGAGAGCCCCACCAGGGAACACGTGGCTGAGAGCAGGGGGTATGTGAGGGGCCACCAGGAGGGTGCCCCGGGGTGGGAGGAAGAGGACCCCAAATGAAGAAGAAGTTACTCCTGGTGGAGGACTCAACTGTCTCAAGGGAGGAAGACAGGGAGGCATACCTAGAGTGTCTAAGGGAAGCAGGGAAGGCGGTTAGGAGAGCAAAGGCACGGACTGAGGAAGGATTAGCGCAGACAGTTAAAAAAAAAAAAGGGACAAGAAATTCTACAGGTACATCAGTGATAGAAGGAAAAATGAGGGGGAATTGTAAGGCTCAAAGAGGGCGAGGGAGGTGAGACCTGGAAAAGGCAGAAATACTGAATAAATACTTCTGTTCCAGACAACTGGGGGGTCAGCCACAGCTGAGCAACAGATGCCAAGGAAGGGGGGGGGGAGTGAAGTGGACACGAGTCCATTCACAGTGGAGGGAGTCCTAGAGGAGCTCACAAAACTGAAGTTGGACAAGGCAATGGGGCCAGATGGCATACACTCGAGAATACTGAGGGAACTGCGGGTGGATCTAGCAGCACCTCTGGCAGCCTTGTTCACAGAGTCACTCAACACAGGAGTGGTTCCACAGGACTGGAGGAGGGCACATGTGGTCTCTCTACACAAATCCGGCAGTAGGAAGGAGGCAGGAAAATACAGACCAGTCAGCCTCACCTCGGTGGTGGAGAAGATCATGGAGAAACTACTTAAGGAGAGAATAGTGGGACATCTGGAATCCAAAGGTGCCCAGGACCCAAGGCAACATGGATTCACAGTGGGTAGGTCATGTCAGACAAATCTGATAGATTTCTTTGACTGGGTGACGAAAGACGAAGGGGGCAGTGGACATTGCTTACCTTGATTTCAGCAAGGCCTTCGACACTGTCCCACATAAGAGGCTGGTAAATAAAATGGGTAGTTTGGGAATGGGGCATAAGGTGGTACAGTGGGTAAGGAACTGGCTAATGGACAGGAGGCAGAGGGTGGTTGTAAATGGGATACAATCTGGAGAGAGGAGGGTGACCAGTGGGGTACCCCAGGGATCAGTCCGTGGGCCAGTCCTGTTCAATGTATTCATTAGTGACATTGCAGAAGGGCTGGAGGGAAAGGTCTGCCTGTTTGCTGATGACACCAAAATCTGCAACAGGGTGGATACTCCAGACGGTATGGAGACAATGAGAAGGGACCTAGAGAAGCTTGAGAAATGGTCAGAGGTGTAGCAACTGAGGTTTAATTCAAAGAAGTGCAAAATTATGCACCTGGGACATGGGAACCCCGGGTAGAGCTACAGGATTGGGGGAGTTGCTGACAGTCACCAAGGAAGAAAGCAACCTGGGGATTATCATATCAGATGACCTAAAGATGACTAAACAGAGTACCAAGACTGCAGGGAGGGCCAGCAACATGCTAGGCTGCACTGGCAGAGGTATCACGAGCAGAAGGCAGGCAGTAGTGTTGCCATTGTATAAAACACTAGTCAGGCCACACCTAGAGTACTGTGTGTAGTTCTGAAGGCCACACCTTCGTAAGGACATTGCCAGGGTGGAGCTGGTCTAGAGAAGGTCAACTAAGATGGTATGGGGTTTACACCACAAAACCTATGAGGAGATATTAAAGGACCTCAATATGTACTCGTTAGAAGGGGGGGACATGATAGAAACATTCAAGTACCTTTTTTTCTTATACTTAGATTTTATTGAAAAATTTGGACCAAGATATAGAATTACAAACAAATTCAACATATCATATAAACTTTTAAATATACAAGAACAATATAACAAACTATCAAACTAAGGGTCCTCTGAAATTTTCACCACAATTAAAGGAAAGGTTTAAAGGAAAGCTTATCTGGGTCTTATGGAAAACAAACATTATTCATGGCTAATTTACTAAACTTATGTCACCAAATTGGTTTGGGAGAAATATTCCGTATAAATTTTACTCAAGGAGAGAGGCCAAACAGTACGATATAATAAACCTTAATTCCCAAAACAGAAAATAGAAATGAAAACAGTAGCCCGGTCTTAATAAGCCTCATAGATCTAACCCTTCATACAAGTCCCAGCGGGTCCACCGATTCTGAAATTGTGGAAAACGCTGTTGCAGAGTAAACGTAATTCTTTCATATTTATATATTAGGTTTACTACTTCCTTCCATTCTGCTAACTTAGGGGGTTGGGGGAGAAGCCATTTCCTTGTAGTCACCTTAAGGGCTGCTACAATCAATATAACCCACAAATATTTTGCTTCCTTTTCCCGTAACTCTCCGGGAGGAAGACCCAATAAAATATGCTCCGGACCCAGTGGGGAGGTGAAGCCCAAGATACTCCTTATATTGGTCTGAATCTACTTCCAGTATGACTGTAAGACAGCACAAGACCAAAAGATGTGGGCCTGTGAGGCGCTCTCCTCTCTGCAACCTCTCCAACAGGAAGGGGCGACCATAGGATTAAATTCTGAAACTACAACTGGGACGCGGAAGTATCGTATATGCAGCTTCCTCAGAAACTCCCTCCAAGTCAGGGAGGCCGAAGTATGCTAAGTATATTGCCAAATTTTAAGCCACTGGTCTTCAGTTATAACAATATCCAATTCCTGTTCCCATTTCTGTCCAATATGAATTGTATCCTGTAAAAGGTCCCTAATATAATTTGCATATAGCAAAGAAATGGCCCAGTCTAGAGTTCCATATGGTTACAAAGGGTGGATCAGGTAGTGATCCCTCTGACCTGTGTGTTGAGGTCCTTAAATGGGCATTTATGTAATCCCTTATTTGATAACATCTCAGTTGATCTCCAGGACACCAGGCATATCTTGCTCGTGCTACCTCAAATGGAATGACTGCTCCTCCATGTATACGTTGCCAGGGGACATATATACCCTTAATGGCCTGTCTACGAAACCAAGAATCAGAGCACACGGGAAGAAACTCAGGAGCCACCGACCACCACTGGCTACTGTGTTATCCCCCTGGTCAACCCATGTCTACATCCCTCCAGCACTGCCCTGGTGCCAGTGAAAGGGGAGCTATCCCAAGTTGCAGGCAGTGAGGTGAAAAAGAATTGAGCTAGCAGGGGAGGGGAGATAATCGTGGCCAAGTCTACTGTCTTCCAGTGCGCTGGGTAGCATGGATGTCCTAACATTAAAGCCATTCTCAGTTGAGCAGCTACCCAGTATCCAGGGAGATATGGAACAACTAACCCAACAGATCACTTCGTAAGATATAGTATCTGCTATAAATTCTAGGTCATTTAAAATTCCAAATGTATTTCAGAAATATTTGTTGCCAGGACTTTTCTAGAGACTATACAAGGAACACATTGAACATTCAAGTGCCTTAAAGGCATTAATGAGGTGCAGGGAGGAGATGGGGAGACATCTTCCAATATAGGAGGAGCACAAGAACAAGAGGGCATGATATGAAATTGGAAGGTGGCAGGCTAAGAGGGAATGTAAGAAAGTTTTTCTTCGCAGAGAGGGTGGTGGACATATGGAATAGTCTGCCACAGGGGGTGGTGGGAGCAAGCACTGTGGGGGGATTTATGCATGTCTGGGACAGACATAAGGGGATCTTAGAGATAGGGCAGAGGGAGGGGAAGCCACCAACTAGATAGGGTCATGTATAGGGTTATGGGCAGACTAGATGGGCCTAGCGGTCCTTATCTGCCGACAATTTCTATGTTTCCATGTGCAGCAGAAAGTGCTCAATTCCCCCTTCAATGGCACCAAGCTGTTTGGCCCTGATGTCCAGGACATCATGAATGATCTGCAAGCCTTAAGCAGGGCCCTCAAATCTATCCACTCCCTCTACCATACCCAACCAAAGGGTAGAGGATGTCCTCCTTTTCATAAACAGAACAATAGGCTCAGGACAGTTCCCCGTCCTCAGGGGAAAACCCAGAGTTCAGGCTCCCTTGCCCACCCTCCATGGTGCTGGAACAGTGGCCAAGCACCCCAGAAGTGAGGGACCAACCCCTCCGGCTGGCTCCACATCTGCTTGACTCCTTGTCGGACCCCCCTCCTCTGGTCCCGGACCAGGAGGCAGTGGTCGGAGGTCGGTTCTCCTTCCATCTGAATCAATGGAAAGCCATAACTTCGGATGCATGGATTCTGCAGATCATAGAAAAAGGTCACACCTTGGAGCTCATCAAACAGCCTCCAGAAACCCCACCCCTGCCCTCGTTATCCCCTGGCTCATCTGTCTGTTCTCCGGGAGGAAGTGCAGTCCCTTCTGTGTAAACAGGCCATTGAGAGAGGTGTCCAGGCACCAGAGAAACAAGGGGTTCTATTCCAGGTTTTTCACGGTCCCCAAAAAGACTGGAGATCTGAGGCCTATTCTAGACCTAAAGGATCTTAGTCTGTATGTCCAGTATAAAAAGTTCCGGATGGTAACTTTGCCAGGCCTGATGCCCCTTCTCAAGGCAGGGGACTGGCTCTATTCACTGGACATGCAGGATGCTTACCTGCACTGATGAGGAGGAGGATAACCCAGAGGTTTCATGAAGAATAACATTTACTAGTTACCAGCTGGCCCAGTGGCGCTGAGGGTTGAGGCACTGGATGCCACACCTCATGTCACGCAGGCGGCCCGGGTCACACAGGCGGCCTGGGTATGGGAACGAGCTGGGGCCGCTTGGAGTCAGCAGGGGAGGGAAGGGATCGAGCATCCAGAGGACAGCTCTCCCTTCCATGGGGAGGGTTCCGGGGTCACGCCGCTCTGTAGCGGTACTTGGCAGCAGTCGGGTGTTGCACAAAAAACAGTTGGTGCACATTCAGTAGCGGAGGAACTTGGCAGGCGGCAGCGGCACATAGTGCCCAGCCGCCACTGCACGTCCGAGCTAATCAGGGACCGAAACAAGCCTGAAAATACCCCCTTCCCACTGGTAGGCGAAGGCGGGTCTAGCGGTGTCAAGGCACCATGTCCAATGTCAGGCTGGGGGTATCTTCCTGGTCTCTCCGCACCTGTCCCGGCCAGACACTCACAGATAGAGTGCCGAGCAGAAGCTGGCGGTCCTTGCTCCTGGGGGATGTAGATCCGGGGGGGGGGTACAGGGGCAGACTGTGGGGAGAATCGGCTCTCAGGAGGAATACCCAGGCTTCAGGTGGAAGGGAACAGCCAAGGTAAGCCCCATGACCCAGCTGGAGAGAGTCCAGTGAAGAAGGGCAAATAAATAAAGTCTACCAAAAAAAAAAAAAAAAAACATTTACTGGTTACCACAGTTCATTCACTGAGGAGGAGGGTTACCTCCAGGTTTCATGAAGAATAACACTGCTGGTTACTGCATTTCATTCACAGAGGAGGAGGGTAATGTAATATGGATTGTAATGTATGTTGTCTTTGCCTTGTTGATGTATCTGTTTACAAGGGACGTCCTTGCAAATGAGCTTGCTCAATGGATCCTATCCCTTCACAATCAGCTGAACTGAACTGAACATCTCGGTCTTTCCTCCTCACAGGAAGTTTCTCCACTTCACCTTTCAGGGAGAGCATTATCAGTTCAAAGTGCTGCCCCTTAGCTTGTCCTCTGTGCCATGGGTCTCTACCAAGAGCTTAGCAGCAGTCGCAGCAGCTCTCAGAAGGGAAGGACTGTATGTCTTCCCTTATCTGGATGATTGACTCCAGAAGGCCCTGTCCAGGGAACAGTTTCTGCTAACTCTGGAGTGAACTCTCATGCTTTTTCACTCCCCGGGCATCACTGTTGATTGGCCCAAGTTGGTTCTGACACATCCCAAAGGTTGCAGTATATAGGGGTGATTCTGGACTTGGTGCAGGGGAAGGCCTTCTTTTCCCAAGACAGGACAGAAGTGCCTCACAGCTCAAGCTCAGGAAGTCACCCAGAGCCAATACATTCCTACCAGGGTATACCTCAGACTGCTGGGCCTAATGGCAGCTGCCATATCCACTGTTCCACTGGCCAGACTACATATGCATATTCTCCACTGGACCCTCCGAGTACAGTGGGATCAGCGCATGGACGAGTTAGACCAACCAGTCCAGGTCTCTTCCCTAGTATGCAAGGTACTGCAATGGTGGATGGACCCCTTGAATCTGCTTCAAGGTGTCCCATTCCAGATTTCCTCCCCCCATCAGATCCTAACCACAGATGCCTCAGGTCTGGGCTGGGGAGCACAACTGGGTCCCTTCCAAACCCAGGGTGGGGAGCAGGAAGAAGTAGGCTGTTGGTTAACTAGGATCTTCAGCTTATCCAACAGGTAGGGAAATGGACGGACTGGGAGGGCCAAGCGGTCCTTATCTGACGTCAAAGTCTGTGTTTCTATGTATGTTTCAGGGCTTTTGGTCCCAGTGGGAAGCCTTCCTGCATACCAATGTACTGGAGATGAGAGTGGTGCTCTAGGCCATGCAGGCTTTTCAGGATCACCTCGCTCCGGGTCAACTGCTGGTGCAGTCAGACAATCTAAGTGTAGTATACTACATCAACGGGGGTGGGGGACTCATTCATACCCCCTTTGCAGGGAGGCCATGAGAGTGTGGTACTGGGCCATCGGATCACTGTCTGACACTCTCTGCAGTCCATGTGTCAGGTGTGTTAAACACTCTGGGGAACAGTTTCAGCAGGACTCAGTCGTCCAGCATGCACAAATGAGAGCTTCTCTCATCCATCGCAGAAGACTTGTTCGACAGATGGGACCATCCAGGGTTGGATCTTTTTGCGTCCCCATTCAACACAAAACTGCCCAATTTCTGCTTGCTAGATCCAGGGCCTAGAGTTTTCTGGTGAGACACGTTGTCCCTCTCTTGGAACAGGAGGTTTCTACGCATTCCCTCTGTTTCCTCTGATCCAGAGGGTGCTAATCAAGTTGCAGATGGAGATGGCCCGCATGATCCTGGTGGCTCCACTCTGGCCTCGACAGATTTGGTTCCCTCTGCTTCAGCAGATGGTGGAGGAGCCTCTGGTCCCTCTTTCTCTTTGCAGGAATCTACTGACCCAAGCTCAGAGGACCCTGGTCCATCCCAACTTCAGATGCCTCCATCAGCATGTCTGGCTCCTGAGGACAGCCTTTGCCAGGTTTGGGATCTCTAACAGGGTGGCGGATGTCCAAGTGGCCACCGGAAGCCTTCCACTTATGTCACATATGCCATGAAGTGGAAACGGTTTGCCATCTGGGCTGCCAAACATAACTTAGAGCCTTTCACCTGCTCGGTGAAACATATCCTGGACTACCTTATCTCACTTTCCAACTCGGGTCTCCAGCACTCTTCCCTCAAGGTCCACCTTTCGGCTATTTCTGCATTTCATGAGCTCGTGGGTGACTACAGGATTGCTCAGCTGTATGTCTCCTATACATTCCTAAGGGGCATCCTGCATTTGAAACCCCCAATCTGTTCTCCTGTCCCAGCTTAGGACTTGAATTTTTTTTTATACTTTGTATTTATTGCATTTATAGAATACAATATAAAGTTACATCCAAATGTCAGAGATCAGTACATTATCTAGGAACTATCCAATGGATAAGGAATGAGCAATCTAGACATTATACAGTTAAGGATAAGGGAGGAAGTCCATGAAATTATTTTTAAAACATCACATACAAAAGCGGATGGCTGCACCCTACAGAACTTAGGTGGCCAGTCCAAGTAGAAAAAGGTAGTCCAAGCATGATCTTTCCTCAACACAAATGTTGATATGACCCCTTCCCTGACATAATTAAATTCAACATTTTTTACATTTTGCACAAACTCCCACGAAAAACAGAGAGGGAACATCTTTATAAACCAAACTTATTTTCCTGATATATTCGTTATAGCATTGCAACAACTATTGTGTCCTCAAATACTGGATAGCATCTCTAATACAGACCATAGCCCTTCCAGCTTCTCTCAGGTTGCCACATCCGACTCGTCCGAGCTATGATCCTCTATCCTGGACCCATTTGCAGCTTCAAACTCTTTTCTTATAAATCAGCCCTTTTCCCTGCCTCTGCTGGGTCTGTAAACTGAAATGTACGGCCCTCATAGAAAATTCTCAACTGCGCTGGCATTAACGAGTGCACCACTCCGAGACTTCTCAATTGGGCCCAAACCCCGTCAAATTGTTTGCGTCGTGCCCTTGTAGCATCGGATAGATCCAGGAAAACATGCATGGTGTGGCCATTGCTGTTCAGCCTCTCCGCTGTACGAGCAGCCTGGAGCAAACAGTCCCGAGTTGCCACCCCATCTGTTATCAGAAGTATGGTGTGAGGTAAGTCCGGCTGGGCAGCCACCGATCTTGGTGAGATCCTATATGCCCAAAGGAAATGCAGAGCCCATTCAGAATCCAGATGTAGAGCCTCTAGCAGCCAGGCTTTTAAGAAAGTTAGGGGGTCTGGGTCATCTTTACTCTCTGGCAATCCAACGATGCACAGATTGGAGGCACGCTCAGCATTTTCTAGTGCCTCCAGTCTATATCGAAGCTGAGAGTTCTCTTGGGTCAGTTTAGCAGAAGCCAAAAGAGCCTTAGTTGCTTGGGACTCCGCAGTGTTAGCTGTTTTCGTTGCAATCTCAGTTTTAATGTCTTGTTCACCTATACGCTGCAATATAGCTTTGACTTTTGAGTCGATGGCTGCATCGACAATTGTAGAGCTTTCCAAGGGGGTCAGTTGTTGTACTCGAGGTTGGTGTTGATGAGGCCAGTCGCTCAGTTGATGATGGAAGTTTAGCTCCACCTGATCCACCTTTATTAGTACAACCCATCCTTGAAAATTGCAGCAGTAGAATCCTGAGATCGCACTCTATGAAACGGTGTTGATGTTTACTTGAAATTTTTACTTTAAAATTATACTTTATTGTTTTAAACTTCTCTGTTGTGAAGAGCTGTGAAAAATGCAACCATTTCGTAGGTGTGCTCTCTAGCGCCCCCAACCCCCCTTAGGACTTGAATTTTGTTTTGGAAAAACTGACCCTGTCTCCTTTTGAGCCAATCACGACTTGCAATTTGCGCTTTCTCGCTTGGAAAGCGTTTTTAGTTGCAACTACTTCAGCTCAAAGAATTTCAGAGCTTCAGGCCCTCTGGTGCAAGGAGCCTTATTTGATTCTTCACAAAGGCAGGGTGTCTTTGCGCATAAATTCTAAGTTTCTCCCTAAGGTGGTTTCAGAGTTTACACTCAATCAGTCTATCCATCCACCTTCCTGTTTATTTTCCTGAGTGTGCCAATCCAGGGGAAGCAATGCTCCATACATTAGATGTGCTCAGAACTGTGAGGTACTACCTGCTTAGGACCAAGGAGTCTAGAAAGTCAAAGCAGTTGTTTGTTTCTTTTGCCCGAGGTAGAGAGGGCGTTTCTGTTTCTAAGCAATGTTTATCCAAATGGTTGGCTAACTGCTTTGTGTTCTTTTACAACAAGTATGGTAAAGAATTGCCTGATGCTGTCAAAGCTCAGCCGCTGACATTTGTGCAGCTGCCACCTGGAGTACAGTCCATACTTTCACCAAGCATTAGTCTGGACATTGCCTCAAGACCCCATGCAGGATTTGGCAGGGCTGTGTTACTCCTGTCTTAAGTTTATGGCGAGCCCTCCTCCTAGACTATCTGTTTTGCACTTGTAACTGCTTGGGACTCATTCCTATGGTGTTACTTGATGACTGAGATACCCTCGAAGAAGATACATAAGAACTTACCATAACAGTAGATCTTCGAGGGGATCTCAATCATCAGGTATGCTCTCCCTTCCACCATCCCCCTTCTTACGGCTCCTGTCTAGGAACTGGCTGTCTGGTGTGTCCAGCCTTCCTTTTAGGTCTGGGCACCTCTCTCTCTCCTTGATCCCCCATGGCAAGAGCTGTGCTCCCCTAGTCTCCAGGGGGAAAGAACTGAGGAGGGAGTGGGACCGCTCATGCCTTTATAGGGTTGGTGACGTCAACGGACACTGACGGTGTGAGCAGCCCCACGTGTACTGCTGAAAATCTTCTGTGTGGATTCCCCTTCACTGACAACGAAGGTTCCTATGGTGTTACCTGATGATGGAGATCCCCTCGAAGATCTACTGTTACAGTAAGTTCTTACGTAACTGTTCTATATTGCATCTCCACTGGCTATTTTAAGAAAATTACACTGTAAAAATTGGTAAAAAAAGCAAAACCATACTGAGAATGATATACTGCATCTCAGCTGGCCTACCCCAGGTAAATACATTATAAAAATGGGTAAAAGCAGGAAGGATGACACTGAAAATGAGATCAGTATTGCATCTCATATTCTCTATCCTAGAAAAAAGACAATGGAAAAACGTGCAACAGCAGAATCCCACTAAAAAGGAAATATTGCACCTCAGCATTTCTGTCCAGGGAAAAATACACTGTAAAACTAGGCAACAGGACTGAAAATGCGATATTACATCTTAGCTATAATATCTTGGGTAAATGCAGTGTCAAAATGTATAAAACCAGCCATGCCGTTGGTGCAGTGGCAAGATTTACTGCTGCGACGCGGGTTACCCGGTTTGGAAGCGGACTTGGGACGCTCGAGGGCTGGCCGGGGTGGAGGTAGACTGAGTGATGATGGCACACCTCCGAGGGTGTGGAGGAGTACAGTGTCTCAGGTCCCGGGCTCCCGGGTGATCACGGGACGCACCGCCACAGGAGCATTAGCTAATGCTGGTCTGGGAGCGTGTTGGACGCATGGTGTGGCAACGCCACAGCGTCCACTTGACACGCCCCCAAAACACCAAAAGTAACATTAAAAATCCTCCCTCGGCGAGCCCAATGATGCTCCTATCTGTGGCGGACCTGGGTCCTCGTCACAACTGAGATCTAGATCCAACAGGGCTAATGGGGAGGGCTCCAGAGGCCCTGTCTTGGGGGGTAATCCACGGGGCACTGTAGTGGGGATCCCAGGGTTCATCCATGGAGGCGGGGGGCCGAGTGGGTGGCCGCTGGTGCCAAAAAGAAAGCAAAGTTAAAAAAATGTGTAAAACCAGCACCCTCGCTGAAATTAGATACTTCATCTCAGTTCACCTATACTCATGTAACCCCCCTACAAATGGGGGTTCCCAAAAAGTCTTCCTTGAGCTTGCCTAAATGCTCACTGCCCGGCTGGTGTCCTGCGTTTTTAGTAGTTCAAATGTATTGCCAGAGAGTGCCTGTATAGCCTCCGTGTACTGTCTCTTTAAGATCTGCCTAGATTGCAGTTATAATTAACCTGGGAGGGGACTGAGTGTTGCTATGCTCAAGTCCCGCTGGGGCTGCCAGATAATTGCTCCGTTTCTGCCATCGCTATTAGCGCAGAGGGAACTCTGTTAGAAGATGTACTTGTTTGCTGATCATTTATTAGAATAGTAACCTGCCTTCTTTGCAGCATGGACATTTCTGTTTATTTCCACCATCTTGGTCCTGGACTGCTGAAATGGACCAATCAGTACCTTTGGGGACTCTAAAATGGAGCCTGTCCCCAAGGGCTTTGTGGGAGCAAAATTCTGTAGGAATTGTAGTTTTGGGCTTTTGGCGCCTAAATGAACCTGGAGGGGGAGCCCTTGTTGTGACTGACAGCGGAATCAGCCAACCGAACCTTTTGGATCCTGGGGAAAGTAACAGACCGCTTGCAGTTTCAGTTCAGATCTGAGTTGGGAAGTGAAGGAGTAACAGCTCGAGATAGTCGAGCAGTAATCCTGCATAGATTCGCGTGGGAGAACTGTGAAAGGGCTGGGTTTTGGCCTGCCTGTCTGTCTGTCTGCTGTCCCTGAGAGGGAAATTGAAGTTTATTCGGACTGAATCCGAATTGTGAGGATGATTTAAGCCACAAAACTGTGACCAGGCTTTAACATGAAGAAGACCGAAGATTTGCTGAATGCAATTGGCCTGTCAGGATTTCTAGCCACCTTTGAACTCCTGGTTTGTGCAGAGACTCTGTAATTGCGACCGGATAGCAATCTGCCTGGCACAGTAGAATTTCTTACATGTAAATATGCTGTGTGCTGTTAGTGGGTTGTGATTTGGTTCCCCACTGTGTGCTGAACTGTGTTCTGCTTGCTGGAAGCTGCATCCAGCTCTCACGGACTGAATCCATATTCATCTCCATTGGGCCTGGGCTTTGCCGCACTGGCTCAGCCAGACTACCCGCTGCACAGAGAAAGCCATCAACAAGAGACCTGCCTGAGGGTCAGCTCCCTGCTCATGCTTTGAACAGGAACGGCGCTCCGGTCATTCGTGTGGGTCCTGCTTCTCCTGGCACTCCAATTCAACAATCTGCTGTCTCGATTTCATCCTGCCTGTGTCTTGTATTGGGTATCGTGAATAAACATCAGGGTAGCTCCCTGCAACAACAGCTAAATCTAAAGTGTTGTCATCTGATTGCTTTGTTGTCTTTTCTGTCACAAACTGAGCCCTCTGGCTCCGGATTACAAATAGTGTGTGTTGTGCATGTTGCTTTCTTCCATCACAGGGCCCCAACCAGCTGCGAGCCGGCCTACCCTGGGCAACGTTCCTGGCTAGCCCACCGTCTTCCTACCTGGGTACCCAGAGTGTGTCACTGTGTAGGGACTCTGAAGTGCATGCATAACTGTCTGATTGATACAGCCTTTAAGCAAATCAACCTGATTACACCCCTTCCTTGTTCAAGTCCCTTGAATAAATCGGATCTAACTCTTTTTGTATTTCACCTGACTGTGGTTCCAGTTTATGCCAAGAGTACTGTTCTGTTGCTATTTGCTGTGCATAACCTTGTTTTACAGGTGGTCCTCAAGGTCGAACTACAGGAACCAGCCCTGGTGGTAAGTGCAAACAGTGTGGGTATTGTTCAGGCCACTAGAAAGGAAAGAGGGGGGTTACAGTGTCCCGGAGGGCTGTGCCCAGGTTAGCTTGACCACTAACAACCCTGACCTCCAGATGGAGGCACCCGTTTCAGTACCCAGGCCCCTTAACCTGCTACTAGCCAAGTAGGCAGGGGCAGGTAGGGGGTAGTAGCCCTTGGGATAGCGCCGCCTAGGGGTTACACTCAGTAAATACATGGAAAAGATGGGTAAAAGTAGGAACCCACAGAAAACCAAATATTGCATCTCAGCTGGGCTTTCAAACATACATACATTGTACAAAAGTTGGTAAACAAGCAAGACTTCACTGAAACGAAGATACTGCATCTCAGCTGGACTATCCTGGAATCAGCTGCTCTATTCTGAGTAATCGCTCAGTGACTTCCCTGCCTCTCACACTACCCTATCCTGCCCTGATCCTCCAATAACATTATCCCTAGTGTCTACTGGCACGCCACCCAATCTGTCCCACTGCTAATAACCCTAGTATCTGGTGGTACCCCCAACACCCACTGCACCCTAAACCCCCAGTTCAGTCCCACAATACCACTGACACATATTCTCCACTGACCTCCTCAGCCAGGTGCATGGAAGTTCTGTATCGCTATACAAGCAACTACAATGACACACTACTTGCTAAAACTCTAATATAACGGACGCCCTTTCTGTGTGCACGTGTGTGTGTATAAGTATACATGTCTTTCTGTACTGGGAGGGGAGTGCTCTATGTCCATAGCCAACAGCACCTGCTTCCACATTATCATGAAAAGGGGAATTGTCAGCTCCCCAGGAGCAAAGAATAGGGATCTTTTGGTCTCAATTAGCAAAAACATATCATGTTTCAATTTGTTTTATTAATTTACTGTGATAGAATCTTTATTTTCATCTGACTGATCCTGCGACCCCTAAGGGCCATTACGGACTCCTATATGCCAGTATATGTCACACTGAATAATTAAAACAAAACAGCGCGTGTTTGTACTTCTACTGCCAGTACTAACTGACCAAGCCTTAGTATCAAGTCTCTTATGAAATTAGCAAACCTTCGTGAGATGTAACCACACAGCAAGTCACAAGTGGGGTACCTCAGGGATCAGTCCTGGGGCCAGTCCTCTTCAATATCTTCATCAGTGACATTGCAGATGGACTGGAGGGTAAGGTTTGTCTGTTTGCAAATGACATCAAGATCTGCAACAGAGTAGATGATCCACATGGGGTGGGCAGAATGAGAAGAGGTCTGGATAAACTTGCAAAATGGTCAGAAGAGTGGCAACTGGGGTTTAACGTAAAGAAGTGCAAGATCATGCACATAGGGAAGAGAAACCCTGAAGCCACCTATAGGCTGGAGGGGAGTTGCTGGCAGTCACAAGGGAAGAAAGAGAGGGTATCACAAGTTGGAAGAGGGAGGTAATAATCCCTCTTTACAAGACACTGGTTAGGCCCCATCTGGAGTACTGCGTGTAGTACTGGAGGCCACACCTTCACAAGGACACTAACCAAATTGAGGCAGTCCAGAGAAGGGCAACAAAAATGGTGCAGGGACTGCATCAGAAAATGTATGAGGACACATTAATGGAGCTCAATATGTATACCCTAGAGTACAGGAGGGAGAGAGGTGATATGACTGAAACATTCAAACACTTTAAGGGCATTAACAAGGTGAAAGAGTCTAACATGTTTCAATATAAGAAAAATAGCAGGACAAGAAGACACAGCATGAGATTAGAGGGAGGCCGATTAAGGGGGAATGTGAGGAAGTTCCTTTTCACAGAAAGGGTGGTGGATGCATGGAATGGCCTACCTCAGGAAGTGGTGGATATAAATACAGTGCAAAGCTTCAAGCAGGCATGGGATAGGCATAAGGGAGCAATACACATGAGTATGAATAGATAGGCCATTGACAGAGCAAAGGCCAATGGCACATTCATAAAGTAGAAAAAGAAATGAGCAGACTGGATGGGCCTTGCGGTCCTTATCTGCCGTCAACTTCTATGTTTCTAAGTATACAGTGCACCACACTGTGTTGTCTGTTCTTATAAAAATTCCCTGAAGTTTATGTATACTGCACATCAAGCACTGCTGATCTGTGTTGGCACTGTTGAAATCAACCCTGGACCCACAGAAAGCTCTATCTCCCCAGCTGACTTAGCCTCCATTAATGGCCTGAGTTTTCTTCATATCAATGCCTGCAGCCTCCTAAAAAAGTTCTCATTAATACAGGCCTGGGTTGCACACACTTACCTGACTTTCTGGTTATCTCTGAAACATGGCTCAAATCTGCAACAAAAGGCGGTGAAATAAATCTTCCCAACTACCAGCTCTTCAGATCTGACCGTCCATCCAGGCGGTGGGGTAGCCATCTATATCAAAGCAAACATCTGCATCCTGCCTCAATATTACATCACAGCCAAAGGAATACGAATGCTTATCAATTAAAATAACCCTTCCCAACATATCATCTTTTCAACTGATTGGCTGCTACAGGCCCCCTCTGCAGGCCTCAAACTCCTATCCCACCTAGGATCTATACTTAATCTAGGCCCTGAAGACACCATCATTTTAGGTGACCTGAATTGAAATTGGCTAGCCAATGCATCTACTCCTAGTAACCTTCTGTGACACTTATGGATTCACTCAATTAATCAAAGAACCAACAAGGATTAATCAAAGAATAATCTCAACAGCACACTCCCTGGACATCATGTTGGTAAATAAGCCTCATCTGTATTCTCATGCTGGTGTGCTGTTCAGTGACATAAGTGATCACTGTCCCATAGCTGGCATAAGATCAACAATCAAGCCACCCAACCCTGCAAAATTTCTCCCAAGAAGGTCAAAAAGAACTTTAATATTTCAGGATATCTCCATGATTTGTGCCACACCACACGTTGGCAGAATTCTATCTCACAGCTTCAATGAGACAGCTCTTCAGGTCTTAAGTGATATTATCGTAAGTGCCCTCAATATACATGCACCCCTCACCAGTGCAGAACCAAACTCAAATCTTGTCGGTTCTCTGCTGACCTTAAATCCGCACTGCTTGCCAGAGATAAACTCTGGAAAGAGGCAAGAAAGACCAAGGATCCAAATGACTGGCTTCAATTCAGAAAAGCCAGAAACTCCTGCACAAAACAAGTAGAAATGCCAAGGCTGCCTTCTACACAGCTGAACTGGATGCCTCCTATCACAACCCTTCCAGGTTCTGGGGTACCATAAAGGGATCCTAGGTCAAGCTTCTACCCCTGTCTTACCACCCAAAGTGCGCCTAAATAGTGTTGAAATCACTGACAAGCAAGAAATCTTAAATGCCTTCAACGATCATTTCACTACAGCTGGCCTAGCTTTGATTCCTCACCTGCAAACCTATTGAGGTCATCACTAAACTTACAATCTACTGAGGACAAAAGGCTGCTTCACATTCTCCTTCAAATCAATACTCTTAAAAGAAGTAGAAGACCTACTATTCCAACTAGATACAACTAAAAGCGCAGAGTGCAGACTCCCTGGATCCCTACTTTCAAAAGTAGCATTGCATATAGCTGCCCCCTCACTCACCTTTTCAATCTGTCCCTAGCCACTGGTTCTATCCCTCAATATGGAAGACAGCTCAAGTGTTTCCACTACTTAAGGCAGGTGATCCCATGGACCTCAACAACTATAGGCCCATTTCCATCTTACCAGTACTGTCCAAAATGCTTGAAAAGTTAGTGAACTTTCAGTTAAGTGCCTACCTTGATACCAATAATCTCCTTAACCCAGCTCAATCTGGGTTAGATCTATGCACAGCACCATCTCTGCCTTAGCAAAAGTTACAAATGACTGGCAGACTGCCTTAGACAAAAAGAATAACACCTGTGCTGTGTTCCTGGATCTAAGCAAAGCCTTTGACACTGTGGACCATGAACTACTAATCTCCTCTCTGAACTCCATAGGCCTTGACTCACTCTCTCTTAAATGGTTCAGATGCTATCTCTCCGGAAGAATACAACTGGTAAAAAATGAAGGTGACCTGTCTACCTCTAAACCACTCCTAAGAGGTGTACCCCAAGGTTCCATCCTGGGCCCCATCCTCTTTGCCATTTACATCAACAATATTGACTCCAATCTCTCACAATCTAATATTCACCTCTTTGCAGATGATACTGTACTATATGTCAGTAATCCTCACCATCAAAAGCCTGTGAGCTTTTACAGTCTGAGTTCTCCCTCCTACAGCACAACTTACTAGAAAAGAATACTACTAAATGCCAAGAAAACGAAAGCTATGTTCTTTGCCACCAAGAGCTGCTCTTCCACTGTCCCATCATTCACCCTCCACAATTATCTACCATCCTTGGTGAAAATCTGGAATATGTGGACAAATTCAAATATCTTGGAGTCTGGATTGACAATAAACTTGACTATACTAGCCACATTGAAGAGCTCCTGAAAAGCTTAGACAAAGACTTGGCCTATTTTATAGGATCAAACACTACCTGACCAGAGATTCCAAAAAAAGGCTAATCCTGGCATCATTCCTATCCCTCATTGACTACGCTGACTTCCTTTATGGTCACTGTTCCTTCTCCCATTTAAATAAATTAGACACCTTGTATCATAGAGCTATTAGATTCATTACAGATCTTCCCTCCAGCACCCATCATTGCTCTCTCTACAATGCAGTCAGTTGGACATCCCTACACCATAGAAGAAACAAAAATGCTGCTGTCTGGATCTACAAAGCTCTGACAAATAAACTCCCTTCCTACATCTCAGATTGTTTCAACCGGATCACATCCAGGCCTTACACCCTAAGGATCAATAAACTCATCATGCTGAAGATTCCTATCACCTGCACCGGTATGGAAGGGCTGCAATCAGCTACTCCTAGCACTTATCTGGAATTCTCTTCAAAGACCTTGAAATTGGATACCCTCATTCCTTTAACATCCTTCAAAAATCTGTACACTAGTCTATTCCCAGAATCATGCAATTGCTTCCATAAGGCCTAGTCCTCACACCCCTCTTTCCCTACCCCTTTTATACTACCCCCTATTTCTTTATTGTTCTTCTAGCTTGTTCTCCAACCTACTTGATGCAAAAAATGCCCCCCAAGTCCCATTACCCTAGCTTTATCCCTACAATACTGTTTGTTTCTTTCCTTTTAATATGATCTAGGTCCAATGTCATTTTGCCTTGTATATATGTAAATATTTGTATACCTGTCTCATTCATAAATCTTTGTATTTGTGTTCATTCAGTACCATGTTTTTGTGTAAAATGTGTAACCTTATATTGTTATGACCACTCAGGTCCATCTTGTAAATGAGCTATGCTCAATGATGTTCGCCTGAATAAATAAAGATTTTGATTGATTGATTGACTTTTGCTTGTATTACTGCACTATGGGTTTGTAAAGCTACTGTAGTAAAACAGTAAGGTGAGGTTGTGATGATGTCACCAAGCGCTCCACTTATAAGGCAGTGACGCTTCTCTCTAGCCACGACCCCTGAGGAAGACTCTGTGGAAGAGTCAAAGAGCTGGTGCTAGGCCAGTTAAGAGCAGTGTTCGGTATGACGTTTGCATAGATTGTATTTATTATTTTGCTGCGGGTGAGCTTTTTGGAATTTGAGCAGTTTTCCGCTAAGATGGGTTCCAATAAAAAGACATCAGCAGTACAGCAAATTTTTGGTCCAGTGAGTCTTAACTTCATGAGTGCTTTGGTTTACCTTTTGGAGACTGCTCACCTCTGAAAACCCTGCTGTGAAGGAGCTGAATCAGAGGAGGAAAACCAATCCACTGACTGACACGACACATTTCTTTCTCTTTGGAGACAACTGCACGTTCTAGTAAGCAGTGAATCTGAATTATGTATTCTTGATAAGTTTTTCTTAGCTATGCATATAGTGGTGGTCAATTTATATAAATAAATAAAAAGCATTTTTGGAATGTATGTATTTTGAAAAGCCAAAATGCATTAGTCTAATATAATGGATAAACATAAGAATAAATATAAGGGTACACAGATTTTCCTACTAAAATTAAATAAAAAATAGTTTCATATGAATATTTGAGAATATAAAATGGTTAGTAGGTGATACATACAATGTGTTTGTATATTTTGATTTTATATTGTTATGCACTTCTTCCCTTTCTGTAGCACTGTTTAATTGAATAATTGAACATCTCATTAACTGATAATCTGGGGTGTAGTTAAGCAGTTATATAGAAGACTGACTCCACCCCCTGAGGAAGACTCATGTTACTGGGTCGATACATAGTGGTGTTAGCCCAGTACTAGGGTTACCACCTTTTAAGAAGCCCAAAGTGGGACATTTCTTACTGAAACTGGATTTTTCGCAGGACAGTATGTCATCTCGACCAATGCAGCAGACCTGTTTTCTCTAAATAATCAGAATTAAGAGTAAGTGTTGTAGTTTTTTAGTTGTTTCTTGTGTTTTTTATTATTTTAAGGTGTTTTAGTTAAGGTATTATAGTTTTTTGCAACATTTAGAGTAAAATCAAAAACTATTTTTTCTACTATAATGTCAGGACATTTAGTATTTTTCATGCTTTTCTGCAGGACACAGCTGCCCAAATCAGGACTGTCCTGCGAAAATAGGGACAGGTGGTAACCCTGCCACGCTTGTGCAATTAGCTAAATCAATCAATCAATCAAAATCTCTATTTATCCAGGTGAACACCATTGAGCAAGCTCATTTACAAGATGGACCTGGTTAGCTCCGGGTCAAATGGTACATTGCATACAGAGATATTTACAATAGAGCCAAATAACACAAGTAAAAAACAATTAATGCAATGAATACAAGTAAGTACTCAATGTTACATCAGTCATATCAGTTCAGAGAGCTTCTGTAAAATTTAAGGAGGACATAAGATGAGGCTTAGTAGGAACTTCAGTAGGGAGAAGTGATCGGTCGCTCGTGTAGGGAGATGACGCAAGCACAGAATTTCAAAAGTAGTGTAATCACACAGCATTCCTAAATGTAACACTCTAAACAGAAGGATAAGGGTCTTAACAGTCAAGGAGAAAAGTAATTACAGCTCTTTTTTGGCAAATTTCGGCATGGAAATCAGATTTTGCTTGGTTTAGAATGGCCACAGAAGCAGACTGCAGGATCCAATTGTAAGCCAACGCCGAAGAGCACTCACGTTCCGATTGGATGCCTGCTAATGCCATGCTTTGCTAAGGGGGAGTCCAAGCTTAGGTTCTCAGGTGGCGGTAGAGGCAGTGCCGACCTCCCGGTGTCCGGGTTTCCCACGCCTATGGGCAGGGAGCCCGTGGAGAGCATATCCTTAGCAGAGGATGGAAGAAGGGGTCTGTATTAAGAACTGGGCCATGGACAATGGAACATCTGAGCCAGCGGGAGGACCTAAACAGCAGGACAACAGAACCGGGTATTCCTTGATGCCTAAAGACTGGCCCAACCACAGAAATTCAGAAAGGAGTGTAATCAAACAGAGTCCCAACTCTTGACACTCTAAACAGATAAAAATAGAGGTCATAACTGTTAGGCAGTAAGTAAGTAAGTACAGCTCTTTTTTGTTCAAGTTTTAGACAGAAAATCAGACTTTAGCTTAGTATTGAGGGAGATACAGGAGCAGACTGCAGGATCCAATCAGACGCCAGAGCAGAAAAGCGCTCGCGTTCCAAATGAGTATCGGTAATGCCGCACCTCGCTAGTAAGGAGTCCGGTCTAGGTGTCTCAGGCGGCAGCTATGGAAGCAACAACTGCCCGGTATCTGCATTTCTCCCACCTGAGGGGCAGGGAGCCCCTGAAGGGCTAGTCTATGACAGGGAAGAGAGTTAGGGGACAGAGGAAAGAGATAGTAAGAGTGGAATGCAGTGGAAAGGGAATAAAAAGATGAAATAGGGCAGTTAAATAGTACAGGGTAGGGGAATAAGAGCCACAGATTAAGCAATATGTGAAAGACAGCAGGGTGAGTAAGGTGTAGCGGCCGAGAAGCCATAAAGAGATAATAACCCTACAGGGATTTCTAGAGGGGAAAAACATTTAAGGCATAAGATGCTCACAGAGTTAAGGTCATCAAATGTTACAAGCGGTCATAAATTCAACTATGCTCAGAGGGCACCGGCCTGATGCTTCGGACAAAAATTAGGGGCTGGGGTAGCAATTGCATGACTCACACACATACTGAGCATATAGAGATTTAAAGGAATTCATACTGCGGAGGCAGCTTAATTTCAATAGTTTTTGTACTTTGTTCCACAATGTTGGCAACAGGAAACTAATGGCCACTCTGCCATAGCGAGAGGAAGCCTTGGGGATATGTAATGTGATGTAGGATGCGCTTCTTAGAGCATACATTCCTGGCTCACTTAGCGGGAGACAGTCTATTATATATTGTGGAAGCCGCTTCAAGAAGACTCTAAGTCCAAAGGACTGTGTTTCTATTATGCCTAAACATAAGAGAGGACCACCGTACAGATTTGTACAAGGAACAATGATGGGTAGAGATGGGGAGACCAGTAATAAACCAGATGGCCCTGTGGTAAAGCGTATCCAACTTTGAAAGCGAAGCTTTGGGACATTGACTATAAAGGAAATCTGCATAATCGAACAGTGAAAGAAAAGCAGTTTGGACAAGGCGCACTTTTGCATCTCTAGTAAGAAACTGGTTAATTCTAAAGAATAGCCCCAGCCTCTGCCTTAACTTCTTTACAAGGTCCTCAACGTGCTCAGTGAATCGATTATGGTCTCACCACACACCTAGGTATTTAAACCCTTTTTAAATAAAACCCTTTCATTATTTTCAGCCTTGGTGTGTGCCCAGCTTCTTTTTTGTTTCAATCTGAATACAGTGTTGGTCACAGGAAGCGGAATTTCATAGTTATCTCAGATTCAAGTGAATCTGATGAGTGAGCGAAGTTCCTCTTTTTAAGTAACTCTAGCCCTCCTTCACGCAGCAGCTGTCATCCCCTCCCTCAGACCATTCTTGATGTAGTTCGCATGCTGCACTGGTAACTGTTTCTTCTTTTTTTGTATCACTCTCACTCCAGCCAGAAGAAAAGTGTCCCTCTCACTGGAGACAACAGAATTACCTGTGCTGCAACATGCAATTAGGAACCAATATGTTTATTTTTAAATGTTGAACTTGCTCTGTTCTGGTATCTTCATGCTTCAGTTAATTAATTTACTGACTTGGGGTTGCTAAATTAAAAGAAACATTAATTTAAAACAGTACACTGCTTCAGTCTGGTTTGTTATAGATGCCCCATAGGCTATAAAAGACAATGCATGGTTGTCTACACACAACAAGCTTGAGTAGACATCCCAAGGTTGTCCTGGCAACCGATTACCCTCTCGAGGTTCACTGGTTACCAGGGCAAACCTCTTTTTTTTTTTTTTTTTTTTGCAATTTTCTGTTTATTACTTTTGTACATAAGATATACACACGATGTCCTCATGCAAGAGATTAGCCAATTACAAGGATAACATTTGGAATAACATTCGATATCTCTCACTTCTGGTACAGTGGGGGGATATCAGCAATTTTGTGCTAAAGTCCGTAAAAGTTCATAGGAAATGCCAGCTGCTTCATGGCTAAGGTTAAAGTCCTTGAAAAGAAAGGAGAAGGTAGTGAACCTGCACTAACAATTGTGCCATTAACCTTTACATAAAAATAGGTTACAATTGAACTCGGTCCACCAATCTCCGCCCGACCCTCCTCCTAGCCACTCTGTAAAAATAAAATTATATTTTTGGTATCTGAACCTTTAACTATACAGAACCATAGAAATTAATAAACTAACATATGAGCACTACAACAGTGTTGCATACTACTATAAGAGCATTAGGGAACATTTATCAATGAAAGTAAATAATAAGTTTTGTAATTCCCTCTACCCTTATCCCAACTGAATCCCTGCTCGTATATGAGATCTCAGGTCCTCAAAAGATACTTTCCCCTCATTAACGTTTGATTACCCATTAAACATTAAACAAGCAGAGGACAGATAATATAGCAAGTTACTCAATCCTCATCAGGTCCAAATTCTCTCGAACTGCCTCTCGTGGTGGGCCTGAAACTCCTGCTCTGTCTTCTCGACCCACCGACCTGCATCTTGAGGATCGCTGAATTGCCACATCTTTCCTCCATATGTAACTCTAAGTCTACGCCGGCAGCATGAAAGAATGAACTATCCCCAGATGGCAGAAGCCTCTGTCGTACAGCATCAAATTGCTGCAGCGAGCTCGGGTTTAAAGCAGAGGTCAGGAACAATTTTACATCTTGTCCATGGACATTCAGTCGTGAGCATACGTGCTGCTCTATTAATACATCTCGAACTTCTGGCCCAGTAGTTTTCAGCAGTACAGTGCGTGGCAAGTTTAGGTCTGTAGTGCGGATTCTTGGTCTAATACGATAAGCTTGCCGTAGGTCTACCCATTCAAACTGTTCCGGAATGCCAAGATTCTCCGCCAGCCAAGTTTTTAAGTATGAAAGGAGATCTGCTCCCTCAGTCCCCTCAGGAAGGCCAACTATTCGTACATTCCCTGCCCGCATAGCGTTCTCCACCGCTTCCACCCTGCCTCTCAGTTGCTGGTTCTCTTTTATAATCTGGGCCACAGTAGATTGCGCAGACAGGGATCGCTTATCCGCTTCTGTCACTGTTGCGGTCAACGTTTTAATCGCTACATCCTGTGACTCTAGCTTCATCAGTGTTTTTTCAATTTTATTGTCCATTGCCCTCACTGAGTCTAAGATGGTCTGCCAGGGAGGTTCCCGTAGCCAGATAGCAGGTCGATCCAATGATTGATTCCCCTGCTCGGGTTCACATGCTCCCACAGGCCGCTGCATTCCTGAGGCTTGAGGATGAGTATTTTTTGTTCGTCCCATACTGTATTTGATATCGTTGAGAAGCTGAGGTTTTAGGAATTCAATTATTTACATCAAATCGTCGATTCAGAGCCCTTAGATTATTTTTTAGTGGCAAAAAAGAGCAAATCGACACGGAGCTGTGAAAGACACGTCCTGCCCCGAAGCTGGCTCTCTGGCACCCCCCAGGGCAAACCTCTTGATGCCTATCTAGACTTGTGTACAGGTAACCATATAACATCCTCTGGGTGTGAACATGTGGTTATCCATGTTTATTTCGACAGAGTGCTATCAAATTCTGATGTCTGAATGCACATCTGATTTTCATTTTTTTCCCCAAAAGATGCCCCCCCCCACCCCCCAGATCTCCGACTTTTGTGCCAACATTTTAATATTCTATATAAAAACTATGGGGAGAACCCTGCACTCTAGTTGTCTGGTGGGCGTTTGAATATGCCAGCCAGGCCACGCTCTCCCTCTCTGTAACTTGAACTGATTTTTCACAATTAGCATACTATACTGACAGCTTGTCACTGGATTCTGCGTCAAACATCTTCAGCCAAACACCAGAAGCCATACAAAAGCTTTTGAGAACACACACAAGTCCGACATGTAATTACAGAAATGTCACAAAATGTTACGCCCACATAACTCTGCTTTCGAGCAGTTTTCAACAGGGGATTTATGTACAAAAGCAATACTTTGGCTACACCAAATTTTATTTTGACCAGGTAGGAGTTCTGATCGGTGGTCAAAGTGGCTACTTGATTATAGTGCCTTAGATTATCCTGTAAATAGTAGCTGCAGTTGATCTAGTGCCAAGTAACAATGTAACGACCTGCGTGTCCACCTGCTACCACCCTGGCGCTCCAACAAAAACAAAACACTCATCTAACAGGCGATCTCAGAAGGCAAAACTTGAATTTACACAAACAAAGCCTAATGCAGAGCACAGGACTGGCAAGTTTGTCTTGTTTTTCACCAAGGTGTTTATACTCTTCCGGTTGGCCATCACCAGCAGATCTACCTCCCAACAACCTCTCTGCTCCAACACCAGACAATGTGACCCAGAAGTGTGGGGCCTGAAAGTGCTGGGTCCATCATCCTTAAGGCCAACAGTTTTCCTAATTTTTCACCCCCCACCCCACCTCCTGCAGAAGACCTGTACACACCATGGTGCCATGCCTGCAGGGGAGGTGCCTACATCACAAAGGAACTCACTCTCATCGCCTATCTAAAGAGGCACTGTTGCAGCACAGCAAGCAGCACCATACACAGAGTCCAAGAATGCTGCTGTGCTCCTGAGTATCTTCCAAGCTGGGGCAGGGAGTCATATTCATGCCACACATGGAAGCACAGTGTAATACACCCAGCACTACCAAGACAGGCATCTAACCAGAGTTCCTTTGGAAAACAGCACTGATAAGAAACAAGGAACAAGTTTGATTCATTCTGCAGTAGTTTGAAAAACTCAGAGAGCTACATATCACGTTTTCAAGTCCTAAAACCTGCAGGCTCGCAGACCACAAATGTAAATGAAAAGTTTACAGTACCTGCCCATTTTTTCCCAGCTCAAGCTCCACAAGGGCAACAGGAGTGTTAATCTGATCTATATTTTTTGACTGCGTCTTCAGGTCAACTCGCCAGCTCATGTTTCTCAGGGTGTTTTCCCATCGGCTCTGATTGATGAGGCTTTCCCGGATTTTGGCTCTATGGTTCTTCCAGAATTTTGCAATGACGGCTGCCTGCCCCGCTGTGATACCTCCCTGTTTTTTAGTCTGGGCAGTCAGGAAAGCTTCCAGCTGGTTTAGGTCCATATCCGCAGAGGCTATAGACTGAAACAAAAAAATAAAATGGAGTTATTATACTGCCAGAGAGATAAGAGTCTAACCCCCCCCCGCAAGCTTTTTAATAGCGGTACAGTTGTACAACTCTGGATTATTACCATTATTCATGGTACAGCACAGAACTGCAACTGGTAACACTGACTCAACATGGGAGGATACAATGACCAGATGGTAATGCAGCTCCTGGCTTGCTGCCCCGGGCTTCACAGCTGTCTGAACAGTGCCCTGTGGCTATTTTGCACCAACTAGTTTAGACTTGGAGGATATCTGGCATTATTCAAACAGATCCACTGCCACTCGGGGGGATTTAAATGAAGAAAAAGAGATAAACAAGGGTTAACTCATGGAGTAAGTAAAACAACTGGGGCTAAATATGGGGTCGCAAATTGCAACCCCATGATGGTCAGTGGGCCTGTAGTCCATTTACCAAATGCATTGAATAGGAACTTCATGTTCTGACACTGATTTGTCTCCTTCAGATGGTCAAGGCAGGGACAATGAGCTGCAATTCAACACAATGGGTAAATGGGCTAGCAGTCTGGGTACACATTTCCTCATTACATATTGCATTTTAACATGTTATTTATTCAGTAGCATGTCTTTTGCTAGGTCAGTGTTACACAGGAGCAATCCTCCACTTTACTCCTGAAGTTAGTCAGGCTCTTCATTTTACTCCTGCAACTGAGTTCCCATGGGTTCACCCCAATTCCACCACTCTCTTTTCATTCTGTATAGGGCTAGATTGTGAGAAGGGACTGCAAGGTGGTACACCATTTAAATATGTGCATGCTCCTTTTTGAATGCAGCACAGTTGCAACTGGATTTGGTAGTGCAACAAGAACATTTCAGAGTGCTTACTAATGCCATCTGCTCTCCATCTCAGGGGAAGGGGGGACTCTAGCGGCTAAGGCTCGACGGCACGGAGCCGCACAACAGGAAGCAGGGATGCCGCAGCCACTTGACAGGGGGCATGCATGGGACAATGTGCAAACCCAGTCACTGGCGACATTGCATGCCATGCTCCCGCAAGGGGAGAAAAGGTGGAATGTCAACGCCCTAGTCGCAGCGGCTTAATGGCCATCTGTGAGCACCTGTGCCAGCTCCTGAGGGGATCACCATGTGGCTCCAGACTTGGTAGGGGAGTTGACCGCCACCTGCCACCCTGCCATGGGGGGGTAAGTCGTGGGGCAGAAAAAGGTGATCACTCAGCAGGAGGCCGGAGTGGGTCAGACGGCGGCCGAAGGATAGGATGTGAGGACATGAGAAAGCCGACTGGGGGCCCCAGGAAGAAATAATCACACACAAAAAATAAATAAAAATAAAAATTTCACAAGGAAAGACAGAGTGAGTGGGTAAAAGCTTGTTTCCAGATGTGTCGGTGGGGGGGGAGATAACAACGAATCCAAGAATAATACCATAATAGATGAATAAATAACAACTATACAAAGTCAAGGACTGCAAGGAGTGAAATACATAACAATACAATAAATGCTGATGGAAAATCATAGTTGCAATTACAATACAATAAAGTTCTGGAGAGTAGCAAAACCAGCAGTGTGCAGAGGCAATATTGAGTTCAGGGTGGGAGCAAGGGTGCCAAAAGAGGAGAGTGGGAAAAAAAATGATTACACTAGGGCAAGGGGAAGGGTTGCACTAGTGTAGGCACAGGGCAAAGGGGGGAGCAGAGGCAGAAAGGTGTTGAGCAGCAGCCCAGGGACCAGTATAAGGTGCAACTGCAGGAATGAGTAGGACGTTATTGAGGACAGTGAGTGGTGGGAAAAGGCAGAGCAGATGTTAGGGGGAGAGAACTCCATAGTTTGTGGAAATGAAAAGAGAATGCAGCTCGATTAGCAGTGGATTTCTTTGAGGGGAGCGCAACAGAGAGACAGCCAAAGTTGCGTAGGGGGTAGGCAGTGGTGGGGAGGAAGGAGGAAATCAAGCCTAGTAGGAGGAGAGGGAACCCAGCCAGTATTTGGAGGTGAAGGAAGCACAATGCACAAGGCATCTGGCCTCAACAGGGGGAAGAAGATGGAGGGAGCAGTGGTGGGTGTAGGTGGGGGGACACTCCAGAGCAAAGCAGCAAAAGGATTGAAAGAGGTGGCCCAGTCTGGCTAAGGAGGACTTGAGAGAAGCACTGTATACTGTGACCATAGTCGAAGATGTGGAGTATCATCTCCAGAACAATCTCTCGAAGTGCAGGAAGAGGGATACACCCTTTATTTCTGTAAAGCACACCAGGTTTGGGGTGCAGTCTCTTGTGGATGGCATCCACATGTGCTGAGAAATCGAGGTTCCAATTGAGCTAGACTTTGAGCTACTTGAACAAGGGGACATCCTCAGCTGCAGCACGATTAAGGGTATAGAAGGGGGTGAGCCTCTGCCTAGTGCCAAAGGTCACAGAGACCGTTTTCTTGGCATTGAGGGACAGCTGATTTGTCAGGAACCAGTGCTAGATGTTAGCAAGTGCTTAGCCATGAGGTCAGAGGCAGAAGAGCCGGAGGCAAAGAGTACCATGTCATCAGTGTACATATGGATGGACTCAGCAGAGCAGGCAATGGGGAGGTCACTCAGGAAGAGGGAGAAGAGTACTGAACCAAGGATGGACCCCAAGGGGATGTCTGAGCTGACAGAAACTGGGGAAGGATATACATTTTCCAATTTGGACAGTTTGAGACCTACCCTCAAGGTAGGAGCAGAATCAACTGACAGAGGAGCCAGAGAGCCCCGCTGCATTGAGCTTGTCTAGGAGAAGGGGGTGGGAAACAGTGTTAAAGGCTTTGGCCAAGTTGCCAAACACAGTGGAAGCGACCAAGCCCAGATCCATGCCAGAAAGAATGGACCCAGTAAGACGAAGGAGGGAGGTGGTGGTGGTGGAGCATGGCTTCCAGAACTGGACTGGAAAGGGGTGAAGAAGCAGTATGAGTCACAAAAAAGCAAGAGCTAAGATAGCACAAGGTACTGTTGGATCTTAGCCACAGTGAGGAGCAGGGAAATAGGTTGATAGCTGCCAGGAGAGGTGGAATCACCCGCTTTGGGGAAGGGATGACTGTGGCCTGTTTCCACATATCAGGGGCAGAGGCTAAGGAGAAGGTCAGGTTGAGAAGGGAGGAATAGGCAGGGTGATGGCATGGGTGGAGAGGTGCGGGAGTTTGGGGTCAAGACCATCAGGGCTCACACCCTTGTGTAGGGTTTAGAGCCTAGAAGGCCTCAAGGGAAGAAGTAGGAGAGAAGGAGAAGAGGTGGTGTGGGGAGAGGAGTGGAGAAAGGAGGGGGTACTGGAGGTGAAGAAACAGTTGAAAGCTGAAGCAACAGAAGAGGGGTCATAAATGGGAGTATCACCCCCCTTGAAGGTAAAGGGAGGGGGGGGACTGGGTTGGGGGATGAAGAGGGCATGGATAACCATCCAGAACTTGGAGGGGTGAACAAGGTTGTTCTAAAGCATGAATACGAAGTAACTGGACTTGGCAAGCCTGGTAGTTTTGGTTTGGTAAAGGCATTACAGAGGGTCTTGTACTTGATTAGGTCAGCAGAGAAGCTAGAGGACTTGTAGGTCTACCATGCAAGGTCACACACACAAAAGCAGGCCAGAAACTCAGCTGAGATCCATGGGAGGTGGGGAACTCAGACCATAATTTTTCTAAGGGGGGGAGCCTAACAAAAATTTGGCAATAAAATATTAGAGGGCAGTTATGTTGCTAACTGTAGAGATGGGCAACCAGTTGGTAGCTACCAGCTCTGCATGGAAGGAGGACAAGTCCAGTGACCTGAAGGACTGGATTTGAATGAATTGGGGGCTTGTGCATGCAGTAGATTAGTTGGTGGTCACTGATGGTGTTGGGGGGGGGGAAAGTACAAGCTTCCACAGTACAGTGGGGGTGGGAAGTGAGAACCTAGTCTAGAAGGCAGTGATTGAGGGATCTAAGGTTGTGCCAGGTTGGGGTAGTGATCAGTTGGTAAGTTGGAGGGACTTAATGTTTTGGCACAATTTATTTAGATGGGGAGAGCCAAGTGAGATTAAAATCACCAAGGATGAGCAGCTCACCAGAGGAGGCGTGGGAGGAGACAGTGGTGAAGAGCTGCTGGGGACATGTCAGGACAGCAGTAGGCACCAGCCATGAATACAGGGACGGAGAAGAGCAGGGAGAACGTGAGTAGGACCAACTCATAGGCAGAGGTGACAGAGAGCACAAGCTTGAACTGGATGCTAGAGGAGAGGTAGACTGCAACTTCACCGCCATTCTTAGCACAATCCTGCCAACTGACTGTGTACCTGAGGAAAAGCAACAGCGGTATCAGGAATCTTGGAGGACAGCTAAGACTCTGAGATCACCAGCATATCAGGCTTGAGATTAACCACGAAAGGTTGCAACTGGTCAGTTTTGGAGAGGAGGCCTCGGATGTTGACATGGGTCACTCTCAATCATTTGGGGAGATGAGATGGAGATGACTGGATGGAGCTGGGATTGAGCTCAATATCACCTGCTACAATAAGCTCAAGGAGACAAGCAGCTTGAGGGAGACTATGAGTAGCTTATGGGGAGAGGAGTGGGGAGGGGGAGTTTGGGGAAGGATGAGAGGGGTAACAGGGAAGGGGGCATCTGAAGGCTTCAAGATGGAGCCAGGAATAAGGTAGGAGACTCTTCCCAGGATGCCGGGGAACAGAACAGGGTGGAGAGGAAGGGAAGGCAATTTTATTTATCTGGCTTCCTAGCCAAGGGCTCAAAACACTTCACAACAATAAAACAACATATATCAGTACAATAAAATATTAGAATAGCTAAACAGTTATAAATTATAATTAATTAGGGAAGGCCAGTGCAAATAAATAAGTCTCCAGCTTGTTCTTACAGGCCTCCGCCATGCGTGCAGATCTAGTTGCCTCAGGTAAGGAGTTCCAAAACAGTGGTGCAGCAACACCAAAGGCCCTGTCACCCGACTGCTTTAGGCAAGATCTGGGAACATGGCAAAAGCCTGCACCGGCAGATCGATGAGCACAGTAGGGAGCGTAGGACATCAAGAGGTCTTTCAGGTAGCTTGGACCCTGATCATGTAGGGTCTTGAATGTTAGCAAGCCTATCTTGAAGGTGATGTGCCAAAGCATAGGCAGCCAGTGCAGACCATGCAGCACCGACCTGTTGTGGTCCCTTTGACAAGTTTGAGAGTGCAAGACAGACAGAGCTGAGTATCATCTGCATAGCAGTGAAACTGTGCCCTGTAATGCCTAATAATCACACCCAAGGGTAACATGTACAAAGCAAACAGAATAGGTGCCAAGATCGAGCCTACTGGAATCCCACAGGATACCACATCTGCCTCAGAGATGTAATTACCTAGGGCTACCTGCTGTGATCTCCCGGTAATGTAGGACTCAAACCAGCACAGAACTGTGCCAGTGAGTTCCACATAGTTCCCAAGGCAACCAATCAGTACACCATGGTCCACCATGTCAAATGCCAATGAGAGATCCAAAAGAACCGAGATGGAGCAAAGTCCTTGGTCTCTCATCATGAGGCGATCATGCAACACCATAACAATAGCAGTTTAAGTATTGTGACGAGGCCTAAACCCTGACTGGAGCGGCTCAAAACAAGGGAAGGTGAGAGATGGGGAGGGAGATGGGGCGGAGGCAAGGATAAGCAGTACGGAGGAGGGAGGAGGGAGGTGAGAGGAAAAAGGAAGGGGAGGGGAGGAGTGATAGGGTTAGAAGCATCATTATTGTAGGGATCACAAGCAGTTGTCACCCTATACTTTGATAATGTAGGTGGTGGGAGAGTACACTTTATCCTGGGAGGGAGATGATTTCATAATTTGGATGGGGGATTCGGGCTTAACCCAGATTGGGAGGAAGCCTAAAATTAAACAATAAGAGTACGAAGGCTGCACCCAAATTTAAACAATTGGGGAGCCCATAAGTTTAAACAACAGGAGGTATGGTTGCTTCAGACAGAGAGGAAGCCTACGTTTCAATTGGGGGGGATATGGGCTTCTCTCAGAGAGGAAAGGAGACTACATTTAAACAACTGGGGGATGTGGGCTTCTTTCAGACAGGCAAGAAGCCTAGAATTAACCAACTAAGGGAAGGCAGATCACATCCAGCAAACTAGGTAGATAGGGAAGGGAGACAACACACAGAGCAATAGCCTCCCAGTATACAGAAAGAGCTGCAAAAGCAGAAGGCACATTACCATGTAGAACTCTTAAACCTACATGGTAACAGAAGTAACACAGCTAATGGTAAGAATACAACTGGGGCCCAATACAGAACACATTACTAACAGCAGTACACCTATGAGTAGGCAATAGCAGACAAGCAAGTACACTTACAACATCTCTAAGCTCAATTAAGCAATAAACCACGACAGGGTGTGTGAAACTTCCAGCATAACCAACATTGTGGAGTAGATTATTGATTTGTAATTATACAATAAATTGTAATTAAAGGATTAGAAAAGTCATTGGCAATTTTACTAGTTAAGGTTTTTTTTTTTTTATTGATTTTAATTTGAATATCCTTCCCCTATGTTAAGTAGTGCCTTGTTGCTAAGTAGAGTAGGGTTGAAGAAGTACCCCCCCCCACACACACACACACACATGCTGGGCTGTCTATGGTTGCTGTTTAATAGTGGAGTGTTTTCCATGTTTTTTAACTCTTTTACTGTGTTTCGATCGGTTAGCAGAGAGAGCACTGCAAGCTGTCCTTGAGCATGTCCCATTGAAGCAGTTTGAAAAATTGAGAGTGGAGATAACAGCAGAAGCTGTGGTAAAGACTGGATTGGGAGATGATGTTCAATTGAGTTTTGTTTCAAAATGCAGTACTGTTTCTTTTTCAGTCAGCATGAGGGAGCCAGGGGATCATCTGGAGAGCATGTCTGGGCAGCATGTGCACAGCCAGAGTGGAAGAAAGAAGTGGGAAGTGAGACAGGTGTTATGGGTCAAAAAACAGTGGTCGGTAACTACGTTTCATAAGAAAATATTCTGTTTTGGATGAAGAAATTGGGTTTGGGGACTCTTTTTGAAAAGCTGTTAGTTTTGGTGGCTTCATGTTTTGTGAGCATGCTGCAGGCAGCCAGCATTTAAAGAGAAAACAATATGGCAGGTTTTTTTGTTCTGCATTTGAGCAAGAGTAGTAATTTACTTTTAGTTTTGCTATATGAAGTGGCTGACTGGCACCTTTTGCGGTGGTTATGCTAGAATTTACCGTGACTCAAAGGTGACAGTCAGCCAATCAGAGTGCCCCAATTTTGGACCCCACTGTATAATTAAGCAATACGCCACGAGGGGGTGTGGGTTATTTAAGCAATATACCATGACAGGGAGTGGGTATATTGGTGGATTTACCACGCCTGGTGTGGTTCAGTCACGAGGTGTAGCCGAGTGACTTAACCACACCAGAAGTGGTAAATCCACCCATATACCCACTCCCTGTCATGGTATATTGCTATCATACAATGTTCAGCTTTTTTTTTTTTTTTTTTTAGTGATATAAAACCTTTACAGTGGGTATACTGGAGGATTTACCACAGTCATGTGATCTGTTTTGACCAATGAGGTTACAGGATTTTCATACCCCATTGTATAATGGTGGATTTACCACGGCTGGAGTGGTTTGCCCCCGAGGCACAGTCAGTGCGTAAATCTCTGATAACCCAGATCCTCAGGTGGCTTATTGCGATTACACCAAGTAGTTTTTTTCTGTAAAAAAAAAGATGGTGTGGGTAACAGCATTTTTCTAGTTTGAATCTTTTTTTTTTTAAGTTTTTGTTTGTTTCCATTGTAGGAAGCTGCTGTTTTATGCTCTCCGCTTAGTGGGAAAGCGAGATGGTGTCGCAGTTCCGTGATTCAGTAGGATGGTTTCTTGAAGATGCGGCTGACTGGCACCTTTTAGAAAAAAAAAAGGTAGGAAACTGTTTTTCTAGTTTGAATCTTTTTTTTTTTTTTTTAAGCGTTTTTGTTTTGTTTTGCATTGTAGGGAGCTGCTGTTTTATGCTCCCCGCTTAGTGGAAAAACGAGATGGCGGTTGCAGTTCCGTGATTTCAGCATCGGATGTTTTTTCTCGAAAGATGCGGCTGGCTGGCAACTTTTACGTTGATTATCGGTAGGTTTACAAGGGAGGTAAGGTACCAACCTGCCCATCTCATTGGTTGTTGTTCGAGGTACATGGTATAATATATAATACCTAACAGCAGTACAGAATATGAGCTGGAAACAGCACACCTAGTCTGCAGGGTGTAAGTTGGGAAAAGTTCCCTGGTATTGTGGCGTCTCCCCTCTGGTGACTCTCCTCGAGGACTCCCACTTCTGCTTTACCACTGACACTGGGAACACTCATGTGGGACTGCTTGAGAGGGCAGGCTCAAAGAAGGAAGAAATAGACCAAAAGTCCCACCTTGCAGGAAGTGCACTCAGTGCCAATAGGGTTTTTTCTTGTAGCAGCGCTTGTTGATTCTTGTGGGCTGGCAAAGCGGGGGGACAAGACAAGGCTAAACAACCCCTCAAAGATGGCAGCAGGCAGCATTGGCAGTCTAGACTTAAAACACTGACTACAAGAGCAGGCTGCAGTGGTGCACATATGTTAAAGTTAAAAAAAATGAAAAGTCCTGCCTTAGAAGAGAACTTGAGTGCGGATGGGCTCTTTGATGCATCCGCTCCGACCGCAAATTCTGGCAAGCTGGCAAGAACCATGAGGAGCCACATGGCAAGGGCTCACCAACTGCCCCTGAAGTTGGTGGCAGGCAGAATGGGTGGTCTGGGCTTGAAACGCCAACTAAGGGAGTAGGCTGCAATAGTGAGAGTAAGTTAAAGTCCAAGAAGCCAGGAATTAAAAGTCCCGCCCTGCAGGAAGCGCACTCAGCGCTGATAGGACTCTGCTGCTGCAGCGGCTCCAGTTGCTGACTCTGGTGAGTTAATACAGCACTAGTAAGGGTTTAGAATTTCAGCCAGCTAAACTAGGCTTCACGCCCTGTTCAGTGGATGCAGACCCTATGGAAATGGGGACCTGAGTACATCAGAAAGAGATATTAAATGTTGTCCAACATAACAACACCATATTTAGAAGATTAGTGCAGTGCTGACAGGCACATTCCAAGGGTCCCTGGGTGCCATGCCTAGTGGATAGTGTTGACATGCAGAATATACCATTGGGCCAATGCAAATGAGGCTGTCCACTCGCATACTGGACACAGTCATATGGTCCTGTATGCACAAATGGGCCGCCAAGTCAGCACTAAACGTTTACAGAACCCTGCATTTAACAACACACACAGTGATGCATGACCTCCCTGCCGCCCCCAGGGCTGTCCAACTGCCCAAAACACATTGGTATTTGTTGAAGAGCATCACAATACCATCCTGGCAGTACACTGAACCCCGTTCCCCAACCAATAACTCAGTAATGGTTATATATCATCGCAATTCCATCCCTGGCAGTTTAGTGGACCCCTACTCCACCCAGTCCCCATTAATAATGGTTATAAATCTTTACATTCGCATCCTTGTAGCCTAGTAGGCTGCCCTCCCCCCAATCCCTGTCAGAAATGGCTACAAATCTTCACAATCCCATCCATTGCAGTCTAGTTTAGTTTATTTCACCAGGAAGAGGCTCCATTGAGCAAGCACATTTACAAGAAGGTTCTGGGTAGGATAACATTTTATTTAGCTTTTGTTGACCGGGTAAGGTACACTAGGCAAACATAGGCCTATTTTCAGTAACGACCCGGGAGAACACACTACAACATTTTGGACAAATTTTAAGAGTACAGAACAGCATTATGGATGAATTTACAAGGTAACAGGCAACGAAACAAGAACAATACAGTATTACATGTAACCAAGGGCACCCAAAGAACAAGACGAGGGTAAACATTATCAATATGATCAAATTCACAAGATTAGGAGAAATACATTGTTATATGGAGAGAACCACTATTAGTGCAAAGGTTGCAGGTACGTAAAGAGAGGCGTGTGCTCTCCGGCAGGGAGAGAGTGGCAAGAGTGCTTAGCTGAGGCAGGGAGGGAACAGAGGGCAGGGGAGTGGGGGAAGGGGCAGAGAGGAAGTATGAGGGGGCTAAGTGGTGGGTGTTGAAGATGGTTAGGGACATGCACAAATCGAGCGATGTAGCAGGAGAGGGTGGAGCTGCCTTTTGAAGGTGTTAGGTTCTATGCAGGAGCATACGTCAGTAGGGAGGCTGTTCCACCGAGTATGTGTAGCAGAGGAGAAGGTCATAGTGCCATATTTGGTTTTAGATCTGGGGATGAGTAGTTGCCCAGCTCCAGATGACCTAAGGGTGTAATGATTTAAGTTGGCCGACAGCAGGGTGGCTAGTGAGGGAGGCTTCTGTGTGGATAGGGTGTTGTGTACAACTTTTAATAGAGAGGAGTTGAGCAGGGCAGTCAGGAAGGGCCAACCCTAGGTTGCTATACAGCTGGCAGTGATGGGTGAGGCGACTGCAGGACACGGCGAATCTACAGATACTGTTGTAGCACATGGCCCATTTGCGTCTGAGTAGACTAGATGAGTGGGCAAATACAGGTAGTCCATACAACAGCTTAGGAAGGAGGCGGCAATGGGCAACTGTAATGCGTGCAGAGGGTGAGAGATGTCTTCTGGCGCGATAAGCACTGCCTAGATTGGAACAGACAGCTTTACATACAGATAGTATGTGACAGGAGAAGTCCAGGGAGGGATCAAGTGCAATGCCGAGGTACTTGAAATTAGACATAGTAGCAAGGGAGGTGCCATCCTCAGTGGTCACTGTAAGGGACGTGAGCATGTTTTTTAGTCTCTGAGGTGTTCCGAAGAGCATGGCTTAGGACTTGGAGTAGTTCATAACTAGTTTATTTTACCTGAACCAGGACTGGACAGAGGTCAAGTCTATTACCAGGTCACTGTTAATGACAGCTGTGTTGGGGGCATGACTGAAGAAAATCAAGTCATCTGCGTAGAGCAGAGGAGAGGTGTTTTTGAAGCAGTGTGTAATGGTGTTTATTTGAAGACAGAACAGTAAGCGGCCAAGTATGGAGCCCTGTGGGACTCCTAGGTAGGTTGGGAGGTAGTCTGAGTGGGTATTGCCAATTTGAACTCACTGCTGCCTGCCAGAGAGGTAGCTGGAGAACCAGGATAAGGCACGTTCTGAAACTCCAATAGTACTGAGTTTATTTAGTAATGTGGTTGACTGTATCAAAGGCCTTTGTAAGGTCTACAAATACTGCCCCGGTGAGTTTACCTTTGTCAAACGCTGAGTAAATTGTGTTAGAAAGGGTGAGTGGTGCTGTGGTTCTTGCAAAAACCATGCTGGGCAGGGCATAAGAGATTATGTTTATCGAGGTATGCTGTTAGTTGAGTGGCTACGATTTTTTCGAGCAGTTTGCTGAGGGCCGGTAGTATCGCCATGGGCAGATAATTTGATAGCAGTTTAGGATTTCCTTTTTTGTGAATGGGCACAACATTGGCATTTTTCCAGATTCATGGAACAACTCAAGTGGATAATGACAAATTGAAGATATGGGTCAGAGATGTACAAGCTCCCAGGCCACAGTTTTCAGTCATCTGGGGTCAAGACCATCAGGGCCTGCAGACTTGGGGATAGACAGAACAAGTTTGTGGACCTCGGCAGCTGTGAAAGGGGGGTTGGGAGGCAGGTGGTGGCTCCAGAGGGTGTGCATCATGGCTGTGGTGAGAATTAAGGGCTTCAGTGACTGCAGAAAGGTCGGAGAAGTGGTGATTGAATGCCTTGGATATGGTGACTGGGTTATTACAGTTTGCCCCATTTATTTCAAAGTTCGAGGGGGTACCGAGGTTGACGTACCCCAGGAATTCTTTGAGGTTTTTCCCAAATCTGCTCGAGCTGCTTGGCGAGGCCACTAGCTGATCTCTGTGGTATTTGCTTTTACTTTGTCTGATGGCCACCTTACACTTGTTTCTAAGGCACCTATATTCAGACCAGTTGGTACTGGAATGGGTTGTTTTGTACACAGCACAGTTCTGTCCCTCTCTTTTAGCAGAGCAAGTAGCGGTCGCGTGAGCCATTTTGTTTTTGGCCCTCTAACCCTTCTGGAGGTGAGTGGGACATGTTTGTCTTGGCACTTGAGCAGGGTATTACTGAAGTACTGGAGTGCTAGGTTAACATTAGTAGTATTCCACAAGGAGGGCCAGTTGATGCATGCCAGATCGGCTTTAAGACTTTAAGCATACAGTGGATAAAAATATATACAATAGAATACGAAAGAACAGAGTTAAAATTAAAGCACAGTAACTGAAATTATATATAACAGAATACAAGAGAATGAAGGTACAATTGCAGTAATTGATAACAAGCAACACAACCCTTAAGCTAGCCTACAGTCAACAGAAATATAATGATAGGAAGAATCCCTTTAGTACAATAATTATTATTTTTTTTTGTTATTACTCCCCCCCCCCCGTGGTTGGCCCACATCCGGTCACTGTCCTGGCGCACCCAGCTCCCAGTAAGGCCCTCACCCCCAGACATACCCCCATGGCTTGCCCCCATGGTGGGGTGGTGGTGAGCTCCCCTTACTCACCGCCAAGTTCGGATCCAAGTTCTCTGGGGACGACACCTTTGGAGCCAAGCGCGTCCTGGGATGGCCATCAGGCCGCACAACCGCATTTTTCTCTTTTTCCTGTTCCCCTCAGGGTTGGGGGGGTGCAATGATGCCTGTGGAGGTAACATGCACGCTCCCGTGCGTGTTCTTCCAGGTGTCTTCCCCATCCCCCACCCACCACCTTGTCAGCTTGACGGGCTGCCCTCCAGCCTCCGCCAGGAGGCCAGGCGTCGCCTTGACTACTGGTGCCCCCTTCCTAGAAGGAGGCAGTCCCTGGGACACTTGATCCTTCTCCTCCTGCCAACCCCTGGCGGCCCGTGCTCATTCCCGAACACATGGGTCGCCAGTGTGGCGTCCAGCGCCTCAACCCTCAGCGCCACTGGGTCAGCTTAGTACAATAATTATTAAAACAGGTGAACAAGAAGTAATAATTCAGTGAAGAACAACAGGTGACAAATCAGTGAAGAGAATATAATTCTGTACTTGGCATTTATACAATAACATGACAAATCATGAGAAGCAGAATATTTCAAAGCAATCTCACACATATACAGTTATGTATGGTAATCAAACTGTATACATTCTGCAATAAGTTATAGTCTATGCTTTTTGGTAACTGCAGGAACATGACTCTCTACAAATATTTTCCAATAGTGATTTGAAGACACCCTTACTTACTGTTGTGGTGAGCTTAAGTGTTTCTTGCAATTTGTTCCATGCCCTACAGAGGCTGCTACTAATGGCTGTTTTTCCATAGAGGAAGAAGAATCTTGGTGTTTCTAGTAGGATGTAGGAGTTCCTTTGCAACGTGTAAGTGCTATTGGAGTGGGTAATGAGCTTCGACATATAATGCGGCACCTTATCAGCTAAAGTTTTATATGCCCACATGTACAGATTTTTGAGTCTCCTCATGGCCAACGAAGCCCATCCCGTGAAGCTGTAGAGAGTACAACTGTGAGCTCTGGGTGGAGAGTTTGTGATAAACTGCAGGGCCCTATGATATAGTATGTCTAGTTTGCTTAGATGTGTGAGGGGGCACTGACTATAAATCAAGTCAGTGTAGTCCAGTAAGGGGAGGAAAGTTGCTTGTACCAATGTCTTCCTAACATTTAATGGGAAACAATTCTTATTTCTATAGAAAAATCCTAACCTGAATCTTAGTTTCTTGCAGATGTTATCTATGTGAGTAGCAAAGGACATGTGCTGGTCAAGCCATACGCCAAGGTATTTAAAATAATCTACTACTTCAAGTGTGTCACTCAATACCGTTGATATAGCGGAGACAGAATAGCAGTACCCTCCCCCCTGTCCAATTGTTGCTAAAGTCCCCTCCCACCTTCCATTGAGCACCCACCATCCCCACTTCCTATCAGCCCCCTAACTTACCCATCCCTCCTTAAGGGAGGTGCCATCAGATCCACAGACTGCCACCAACACAGCCCCTCCGCTCACCAACTGCCATCCGACCAACCGGAAAGAAGCATGTATCTACAGTAGACAAGCATTTGTCAATGCCGAATGTTGGCTTGCTGGCATTGGCAGTGGTAGTGTAGAAGTTACAGAGCTGCATAATAGGAATGGCAGTGAAGTATTGAACTGAAGCCAACCCCACCACCACCCTGCAGAGAGTGACAGGCACTGGGGTGTGCCTTTGGGTCGTCAGGCATAACGGCCACGCCATTTCACCACACCCCACCCTGCAGACACTGACAAGTGTCACGGTGGCCGCCTTAGGTCTTTGGCCTTATGTACCCATTCCATCAGGAAATACGGTGAGATGGGTGCAGTATAGGAGAATGGGGTGAACTTTGGGGCAGAAGAGTCCAAGGCATACCTCATGCCTCTCACTGGCTGCAGGGTGTGGAATGGTATGAGCATTACAGGCAAGAATCCCAAAGTCACAACCCTGATGCCTGTCATTCTCTACAGGGTGGGGCGTTATGGTTGGAAACCTTAACATCTCAGGCATTCGTTGGTATTTTCACTCCAAATTTTCAACATGGTTTTGTGACCCCACCTCATGAACAGTGGCAATATCAGTTTGGTAGCGAAACTGCTTATGCACAGCGACCTAGGCATTTAGCACCTCAGGTGCAAAAACATTCGAACAGGATGTGAAAATGACAGCTGTACTGTTCATGGGGAGGTGTAAAAATGGCAATGTTGCAAATCTGCAGTAAAAATATTAAAAACTGGTGAAGTCCTGGCGTGCATAGAAACTGTGCAACACACACCGTAATGTATATTAGTTTGGGGATTTTACAGCAGATTATCAACACAGGCATTTTGGGACCTCCGATCATGAACAGTGTCACTGTGATTTTCTTTATCTGTCCCGAACAATGATTTCCCACAGCGACCACGCATCTCTGCGCTAGAAAGTGTGAAAACATTTCGGCCATGTTGTGAAAATAATGACAGCTGTACTGTTCATAAGGAAGTGTGGAAAAATGCCACTGGTGAAAATCTGGACTGAAAATATTACAAAGTCATGAACTTACGAGGTGCGTGAAAACTGCGCAATGCTCACTCATAACAGTCATTTATGGACTTTTGTCACCAAATTTCAACATAGCCATTTTAAGACCTCTGCTCATGAACAGTATAACTGTGATTTTCTTAATCTGTCCCAAACATTGCTTTTCCTTTACCGACTGCACCATTGTGCTACGTAATGCTGAAACACATTTTAGGCGACATGTATGAAAATGGCAGCTGTACTGTTCATAAGGAAGTGTAATAAAATGGCAATGTTGAAAATCTGAGTGAAAATATTGAAAATTCGCAAACTTACGAGGCGTGGAGTAGGAACTGCTAGCATGCGCTCAGTAAAACAGTCATTTTAAGAATTTTTCACCAAATTTTCAACGTAGCCATTTAAGACCTCTGCTCATGAACAGTGTAACTGTGATTTTCTTAATGTATCCATACGTTGATTTCGCACCGACTGCGCCATTATGCTTCATGTAGGAAACACGTTTGGGCAAGATGTGACAAATGACAGCTGCACTGCTCATAAGGAAGTGTAATAAAATGGCAATGTTGAAAATCTGGATTGAAAATATTGAAAATTACGCAAACTTACGAGCGTGCGTAGGAACTGTGCAACGCACGCTCGTAAAACAGTCATTTTTAAGAACAACCAAATTTTCAACATAGCCATTTTAACACCTCTGCTCATGAACAGTGTCACTGTGATTTTCTTAATGTGTCCCATACATTGATTTCGCATACCGACTGCACCATTGTGCGCTACATGGGCGGAAACACGTTTTTGGGCAAGATGTGACAAATGACAGCCGTACTGCTCATAGGAGGTGTGGTAAAATGGCAATGTTGAAAAATCTGGAGCGAAAATATTGAAAATTGCGAACTTACGAGCGCAATAGTGGGAACTGTGTAACATGTCAGTAAAACAGTCATTTTTAGGAATATTTCACCAAATTTTCAACATAGGCTTTTGGGGCCACCTTATGAACAGTGGCAGTGTCATTTCGTTACTTGGTCCCGAAAGGTGATTTCGCGCAGTGACTGCGAAATCACCCTTCGGGCCTGATTAACGCCATGACAGTGAGAGCACTCATGAGAAGGGGTCCCAAAAACCCCATGTTGAAAATTTGGTGCAAAAATTCCAAAAAATGCCTGAGATATGCAGCAAAGTTGAAAAAACCCTATCTATCCCATTATACAGCTTACTGGCATTTCCTCAGTTCACGGTCGGCTTTGAAGAGTGCAGATGTGTTCCGGTCCACAGAAGATCGTCGCGCGAGTCCAGAGGTAAGTATGGGATGAGGGGGTGTGGGGAGGCAGGGTGCGCAGTGGGTGGGCGCGGGTGGGGCAGAGACGCAAGGAACCGTTTTCAATTTCAGGTTGTTTTTTTTTTTTTTAAAAAGGGCGAAGAACGACAGGACATTTGCCACTGGGGTGGGCTCCCAGCGTGGCACTAAAACGACTTTTGGGGGCACTAGAGCCGATGGGGGAATTGGGCACCCCGTCGGTGACAACATCTGTTGCCACGCTGGGGTGGGCTCCCAGCGTGGCACAAGACGACTGTTTGGGGGCGTGGAGCCGCGGGGACTGGGCACCCGTTGGCGACAACATCTGTTGCCATGCTGGGGTGGGCTCCCAGCGTGGCACCCTGTACTCTGGGGAGACAGTGGAGCCGACGGGGACTGGGCATCCCGTCAGCTATACATGTGTATGCCACGCTGGGGTGGGCATCCAGCGTGGCATGTGGGCAACACGGGGGCGCAGCACAGCCAATGGGGGACTAGGCGACACTGCGTCGGCTATACAGGTGTGCGTGGGGGGGGGCCAGCACGCAGTGTGTGTGTGTGTGTGTGTGTGTGTGTGTGTGTGTGTGTGTGTGTAGGGGGAGCGCGCATGAGCAGGCGATATCTTATCGCTGCTCACTGAAGCGTAGCTCCCCCTTTCAACTGTACTCCACTGCATTTTGGACTGCTGTCATAGACAGCTCCAGCAGGCATTGGAGAACTGCGGCCATGCCTGAAAACACACTGACTGAACTGGAAGAGGGCTGCCACACCTCCGAAAACTCGGATGATGGCACTATGTTTCCTGCACATGCGTGCAAGCAAACATAAAAAAGTTGTTTTTGACAACATATGTATGTATGCTTGCTCCCTGCCAGACTGCAGCTGGCTAAGGTAATGAGTGGAGGGTCAGTGCCAGTCGCTGTTCGACAGTCTGACAGTGGCCAAATTAGGAAGGGATGGGTGAGCTGGGGGCTGATGGGGTGGGAATGGTGGGAGTTTAGTGTGTGGACTGAGGAGGGGGCTAAGGGGCTTTGATAGTGATTGGGTGGGGGTACCACTAGGCTGCCAGGGATGAGATTGTTCGAAAACACGGACAGCACACCTGTTTCCCCAGTGTGCTGCTGTACAAGTGCAAGTAGCCAAAATTAGGGGAAAAAACAGCAAACACACCACGTTCAAAAAAATAATACAATTAATTTATTGGTGCAGATAGGAACATGAGTCAATAACCCCTAATCTTTAATTCAGTTTGCACTGCAGTGTTGTTAAACTAGTCCTTTGTTTACACACCTTAATTTTGGTTTTCAATATAAAATTGATTTGGATCAGTAATGAGGATTAAATAAAATCTATATAAAATCCTTTTGTGGATAAACTGAAAATGGTACTTTGCCCAGCTTTTTTTCTAAAAAAACAAGCTTGATAAGTCTCACTCAGCCTCAGGCAGCCATTTTGAATAAGGTTAAGCATAGAACCTTTCAACTTGAGCCGGCCCGCCAGCACAGCAGCACCAACATCCCAGGTTCAGAGACGGACTCGGGAGTTGGATGGCTGACCGGGAAGAGAAGGGCCGAGTGTCCCATGGACTGCTCTCCTTCTCCAGGGGGAAAGAGTGTCTGGCGCTCTGCAGACCTCTGGTAGAGGCTGGAGGTACTGCCGTCTCACGTAAGGGGGGCAGGGCGGACACTGGTCATCATTGCACGTTCCTGCCCGCAGGGATTTCCACAGTGCCACAAAATCCATCCCCCATCCTTGACACCCTGCCTGACACTGCTCCCGCTGCGAACCTCGTCTGTCGGGGAGAGGGTCCCGCTTCCATGGCCCCATCCTGGGGGAAGCCAGGGCTTGAGACCGTTGTCCTTGGGGAGGGAGTGACTGCCTGGCAGCCCCTCCCCAAGGAGGAAAGCATGGGTATGGGGGGCAGCGTGTGGGGCAGGGGCTGATCCCCTAAGGGGGAAGGGACCAGGACCAAAAAAAAAAGAACCTTTCGACTCATATTTATGCTATGGGGCTGAGTGAGTTCATCAACTCCTTTTATCATAAAGTAACTCCCCAGGTTGAGCCTGAAAATAGACAGTTTTGTGTCCTAATCTGGTTATCAAAATCTTAAATAAATAAAACAAAATTCAATTTTTCCAAGATAAAAATGTATGTCAAAACAAAAAAACTCCATAAAATTTTAGAAACGGCAAGAAATCCAGTTATTGCTGGCACCTGCAGTTGTGAGCATTCATTCACTAACACACTAAATCGCCAGCAGAATAGGCCTAACGGTCTTCCGTGTCTGCTCGTTTGGTCAGCCCCCACCCTGGGAACTGACCTTGCTGCCACCCTCGCCCTCTCTAGCCTCTATACATTTTCTGACTGTGACTGCTTGCATGAGAAATACAATTTAGTTAATTGGTAGCTGTGCATTACTTTTATTCAAAATAATAAGTTCCAGTAATAAGCCTTTGTTAAAATGCTTTATTTAACTGTTAAAGTACTGGCAAAGCAGGGGAATGAATGCATTTTAAGTGAAAGCCAAATGGTCTGTGGTCTGTTATCTCAGAGGTGACAGTGTTCTCTGGCTCCAGAGGCACCCCCTGAAAAACAGGTCCCCCCCTGCCTCCACTGGGTGGGGGGCACTACATGTGGAACAAGAGACAGGACAAGAGTGGACACCATGGGCCACATCACAGAACTTCAACATAACCATTGAGACAGAGGGACACCCTTTTCTAAAAATAAAATGGATCCATCAAGGACAGACTGTGAGAGAGGGGAGTAGAACAGAGTAATCAGACTAATCATTCTATAGTGTATAGTGGAACACAACTGTGTAGGGAAATCCATACGCTTTAGAAGTGATGTCCTCACTAACGCAGAACGACTTTTCATTCTGCGTTAGTGAGGACATCATAATACAAGCAACCCTATCAGTGCTCCTCATTGGTCAGTGGCTGGTGGAGAGTCACGTGCGTGTGCTGGTCGGCAGGCGGTTGTGTTCAAGTGCAGTCAGCAAACCAAAACAAAAGTAAGAAATTCTGGGCTGTATTGTTGCTGACATGATCGTGGTCCACCATACACTATACAGAACAGTGTATGCAAAACCATACATAACATGGCTAATCCTCCCCTTGTGGATACCATGCCCACAGAGGGACCTCTTGAGCTCCGCTCTCAAGGTCATCAGTGTCATGGTATCCACTCGGGGGAAGAGTTGTCTTGTGTATGGTTTTCCATATACTATCCTATATGTTGGGGATACAGACAGTAGTGAAGTGGTCAGGCTATGTGCTGCTGGTGTTGATGCAGAGAAACCATCCATTTTGGTAAGAAACTATTTCTTATTTGACTAATGTAAACTTTTTACCTCTAAGGCCCCGTCCACACTGCACTGCTCAGATCCGTAATGGATAGAAACCATTACAACCGGGGAGCCGTGCAGTGTGTCCACACTGCAGCGGTGACCGGTACCACCAGTCCACACCTCGGGAACCGGGCGACCATTACCGCGGCACCCAATCCCACAATGCAGCTCACGCTGCGCTACGGGCCCTGCATGGGACCGTTACTGCCCATCCACACTACCGCCAGTAACGTTACCGAGGCGGGACCGGTTTCATAACCATTGTTGAAACCACCTCATATGTGGTTTCAACAATGGTTATGAAAACGCCCTCTGTAACGTTACAGGTGTAAATGCAGACCGTTGCGGTAAGGCTTTGGACACTCTGTCATGTTACAGAGGCGTAGTGTGGACAGGGCCTAAGTTTGAGGCTAAATCAGTCAGATTTAAGCACTTGTGTTTACTGTTTGTGTTTAGTATTTATTTGTTTTACCAATAAAAAGCTCTATGGAGCAATGCTAATTTACAAGGAGGTCATGGGTAGGACTTTTTTTTTTTTTTATTTAGTTGTTTAACCAGGTATAGCACATGGGTAGGACATTTAAAGGTAGAGTACATCAAAACATATTTCGTAGACAACAAAGGCGATGATAAAAAGCAATAGACACATACCACTGGTAATAAAGCTCTAGAACTGGGGAGCATTTTTTCCTATAGGGAAACGCGGTTATAATTCACTGTTATAACCAGCAGGTTATAACAGCTAACACATGGCGGTTTCCCTCGTGTCACACATGCGCCAGCCGCAGTCTTCCCTTAGTGCCGGACACTTAAGCAGCTGTCGCACTCCAACCTAGGACTCCAACACAGTAAGTTAAAATCCTGAACTCAGAACTGTTTAACTGTTCAGATAAATTACTTAACGAAAAAAAAAATTAAACAGGTGCTTCAAATGAAAAAGACTCCCAATCACACAATGCACTTCAGATGGACCATGGTTCCATAGACAATTTATATAACTGCTGTGGCAAAAAAATGTTCCCCAGAAGTTATATAAAACAAACCATGGGGTAGTGTGTAAAACTCAAATTTTACACATACCCTCGGTGTTGGATGCTTGTATAAACCCCTCGAGCTTCGCTCTCAGGGTTTATGTAGCATCTAACACCTCGGGTGTGTGTAAAATTCTCATCACACACACTACCCCATGATTTATTCTATATATAAAGTAGAAGATACAGTGTATCAAGAACTAAACAGCAAGTAGTATAAAAGTACAGAACATATGTGAAGTGTCCCGGTATGATGTGCAAATATAGAGAAAAGGGCAAATCATAGTAACTGTAAAAGCCATTTAATCACTGACAAAACCCATGACAATATTATAGTATATGCAGCTAGACAGAAATCAAGCTGTTAAGTAGTGGAACCTACAGACAAGCACATTTGTCCGTGCAATGTATTTCTAGCAGTGCTATAAATGAACCAAGACTAACCAGGGAACTGGCTACAGGAGACCAGTTAGGTATCTTAGTTTCATATGCATGAACGCATACAGTGCTTAAACAGACAAGTAGCAGGCTGATCAAAAGAGCATACACATATTATGAGCACAAATGTAATCTTATAACAAATGTGATCATACAAGAGACTCATACACAGGTTACGTGCTTCATTACACGGCATGCGGTTTTACCTAAGGATTTCTAGTTGCAGTTACTACTGTACCATACATCATTTGTCAGGCAAGCATCTAGACAGCATGCATTATTAATCAGTCATACGGGCTGCATCTTGAGTGCTATAATATATCATGTTATTTGTGCACGTTACACTGCTTGAAATGTACTTAAAAAATAAAGAGGGAGGACAAGAAATTACGTGGCTAGTCTTATTTGTTTCAATATACGACCCAGGCAAACACACAAACAACTCGTTTCTTTTTCGATAAACACAGTCAAGTATCGCTGCAGATTATTTATGCATGTATTTATTTATTGGATTTTGTTAACTTGGTATGCTGGCTGAAACAAGATGTCCCTTTGTTAGGAATGACCTGGGATTAATTACATTCATTGTTCAAGACCTGCAGAGAGCATTTGAGTTTACAAGAGAGAATACATAGAAAGTCTCACCGGAGTACATCAAAAAATAGCAACAACATTATTAGTTACAATTTAAATGACTCTGCTACTGGAGTTGCCTTGACGCTAGGCTGAGTTTAACCAATGATAATTTGAATCAATGGGATCAAAGACTCCCAAGTTTGACAGGGAGGACAAAACAGATACTGGTAACTAGGGTGGTAATATTTATTTAAACATTGGTGACCGGGAAGGACACACTGAGCCGAGGCTCGTTTCCAGGTGCGACCCGGGGAAGGGGGCAAACTGGGATAAAGTACATTTTCAGATATACACGGTATACAAGGTAAAACACAATCACATAGTTTGGCGGTAAGTAGAATGTTATTAAATTGTTCCTGAGTTTATTTCATAATTTTTATTCAAGCAACTTATTTTATTTATTTGGACACAGGAAGGGCATACTGAGCTGAAATCAGCAACTTTCCAGGTAAATGACCTATTCTAACGGACATCTCAGAACAGGGCAAAGAAAAGGTTTTCAATGCAGCACGTGAGAAGACAGAAGTGAAGGGTGTTTCTATTCCGACACAGACAATTATTTTATGGGGAAAAAATATACATGTCTCCACAGCAGCTACTAGGCTTCTCCTTTTATAGCAGTCAGAGCTCCAAACATTTCTGTCTTTCCCCACTGATCAGACCGGGGCCCTTGGACCCTTTATTTATGCTCTGAAGTCCCTCTATCGTCCCCCAGGGCCAAAGCACACAGAAATTACAAAGCAGCAGCTGCAGACATCTATGGATTCCACACCCACATCCACACACAGGCAGCTACCTGTCCAGTACAGTATTTACATCTCCAATAGACATTCCCAGATGCAGGAAGAGCACCCCCACACACCGCCCCAGCACAGACTCATTTCCCAGATTGGATTGTCCATCCCTTTGATTTCTTTCACTGCCCCATTGCCTGGCAGCACCGAAGCTTCTCAAGCACTCCAGACCCCTGTGGCACATCAGCATACTTGGCAGTAAGCTGTCCTGCCCGCCCCCCCCGGATAAACAGGTGTAACCCCCCCTGTTACCCGGGGTTACTACAATCCCAGTAAGACCCAGTGGTAGGCAGGGAAGGCAGCTTGTGAAATTCCAGTTAAATGGATTTCACACTGTCTCACTCTGTTCTCAGTCTCAGCTGAGACTGAGGATGACATCACCATAGAACTATCGCAGCTGCATGAGCCACAATGGAATCTGCAGAGGGGAGTTAGATTAGAATGTTGGGAGTTTTGAACAGTCAGTTGGAGAGTGTTGTGTGAGCAGTCAAGAGGAGAGGAGCACAGCAATTCTGTGCACAGGCTCTTAGAGACTAAGCTCTGATATAAAGCTACTTTTAGGGAAAGGTGTGTGTTTCCGCCTAAACAGGAACACAGTAAGCTGTTCTTGAAGTGGTGAAGACCGCTGATACGGGTCTCTGTGCCCCATCCCTCAGGGGATGGGGGTGGAAGGTTTGCCTGCTATTCCAGGGGCAACCTCCTGGTTCCTGCTAGAGAAGAAGCTGCCTATTTTTCTGAAATGTGTTGTGGCACAAGAAGCTTTCAAGATTAGCCTGTGGGGCACCTACAACAAAGGTGAGTTCTGCTTTTTCAAGGGCCCATGTTTCACCTGAACTGTGTTAAAGTGGGATTGGACTACTGAATTAGTGGGAGGCCTAGAGGAATAAGCAGCCAAAGTAAAAGTATGTTCAAGTCCAGCACAAGGGAAAGTCAGGACATGTAGGGAGATGTGCTACGTCTACCCTGTAATCTACATTGCCAAGCTTTCAAAAGAGTTGTTTAGTGTCCAGAGAAATGGCGGGTATGGATTGTGGAAGCTGGAGGTGGGAAGCCCACCTGACCAGGTCCACCTCTCTTGGATTGCTCTGCAGATTTCTGCTTTGCCTCATGCACTTGGCCAGTGATGAGAGTACCCAGGCGATGGGATTGGAAGAATTTCCCTTAAGGAGTCAAAGGCTCTAAGGTGGTCTGGGAGCCACCTACGAAAATTTGGTTCACTGCCATATGGACCCATGATCAGTGGCGGCGGGGGAGGCAGACCAGGCATCCAAGTAGTGTACAAGTCAGGCTGTGTACCCAAAGCTGCGTGCAAGTCCGGGCTATGTGCCTGGTGGGTTGAGAGCCTGAGGGCTGAAATAGTGAAGAAGTGTTCTGCATCTCTAATCTGCATTACCAGGAATGTAGCCCCGTGGGGGTCCGTCTATGCTTTGTTTGTTCAGTCTGGATGTGAATAAAAGCCACACTTTAGAATCCCATTCCTGGTATTGGACATTACAGTTATTGCTTCCTGTGTTTGGATTTACTTGGGTGCCCCTGTGCAGAGTAGCCAAACCTAGGCCCCTTGTGCAGAGTAACCTAGTCCTCCCCGAACCCAGTCCCCACCAGGTACTGCTGTCAGCTTCAACAGCATACCACCTGTCGTTTGCAAAAAGGCAGGGGTCCAGGGCTTACACAGGGCACTGAGGTGGTCTGGATTTATTGTAAATAACAGAACTGTATTATTTTCAGGAAACATCTGGTGGGCAAACCCCCATCAGGCCTCTCCAGTCCAGGTATGGCAATACAATGCCAGGTCGGTTATAAACAAAACAGCAATCATCACAGATAGAAACTGTTATCGATGATCCTCATACTGATCTGTGTGCATCACAGAGACTTGGCTGAATGACTGGTGACACACAGTGCTGGCAGAGATGGTCCCACCGGGCTTCTCTGTGGTGCACTGCCAAAGGGTCATGAAGTGCGCCCCTATCAAAAATTAAGGGAAGAATGGGACTTAGGAAAGGTTAGAGAGGACTAGCCCCACTTCATTTAGGTTCTTGTCTCCTTCAGTATCTTAAACAAATGTTTTTCTTTTTCCCTTACCTATATCCTGTGCTTTTCCTTTTTCTTGGTTTCACCCTAGGTTGGCCATCCAGGAATACATTTCTCTTCTTTCTGCCTTTCATCTTCTGGCTGTCACCTAACCTGTGCTTCCTTTCTGCTTCTTTTCTACCCCCTTCCCCCACCTCACAGCACTGGGCCTTTCACTAGGGAGAGGTGGTGGCCCAGGCAGTACAGTTCCACTGGGGCCAATGGGCACCAGTAGGGAGTGCCTGCTGTGTTGGAGTGTGTGGTTTGGGAATTCTGCAGCAAGGAATTCTGAATGAAAGGATACTTTTTCTGTTTTATAAGAGAATGAGTAAAGTTTTATTCTGAAAACAAGAACATTTTATACAGTACTTCAGTTTTACCCTTTTGACTAAAGATAGGACTGTGACAGGGTTGAATAAGGACCTGCCCCATTTGTTATGCAGAAAGATTTGAAAAACAAGGGTCTGTTCTATCCTCTTCTTTCCTGTGTGCTATCTGTCTGGTTGCGCAACCAAATTTTCTTGTGAAACCTAGGAACTGATCACTTCGACTGTTTTGCAATTCTCTGCCTCTTGTTATCTCTCTGCCTTCCCTTGCTATTCTGTCTTTTCTTCCTCCTTGCATATTTGCAGGTATAAAAATATAAGTGACTCTTTATGTGGAAATGTCACTGATACTGGGATACCTTTGTTTAAAACTGTATATAGTTATACTATTGAAATGATTGCAAAAAGCTATTTGTAACTCAAGGGGTTAACCTGAGATGCAGTTTTAAGCCTTTTGCAGAGCTGTAAACAAGAGGTCAGTTCTGGGTCACTATGTACTGCTTTGCTGCACCAGCAAGAACATTGGAAACTGACAAGAACATTCTGTGAGAAACACTGTCTCCTTAACAGGCTCCCTGCAAAGACTTGTTATAAAAAGAGCAGAAATATTTTGCAAGAAAGAGAGAGACTGAGATTTAAAACTGAGAAGAAACACTCAGAAGTAGGACTGTTTTCTCTGTACTGCCTTTGTAGATAGTTATACTGAACACATTTTTAATTTTTATTTTGCTGTTATTGAGAAAAATAAAACGCTATTTGCGAATTTTTAAACTGCTCCTGGTTTTCCTATGCTTCCTGACCTGTGCTTCGACAAGGACACAAAGTTTTTATTAAATAGTTTCTTTTACTGATACTTCCAAGGAATTAAGATGTTTAACTACAGATGTAAAAAACTCAACATTTGTACAGTATGTTCCTGGATTCCTAATGGCATGGCTAGCCAGACAGTCATGTCATATTTGTTTCTTAAAGGAGATAGGAAATTATTTTTGGATAGCTAACTGCCCTTCCGTCTTCTTTATCATGTCAGTTATGTATTCTGATATACTTTGACCAATTTTTGATAAATAAATAACCTAGGTTTGGGGTGTCCTCAGATATATACAGAGTTCCACCCTTCTCACCAGCCGCTGCTCTTTCTTTTCATATTTCGAAGACATTACATGACATCAGTAACACCATTTCATGCTATTCATCCCAATGGCCTGGAATGGTGTTACTGATGACACAGAATGTTCAGGCAGTATGGAAAGGAACAGCAGCAACTGCCGAGGACAGAGAGACTCAGGGTAGTTACAAAGGCAACAAAACTAAACTATTTAGTTTAACAACAAAGGTCAAAAACATTAGAATATTGGGTTGACACTAAAATGACAACTGGAGAGCATCTAGAGCTGTAAAAACTGTCTCCTATCACTTTTAAATGCAAACTGGAAAGGACTCTGGCACTGATATACCCTCTTACCTTTGAGTTTACAGGAAAAACAAGGAAGAAGACTGTTTTAGTTTTCAGTTCATATTTTTTCTTTGGTTTGGTACAATATAAAAGGCCTGGAGAAAGAATAAAGAAATTTATGATATGGTCTAGAGCATACCTAAAGGGGTACAGTTACAACAACTGTATTAACAGGAACCTGGAGCCAGATCTCCAGACCTTGGGAGGGTTTTAAAAGGCCCTGGGATAGGACAGCCAGTTAGTGTCAACCCGACTGTCAGAGTAAAGAGAAGCTCTGTGAGATGTTCAATCTCCCTATTAAGACTGGCTGTTCCAGACAGCAAAAGAGCAGCCGAGGGTGAGAAGAAGACCCAAGTGTTCTGTGAGGGCTGCAGTGATACAGCCTTGTCCACAGAGCAGTTCAGGTGGAAGTCTGCAGCAATAGGGGCTTATGATCATCCCCTGATAAGACTCTTAAAATAAGAAGCAGTACCTGCCCAAGCCAGGAGGTCACCAGGTGAAATGGCTCACAGGTAGTACTGAAAGCACACGTGATGAAAATACAGACCATGAAAAATGAACCTTCGATAAACGTGATAAAAATGTTCAAAAGTTCTCTGAACTCTCCTTCCTCCAGGACCCACCCCATGACATACCCCCGAGACTGGAGCATAGGGGTGGCTGAATGATATTTAGTGTCCAGTTGAGTCAATGAGATCATTTGAGTGAGTAGCCCTGGAATGCTTAGTTGGCCAGAGAAGCAAGATTATTCTCGTTGCAGCCCTTCTGAAGAAACCTCCTGCAGCAGTTTGTTGAGTGGTTGACGACTTGGACGCCTTGTGGATTCTTATTCTTGGGAATTTCAATGCCTGGGTTAATGGCCCATTAAATGCATTTGCTACCAATCTCTTCCTGCTCAGTAAGGAGCTGGGCCTTGGGTAGGAGATTTCTTTGTCCATGCACTCGAAGGGTCATACAATTAACCTTGTCTTCTTGATGGCGATGGCATTAGAGACACAGAACATCTCAGTGGATCCTGTTGTTCGGCCGGACCACTGAACACTACTGTTCAGTGCCGGGCTCTTTAGGATGCCAGTTTCATCTATGGAAGTTATCCAACACTGAGTCATGTGTGAGCTGCATTCTAAGAGATTTTCAGATCTACTGAACACCACAAGCTCTGCGGAATACGTCTCCATGAGGGGGTGCAGTGTTGCGGTGGAATTGGAAACATGACAAGGGCTTGTCTGCTGCACTTGATACATTAGGCCCAGTTCGTTCACACCTGATGACTTACACTGATGTGCCCCCTGTGTGGTTTTTTTTATATTCTTTTTTCACCCTTCTCATGCTCGCAGGTCCCCACTCCTTCAGGCTCTGCACGTCTCCTGATAGCCCCTCCTGTCGTAACCTGGCCCTCCTCTTACTCCTCGTATCGCAGCCAGTCCCAGTATATCCCAGCCCTACTTTGCCAGGTGGCGCCCCTCCTCCGAGGGGAAGGCACCGGGGGAGAGGGATGATCCCAGCACACTCTTCTTAGGGCCCGGGGATGCTGCTGTGGAGAAGGAGGCCCCGGGAAGGCACTGGAGGTAACCTGGGGACAGAGAGCCGTCATCCAGCGGCCAGCGAGTGGTATTTCCATTTTTCTGGTGTTCCCCTTCATGCGATCCCTTTGTTGTGCCCCTGGTCTCCACCGGGGGCCACTGCAGAGCGATTATGCTTCCCTAACCCTCCCCAGGGGAGGAGAGCAGTCCTATGGACGCTCAATCCTACCCCTTCCCCTGCCGACCCCTGTGGTTTTTAATGAGCTTTGCTGGTCGATGGTCACAGGAGGAAGATGGTAATGCAAGCTGAGGAAATGTCAGATAGATGCCTATACAAGGAACATCTGCATGTCTACCAGGAGGCAGTCAGGCCAAGGAAGAAAAGTTCTTCTCCACACTGACTGCAGCTTGGAAGAACTGACCTGCTGCACTCTTTCATGCTGTGGACAAGGTACTGCATTCTGACTGTGTGTGTGCAATGCAGGGAGCCAGTCTCTGTGGAGAGGTGCAACCAGTTTACTGAGTCAAAGACAAGATTATCTGCATCCGAGACCATATTTCTTCTACTGCCCGAGCTGTGGATGGTGGAGCCAGAGTTGAGCAAATTTATGGCACAGTTAATCTATGGGAAGAGTTCCACTAGCTGTATGAAAAAGATGTCCTCTGAGGGCCGGCCCGCCGGTGCAGTGGTTAGATTTCCACTTGCAACGACAGCGACCCGGGTTCAGGAACGAGCCCGGAATGCTGGAGGGACAGCCGGGGAAGAAGGCTTGAGTGTCTCAAAGACAGCTCGCCTTCTCCAGGGAGGGAGTGGGATCAACATCCCGGTGCAAGACTGGCCCCAGACGGAGGTCTGGGGCACAGCATGCGCCAAGATGCAGCAAGGGGAGGACGTCGCAGGCGTCAGCGCATTTGATGTCAGGGATCACGTGACGTCCACAGAAAAACAGGGAAAAATGGCCGCAGCTTCTCCGGTAGATGGAGTGCTAGCCCTGATCCCCAATGCCTCCTGTCTGCCACCGAACCGGCATCCCGGCGAGACAAGAAAAAACGGGAAGGGCCCCATGTCGACCCCACCTGGGGGGTAAACCAAGGCTCCGTGGGGGGATAAGACCGCTCGGATCGGTGAGGTAGGAGAGCGGGGACGTACAAGGCATAAGTGACTCCTGAAGAGAGGAATACCGATGGCCGAGGGAGTATAAAGAGAAAGTTAAAAAAAAAAAAAAAAGATGTCCTCTGGGTGGAACTGGTCTATTCTGTACCACTTCTATATTAGACAGCACCAATTCAGCTGCTCAGGCAAAACTGGTTGCACTTATATCAGTATTGGCAAGAATTTTCAAAGCCTCTTTGCAGGATGGTATGCTCCCTTAAGAAAGTGTTGAGAGACCCTGATAACCTTCTGTGTCCACCCTCCTACAAGCATCCTCCTCATCCCCTTAGTAGCACCAGGAACTTACAGTATATGTCTGGTTCCTTGCATACTCTGCAAAGAGATTGCTCAACCTCCTCTTGATACTGAGCGATGATACTGAACATAATCCAGGCCTCGCACAACCTAATCTGTCATCTACCTCATCAGCTGCTAAGACAAAACGCCTACACTTCTACCATCTTAAAAAGCAACTCTTCACTTCAGCATGTACTTTCATAAATAAGATGTTTCAGCTGTTACAATTTACTGGAGAATAATTTTTGTTTCATTTTCAGTGTTCCTTTCCAAGAGTTACAGCACATCTTGGTAGTCCATCTAAAATGTCTGTATTAAAAAAAATCTGAAACCATGTACCTCTCCCTGGTTAAACTTACAGTGCCTTTATGACATCATAGTGCTCACTGTGATGTCACAAGCAGCAATTACATGCTTCGCAGGGGAGAGTAAGGTACATTTTGAAAGATTCAGTGAAATAATTGCTGCATTATCTACAATATTTAGCAGATCAACAGCAGGAGAAAGTAAAAAAACAAACAAGTAACAAAAACAAAAACATAATTGGTATAAATCTAGTGTTTTTAAAGTGCTGCTGATGCCCCAAAGAAAACTTTGAAAAACATAAGATTTAGGTACAATCCAGCTTGCATTCCATATATATTCTATAGATTTCAACTCAGCATTATTTATTTCTGAGGGAAATGTGCATGAATACATTATCTTTACACCTCAGAGTTCATCTGCTTCTATAGCTTACTCCCTACTTCAAGTCATAATCCTCTGTTGTGACATCACAATCTGTTGCCATGGGAGTAAGTGTGATGTCACAAGGTGTGCATTATGGCTTCAGGTAGGGAGAAAACAACAGGAATAGATTAACTCTTCACAAGCAAAGATCCTGTTTTCATGTAAATTACATCATTAATAAACAATGGGGAGGAGGAATACAGAATTAATGTGAAATACAAGCCAAACTGTGTCTAAATATTATGTTTTGTTAAAGTTCTCCTAAAGGTGTCAGCTGCTCTTTTTAAGCTTTTTAATGTAATAGAAAGTTGATCTTTAATATTTGCAGTCTGCTCCCAAAAACTGACCTTTTCAGAGTATGGTTTATTCAGACCTCTTTTTCAGACACAAAAGGTGACCCTAGGATAGTGGTGCTCATGGCAAAAAGCAAGAACAACATAAACTGGAGGGTGGGCACTCAGAAAACCAATTATTCTACACACTGTAGCTTATAGAAACATATAATTTGACGGCAGATAAGGACCGCTTGGCCCACCTAGTCTGCCCATTTCCCTTCCTGATGGATAAGCTACAGATTCCAGTTAATCAACAGCTTACTTCCTCCTACCCCCACTAGAATTGTCTTATGCCTGTTCCATGCATTCTTGAATTCACCCACTGTTCCTGACTCCACAACCTCCTCAGGAAGGCTGTTCCATGCATCTACAACCCTCTGTGTGAAAAAATACTGTCTATCATTACCACTGAGCCGTCCCCCCTCTATCTTAAAATTGTGCCCTCTTGTTCTTACACATCTCTTCTTCTGAAAGATGCTACCCTCTTTTACTTTGTTAATTCCCTTGAGATACTTGAAAGTTTCTATCATGTCCCCCCTCTCCCTCCTTTCCTCAAGGGTATACATATTAAGCTGCTTTAGTCTCTCCTCGTATGTCTTCTGGTAGAGACCCTGCACCATTTTGGTTGTCCTCCTCTGAACAGCCTCCACTCAGTCTATGTCTTTGCAGAGATGGGGTTTCCAGAATTGCACACAGTACTCCTGATAGGGTCTCACCAACTGTCTGTAGAAAGGGATAAAAACTTCCTGTTTTCTACTGTTGATGCCTCTCCCAGTATTCCCCCAACCCTCCTTACTGCCTTCTCACACTGCGAGCCCACCTTTAGGTCATCTGATATACTGTAATTACTCCTAGGTCTCTTTCGATTTTTGTTGTTGTTATTAGCTCACCCCCCATTGTGTACTCTTCCTCTGGGTTTTTGTTTCCCAGGTGCATTATCTTGCACTTCTTTGCATGGACTCAGCTTCCACATATCTCACCATTACTCCAACCTTGCCAAGTCCCTTTTCATCCTTTCCACCCCACCTTGTGTATCAACCGTTGCAGATCTTTGTGTCATCTGCAAAGAGACATACCTTTCCTTCCAGGTGCTCTCCAATGTCACTTATAAAGACATTAAAGAGAACCAATCTCAGTATCGAACCCTGCAGTACCCCACTAGTTACCCTCCTTTCTTCACCGTGGACTCCATTTACTATTCCCCCGTGTCCTGTTGTCCAGCCAGTTTTTTTATCCAGGCTACCACCTTGGGACGCACTCCAGGGCTGGCTAACTTGCATATTAATCTTTTGGGTGAGACTGTGTCAAATGCCTTGCTAAAATCTAGGTAGGCCATATCCACAGCCCCTCCCTGGTCTACTACTTTGGTCACCCAGTCAAAGAAATCTAGTAGGTTTAAATGACATGACCTTTCTGCTGTGAAACCATGCTGTCTTGGGTCCTCTGCCCCACTGGCCTCTAGGTACTCAACAATTCTTTCCTTCAGAAGTGATTCCATCACATTCTCCTACCACTAAGGTCAAACTAACTGGTCTGCAGTTTCCTGCATCTGCCCAGCTCCCACTTTTGTGAAGTGGAATCACATTTGCCCTCCTCCAGTCCTCAGGTACCACTCCATCCTCCCATGATTTGTTAAAGAGAGTAGTCAGTAGTGTTACTAGTTCTACTCTTAGTTCTTTTAGAATTCTTGGGTGAATCCCATCAGGCCCCATTTCTTTGTCCACCCTCAGTTTCAAGAGTTCTTTCAAAACCCTTTCTTCTGTGAATGGACTGGTATCGATCCCCCTATTTAGAATTTCTCTCTTGTTTGGTTTAGGTACCTCCCCCTCCTCTTCCACTGTGAATACTGAGCAGAAGTATTCGTTCAGTATCCCTGCTTTTTCACTGTCACCCTCTGCCCACATTCCCTCCCCTTTATTAAGTCTCTGTATCCCTCCCTTGATCTTTCTTCACTCACTAATGTACCTATAAAAGGTTTTATCCCCCTTCTTAACAGAGTTGGCTATCTTTTCCTCAGTTTGTGCCTTTGCTATTCTGACTGCCTTTCCTGCTTCCTTCTGCTTTAACTGATAAAGTTCTCTGTCCTGCTCCTTCTGTGTTTCCTTGTATTTCCTGAATGCTAACCTTTTCTCCTTAACCTTCCCTTCCACCTCTTTTGATAACCATAGTGTTTTTTCCTTCATTTTGTTTTGTTGATTTGCTTCACACAAAGGCTTTTTGCCTCTGTGATGGTTGTTTTGATTATTCCCCATTGTTCCTCCACCCCTCCTTCTAGCCCATTTGCTAGTGCTTTTCTGAGGCACACTCTCATGTTCCCAAAGTCAGCCTTCCTAAAGTCCAATACTCTTATTTTTGTATGGCTTGACTCTATGGTTGTGTTTATTGTGAACCACACTGTTTGGTGGTCACTTGTTCCCAGATGGCTAACCACTTCTAAATTTGAGATCCTTTCCCCTTCCCCATTTGAGAGTACTAGGTGTAAGATTGCTCCCTCCCAAGTGGGTTCCAACACTAGCTGTCTGAGGCACACCCCCCTGTAGGGCATCAGGAATGACCCTGCTCTTGGATGTGCCTGCAGCAAAGGTACTCCAGTTAACATCTGGCATATTTAGGTCCCCCATCAACAATATCTCCCCTTTTTCTGTCATTTCCTCCCCCTGAGATGGGGGGTCTGTACACAACCCCCATGCAGATTGTGGTGCCATTTCCTGTCCCCAGGGTGATCCATAGTGACTCATCAACTTCCTGTTTACTTTTTAGTTCAGTTGCTTTAATCCCTTCCTTTATATAGAGAGCTCATCCTCCTCTTTTACCCACCCTGTCCCTCATGTAGACTGTGTATCATGGTATGTTGACATCCCAGTCATGGTTCTCTGTGTACCATGTTTCAGTGACTGCCACAATATCCAGGCATCCCTTTTCAATCAAGGCCACTAGTTCAGGGAGCTTTTTACACAGACTGTGGGCATTGTTACTCATCACCTTCCTTTTTTTTTATGGCCTTACACCTTTTAGCTCCATCCCTGTCCTTACTGCCTTTTTCTGCATTTACCCGTATCCTGCTCCCTACTGACTTCTCTACCTTGGTGTTTACCCCTCTAACTACTGTGTTTTGTGGGGGAAGGCTGGGATTTCCCTGCTGCTTTTCAGTGCCTCCCCCCCTTGCCTAGTTTAAATGCTTGACAATGAAGCATTTAAACCTCTCACCTAGGATCCTGGTCCCCCCCCCGGACAGATGCAGACCATCATGCCAGTATAGGCCTGCATACCTCCAGGTGGCTCCCTAGTAACCAATGAAGCCAAAACCCTGAGCTCCACACCAGTTTTCAACCATTCATTGAATCCCATGGTGCGGAATACCCTAGCATTATCCTTGCCATAGACAAGCAGCACCTCCGAGAAGGTTACCGTACATGCTACTTGTCTAAGGCCCCTTGCCAACTCTACAAACTCCTCTTGCACCACTCTGATCCCATTCACAACCAGGTCATTTGTCCCTAGGTGGACAATGACATCCAGCTCCCCCTCCCTCATGCAGCTGCTCCCACGATCCTGAGGATTCGCTTCCTGTCCCTCTGAGCCATGGCATCAGGCAGCCACCTTACCTCCCTATCCCCTTCCTCCCCCACTTCTACCCCCCTAATGATCAAGTCCCCCACCAGGAGTTGTTTCCTTCCCCTGTGGGGTCTCGTGCCACCCTCCTGTGGGTCTCCTTTGTGGAGGTTCCCAGCATCCTCCTTGATCTCTGCTGCAGGTGCCTCCATAGAGGAACCACTCTTTGCCAGAACAGCATATGAATTGTGGAGAGGAACTACTGGAGGGATGCACCTCTGTTCCACCACCCTCTCCCTCCCTGAGCCCACCTTGGTGAAACTGCTCCTCTTTCTTGGCAACCTCTGAGGTAGCGGTGGTGGCCCTGGTGGTCCCTGGGTGGGGGGAAGAGGTTTCACAAATGCTAGCCAGGTCAGCCTGGAGATGGGCAACCTCCTCCTTCAGACCCGAGAGGTGCCTGCAAACAGAGCAGTATCACAGCCTCCAGAATGTCTCCCGGAACACTGCTGCCCCACAGCCATTGCACTGCACCACTCCCATCTTTACTTATTTTGTGTCCCATCTCCTGTTGCTTTGTATGCTTACTGTCTCCTCCTCCTTCTGTGTATTTTTACACTTACTTTCCTACTGCCTATGTGCCCTTACAACTCTCGCCTTTCCTGTTCTGGGACAGGAACTTCCTGTAGTCTTCAGTAGTCTCCTTCTTCCGTGCTTGGATTCAGACCTCCAGCAGCCAGGTGGGGGGGAGAAAGAGTTATTTTTTTTTAGGTACCTTCAAGGTTGATGAAACTAATGTGTCTCAGTGATCCTTCCCTTCCTACTGCCAGACAGGAAGTTTCTGTTGTCAGTCAAATCCAGTGGCTATAAAAGTAGAACTGGCGGAGGGTGGAGGGGTGGGAAGGAGGGCAATTAGTAAAAAAGCTGTCGTTCTAGACCGCTGTTTTTTGCTCTGAAAGCAAAGTTCTCCTCTGTCAAAAATAGCAGGAAGCTGTAATTGGAGACACCTGCTTTTGTACTCCTAAGCTACACCCCAATTAGATCCACCCTCTGCTCCTGACTCAGTAAATTAAGCTAATACAGCCCCCTTCCTCAGAGAAACACAGTGACTTTCTTCTTCTTTTTTTTTTTTTTACTTAAATGAGACCCCCTTCATCTAATAAAGTATCTGTTTGCTTAATCCAAACAGGCACTGACTCCTGCTGAGATAGAAGTGATTTATCAGTAAAAAAAGCTGCAGTTCTAGACTGCTGTTTCTTGCTCTGAAAGCAAAGTTCTCCTCTGTCAAAAACAATAAGTATTCATTAAAGTCCCATGTTGGGAATGAAACAGAACAAAGTCTGCACACACCTGACGCATTTCAGACTTTAGCAGTCCTTTACCAAAGGCTGATGTGCACATACTGAGACATAAAATTTAAAATATTTTATGTCGGGGAGGTGCCAGATAGCCGGCTTACAGACAGGATGTTCTCTCCATGAGCTCAGCATCGCACTCTTATAAAACCTTATTTTTAAATATTTAGCTCATCAAACAGCTGGTCCTATTCATTATTTTTGGGCTCCTTGTGATTTAAGCTGCCGAATGGTGCCAAAATCAAGATGGGTCGTACAAGAAATACGCAGAACCAGCAGTCGGGAATTTCAAGGCATCCTGTGCTACAAGTTTCACAGCCTGAACCTGCCAGTAGCTTGTTGGGGTCTTTGGTGGCTGGTTCAATGAGTAAGCCTCCCAGGAAAATTATATTGGGCTCTGTGAATGCCATTGACGCTAAAATAAAAACAACGCTGTCCAAATTAGAAGCTCATGATGTGGTTTTTACTACCTTGAATGACACGGTAGCAGAGGCTGACAAGAGATCCCTAGCGATGCAAGCTGCTACTGCTGGGCTCACTAAAGAAAACAGTCAACTTCAGGGGAGGATTGAGGCCCTCGAAAATGAAGTTTGGGCAGGCAATGTGCACCTTGCAGGGATCCCAGAAAGGGTTGAAGGTACCCAGTTGCTTACCATTTTGAAATGCTGGTTAATGGAGATGCTCTCTGTACCGGAGTTCAAATGGTCTTATTGCACCAAGCCTACAGGATCAATCTTTGTGTCCACGAGCAGATGTCTGGGATGTTCTTATTACTGATGCCAGCGCAATGTACCTGATAACACTGCAGGAAAGGGACACTACGCTTTTTCTGGACTTGTCTTTTCAGACACGGGCAAGGAGGAAGCACTTTAATGCTGTCCGGCAAAGGGTTCGGACCCTTGGAATAGTCCACTCTTTTTTGCTTCCTGCGAGGCTAAGAATAACTTATGGTGGCAAATCTTGGCAGTTCTCAGAGCCGAAAGATGCAGGGAGATGGTTAGAGAGGACGGAGGCCAAACTTCATTCACAACCGACCTCAGGGGCAGCAGCAGAAGAAGAATAGGAGTCAGAGGATGGCTGAGTGCTGGGTTGGCAATATGCCGACTTCGGACTATTTTCTTGTTTACTTCTCATCGACACTGTGGTAAAATATTATTAAAAGTTAGAGAGTAGTATGGTGTACCACTGTTGAGGTACTTAGTTTGAGAAGCAGAGGGTTATGTTTTTCATTTGTGGTTCTTTTATGGTTAAGCTTTCCACTTTTACTCCAGTGGGTGGGAGGTTACATGATTGAAGTTGGGCACATTGTACACGGGCTTAACATTGTTTGTGATAATCCTGTTTGTTACTGCTTAAGAGACTGTGAAGTAGAGGAGAGATTTACTTTTCTTTATCGAATCTTCATATGGACTGGTTAATAACACTTTTGTAAGTGTGGGTATCTCCCTGAACTTTTTATTTGCAGGTTTTAACTGAGGCCTCTGAAGCAGCTGGCTTTTCTTGGACATTTAATGGGACTGATGTGATTTTTCTTCCCTTCCCCCACTGTGAGAGAATGTAAGAGAAGGTTATGCGTTCTCCATATATTTCTTTGCTGGATTATCTGGCTGTATTAGTTTCTGACCTCTTACATGAGGAAGTACTATGTATTGTTTTTGTATGAAAACAATAAACAGAAAGTACAAAAAAACATATATTTTATGTCTCCGTATGTGCACATCAGCCTTGATAAAGGACTAAGTCCAAAATGCGTTAGGCGTGTGCAGACTGTTTTTTTTCATTCCCAACATGGGATTTTAATTAATATTTATTGTTTTTTCATAAGCTGCAGTGTCCAGAATAATTGGTTTTGTGAGTGCTTGGCCTCCAGCTTGTTTTATTCAGACCTCTCCTGATATTTTATTCCTTTCTGGAACCTGGCTGTCAGCCAGAATACCTTGCTCTGACACTGCTGTAACCCCTAGATGGCGCTATCCCAGGGGCTACTACCCCTGCCTGATTTGCCACTAACAGGTTGAGGGGCCTGGATCCAATGGCGGATGCCTCCACCCAGAGGTCAGGGTTTGCAATAGTTAAACTAACTTGGTCACAGCCCTCTGGGACACTGCAACCCCCCTTTCTTCCCACTAGTGGCCTACACAATATATCAGAATTACCTTCACAGTATACACTTACCCCCAGGTCTGGTTCCGGCACTGGGACCTCCTGTGAAATGAGATACAGTGCAACAATCACAGTACAGTACTTTAACATAGACAAATACCTCCAGGCAGTATAACTTTGCTGAAACAAGCAGCTCTGATTTATTGGGGGGATATAACAAGGACAGGGAAATCAGGTTAATTAGCTTATCACTCTAATAATCTACCTATGGCTCTGTGCAGAGCCTATCCCTATCAGTTACTGTCCCTGGGTACCCAAGCCCTAGTGGCTAGTCCAAACCGTGGCAGCTGGTAGGGGCCCTTTCACACAGAGAAAGGAGAATTAAACAGTCAGCAGTACAGTAATTCCATTTGGATTTAATGTGGCAATTCAACAGGAGCGACCCTGAATTAGTACTCACGACCTCCAAATAAGATAGGGTCCTTCAATGTCAGCAGGGCTCACTTGAGGTACACAAACCTCTTCACACATCCATATAAAAGAAAGCACTATACCAGGCAGGCTGCATCTGTATCCCGATCGCAATTACTGCACAATACCCGGGAGAACACACAGCAGATTCAGTTCCTGACAGACCGAATGCAATTTTCAGCAATTCCTCCAGTCTTCTACAGGGTGAGCCTGGTTTCTACTCTTCAGAGATCCTTTGATTCTTTTCACAGGACGGATTCAGTCCTAACAAGCTGTTACACAAGCTGCAGACGGAACTCTGGGCCTTACACGTTTTTGACTAAAACTGCACACTGAAAAGCACAGGGCTCCTTCCTTCTTCACTGCCAAAGCTCAACTGAAACTCCAACCGACAAAACCGGGCACTTCCTTTGAGTTCCTCCCAGTTCTTGACTGGATTGGCTGTCACTCACAATAGACTGCTGCTGTTGGTCCAAAAGGCACTGAAGTCTAAACTACATCTCCCAGAGTCACTGCCCATACAATCCTCTTGTGGCTGGCTCAGATTATGAGTCCAAGTTCTGATTCGTCAAGGCACCATTTTAGAGCTAGCTTACCCCACACTGATTGGTCCAGTTCAGCAGTTCAAAACTAGAATGGGGAACTAGCAGACACAGTTCTGACTGCAAAGAAAGCAGGTTAGACAAACTGTAATTTCATTATTACTCTAAATAATTTCTGGCAAACAGTTACATCTTTCAGATAGGTTCCCTTTGCACTCCTAGTGACTGCAAAAATGAAGTGAATTGGCAGCAGCTTGGTGGTACTCAGAGAAACACACAGTCCCCATATAAACTAATTATGTCTGCAAGCAGACAGCTCTTAAAGAGACAGTACCAGAGGCTCTAAAACACTCACTGATAAATGGCTTAAATGCCAAACACCATTCAGGCTTGGAGCATTCAAAAGCTCCTGAAGTCTTTGGGAACCCCCATTTGCAGGGGGTTACACCCTTCCTGGCCTGGGAAAGCTAGACGTCCGCGTCAAGCAAGTACCCCCATAAGTTTCAACTGCAACCATATACATTTGCATTAGGCTCGCACATGTAATCATCAGTCAGTATATCATTTTACCAAGAACACATTTCTGAAACATTGCAGTACGTCACTCTTTACACAGTATTACATACACATTGTACCATAACTCAAGTTATTACCTCTTGTACATGAAACCTGAAGAGAGGGGGCCCTTCCCTATCAGTTACCTTGGGGCTGGATGGGGCAAGGGCACCATATTTAGAGGGCAACACAAGTAACTTGGAGTTAGCACTGACGCTCAGTTTGGGCAATGAGCTCGGGGACACATACACTCCTTTATGGACAACATTGAGAGGCAAATCCACAGGCCTCCCAAGGGAATCATAACTGAGGTGCACCACAGGCTTTACAGCTCGACCAGTCTTTCTAGGGGGAACTGTTACAGTCTCTGCACTCTGAGCCTCATTTTCAGCATTGTCCTCACTTGTCAGAGTCTCCATGGGGGTAGAGAGGCTAGAACTTGGGCACTTTCAGCTCCAGGAGTTACAGTTTCTGAGTCCACAACATTTGGCTCGCAGGAGAGCTTTGACACTGGCAGTGGACTGTCAGGGCACTCAAAATACTCTTCTTGTTCTGGTGTATCACCAGTCTGACCCTAATCCATCATTTTCCTCCCTGAAAGCTCAAACAGTTCAACCATGCACAATGATTCCATTTCATCTGATCTGATGCTTTGCACTTCACTTTCTGGGAGCATTGGCTCCAGGGACGAAGCTGGGGGCTTGGACAGTCCAGAAGGCCCAGCTTCATCTCCAGTATTGACTAGGGGATTGCCCCGAAACAATTGACTCAGTTCGTAAGAAGGATAGTATTCAAAGTCACTCTCACTTTCTTCTGATATGGACTGACAGTCATGCTCAACTGGGACTTGTGCAGGGAACACTTTAACTCTGCTTCTGTAGGTGCAGACTTCCTTGGTCTTTTCTTAGCAGCAGCTCTAGTCACTGGTCCAGAGGGGGCATCTTCTGGGGGCTCAGACTCAATCAGGATTTGTCCAATGGGCAGTAAATGATTTCTATGCATTGTTTTTACATCTTTTGAATTATTCTCAGGCCTTACTTTGTACACTGGCAGATCATCTAGTTTGCCCACTACAATGTGGGGAGATGGTGCCATCTGTCAGCAATCTTGTGCTTGCCATGCAGTCCCAGATTTCTTAGCAATACCAGCTCCCTCCTGGAGTTCCTGTGCTTTCACCTTTTATCATACCTTTCTTTGTTGGCCAGATTTCTTTTGGCAGCCATGGTTTGAGCCAGTTGGTACGCATGAGTTAGCTGGGCCTTTAACTTTGCACATACTGTAATAGTTGTCAGCTTGAACCCCATCAGGAGAGACCCCAAAACACACATCTACTGGTAGTCGAGCTTCTCTTCCAAACATCAGGCGGTAGGGGGAGAATCCAGTGGCATCACTTTTGGTGCAGTTATAAGCATGTACCAGGGTGCTAATTTGTTGGCTCCATCTAGGCTTGTCCTTTGAGTGCAGGGTGCCTAGCATATCTAGCAAAGTGCGGTTGAAACGTTCAGGCTGTGGGTCCCCCTGGGGGTGGTAAGGAGTGGTTCTGGACTTTCGCACTCCCCACAGAGAAAGCATCTCTTTGATAAGACGACTCTCAAAGTCTCTCCCTTGATCAGAATGGATTCTTTGTGGAGCCCCATAGTGAACAAAAAGTTTTCTACAAGTACTTTGGCTACAGTGGATGCTTTCTGGTCTTTGGTGGGGAAAGCTTGGGCATATCTCGTGAAATGGTCAGTGACCACCAGCACATTACTGATATTTCTTTGATCTGACTCCAAACTTAGAAAATCAATACAGACCAGCTCCATGGGTGCACTGGTGGTTATGTTAACAAGGGGGGCAGCCCTCTGGGGCAAAGCTTTCCTCTGTAAGCAGCGACTACAAGTTCGAATGTGTTGCTCCACATCAGCCCCCATCTTAGGCCAATAGAATCTGGATCTCACCAAGTCAAGTGTTCTGTCTATACCAAGGTGCCCCATGTGGTTGTGCAAGGACCTCAGTACTGAGTCTCGAAAGGCAGTGGGCAGCACTAGTTGTTGTTTGTCTACTTGTCCCCCTCTGTCTACTGTTTCTCTGTATAACAGTTTATTGATCAGTTTCAACTTAGGACCTTCTTTGTATAACAGTGCAGTTCTCAAATCAGTGGAGCGTAATTTGGACACATCTTTTCCTGCATAGAGGGCTTCTAAAGCTGCTTTGATCATGGGATCGCGGGATTGAGCCCGCCGAATACTGTCATTGTCCAGCTGAGGCAGTGCACCAATGTCTATTGCAGAAAAGTGGCAATAAGCAGCAGGTATGCAATTCTCAGAGGCTCCCATACACATTCTCCAAGGCCTCAAGATAGGCCTGTGCAGTCGCTTCAGGGTTACTGGCCCGTTTAGCACGGATGGTAGCCAGGGCAGGACCTCGGAGGCTCTCACTAACCCTCTTTCGCTTTTCGCCTTCCGAGCATTGCCATTCTAGCACTTGGGGGGCAACATAGTCTATCCAGGTCTCCCAGTCATCCTCCCCTTGGGGGGTGGGGAGGGTGCCAGAGAAGATCCTCAACCTTTGGTAAGAGTCGTGACTAATGGCAGGTGCAGAAATAGGAGTCTGCATTGGTTCAGCCACCATTACGGGCACTGGAGCAGGAGAGGGTGTTGGGGGAGGAACACCCCCAGGTGGCAAGAATAGTTTCTTCAAGTCCTCCACAGTTTTCCTCTCCCAGCAACCATTCAGCAAATTTCTCCTCAAAGTTTCAGATAGTGGTGGGGCTGATTCCCCGGTCTTTACTGTCCTTAGTTATCACTCTCCAAGCAGTGAGGGCTCCCTCTGGGGTAATGGTCTGTGGCACTTTGGAGCTATCTATGGGATCCTTAAACTCTACTAGGGCCAGGAAAGTGTGGGTGAGCAGATTAGCATGCCGACCCACCACCACAGGGTTTTGTAAACCTTCCACCTTGGAAAGTACTCCTGCACAGTGTCCGTATTGATACCCAGGGGATGTCCAGGATAAGCATAGCATTTTGGGGTCGATCTCCTCCCCAGTACACCACTCCACCAGCTGGTGCACAGCCACTTCTGTCGGGTACCCATTTTTTCTTAACAGTGGTTTAAATATGGCCACTAGAGGACACACAATCCCAGCGGTGAGCCTCAAGATGTAACCCTAGATGGCGCTATCCAGGGGCTACTACCCCTGCCTGATTTGCCACTAACAGGTTGAGGGCCTGGATCCAATGGTGGATCCTCCACCCAGAGGTCAGGGTTTGCAATAGTTAAACTAACTTGGTCACAGCCCTCTGGGACACTGCACCTTTCTTCCCACTAGTGGCCCACACAATATATCAGAATTACCTTCACAGTATACACTTACCCCCAGGTCTGGTTCCGGCACTGGGACCTCCTGTGAAATGAGATACAGTGCAACAATCACAGTACAGTACTTTAACATAGACAAATACCTCAGGCAGTATAACTTTGCTGAAACAAGCAGCTCTGATTTATTTAGGGGATATAACAAGGACAGGGAAATCAGGTTAATTAGCTTATCACTCTAATAATCTACCTATGGCTCTGTGCACAGGCCTATCCCTATCAGTTACTGTCCCTGGGTACCAAGCCCTAGTGGCTAGTCCAAACTGTGGCAGCTGGTAGGGCCCTTTCACACAGAGAAAAGGAGAATTAAACAGTCAGCAGTACAGTAATTCCATTTGGATTTAATGTGGCAATTCAACAGGAGCGACCTGAATTAGTACTCACGACCTCCAAATAAGATAGGGTCCTTCAATGTCAGCAGGGCTCACTTGAGGTACACAAACCTCTTCACACATCCATATAAAAGAAAGCACTATACCAGGCAGGCTGCATCTGTATCCCGATCGCAATTACTGCACAATACCGGGAGAACACAGCTGATTCAGTTCCTGACAGACCGGAATGCAATTTTCAGCAATTCCTCCAGTCTTCTACAGAGGTGAGCCTGGTTTCTACTCTTCAGAGATCCTTTGATTCTTTTCACAGGACCAGTTCAGTCCTAACAAGCTGTTACACAAGCTGCAGACCGGAACTCTGGGCCTTACACACGTTTTTGACTAAAACTGCACACTGAAAAGCACAGGGCTCCTTCCTTCTTCACTGCCAAAGCTCAACTGAAACTCCAACCGACAAAACCGGGCACTTCCTTTGAGTTCCTCCCAGTTCTTGACTGGATTGGCTGTCACTCACAATAGACTGCTGCTGTTGGTCCAAAAGGCACTGAAGTCTAAACTACATCTCCCAGAGTCACTGCCCATACAATCCTCTTGTGGCTGGCTCAGATTATGAGTCCAAGTTCTGATTCGTCAAGGCACCATTTTAGAGCTAGCTTACCCCACACTGATTGGTCCAGTTCAGCAGTTCAAAACTAGAATGGGGAACTAGTAGACACAGTTCTGACTGCAAAGAAAGCAGGTTAGACAAACTGTAATTTCATTATTACTCTAAATAATTTCTGGCAAACAGTTACATCTTTCAGATAGGTTCCTTTGCACTCTAGTGACTGCAAAATGAAGTGAATTGGCAGCAGCTGAGTGGTACTCAGAGAAACACACAGTCCCCCATATAACTAATTATGTCTGCAAGCAGACAGCTCTTAAAGAGACAGTACCAGAGGCTCTAAAAACACTCACTGATAAATGGCTTAAATGCCAAACACCATTCAGGCTTGGAGCATTCAAGCAAGCTCCTGGAAGTCTTTTGGGAACCCCCATTTGCAGGGGGTTACACTGCCATACCCGAGTTCTCTGTTCATAGACAGAAGAGAGGTAAAACATTGTGTGTGTGTGTGTGGGGCACCCTCTATGTAGCCTTCTCTCTAAATTTCACACTGAATTTTGCTGAAGTCATACATAGGTCCCATGAGCTGATCTGCAGTACTCAAAACTTCTCTCACTCATTTCCACTGCTTATTATTAGAATCTACTGCTCCCTGGGTAAAAGTGGGAATGCTGTTACTGACACTATTTCCAGCCACCTTGGTAGACTCACCCCACGCAAATATGAACACATTTTACTGGAGACCTAAATCATAACTGGCTTGGCCCCCCCCCCCCCAATCCTCCTAGCTTCACTCCAAAATCAAGGCCTTAAACCTCAAACAAATGTTTATTGGATCAAACCAGATTTAACACTGAGTCATAGAAACATAGAACTTGTCAGCAGATAAGGACCGACTGGGCTCACCTAAATCTGCCCCTTTTTCTCCTACGCATAGTTTTACCACAGACTCTACCAATTTCCAGCTAACCCCCGCCCCTATTTCTCAACTAAGATTCCATTATGCCCACCTCATGCATGCTTGAAGGCCACCACTGTTTTTGCCTCCACCACCTCCACTGGAAGGCCGTTCCAGGCATCCACCACTCTTTCAGTGAATTTTCCCCCTTCCAGCTGCATTGCCATGTCCCATTGTTCTCATATAGTGGTAGCCCTCCCCCCCAAATTTCCCTCTTGCTGTTGTACTTCATTGTTTAAAGTAAAGTTGCAATATTCCCCAAATGCATTTTACACATAGTATGCCATTGCCAGACATGCTTCAGATGTTGAAGCTGAAATTTGTTTTGTAAAAAAAATCTGTCAGTCATTTTTTTAATGTTTTATCAGTGTTTTGTTCTCCAGTTTTCTGTGTGTGACCACCCCCCCAAAATTATGTGATACCAGGGAGTTGCCAATGATTTACATACAGCAGCAAGGAATTCTGGATAATTTATAATGTTGCCTTAAATGTGCCTTACTCAGACATACAGTCCCTTATGTTGCTGGTGGCGAGCAGTAATATGTAAATAACTGTAGCAAGGCATTGTGGGTAAAATACAAACCTGTTTTACAATTTCCTTACTGTAAGGTACTGTCCCATATTAGTGTGGTGGTGTCAACAATATAAGCTTTTGTATGTTTATTTTCACAACAATGCATTGTGCATACCATATATAACTACAAGACTTCTAAACTGAGAGATGTAGTCTCCTATGTCTGCAGTGAGCACAGAAATATAATACCCTGTATACTAATTTACATTGTGAGTACAGTACATAGCTGAATTGTCTAACTAAAACTAAAAAGTGACACTGTGCCTTTAATAACTGTTTCCTTGGCATGATGTCACAGTTGGGGGTAGCAGCACTGAGAAAAAAGGGTCAGGTTATGCAAATGAAGCAAAGCAATGAAATAAAAGGTTTTTTTTAAGGAAAACAGCATTATTTGGCAATCTGAATGGTAGGAGACTAATTCACAACTCCTACAGGTTACTACTCCCATTTGCTATGGCAAACTTGCACCTTTACCGAACTTTAAGCATTACCTTATTGTGTTTAGGGAAGCAGCTGCAGGTTTTCTAGTTGTCTGTGACAGAAGTTGTAATGAGGTGTTATTACTGATTTGCAGTACTTTAATGTGGCACAACAAGCTCTGAGCTAAGAGGGAAGTTTAGGATGACAGTGTCAAAAAGGTCAAAATGCAAATTATACAACACAGCAACATTAAAAAGAAATCATCCCAATTAAAAAACACATTACACCCCCAACATTGCTCAAGAATCACAAACTGCACAGGAAATCTATCCAACAGCTTTAAAAAACACACAGTACTGCCTTACTCACAAATCCAAACCCAAAAAGCCCAGTGCTCCCAGATCTACAGGGATTCCTGTATTATAAGGAATTTTTACTACAAAAACGGGGTACGGAAAGGAAATCTTTTATTTTTAAAATATATGGGGAAATGGACAAACACTACGGGAAAATGCCCAATATGAATCTCATGGCTGCCAAGATCCAGACAGAGCCCTCCAATTGGTGCTCAGTTTGCTGACTTTGCTACACTAAGCAATTCTGTTGGTCCATTTGCAGCCTGTGTTTCTCTGGGGTAGTAAGGTAATATGCTGGCAGTGCATCTTTTTGAGGATGAATTCAGATCTTCTGATCAGGAACCAGTGAGCTGCTGCATGATCCAAACACCTGTCATGTGGCCCCACTAAAAACAGCAACACCGTTGAGTCAGCCGAGCTGCATCTCAAATGCCACTGTTCTGGACTAGCAGAGCCTAAGCCACTGAAGGTAAACAAGCCTTCTTGTGGGCAGCCTCAGATCAGTCTATTTTAAACTCATTTTAAGTGCAAAATGAGTCAGACCAAAGACTGACCATGGGGTGCAAGAAAGAATGCTTAAGTGTTGCTTGAGCGAAGCAGCGCCCTGAACTACCAAGGCAAACAAACCTTCTGTTTTGCAAATTTGTCTATTTTAAACACATGAAGTGCAAAAAGTGAGCCAGACAAAAGAGACTCGATGGTGGTGGGCTTTAAAGGCTGATGGGGACACAAAGAGTGCTTAAGTGCTACTTGGCTTGTTTGGTGCACATAACAGAGTTGTGTTTTTAAAAAGATCACTAAGGCAGCACTTCTTCTGACCAGCCTAGAGGTTGAGGTTATTTGAAAAAAAATTAGACAATGTTTCTATTTAATTGTGAGCCTAGGAAAGGTATGGGGGTGTCTTCATCAAGATAAGCAGGAGTTATGAATTATACGTGTGAGATCAGAAGGGACCCATAGACCCTGGTCTGGCCTAAGGTTAGTACAATAAATGAAAAAAAAGGGAATATTTGTTTTTTCCTCAGAGTTTGGTGCACAAAGGTGTGTGTGTGTGTGTGTGTGTGTGGGGGGATGCTTAAGCGTGCTAACGAAAAACACAACAATACACTGAAACAATGTTTATTAATGGAGCTCTACAGGTACACAGAGCTGTAGGCCCAATGCACGACTGGTGTGGAGTTGCTATACACGTACATATGGGGCGAGTAGCTACCCCACACCCCCTGTGCCCCCTGCATGGCATGCATGAAGGGGGCATATGCAGACCCACTGCACACGATCTCCCATGTCTACAGACAGCTCCGCGATGGGGACGCCTGGGCGTGCCAGCACTACGTGCATTCACTAACATGAAAAGGGCCCCATACGCAGAGAGGGTGGTGCAGGGTACACTAGGAAGACCCTGCCATAACCCACAGCATGCCCCCATGAACACAGGCAATCGGTCACTGGGGGACCAGGACAGGGCACACTGTGCTGCTCCCGACTGCTGGGTAGCAGGAGGTGGCAGGGGCAGCTCGATGTGCGAGTGCCCAGAAAGTTTATGTTTATTTTTTTTTTTCATTTATTTAGTTGTTTAACCAGGTATAGCACACTAAGCTGAAAGCTTTTTTAACAGGAGCGACCTGGGAGCAGAAAGTTTATGTGAGGCAGCACTGGGACTGGAGGGTGCCGCACTGGTCTGGATGCGTGTTATCAGCATGCACAGCCCCAGACCCATGTCACCCTACTTGTGGGATCCACTATGGGTCCTGGGGGCATCCCATTGGATGTCTGCCTGGGATGACTCCTCCCCCAGCCACCCTGCAGAGTCCTGTGCGTTGAGGGAGGAGTCGTGGATAGGTGATCGGCATTGGTGAATGCCGGTATGGGTGCACCTGTCCGTGGGCTGCAGGGGCGAGGGTGGGGTATGTGCATTTTGTGCATCCCTATGCCCCTTTCATGCATTGTGAGCAGAACACAAAATGTATCAGTCTGTGATTAATGGATAAATTTGAAGTTAAGGCATTTCATACTATAACTAGAATACTGTATAAGGGACTGCATTATTACAAAGTTATAATACCTTCAGGAGGATCTGGAGACATGTGAACCTTGAGAACTGAGCTTTCTAGGTTCCAGCATTTCCCAAGAACCTCAAGATGGTATTATATAGTTACATATATAAAGTTCTTACAGTTGTAGAGTAGTTATGTGATACAGTGTAGGTGATTTTTTTATATTTAAAATAAATAAGAACACATAAAACAGCCAGAACATTTGTCCTAGTGATTTTATTGACTGGCACAATGACACCAATTGCGTACTTACATTGATTTGTGCATACAAGAAAATCTACAGGAATTTCATCCCAGTTTTACAGTGAAAATACAGGGACAATTAGGGTGCACTACAGGAAGATGCTTTGCCTGATCTGGGAGCACTGAAAGCCTCAGTGATGCTCACACAAGAAAAACATTTTAAATATCTAATAAGGAGCACATTCACAGACCAGACACACTTCAGATCGGCTCTATGCTGTAAGAGACAGACTTTTTATTGAAATAAACTTATCTGATATAAACTTTAATAGCAGTATTGGATCGAGACTCCTGTCCTGAAGAGATCGAGCCCAAACAAGGCAATGGGACGTATGCAGAAAGATGGAGGGAGCAGCAACAAACATCCACCACATGGAGATCTACAGACCCCTTCTACGTCCATGGCACACAAAGCTGGGCCAGAATCCCCTTGGAGCGCACTGCAAGCTTCGATGCAGGCGATCGACCTGAAAGTAGAGTCGATCTTGCAAAGATTTGCTGAGCAAGACGTCAAGATGGAAGCAGCATTTCAAAATGCGGCCACAGCTGAAAAGGTCGCTACACAGGCTCTGTCTGCAAACTCTAAATTGGTGCAGGAAAATACCCAGCTGAGGTACTGATTAGAGGCGTTAGAGAATGCAAATAGAGCATCACATGTACGGCTGATCAGGGTCCCCCGAGGGGAGCTAAGGGGACAACTTACTCAGCTTTCTACAAAATTGGCTTCCTGAAGCCCGATGACTCCATCCTGAACTAGTTGCGGGACAACTACATAAGGCCTACAGAATCACGCCTTGTGCATCGGGACCTACATCAAATGCCCCTCGAACGGTCCTCTTGGTAACAGCCAGTGCAGCAACTCGAGATACTCTTCTCCAGGCTGCAATATCTACGGGCCATCTCAGTTTTAATGGGGCCAATTTGGGCTACATTTGTTTCTCGACCTCTCCTACGTAACGAGGGCATGCAGGAAAAAATTTGATGCAGTTCATGCCAAACTCAGGACTCTTGGGGTAACTCATTCTCTCCTGATGCAGGTTAGACTTTGGATTTATTATGGTGGCAAAACATTCCAGTTCATCGATCCCCTGGAAGCGAGGAAGAAGACGGAGACGATAGCTAGGGAGTTTGAGACCAAAGAAACAAGTAAGCTGCAGGACTCTGAGGAAGAAACCTGAATATGGGACATTTTGTAATTGTAAGGCCCCAATTGTTTCGTTTTAATAGAAGGGGATATTGCTAGCCAGCATGTACAAAGTTTTCTATATCCTATAAAATGTAACTGCTTGTTTGCTGTTTGTTATTTCTCTTTTTCTATGTAATGGTGGAATCTCTCAGCAGCTACACTGGAGTCACCATTAATGCTGCTTCAAACGTTACGTGGGTTAGCTGTTGGTTGATAAGCTCTGTTATTACTGATGTGGGGCTCTGGGGCATAAGAGTCAGTGTCAAGAAGTGCTATAATTTGAGGTATTATAATAGATTTGGGGTCATATCAACATATAGTGTTGTGGCTTCTTAACGGATCTGAACATTCCTGGACTGACCACCAAAAGTCTTTGTGAAGTGCAGCTAATACTGGACTTAAATTTTAAAGTATATGATACAGTGATGGACATACCCCCACCTTTCTTAAGCCAGAATGTATAGGCTTGTTTAAACCTGCTACATTGGCTGTATCCTGTTTACCTTGACATTTGTATGCCTTACATGAGTGTAATTAAGGGGAAGGAGAAAGGATCTCAGATTTAGAAGTGGGTAGCCATCTGGGAACAAGTGACCACCAAACAGTGTGGTTCACAATTAACACAGCCATAGAGTCAAGCCATACAAAAAACAAGAGTACTGGACTTTAGGAAGGCTGATTTTGGGAAAATGAGAGAGTGCCTTAGAAAAGCACTAGCAAATGGGCAAGAACGAGGGGTGGAGGAACAATGGGGAATAATCAAAACAGCCATCGCAGAGGCAACAAGCCTTTGTGCAAAGCAAATCAATAAAACAAAATGAAGGAAAAAATCACTATGGTTCTCAAAAGAGGTGGCAGGGACGGTTAAGGAGAAAAGGATAGCATTCATGAAATATAAGGAAACACAGAAGAAGCAGGACAGAGAACTTTATCAGTTAAAGCAGGAGGAGGCAGGGAAGGCAGTCAGAATAGCAAAGGCACAAACTGAGGAAAAGATAGCCAACTCTGTTAAGAAGGGGGGATAAAACCATTTATAGGTACATTAGGGAGTGAAGAAAGACCAAGGGAGGGATACAGAGACTTAATAATGGGGAGGGAATGTGGGCAGAGGGTGACGGTGAAAAAGCAGGGATACTGAACGAATATTTCTGCTCAATATTCACAAAAGATGAGGAGGGGGAGGTGCCTAAACCAAACAAGGGAGAACTCTGAATAGGGGTCGATACCGTCCATTCACAGAAGAAAGGATTTTGAAAGAACTCTTGAAATTGAGGTGGACAAAGCAATGGGGCCTGATGGGATTCACCCAAGAATACTGAAAGAACTAAGGGTAGAACTAGTAACACCACTGACTACTCTCTTTAACAAATCATGGGAGGATGGAGTGGTACCTGAGGACTGGAGGAGGGCAAATGTGATTCCACTTCACAAAAGTGGGAGCAGGGCAGAGGCAGGAAACTACAGACCAGTTAGTTTGACTTCGGTGCTAGGGAAAATGATGGAATCACTTCTGAAGGAAAGAACTGTTGAATACCTAGAGGCTAATGGGGCACAGGACCCAAGGCAGCATGGTTTCACAGCAGGAAGGTCATGTCAGATGAACCTAATAAATTTCTTTGACTGGGTGACCAAAGTAGTAGACCAGGGAGGGGCTGTGGATATGACCTACCTAGATTTTAGCAAGGCATTCAACACTGTCTCACACAAAAAATTAATATACAAGTTAGCCAGCCTTGGAGTGGGTCCCAAGGTGGTAGCCTGGATAAAAAACTGGCTAGACAACAGGATGCAAAGGGTAATAGTAAACGAGTCCACAGTGAAGAAAGGAGGGTAACTAGTGGGGTACCACAGGGTTCGGTACTGGGACCAGTCCTCTTTAATATCTTTATAAGTGACATTGGAGAGCACCTGGAAGGAAAGGTATGCCTCCTTGCAGATGACACAAAGATCTGCAACAGGGTTGATACACAAGGTGGGGTGGAAAGAATGAAAAGGGACTTGGCAAGGTTGGAGGAATGGTCAAATATGTGGCAGCTCAGATTCAATGCAAAGAAGTGCAAGGTAATGCATCTGGGAAACAAAAATCCAGAGGAAGAGTACACAATGGGGGGTGAGTTAATAACAACAACAAAAATCGAAAGAGACCTAGGAGTAATTATATTAGATGACCTAAAGGTGGGCAAGCAATGTGAGAAGGCAGTAAGGAAGGCTGGGGGGATACTGGGATGCATAGGGAGAGGCATCAACAGTAGAAAACAGGAAGCTGTTATCCCTCTCTACAGACAGTTAGTGAGACCCCATCTGGAATACTGCGTGCAATTCTGGAGACCCCATCTCTGCAAAGACATAGACAGAGTGGAGGCTGTTCAGAGGAGGGCAACCAAAATGGTGCAAGGTCTGCACCAGAAGACAAACGAGGAGAGACAAAAAGCAGCTTAATATGTATACCCTTGAGGAAAGGTGGGAGAGGAGGGACATGATAGAAACTTTCAAGTATCTCAAGGGAATTAACAAGGTACAAGAGGGTAGTATCTTTCAGAAGAAGAGATGTGCAAGAACAAGAGGGCACAATTTGAAGATAGAGGGGGGACGGCTCAGAGGTAATGTTAGAAAGTACTTTTTCCACAGAGAGAGTTGTGGATGCATGGAACAGCCTTCCTGAGGAGGTTGTGGAGTCAGGAATAGTGGGAGAATTCAAGAATGCATGGGACAGGCATAAGGCAATTCTAGTGGGGGGCAGGAGGAAGTAAGCTGTTGATTAACTAGAATCTGCAGCTTATCCATCAGGTAGGGAAATGGGCAGACTGGGTGGGCCAAGCGGTCCTTATCTGCCATCAAATTCTATGTTTCTATGTAATATATGATATTGATTATGTCAATACTCAATAAAAATACATTTTAAAACAATCTAATAAAAACACAAACTATTTTTCAAAACTGTGATTCTACACAACAGAAATGTGCACACATACATCACTAGACCACCAGCAAAATGTCTACAAACAGTGCTCTAAAAGAAAATAAAATATCCATTTACCTACCTGGCAAACAGAAACAAATAAATGGCAGCTCTAACTCCCTGCGTGAATCTCAGAGTGCCCTGCGGTGCAGCTGCGTGAGGTCACATGACATCTAATCACTAGCCTAGGCTTCCAGGTCTGACTCAGATCACACAGTAAATACAGGAAGCGCAGCCCAGGCTTCCAGCTTAGCCTCACAGACCATATAGGAAGTTAAAAGTCAAGAATACCTATTTAGAGTAACAAAATAACCCACTCCATAGATACATAGACAGTGTCGGCAGAGAAGGGCCTATGGCCCACCCGGTCTGCCCATTTGAGCTTGTAAGTTCAGTTTATGTTTTCCTAGAAGTCTGTTGCCCCTTACCCCTGAACTCCAGAATTCCTTTATGTCTATCCCATGCATTCTTAAATCCCATGATTGTTTCAGCCCCCACCACTTCCTCTGGCAGGGTGTTCCACTTGTCCACCACCCGCTCTGTGAAGAAATTCTCTCATGTTTCCTCTGAATCAGCCCTCCCTCCAACTTCATTCCATGCCCTCTAGTCCTGGAACATCTTTTTCGCTCAAAAATAGTGTATTCCTGCACCCTGTTCCTCCCTGTAAGATACTTGTATGTCTCTATCATATCCCCTCTCTCCCTCCTCTCCTCCAGGGAGTACATGTTCAGTTCCTTCAACCTGTCTTCATAGGACTTGTGATGCAATCCATGCACCATCTTTGTTGCCCTCCTCTGAACCTTCTCTACCCTGTCTATGTCCTTACGTAGGTATGGTCTCCAGAACTGTACACTGTACTCCAGGTGGGGCCTCACTAGTGTCTTGTATAGGGAATTATGACCTCCCTTTCCTCTTGTGATGCCCTGCCTATACATCCCAGCATCCTATTTGCTTTACCTGCTGCCTTGTCACACTGTTTCCCTACCTTGAGGTCATCAGAGATGATAACCCCAAGATCCCTTTCCTGCTTGGTGCATGCTATATCCTCACCCCCCCAACTGATATATTGTGCCAGGGTTTTTGTGCCCCATATGCATTATCTTGCACTTCCTTGCATTGAATTTCAACTGCCAAACCCCTGACCATTCTTCAAGTTTCTGCAGGTCCCTTCTCATTCTGTCTACACCCTCTGGTGTGTCTACTCTGTTACAGAGCTTTGTGTCATCAGCGAACAGTGAAATTCTGCCTTCTAGGTCCTGCGCAATGTCACTGATGAAGATGTTGAATAGGACCGGTCCCAGCACTGATCACTGTGGTACCCCACTGGTCACTCTTCCCTCTGTGGAGTGACAGCCATTTACCACCACCCTCTGTGTCCTGCCACCCAGCCAGTTATCTACCCACCACACTACTGTCCTGCCCACACCTATATTCCCCAGTTTGTGTAATAGTCTTCTATGTGGCACAGTGTCAAAGGCCTTGCTGAAGTCCAGATAGGCCATGTCCACTGCCCTCCCCTGATCCACCTCCCTAGTCACCCAGTCAAAAAATTCAACGAGGTTGGTCTGACATGACCTCCTCCTGGTGAAACCATGCTGCCTTGGGTCCTGTAGTCCATTGACAACCAGATGTTCCACCAATCTCTCCTTCAGTAGTGCATCCATGATCTTCCCCACTACCGAGGTGAGGCTGACTGGTCTGTAGTTCCTTGCTTCCTCTTTGTTCCCACTTTTGTATAAGGGGACTACATCTGCAGTCCTCCAGTCTTTGGGTACCTCCCCTGTTTCCAGTGATCGGCTAAACAGGATAGCCAGAGGTTTAGCCACCACCTCTCTTAGTTCTTTAAGGACCCTGGGGTGCACCCCATCTGGCCCCATTGCTTTATGCACCCAACTAGTGTAGCTTACCAGCTGCAACCTAATTCCTGCTGCATATCTAGGTCATGCTAATGTCCTAAAGGCAGCCATTTAAAGATATAGCACCATATTACAAGACTATTACACTGCTAAAAAACTACCACTACAAAACATTTATAAGTGGAATAAGGCAATTACTTTTGGGGGGATTATGCTACGTCAATGTACCTCATGGTACTTTAAGTCCTTCACTCATCAGGCTTGGGACTATAACCCACCACTTGGTACATTAACACTGCATAATCCCCCCTCTATCATGCATTTTTCCTTACATAACATCCATATGCATGTGGACAACACCATTCTGTTTGCCTCTGGCCCCAACCCTGCTGACATTTCTGCTAACCTGCAATCTAACTTCTATAACCTCTCTGAGTGGTATAGCACAAATCCTCTAGCCCTAAACCAGTCTAAAACAGTATCAATGCTTTTTTGCTCCAACAAAGTTTGTTGAGTGGACCTATCTTGGAAATAAAACCCTGGATGGTACCACCCTAAAGTCTGTGTTTCAGAATACAAGTACCTTAGTATCCTGCTTGACCAGTCCCTGGACTTTTCTCTTCACATTCAGCCTCTGGTGTCCAAGTCCTATAGAAAGCTTGCAGCCCTCAACAGAGTGGGTGATTGCCTCTCCCAAAGTCTAAGAAAAGTGCTTGGTTGAACAGTTGATTCTTCCTGTAACCGACTTTAGCAATGTGGGTTATAACACTGCCCACCCCCAGCGCCATTTATCCAAATTAGATTCATTAGTGAACACCCTCCGCAGGTTCATTTTCCAGTGCCCTGTATGAACCCTCCACTGCACACTTTATGATCGCCTACATTAACTTTCATTGAAAGGCAGACGTGTGCAACACCTTGCTCTTTATGGCTTCAAGTCCTGGTTAAACATACTAACCAACTACTGTACCTGTATACCCTGTTCATCAGTGCTACCCCCCCCCAGCTGTAACCTGAATTGTTCCAGCCTAGGAAGAGACTTCTTGTCCCCAAGTATAAACAAAATTTTGGCCCGCCAGCTTTCAGTCACAGAGTTCCACATGTCTGAAACAACCTGACCTTAGGAAATAGGCCACACACCAGCACTGTCTCAATCAAGAACTACTTTAAAAATTAAATGTTCTCGTACAGCTACTGTAACCGACACTGACCCACATTTCTCAGCGTATCAAACTGCCAGACTGCCCTGCTCATCTGTTGTGTTCACATTATCATTTTATTGTAAACTGTGTATACAGTTATCATACGTATATACTGTGTTTACATTTTTCATGTATACAGTATTGCTATTATATGTATGTATTGCATTTACATTTTCCCCTCCCTCAGGTCGCATCTGTAAATTAAATTATCCCTGTATGTTCAACTGGTGAAACAATTTCAAATGAATACATAAACTCTGCCAACTACTGGCTGATTTCCAACCATCTATTTCTAGTGAAGGTTATTTAAAAAACACAGCGTCAGCATAGCTGGAGGATCACCTTGAGAGAAATGACATTTTTGAGCCATTTCAGACTCATTTCTGTAGTACACAAAGCACTGAAATAACCCTAACCAGAGTTTGCGTTGCTCTGCCCCTAGCAGCTGATCAAGGAGAGGGTTCCATGCTGAGCCTCATTAACCCGTCATCTGCTTTGGCACTGGGGATTACACTGAACTGCTGGACAGACATGAGGGCCACGGGGGTCTGTCTGGGATGGTTCTTCTTTTGCAGCAGTACTGTGCTGTTAAGAATCTGTTGTTCTGGCCTCAAATAAATAACTCTTACTAATCCAATATTTTTGTTTTCTAGACATCTGTCTTGGTCTAGCCAGCAGGAGTGAATGTTTTGTTTGTGAAGCCTTTCGTTTCATAAAACAACAGCCACTAAAAAGCACGTAAATATTATTTTTATTTATTTTTATAACAAAGTGGGTGCACCTTTTTCAGGCACAACCCTGGTACTTAAAGAACAGTACAGAAAGCCAAAACATGTACACAATAAAATAAATCCATACATATGAATGAGAATCAGGCAAAGGTATAAACAATGGAATAATGCTTACATAAAACATGAAGATACATTTAGTTTTTGCAGGTGATCGTTCAGTTTAGCAGTACTGACTGTTAGTGTTGAGGACACTCTGACAGAAAAAGGGATACTATTCCAAAAGATATCAAATCATCCCCAGTCATCAATACTGTAATCAGTGAAGACTCTTCAAGTTTTCCTAGAAGTCTGTTGCCTCTTACCCCTGACCTCCAGAATTCCCTTATGTCTATCCCATGCATTCTTTAATCCAGTGATTGTTTCAGCCTCCACTGCTTCCTCTGGCAGGATGTTCCGCTTGTCCACCACCCATTCTGTGAAGAAATTCTTCCTCATGTTTCCTCTGAATTGCCCTCTCTCCAACTTCATCCCATGCCCTCTAGTCCCGGAACAACTTTTTCATTGAAAAATAGTGTATTCCTGCACTCTGTTCCTCCCTGTAAGATACTTGTATGTCTCTATCATATCCCCTCACTCACTCTTCTCCTCCAGGGAGTACATATTGAAGTCTTTCAACCTGTCCTCATAGGACTTGCTATGCAATCCATGTACCATCTTTGTTGCCCTCCTCTGAACCTTCTCTACCCTATGTCCTTACATAGGTAAGGTCTCCAGAACTGTACACTGTACTCCAGGTGGGGCTTCACTAGTGTCTTGTACAGTGGGATTATGCTCTCCCTTTTCCTGCTGGTGATGCCCCTGTCTATGCATCCCAGCATCCTATTTGCTTTACTTGCTGCCTTGTTGCACTGTTTACCTACCTTGAGGTCATCAGTGATGACAACCCCAAGATCCCTTTCCTGCTTGGTGCATGCTATATATCCTCACCCCCCAACTGATGTTGTTCCAGGGTTTTTGTGCCCCATATGCATTATCTTGCACTTCTTTGCATTGAATTTCAACTGCCAAACCCCTGACCATTCTTCAAGTTTCTGTAGGTCCCTCCTCATTCTGTCTACACCCTCTGGTGTGTCCACTCTGTTACAGAGCTTTGTGTCATCAGCGAACAGGGAAATTTTGCCTTCTAGATCTTGCGCAATGTCACTAATGAAGACGTTGAATAGGACTGGTCCCAGCACTGATCCCTGTGGTACCCCACTGGTCACTCTTCCCTCTGTGGCATGACAGCCATTTACCACCACCCTCTGTGTCCTGCTGCCCAGCCAGTTACCTACCCACTGTTCTACTGTCCTGCCCACTCCCATATTCCCTAGTTTGTTTAACAGCTTTCTGTGCAGCACAGTGTCTAAGGCCTTGCTGAAGTCCAGATAGGCCACGTCCACGACCCTAACACAGCTGGGACATTTCTGTGATATTCTGAATACTAATGCATTACTGGGCCATTTAAACAAGACATTTTCTGTATTTGAAATAAGCGCTGTATAATGCCTTCAGAAATAACAAAAAAAACCAGTAATGAGCATCACAAAAGTCAAGCTGTTTCTGAATACTAGTTATATGTAAAAGCACAATATTAATCGGATTATATATTATATAGCTCATGTGAACACAAGTATTCAGAATACCTTTTTTCAGAATACTCAGTATACAGAATATAGCAGTATTTAGTATACTAAGGTCATGTAACAGCACTTATTTTTTAAGGCACTATAAAAAGGGTTCGAGAAACACAGGGTTGTGATTAGCTGTTGAATGACGATTACATTCTATCAACCCTACGTTAATCTTTAATTAACATAATGAGTGTTTTTGAATGAAAAGTTCCTACCTCAACAGAATTCTTTTTTAAGACCTTTCTGACAGTAGTGGTGCCACAACCAAGACCCAGTGTCACTTGACTTGAAAGCACCTGCTATATTACCATGATCTATGTATAGAGAAAAACAAATTTTTATGTTTTTTTTTTTAATGTGTGTTTTTTTCAGTCTCACTCCCACCTCACAGGAAGTGACAATGCTCATAAGTGACTTGGGCGAAACTTCTGCTTCAAGTCAGACAAGCGTGAACATCCACTGAAACAGGATAGCGAGCCTTCACTGACGCTTCCCGTCAGCCCCATCACAGGAACAACACTGCGCAGAAGCGAGGAAACGAGTATGCATGAAGAAGAGTGTGGCTGCATTTATTGGTGAGACAGTAGCAATTTTTTTGTATAAGTGCCAGTGTATCTATTATTTATTTAGTTTTTGTTCATCAGGTAGGGTGCGCTAGCCATAGAAATGACTATTTTCAGGCATGACTCGAGGGGGTTACAAGGTAGTGAAACAGTGTTTTACAGTAAGGATACAAGAGTGAAATAGCTAGGTATAATAGCAGCAAGATAACAGGCAAATACAATTGCAAGTACAATTAAAACATGGATCAGGGCTAACTATAAAATGGACAATAACAGGCAACTGCAGTAAGTGCTAGTGCAGTTATCAAAGAACAATGCAGAGAGGGAGGAATAACTATTAGACAGGGTGGATTAACAAGGGAGCATAAACAATGGTGGGGGTAGAAAGAGACAGAAACGTTTCAGGTGAAGCACATGAGGGACATGGATTATAACAGGGGATTGTCATAAGTCCATTTGAAAGAGAAAGAAGAGGAGTTATATCATAACGAGACAGGGAGTAGAATATAAGGTACGGAGGGGTGGGACAGGGCAGAAAAAGACAGCATAGGGTGAAGTAGGGGGGCAGGCGGGATATGGGGAGAGGGCAGGGGATGGTAGCCAGGTACAAGTAGGTAAGGAAGAGAGGCGACAAACAGGATAAGGGAGACAAGGCAGTCAGGGAGGTAGCAGGATGAAATGACACATGGCGGATGTGACTGGACTATGGGGGTTTAAAGCATGAGCACTGACTCGAGGAGATAAGATCTATACCCGATATGTAGTAAGCAAGTGTGTGAGTGGGAAGCCAGGCAAGAGTGTAAGTCAGACTCAGCTGACAATGCCCTGAAATTCAGAGTTCATGCACAAACTGCATCTCTAACAAGATCGCAGACCTAACCAAACACAGTACAGCAGTACTGCAACTGTGTCCAGGTGGGGTTGTGAGCAGGTTCTTTGGGGCAGTTTGGCAGCATTTACTAATCATGGACGGCTGCATACATTCATGCTCTTACTGTCAGCAGTTTAGAGTGTACAATTAACAATGCTGATTATAATCTGTTCCACAAGCCTCACTGCATGGCACTCACTAGAACTCGTGCACACTGAACCACCTTGGACATTCGAGTCAGTATCCAGCAGCTCTCTATCTTTCTCATAAGCACAGAAGCACAATTGTTCCACAAAATCCACTTAAAATCATTGTAACAGAACATACAATTTTTTTCTAACGAACAAGTATTTCTAATAGCAATAAGGCACTCCCAGGGGTTATGTTAATGTTCAAGTTAATTGCCCCCAAGGCATTTACAACCTGGCTGTGCCAGATTATGCCCAAGGGGGTTATTAACTTGAACATTAACATAAACCCTAGTCATACCTTACTGCTTACAGTCCAATTCCCAAAAAGACCACACCTGCTTTTGCAACTGTGGAATGGTGAATAACAGGCATATGGTACGCAGCGGTCCCTCTCAGCGCATGTGGGGATATCCACGTGCCCACAGCCCTGCCTGCATGCCCACTCCACCCCAGATCCTGAGCTGCACATGTGAATATATGGGTGGGCATGACCAAGGCGGACTTGTGCTGTATTCCCAAAACAATCTCCACAATGCCGAGGGCTGGCAGATGCTACCTGGCCCCCCCACACACACATATGGCCATGATAAGGTCCTCTGGCCCAATCTGCTCCATCCTCTACCAGCCCTCAGTCCCCAGAGCCTCCATGATGATCTGGGTACAGTACTGGCACCAGTCAGACACATTTTACAATATTTAGTCATTTCAGCGGGGGTCTTGGAGGACTGCTAAACACCATCGTCCCCTGCTCCTTGTGGAATTAGGGATCTACTGGTGGCCCAGCATAGCCATTTAATTGGATGCCCACTGTCCGGAACAGCTCCACTCCCCACTTCCACCCCAATACGTGGATCCTCACTAGCAGAACACAATGGGCTGTAGATGTCATCTGGGGCAGATGGGCATCAAGGTGTGGAGCGCTGTGGCTAGGATAAGCCAGATTCAAGTGTATCCCTGACCTCTACATGGATTGGGCCCTAAATAGGTAATGCTTCTGTGGGCTTTCAGTTCTTTATACTGTAGGTTTTCAATGTATTTCACACCACACATCAATATGGAAGGAATCCAGAAGGAGAATTCACTTTGGATGCATTCTTCCTTAGCCAGCGTAGTGTGCCAGGTCACTAGTCAGATAAGCCAGCTTTTGGCATCGCAGCCATCTATGGGCGCATTTACAGCACAAAAATAAAGAGCTCGAATGATGTAACTATGAATACAAAAATCACAAAAAACCCCAACAATGGGAAGTGCAGTGATGATCACACAACAGTTTCCCACTGCCTTGAAATGCTGCAGTAAGTGAGGTAATCATCCTGCAGCAACCCTACTGTGTTCAGTGGTAGTTTTATTTATTTAGTTTTTATTGACTGGGAAAGGAGGACTAGGCAATTCTGCCTATTTTCAGCCTCGTCCCAGGGCGAGTGGGGAGATACAGATGCAAACTGACATACAGAACCAGATTCAGCTGTTGGTGGTTTTTAGTTAATGTGGAAAATATGGCCAGGACACCAGGCCCTACTCTTTTCGAGAACTGCCATGGGATCTTAAACGCCCACCTGAACAGAACAAGCAGACAGGACCTCAGTTTAATGTCTCATTCAAAAGATGAAAGAATTTGATCCAATTACCTCAAGGTACAGTACCTTAAGGTATACTGCAGTAGAAGGCAACTTTGTCATTACTACCTGTATATATGCAAATCATCATGAAAATTTGGTCTGGTTCTACTTCAAGCAGGAATGCATGGGGCCAGATGGCCTCTCACACAACCTGCAGAGACTACGAACAGAAGACACAGTTTCAAAGAAATACAAAATCACACATACAGCACCCCCAATATGATGCTTTGCTTTGTTGGAGGTCAAGTGTGATGTATTTCTTTGAAACTTGGCTTTTTTGCAAATTCACTTTTTGGGTACTGGGATAATAGCAGGACTCCATCTCCAAAATATATTGAGGAGATGGAGTCCTGCTATTCTCTTTGTTACGTGCTGACAGTGTAATTGAGGGGTAAGACTGCAGAAGAGCTAAATAAAGAACAAGAGGCTTTGAAATTAAAATTACAATTAGATGAGGTCAATAAGACTTTGGAACAAATTGTGAAGAACTGGACTGAATATGAGACAGGCTTCAAACAACAGAAAATCTGCAAGTTCCATAGAAACATAGAATCATAGAATCTGTCAGCAGATAAGGACCACACAGCCCACCTAGTCTGCCCATTTACCTATTTAGTTTGGCAATCCCTACTCTAATCTGGACTGCCTTCCCCCACTCTACTGTACAGCAGGGTGCCTTTATGCTTATTCCATGCACTTTTGAATCCCCGTACTGTTTTCATTTCCATGACCTCCGCTGGTAGACTGTTCCACGGATCCACCACCCTCTCTGTGAAAAAAATACTTCCTAGCATTCCCCCTAAGCCTCCCTCCCTCCCTCCCTCCAGCCTCATGTTTTGTCCACTTATCCTTGTGCACTTTCTTCTCTGAAATTTGCTCCCCTCCTGTACCCTGTTTATTCCTCTACGGTATTTGAAAGTCTCTTATCATATGCCCCCTCTCTCTTCCACTGAATACAGTATATGTTTAGTTCCCCTAGTCTTTCCTCATAAGGCTTGTGGTGCAGTCCATGTATGATCTTTGTTGCTCTTCTCTGGACTGCTTCCATTCTGCCTATGCCCTTCCTGAGATGCGATCTCCAAAATTGGACACAGTATTCCAGATCAGGCCACACCGGTGATCTATACAGTGGAATTACCACTTCACTCCTCCTACTGGTTATGCCCCTTCCTATGCACCCCAGCATTCTGTTTGCCTTCCCCACTGCTTTTTCGCATTGTTTGGCTGACTTCAGGTCATCAGATATGATAACCCCCAGGTCTCTCTCTCCTGACCTGTGGTGGCTAGAACCTGCCCCCCCCCCCATCCTGTATTCCTCTCTTGGGTTTGTGTGTCCCAGGTGCATTATTGCACTTCTTAGTGTTGAAACCCAAGTGCCAAACCCTTGACCATTTCTCAAGTAGTCTTAGGTCATTTCTCATTTTATCTAGCCCTCCTGTGTGTTGACTCTGTTACAGATCTTGGTGTCATCTTCGAACAGGCATACTTTCCCCTCCAGTCTCTCTGCAATGTCGCTTATGAAGACACTGAACAGAACTGGAACCAGCGCCAATCTCTGTGGAACCTCACTGGTCACCTCCCCCTCTTCTGATTTTATGCCATTTACTACCACCCTCTGGGTCCTGCCTTTTAGCCAGTTTCCAACCCATTTTACCACTTTTGAGCCCACATCCAGATTCCCAAATTTGTTAAGCAACCTTCTATGAGGAACGGTGTCGAAGGCCTTACTGAAATCCAGATAGGCCACATCCACTGCCCCTCTCTGATCCACCACCCTGGTCATCCAGTCAAAGAAATCGACAAGATTAGTCTGACAGGACCTACCCATAGAGAATCCATGCTGCCTTGGGTCTTTTGCTCCGTTTGACTCCAGGAACTTCACTACCCTCTCCTTAAGCAGGAACTCCATCAGCTTCCCCATCACTAAGGTCTGTAACTGCCTGCCTCCTCCCTACCTTCAGTCTTGTGCAGGGGAACCACCTCTGCCCTCCTCCAGTCCCCAAGTACCTCCACAGTCTTTAACAATTGGATGAAGAGGGTTGTCAGCGGACCTGCCAGGACTTCTTTAAGTTCCTTCAACACTCTAGGGTGAATCCCATCTGGCCCCACTGCCTTGGCTCTCTTTAATTTTCCTAGTTCCTCCAAGACTCTATCCACCATAAATGGGTTGATGTCCACCTCTCCCCCATGTACATCTTTCCTCGTGAGTCTTGGCACCTCCCATGCCTCTTCCTTGGTAAATACTGAGCAAAAATATTTGTTTAGTATCTCAGCTTTTTCCAGGTCATCCTCCACCCACCCACCCTCTCCCTTCTTTAGCCTAACAATACCATTTATTTTTTTGTGTGTGATTATCTATGCTCCTCTTGCTCCAACGGCCCTCTCATCTGGGGAAGCACCAGCCCCATCACCCTGGCATCCACCAACTGGCGCTAGTGCTTCCAGGGCTTACCCCCCTGGTGGGATCAGTGGAGAGGGTACTCTCCTACCGAGACAGGATCCCATGTTTGCGCCGTGGCTGGCCAGGTGTGGGGCCTGTGAGGTCCCCCATCATCCGCTGGGAGCTTTTTCCTGAGTTCAATGATGCCTGTGATGGGGTCATGCATGCTCCCGTGCACACCCACATCAAGCATCTGCTGCACTCCGCACCCATGCTGTAGCGGCTCTGTGGCACCGAGTCCCAGCCTCAGCCAGAGGTCAAGCATGCACCGGCCGCTGATCTCCCTCCTCCCTGAAGATGGAGAGCAGTCCGTCGGATGCTTGATCCATCTCCATCCCTGCCAACCCCCAGCAGCCTATGTTTGTTCCTGAACACGGGTCAACATCGTAGCGCAAGGTAAGGTGCCACCGGGCCAGCACAATACCATTTGTGGTCTTCCTCCTCTTGCTAATATAACAGAAGGTCTTGCCCCCCTTCTTAATAGCCTGTGCTATTCCTTCCTCCATTCTAGGTGGAGGGTAAGAGTTGTAGGTGATTGTTTCTAGACAGCATAGGTTTACTCCCACCCACCCTTCCGTCACCCCACCTGCCCCAAGCGCATAAGTTCCTTTATAGCAGGAGCTCTGACATCACGTCCCCAAAACTGCTAACAACATACACCTGTTCATATCCTTAAAGGCACAGTACACTGAATAGGGGGTAGAGACACTCACAAGCTTGCACACACTAAAACAAGAACAAAAAAGCATCTGTAACTGGAAGGGACACAGACATGTGGGGAGTGGTGTAATGCACTGGCTGTGGAGCAGCAGTCTTCCGGGAGACATTCTGGAGACTGCATTGCTGCCCTATTTGCAGGCACCTCTCTGGTCTGAGGAAGGAGGTTGTTCGTCTCCATGCTGACCTGGCAAGGATTTGGAAAACCTGCTCCCCCACCCAGGGACTGCCCAGGCCACAGCCACTATTTTATTTATTTATTTATTGAATTTTGATGACCGGGTAGGCCCACTGGGCCCTGGAGGTCCCTTTTTCAGAGGCGACCCAGGAGTGACAGTTACATACAGGTAGACAGTTACATACTACCTCAGAGGTTGCCAAGAAAGAGGAGTGGTTGGACCACGGTGGTCTCAGGGAGGGTGAGGGTGGTGGAACAGAGGCGCATCCCTCCAGCTGTGCCTCTCCACAATTCATTCGCCACTCTGGTGAAGCATGGCTCCTCTATGGAGGCACCTGCAGTGGAGACCAACAAGGATGCTGGGAACCTCCACAATGGAGACCCACAGGAGGGTGGCCCAGGACCCCACAGGGTAAGGAAACAACTCCTGGTAGGGGACTCAATTGTTAGGGGAGTAGAACTGGGGGAGGGAGGGGAAAGGGAGGTAAGGTGCCTGCCCGGCACGGCTTGGAGGGACAGGAAACGAATCCTCAGGATCATGGGAGCAGCGGCAAGGGGGAGGGAGCTGGATGTCATTATCCACCTAGGGACGAATGACCTGGCTGAGAATGGGATCACAGCAGTGCAACAGGAGTTTGTGTAGTTGGGGAGGGGCCTTAGACAAGTAGCACACACGGCAACTTTCTCGGAAGTGCTACCTGTCTATGGCATGGATGAGGCTAAGGCACTCTGCACCATGGGATTCAATGACTGGTTGAAAAGCTGCTGCAGAGCTCAGGGATTTGGCTTAATTGGGGACTGGGGCTCCACCTGGAGGAATGCAGGCCTAGACAGGCGCGATGGTCTGCATCTATCCTGGAGGGGAACCAGGATCCTAGGTGATAGGTTTAAATGCTTCAATGGCAAGCATTTAAACTAGCTAAGGGGGGAGGCACTGAAGAGGAGAAGGGAAATCCTAGCCCCCCCCAGAAATCAGGATAATTAGTGAGGTAAACATCAAACTAGAGCAGTCGATAGGGAGAAGGGCAGGGGTAAATAGAGAAAAAGACAAAGGCAGTAGGGACAGGGGTGGGGCAAAAAGAAATAAAGCCATAAAAAAAATGGAAGATGATGAGTACCAATGCCTGTAGTCTAGGTAAAAAGCTCCCTGAAATGGTGGCTTTGATGGAAAAGGGGATGCCTGGATATTGTGGCAGTCACAAAAACATGGTACACAGAGAACCATGACTGGGATGTCAACATACCAGGGTACACAATCTACAGGAGGGACAGGGAGGGAAGCAGGAGGAGAAGGAGTAGCTCTCTATGTAAGGGAAGGGATCAAAGCAACAGAGCTAAAGGGTAAACAGGGAGGAGAGAAGGCACTGTGGGTCACCCTGGAGACTGGAAATGGCTCCACAATTCGCACAGGGGTTGCATACAGACCCCCGTCTCAGGGGGAGGAAATGGACAAGGAAATGATAGAAGGCATCCTTGGGATGGCAGAGAAAGGGGAGATATTGCTGATGGGGGACCTGAATATGCCAGATGTTGACTGGAGCACCTTTGCTGCAGCCACATCCAAGAGCAGGGCCATTCTCGATGCCCTACAGGGGGCATGCCTCAGACAGCTAGTTTTGGAACCCACTCGGGAGAGAGAGCAATCTTAGACCTGGTACTCTCAAATGGGGAACGGAGAGAGGATCTCTGATCTTGAAGTGGGTAGCCATCTGGGAACAAGCAACCACCAAACAGTGTGGTTCACAATAAACTTAGCTGTAGAGTCAAGCCACACAAAAGTGAAGGTACTGGACTTCAGGAGGGCTGATTCTGTCAAAATGGGAGAGTGCCTCAGAAAAGCACCAGCAAACAGGCAAGAAGGTGGGGTGGAGCAACAAGGGGAAACATCAAAACCGCCATCACAGAGGCAACAAGCCTTTGTGTGAAGCAAATAAATCAAAACGAAAGAAAAAACACTATGGTTCTCAAAAGAAGTGGCGGGGAAGGTAAGGGAGAAAAAGATAGCATTCAGGAAGTATAAGGAAACACAGAAGGAGCAGGACAGAGAACTGTACCAGTTAAAACAGAAGGAAGCGCGTAAGGCAGTCAGAATAGCAAAGGCCCAAACCGAGGAAAAGATAGCCAACTCAGTTAAGAAGGGGGATAAAACCTTTTCTAGGTACATTAGGGAGCTAAGAAAGACTAAGGCAGGAATACTGAGGCTGAACAAAGAGGAAGGTGGTTGGGCAGAGAATGACAGTGAAAAAGCAGGGATACTGAATGAATACTTCTGCTCAGTATTCACAATGGAAAAGCAGGGGGAAATACCTAATCTGGTCAATAGAAGCACTCTGGATGGGGGTTGATATTAGTCTTTTCACAGAAGAAAGGGTTCTGAAAGAACTCTTAAAACTGAAGGTGGATAAAGAAATGGGCCCTGATGGGATTCACCTCAGAATTCTAAAAGAACTAAGGAAAGAACTAGTAACACCACTGACTACCCTTTTTAATAAATCATGGGAGGATAATGCGGTACCTGAGGACTGGAGCAGGGCGGATGTGATTCTTCTTCACAAAAGTGGGAGCAAGACAGAGGCAGGAAACTACAGACCTGTCAGTTTGACCTCTGTGGTAGGGAAAATGATGGAATCACTTCTGAAGGAAAGAATTGTTAAGTACCTAGAGGCCAGTGGGGCACAGGACCCAAGGCAACATGGATTCACAGCAGGAAGGTCATGTCAGACAAATCTAATTGATTTCTTTGACTGGGTGACCAAAGCAGTAGACCAGGGACGGGCTGTGGACATGGCCTACCTAGACTTTAGCAAGGCATTTGACACAGTCCCGCACAAAAGATTAATAAACAAATTAGCCAGCCTGGGAGTGGGTCCCAGGGTGGTAGCCTGGGTAAAACACTGGTTGGACAACAGGACACAGCGGGTAATAGTAAATGGAGTCCACAGTGAAGAAAGGAGGGTTACTAGTGGGGTACCGCAGGGTTCAGTACTGGGGCCGGTCCTTTTTAATGTCTTTATAAGTGACATTGCAGAGGGACTGGAAGGGAAAGTATGTCTCTTTGCAGATGACACAAAGATCTGTAACAGGGTTGATACACAAGGTGGGGTGGAAAGGATGAAAAGGGATTTGACAAGGTTGGAGGAATGGTCAAATGTATGGCAGCTTAGATTCAATGCAAATAAGTGCAAAGTAATGCACCTAGGAAACAAAAACCCAGGGGAAGAGCACACAATGGAGGGTGAGATACTGACAACAACTAAAATGGAAAGGGACCTGGGGGTAGTCATATCAGACGACCTAAAGGTGGGTCAGCAATGTGAGAAGGCAGTAAGGAGGGCTGGGGGATACTGGGATGCATAGGGAGAGGCATCACCAGTAGAAAACAGGAAGTTGTTGGCCCTCTGTACAGACAGTTGGTAAGACCACATCTGGAGTACTGTGTACAGTTCTGGAGACCCCATCTCTGCAAAGACACAGACAGGGTGGAGGCTGTCCAGAGGAGGGCAACCAAAATGATGCAGGGTTTGCATCAGAAGACATATGAAGAAAGACTAAAGGAACTAAAGATGTATAGCCTCGAGGAAAGGAGGGAGAGGGGGGACATAATAAAAACTTTCAAACACCTCAAAGGAATCAACAAGTCCAAGAGGGTAGCATCTTTCAGAAAAAGAGATGTGCAAAAACAAGTGGGCACAATTTGAAGATAAAGGGGGGACGGCTCAGAGATAATGTGAGGAAGTATTTCTTCACAGAAAGGGTTGTGGATACATGCAACAGCCTTCCTGAGGAGGTCATAGAGTCAAAAACAGTGTGGGAATTTAAGAATGCATGGGACAGACATAAGGCAATTCTAGTGGGGGTAAGAGGAAGTAGGCTGTTGGTTAACTAGGATCTGCAGCTTATCCGTTAGGTAGGGGAAATGGGCAGACTAGGTGGGCCAAGCGGTCCTTATCTGCCGTCAAATTCTATGTTTCTATGTTCTTGCCTTAGCCCCTCTGACAGCTTTCCCAGCTTCTCTCTGCTTCTCCAGATGTTTCAACCTGTCTTCTTCTTTCTGTGTCTCTTTATATTTCCTGAATGCCTTACTTTTTTCTCGTACTTTCTTGGCTACTGACTTAGAGAACCACAGTGGTCACTTCTTTCTTTTGCTAAGCAATCTGACACACAGACTTGTCACTCTTGCTATGGATCTCTTGAGCCTAAGCCACTGTTCTTCTACCCCTCCCCCCGAATCTTCTGCTGCCAGGGCAATTTTGAGCTGTTCCCCCATCTCCATGAGGTTGGCCTTCTGAAAATCTAGGATCTTAATCTTTGAATGGCTTTTTTCTGCCAACGTGTTGACTCTAAACCACAGTTCTGTGGCCACTGGTACCAAGGAAATATTAATGAGTACAGGGACAAAAAGATATGTACACATAAGAGATTTGTCCTAAGCCACAATGGAATCCTCCTTATAAAACCCCTGAGAGTGAAACTGACAATGACAACAGTTACACTCTTCCAAGTTATAGACGAGGGAGGGAGGAAGCACAGCATCCACACAGGACTTTTTTGGGATAGGGAAAGGGCAGACTGACTCACATACTGTATACTGCAAGTAGGAACGGACATGACATGAATCCCAGTAACCATGGCACATGACTCGGGCCAGGGGGCCAGTAGAAGAGGAAAGAGAGCAGACCAGAGCAAGCGAAGGAACAGGATTAGGTAAAGGGAGAGGAGACACTGAACCCAAACCACCCAGACAGGGCCCAAGGTAATGCCTGTTTCTAATTTAAGTTCAAGATCTATATCTGACTCCGACCTGACAGTACTATCTAAGGACCTCTCATCTGCTTGTAGTACAAGTGTCAGCAAGTTTGAACTTGAATGTGGTATTCAAAAATGTATTCAATCTCTTAGGCCCTGTACACACTACAGAACTGTTTTTAAAACCAGTTTAGCTAAACCATTTCATTGCATCCACACTATTCAGTGACCATTTTTGATAATGGTATTCATTTCATTTCATTTTTATTGGTTATACTGGAAAGGCATGTGAGAGCATTGCTGCCCGGTTACACAAGCGTCCAGTTACATACAACAATCATGTGAAATGACATAGGCTGAAACATTTAACTTAACACCAAGGTACATATCCTGTCAGGACAGTAGAGAGAAAAGGGCAACCAAGAACTAACCTGGGTGAGTTAACAAATACAAAGGTGACATTAGCATTCTGTGAGGGTTTCACAATAATATAATAAACAGTGGGAAACAAACATTTAAGTGCAATCAAAAAACTAGCTGCGGTGGAGTAACAGTACTACAAGTGCTAGAAAGAGAGGGTAAGTGCCAGAGGTGGATAACCAGAGGGTGAGGGGAGAAGAGTGCAGTAGGGGAGCCAGATTAGGGCTCCTAGCAGGTGCAGGAGTGTGTGAGGGGAAAATGTCTCTTGATATTTTTTTTTCAACTTTCTTTATCGTCCTGTGGCAGGTCACCCTCGTCGTCCGCCAACCCTACCAGTCTCGGGGTCTTTAGGTGCTATGTGCGCCCCGGCAGATCCCTGTGCTGGTCCGGAGACATCATCCTTGGTGGTCCCCACTGTATCCTCCATTACTCCCGTGATCCTATGCCCGAGACCCCTGGAAGTGGTGGCACATGGGCGTGGAGGCGCACATGCGCATCACAGCTCCAGTGACAGGTCTCTTCAACCCTCCCTCGGCCTAATGCCGGCAGTCCTTGGAGCGGTGCCGCCACTCCAGCCTCCAACAGGGGTCAACCAAGCTCTGAGGACACCTCTTACACCCTCTCGAGGCAGAGGGCTCTCTCCCTCCCCCCCGCTGACCTCCGACGATCCAGCCTCATTCCCGAACCTGGGTCACTGGTGTGGCGAGAGGTGTGGCATCCAGCACCTCAACCCTCTGCGTCACCAGTCTGGCTCCTGATATTTTGTTTAAAGGCAGTTGCGGAGATACAGAGTTTTAGTTCCAAGGGGAGAGAGTCGAAGAGCTCGGGTCTCATAAAACAGAAGGTTTTCTGGCCTTGAGTGGTCTGGGAGAAAGGAACCGTGAAAGAGAGAGTGGAGGACAGTCTAGTGGTCCTGGTGGTGGCAACTGTCTGGAAGAGAGAGATGAGAATCAGGGAGCAGCCCACGAGAGAGGCTGAAGAAGGTGGTCAGGAGACATTTCCCCCTCCAGAACCAGATCGGTCCAGGCCACCTTCATGCCTCTTCTGGACTATGCTGACATTCCTTAAAACTTCACACCCTAGTCCCTCTCATAGCATTCTAAAAGCTGGTCACTAATGCTGTCAACGAGACCTGCAGGTGTGCTTAGTCTTCACCCCTTGCTATCCCCAACTTTTTTCGCTGACTATACCAACAGCACTTACTTCTCCCTTCTCTCTTTCTCCTACTTTTGACTCTCCATAGGATATCCATCCCTTCATGTACTGCAACCTGAATACCAATGACTACACTGTGAGCACTTACCCTTCCTTCTTTTGTTTTCCCTGTAGAATAGCCACTCCTTTATGTTTTGTAACCTGTATAATAGTGTTATGTACTGAGCCAGTGTCCCCTGTTAGGCAGCACATTCAAAACTCCTGTGTCAGCTTTGTAATCATTGTTGAGTTTATGTTGTATTGTAGTCTCTGTTATCCTTATGTATGATAAGTATGTTGTAAAAGGGACCTCTCTGCAAATGAGCGTGCTCAATGAAATTTTATCCCTTCACAATAAACTGAACTGAACTGAAGGTGGCCATCTTGCGGTTGAGGCGGGCCTCATGCAGGGGCCGACTGGTGAGCTGCTAAATGTCACAGTGGTGTGTGAGTTTAGGGAGACCAGAGGCAAAATGAATAGCACTGTGGTAGGAGCTTCAGAGTCTGGAGAAATTTTTGATGGAGAGGCAGGGGAGGGAGACAAGAGAACCAGAGTCAAATACAGGAAGTAGGAAGCCGGAAACTAGGAGGGATTTGGATTTCCTGTTAAGGTAATGCTTAGTTCTGTGGAGGATGCTGAGGCATTTGTGGGCTTTTTTGATTGTGAGGCTAGTGTGAGCATCAAAACTGAAGTGGCAATCCAGGAGTAAGTCAAGGTACTTGAATTCACTGATTCTTTCAATGGCGTTACCAAGGTTGTCATAGAGGGAGAGGTGAAGGCCAAGGGGTTTGCGGGGCTGGAGAAAACCATGAACTTAGTTTTTTTGGAGTTGAGTACTAGACCTTTGGATGTGAATCAGGTGTGAAGTCTGCTGAAATCGAACTGGAGTTTGTTAATGAGAGTGGTGGGGTTTTGGTCCTGACAGAAAAGGACTGCATCATTGGCACAGAGAATGAGTTCAGAGGAGGTGCAGATGTCAGGTAGGGAGTTAATGACCAGAGAGAGAAGAGCAGGGGGCCCAGGATGGACCATTGGAGAACACCGTATTTGATGGGGCAGGATTCGGAGAGGACACCACCAATAATGGTGCAACGGGATCTACCTGTTAGGTAGTCCTTGAACTAGAGGTAGACCTCTGGTGAGAAATCGAGGCCAGCCAGGGTTTGGAGGAGGACTTCATGATCAGCGAGGTCGAAGGCTTTGGTGAGGTCTACGAACGCAGCACCAGTGTAGAGGCCTTCGTTGCTGGCTTTGTCAGTGGAGTAGGTGAACTTGATGAGGGCAGTGTCTGTATTGTAGCAAGCATGGAACCCATGCTGGGCCTCCTTGAGTAACTTGTATTTGGAGAGGAATTCTGTGGTTTACCTGAGGACCACTTTCTCTGAACTTTTGGGGAGAGGGGCAAGGAGGGAGATGGTGTGGTAGTTGGATACTAAGTCAATGGGACCAGATTTGTGAAGAGGTTTAATAATGGCACACTTCCAAGTTTTAGGGAAGGACCCTCTGCAGAGGGAGTGGTTGAGGATGTTAGTGAGAGGGATGGCCAGGGAGTCACAGACAAGACAGAGAACTCTGAAGTCAATGTTGTTGGTGCCCTTGGATAGTCTTGGGTCGTTTGTTCTGATTAACTTGACCACCTCGGCAGGGGTTAGTTATCTAAAATGGAACTTGGGGTGGGAGACTGAGGGGAGGGGTGCAGGGGGTAGGAGGGGAGCTGGGCTTGTACTGGTTGAGGTCACCAAAGTATTAATTGAAAAGGGATGCTGTTTTGCTTGGCTTGGTGATGGTGGTCCCTTTGGAGGTGAGACAGTACGTTCTTTGGAAATTCCCCTACCAATTAGGTTGTGAAGAATGTTCCAGGTCCTCCTAGAGTTCCCCTGAGCAGCACTTTCTTTTTCCAGGATGAAGGAGGATTTAGCAGATCTTGTGGAAGATTTGCATCTGTTCCTGAGTGTTTTGAAGTCTTGGAGGAGTTGGGGGTTTTTGTGTTTTCTGTGCAACATCCAGGCTCGGTCCCTATCCTTCATTAGTTTGTGAAGCTCGGGGGTGACCCATTCCTGGCTAGAACCCTCGACCCAGAACTTCTTAAGCAGGATGACATGGTTGCACAGGGCAAGGAACTTACTGCTAAAGGCTTCAAACGCTTTGCAGATGTCAGAAATGTTTTCAGTGAAGGACCAGTCTTGGACTAGGGCTGCTTTGGACAACTCTGAAGCGTCCAGCTTCTTCAACTGCCTGGTTTGGATGAATTTGTGGGGGCAGAAGGGAAGGGTTTGTGGACCACTGGCAGTAAACAGCACAGTGGTCACTGACTGAGTCAGGAAGAACTCCAGAGGCGGTGACATGGGAGGGGTGTGAGACCGGGACCCAACCGATGAGTGACTGAGATCCAGTCTTGTAATTGGTTCTGGAAGGTTCAGTGATGAGCAGGTGGAGGCCAAGGTCAAGTAAGGATTCCTTGGTGGAGTCACAGCGAAGGGACAGCCAGTTAAGGTTGAATTCCTCTAGGATGATCCAATCTCTCCCTTGGGGAAGGGAGGTCTTGATATCTAGGAAGAGGTCTAGATCACGGGGTGAGGAGGAGAGTGGCAGGTAAACCACACTGACTGTGACTATTTTATCCACTCCAAGGAGGATTTTAATCGAGATGGACTTGAGGGAGGAGGTGATAAGTGGGGGGCGAATTCTGTGGCAAGGAGGTGACTGGCAACCCAGATGAGGCAGCCTCCCCCACGCTTTCCCACCCTGTCTTTTCTAAAGACCGAATAACCCTCAAGGAGGATTTCATTGGAGGAGATGTCCTCCTTCAGCCAGGTTTCAGTGAGGGCAATGACATCAGAAGCATTAGCCGTCACCCAGGACTCAAACTTGACAAAAGACTTTGCACATTAAGGTGAGCAAAAGTGAGCTGTTTGGGGGAGGAGTGAGGGGGAGAAATGGGTAGGAGATGAGGGGCCAGGTTTGGGGAGAATGGAGCCTGAGATGAGTAGCCTGCGGTTCACAAGCCAAGACAGCTTGGTGGCATAAGGCCTGGTGTAGTGGTGGGTTAAAAATATACAACTTTGGTAGGAAGGTGAGAACTCATGGAATAGGCAAAGGCTTATGAAGGGGCTCGCATGGGGAGGGGCAGGGATGGAACTGGAAGCACAAGATGAGGTGGGGAAGGGAGGGGCGAGGAGGTGTGGGGTGAGGGAAAAGTGAGAGAAAGGTGGGAGGGAGAAGGATTGGGGAAAAATGGTGGGGTGGGGATGGGAGAGAGGAGTAATGGAGGGGCAGGGTGAGGGGAGTTGAGCAAAGTGGGGCAGAGGGGAAGTACAAGAAGTGAGAGGAAATAGAGGAGGTGGAGCCGCTTAGAGCAATCCATGTAGGCGGACAGAAAGAAGGAAGGTGACAGGACAGTAATAAGTAAGGGAATAGGGAAGTAGGGTAAACTAAAGTTGAGTGTGGTAGGAGAAACTATGCCCTGTGGTAGAAAAGTGGTAAGGCACTGGTAGTAGGAGGCTGTGGGAAGGAGTATGTGATTAAGGAAGGGCAGTCAGCAGTACTTGTCAAATTTGAGGACGAGAGAGGACCGCCCCTTTAAGAAGTTGCAGGAGAGGACAACCCCTTTAGGAAGCTGCTGAAATTGACTAGAATGAAGACTTAGGGGTGGGACTGCGGCAAGAGTATTTAATACAGGAGGGAGGTGGGGAGGGGGGTCGGAGGTGGGGGGGGGCCAAAAAACTGTCCAGCCGGGATGGGCCAAAAAACGTCCAGCGAGTAGAGCAGACAGTGGCCGAACTCTGATTTGTAGAAGGCGCCTAGAGCACTTTCTCAATGGGAATCTACAGCGCCCAATCAGTAAGCGGCAATAATCCCCAGGAGCCAGTCAAATTGCAGGGATTGAAGCCTGACAGTTCCGGGCTAGGAGCTGACCATCCGTACCTGCTTTCCTTGGTTGGGGAAGGTGGGCTGGATGCGGAGGAGTGGCTGCCGGCAGGGATCAGCGCCAGGGCCGCTCAGCTGAAGTGAGGAGCCCGATTTGGGCTTGTGACTCGAAAACGAGCAGAAAGGTGGGCCGTTAGTGAAAAAAAAAAAAGAACCAAAAAAACACAAGACAAGCCTTAGGTAAACTGGTAGGAGGACCCTGGGCAATTTAGTCCTCATGGCAGAAGTACGTGCAAATAGTGGGCGTGAAAGGAGAGAAGGATTCCTGCAGAGAAGTCTGGTCAGAGACTCCAGACAGGAATGAAGTAAAGGCTGTTTCAGGAGGTTGGTGCGGGGTGGGGGGGGCAGGGATAGAGAAAACTGCCTAAGGCTCAGGAAAATTTAAAAAAGAAAAAAATGTGCTGGTTCAGGGGGGTGTAAGAAGAGGGAAGTAGGAGTACAGGAGCTGGCAGTAATACAGTGTGGGAAACAGAGGAAAGAGAAGCAGGATGAAAAAAAGCAAGTGGAAGAGGGGAACAGAAAAAGCAGGATTAAAATAAGCTGGTTCAGTGGGGTATATGGAGAGGGGAGCAGAGGTCCGGGAGCTGGTAAAGAATCAGTGTGGGAAACACAGGAAGAGAGATGCAGGATGGAGAACAGTGAGTGGAAGAAGGGAACAAAAAAGCAAGATTAAAATAAGTTGGTTCAGGGGGGTGTAGGGAGGGGGAAGCAGAAGTCCGGGAGCTGGTAGTGAATCAGTGTGGGGAACAGAGGAAGAGAGATGCAGGGCAAATATCTACAAACCAGACATATTAGCAGTTTCGGAAACTTGGCTAAAGCCACACATCCTGCCTCATGAGGTTGACCTACCGTGGTTTAATGCCTTTAGGAAGGACAGAGATGGAAAGAAAGGAGGCAGGGTGCTGATTTATACCAAAAACTTCCTCCAGGTGTCTCCTGTTACGCTTCCCTCAATTAGTGGGAATGGGAGTGAATCAATATTTGTCAAGGTCACCTTAGGGCATGCTAAGACACTATTGGTTGCCTGCCTATACAATCTCCCTAAATTGGCCTCACAAGCCCTACATGCACTCTCCAAGGAACTGGCTGATCACCTGGCCCCTGAAACAATAATACTAGGTGACTTCAACCTGAACTGGGCTCCTGACACAGAACAGACACTAAAAACATCCCTTCTGGGACGTCCGCCTGTCCCAAATCATCATGGTGCTCACTAGGCACAATGCAAAAACTGGAAACCACACCACCCTTGACTGGGTCCTGGTATCCAATCCACTCAATATCCAGGTAACTGGGTCATTTGCAGATGCTCTGGGTGATCACTCCCTGATTTTCTGCATATGGAAAAATTGTCCACCTAAAGACCCACCAAGACTACTTACAGCCAGGGACTACTTTGAGTTCTCTGCAGCTGCCCTCCGAAGGCACCTATATGACCAAGACTGGACCCTTCTAAAGCTCCTCCCCTCTATTGACGAGGCCCTGGACTTCTTCCAGTGTGCCTTCAGCTCCGTGGCCAAATTGTTTGCCCTTATCAGGAAGCTTAGAGTAAAGGGGAGCTGTGTGACAGGGAGCTCCTGCCACTCTTGAGGACTGACCTTTTCTTAAATCTGTTGCAACAGTTCTTCTATTTCTTAGCCTAATCTATCCTTTACAATTTATAGTCCATAATGTTGGCCACTTATGGGCACCCCCTTCCCTTTCTTAACTATGCTATAGTGTCCTCTAATTTTCCTTTTCCCTCTCAGGTCCTCATACAGGGAGATTATTGTGGTGACCTCCAAGCGTGTGTAAAACAGGTTGTGTTTATCGTTGGTGGATTTAGTATGTAATAGCACTATGTAATAAAATACCTTGATGTATACACCTTCCGTTTATGAAACCTGTCAATGTTGAAAACACCATGGCATTAGGTGTTTTTGAGAATGGTAAAAAGTACTAGGTGACTATTAAAAAAAAATAAGTTAGTTGTGCTATTTAAAATGCATGTAAATTGCTGTAAACTGAACAAGTCTGAATTTTCATGGTGATTTGCATATATCCCATGATGCTTTACATTATGGAAGTATGTGTGATGTTGTGTTTCTTTGAAACTTGGCTTATTGTCAATGCTCTTTGGGGTAACTCATGTTTCAGTGCTTCTGCATTGAGGTTCTTTGTCTTTAGCTTGTTTCATTTTTTTTTTTCTTATTTGAGGCCCCGCTACCCAAGCAAACAAGGCCTGCATAGGGGTGAAGGCTGAATTTCAACTGCAAAGTTAGCTCAGAGATCAGTGTTAGTAGGTGCTGGCTAAGTGCAGAGAAAGAACATATATAGTATGTTGCTGCAAACTGTTGTACTGAAGAAGGGATATGCCATTGCTTAAGGGTATCTATGTATTTTGAATAAACATCACACAGAGATTGTGTGTTGAACTTGAAATTCAGTGTTTGGTCCATCTGTTATCACACAACCCCTCCACAAGCTGTTACAAATGGATCACCCCAAGTTAAAACGGCTGACGATCCAGCATGATAAAGACTGGCACAAGCACAAGTACTCTGGTCTCACCTCAAATTTTTCAGTTACCCATGATAATTGTGACTACAAAACCGCAACTGAAAAATCGCGACTTCAAAACAGCGACTGCCACTATTGTGACCAGGAAGTAATAGCGATAGGCAAGACACAGAGACCTCCAGATGCTAGTCTTCTTGCAATAATAGCAACGGCTATTAAATCATGTCAAAATAGTGAACTAGCAATACTAGCGACGGCAATTAGTATGTCAGGAGGTGCCAGTGTTCTTGTTGCAAACTGATCAAATTAGATGCCTAACCTGTACAATGCATAACTGCAGTGCATAGACAATTTGTGCCAACGTTCAACTACTTGACTGGTGACTGACTTCCTGAAAGAGGTGCGCTACCATTCTGCAGTTACCAGTAAGTAAAACTGAAAACTGCACAGTAACTTGGGGATAGAGGAGTGTCATTTACTCCTGCAAACAAAAGATTGTAATTTATTACATGCTCATGTTTGCACCTGGGGCAAGACAGCATCAAGATTATTTTTCTCCTTCATCTCTCTCGTTGCCATCTCTCTCCATGCTGTTTGTGTTGTTGCTGTCTCCAGTGGCAGCTGAGATACAGCACTTGCTTCACTTTTCCTCCAGGTTTAAACATACTGTATGGGGAGTGCTATGTGGCTCATGTTATGACCCTCATTTGGTTCATTATAGTGAGGGGGTACTGTAGGCTACCAAGTAACTTACTTACAGCGCTGAGTGCTATTCTTACATGGTTGCTGTTTATGTATTGCACTATTGCTACTTTCGCTATTTCGATTGGTGCTTTCTCAAAAGTGCGATTATGACAGTCGCAGTTTTTTAGCTGCGATTTTAACATGGAACCAGATTGGTCTAGCTACACAGCACTTTGAAAACAATGTAAAAAAATGATAAAGGAGGCAAAAATGGAATGTTTTACCACTCTGTTAATTTGCACTGTTACTGTATGTAATCAATCCCCGGGTTGCCCCTGAGAAAGGGACTGTATTGTCTCAGTGGACTTACCTGGTCACCAAAACTCAAATAAATAAATAAATGTTCAATCCCTACACAAGCAAACCTAACTGACCCAAAATTCTTTTGGACTCAAATCAACTGCTTACTGAAAGGCAACAGCAAACCCTCCCAGGGCCCCATCACTCATGAGGGTCAAACCCTAAGCGATGCCCAGGAAGTGGCTAGTGTTTTTAACAGATTCTTTATAGACCTGGAAAAATACAAAGCCAACCTCCACCCCCCCATCCTCTAGACAGTGGGGACCTAAAAAACAGACGCATCAGCACCCTGAATTTCACCTAAAGTTAATACACCCCAGGGATGTGCTAGCCTTAATGAAATCTGTTAAGGCTAAAGGCTCTGTGGGGCCAGACGGCCTTCACCCCCGCATCTCAAGAGCTGAAGCCCCAGCTATAGCTCCGCCAACAACATGGCTTATAAACAGATCCTTCCTTGAAGGAGTAATCCCCGCTAAGTGGAAGGAAGCTTATGTTGTACCTATCCACAAGGGAGGCCCCAAGGAGCTGGTCGAAAATCACAGGCCAATTTCCCTCCTGTGCCCGCTGGCAAAAATCCAGGAGAGACTAATCTATGTTCAGCTCCATGACTACATGGAGGCCAACCAACTGCTTGCCAGTACTCAACAAGGGTTCAGGCAAAAGCATGGAACTAACACTATGCTCATCAAATTCTCTATGGACGTCCTCGAGGCCCTTGACAACAGTACACCCACTGGGGCAGTATTTATAGATCTAACTAAGGCATTTGACCTGGTGGACCATGCACTGCTTCTTGCCAAACTGAAGTGCCTTGGTCTGGATCAGCACTCCCTTGTCTGGTTCACCAATTACCTCACTGACCGCACCCAACAGGTGAGGTGGAGAGGCTCCTTGTCAGGGAAGTGATCCATCAAGGAGGGGGTGCCCCAAGGTTCAATCTTGGGCCTCCTACTATTTCTCACTATTTGTAAATGACCTCAGTAGTAACTGTGCCAACAGTTCAATTGTCCGGGGCTGCTCGACTGATGTGACGAGCCCGATTTGGGCTTGCTGTTGCTTTCCTTGGTCAGGCAGGGTGGGCTGGATGCAGAGGTACTGCTGCTGGCAGGGATCAGCGCTGGGGCCACTCAGCTGAAGTGAGGAGAGCGCAATTTGGGCTTGAGGCTGCTTTCCTTGGTTGGGGAGGGCAGATGTGGAGGTGCAGCTGCCGGCAGGGATCAGCACCGGGGCCGCTCGGCTTAAGTAAGGAACCCGATTTGGACTTGTGGCTGCTTTTCTTGGTCGGAGAGAGCGGGCTGGATGCGGAGGGTTTAGTGTGTCCACACTGCTGGTATTAAACCTATTCTCCCTGCAACTGTTTCATGTTAATTCCAACACACAGAAAGTACAGTTATGCAAGAACTTACCGTAAGAGTAGATCTTCGACAGAGGCTCTTGCAGTAGGCAAGACCATAAGGACTGAGCTGCCAGGCTCTAGGACTACACGGAAACTTTAGCTAGCACTGTCTGGTGGGGGACCGCCCACCCGATGTCACATGACTGACATCAGCCAAAAGGTATATAGTGGGCGGTCCCCAATCCCCACCTCAGTTCTCTCGCCGGTGACAGGTACGACAGCAAAAGGAGTGGGCTCCTGGAGCCACTAGTAAGGCTGAGAAGAAAAGGAGAAGCAGCAGCAGGGAGGGAAACCCTTGGCTACTGCAAGAGCCTCTCTCGAAGATCTACTGTTACAGTAAGTGTTTACACAACTGTACTATCTTACTTTCAGAGGGCTCTTGCAGTAGGTAACACCATAAGGACAGAGTCCCAAGCAGTGTAAGTCAAGCAGACACTGAACATGGAAGGCAGGATAAAGGTCTGCAGTAGGCAAGAAATTAAGACAGGAGGCCTTGAAGGATGGCCAGTTCAAAGCCTGCCCTGCGTCTAGAGGCAATGTCCAGACTGTAGTGCTTAGTGAAGGTGTGGAAAGAGCTCCAAGTAGCTGCCATGCAAATATCTGTGGCAGAAACATTTCTGAAACAAGCAGTAGATGCAGCCATGCCTCTGGTTGAATGCCCTTTAACTTCCCCCGGAAGGGGTTCATTGTACTTCTGATAGCAAAACAGAATATAGTTTGCTAACCACTTAGGTAAACACAATTTTGAAACTGCTGCACCCTCCTTTTGGGTGCGAAGAAAACAAAAAGCTGATCCGTTTTCTGGACTGACTTTGTCCGATTCGGGTAGTAACGTAAAATTCTGTGCACATCCAGAATGTGCAGAATTGCCTCCCCTTGATTAGAGTGTTCAGGATAATGCACCGGCAGGTGTATATAGTCTGATTCAAGGTAAACTCAGAAACAACCTTTGGCAAAAACTTAGGATTTATACGCAGAGCTACCCGGTCTCTGTGGAAAATCAAATAAGGCTCCTTACACTCCTTACACATAAGAGCCTAAAGCTTGGAAATCCTTCAAGCAGAAGTAACAGCAACTAAAAATAGCACTTTCCAAGGCAAGAGGCATTGGTTGCAACTTGCGGCCAGTTCAAAAGGAGGCAAAGTGAGCTTTTCAAGGATAAAGTTCAGATCCCATGGGGAACAGGGTTCCTGACCAGGGGCTTCATAAGGAGGATTCCTTTCAAAAAGGTGCATGAGACCTCCAACTTAGCCAAGATTTTGCCTTCCACTGGGATGTGGTAGGCAGACATGGCTGATAAATGGACCTTCAGTGAAGAATAACTGAGTCCCAGGTCGGACAGATGTAACAGGTACTCCATGACCTGAGGAGCAGGGCACGAGAAAGGGTCTCGAGCCCTTGGAAGCTGCCCAGATAGAACATCTCTTCTACTTCATAGTGTAGGTGGTCCTTGTAGATGACTTTCTGGCCTCCACAAGGACATCAGCAACTCTGGGAGATATCCCAAAGCGTGAGACAACTATGTCTAAAGGCGCCAAGCATGAAGGTGAAGGGACTTGAGATCCGGATGGACCAGCATGTCCTGATCCTGGGTAAGGAGATCCTGGCAGAAGGGAAGAGAAACCAGAGGTTCCCCAGCAAACTGCTGGAGCAGAGGGAACATATTTGGGCAAGGCCAATATGGAGCAATCAGAATGATGTGAGCCCCCTCCGCTTACAGTTTGAGGAGTACCCTCTGCAGTAGTAGGAAGGGAGAAAAGGCATACAAGAACCTTGCTGTGCAGCAAAGAGACAACACATTTTGCCAGAAAACTCCAGGCCCAGGAATAAGTGAGCAAAAACTGGGTAGTTCTATGGGGAGGTGAGCAGATCAGGATCTGGTCAACCCCAAAGGTCAAAGATGTCCTCTACCACTAACTGACAGTTCCCACTCATGAGCCCTTGCCTGAGTGCAGTTAAGACTGTCTGCTAGGATGTTCTGGCCGGCCAGAACATGCTCTGCTGTGAGCTGGATCTGGTGCTGAATTGGCCTGTACCATACTCGCAATGCTTTCCTGTATAAAAAGGTATGACCGAGTGTCTCCCTGTACCAGACCATGTTCATGCTGTCTGACTGGACTAGGAGTAGTCCTGGGAGAAGATGATGCTGGAAGGCTTGGAGGGCATACAATACAGCATGCATCTCGAGCACATTAATGTGCAATGAGAGCCCCTGCTGAGACCAGGATCCCTGGGGTTCTTTGATCTCCCAGATGTGCTCCCCAACCCTGACCTGATGCGTCCATTGTCAGGGTCTGAACTGGAGGGGGTGGGTTGAAAAGGGACCCCCCCCGGAAGAGATCTGTCAGATCCTGCCACCAAAGGAGATCCTTTTTCTTACGGTTGGACACCAGAACCCTGTGATCCAAGTTGTCTGACCTCTGGTCCCACTGTACCCTGAGTGTCCACTGTGTGACTCATATGTGGAGCCGGGACAGAGGTAGTGTGGGAACTGCCGCTGTCATGAGACCCAGGAGGTGAAGGACCGTTCTGGCCATTGTCCAATGGCTGGAGACCACATGCAGAGCTTGTCTCTGCAGCATTTCCGCCCTGTCTAGGCAGAGGAAGACTTGACCCTGAGTTGTATCCAGTACCGGCCCAATAAATTGGAGGTACTGGGAAGGAGTAAGGTGAGACTTGGGGTAATTCACTGTGATCCCCACTCTGTGAAACAGGTCCAGGGTATCTGCTAGAGAGGCCTCCAGGTGGTCCCTCGACAGGACTGAAAGAAGCCAGTCATCGAGGTATGGGAACACAGTGGCCCTGATGAAGTAAAGTCACTGCAACCACCACTAAGCACTTGGTGAACACCCTGGGTGCTAATGAATGGCCACACGGGAGAGCCTTAAATTGGAAATGCTCCCCCTGGAAAGTAAACCTGAGGAAGCGGCAGTGGGCATGGAAGATAGGAATATGCAGGTAAGCATCCTGCATATCCAGTGCACAGAGCCAGTGTCCCTGATGGAGCATTGGCAAGAGTCCTGGAAGGTCAGCATGCGAAATCCCTTGTACTCGATGTACAGGTTGGACATGCTGAGGTCTAGGATCAGTCGAAAGTCTCCCATCTTTTTTGGAACCAGGAAGAAGTGGGAGCAATACCCCTTTCTATCTGGCCCAGAGCAACAGACTCTATGGTAGATTTTTGCAACAGAGCCACAATCTCCTCTCTGATGAGTGGAATGTGATCTTGCGGGTAATGACAGTGATCGGGAAGATTTTCTGGGGTCACTCCGTGAACTCTAGCGTGTGACCTTGAACTATTATCTGAAGTATCCATGAATCTGTCGTGATCGCCTCCCATCCGGACAAGTGGCAGGTGAATCTGCCCCCAACTGGTTCCTCCAAAAACTGTGGGGGGGGGGACTAGGCCATGAGTCAACAGGCGGAAGGAAGGTTGGGGTGCACCACCCCAGAAGCTCTGTGCGACTTGGGGGGGGGGTGAAGACAGAAGAAGGAGGAACCCGACATTTGCCCTGACATTTGGCAGGTTGCTGCCTTGTTTGGTGCCTTTGCTGATGGCAAAAGGTAGGCCGAGACTTGGAATTGATGTGATAGACAGAGTTCACCAATCGAAGAGCCTTCCCTCGCTCTTGCAGATTGATCATTATGTCCTTGACGTCTCCTCTGAAGAGCACCGAGCCCCTGAAGGGGGCACCCAGAATAGACACCGGTACATCCTAGGCGAAACTGGATACCCGCAACCAGGAGTGTCTGCATATTCAGATCACCATTGCCATACTTCTGTCAAAAGTATCAACGACGTCGTAAGGCACCTGCAAGGTGTGGTGGCAGTTGATCTCTGCTGTCCTGACCGTCTGCTCAATTTTGGACTTGGCTACAGAGCTAGGCAAGGCCTCAAATTCTGTTTTCAGTTGACAAAGGATGGCCTTTTGGTGGTAAATCATGTATGCTATGTAATTCAGAGCCTGCAGAGCCACGGTGGTTGACGAATAGACCTTGTGTCCAAACTTGTCAAGTTGCCCTGACTCCTTGTCAGGAGAAGAGGTACTCATATGCTTTGGCTTCATCGAGTGGTTGTGGGCTATATTGATAACCACCAAATTAGCTTTGGGGTGCTTAACTAAATGATCCCTCCCCCTCTAGGGCATGGTACAATCTGTCCGCCCTCTTGGGGATGACTGCAACCGATGACGGTTGCTGCCAAATGGTAGTAGTTAAATCGTCATGTGGGCCCATCCAGGGTGAGATAAGGGTGGTGGGGTCAGCTCTGGAAGGTCACGGTGCTCTGCCAATCTCCATCGCTGGGGGTCCTACTCCTCTGTCTTCCATCCATTGGCCTCCTGGATTTTCTGGAGGCTATCCATAAAAGAGGGATCCTCCAGGGGAGACTTGGGAGTCTCCTTAGGTTTAGGATGTTCCTGCGGAGGGGATCCAGAGCCTGAGGAAGCAGAGAGGTCTGACTCAGAGTCTGGCAAAGTGCCCCTGTCGGGAGACAGGGATTTCCTACGTTGGTCCTCTTTCTGAGAAGCAGTCAGTATGTAACCCTGATCCTCTGCCATGGAGGCACCCAACGCGCAACTGGAAGATGGGGAACGGGCCCTGATAGGGAACAGGGAAAATGGAGCAGGGGTCAAATGGACTGGTGCACGGACCATGTCCAGCTGGCGCTGGTCCATCTCCAAAGTCAGCTGCAGCTTAGCTCTTCTCCACCAGGAATCAACAAGAGCATCATAATCCACTGTCAGGTAACCTGGATAAGGGCCCAAGGGCAGGGCTGAGGGACATGGCTAAGGCCTTCATGAGAGGCCAGAGGTCCCAGGCTGAGAAGGATCTGGTTGCAGACCTAGAGAGGCCTGGCATTGAGCCAGGTGGGACAACAGGTCCCGACGGAGTCTGGGGTGGGAGAAGTGGCCCAGATGGAGGAACCAAACCCGGGTCAGCTGGAAGGTCCCTGGGGGAGGGTCCGGTGTAAGCCAAAGGACTGGGCCAGTGGGCGGTAGCTCCTCTGCAGTTGGGTAGGAAGAAGTCTCTGAGGGTCCCACCTTAGACATCAAAGGAGGGTCCTGAGAGGGGGATTCCTCTCGGCACAGCTGTGGTGGAAGCAATACCGAGCACTGGTCCAAAGGACCGGTGTCAGACCATGAGTCAGGGTCAGACATGAGTGCCAGGACTCTGCAGACGCTAGAGGATCCGGCATCCAACTTATCAGCCAAACCACTTGACTTAGGCCCTGCGTGAGAAGTGAAGGGCCTAAGGATGGAAGTAGCCTCTGAAGCCCTGGAGATCCCTGCCGGAACTGAAACCAGCTTGGGCGGTGGGGGCCAAAGGCTGCCCCAATGGAGGAGGAGGAGGAGTAGGTTTGGCCTGAGGGGCATCTTTCCGTACTGGTATAGGGCCACTCGACAGCCACAGCCTCTGAAGAGAGCAGCGTCCTGGAGGGAGACCAGTCCTGGTTCTTGTCCTTGTCCCGCTTGTGCTTCTTCTGCTTGGAGGAATGGGAGCCAGAAAAGCCCCTGAGCAATGAAGAAGTGCTTCATGTCACAAATGCACTCCATAGGTCAGGCCCTCTACTCCCACAGTGCCAACCTCAGAGTGCAATAGTGTAAACAGGTAACAGACAGGGTAACCCTCCTGTCTGCTTTGGGTCCAAATCACCTTTAGCCTCGAGTTCTGGTGGGATTCAAACTGTGAACCTTATGCTAGCATACCCAATGTACAGGCTCAGATATGTACCCTCTTCGGGACTGCAGTACAATCTTTCGCCAGGGGCACCCAACTAGGTATCCAAAATGAACCTTTTTTTTTTTTTTTTGAACTTCAAACTTTATTTTTAAGTTCATCAAGGCAAGGATAATTAATACAAAGTAATTATCTGAGGCTAAACTTCCATACTAGTTAGGTATCTATAAACAAGCATAGTACCTTATCTTACTTAAAATGTAATCTAATATTACGTCCATTTGTTTTCAATCCTTACAGATCCAAAGTGTCTCTTTTATCCGGCTTGATCATGGAGTGGTCCAGTAACCCACAGGTGTGGGTGTCAAGAGGAACTTGGTGACCATCGAAGAGATTAAAATCAAATTTTATCCACTATCTGGTTTTGTGTTACCTCAGCTTTCAGCTTATTTGCAATAAGTCTTCCTAGGATATATAATTATGTTCAACCAGAAAGCAAATCTCAGTTGACCTTGCTCTTGAATAAACAAATCAAATAATATGAACATCCATTGTGTATCTGTCTTCTTTTATAATACATTTTGTTCTCAATAAAGTTATTATTTATTGTTTGCATAACTTCTTCTTCGCTTCAAAAATAACAAGAAAAAGAAACAAAACATACACAGCCGTCACTTAATCAAATCAAGGGATCAGCAGGCACTCAACCATAATAGGTTTCAGAGTGGTACTGCACTCCTTTCAGCTCTTGCAGTTCCCTTATAGTAGGTTTTCTTACTTCCCCTTTCCCTCTCAGAGCTATTCTAAACCCCTGTTTAGATTTAAGGTTTTATAAGGTGACTCTGTATTGGTCCATATTTATGTAATAGCTGATCCAAGACAGGTTGTCCCTCCTTTTCCTCCCAATGGTGGAAAAAAGGTAGCCATCTGGAGTTAAATTTCTCTGTGGTCAGCCTCAATCGAGCTGTGAGGGCCTCCATCTCTTTAATTTGGTTAATATTTTGATACCAGTTGGAGGTCTGTGGAGGGTCTCCCCTCAACCAATTCTGTGTGATTGATTTCAGGGCTGCCACTCTGAGAATACTGTATTAAAGAGATATTTGACTGCTTGTGTTTTTATATCCCGTAGGGGGCTCCTATCACCAAATTTTCAAACTCTAGGGGAGTAGTCAATGTTAGGATTTTTATTATTAAATCAGCTATTTCTGACCAGAAGTGTATAATTTTGGGACAGTCCCAAAATATATGGTAATGTGAGACGTGACCTCATCAAAAGAAGGTGGGGACAGACAGAGTTAAAAATGAAACATTGTATATGGGATGGTGACATATGATTCTAGACTCTGGCTAGGAAAGCACTTAGAAAGGTAATAGCTAGAAAACAATTGTCTGTGGTAGGAGTGTTTGTTCTGAAACTTCCTTTTTGTTTTACAAGATTGTAAGATGTATGGTATATCGTTCTGTGTTTAATTTTACCTTTTTATCTTATTTTTTAGTAAACAACTACTTCTTTGAAATACTGCCTGGGTGTCTTTTCAGTTTCTTTTTGCATGTGATGTATATGTGGTTAAGTCTGACAGCTGTTGAAAAGCTTGATTGTGTTACTGAGCTTATGTAAAAGGGAAGAACTATCTAGGTCTCTATAGAGTTAAAAAGGGTTCATTTTGGGACTTCTGGTGACGTCACAGAGTTATTGGGAGCATAGCCTGAGAGCTCTGAGGCCCATCTAACTAATCTGACAAAATCCTCCCCCCAGACAAACTCAACGGACGAACTTCTGCTTAACCAGTGCGTAAGTTATGTCGGCAAAAGGGAACAAGCCCCAAACTCAGAGAAATAATGCCTCCCAAGCCAAGTTGAAACAACTTACTTTGGATGAGAAGATGGAGGCCTTCATATCCCGGGCCCATTGTGACTGCACAATGTCAGAGTCCTCTGCCGACTTGGAAGATGATGAGTTTATAGGGTCCAGAAAGTCAGAGCGAACCCTTCAATGGATCCTATTATCTGTGCAAAAAATAGACTCGTCCTTCGCGGACCTCCGAGAGGACGTCAAAAGCATGGACAAATGGATTACAGACAACACAGATAAAATTTCTCAAGTTTCTGATAACCAAGACATGGAACACAGAGTGCTGTTATTTCTGCTACAACTTGAAAAGGAGATGCATGCTAGGCTGGAAGACATGAAAAATCAGTCTCGCTGGAACAATTTCCATATCCACAGAGTCCCAGAGGGTGCTGAGGAGGGATTTGCTACCTCTATAGATTTTGTCCAACAGCTGATCCATTCAGTGCTTTCCACTCCATCAGATCTGGACTTAACGATGGATAGGACCCATGGATCACTTGTGCCAACGCCTGTCAGTCCTACTGCGAGGCATCGATCATGGGTTGTGCGGATGGCTCTGTTCCAGAGCAAAGAATGGGTGCTACAAGAGGCATGGAGGAATAAAGATTTAAAATGCCATGGTAGCATTGTCTTCTTTGAACAAGATTTTTCACCTGGCTATGTCCCAGGGTCAGCGGACTTCACAGCCTCCTTATCCCTGAGCCTGCCTAATCTTTTTTCCAGGGTAGACTCAGGGAAATTTTTACAGATTTGGCAGTCTGAATCGAGGTGATCAAACCCCAGACAATAAACACAGGTGGTGTGGGGATCAGCCTTAGCAAAGACCTCCCCACACACACTGCAGTGTTGAAACCCAGTGGGCCCGGTTTTTCTTTTGGGTTTCTCAGACGTAGCCATCCTAACCACAAACTTACCCTTTTTATGGCAAACAACCAGGCAAGACACTCTTAGCAGTTTCTAACCATGTCACTGGTATTGGAAAAAAAAAAAGGAAATGCAGTTTTTTTAAAACTGATAAAGACAGAATATATAAATCACTAAACAGCTGGTTCAGCCGAACCGGTCGAAAAATCAATTTTTTACAATTTCCACAAGTTTACCATGTCTAGTTCACTACCTAGTACTTACTGTACCACAGACAGAAATCTGAACCGAAACTTGTGAAAAATAATCGGTAAAACCGAGGACTTTAACTGACTTTCGAACTGTGAGCAAAGGAGAAATCTCCGGAAGGGCCGTTCAGTTAGGCGGAGTAAAGAATTTGACAGTTGCACTTCAAAGTGCAGCAGGCAGAGGTATGAACCAAGCTTGAGCTCAACGTTCTATGCTCTGCATAAAAATTAACCCTCTACTCTCCGGGGCAGTTTGAGTGCTGGGGCTAAATGCAATAGTCAGTATACAGCAAGACTCTATTAGGAGAAACATAATTACTAAGGCGAGTCATTTTTTCTTCTGAATGTGACTGGCCAGTGGCTGCTGCTGAGTTTAGTGTCGCTTCAGCCACGCACATTCATCTAAGTTACTGTGGCAGTTTGGCAGCATTCTCTTTCTACTGTGTACATCTGCAGTGGAGTGACTGCCTAGTGCAAGAAAGGAGAAGGATGGGAGACTTCTGGAAGCTGGAAGGCGTCCAGATCAGAACCCTTCAACCAGACAGACTGGTGGTGGGTGGTTGCAGTGGTGTTGTAGTCCTGTGGGGTGACAGGGTTGCGAGCAAGTGCCAACCAGGTGTCAGAGTTTGGACGGTTGGATATTTTGTGACATGCCCCACCACCACATGCTGACTGTAGAGCGGAGAGAGAGCAGCTTGATGAGGTGCGGAGTTTGACTACTGTGCACACAGAGAGGCCGAGACGGTTGGCACTACAGCTGGAGCTCAGTGGATGAGTGAGTCGTCCTTCCGGCCCAGTGGGTCACATGTCAGTGGCCACAGGCTGAGGCAGCACAGTCAGAAGACCAGTGACAGCAAGGTAAGGTGGTCAGAAAGGGGACGGGAGGGAAGGAAGGACTTGTCACTCAGAGCTGCATCTCGACTGGAGTTGGAGTTGTGCCCGGTTTTATTTAAAAACACTGTACTTGACTCTGTGTGGCCTAGGCCTAGCCATGGGGGGGGGGTCAAGAATGCACAGCAGACTCTGGCCGTTCCTTGCCCATTTCAGATTTGCTCTGCCAGCCATCAGTGCATGTCCCAACCCCCTCTCTCTCTGCTTCAGTTATACTGGGGTACATTGGGGATTAACGATCTCTTCTGAGCAGTTGAGGTATACAGGAGTAGATAGTCATCACTGCAGCATGGATTGGTAGCGTCTCCTCAAGCCTGCCCCACAGGTGTCAACTAAATAATTGTACTTGTTCAAAGCTGATTCAGATACCAGACTTCATTTTCTTCATTAGAAAAGATATTTGAAGATTCATTGGATTGGCTAGTGGTTGAGAATCCCTGGATTTATAACAGTAAGTGTATCACATTAACACCTTCCTGAAGAGTGACTGAAATAATGGAAATACTTGGCCCAGAGGTATAAATAACAGCATCAGGTGTTTACAGAAAGATGTTGACATTGCTCCATACAGATGGTAATGACTTCAAGTTAAGAAAGAGAAAGAGACTAAACAGAAGGGATCATGTGATGGAGCCCTGGAGTAAAACAATGACTAACGTCTCTGCTTATCAACTGCATTCATTATGACGCACGCTGCTGATTCAGTAACCGGTGAGGAATTGTATACTATACAGAGTAAGATTCATACAGTTCAGACAGCTGTTTTTTTTTTTTAACAAATTGGTATCAGCTTTTTTTTCTGTAGATGAATCACAATTAATCCCAATTCTCAATAAAACATAAAAAGATGCAATTACGTTTATTAACACACACACACAAGGCAAACAAAATACATTTTTTTTTAGGAAAATCAACCCCCAAAAAAATGTCTCCCCTGAAACTAAATTGAATTCTAAGCTCTGATAACTACTGCCAATACAAATATAACTGATGTAAACTCTCCACCATTATTCAAACACACCACTAAAGCCACCAACTATCCTGATTTTCCCAGGACAGTCCCTATTTTTGGCACCATGTCCCAGTGCCCCCACAAGTTTTTTAAAATGTCACTTTTCTCCTGGTTTTTGCTTACTTGTCCTGTTTTGTACGCTTTTTTTTTTGGCTGACTGCTGATCCGTGAGGGTAGTAGTAAAGCAGTAGTAGTAGTAAATATTTTTTATTCATAAGAATAAGGGAAGCATTCAATTGAACATGGCTCATTTACAATGAAGTCCCAAGTATCAAAACGACAAACACACATCAGACATCAGTTTCAAAAAGACATAACAGTCGACATTATTACATTACAATATAAATACAATATACAGTAAGGAGCAATAAATATAAGCAATCAATTTTAATAAATATCACATTGATTACAATTAAATTGACTACTAGCCCATCCCAGGTACCATTTATTCAAATCAGAAAAATAAATTATCTGATTCGCAACCCTTAGACACACAGGAATTTTGTTCCATAGAGTCAACCATCGAAAAGGAACCAATAACTTGCCAACATTCAAATTACATCTTGGGGTTAAATAATGCAGCCTTGGGCAGACCTAAGATTATCCTTCATACTTCTAGGAGGAAACAACCGAGAGATATAAATTGGAACCCCTTTTTTCCAAATTTGGAACATAAATTTAAGAAGATGAAGGTTCCTATGCTCAGAAGACCTAACCCAACCCAAGCTGTTAAACAGAAGACATCTATGAGTCCTATAAGGGACCCCCAGTACACATCGAGCCAAAATCGAGAGTGACATTTATTTCGGCACCACCATGGCTCTGCTCTACCTGGACAGCAATATGCAACCTTCTGCCTCTGTGCCTACGTTGCGCTCTGAATGTGAAAATGCTCATGTAGTCAGATGGCAAGCAGATCAGCGGGAGCACCATAAGTGCATTCCTTCCTGTTAGATTAGACTGGGTAGAAGTGCGAGCAAGTGCTTGTGGCCGTCTGCCTGCCAGCAGCTGAGAAAGACTCCAGACAGGGAAGAGACCGGCAGAAGTGAACTAAGGTACAGTACCTGAATCTGACCAGCCATAGGGGAGTGTGTAACAACAATCCAGTGTGGTGATGGGAGTCACTGAAGTGAAGTTTGCTCAGCAAAGGAGGTGAGTGCTAGCAGTTTGGTTTGGGATGGGACTGTCAGGAGGAGCAATGTACACAGCTTGAATGCCTGAATACAATTTAAAGCAAGTTTGCTTCTGATTAACTTTCTGCATGTTACAATTCAGAACTTGTTGAAGCAGAATGATGTATTGTTTTAGTCTGGATGTTTGCTACTGGTGTTACTGTGAGGCGGCGTGACCACTGCAAGCGGCAAAATGTAATTGAGTGTGTGCAGCACTGTCTGTGGCAGCGCCCAAGGGACTAAGCGACATGGGGGCGCTGCTAGGATGGACCCTGTCCCCATTTTAGGCTTCAGAAAGTTGGTACCTTTTACCAGAGCTTTAACTGTGTTCACCACCACAACACTGAACACTGACCATCTTTACAGGTTAATTATTATCCTATGGTTGCTCACCAACCCTTGGCCCTGATCTCAGCACATCACCCACTGACCTGGCATCATCACATATGAAATCATCAATGGAGGGCTATGATGGTGGATATTAACAGGATAGAAACCTTCGGGCCAACCTGACTGCCATATAAATGCCAAGTACATTTTACTTACTCACAGAACCACATTACAAATAGAGAGTAACTAACCCTACCCTTTTTGAGCAATTAAATATGGGCAGGGAAATAGTGCTGGAGATGCCTACCTACTGTACAACACTTACCTTCTGCACTTTTACTACAAACAGAGTAGATCAATGGGCATCGGAGACCAAATTTACAAAACACTGGCAGCGAGTTTTTTTATGCATTTATTTTATTTATAGATTTGTATTGTTAGTCTGCAATTTTTTTTTTTTATGTTATGTTTTTCTCCCTTGGGGGTCCCAGCCAGCCTCATCGTCCTTGCATTCCCTGTGATCCGGCCGCCGTCCAACCTGCGCCGTCTCCAACTGAGAGCAACCACCGATTACCCCACGCTTACCCCCCATGGCGGAGGCAGTGGAGGTTGATCAACTCCCCCACCACACAAGGGATCTGCTCACGGTGGTCCCTCAGAGCAGCAAAGGACATCGTGGATTGCCATCAAGCCGCAACAGCTGGTTACTCCCCTTTTTCCGTGTTCTGCTAGAGGCAGGGCATGCAATGCTGACAAGGGCTCCCTGCGCACACGTCCGCACGCAATGTGCCCGCTGGCTGCCCTGCCTACACCCCATTCTACCAAGTCAGACGTGCTGACACTGAGCCTCCGCTAGGTGTCAGACTTACGCCAGAGACTGTACCCCGACACACCCCAGGAGAGGAAAGCAGTCCATGGGACACTCAATCCGCTCCCCCCCTCGCCGACCCCCAGCAGCCACAGCTCGCTCCCAAACCCGGGTCACTGGTGTGGCGCGAGGTAAGGCATCCAGCACCTCAACCCTAAGTACCACCGGGCCAATCATGCAATTTGTTACTGTGATGTAATTTTGTACCTTGTTATTTACACTCTGTTCAACCATGAAAACGGGTCGTATAGCTCATGGACTTACCAGACTAAATAAACAAATCAAGGAATTTTAACATATTCCTTAGAAACAGAATTTACATTATATTAATGACATATAGTCCTTTTTGATAATGTACATGGCGGTGGTGTTTTGAATGGCGCTGAACAGTGCCTCACTCAAGAAACTGTACCAGTTTAAAAAAATGTTTCAGATACCTTCAAATACGCATATATAAGTATTGTTTTTTAGGCAACTTCAATTAGAATAAATGAAAGACAAACACTGAATACTACTACTACTACTCAAAAGTGACCACGAAATTGTTAGTAATTTACAGATTACTTAAATTTTACATTTTTTTGTAAGCCAATCACAGCGTTCACATTACAATAAGTTTACATCTGTCATCAGTATTTTAGGCTATCTCCTGATGCATATGAAACGCTGAAGATGATTGTGCAAGCCTGCCTGAACTAAAGGCCCCTTTACAAGCAGTGATCTGTATCGCAACAAAATACAGATTAACTGTAATGTTACTTTTTGTGCGTGTACAAGAGATCCATTCCGTAACAGAAAGGAACGTTTGCCGATTCCGCATTCCCTGCTTTTCTGGGTTAGTCTAGTCTTGTGCTGTTATACACTACTATGTACTTGCACCGTTCCATTCTATCTGGTCTGGTAATAGCCACCTGGGAGAGAATGCACAGCAGGCAGGGTTCTGATGAATAAAACCCCACAACATTCAGTAAAAGTTTGAAGTTGAAGGCAGAATTCACCTGGGGAGGAATGTTCCTAACTAATTCATTTGAAAGCATACAAAAATTTGTCCCCCCCAAAAAACTCTCAAGCAAATCACAACACGGAAAGGGCCACTGAAGCAATACAGGGCAGTGCATGAAAAAAGGGTACCTGGAGCGAGAGACAGAAGTGAGCCGAACAGAGCGCATTACTAATCGAGCACTGTAAGTAAGCTCCGTGTAAAGGAGCCTTAAGTAATAAAAATGAAACAAATAGCACTCTGTGAAGATTTGACTACTGTTTTCTTAAATGGAGTATGCCCACCATCTCACTGACTAGACATTGTAACTGAAGCAGCAGACTCTCCTACATAACCAGCATATTAGTTCCAGAAGGAACAGTGCCCCACAGCTTACCAAAGGACTGCATTTACAGCACTATCTTGTGTCCAGTGGGGTAGAGAAAAGCCTATACCCTATGGGAGCCTGAGTTTTAGGATATTTTATACTCTACAGAGATATATATCTGGTTTTATTCTGTTTTACTAATTGGCTGTTCTGCATATTAAGTAGGTGGGGGGTACGGGGGGTCCAGGAACTTAATAATCAGGATAAGCCAGCCCAGTGGCGTGGAGGGCTGAACCAGCAATGCTTTAATTCCTGCCATGCCAGCGACCCATGTTCGCAATGTGAGCGGGTCATCGGGGGCCAGCCAGGGTGGGAGAGGATCGAGCGTCCGGAGGACAGCTCTCCTCTGCCGGGGAGGGTAGAGAACAGAGGCCGGCAACTGCCTGACACCTGGCCCTGTACAGTGGAGCACAGAGGTGGAGCAGCCAGTGGGCGTGCTGCATGTGGACGCGAGCGTGGCACGCCCATCGTTGGCAATGTATGCTCTGCCACTGACAGAAAAAAGATAAAAATGCTGGTCCTAGTTGAGCAGCTTGATGGCCATCCATTGGGAATGCGCCACCTCCAGAGGGCATCGCCAATACTGGATCTGGTCCTGGTGGGGAGTTTGAAGGGCTCCCTACCACAGGGGGTAACAATGGGAGTAGAGCAGTGATGGCCCGTAGTGTGAAGGATGGTGCAGGATGGCTGGAGCCTGGAGGAATATGGATGCCAGGTAAGAGGAGCCAACCAGGGGGCCGGGGGAGAAACTGCCAACAAAAAAAAAAAAACAGCAAAACAATCAGGATAAGGATCATTGTATGAAATTCCCAGGGAGCTCAAAGGAAACCAGTCATCCCAAAAGATTTATCGATGATGTGGCACTGCCATCCCTCTTGGAGTACAATAGGGTAGAACTAGATAAGCCACTCACAAAGGGAAACTCTGGGATGCCCCAAGAAAATTCAACTGCGAGGGGAAAAGGCCTCGCAGTATACTATGTTGGAGGAGTTCACCTCCCCATGTAAGATGGATGCACTGCAAGAGTTCAAGACTGGGGGGGGGAACTCAAGCTCACACTCAAGTAGGCCACGATGACAGTACTTGGGGCCAGGGGAGGAGGGAAGGTTCCTTTCCAGTACATCAACTCCTGCTCCATATCCTTTTTATCCTCCTCATCTCCTGTCTCCGGAGCTGCCATTCTCGCCAGGCAACCTGCCAGCCGTATCCTGCCTTTTCTATTGCTTATCCCCCAACGGTTCTAACCTTAGACTTGCGCCTCTATAGTGGGGCAACTGGGGGTCCAAATTTACCCTCGCAGGAAAGCCAAACTTTGGGTAGTGAGGCAGGCAATTTCATGGGGCCTGAGAGTGCCGGCATCCTGCTGCTGCACTCATAGAAGAGTCTTCCTGTGTTCAGCCCCAGACTCGATACTCCAACTTGATGGCTTAGTTGCCCATGCATACACACAAATCATGCTCTGTGTGCCAGAGCCTGTTGACATTCCCCTCCCTGTCTGCTGTTCCAGCTACACACTGCTACCTGTGGTCACCAGATGGCAGTACAGCAGTTAATACTGGTGCCCTCCCACCCTGGGGAAGAAGAGCAATCTCTGGACACACTATCCTCCACTCCCCAACCGGTCACCCAGGCTTGCTCCTGAACCTGGACCATCAGTAGCTCTGCCACTGCGCACATAGGCCAGCCCTGACCAATATCGCTTGGCAATGTAGACTACAAACTTCTGACCAAATGTTTGCAAACTGGTTAAATAAAATGCTGCCAAAGCTAACCCACTCTGACCTGACAAGCTTTGTAGCAGGTAGAGATGAAGCATACCACATGACAAGGCTGGCAAATCTTGTATGGGTGGCCAAATCCTGAGGCAGCTGGAGAACCGGACACAAAGAAGGCCTTGGATGCTGTCAAATGGCCCCACCTAATGGAAGCCCTTCAAAAATTTGGAGTGCAGGAGGGTTTCTTCATCTTGGCCCAGGTTTTCTATGCTAAGCCTATGGCGGTAGTTCTATCAAACAGATGTGTCCCAGAATCCATTGGGCTCAGCAGAGGAGAAAACTATGCTAGCTGTGGATGACATCCTCCCCACTACTTGAAATCAACCATCCTTCTTGCTGACCTTAACAGAGATCCTCAGACACTTTGCTAAATGCTTGGGCCTCCACAATTACTGGGGAAAACAGAGGTGAGGGGATTCAGAGCTGCTTGCACCCCCTGCTATGATTTAAATGGTGTGGCTAGCTGGCCAGCACAAGGTTCCTAATTGATTCTTTTTTATTTGTTTGTTCTTGTTAATTAAGTATACTTTATGCCTACTATGCACCAGACTGGTCCATACTGGCCCACCGCACCACCCAACCCCATCACCCACCTTCTCTGGGACTCACCACAGCTCCATGTTCCCTCATGGATGACCCCTCCCCCCATGGGAAAAGCTGCTGGGAGTCAGCCCCAACTCCCCCTGACAGAACTGAGATTCAGTTCTGGAGTGGGAGCCTGGTCGGCGGTGCAGGTCCTGCAGTGGGCAACAGCAGCACCCTGCATGGGCAGGGGTATTTCGCATTTTCCATTGCTCAACTCATTGATGTTGGGAGGGCCTTGGCTGACGTGCTGGCATGTGTCAGAGCACTGATGTCCCCCCCCCTCGTTTGCCACCTCCAACCTGCACTACCACCTATGGTCACCCAGGTGGCAGTGTTGCAGTGGAGTCAGGACACCCTCCCTCCCACCCTCCCCAGCCAGCCTTCCAACGACCCATGAAAGTTCCCAAACCTGAGACACTAGCATCATAAGTGACAGCTCCACCACTGCACCGGCAGGTATAAATCTGACTCGTACATAAAAAAGACATGAGACAGAAAACATGGACATATTCCACCAAGAGATGCAGTTGATCTCGAGATGGAAAGGCCTAGGGTTGTCCATTTGGGATAAAATTCAGGCTATGAAAATAGAGGTTCAATGCTTCTTTGTTTCAGGATATTTTCCTCTCCTGTGGCCAGAGACAGGCCTGGATGGGGCTAACCGGTAAGGCATTCTTCAACAAGAATGGTGGCTTCACTTGGAGTAAAGTTTAGTCCAATCCCATCACTCTTCTGTCTTGCTGCAGGGGTACACCCTGCAAGATTACAGAAGCACCCTACAACACTCTGTGCATGTCAAGTCTGGAAATAGACAAAGAGAACCTAGGCAAGGAACGGGGGTCACCTCTCTTCTGCCTCACTCTGGAATAACCCATATCTCGTGACTGGGGGGGCCCAAAATGGCGTAGGTAAGAGCCTGAATTTTGTTAAAGATTTGTTTGAGGTGCCATCAGGTAGCTCAAAATATATTACCCTGCTAACAGATTAGACAGGACTTCCAAGAACCCTTATGCACAGTGTTTTTTTTTTTTTAATCGGACACGTAGTGGAGGGGAGGGTGGTCCTGCATCAACCCTGCCAAAATGAAGTCTACAGAAAAACCTGGCAGTACAGTGAGGAGGAAAAGTCAGCTGACAGTAACAAGAATGAAAAAGATGCATAAGCGCTTTCTTGAAACCTGCACACCAAACCTGGATCAAGTAAAAGCTCACTTGGAGGTGTTACTGTCCAGCCTGATTTTGGAGGAGCAAAAACGAGGCAAAAGGGCCAGGGTAGTATGCTGTACTCTTTAATAAATGTATTAAATGTGACTGAAATTCTTAAAAGCTTTGTCTACCTGATTGTTTCTGTACACCTGACTCCTCTGTTGTTCAGATTTTGGATAAGGCCTAGAAATCCTATTGGAGTTGATGCTTTCAGAGGCCACAAAGACGCAAGAGGCAAATTTATTCAGTTTAACTTACTGCACTTCTAGTGAAGGGCACCCATGGTCCTGGTCAAAATTAATCTCCTCTCGATTTATGCTTCTTGGTGGTGTGATGGGGAGGCAGGCACCCTTCTCTGTATTTTATGGAGCTGTACAAAACTGACTGTCTGAGGGAAAAGGTGCTAAAGCCAACATGTGAAGAGATTACCCACTGCCTGCTCCCGGGGGGGGCACCCTAGTGATTTTGGAAGGCACTGAACGTTTAATGTAGGTACTACATCACCACTGAAGTCAGCTGGCAGCAACTTTAGCAGAGACAAAGTGGTTACTACGGTAGAGATAAAGATCTGCGGAGATTCCCTCCTTCCTGGAATGCTAGTCAGCCACGAGACAATTGCAGGGTTTTAAAGGTTTGGTCACAATGTAGCTCACAGACAAGATGCATATACTGGAAATCCTGGGAAACTTTCCTGTCTTGATATTAAAAGGTATACTGCCCCCTTAAAACCATAAGAGAGATTTCCCCTACCATCCAGCCACTAATAGCCAACCGTCAGCACCACAGCAGGCACTTGTTTGTTACCAGTTCTGTTTTATTATTTGCATGCTACAGTAAACTATGAGCATACTGCAGTTCAGGTATATCAGTTGCTGCTTAGAGACCCAATGTTAGGAACATTTGTACAGAGGTGGAAAGCTGTACAGTTCCCCATCTGGGGTTAACAGGCTAGATGCCTTGCATGTCTTTTGAAAATGTTTAATAAAATGTGAATTTTTTCCCCTGTAGCTGTTTACTCCTTGGGTTGCCGACCGCTTTGACCCAACCTCCCCCAGACTGGCAACAACCTCCCCTAGGCGTACCTCATTGAACAGGATCAAGCACGGATTCTCCCCCAACCCACCCCCATGGTGGGGCCAGGAAGGAGGGGGCTGTCCCCACCCCAGTTAACACATCTAGATTGCGCCCAAGGTGCCCAGGTGATGGTGTGGGTCTGGAGAGGTGTGCAGTCGCCAGCTAACCCTCAGGTTCCATTTCTGTTTTCTGCCCTGTCAAGCTGAGATGACACAGTCTAAGCCCGCTGAGTGATAAAAAGATAATAGTGTCTCTCTTTGGTCCTTATAATAAAGCTAATACTAGTAAACCACAACCACTCCTCCACTAAACTGTAACTGCCCCCCCACCTTGGCACAAGCCAGATGCTTCCCATCCCTCTGGTTCAATAATGAGCCCCCAACCCAACACAACCACTAGCCCCACCTCCCTCCTCCACCCTAAGCCCACTGGTACTGAACAAAACTTAATTATAGGGCCCTCTGTCCTTCTAACTAGAAAATGTATTACAAATTCAGAAAATCACATCCACACCTACCCCCCCCCCCCACTAAATCACTGACCCCACAACGTGGCACAAGTCAGGATGTTCCCATCACCCTGATTAAATTATGACCCCCAGCCAACACACCTACAAGCCCCCACCTCCTCTCCTTCCCCAGTGCACCTACAGTAGAGTAAAATCTGAGCCAGGATGCTCAGATCATCACTCATTACAGGTCACAACAGAGCAGCTTGTGCTCATCTTCCTTCAGTGTTATAAATGAAACGAATGTTGCTTTAAGGCCAGGGCAGACTAGGTAATAGGGACTAGGTTTGCACAGGTGTAGCAGCCATGCTCCCAGAGCACTCTACTAACCATGACTGCCCCACATTCCCTATATACTGTCCATTCCCCTTGTAGGGTCCCCTCTGAAGTTGACTTACTGCTTACCCCCATTAATACTATTTTCATTGTTACTTCCCTTTTCCCTAGCATCCATGTCCCAGCCTCCTTACCTACCTAGCTCATCATTTAATAAGCCCCCTACTCTAAATAAGATGTAGACTTGCTGAACCTCTGTCTGTCTGATGCATGGTACTGCAGAGACTTCCCTGCCACAGATGTTGTCTAGTTCATAATATCTATCTCTGGCAAGAACTACCTCCCTTGAGTCATAAAGGAGGAAACAAACCACAGTAACACACTACAATATATCTATCGTTGTAACGCCAAACACCCTTTAGATAAGAAGGGAGGTAAAACAGCAGTAACATTATCCCCTGTAAAATCCCACACACCTCCGGTTCGAAGGGGGGAGGTACGATTCGGTACCACTAAACACATTTAAATATAAACCTTTTAAACAGTGTCACACTTGTCGATCAGCATCTCCTGCAGACTGCTACACCAGTCTGCCCGTGCAGTACGGATCATTATGCAGAGTGCCACTTGCATTAATACAGTTTAAATAGGGTAACAGACTCCACTCAATGACTGTATGCAATGCCCACTCAACATTTCTGCCTCCCAACCGGAGGATAGCCGTAAAATTCAGGAGGGCACTCAAGAGGCAGATTCAATCAGCAACAAGTGAGTTTAAAATCCTTTCTGCTAACTGACTGCATGCTTTTTGAAAACCAATTGGCTTCCCCTCTCTCTCTCTCTCTCCACGCATGCCACCCACCCGCAGTTCACTCTCGCTCTTTTATACAGTATGTATTTACAGTTACCATTCATGCTTGTAATTGACTGTTAGTGATCTACTCTGCTGCTACCACTGTAACTGTCCACCCAGGATCCAACTCAAAACTAGGCACTCTGCCTAAATGTGGATATGCTGGAGAACAAAAATTCTAAATAAATAAAATGCATGAAACATATCTAATTCAAACAGATCATAACATCAGAAGAGGTAGGAATCAGCCAAGGGATGCAATCAGAATTGACAGCTAGGGCCCCAAATGGAATTCTACCATAAAAATCAACTTGTAAGTCAAGGCATCAAGACATACAGTATGTATCTGTACACCATGGTGGCATGCTACTGTGAGCCTCAATAATCTGGTCTTGGTGACTAAAATAATCGTCTGTCAGTGTGACACAGACAGCTTTCACCTGGGACAACTATTATATTTTTCTTGCTTTCCTCAGGACAGGCAGCAGCTGCTGCAGTACATGCAGGTACTAGGACCAGATGGAACAGAGCTTCAGTTGGCTGCCACCTGCAAGGTCGGGTGTTGACATACATGACAACTTCACAGCACACGATATCCATCCAACTTGAAGTGATGCGCTTAGATGTTCAAACTTGTTTTTTGGGGATGGATGACTGACAACAAGAGGGAGCCATGGGAGGGTCTACACCCCTGCATGTGTACCGCTTCACTGAGCATGCGCCACTGTAGGCGCTCGCCTGCCTGTGCTGCATACCTCATTCCTTTTCTAAGTGCGAGACAGCAGCTGCAGCTTGAAGCTAGCTCTGCAGACAGCTGATTGTTTTTATTTTAAGTTTGAAAGCCCTTCCAGGGCTCCAGAAACAAATAAACAACCCTTGATGGAATGCAACATAAGCAGACAGCCAGGCAGGTGTGATTAAAAGCCTTTTTCTGGGCTAACAAAATCAATTTAAAAGACAATGTGAGGGCTGAGGGATAAGTAAAAGCAGCCAGAAGGGCAAACAATACATTTACCAAGACAAAGGAGGAGGGAGTGGAGCGAGGAAGAGAAAAACAAGGAGAAAACGGGAAGCAATTAAAAATGCTTTTCAGAGCTCAGCAGCCAGGTGTGTGTGTGTGTGTGTTGGGGGGAAGGGGTCAGGCTAGGAAAAATTCTATTGCCTGGCAGCGCGGGACAATAGGAATCCCTGTCCAGACAATCTATTTTTGGTTTTTAAATGCGGGCAATTACCATAACTGCAGAGTTTTTTTCCGCAGTCTGGGCATGTGCTGAATTTTACAGCCTGGCACAACTGCTGAAATTGACGCATTTTTTAAAAAAATCCCTTACCTTGACTTGCCGGGGGTTTCCACAGATGAGGAGCATATCTGCGCAGTTGCTAACTCACCAGAAACATATGACCTGGCAAGACAGCTGCACACTTTGTCAGCTGACCCATCTGTGGTTACCCTGCCATGAGTCTGCATCTCTCCACCTTGAATGCAACAGACGTCCCAAACTACAAATGGGAGAGAAGGAAGAGGGAAGAGTAAGCAGATACAGTTGCCACCCATCCCGTTTCCTGTGGGACAGTCCCGCTTTTTGGGTTGCCATCCCATCTCCCGAACCTCCCAGCTGTGGGACGCTAAATGTCCCACTTTCGGAACACAATTTGTAAATACCAGACAGTGACTGCAAATTACAATACCTGCTTATTGCAGCATGCAGATTCCACATCATTTTATTCCCTTCGTTTCCTCATTCTGTTTCTGTTGAGCTTGTAGTGGCTGCCCCTCCTCCGATCGGTCACAAGCAATGCCGAATTACGCCAGGGTTAGGTGGGCAGCCGAGGACCTGACCCGCGCAGTGCAATTTAAATTAACAGGTCCAAGTACTACGGTTGCCTTCCAACTTCCCAGTCCGTCCCGAGTCACTGCCGGCGCCGACAGACTGTCCTACTCCTTAAGCCCTTTTGTTCGTTTTAACTAGTTTGGCGCCTTTACACTGATCCCAGGGCAGGCTTTCTGTGTGTGTGGGGGGCAGGGGTGGAGCTAAAGCTGTCTGCTCCAGCTCTCAAACAGGTCCGCTGCGCCAACATGATTGGTGGTGGTCGGGTGATGACTCGATGGCTGTAGAGTCATCAGGGGGTGTGGCTACCAGGTGGCGCAATGTTTAAAAAGCCACCACGAGCCACGGTCGGGTCACTCACCACCAGACATAGAGAATCGATTCAGAATCGAGACAGGCTGCCTGGCACTGGGATTGGAACAAATATCGATGTTTGGAGGAAAGAGCAGCTGCCTGTCACTAGCGAGTGAGGACCGGAGCAGACTGGAGTGACTGAGGAGGAGTGGACTGGCTGTGTGACTGTCTGACAGCGTGCAGAACTCTAGAAGAAGGAAGACGGAGCGTGAGTGTGCGTTGGTCGGACTCTCTCTCTGGAGGCAGCACGGCTAATTTCAAGGCAGTCTCTGGCAGTCAGCAGTAGCACAGCAGAAGCAACTAGCAAGCAAGCCTGCCTTATTAGCCCTGGCCCACCCACCACACAGCCCAGAAGAGACAGCAGCTGACTGACTTTCATGGAGGGTGTTTGGAGACTTGGAGTGGACAGCTGCAACTGAACTGAAGGCTTGAAGCAATTTTGACAAGTTTCTCTTGGACTCGCTGCGCCACTGCACCGTTTGGCTTACTTTTTCAGTCAAACAAAAAGAGCTGTAATCACTTTGGTGGTACGTGCGTGTAAGTGAGTCTGGGGGCAGGTCTCATCATCATTGCAGCGAATTGGCAGATTTGAATCAATCTGGACAGTGACTTGTGACAAAAATCCCATCCCATCCCATCGCTTGACTGAGGAGGAAGACTGTGTGTCTGCTGGCTGGCTGTGTTCCTTGCTCACTACTGAGGAGGGTCTGGTAAGGGCTTCTAGCCAGTATTTTTAATTAATTTGCTATGCTACTGTCTCAAGTCAGTTAGGTAACCTTAGCAGAGTATAACACCCCCCAACCTGGGCAAATGCATTTTGTTTTCTGGATCTATTTGTCTTCCCACCGTGGTAGGTTATAATATGGTGGGGCAAATACATTTTGTTTTGTTATTTTGGATCTATCTCTTCCCCATGATGAAAGACTGCCCCCGGAATTAGGCTGCTGTGTGTTTCCTGGCTTAGCTAGTGTTTACTTGGGATAATTAAGCAATAAGGCATTCCAGTGTGTGTTATCGTGGTACAAACGTCACTCTGGGGTCGGTTGAAGCATGGTAACACACCTTGGAGGTGAAGCGCCTTATTGCAATTATACAATGGCTCGATGTTATAAAAAAAAAAAAAATAGAGAAATGTTTTTAGTAGATTTGTAGTGAGGCAGTGTATCTTTGTTTCTGAAAAAAAGTGGCTCATAAGGATCATCCAAAAAATCAATACAGTGATGTTATTGTGTAATAACATCACTGTCTCAGCCAGGCACACATTGACCAATCAGAGTCCAGGAAATTGTCTTGCCACTGTATAATTTATCATAATGACAGCCTGTTGGAGGAGGAATCACTTTTTCATATAGCTGATGTGTTGACAAGGACACTCCATAAAAAATAAAATGGCATATGACAAACACATACCTCTCAAGTGTCCCTGATTTTATCTCAAAATTTTACTTTGTCCCTCCTAAAATTTGTGTTTTTGTGGTTAAACAGTGGGGACTGTAAGCACAAAACAATGTCAAGCATTAAAATTACAGACTTTTTCTTTAGAAAATGCATTTTGCACTAAGCCCCATATTCTACCAGCTTTCTGGGTGGATATCTCTAATTTTGAAGATGTGTCCCTGATTTTGGTTCTTTGTCCCTTATTTTTTTTTTTTAAGCCTTGTCCCTGATTTTATCAGGCAGAAGGTTGAGAGGTATGCACACATGTCTCGAGGATCTTTGGGGAAATTAAAATACTCAGCAAGTTCCTGTAGTGACACAGCAGCTAGATGAGTGTGTGGAAGATTCCGGAGATTGGCATAGAGGTGAAAACTTACTGTGCGGAGCTCATGCCATCTATTACAGAAGAATGAACTCAGCACTTTCTTAGTTTACACCTCCGTGCCCTCTTGTTTGGTAATGTCAGCAATTAATGAAAGCTTGCGTTGTTTTTTAATGACCCACACACATGTGGATGACGTGGTAACAAATGACAGTACTGTATATTGAACAGAGGACAACACGCCTGATCTGATTTTGTGAACACAATTTTATTTTGCATGACACAAATTGATTCTTGATTATCACGAGCATGCTCTAGTCATTCTTTTAAGCCCCTAGAAAGTGTTGAACAGATTGTGGATGTGCATGTCTATTTAAAGCAGCAGTATTACTATGTAATAAGAAATGCAATCTGTGCTTTTTTGTCGGTTTATTCCTTGTGCTCTGCTTATCATGTACCCTTTCCCACTGGCATTGTACGATTCTTCTTCCCCCAACCCCACCAATTTGCTCAGTTATTCTTTGCATTTGTTTACGTTCTGCACTGGATAATGGAACCCCCTCTGCTGCCAACGGCACATGTGTTTGACTGTCAGTACTACACAGAGGGTACAGGATCCTACAGCAGTAACCAAAAGACAAGATGTGATCTGTGGGGGGTTCAAAGCTTAAATTTAGCCAGCCACAATTGTGGCGCCACAAATTCAAAGTGCAAATATCTTAAAAAAAAAAAAGCTGACTAGCGGAAATAATTACAGATAAGGGAAGTGGAACTACCTTACATCACTGTCTGATTTGGTAGTACTGCTGCTTTTAGTAGTTGGAAACAGTTGACCAAATGACAAGTGTGGTTTGAGCCATCACAGGTGCTGCCTACTGCCAGAACTAGAAAATAACCTCATTTTGGCTCGGCTGTGACTTTGATGTTTTGGTGTTTTACTTATACTAGTACTACTAGTTGGATGGTGTCGTGGCCACCTGGTGTCTTTTGTGGAGCTTTTCTATGTTCTTTCTGTTTCTGTATTTTGGTAGATGGGGGGAATCAAATCAGTTACAAAAATGTGCTGGTTGTACGTACAGTGACAAGCTCATTAGTCCATGCAGATATTCTTCCCATGTACCTTGGGCCTGCAGTTGGTCATTTGCAACCAAACATACAAAGTGGGAAAGCACCTAGCAGTACAGACTAGGGTTTGGACTGTCTGAGACTGTCCGAATCTGTAGTCTGTACTACCAGGCCACTTGCTGCCTTCCCAGTTTTTTACATTCTTGGTTGCAAACAACCATCTGCAAGGCCCAAGGTACATGGGAAGAATATTCTGCCATGGTTATAAATGTTGTCCACTGCCTGTCATTTTTAAGTTATGAATTGTTCAACCCTGTTTAATTTAGGGATTCTTTTTCGTGTTTTCAAGCCTTGTTTGGTGCAGTGTATGTGCGTTGCATTCTACTTTCAAACCAAGGGCGTAGGGTGGCATCATGGAACAAGATATATTCCTTGCTGTTCACTGCCTCTAGATGTTCCAGCTCCAGTGTTACATAACCTGTAGCTACAATTGCACTGGCTTGTGGTGCTTGGTTTTGGCTGCCATGCACAGAAGTTGCATTGTGCTTTCACACCATGATTGGCACACGTGATAGTGCCTGCAAGTAAGATGACACACAGTGCACCAGTTTGTCACTGAATATATACAAAAATCACATTGCAATATTTGTTAACTGCACAGATAAGTAACGGGGCTCAAAGAATGAAGCGATCTGCACTGACTGCATCTTCTTCCAACAATAAGAGACTCTACAAGTGGCAAGATGTGTGGAAGACGGAGTTCAACTGGGTCGAGAAGTGCAGCGACACACTGAAAGCCTTCTGCAGGTGTCGTAGACGTGAAATCCTGGTGTCACATGGCGGGCGGAATGACCTAACAAGGCATGAAAGCACAGAGCAACATAAGACGGCCATCCAGCAAGTCAAACGCACCCATCTGATGATGAAGTGGACCAGAACAACTAATCTGGATGGGACAGAGCTGAAGGTGACTGCAGCTGAAGTGGCTGAAGTTTTTCATGCAGTGCAGCACAACATGTCTTACAATTCCTTGAACTGTGGGTTGAAGCTGGCCAGTCAGCTGTATGGGGACTCTGAGACTGCCAGAAAACTTGCCTGTGGTAGAACAAAGGCTGAAGCCACTCTAGAGAATGTTCTGGGACCACATTCTCTGGAATGCCTTCTGAAAGACTTGCAAAGTCCAGGGGTGTCATTTTCAATAGCATCCAATGCATCCAACAAGGGCAGCATAAAACTATTTCCACTGCTAGTAAGGTATTTCAAAAAGGAAGGAGGTGTGGTTAATGCTCTCCTGGACTTCTATGAAGACCCAGATGAATCTGCTCAAGCCATAACTGAGCAGATTTCATCTGATTTGCAAAGGCATTCCTTGCCATGGGACTCTGTCGGCACATGGTGCTGACAATGCCAGTGTGAACTATGGAAGCGTGTTAGGCGTATACTAGACTGAAAGGAACTGCCCATCACTTCAAAAGCAAACTGCCCTGCTCACATCCTTCACAATGCTGCAAGAAGGCAGCAGCAAAGCTGACATATGATGTGGAGGTGTCCGTCCCAAAATGTTTAGCCATTTTTCAGGGTCTGCCACAAGAACAAGAGATTTAAAAGAGTTTTTTGAATTTTGTGGCATGGAATAAGAGTCCCTTCTGAGGCATGTGCCAACCAGATGGCTGTCCTTGCTGCCAGCAATTGACAGAATAGTCAAAAATATCGCTGCACTGCAGTCCTATTTCCTGTCACAAGGAGAGGATACACCTAGACAGATTTGGCAATACTCTGCTGACAATGAACATGGGGAGGGTACACTTCCGACACTGCCACAGTGCTACCTGTATTTCCTTAGTGACGTTCTGGTCGATTTCAATGAACACATAGCCACCCTAGAAAGATCACAACTGACAGCTATGGAAACATTTGCAGTGATGGCCTCACTTAGACAAAAACTTGAAGCCCGAGCAGCAGACAAGTTTTTTGGGGGAAAGCTTCAGGCATTCATGAGGGATATGGATACTGTCTCCTGTAAAAAGCTGGAGAAAGATTTTATCCTTTTCCTTGAAACTGCTGTCAAATACTTGGAGCAGTGGTCTGACTTCAATGATGACAACTACCTAAAGAAAATGTCTATGTTGTCTTTGAAGGAACCCTTTGCCTTTGATGATTTGTTGAATGTCGTTGCTGCCTTTTCTCTGCAGGAATCCACAGATGCAGACAAACTCTTTCAAGACTATTCAGTCATCAGGCCCCTTATGCAGATTTATGTAGGCTGGACCTAGCACCAGCGAAAAGTGGCAAAAGATTTGTCTGATGCACCAGACCTGCCTGCTCTGTATCCAGTAATTGCACGTATCATGAACATCCCACCTTCAAATGCTTTTGCTGAGAGAGAGTTTTCTCTCCTAAAGAACAAGTGGACTGATGTAAGAAATCGTTGCAGGGTGGAACTGATAAAAGCCAAACTTATGGTCACAATAAACTACCGAATGAAATGTGGCGAATTCCATTCAAACATTATGTGGAACAGACCCCTTTTGCAGGCTGTTAAATCAAACGCTAAGTATAATTTCAAAGCTAAGAAATGAGGTTTAGAGCTGTTTGAGTGAGAAAGAGGTGGAGTAGTTTAGAAAGAGGTGAATATCTGCTTTTTATTGCTTGAAAATGTCCTTGCTGCTTTACTATTTCTTCTTTTTTTGTAATAAAAAATGCATTTTTTGCAGTGTTGCATTTGTCTGTTTCTTGATTTCAAATTACCAAAGGTTATGAACACAGACAATGTTAATGTTGTTCCATGGGTGAACATGCAAAGAGTGCTGAGTCAAGGCATACATGGGGTGGGCGTGGGCAGTGGCACATGACAAAGCATCCCAAATATCCTGATTGGTACCCTATGTCGTAGGGACGCCGTGGACCAGCAGCGCGCGCATGTGCAGTTGGCTGCCAATGGCCAGGTCATGTGCTTTTGTCCCACTTTGGGCTTCTGAAAAGGTGGTAACCCTATAAGCAGCCTGTATGAATCGGGCACCAATGGTGTCATCTGTAGCTCGCTAGTGGACCACCTTCGAGCAGACAGGAACAAGCACTTGTCTGCATAGCATGCCATTTGCTCAGAGTAGCGATCGCGGAGCAAGTGGGTGTCCTGAGCATACGCTGTGGTATCATGTGGATGGGCGTTCCAATAGCAGAGAATAAAAAACAAAATAAAAAGCTCTTTTAAGAGCTGACACATTTCCCCAGTACTGATGCTTGCGAGTGGTCAGAGCAGCACAGCAGAGGAGTCAAGATACTTTTTTGGGTGGGGGGAGTGGCAGGTGATGCTTGTGTCTTGGAAGGGGGAGAAATCAGGAGGGAGGGAGAGTGGACAGGCCAGGAGGGAGCCCGGTGAAAACTGATCTACTGGGCAAACAAAGTAAACAAACAAAAAAAAAAAACACAACATAAAATCTCTGTGGACCTTACTGTGAAGCCTGCTTGTTTGTTGTAATGTAACAGAGAGGGTGATGGACACTTGGAATGTGCTGTCAAAAGAGGTCATCTCATTGAAGACAGTGGGCAACTTTAAGACAAGCTGGGACAGGCATAGGGGAAGGTAAGGATCATGGGTAGGGAGGATGGGAGGAGTGGGGAGGGACGGCAGGGACAGTAGCTCAAGCTATGGACCCTGCAATACGGGCAGACTAGATAGACCAAATGGCCTTCTTCTGCTGGCTTCTTCGTATATTCATATGTAAGGGTAGTGAGACCGTTGACTAGGCGGGCTCAAGGTTGAGTGACTGAGCGGTTCCACTGAGGAGGATTGTGTGACTGGCTAGGTAAGGCAGGCTGAGGCTTTATGGGCACTAGCGTCCAGTATCAGTTAAATTTGAAGAACCCACCCCCCCAAAAAAAAGTCTCCTATTTACAACAGCTACCTGTTATAAAAAAAAAAAAGAAAATACAGCCAGCACTGCTGAACTAAGTGCTGGAGTGAGGAGAAGAGACTTGAGAAGAGGAGGGGGAAGACTAGATCTGATGACTCCAATCTCCAACAGCATAGCATTTACTGGAGTGGCTGTGATCTGTGGAAATAATACATTTTTTATTAGAAAAAAAAAAGAAATACAGGCAGCACTAATGATCTCAGTCAGTGCTCACTGACCTTGAGAAGAGGAGGTGTAGAGATTTGAGGATTCCAACTGTCCAACAGCATTTACTGGAGTGGCTGTGGAAAGTACAGTTGCACAAGAACTTACCGTAACAGTAGATCTGTGAGGGGATCTCTTGCAGCAGGCCACACCCATGGAACTACAGCCTCCAGGCACTAGGACCACATGGAAACTTTTCTAGCTAGCAGTCTACCAGGGTCCACCCACCCCAACATCATACATCGACATCGGCCAATCCTATAAGAGTAAGTGGCCCGTGTACCCTCTTCAGTTCTCCCGCCAGAGACCACAAGCCATCTAGTCCCAGCTGAGGGAACCAACGAGGAACTGAAGGTTCTTGCCAAATAAAAAACAATAGGGAAAGAGATATAGACACAGAAGAGCCTCCCAGATCTAGTGGGAAGGAAGGAGGGAGGGGTGGATGGCATGGCCTGCTGCAAGAGATCCCCCGTAGATCTATTGTTATGATAAGTTCCTCCGTAACTGTACTACCTGACTTCGGGGGAATCTCTTGCAACAGGCCACACCTGTGGAATGAGTCGCAAGCAGTTCTGATGTCAAGAAATACAGACTGGGTGGTAGGAAACGAACAGCCTAAGAAAGTAGGCCCTGTAGAACAGCTAGGCTGGAACTTGCCCTATGCCTACAGGCAATGTCCAGACTATAGTGCTTGGTAAAGGTGTGGGCAGTGCTCCCAAGTGGCAGTATCACAAATCTCCGCAGCAGACACATTCCTGAAAAAGGCAGCAGAAGTGGTCATACCTCTGGTGGAGTAGCCACGGACAATGCCTGGAATGTTCTTACGATACTTCCTGCAGCAGTAGGTGAAGGTGATACAGTTGGCCAGCTATTTGGACAAACACCATTTACAGACAGGGATGCCTTCTTTCCTAGGGTTGAAAGAAACAAACAATTGTTTGGACTCCCTACAGTCCTTCGTATGATGGGTACAGTAATCAGGGCCCCGAGTTTTCCACGATTCCGCGGATGCGGCAAACCGCGGAAATATCCGCGGAATTTGCCATCACCTGCGGAATTCGCGGCCGGCCGCGGAACAAACGTCCTCTTCATTTGCCGACAGGTGCCCAATCCCCCGTCGGCTTCACTGTCCCCCCTCCAAATGCTTGTATGCCACGCTGGGAGCCCACCCCAGCGTGGCAAAAACGTCCTTTGCCGACGAGGGTGCCCAATCCCCCGTCGGCTTCACTGTCCCCAAATGCTTACATGCCACGCTGGGAGCCCACCCCAGCGTGGCAAAACGTCCTTTGCCGACGGGGTGCCCAATCCCCCGTCGGCTTCACTCCCCCAAATGCTTACATGCCACGCTGGGAGCCCACCCCAGCATGGCAAAAATGTCCTTTGCCGACGGGGGTGCCCAATCCCCCGTCGGCTTCACCGTCCCTCCTTGTGTGTATTAAAAAAAAATAAAAACCTGCAATAAAAAAAACCTTCCATCGTTGCTTCTTTTGCCCCCCTCCACCAACCCGCACCCACCCTCTGCGTACCCACCTCCCCACACCCCCCCTCACCCCATACTTACCTCCGGACTCCGGCGCGACGATCTTCGGTGGACCGGGAACACGTCTGCACTCTTCAAAGCCGACCGCGAACTGAGGAAATGCCGGTAAGCTGTATAATGGGCTAGATAGGAGGGGTTCAACTTATGCATATCTCAGGCATTTTGGGAATTTTTGCGCCAAATTTTCAACATGGGGTTTTTGGGACCCCTTCTCATGAATGATGTCACTGTCATGGCGTTATTCGGGCTCGAAGGGTGATTTCGCGCAGTGACTGCGAAATCACCCTTCGGGACCGAATACCGCCATGACAGTGACATCATTCATGAGAAGGGGGCCCCAAACCCCCATGTTGAAAATTTGGTGCCAAAATTCCAAAAAATGACTGTTTAACGAGCTGCGTTGCGCAGTTCCTACGCAGGCTCGTAAGTTCGCGAAATTTCAATATTTTCACTCCAGAGTTTCAACATTGCCATTTCACCACACTGTCTTATGAGTAGTACAGCTGTCATTTTCACATCTCACCAAAATGTGTTTCCACCCTTGTGGCGCAGAATGGCAGTCGGTGTCTTGAAATCAATGTCGGGACAAATTAAGAAAATCACAGTGACACTGTTCATGAGCAGAGGTCTTGAAATGGCTATGTTGAAAATTTGGTGAAAAATTCCTAAAATGACTGTTTCTTAGCGTCGTTGCGCAGTTCCTGCCGCTCATAGGTTCACGATTTCAATATTTCCTCCAGATTTTCAACATTGCCATTTTTCCACACCTTCTTATGAGTAGTACAGCTGTCATTTTTCATATCTCACCCAAAATGTAAGTCCAGACACGAGCGCATAATAGCGCGTCGGTTCGCTAAATCAATGTTCCGACAGATTAATAAAATCACAGTGATACTGTTCATGAGCAGAGGTCTTAAACTGGCTATGTTGAAATTTGGTGACAAACACCCATAAAATGACTGTGTTATGAGCGTGCATTGTGTCAGATATGGCAAAAAAACAAAAAGGAAAAAAATTAAGGGTAAATGTGCATAGAATTGCCGCAGAAATTGGTGTTGAGTGCCGAAGAAGTTCTGAGGCAAATGAGAACCCTGCCGCAGAACTTTGCTCAGATGTGCCGCAGAAAAATCGGGGCCCTGACAGTAATGCAGATCTATGCACATCTAAAGTGTGGAGCAATGCTTCCCCTGGACTGGCATGCTCGGGGTAATAAACATAAAGGCGGATGGATTGGTTTAGACTGCTCAAAGAATTTCAGAGCTACAGGCGCTCATGTATAAGCAGCCTTATTTGGCTTTCCACAAAGACAGTATCTTTGTGTACTAATCATCCATCATCAAGACCTCATTTTACCATCTGAGGAATATCATCCAGATTAAGCGCCTGGTGATCTTCCGACACTGGTCCATGCCTTTGTGACCTCCCGCCTTGATTACTGCAATGCCCTGTACCTAAGGCTTCCAGCGGCTGATATCCACCACTTCCAGCTAGTGCAGAATGCTGCGGCCAGGTTGTTGGCTGGGCTTTCTTGATCTAGCCATGTCATCTGTGCTGCGTGGCCTGCATTGGCTGCCGGTTCAGTGGCGGATCACCTTCAAGGTTGGCTTGCTAACCTACAAGGCTCTACATGGTTCCCAATAGGGTTTTGCCCTGTCTGGTTCCCATACCCAACGGCTTCACTGTATGTGGGCAGATGACTCAGTCGACCTCAGGGTCTCATCCAACCCGGGTGGTGTTATGCAATGCCAGGTCTATTAAAAACAAGAAGGCAGTGGTGGCTGACCTTGTTGGATCATCAGACCTGGCCTGCATCACCGAGACCTGGCTAGATGAAAATTCTGGCCCTATTTTGGAGTCGGCAATTCCAGCCATGTTTTCAGTGATGCACCACCTGAGGTTGGATCACATAGGCGGAGAAGTGCCCATTGGTTTTAGATCAGAATTGAGCCTTGTAGAGGTACCAGTAGGGGAGACTCAGTCCTTCGAATGTATTGTGGGCGAAGGTGTGGGGTGCAGGATTCTTCTTGTCTACCATCCACCCGGGGGTGAGAAGCAATTCCTGCAGGAAGTCGCGGACTTCATCATCAGCATGGTGTTGGAGTCCCCCAGATGGATGGTGCTGGTGGACTTCAATGCCTCAGTCAACAATGACCTCTCGCAGTTTGGTCAAGGCTTCCTCCAGTTGATGAATTTGCTGGGCTTCTCACAGGTGATTACCTCTGCGACCCATAGGCACAGTCATTCCTTGGACCTAGTCTTCCTTCTGGATATGAAGACCTCTGACATGGTGGTGGAGCCAGTCAGCTGGTCCGACCATCACACCATAAGGTTCAATTTCTGGGCCCCCCCCTCCATATAGGCCTACCCCTACGGAGATGGTCCAGCACCGCCCTTTAAGAGGTTTATCCCGATAGCCTAGTGGCGGTGCTGGACCTATCGGGGCTGCCAAGGAATAGTAGTGACCCAGATACCTTAGTCCGGGGTTATAATGACGCTGTGACTGGGGATCTGGACTGTCTAGTTTCTGTCCGTGTTCATCCCCTTACCCAGCACCCTTGGTCCCCTTGGTTTAATGGGACCTTGAGAGAGCTGAGGAAAGTGGGACGAAGGCTGGAGCATCGCTGGTGAAAATCGGGCCTGGATGCTGACTGACTTAGATTGTTAGCCCATTATAAGGACTATCAATCAGCTATCTCCCGTAAGAAGGTAGAGTTCCTGTCCAGGGAGATTGCTGCGGCACACAATCGACCGGCTCAGCTCTTCCGATCTGTAGACAGACTGTGCAATCTAGTCTGTCTGCAGTCTCAGACAGAATTGTCGCAAGGGAAGTGCAACGAATTTGCTCGCTTTTTTGCTGATGAGGTTGCCGACATCAGGCCTGAGATTCACACGGGATGCTCCAATGGGGCTGACTGTGATCAGTGGGAGGTAGCAGCTCCTCGGTCTGCTTGGTCTGACTTCGGCTGGCGGTGATTGGGGATGTCGTGAAGATTATCCAGTCTTTGTGGCCAACCTGCTGTGGTTCAGACCCCGGCCCAACGTGCCTCCTTGTGGGGTGTGTTGAGACCATCGGCCCGGTCCTTGCTGAGATAGTCTGGTGTTCGTTAGAATCCCGGGTGTTTCCGGACACCCTGAAGGAGGCTGTAGTGGTACCCCTTCTTAAGGGACCATCTCTCGATCCAGACTGTCTTGCTAACTACAGACCCGTCTCTAACCTTCCCTTTGTGGATAAGGTTATGGAGAAGGTGGTGGCGCTGCAGCTGGAGGATCATTTGACCAGCCACAACATCTATGATCCTCTCCAGTCCGGTTTACGGAAACAGCATACTACCGAGACGGCCCTTGTTCAGGTTTTCAATGATCTCCTAACAGCAAGAGATCAGAGGAGCCGTTCCAGCTTGGTTCTTCTTGATCTCTCGGTGGCATCTGACACTGTGGACCATGGGGTGTTGGTCGGGCACCTGCGGTCAATCTGTGGACTGTCTGGTACAATCCTCAGATGGTTTCATTCTTTCCTCACTGGCAGGTTTCAGAAGGTTGACTGTGGGGTTTACTCCTTTGACAAGGTCTCCCTCCCATGTGGGATTCTGCAGGGGCTCTGTACTGTCCCCATATTTTCGCAGTGTATATGCTGCCGCTGGGGAGACGCAAGGTGGTAATGGTTTTAACTGTTATGCAGATGATACTCAGCTCTACCTGTCCTTTGTGCCCAATCAGGGGGGAGCTGTCTTGAGTTTTAATGACTGCCTTTCCACGATTGAGGATTGGATGAGTGCCAGCTGGCTGAGGTTGAATCCGGATAAGACGGAGGTTTTGGTGGTGGACCCGGGCCGTCGGGCAGAGGGGCTGTTGGAGGGGCGAGCCTTGGGGCTTTGGCTTGGTGGTCGCCAGCTGACGACCTCTGAACAGGTGCGGGATCTGGGTGTGATTCTTGATGACGGATTAACGCTTAAACATCAGGTGTCATCCGTTGTCAAGACTGCCTTTTACCATCTAAGGAATATAGCCCAGATCAAGCACCTAGTTCTGACAGATGACCTACCAGTTTTGGTTCATGCCTTTGTAACCTCTTGTCTTGATTACTGTAATGCCCTGTACCTAGGGCTATCAGGGGTTGATATCCGCCGCTTGCAGCTGGTGCAGAACGCAGCCGCCAGGCTGTTGACTGGGCTACCTCATAGCTATCATGTCACGCCAGTGCTGCGCGATCTGCACTGGCTGCCTATTCAGTGGCGGATCACCTTTAATGTCGATTTACTGACCTATAAGGGCCTACACAGACAGGGACAGAGTTATGTGCAAGATCTTTTTCATCTCTATTGCCCCTCCTGGCTGCTTTGCTCCACAGACAAGGGACTGCTAGAGATTCCCAGGGTTCGTTTAAAGTCATCTGGGGCCCGTGCATTTGAATTTGCATCCCCATCCCGTGAATTCTCTACCTCTGGATTCACAGTGTCATGGACTGTGGACAGCTTTAAAACTGCATTAAAAACGTATTTATTTACTTTGGCGTTTCCTGATTTTATTTGATCTGCTGCAGATGTTTTTATATGTGTAGTTGTTTTTATGTATTTTATGGCTATGTACTAGCACTATGGTTTTGGAATAGCGCTATTTTACAAATAAATGATGAATAATTGATTGATGGACAGGGACCAAGTTCACTGCAAGAGCTCCTCTGTCTCTATAACCCCCTCCAACTGCTCCACTCTGCCAACGACGGATTGCTGGAGATTCCCAGGGTTAGTTTGAAGATCTCTGGGGTCCGTGCATTCGCTTTTGTGGCTCCTACCCTGTGGAATTCTCAACCTATTCGGACAAGGGGATGCCTGACTGTGGAGAGCTTTAAATCTGCTCTGAAGATGTTTTTATTCTCTCTTGCCTATCCTGATTATTAATTTATGGATTCTGTCATTTTAAATGGTTCTTAATTATTTAATGTTTTAGCTGTTTTTGTAAAAGCACTTTAATTTTTTTTAAATTGCACTTTATACAAATAAAGTTATTATTATTAGCCCTAAATTTCTTCCTAAGGTGGTGTCAGAGTTTACTCTAAACTTTACATCAGCACCTGTAGCTCTGAAATTCTTTGAGCAGAAGTACTGTAATATCAACTAAAAATAACACTTTCCACGACAGAAAACGTAGCTTGTAAGTCATAGCCAGCTCAAAAGGTGCCAAAGTAAGTTTTTCCAACACAAAATTCAAGTCCTAAGGCAGGATTAATTTGCAGATAGGAGGCTTCGGGTGAAGAATGCCCCTCAGCAATGTATGGGACACCTCCAGTTGTGCCACCATCCATCCATCCATCAACAGGCACATGGAAAACTGAGATGGCAGACATGTGCACCTTAAGAGTGGAGTACTTCAGACCGGAGTCTGAAAGAAACAGCAAGTACTCCAGAATCTGATTCACTGGACAAGTGAATGGCTCCAGCTGATGTGAAGCAGCCCACAGTGCAAAGCATTTCCACTTCATAGAATGTGGCCCTAGTGGAAGGCTTCCTAGTGGCCATCAGGACATCAGTCACCTTAGGAGACACCCCGAACTGAGCCATGGCTATGTCCTCAGCAGCTAGGCGTGAAAAAGCAGGGATTTGAGGTTGGAATGGACCAGGGTGCCCTGGTTCTGGGAGAGCAAGCTGGTGCACAGAGGAAGAGGAACTGGAGGTTCCACTGCCAGCTGTTGCTGCATGGGGAACCGGATCTGAAGAGGCCAGAAGGGGGCTATGAGGATCATCGTGGCCCCTTCCATCTGGAGCTTGACTAGGACCCTCTAAAGAAAGGGAAGGGAGGAACTGCATATGGAAACCTCCCTTTTCAAGAGAGGGACAACGCTTCTCAACAAAAAGCTCCCTTGCCCTGGATCGAGCGAGCAAAAAAGTGGCAGTTTAGTGCTAAGTGGAGATGCAAAAATGTCCAACTCTGGAAGACCCCACCTGTCGGACAGGTCTTCTACTACAGAGGTCAGCAGCTCCTTCTCGTGCACTTTTTTGTAATTATATTTTATTGAAACTTTTCCATAAAAGACAATACATAATGACAAATAAATCACATTTACAGAAACTTCAACATAGTACAAAAAGGAAATAATAAACAAGACTTTTCAATGGTCAAGTTGACCATGTTGACTTTTTGGTCTTCCCCATGCTCTAAATTCACACTAGTAGCATCTTTATTTCATGTAGCTATGGCAAGAGGGATCCAATTAATTATACAATGTTCTATAACAGTCAAACCTAAGTCAATACATAGGACACTGAATAAAAGGAAAATAAATAAATAAAGAAAAAAAACATACATTCGACCTGAGGTTTCTACTGCTTCCACTATGTCTCTTGAGGGTAGAGGATGTCTGTCTTGCTCTAAGATTATGTAGGGAGACTACGGAGAAGGTGGTATAGTTACAGGAGCTTAGCTTCGATTCAGGTGATTCTCTATAAACAGTATCCGTTCACTTCTCCCAAGATTTCCAGTACATCTTTACCTTGTCTGTTAGCGAGGTAATAAAAAAAAAGGCAACCATTTACTGATGAATTTTTCCTTCTACAGCCAAATCTGAGCTGTCAGTTTTTCCATGTTTCGGATGCAGTAGAGTTGGTCAACCAAGACTCAATTGTGGGTAGAGATGGGGTAAGCCAGACTTGTGTTACTGCCTTGATAGCCGCAGCCACCATGATGTAGTATAAATACTTCTGGGACTTGGAAATTATCCCTGGTTGGGTAAGGCCCAAGACCCAATACTTTAGTTCAAGTGGGATTGACGTATCAGATATACCTTTAACCTCCATTTTAACTTTTTCCCAGTATTCTTTTAATTGTGGACAGGACCAAAAGATGTGAGTATGGGTACCACACTCGAGACAGCCTCTCCAACAGGTGTCAGTATGGTTGGCCCATAGATGTTTTGTAATTACTGGGGTGTGAAAATGTCTGGCAACCACCCTCCACCTGAAGTCCCTCCAGGTAGAAGAGGCCGTCGTCCTGTGAATTCCCAACCATATATTCCTCCATTCCTCCTCTGATATCTTTATCTGGCCCTCTACCTGCCATTTACCCTGGATATATATTTTACCTTGTCTGTTTCTAATTCTGTCAGAAACTAGTACATTCATGAAACTACTCCTTTAGGTCTTCCTGTCCTTATCTCCTGTAGAAGTTGTTTCAATGGATTGGGGGTCCCCATTAAATTGAGCTTCTCATTAGGGTTCTAATAAATAATGCCTAAACTGTAGAAATCTGAAAAAATCCAGATGAGAAAACTGAAATTCTTGGGTCATCTGGGCAAAGGATTTGAGTTTACCACCCTCCCAAAATTGCCTTATAGTTGAAAGATTTCTTCTCCTCCATAAATGTAGCCCTCCCAGTAGCATGAATGGTAGGTATAAAGTCAAGGCAGGCTCTGACAGGAGTATCTATCCCCATATGAATACTGAAATGAAATGTTGTACAGATCTCTGTCCATACCTTCTTAAGGGTTAGAGCCCATGGGTTACCTGTGTCTAGTAGCGTTAGATTAGTCTGATCCATATGCATCAGATCTCCCATTTTTGCCAGCCCCCTAGTCTCTCTCTCTAAATTTACCCACAGGGGAGTATCTTCCTCATCCATGTGTGGTAATATGTGTTGGAGTTGCCCCACCCAAAAGTATACTTTAAAGTCTGGGAGGGCCAGATCACCCACCCTCCTTGAGCTCTTTAACACTGACCATCTTAATCTGGGCCCCCCCCCCCATATAAACTGAGACAAGGTGGATTATAAATCTTTCCAAAATACTGGAGGCGGTCTAATTGGTATAGAGAAGAAAAAGAATAAAAATCTAGGTAAAACGTTCATATGAACTATTTCCACCTTGCCAAAGAGTGACAGAGGGGCTCTTTCCACCTCCCACAATCCACCTGGACCTCTCTCAACAATTTTACATAACTGACTTGATATCATTTTTTAAGGTCACTCGAGATCCAAACTCCTAGGTATCTGAATCCTGTCTTAGCCCATTTAAGTGGACTCAGGACCAGTAGTCTGTTTCTGGAGATATGTTAAGGGGTAACATTTCAGTTTTGGATTTGTTTATATTGAAACCTGATATGAAATCAAACTGCTTTAACATATCTAAGAAATGTGGCAGAGTTGTCTCTGGGTCTGAGACATATAATGGAGTGTCGTCTGCATACAGGGATATGCGAATTTCCTCCCTTCCCACCTTAATGCCCTTGAACTCTGCGTCTTGGCAAATTGTAGCTGCCAGTGGCTCCATACTGAGGGTGAATAATATTGGCGAAAGTGGGCAACCCTGCCATGTCCCTCTGTTAATTTTAAAAGTCTGGGAAAGCACTCCATTTACCTTTACTTTGGCTGTTGGGGAGTGGTACAGACTCATTATCCACTTTTGAAACTTAGTGCCAAATCCAAATCTTATTAAAGTAGCTTGCAGAAAGTCCCAATTTAACTGGTCAAATGCCTTTTCAGCATCTATAGAGATGATTGTTTTCAGGGGTTTGGGAGGGAGGAGGTCCGCTGTCCCCAAGACATTCAGTAATAGACTAATATTATCTTGTATATGTCTAGTAGGGATGAATCCTTTTTGGACTGGGTGTACTAAATGAGTGATAATATCTTGGACTCTTAATGCTATTGCTTTGGAGAATATCTTAGCATCTTGACTGAGTAGTGAGATGGGGTGATAGTCAGCACATGAGGTCCCTCCTTGCCTGGTTTAGGGATTACTGTGATCATCGCGCCTCCCCATGAGTCCGGGATGGCTCGCTCCTCATGGGCTGTGTTACAAACTTCAGTCAGCAGAGGAATTAATTCCTTAGCAAAGACATTATAAAACTCTGCTATAAAGCCGTCTGGTCCTGGAGCCTTCCCCACGTTCAGTGACTTAATCACCATTCTAATATTATTTTCCGTAAATGGAGTCTCAATGGACTGCTGCTGCTCTTCAGAGAGTTTGGGCAATTTTACCTCCTCTAAAAATTCTGTTTTTTTCCAAGTGATCTTCCTGTTTATCTTCTTCATATAATATTGTATAGTATTTTAGAAAAGCCTCTGCAATTTCTTCTGGGTTAACAGCTGTTTTATCATCCCCTGCTGACCCTTTAATTTGGGTCACATATCTCTCTGCTTCTTGCTGCTCAAGTCTCAGGGCCAATAACCTCCCTGTCCTCTCGCCCCCCTCATAATATTTTTGGTTAAGAAAACGGACAGCATTCTTCACTTTCCTTGACAACAGGTCATTTAATTTTCCTTTGGCCTTTTCTAACCCCACTTGATGTGTATGTTTTGTATATGTGGCTTGTGATATTATATGACCCCATACCACTGCTTTTAGACTATCCCAGACATATTTAATTCATACCTCACCATTGTCATTCTCTTTAATAAAATTATTAATCACATCTTAGATTTTTATTTTGCAGCAAACCCGCATTAAGTCTCCATTGGGACCCCGAATGAGAGGTTCTCCACTGTACTCTATGCAAGACCAGGGCATGGTCCGATATGGATATTGGATGACCCTTCGTCTCTACTACCATGTGCACAAGATGTTTCTGAGTATATAGTCTATCTATTCTTGAATAGGAGTCACAGGCTGCTGAATAAAAAGTATACTCTTTTAAAGTGGGGTTTAGGGTCCTCCAAGGATCAGCCAGCCCTCCCTCCACCCTCAGATTTTTCAGTAATTTTGAATATGATCTAAGGGTACTTCCTTGCCTTGCACTCCAGTCTAGTTTGTGGTCTTACACACAATTCCAATCTCCCAAGCAGAGGATTTGTGCCTCTAGTAGAGAGGCCAGAAGTTGGAAAACCCAGCGGAAGAATTCCCCGGTGGGGGGAGTGGGAGCATATAAGGAAATTATATGCAATGGTCGTCCGCTTAATTTCCCAGACACTCTAACCAATCTGCCATCCCCTTCAGAATGAATCTGAGTGACCAGGAAAGGGAACCCTTTTTTCACCAAAATAGCTACCCCAGCTTTCTTAGCTCTTGAGTGCATGTCCACGTACATTTTTCCCCACCCAAGACCTTCTAAGCTTTTGATGTTCCGCTGCAGAGAGCCTAGTCTCTTGCAAATACACTATGTCACAGCTGGCTCTCTGCAACTCTTGCAGGATCTTTGTTCTTTTAATCACATTATTTACCCCCTTCACATTCCACCCACATATGTTTAAACTACCCATCATTGAGAATTAAGGGAAATAAGCTCACCCCCCTACGACTCACCACTATTTTTTCAGGTCTAAAAAAAGATTTAAACACTTTAAAAACATTACACCACACACACATATCAACAGAGAAACAGGTAACATGTAAAACCAACATTTATGCACTGTGTTCTGAACCCAACTGACAGTGCAAAAACAGAAACCAACTTAGTTTGGGGGGACCGTCATTCCCCCGGGGCTATAAATATCGCCCCATGTACAGCGTGTTTAGGGAAGGTACACCCCTGCAATTGGGGCTTACACCCCGTTACTCTTCTTTCTACCCTAACTTCTGGGATATGAAATGAAGGCTCCCGGCTATACTGATACAAGTAAACTAGTTTACATGAAACAACACGAAGATAAACCCCCTCTGTTTTATGATCATTATTAATATACTAAAAAGATTAAGTAGGGGCACCAATGAGCAGCTAAAGGAACAGCAATGTCTCTCTTCAGCCCATCTCCATCGGTCTCTTCAATGGATAAAAGTGGTTCTAAAAGAGTAAATCGAGCTAAATAACTGTTATAAATGGATGCCAGATGGTACAATATATGAATATTTGGTCTCCAATATGGGGAAATTGTCAAGGAATACATCAAAATCAGCGAAGAAAGCTGCGACTCCCAGCATGTCAGAGGGCCCAAATGTAATCATGCTCTCCGCGCCTGAAATGGAGCTGGTGGGATGAACCCTGACGGTCCAGTTGCTTGCGGCTGTTTCCCCCAAGCTAGATATTATAACCACTAAGATATCGGAATTGTCAGAACAGATTACTGGCCAGGCATTGAAAATCTTGGCGGCTGAGACATAAATTTCTAACCTTGAAGACTGCACAGAGCACCTCCCTGAAACAGTCCACGATCTCCGGAAGGAGCTGGGGGAGTTAAGAGAGCAATTGGACTATCAAGAAAATTACCAACGACTGAATAATCTATGCATCTGTGGTCTCCCTGAAGGTAAAGAGGGGAATTTGTCAGAGGACTTCTGTGGCAGGGTGCTCCCGGGTTTACTGGGATTTGAGCCAAAAGGGGAACGTTTAAAATTGAAAAGGTGCAGAGGGCCTTGGCACAGAAACCAGCTGCAGGACAGCCTCCTTGCCAGATTATCTTTCGCCTGCACAACTTCGGGGACCGGCAGGACATCTGGTTTGCCTTCAAAAAAAAGAAGGAAGTGGTATTTCAAGGGGCAACATTGTACCTGCACCAAGATTTCTCACAGCTACTACAGAGGAGGAGGGAAATGTTTAAGTCAGTCTTGGATGACCTGCAGGCAAACAGGGTGGATTTTCAGTTTTTGTACTCAGCAACAGTGAAGATCCGAAAGGAAGGAGCGACCTACACCTTCCATGAGGTGGACTGCATTCAGCAGTTCTTAAACAATATGAAGCACAACCAAAGATGACGACCAACACCCAGAATATCAACGGCTCCAGATAAGTGAATCAGACACTCACTCAGAGACTATGATAAGGGACAAGGGGGCAGCTAGATGCTGCATGCTACTGACTGAAACCGCTATGTGCACATGCCCACTGGGTATCTAGGGTGGGACTGACAGGGGCAGGCAGAGCTGTATAGTGATTCTGGGTTGTAAATGGATCAGTTTCAATGGGTTTAGGTTCGAACTTGCTTGGATGGGGGGCATAAATGGCACCTGAACAAGACATGGTGGAGGTTATGCTCTGCTACTGTTGGGGAGAAAGGCTACTACTGCTCAAAGGGGGGGTAAATCTCAATTCTGGGCATGTGACTAAGTAATAATTAGGAAGCAAGGTGGGATTTTCAAGATCTGAAATGTACGTCTAAAGCCACAGTGGAGGTTTACTGGGAACCAGAGCTGCACAACTGAAGAAGCCACGAGGTGGAAGGCCTGAGCATTTACTGAATGGTTCTGACACAGCACACTGAACTGAGGCCTGGGACTACTGGACTAACTGTGTATTGAAGTTTATGCTTCTTATGCTGTGCATCATTTTTGTTTGATGTATGTAAGGGATGAATGCGGGGTGAATGAAACCTTGACTTTTTGGAGTGGGGGTGGTAAGGGGGGCAGGTTGGAGGGAGTCGTATACTCACTGAAACAGTGACCTGCAAATAACGTCAAAGTGCAGGGCAAGAGGGGGGACTTTCTTGTAATGGGGGGAAGGGTCTCAATGGTAAGAGAGTGACTGCGGGAGGGGAGGAATTCGAGGTGGAATAAAGCATGGAGGGTGCTAGGACGCTGGGGGAGAAATGTGCTGATATATGGGCTGGGGCAGAGAATGCAGGGCACCTACCTGGTAAGGACAGATTAAAGCTGTAATGGATTCTAAACTTTTTCCCCCACAGGCAGTGTCCACCGGAGTAAAGAGCATGGATGTTTAGCCGTGATGGATGCTTGAAAGGAAGAAGGGACTGGACACTGCTATCCTTGTGATAATGGGGTAGGGGTAAGCAGGGGCCCTATGTTCAGGGGGCCTGGGACTCTAAGGAGGGGATAGGGTGGAGAAGGCACACGAGGCCTGGAGGGAGAGAAAGGGAAGGAAGAAGCTGAGGATAAATATACTAGTGACATGATGGAACCACTAACAGGATTAAAGTCATAACTAGTGGGGAGGGTCAGGGGAGTAGACTGAACCTGTACTTACAACTGCTTGATATGAAAAGGAATGGGGGAGCAGGGCGGACATTACTTTATCTTCTGGGCCCCAGAAGCAGATACGGGACATAGGAGGATAATGTTGAATGAGGTTAGGGGGGCAGGAGAATGTGGATTAACAATATGCAAGATATGCAAAGTTCAGAGCTGTGCTATTGTTTATGGTGATTTTACTGTAGAAGTTAATATCTTGCCTATTGCAGGAACTGTTGGATTGAGGGGGGATACAAGATGTATCTAGAAATGTACAACTGCAGTGGTATATAATATGTGTGTTGTGTGTGTAACAAAGGTAAAAAAAACTCAACTCGAATGAGAAGCAAGGGACGATTGCCGGACCAAGGATGGATAAGGCCAGTGTGATCATTTCTTGGAACATTCAAGGCTCTAACAAACCCATAAAAAGGAAAAAAGTGCTCAGAGCATTAAAGAATAGGCAAGCCCAGGTAGTATTGCTACAGGAGGCTCACTTAAGTCTGAATGAGAACAAGAAACTGGTGGGAGAATGGGTTGGGGCATGCCATGCTGCCGCATATCTTCCCACAAACGGGGTGGGGGTGGTGGTGTTGTTCCATAAAACTACCCAATAGAGGTGTTAAGGGTGGTAATGGATCCTGAGGAGGGCAGGTACATCTTTGTTCAGGGCAAAGTGGGTCAAGAACAAATAAGATATGCCAGTGTGTATGCCCCAGTGGTGTCATGCCCACAGAGCCCGAGGGGGCATGTGCTCCCCCCAAATGTTATTTATTTATTTAGCTTTTGTTGACCGGGTAAGTACACTAGACAAGTAGTATGCCTATTTTCAGGAACGACCCGGGAGAATACAACATAGGGATGCAGATAATTGTGCAGAAAGGATGCAAGTACATCATGACAAATACAACAAAACATATAGGATAAAGTACATCATGACAATAAAAGTAACATATAGGAGTAGTAACATTATCCAAAAGAGTGGTTGGTCATAATATAACTTATAACTTCGTAGTTAGGCACCCCCAAGATGAGTAGGTTCACAGACAACTTTTAACAAGTCATCACTCATTTGGTGACATATAAGTTAAGGCAGCACCAGGACACATAGGAGTTGACAGTCTTACCTACAGTATGACCAGGGTGTTGTTGTGTGAAGGCTAGTAAAGAACTGTATTTAGTATTTATTTTTTAATGTCCCATGGGCTGAAAAAAAATTGTGCTTTTTCAATTACTTTTTGATGGGGGCTGGGGGGTGGGAGGGTCCGATCTGAATCGATAGGGGTGTGTGTGTGAGAGACAGAAGTGAAGACCGACTGACTCAGAGCTGCCGGAAATTAAAAAAAAAAAAAAATGACTTGCTCCCACTGGACTGGTGATTGGCTTTGGGCTGAGCTGAGCCCCTGTAAAAACAGACAGACTGTCACAAAAGACAGTTAATTGGTGGTAGCTGACAGTAGCCAGCAGCCAATCACAGCCAAGGCGCGAAGAAATTGCTCACGCGGTAAATAGGTTGTCGTCGTCGTTCATTTTTGTCAGTCAGTTGAGTCAGTCAGTGCTATTTTCTGACCTGACACAGTTGTTTGAGGTCAAGAGGAAATGGGCATGATGCCACTGAGAGGAATCATCAGTCGGACTCGGCAGCACTAATAGAGCGCACTTGGTTGATGACATCGGTGTGTGTTCCTCCAGCTCAGAAAAGACTGAAGTTCCTCTTGAGTCCTGGCTGTTTCATAGCAGAAAAAAGGTCAGTACTGTTGTGTACCACAGGGGAAGGAACTTGGAAGCAAGACAAGGAAGAAGTTTTTTAAATTTCACCCCTGAGCATTGCCAAATGGCAATGCCATGCCACGCCAACCCATCCCCCACCTCCTTGTATCACAGCAGTCTAAGCCTACTCCGGTCCGATTTATTATTTTTTTAACACTTTTTTTTCTTAATTTAGAGAGTTGGCACTGGCAATTATTTTTTGTTCCCCTCTGAGCAGAGCTCTCCCCTGAGTCTGACCATGACCTCAAGTCATAACTAATTCCCTTGACCAGGCTGAATGGGCGACGGGACTGGATCATGGCTTTTGCTCTGTGTGAGTGGCACTGTGCTGATGCTATGTGCATGTGTGTGTGTGCGCGCGTGTGTGTGTGTATTGCTTGCTCACTGCCTTCTGTTCTGTTGCCTGATGATCCGCCCGATGGTCCTGGCTACCACAGTTAATCCATGACGATAGCGGAATTATAATAAATGAAGCTGAAGTAAGTCAGTCAGTGACAAGTCCTGGTGGTCCCCGACTCACCTAAGTAATTTGTAACTACTTCAACTTTATTACTTTTGTACTTATTAATCTTCTGTTGTTGTTCTCACTCAGGACTGAATTACATATTGTACCAAAGGGGTTCAGTTTGCTACTTCTTTAGTAGGATAAGAAGTGGAGCAAATGAACTGACATCTTGCTGCTTTCCATCGAATGTCAATGCGTTTGTGAACTTGGGGGACAGGCATCAAATCAGTGCAAAAAGATATGTAGGCCCTACATGAAGCATCTTGTCTTGGACACAGGGCTAACCTCAGTTGCCTTATGCTGAATGCCTACATGATTATGTATGTTTATGTTTATACAGAGTGACATGGTATAACTGAAAAGCAGCAGTCATAGTGTGTGATCAAAGAATAAAAAATAGAGAATACTGGATGGGCAGCTATGCACAACCAGTGTGTTCTGCCACAGAGGGGTTCTGATTCGTTCTGATCACGAGATCAAAGCTTGAGAGAGAAATCAGAATCCCGAGGTGTCAGAACACACTGGTTGTGCATAAAGTTGCTCATCCTGTATTTTTATAGTGTCTAGTATTATGTGAAATGTGTGCACTGTGTTTTTTCTCATTCACAATGAAACTGACCTGTGCAGTATTTGGAGGTTCTAGAATGCTGTTCTACCACAGAAGGGTACAATAACATTCCATGACCTTTGAACTGTGTGGTACAACAGCATTTTAAAAAGGATGGATTTCTATATAGAAAAATGCTCTGCTATACACTATAAATAGAATAATAGATAGAAAAGTATATATTACAAGGCAGTAAGACCATCGAGAGGTTTTGGGGACTTGGAAGCTCGAGAGCGAAACTCGAGAGGTTCCCAAAGTCCACAAAACCTCTCGATGGGCTTACTGCCGTGAAACAGATACTTTACTATTTGTTATTTTTTGTAATATATGGATGCACTTCGAAATCGTGCGGCTTTTTTTGCATTCTGTGAGCTCGGCAGCAAGTCGACGCACTGAAGATATGCTTGTGCTCAGCTGACCGTCACACTGGAGACAGACTCGCTTGCCCACATCCCCGCTCCTCACCGCCATGCTCTCGGTGTCTGTTTCTATTTTGGCAAACTCTATCTTTTAGTTTACAATCCTTCGGGTAATGTAGGATCAACCAGATAATCCAATGATAGAAAAAAAAGCCGAAGAAACGAAGCAGACACATTAGGCTCACTAAGCGAGATACCGAGCCACCATGTTTTCAAAATTAGTGTGCCCGCCCACAGAGGAACAGTGACCAATTAGAATGCACGGCGTGACTTTGGACATGAAGGAAGGGACTTGGGATCATGGCAACTGGGTTTATGTGCGTGGCTGACTTGCGCAGCCGCTGTGGCATTTCTGTGATAATACTATAGTTCTAATGTCGGAACGATAGTATTATTGGCACTGAAGTGTAGTATTATTGGGAGTGAAGTGTGCTATTATGGGGAAACTGGCTATCTATTACAATAAATTTTTTGCACCATTTTCAATGGCATTATTTTGATGATCCATACATTACAAATAGATAAATGCATAATTGTGCCCTGTCCAGCAGTTGTGATAACACTTAACAGTGTGGAAAGGAGGGAAGGCGTAAGAGACACTAAGAAAGGTAAAAACAGGCCGAAGAAGAACTAGGGAAAAATAAACAAGTTAGTGTTCAAAGGAGACTAGAGACAATAATGCTTTATTAATTTATTCACTTATTTATTTATGAATTTTAACATAACATTCTCTTGAGCAACATCTCATTTTGGAGGTAGCCTTGACCAAAAGAGTCTGAAAGCTAAATGGTCTGAAAGTATAGCCATCATTTTCTTTTTGTAATGTCTGTGTTGGTTCAATAAAAGGTGGTATCAAACCATTTGCTTCTGGGTGTATTTTATCCTACAGTCAGCCACAGATGTGTAAAGAGTTCTTTCAATTAAACACATTAGATCCTTTATTGGTTACTGTCTGATGTGCTGCATATGAAACAGCATGAATGACATTTGTATTCATCTATACAAAAATGAGGTGATGCAATGTTCACTGCTCTGTCCTGGGACACACACACACACACACACACACACACAAAACACACACTGAAACAGTGCAACATGCATTTCATATATTCTTACTTGTCCAGCAGTGTCATGTGACAGGACATGTTCTGTGGTTTCAGAGGGTATAGCATTACCACAATAGAAAACAGAGATGGCTTTGCTCTCTAGGTACACCCGAGTTGCTTCTTTTCAACATAGATGGGGTCCTATTCCTATCAGCTAACTTGGGGCTAGATGGATTTGATACCTCACGAACAAGGATTAGAAGTGAGTGGCAAACCAGGATTTAAAAATTATAAAACACTCACAAAATGCATAAGTTCTGACTAATTCTTTAAAAAAATTAATATAAAAGGCAACACTGTAAGCAGAATGAACAAAGGACAAAACAATTGATCATTTCCATACCTGTATCAGTATTATGTCACTTAGCTTGTTGGGGAACAGCTTCCTGGACTGCTCAAAGTTACCAAAATGCACCATTTGACTTCATTTTTTCAAAATTTTTCTGGGGGGGGGGGTATGCCCCCGGACCCCCCTAGACAGGTTGAGATTTTGTGCCCCTCTAAAATTTCTGACTGCATGATGCCCCTGATATGCCCTCTTAGTGTCTGATGCGGAATTTTAAAAGAAACTGTTACATGTGATGGTACATGAACAATTCCCCAATCTATGTTTGGGAGGAGATTTCAATTGTGTAATGGAGCCCAGCCTGGACCATTCGGACGGAATGGGAAGACATGAAAGGATAATTAACCAATGGAAAGAAGGGGTGGTGGATCTGGACCTGGTGGATGTTTGGAGGGCAGCTAACCCTGGGGCCAAAGGAATATACATTCTACTCCAACCTACATGGTACTTGGTCCAGGCTGGACTACATATATGTTACAAGGGAAGGTTACAAAGGGGTGAGGGATGTGGCTCACGGGCCTATCCACATATCCGACCATGCTATGGTAGTGTTGAGGAGGTTCCCAGGGGAGGGAGTAGGACCCTGCCCAGGTTGGCATTTCCCCACATACCTTATGTCATCAGAGGAGTTTAGGGAATTTTTGAAACAACAGTGGGGACAATACAAGGAAACCAAAGAGGCCACTGCCCCTAGTAAAGTGGTGTTTTGGGAAGCAGGGAAGGCATACATGGGGGGGGTGATCATAGGATATGTTAATAGGTATAAAAAACAAAGGAAGCTGTGCAGGCAGAACTTGGAACAACAGTTGAAAGATGCTGAATTGAGAATGATCTTACAGCGTACAGACCAACTTAGGGGGGAAATGCCTGCACTTCAGGAGGGCACTTGACCTGCCATTAACAGGGGAGGCTAGCAGATCTTTATTTTATTCAAGACAGAGGCTGTACGAATGGGGGGACAAATAAGGGGCCATACTGGCACATCTGCCGAGAGGTCAAAGAGGTACGGCAGTGGTAACTGTGATAAAGGATGGGAGAGGATAGTTACATACTCAGAGTGAAAAGATAAGGGTGGCCTTTGCAGCTTCCTATGAAAACCTATACAAGTTGGAGTGTGGGAATTCAGCACCCAAATGGCGCCATTCCTGGAAAATGCAAGACTCCCAGGAATCTCTGAGGAACAAAGGGAACGGCTGGGAGGAAAAGTTACAGAGGGAGAGATAAGTAGGGCTATGGCATTAATGTAGAATGGAAAGGCAGGGGGTCCTGATGGATTTATTGTGGAATACTATAAGGAATTACAAGGGGAACTGGTAGGAGCCATGGCCGGGATATTGGAAGAGGCAAGGAAGGAAGGGGGGTTGCCAGCGACTTGCTTGCAAGCCATGATCTGTGTACTCCCTAAACCGGGTAAGTGTCTGAGTGAGTGTAGGTCCTACTGACCAATATCACTCCTAAACTGTGATGTTAAAATCTTTCCAAAGGTATTAGCCAGAAGACTGGGGTTGATTCTACCACAGCTGGTCCACGTAGACCAGACGGGGGTTGTGCAAGGGTGACAATCCTACCACAATATGAGAAGACTCCTAAATGTAATCCAGTGGGGTAATTGGCGTCTGGGACAAGTGGCGGTGCTGTCCATGGGTGCCAAGCAAGCATTCAACTGCATAGAGTGGCCCTACCTCTTTGAGGTGTTGAAGAAGTTTGAAGAACTGTGTTTTGTCTAGTCCTGTAGCTTGAGGGAGGGGTGCTAATTGTCTGGCCTGGCTCCTCAGCAGAACTACTGCTAACTACTTGGAGGTGTGGCTGAGTCAAAGTGGTATAGCTGTTTACCTGTTGTATTCCCATAAGGGGCTGGAAGAAAAAGGCAGCAGTTCATTTCAGGAAAGTGACTTGATTTTTGCTAAATGTTTGCTGCTGTTATTGTTTCTTTCGCAGTTTATTGTTGCTTTCAGTTGTTACCAGGTTGCTTTCTGGATTCACTTAGAAAGTTACCTGTTTGGGGGATATTGTAGGTGCAGCCGAGTGTTTCTGTGGGGGTTTGCTGGTGTGGCTGATTGTCTCTGGTGGTCAGGAGGGGCCCAACCCCTCCATCCCACACCCCACCCACCCCTAGCGTATCAATTCCTTTATACCGTTAACCTGCGACATCATACAGTACCAGATGACTGCATACACACACGGTTAGCCATCTGACTTAGTACACAACACAAGCACACATCACACCCTGACATAAATCTACAGTTCTTGATACATTATACCACTAAAGAGTATTGACAGTACAAATATATAGAGCTGGACATGGTATAGAAGAAAAAAGCTGCAGAGGGTACAGGGCAATAAGGGGCATTTGGGGCAAGGATAGTAGAAGGAAGATGATGGATGTGGTGCTTTGCAGCGGATGTGGGGCAGTAGTGTTCAAAAAGACCTTCTGGACATTGCGGTGCTGCCCTATCTGCTGGTACCTCTCTGTATTGAGGGAGGAGGTAGCTGGACTCTGAGCAGAGTTGGCAAGGATACAGGTGACCTTCCCCCCATACAGAGACCACCATGTCCACCACCACTCCCTCAGAGGTTGTCAAGAAGGAGGGAAGGATGGACTATGATCGGCTTGGGGAGGGTGCGGGAGACACATCCTCCAGCTGGTGGCATTCACAATTCATATGCCATCCTGGCAGAGCAAAGAGATTGCGCAGTATCTCCGGAAGTGAACACCATGGGGACTGAGGGGGTCCTCCAGGATGGAACCCCAAGGGCAGATGTAAGGAGAACACTCAGGAGGAGGAAGCAAATCCTGGTTGGGGACTCCATTGTCCGAGAGACTGAGCTGGGGTCAGGTAGCAATGGTGAGGGGAGGGTGGTAATATGCCTACCTGGAGGCACAGTTCAGAAGGAGGGCAAGCGAATCCTTAGGACTGCAAGAGCAGGAGCAAGGAGGGGGGAGCTGGATGTCATTATTCACTTGAGGACTAATGATCTGGCTAGAGAGTGGGTAGATGTACAAAGAGTACAGGAAGAGTTCAGGGAGCTGGGGAGGAGTCTTGGGCAAGTAGCACACTCTGTCACCTTCTCGGAGGTGCTACCTGTCCACGGCAAGGGGGGAAGGGAGGGACATCCGCATCATTGAATTCAACAAATGGCTGAAGAAATGGTGCGAAGAGGTGGGGTATGGCTTCATTGGGGAATGGAACCCTTATCTGGAGGGATGAAGGAATATATTCTCCAGATGGCCTGCTTCTATTCAGGGGGAGGCAAAGGTATCCTCTCTGAGAAGTTTAAGCACATCCTTAGTGGTCATTTAAACTTGCCAAGGGGGGGATGCATAGACAGTCAATGGGATTATCACAGCCCCGCCCCCCCCCCACAGGACATAACTGAAAGCTATGAGGACCTAATAACTAGCACAATATCTAACCATAAAATTACCATGGTTACAATGGGGGAGAGAACAGAAGGTACATCACTAAAGCAGCACAGGGCTAAGACCAATAAACAAGGAACATTAAGGTGTGGTACAGTGTGGAAGGTCATGTGCACAAATGCCCGCAGTCTGGGAAACAAAATCCCAGACTTAACAGCACTGATGGCAGACACACACCTGGACATAGTGGCCATTACGGAGACATGGTACACAGGGAACCATGACTGGGATGAAGCCATACCAGGGTATAGACTTTCTAGAAAGTACAGGGAGGGGAAAATGGGAGGAGGGGTTGCTGTGTATGTAAAAGGAAGGGATCCAGGGAAGAAGCAGAGGCATTGTGGGTTGCTCTGGAGTCAGGGAACAAAACAATCATCCGTGCTGGAGTAGTCTACAGGCGTCCCACGGAGGGGGAGGATATAGATCTAGTATTAGCGGAAGCCATCCATAATATGGCAGCCAAAGAGGAAGTACTACTAATGGGCAACTTCAGCATGCCAGATGCAGACTGGAATATCCAAACTGCAAGTACATCAAGGAGCAGGGACCTCGTGTCTGCCATGTATGGGGCAAACCTAAGGCAGCTGGTGGCTCAACCCACCAGGGAGGGGGCTGTACTGGACTTAGTGCTGACAAACGGGGACAGAATCATGGATGCTGAGGTGGGCAGTCCCCTTGGTACCAGTGACCACAGAACTGTGTGGTTTAGAGTCAACAAGTTGGCAGAAGAAAGCCATTCAAAGATTAAGATCCTAGATTTCCGGAAGACCGACTTCGTGGGAGATAGGGGAACAGCTCAAAATTTCCCTGGCAGCAGAAGATACGGTGTGGGGGGGGGGGGGTAGAAGAACAGTGGCTTAGGATCAAGAGATCCATAGCAGGAGTGACAAGTTAATGTGTCAGACTGCTTAGCAAAAGCAAAATAAATAAAAGGCAACTATGGTTCTCTAAATCAGTAGCTGAAAAAGTGTGAGAAAAAAAGTAGGCATTCAGGAAATACAAAGAGACACAGAAAGAAGAAGACAGACTGAAATACCTGGAGAAGCAGAAAGAAGCTGGGAAAACTGTCAGAGGGGCTAAGGCAAGAATGGAGGAAGGAACAGCACAGGCTATTAAGAAGGGGGGACAAGACCTTCTTCCACTATATTAGTGAGATGAAGAAGACCAGAAATGGTATTGTTAGGCTAAAGAAGGGAGAGGGTGGGTGGGTGGAGAACGACCTTGAAAAATATGAGGTACTGAAAAAATATTTTTGCCCAGTATTTACCAAGGAAGATGAAAGGGAGGGGCCAAGACTCAGGAGGAAAGATGTATGGGGTGGGGTGGACACCAGCCCATTTACAATGGATAGAGTCTTGAAGGAACTAGGAAAAGTAAAGACAGACAAGGCAATGGGGCCAGAGTGCTGAAGGAACTGGGGACAATCCTATTCAACTAATCACTAGAGACAGAGGAGGTACCCGGGGACTGGAGGAGGGCAGAGGTGGTCCCCTTGCACAAGAATGGAAGTAGGGAGGAGGCAGGCAATTACAGATCTATAAGTCTGACCTTAGTGGTGGGGAAGCTGTTGGAGTCCCTGCTTAAGGATAGGGTAGACACGTTCCTGGAGTCAAGCGGTGCAAAAGACCCAAAGCAGCATGGATTCACCGAGGGTAGGCCCTGACAGACTAATCTTATCAATTTCTTTGACTGGGTGACCAGGGTGGCGGATCAGGGAGGAGCGGCTCATGTGGCCCACCTGGATTTCAGTAAGGCCTTCAACACTGTTCCTCATAGAAAATTGCTTAGCAAAATGGAGAACCTGGGTGTGGGTTCTAAAGTGGTAAAATGGATTGGTAACCGGCTAAAAGGCAGGACCGAGAGGGTGGTAGTAAATGGCATAAAATCAGAAGGGGGGAGGTGACCAGCGGGGTTCCACAGGGATCAGTGTTGGGTCCAGTTCTATTCAATGTCTTCACAAGTGACATTACAGAGGGACTGGAGGGGAAAGTATGCTTGTTCACAGATGACACCAAGATCTATAACAAAGTTGACACACAGGAGGGGCTAGATAAAATGAGAAACAACCTAAGACTACTTGAGGAATGGTCAGGGGTTTGGCAATTGGGTTTCAACACTTAGAAGTGCAAGATAATGCACCTGGGCCACAAAAACCCAAGAGAGGAATACAGGATAGGGGCAGATTCTAGCCACCGCAAGTCAGGAGACAGACCTGGGGGTTATCATATAAATGACCTGAAGTCAGCAAAATAATGCGAAAAAGCAGTGGGTAAGGCAGGGTCAGACTGGGGTACTGAGGGCCCACCTGGAAAGAGGATACAAGGGCCCACCTGGAAAATCAATAGAGGGTGGCCTAGGTTGACACACTCATATCAATATTCCACTTCAATCTGATACACTAGCTCTGTGTTTGTATTTTACATTTATCAACAGTGTCCCAGATACCCCATTTAAGTAGAAAAAAGATGATAAATGCAAATGTTTTCAGAGTTCAGAGTTCAGAAGGTAACCACTTACCCAACTGAGGGGGGCCCACCTGGAAATTTCCAGGTATCCAGGTGGGCCAGTCCGACCCTGGGGGAAGGCAAACAGAATGTTGGGGTGCATAGGAAGGGGCATAACCAGTAGGAGTGAAGTGGTGATGCCACTGTATAGATCACTGGTGTGGCCTCATCTGGAATACTGTGTCCAATTCTGGAGACCTCACCTCAGGAAGGACATATTCAGAACGGAAGCAGTCCAGAGAAGAGCAACAAAAATGATACATGGACAGCACTACAAACCTTATGAGGAAAGACTCAAGGAACTAAACAGTTATTCACTGGAAGGGAGAGAGGGGATATGACAGAGACTTTCACATACCTTGGAGGAATAAACAGGGTACAGGAGGGGAGCACATTTCAGAGACGAAGGTGCACAAGGACAAGGGGACAAAACATGAAGCTGGGAGGGAGGCTTAGGGGGAATGCTAGGAAGTATTTTTTCACAGAGAGGATGGTGGATCCGTGGAACAGCCTACCAGTGGAGGTGGTGGAAGCAAAAACAGTACAAGGATTCTAAAGAACATGGGATAAGCATAAAGGCACCCTGCTGTATAACGTAGCAGTCCAGATAAGAGTAGGGATTGCCAAACCAAGTAGGGAAATGGGCAGACTAGGTGGGCTGTATGGTCCTTATCTGCCAACAGATTCTATGATTCTATGTTTCTAGGAGTTATTTTGGAGCAGATAGGGAACGTATATACTGTAAATTCTCTTCCAATGAGAGAAGCCTTGGTGCTGAGACAAAGAATAACTAAAATGTTTGGGGTTCTGCTCTTTCCTAGCCATGAAAGTAAGAAACAGCATAACTCGGACCTGCAGAGAAAGGCTAGGTTGCTGCCTGTGTGCAGAGGAGTGAATATGAGCTGGTGACAGACTCTCTGAAGATGCTCACAGGTAAGAGCAGTCTAGGTATTTATGGATTGAGAAACAGGAAAGGGCAGAGGTAATGCAAAATCAGGAAGTGGACAAGCCACCAGTGAGTGCAGAATACACACAACATTGCAAGATGGAGGTATGATGTTTAGTATTATTCTAGACAAAACTGCTGTTTGATAAAGATATAAAGGGTGTAAATAGTTAGTGGGATTGGCAGACACATAAGTAAGAAAGCAGTAGATAATGGTTGACTTTTCATCATGATGGTAAATGTACTGCAATGAAGAGGCAGATTCCTTAATGCTGGAAAAGGAAACTGCATAGTGCCTGTAATACTGTTATGAACGATGTGTGTCTGACCTCAATAAAATATTTAAAAACAAAAAAAAAGATCAAGTAACTCTCTCAGACACAGAGTTTTCACCTATCTGGTATCCAAATTCTAGAATATTTCAGCAAACTATTTAGCTATCAGATGAGGTGAAGCATATAGAAAAGAGAAAATAATAATTTTGTAATATAAGGAAACTGCAGGCCTCGGACTTGATCACCCCGAACAGTCTTGCCATTTTTTGCCTCTCACTGTATCTCAGTTCTCTCTCTTGCTGTCTGTCTTTTCCTACCTTACATATTCGCTGATATAAAAATATGTGCAAATCAATATGTGGAAATGTAACTGATATTGGGATACTTTTGTTTTGAAAATATATAGTGTTACTTTTGAAATATATATAATTATATTTTGAGATGATTGCAGACAGCTATTGTAAACTCAAGAAGTTACTTTAGTGCAAATCTTTGAGCCTTTTGCAAAAGCTGTGCACAAGCGGCCTCCACAAGCACACTGTATTCTAGCAGCTCCTGCCTGATATTTACAAAAACAGGATGCTTGCTAAGAAAGGGGGTTGAAAGCACTTATAAGAGCTAAGTTGCAACTGCAAGAGATATTAGAAGAAAAAGGAACACAGATACTCAAGGAAAACTACCGTTTTTTTTCTCCTCTGTACATAGTTATTATGAACAAGTTTATTTTTTTATGTTACTGCTACTGTAACTAAATATTTTTGGTGAATTCTACAACTGCTGCTGGTTTTCCCTATGCTTCCTGACCTGTGCCTCGAAGACACCTGTGACTTTGTTATCTATTTTATGCAGCATTTTCATGATGGCCCATGTTTCACCTCTGCCTAGGCCTTTTCCAGTATCTGAGCCGCCGTTCTCTCCTTCATCGCCTGACCCGGCCGAATACACAGATGCCTGAGACACTGAAGGGCTTGTGTTGCATGGTCTAGATTTAGTTTGTGGCATTTTATTACCACTGGGGGTATTGTGACTGTACTTTCGGCTACTACCCATTCGGGGGACAGTACTGGTATGTCTTTCTTCTTGTTTTTCAAAGTTTAAGACAGAGTTTTAAGGAGGTTTATTTGAAATACTACGCCGGGTGCTCTCCAAAGCAAAATCAGGCTGCCATCCCACACGGTGACATCACTGGGCACTTGTGCGCTTTTGACTGTGACTGACTTAGGGTGCCTGTCAGGACGTTTTGGACACCTGGAACATGGATGGCTATCCATTTGAGACCATGGTCCAGAGTCCAATACCTCTCAGTGTTTCCCAGCAGAGGTGGTATGAGTGACTGTCCCCCTGTTTGTTGACGCAGTGGACTACACTGATGTTGTCCATCTGCACCAGCAGAAAACCCAGGGATAGCGGAGTCCGGAAGGCTTGCAGGGCATAGAGAATGGCCCACATTTCCAGAACACTGATGTGGAGAGAGGATCCTAGATGGGACCAAGCCTCTTGTGTTTGATGGGGCCCTAGATATGCCCCCATCCCAATCCTGAAGCACCAGTTGTGAGGATTTGCTGAGGGGAAGGAATGAGGAAAGGAACCCCTCTTAACAGGTTGCTGGGTTCCATTAACCAAAGTAGACCTCTCTTCTCTGGAGAGGAGACCAGGACCAGCTGTTCCAGGTTGCCAGTATGCTGGTTCCACTGGACCCCATCCATTGAGGGATCCTCTCTGCAATCTAGTGGTTCCATGTCAATATGACACCATTGTCGACACCCCCAACGTCGATGGGAACAATGCCAACTGTCAGCAGTGTTCCTATCGGGAAGAAGTGTTTTTTTGCCGGGGATCACTCCATCTCTAAATAACCAACTCCAAGTCAGAGTTGGTTCAGGGTGGGGGCGTAACACCAGGAATCACTGTGTCAGCAGACAGCGGACCACCACAGCGACCAATCTCAACCTGGCAAGATTTGTCGCTATGGTGGTGTTTGCTGTCAGAATGTCGTTCTAGTGGGGTGCTACCCAATCCAGCTATAGACCCAAAAGCCAGAGGAAGGTTCTGGCTGAGACATAAAGGCTGCTGTAGAGCTGGTGGGTACAGGTTATAAAGTGAGCTGCCCGGGGCAGGAAGGCCACGTATTGAGAAGTATCCAGGACTCCCCTTATGTACTGCAGGCAGTGGCAGGGGGTGCAATTTGACTTTTGCAGGTTGACCATGATGCCCATATCCTGGATTAGGCAGGTGGTGTGTTCCAGGCTCTGTAATAGGCAGTCCCTGGTCTGGGCTTTAAGAAGCCAGTTGTACAAGTAGAGAGCCACTGCCATGGGTGTAAGCAGGCACACTCCAAGCACTCCATGGTGTGCAATGTTATTTAAAGGGGGTAGCAAATTGGCTCTGAACTGCTTCCTTTTTCCATGAAAGCTAACAAAGAAAATGTTGAACCTTTCTGTAATTTTATTCATAGGAGTTGAAATTAGGAGGACTGGTCACTAATATTGTCTTTGCATCCCAAGGACAGTGCCACTTTACAGGCTTTGGGTTGGTATGTGGGTGTCTTAGGGAGCAATGTATGGCATCTGTATTTACCCATGCATGGCAACAACCATTGTCATGAGATACAAAAGTTGTATTTATTGAGGCCTTGATTATAAGGAACTAAAAAATTTAGTAAGCCTAAAGAGAAGTTTGAGAGAGTACCTTACCAATGTTAATACCAGGACAATCATTCCTGAACTTTTAATTTACTCTCATCAGACTTATTACTATTTACCTTTGGGTTTAGATTTGGGTAAACTAGATGACTACGATCTCCCAGAGTTAGTTAATTGAGGTTTGCATATTTGGGGATATGTTAATTTTAAAGTGGCATGACCATTTTGAATTATCACAAATTGTGAACTATATATCAGTTATAGCATGGACATTCTCAACACCCTTGCTTTAGGGGATATGAATAAGTGGACTACCTACTTAAATTCGATTTAGTATTTTCCATGCCACTCATAGGCTTAATTTCTAGCAACTTTGCAATAAAAATTGTTAATAATATTAGATTAGTATCCCTCCAGGACGTATCTTAAAGCAGTAGAATAAGTAACCTATAGGAATTTTAGAGGGGTGGTGTCCTCAATGTGTCCAGAATGTAATTAACATTCGAAATGTCTCTGCTTGGAATGTAGTGTATGTATATGTACATTGAAAACAATAAATATAAAGTTTAAAAAAAAAAGTTGTATTTATTGTGCCAAATGAGGCAACAAACACGGTCCTGGTATACATTTGTATATTGACTACATTTGTATATTGACTGGCTACACCCCGGGGAGGAGGTAGCACAACCTAACAAGGGGGTAGCCATGAGTCCACTTGGTGTGCAGATCTGAAATCCCTGGCTACACCCCTGGCCACTGCCACGACTTCCAGGTATTTGGTAAACACCCGACAGGCTGAAGACAAGCCAAAGGACAAGACCCAGAATTGGAAACATGTCCCCTGAAAATTAAACCCGAGTTACTGTCTGTGGGAGGCATGAACCTGGATGTGCAGGTAGGCATCCTTCATGTCGAGGGAGCAAATCCAATCTCCTTGATGCAGAAGGGGCAGCAGACCCTGGAGTGTCACCATCTGGAATTGCTTGTACTGGATGAACAGATTTAACTCCCAAAGGCCCAGAATGGGCCTGAGATCTTCTGTGCATTTGGGCATCAGGAGAAAATGAGAATAGAACCCTCTGCCGTGTTGAGTCTCAGGTATGGGTCCTATGGCCATTTTTTGTAACAAGGAGTGAATTTCCTCCCAGAGCACTGGGATGTGGTCTAGACGATAAGTGGATAGAACTGTTTTTTTTCTGGAAGTCACTCCATAAGTTTCGGAGTGTGGCCGCTTTCCATGATCTGCAGTACCCAGGCATCTCTGGTGATTTCCTTCCACTTGTCTAAGTGAAGGGAGAATCGACCCACTACCACCACCTCCTGCCTTGGGGGGGGGGTCAGGCAAGGAGGCAGGCTGAATCGGCTGGAGCAGCCTGGGGTGCCCTTCCTTCTCTGGGGGATTTTCCTGTGGTGGAGGGAGGGTTGAGGCTGCCCAGCGCTTAGCATGGGGCTTACTGGAGGGCTTGGGTCTATGGATAGACTGACAAAAGGGCACTCACTGACCACTTTGTGGCTGTTTAGTGTGGTACATGGAGTGGACCAACCACAGGGTGGGGCCAGAGGCTTGCAGTTGAGACAGCAAGTTGTAAACATCTCAGCCAAATAGCTCGCAGCCCCTGAAAAGGGCGTTCAGGATGGACAAGTGAACATCCTGAGCAAAGCCGAACACTCTCAACCAAGAGTGTCTACAAAGGCAAATGCCTGCCGCGGCAGCCCTTACCGAACCAACTACAGCATCACAGGAAGCCCTAAGGAGGCGAGGGTCAACATCAGACCCAGCTTTCAGAGACTGTAGCAACTGCTGTTTTAGGGGATCCTCTGGGAGGGCCCAGGCAGATTCAAGGCCTTGGTCCCAGAGCTGGTTTTTGTACTAGACCATATGGGCAATGTAATTTAACACTATAATGGTAAGTGTGGCAGAGGCAAAGGTTCTCTTGCCAATGTGATCTAGCCTCCATGACTCCTTATCCGGGGGCAAGGAACTGAGGTGTTTGGGCCTCTTTGTGTGCTCGTGGGCAGCATTAATGCCCACTGAATCTGCTTGAGCCTGATCAGCAAAGAAAGGCCTACCAGCTGGGGCCTGGTATAACTTGTCTGCCTTCCTTGGCACACCGGGTATCAAACTGGGTCAATGCCAGGTGGCCATGGTGGCATATTCAAAAGGCTCAATTAAAGGTGGAATGACCACAAGGGGAGCACCATAAGCCTTAAATAAATGGCCAGTCACTGTCAAGCAGGGTCTTGTTCCTCAGCTGTGAAGCCCATGGCCAACTGTAACTGTCCCATGACAGAGACAAAGGAGGGATCATCCCGGGGGGGACCGCGGGGTATATATCAGGGTCTCCTCGCCAGTGAATGATACCATGGAGGAGTTGTAAGGAGTAGTTCCTCCATCATTGCCGTGTCATCGCCCTCATCAGGAGGAAAGAGGTCAAGAAGTCATCCTCCCTCATCCCAAGAGTCCTGCGGGGGGAGCGAGAACCCCGGGTTCTGGGGTGTGGGATGAGGCCCTGCTGGAGAAGCAGGGAGATGTTCTGGGTTGACAGGCCTTGGGGAGAAGCAAGCATAGCCTGAATCAAGTCCTATAAAGTGGTAAGTATAGAGTGAAAGTCCACCACTATTGGCATTGAACCCATTCGCGTCAGCTGGAGAAACACAAGGGTCAGCACCAGGAAGGGTGGCTGCACAGGTTGGGGCCTACAGGGGAGCTACGCGGCATGGTTTGCGGTTGAGGATGACGACAGTGACTAGGGCCTGGGCCGGGGTGACTCCGGAGAAGGTAGAGGCTCCTGACCCAAGATGATGACCAAAGAAACAGCTATGGTAGGCAGCGAGGGCACTGGCTGTGATCCAGCAACTGCAGACATTGAGCCCGTTGATGATAAGCTAGCAGAACCACCTTACTGAGTGCCCAAAGAAAATAAGGGCCTGGACATCAGGGGCTGTAAAATCAGTGGGGCAACAGAGCCCCTGGAACCGACCTCTGCCACTGAAACACTGGTGGGGGGAGCCGCCAGTGGCAGCCCTGCAGGAGAAAGGGCCTGCGAGGCAGAGAAGGACACCCCCAATGACAAGGACGGTACTGCCGTGGTCAATGCATGAAGCGTTGACAGGGATTGAGATGAGGAGGACCGGGTTCTATAATTTGGACAGTCCTTGTCCCGTTGTTTGTGCTTCCCCAAAGATTTGCCCTGGGCTTTGGAAGGCTATGAGCCCACAAACGTCGAGGGGGAAGCAGAGGAATTTCGAGCCTGACGCTCCTTCTCTATCTGGGTGAATTTCTGCTTCAGCAGAAAAGTTTCAAGGGTCTGCTCTCGGCGATTCCTGGTGGCCTGGTTGAAAACGCAGCAGATCACGCAAGCCTGGGTGTCGTGTTCTGGGCCTTGGCAGCAGATGTAGGCCTCGTGGTCATCCTTCTCGGGGACCTTCTGCTCACAGGCACACTTTTTGAAGAGGTTCCTGGATGCGGTTTTCTGCATAAATGGAATCAGGAAAATCACTTTATTACTAAAGTGATACACACTAGAGAGAGAAAAACAAAAAAGTAAGGATCGACAAAGAAATTCGACAAAATGGCAGTCGACTGAAGCTGGCAGATCTCTGTGTAGTCTGAAGTGCAATGGCGGGAAAAGAACCAAGTAACGGGTGGGGCTGCCCAATGTCGACGTATGACATTACAATGGGTGGCCCCCTGGTAGACTGCTAGCTAGAAAAATTTCCACGTGGTTCTAGTGCCTCGCATCTGTAGTTCCATGTCTGCCTGCTGCAAGAGATACCCCCAAAGTCAGATATAATAAATTAAGTTTTGTAGTAGAAAAAAAAATAAATGCAGGCAGCATTGCTGATCTGAGTGCTCATTGTCCCAGTCTGACCTTGAGAAGAGATGGGGAAGGGGAGAGATCTGACAATTCCAATCTCCAACAGCATTTACTGGCATGCAGTTGCATTATTTTATCATACAGAATTAAAAAAATAACTCTTTTATAGCTAGTTTGACTAGAACTAGAATGGCAGAGAGAGGCAAGTGGAGGGCTGGAGGTTTGCGTAAAAGGATTGGGTGGGAAGGAGGAAACTGTGCGGCGTTGCTGATGCACTGCCTACTACAGATCACTGGGAAAAATAAAATAGTTCCTGTGAAGTGTGAGCTGACTCAGGGCACGAGAGCTTTAGAGTGCAAGTCCAGCTGGAATTAACTTGCAATAGTGAAGCACACTGACTGCATTGGAAACTAAATAAAAATAAATAAATACATTTCTCATATTGACACACAAAACAAAAAGATTACTATTAAGAAACAAAATCAAGAGACAGAAAAAACAAAGTATAAGAGGGAGGGAGGGAGTAAGAGGAAGGACAGGGAGTGATCAAAAGTCCACTTGACTACATGAAAAAAGTAACTACGTAAGAAAAGTCTGTAAGCTCATCAAGACTCAGACATCTCATATGTGCATGGGAAAAAAAGAGCAAGATAGGACAAGTGTTGTGATGTGTGAGCATGGGGTGGGGGGGGGGAGAAGTAACTGAGTGCAAGCCCATGCCAGCTGAGCATTAAAGTGCAGCACAGTACACTGACTGTACCAGGCCAGCTGAGCACTGGAGTGCAGCACAGTACACTGACTGTACCAGGCCAGCTGAGCACTGGAGTGCAGCACAGCACACTGACTGTACCAGGCCAGCTGAGCACTGGAGTGCAGCACAGCACAGCACACTGACTATAGCAGGCCAGCTGAGCATCAGAGTGCAGCTCAGTGCCCTGACTGTAGCAGGCCAGCCGGGCATTAGAGTGTACCAGGCCAGCCGGGCATCAGAGTGCAGCACAGTGCCCTGACTGTAGCAAGCCAGCCAAGCATCGGAGTGCAGCACAGTGCCCTGACTGTCACAGGCCAGCCGGGCATCGGGTTGCAGCACAGTGCCCTGACTGTAGCAGGCCAGCCGGGCATCAGAGTGCAGCACAGTGCCCTGACTGTAGCAGGCCAGCCGGGCATCGGAGTGCAGCACAGTGCCCTGACTGCACCAGGCCAGCCGGGCATCAGAGTGCAGCACATTGCCCTGACTGCACCAGGCCAGCTGAGCATTAGAGTGCAGTACAGTACACTGACTGTACTGCTTTGGAGAACAAATAAACAACAAAAAAATCTTGGTGTATTGTGCATATTGCTAGCATACACAGTGCCGACTCAAGTATCATACTTTGTTAATAAATGCACACTGTACTGTCTGAAAAAAAATACATAGCATCATACTTTATTGTTTGAACTGAGAATACAAAAAATATTTTAAATAAAATATCTCCCAGTGACCATTCTATTCATTCCTGTCCCTGTCTGTTTCTACACTACACCCTGACCCCCCCCGTCTCTTATGTCACAAGAAGTGTCTGTCATCTCACTGTATTATACATTACAGTTATACTGCTTTGCCATTTGCCACATCTGAACCTGACACTCACTGTGTGTGTTGTTCAGACAAGACACTTCGATGAAGTTGATTAACTGTCACATAAAATATTTCAAGAAAATAAAACACAGACAGAGTGAAGCTGAGTGTGTAAAACAAGTTTATTTAAAAATGTCTGGAACCCAAGCAGGATGTCAAACCACCCAGTTTGCTCTCCTAGGAAACTGAATTAATCAGTCTGCACCAAGCACAAGTACAGTGAATAATCCTGCTGCTGCATCTTCTCTTCCTGAGGCAGCCAGTAAGCGGTTATCTAGAGCTCATGGAAATGAAGAGAATGCTACAGATTATGACTAATTCAAACGTAAGCACACTTTCCAGCAGGCATGGAAAGAAAAATACCCAGGGGTTACGTACTAGATTGGATAAAATGTTTTGTAGTATTTGCCAAAAGCATGAGAAACTTGCAGACAAGGACAGTCCCTTTCTGCTTGGGTGTTACACATTTCAAATTGATTCTCTGCATGTCCATGACCGTTCAACTGCTCACATTAAACGTGTTGAAGCAGAAAAAGTGTCACTGTGCCCCAGAGAAGCTCCCCTAAACAAACTGCTTAGGAAAAATGCAACATGACGAGTTTCAGAAATTTTGTTGTCTGTTTAACACTGCTTACACAGTGGCAAAACATGATAACGGTTTCACTGATTCTGAAACAACTGTCAACTGCAGGCAAAAAATGGCCTTAATCTTGGTTCCAATTATCTTAACACCCATGGTGTAAAGGATTTTGTGCAAGCAATTGCAAAATCCCTTAAGCAGAGCTACCTTAAGGACATCCAGTGTGCTAGGTTTCTATGTGTGCTAGTTGATGGATCTAATGACAGATCATCCGCTGAGCAGTAATCTGTATAGGTCAGGTTTGTTCAGGGTGGAAGATCTAAGACACTTTTTGTGGCTTTTGCAGACCTGGAGTCTGCCACATCTGATGGTGTTACTGCAGCAATATGGTTTGCATTTCAGAGGTGCACGAATGGTGCGCAGGCTAAATTTAGGCATAAATCTCCTCACGTCGTCGTTGTCCACTGCATAAATCACAATATCGAACATGCAATTCTCGATCTAAGGTAAGGTGCTCAAGAATGCTGTGGAGGTGAGGTGCTCTACCATGCATGTTGCAGGGTGCTCAGCAGCACACGCTGTGGAGGTGAGGTGCTCTACCATGCATGTTGCAAGGTGCTCAGCAGCACACGGCGTGGAGGTGAGGCGCTCTACCATGCATGTTGCAGGGTGCTCAGCAGCATACGCTGTGGAGGTTAGGCGCTCTACCATGAATGTTGCAGCGTGCTCAGCAGCACACGCTGTGGAGGTGAGGTGCTCTACCATGCATGTTGCAAGGTGCTCAGCAGCACACGGCGTGGAGGTGAGGTGCTCTACCATGCATGTTGCAGGGTGCTCAGTAGCACACGCCGTAGAGGTGAGGCGCTCTACCATGCATGTTGCAGGGTGCTCAGCAGCACACGCCGTGGAGGTGAGGTGCTCTACCATGCATGTTGCAGGGTGGTCAGCAGCACACACCGTGGAGGTGAGGTGTTCTACCATGCATGATGCAGCGTGCTCAGCAGCACACGCCGTGGAGGTGAGATGTTCTACCATGCATGTTGCAGGGTGCTCAGCAGCACACGCTGTGGTGGTGAGGTGCTCAGCCCGGCCCGCTGCATATGCGAGGTGCTCACCTTGTGGAGGCGAGGCACTCGAAGAGCATGTTGTGGTGGTGAGGCACTTGGCCAAGCACGCTGCAAAGGTGAGGAGCTCGGCTGAGCAAGTTATAAAAGAGAGGTGCTTGGCTCTCAGGGAAGGGAATGCATGAGCAAACCGTGTTCTCACACACCCTGCTGGCCGAGCAAAGAATGACATTCATGTCAGCGGAGGCTGCAGCTGCTCACAGGTGCTCCCCAGCCAGAGGATGAGTGCAGCTGCCACAGTTCCTACTGTTAGGCGAAGGCAAATTTCTTTGTTTGGCACCCTATCCAAAGGTTCTGAGTACCTTACAATGGTAAAAACACATAAATGCAGCAGTCAAAATAGACATTACTCCAAACACAAAGAAAAATAACATGATAACTAGAACACAACTAAAATGTTCTTTTACTCTGCATAGGCCTGGCTAAACAGAAACATTTTCAATGAGGCCTTAAAGGCCTCCACAGTGTGAGCAGAATGAATGCTCAGGGGAAGACAGTTCCACAGCACATGGGCCGCAACCCCCTAAAACCTTGTCCCCCAACTGCTGAAGCCATGAGAGGGGGACCAGAAGCAAGCCACCGTCCATGAAGCAGAGAGGAAGGGTAGAGGTGTATGACAACAGGAGACCTTTAAGGTAATCAGTGCCCATGTAGGGCCTTGAATGTTAACAAGCAGATCTTCATGGTGATGGGCCACCAAATCGGCAACCAGCAGTATAGACATCACAGTAGTCCAGTTCTGAGGTGACAAAAAACTTGGGCTATCATCATCACATCCGTGGGCACTAGATGAGGCTCGACCCAGACAATGTTACGGAGATGGTAAGAGCCACTGCATACTACCGTACCAGGCCGAGGAACAAGGGTGCAGAAAGAGAACAAAATACTACTGGAAATAAAATATAGGCTACATGAGGACAGGATGTCCATCCATGTTAGCTGAGCTAGGCTACTCAATTCACTCTGATTTATAAAAGCAAAAACTTGGCAAGATGTACAGTTCTGTTAGGAAATAAAATCATGCGATTCAAAGGTAAATATACAGTACACTACATTCACTGACCACAACTCTGCTTTCTTTCAGTCTAAGATGATGCTGGAAACCCCCTTTTGTGACCTCCTGCCCTACTTCTCTTGCCTGCTTCTGAAGTGATTCACTCAGTGGAGATGTGCAAATTCTCAGAACAGGGATGGGCACTCAACTTGGGGAAAAAGAGAGCGTGTGTTAAAACATGAGAAGTTCAAGCAACTCAGAATAAATCCAAACTTTGCAAAGAAAAAGTTTTAATAGCTTTGTTATGATTTAATTTGCCATTCTTTTTTTTTTGGGGGATTATTTTAATTTTATGCATCCCCATTTAATCCAAATGACCAATTGTGGCTGAATGTGTTTTTCCTGCCTTTAGGCACCTCGTTTGCATATTTATTCCAGTGGTCACAGTTACAAGTCAGTGTATAAACTAAGACACATTAAGGTATTTATAGTACTTATTGTTTGCGAAATGTCTTTGCTGTCACCACTGTGATAATCTCATTTTTGTCTGTAAATTGGATCATGTGGCTGCAATATCATGTCATGAGACTGCTATCGTATGTGTGAATAACTTCTCTGTATGTGAGAAAATGGTCCCTGGGACCAATGTACTCACATGATAAACAAATGTAAGCCCTCCCCCTTTTTATAAAGGGGGGGGACATTTCTACACTCCTCCTTCTCCATCGGGTTATGCTTTAAGGTATGGGCAGCTTGGGCCACCCCAGGGCATGTCCCTCCCCCATGCTGCTATAAAAGGGAGGGGGTGGGTAGAACTGGAGGAAGCTGGTGGGAAGATCTGGTGCAAGTGCGGCAGGGGGAGCTCGAGCCCTGGCCCAGGAGTGGCGGTCTGCATTCTGCGGTGTTGGTTCTGCATACGGGTGTTTGTGGAGTGGTGGTCGGTGGCAAGCGACTGAGGAATGGGGTCCTGTAGGTGTATTGGAGGTCAACGTCCCAGAGGAAAGAAAAATCCAGGCTCACCGGTGCTGGATGCACTGGGGTAGGCCTAGGGGGCTGTTCTGCTGGAGTGGGTTTGGCAGTGGGAATGTTGCAGTAGTGGCAGTGCTGCGGTGTGGCTTCAAAGGCAGTGGCAGGGGGTAACCCATAAAGTGAGCGCATGAGGAAGGGCGCCGTCCACTATGGCGACACCTTCCTCGCGCAACCCACTCACGGCGACCGACGGGTATGGTGACCGGATGAGGGGGTGGGCAAACTAGGCGACAGGATGTCGCTACACGTACGCACGCGGTGGGGGGAGCGAGCACGGCGAACATGGGCTGGGGGTTGGAGAGGCTGTAGGGGGTGGCGCTGCGGTAGTCGGTCGAGCTGTGACATGGTGTCGGGGATTGGGCAATGGCTGGGGTGGCTGAGGTACTGGGTTCGGGTCCGGGCGCTGGTGCGATTTTATTCGCCCGGCCCAAACCTTTTTTTTTTTTTTTACTACTTTCACCACCCTGACATGCACCCCCTGGAGTTGAGAATCCTTAAGTCAAGGTGTGGGGGAATAACCCCCACAAAGTAGTAAAACATGTCCTGGCCGTTGTGCTGGTGCGCCAGGGGTTGTTAGAGGCCGAAAATGTGTTCGGGTATTTGAGCGATAACGGCGATCGCCTTTAGGCATTCGCCGTTATCATATAGACCCGTGGCAGGGCCTTTCTGAGTCGTACCCAGTGTGGCACACGGTCGTGGTGGAAGAGGGTGGCCTCCACAGCATCTCGCATTGTCAGACCTGCCATTCCTGCATCTGGCAAAAAAGAGCTGTTCTGGTTAGTCTACCATCCCCAAGGGGGCCAGGTGTTTTTGCAAGCATCATGTATAATGCTGAGCTTTTCCAGCTCAGAAGCAATGTGGAGCCTGTCCCGCCTAAGGGCTGTTATCTGTTTGGGACAAGATGCCATTTTCATGCTATTTATCTGTCACAAGAGCACCAGTAAGTGTTCTTGCTGCCCTCTAGCTCCATGGAGCTGACCCATCTATAATTTATTTTATTTATTTAAAAGTTGATAACCAGGAAAGGCACCATTGAGACAAGGCTCATTTCCAGATGCAACCCAGGGAAAATGGTTATATAGGAAGAAACAGTGACAAAGAAAAAACATTTGAAAGTTAGCAATAATAGGTTATGGTTACAAGATCCAATACAATGACATAGAACAGCATCGGCAAGTTAGGAAACGTGGGTTGCGATTTCAGGACCCAAAAGCAATGACAATATACAACATAAGCAAGTAAGCACATACTTTATTTATTAATTACATTTGCATTTTTACTTTCCCATTTTCGTCTTGGCTGCAATTTGTGTTCTGCTGGTTAACCACCTTTGCCCCTCCAGTGAAATCCTGGCACCCACCCTCCAGATGCTGCAAGAATGCTTCAGAATACTCTCCAGGTGTCAGCAGTGGGAGACCTTCCTTGCCAGCCAATGTGTTCTGTGGGCAATGTAAGAACATTTTATTTATTCCAATTGGTCTCTAGGACTCATTCTTTATTTGTGCCACCTCTGCCTCGCTTTTACCATCAGGACCCCTAGATACAGGAGGCACCCCGGGGGGTGTTACATAGATGAATAAATTAATTTATTCATTTTCCCCTCGTGGCTTCCCACCTTCCATTGCTGCTCGCTGCATCTCCTGACTCCTCTGGGGGAGGCGGCTCACAGGGGTCACCATTTCTGACTGCCATAAGCTCACTGATGCACGATTCTCAGTGGTCTACCAAGCTCCATCCCCAGTGAGTGCCAGCAGCATAAATCATTTCGCTATGCTAGAACTTGACACACAGCACCAGGTGTGCCAGGTGGCATCAGAGGCGTGAGAAGGGGGTTTGGTGAACATGCTTAACCATTCCTCATGGGCCACCAGGTGAGAGCCCTCCCCGAAATGGAGGCACACCTATGAACTGAACTTGTATGCTATGACAGCCCAGCTGAGCCTTTGAGATCAGGAACTGGTTCCGAGTCTCATGCACCGGGAGTGGGCATGAAGAACTCTAGCCCCACTGGAGCTCCAAATTACCATGGCCCCATAGATGCAAATCACAATTTTAATAAGCCCCAGTTGTGAAGCAACCTTTAGCAGCAACCCACTCAGTTGATGGCACCCACGCATCCCCTGCTACTCCAAGTTAACCTCACCGTTGGCCACACTACTGACACCCATCCTTCCCATAGTACAATGTTAGCCTCCATCTCCCCACTGAGGGCACCCATCCTTCCTCTCTCTGCTACACCAAGTTAGACACTTAGAAGTCAGACAATTTTTAAAACCCATAAAGACAATATAATCTTGAAGTGGGAGGCCTAAGATTCTACCATTGAGAAGTTGGGGGAGAATAGTCTAAATGGGCCGGCACTGCCCACTTCTGCTTACAAACCACTGTGTTAACCAAAGTATTAAGATAACCTCAGCCCATCACCCTGCTGATGACACTCATCCTGTCCAGATGCACAGTTAGCCACCAGCTGCTGACACCTACATTCCTCAATGTACTGTGTTAGTCCCACTTTCTAATTGCTGACACTAGACCTTCTCCTACAACTACCTCAGCAGTGACTTAGCATTTTATTTAAGAAATCAGAATTACAACCCTTTGAGTCAAAGATTTGTTTACAAAGGCTCTACGTCGGATTGAATACATAAACATATATACAGTGATAATTGTCGGTAGCACGAATACAACGAGGCGTACAATTAGCACCGGATAATTGCCTATACATAAGGTAACTAAACAGAGGTTGTGCAACATTCATAAATTAACTTATGACCAGTCTGTAGACAGTAGGCAAGACCTATACAATGGTTGCTAAAACTGCATCTTGTAGGTAAGTCAGGTATGCAGTGAGCTGCCTCCAGAGAGGCTTTGTCAATAACCTAGTAAAGAGTATATAGGAGTTAACTAAAGTAGGTCAATGACCTAATATAGAGTATATAGAAGGTAGCTAAAGTGGGTGGGAACCCTGTGAGAGTAGTGAGATCTTTCTCGGGCCACAGACAGGGCAGACAAAAGAACTAGTGATGGTCGGGTAGGCCAGCGAGTTAGTGGTTACACTGGCAGTGACGTGATGATAAAATATGGGCTTTTCGGGCAGCTTTAAAGGGACCTAAACTGGTGATTGATGTGATGCCGGGGGGGGGGCACTGTACCAGGACAGGGCCCTTAAGGGGAAGGATCTCTGCACTAGGGTGGTCTGGACCCTGGGCACCTTCCAGATAGTGTTTGGAGCGGCGTGTGTGTGTGCGCGGAGAGAGTGGCTGCCTGGAGCGAGGCCATGACATCTGTTGGGGATAAGCCCAGGTGGATTTTCTTGGTTAGAAGACAGGTCTGGTAAAGTATCCTTTCCTCGGGTGAGAGAACATTGGTGACTGCATATAGAGTGCAGGTGTGCATAAGTCGGTCGGCTCCGAAGATGAGATGGCAGGCCTTATTGATGACTAACTGTATTTGGTGAAGTGCCGTTGGGTCGGCGGCAGTATAGATCGTGAGGCCGTAGTCAACTAGCGATAATACTGAGGAAGTGAAGGCTAGTTGACGTGCTTCAGGTGGCAGGCAGTCTTTGTGTCTACATAGGAGACCCACCCGGGCATTGATGGCCGAGGTGAGAATTCTGACTTGCTCGTGGAATGAGAGAGAGGTGTCAAAGGTGACACTCAGATACTTATACGTTTGGACCTGTTCCAGAGAGAGTAGAGAGGAGGACTGTATTTTCAGGGGAAAATCCTTTGTACGATTTTGGCGGTGGGCAAAGAGCATTGATTTTGTTTTTTTAATATTGACCACTAGTCTGTGTTTGATCTGTAGGAAGGAGTCTTGCAGGGTGTGCTGGAGAGAAAGAGGGTCAGGATGGGAGGTGTAAAGTACTGCGTTGTCCGCGTAAAGGAGAAGGTTCCTGGAGCACGATTTGGGCAGGGCATTGAGGTATATGCTGAATAGTAGGGGACCCAGGATGGATCCCTGGGGAACTCCTGAGCGCACAGGCAGCATGGTGGATAGGGTATTATTAATTTTAACACATTGGGTTCTAGAAGAAAGATAGCTAGAGAACCAGGTGAGGGGACCTTGGGAGACCCTGATTTGTTGCAGTGTGTTAAGGAGGAGGGGATAGCAGACCACGTCAAAGGCCTTGGAGAGGTCTATGAAGAAATCCCCGCCAGGTGTCCCTTGTCAAGCGTGGAGTGCAGTGAGTTGGAGAATTCTGTAAGGGCGGGCATAGTGCTAGGACCAGCTCTGAACCCATGCTGCTCCCTAAATAAGAGGTTGTGCGAGAGGAGGTAGTCAGTAAGTTGGTTGGCCGTGATCTTTTCAAGGGCTTTAGAGAGTTGTGGGAGAATTGAGATGGGTCGATAGTTGTTTGGTGAGGTGCTGTCCCCATTTTTTTTAATACTGGCGTTATAACTGCCGTTTTCCATGGGATTGGGAACTGGCCCAAATACAGTGACAGATTTAGTAGATCAGTGAGCGGAGAGATGACTGAGTCAAGCACAAGGTACAGGATACGCATATCAAAAGCGTCTTTACAGTAGTTGGAGCCCTGGAGGGCTCTGGACAGGTAGGCTTTGGCCTCACTTGGGGCAACGACTCTGAGACTGAAGGGAGGGCACTGGAGGTTTTGCAGAGGGGTGGGCTGAGTTGGGTCGAAAAAGTTGCTAGGGAGGACGAGCTGAGGTCGGAGAAGATGGAGTTGAGAAAGTTAGCTATGCAAAGTGGGTCTGTGGTCATAGTACCGTTAACGCTAAGCTGTGAAGGGGGGGGTGAGATTTACCATTAAGTTCCTTGATGTTGTCCCAGAACTGCCTTGCACTGCCCCAGGAGGTGGTTAGTGCAGTTCTGTAGTGGTTCACCTTGGCCTTGCGGATTGCCCAGGTGCATTTATTGCAGGCAGCATTGTATGCCTGTCTATCACTGAGTAATCCCGAGGCAGTGGCACGGTGCCAGAGGTTGTCTCGCTGTTTGAACTGCTGTAGGAGTTCTGGTGTGACCCAGGTGGCACTACGTTTCCTGGTGGTCACTTTGATGAACGGAGCGAAAGCGTCACCAGTGGAATTAAAGCTGGTGGTGAAATACCGCAAAGCATCATCTACGTGCTGGGCCTGGGAAATAGGAGACCAGTCCCTGTTAATCAGGTGTTGCTTTAGTTTGGCTAGAATACCTGGACACAGTCATAGTGCGACGTTTGGGGGTGGTTTTGGTAGTCAACAGGACCAGCTGAACAGGATTGGGGACTGGTCACTCAGTGAGTTAGGTAGGACTCCCAGGTCTATAATGTGGTGGGGGCGGTTTGTGAGCAGGACGTCAAGTAGGGTATGGGCTCCATTGGTGTGACTTGCCCTAGTGGGCTGGGATACCAGTTGGGTCATGTCTAAAGCTGCAAAGGTGTCTTAGGCATACGCTGATGAGCTTGCTAGCCAATTTATATTGAGGTCCCCAACTAGAATTTGTTCCATTTTGTGGGGGAGGTTGGCTAGATAGTCTGAGAGCGCTTAGTAAGCAGGGGGTTGGTTATGGGGGGGGTGTAGGCAATGGTGAGAGCAAGAGGAGCACAGTTTGGGTCAGAGGAGAGCTTTATTGTGAGGGCTTGGGTACCATGGCCCAAGGAGTGTGTAGGCAGGGCTTGATAGTGAAGCATGATATTCGCATAGAAGGCGCTTCACTTGTAAGAACTTTGTCAGAGCTAGTTCTTTTTGTGTGTTCCCGTGTTGCTTGTCACATTGTGAGCACATTAATAAAGGATTACTTTTCTACAGAGACTGGACTCCCAGGACATTTCATATGAACATCATAGTGACCCTAACTATCTCCAGAGTAGTGAGTGCCTGCTTTTCTCTGGTTTGGTTGCTAACTCTCAAGTGTGTAGCACCACCATTTCTGCCATCTGCTCCCCATGTATGCTGAGCAAAGCATCCGCTTGGCCTCTGAAGTATGTGGCTTCAGGAAAAATAAAGGCAGTATAAAGGTTCAGCCGGAACTTTGAAACCACCTGGGAAATGGCCCATTAGTGCAGCAGCTCAATACACTTGTGCCTCAAGTTTGGAAGCGAGCTCATGCGATAGGAAGTTGGCCGGGAGAATGATCATTAAGGGTCCCAAGAAAAGCTCTCCACCTCCGGGAAGGGTGGGGTGCATGGTCCACCAGTGTCTCAAGAACAGCTCTCCACCTTCGGGAAGGATGGGGTGCATGGCCCACCAGTGTCCCAATAACAGCTCTCCACCTTCGGGAAGGGTGGGGTGCATGGCCCACCAGTGTCCCAAGAACAGCTCTCCACCTTCTGAAGGGGTGGAGTGCATGGCCCACCAGTGTCCCAAGAACAGCTCTTCACCTTTGGGAAGGGTGGGATGCACGGCCCACCATCTGACTGCCACCTAGTCAAGGCTGGGTGGTAGCATGGCTGTGGTTCAACAGAGCGAGGGAGGGAAGGTGGGACGCTGCCAACACTGGCCATGCACGAGTGGGTACGTGTGCAGTAGTATCATCGCATGGCAGTTTCCCAGGGAAGAAAAAAACGTGGAAAAACACCCTGCCTGTCCACCATGTCCATGATAGGGCTTACTCCTCCTGGTGCCCAGAACTATCCCAGGCTTCAGCTCCAATACAGGTAGCTGGATATAGGGGGGCCCTGCAGCAGGAACTAAAGACAGTCCCCACCTTGGGGACCTCAAAAACAAAGGAGATAATCAGTAGTGAACTGTGGGTGTTCTGTGGAGTCCCAGGACACCCAGGTGAGAGGAGTCTAAACAGACAGGAGGTGGCGCTGGAAGTGGCCAAAAGGGGTGCTGCACAGCATACCTGAAGAAAAAAATACAGAAAGAGGGAAAGAAAATAAACCATCTTGGGCAAGAATTTCTCAAGGGGGTGTAGGACAACCTCGACTTTGTGGACAACCAGATTAAATGACTTGAGAGAAAGCACCTGGAGTTCATTGACCCATGTGGCCGAGGTGATAGCAACCAAAAACACAGCATTCCAAGACATATGCAACAGACAAAAAAGTGACACAAACTATGAAGGGATATGAAGATGTTAGGCCTGATCCCCTGACCTATATTGAAAACCTATATTATACCCCTGACAGCATCCATAAAATTATTTAATCATGGCTCCAATATGAGCTATAAACAGTACTAACCTATTAGGGCATAGATACCCATCATATAAGAGTAAGGTATCAGGGACAATTTATAAGATTATTGTTATAATTCATTGGAAAGATATATGCAATATATTACTGTATTCTGATTCTAACACATATTCTGACTTTCTGAGAAGTCTTATGTATGCCTACACTGCCACCATGCGGATTTATGCAACACTGCACTTGTTTTCTACGATTTGTGACAACCCTTTGTATTCTCAATTTTAGCTGACCTTACTACAAATGTATATCTCTGATACAGAGGAGTCACCTAACAATTTAGCCAATAAGGCTTGTTTGTACATCTAATGTGCATAATTGGATTATGTTTCTATAGTAATTATCCATAGTATAAGAACTGTTGTCAGAAAATTGTGCCCGGAGTCCATCTTCATATCCCCGGGTATAGGGAATACTCTGGCTCCTGGTATCTAGGTAAGATTCCGTGTAGGGCTTAGTTCTGATTATGTGTGATAAACCTGTTTATTACTCACTGATGCCATTTGTCTATAGTCTCTTCTGTTAGCCTCTGACCAACAAGAACGTGAGAGGTATTTCTCCTCTATATTTTGGTGACCTTGAGCAGATGGTCAGCAGAGTTAACAGGGATTCATACTTCATTCGGCATTCTGACTGGTTGTAAGAAGGTTCAGCCTCGGCGGCCCATACACTCCGCAGTACCCTCCAAAGTCTGGCTGCACACCAGGCAAGAACGACTATTTCTCGCCTTGCTCTACAGCAGTTTTGAATTGTAGGATTGCGGAGTATAGACGCCCGACTGTCCTTTGGTTTAACCGATGTGGATCGATACACAACAGGGCACCACTGATGGGTTATTTTGAGTTTCCCTACCATGTCTAATATCTGCGCAGATTTGAGACTTGATATCTTGAGTTTTCTTGCCTCCCTGGGGGCTGGAGCAACTTCGCACTGGATGCGAAACTATCAGACAGCCCGGTACTAGAGATCTCCACCCAGTACTCAGAGACACGACAAATAGCTAAGAAGCACCCACAAAGGTCTGTTGTTCACGGCCCAATTCGCTGCTTTAGAAGCATCCTGATTGAGGTTCCATTCCCTTGAACTGCTAAACTCAGCTATAAAAAAAAAAAAAAAAAAAAAGAGTTTGGCTTGCAGGCTACTGAAATTATCAAAAAGCAGCAGAAAATGGATGAAGAACTCCAAACTCTACGTTGTAAGAATGCAACACTTTAGCATTGTACTGTACAGGATAATGAACGAGAGTTATGTATGTTGAGGGAGAACTGTGACAGGCTGAAGCAGGATAAGAGGCAGATATTGCAGATGAATGATTTGTTGAGCGAAACAAATGAGATGTTACGAGATGAGAATAAGGAGTTGCAAAAGGATCTGAAAAGGGTAAGTGGTGAACTGGACAGGAAGCTTAGGGACAACTGCAAACTCAGCACTGTGTATATAGTGCTACAGAAAGAGATTACTAGAGGTGTAGGGCAGAACAATGCTAAAGTTAGTCATATGTAAAGTAGAGCCAAGATGGCGAAGCTGTGCCATCAAAGAGAGGTGTTGGCTGGTCACGTCAAAGACATGGGCGGAGTCTCTTACATGCCCACTGACATTATGTCATCCAGTGATGACAATAAGGATGACGAAAGCATCCAAGATGGCGCACCCAGCGCCGCCCTCAAAATGGCGACCACTATGTACACCACTCACAAGATGGCATTCCCCAACATCACTTCCAGCATGGCAACTTCCATACGCATCGCCAAGATGGTGACCCCTAAGACAGGGGGAGGGGGGAGCCGACATGTCCTCCACCCATTGCCGTCCTGAAAACGTAAGACAAATTTAGAAACTGAGCTTAGGATCAAGATGGCAATCTCCAAGTCCTGCATGACAGAGGAACAGCAAACCCTCTTTTGGGAACACATGCAGGCCATGCTGAAAGAAGCAGGAGCCCATGAGCCGTAGTTCCATACTGTGGCCGATGCCGCAGCGGATGCTGCCCTTCATGGTGCAAATGTATTCCCCCATTACCCGACCAACAAGTGGCTGTAAACAACCCTCTTCAGTCGGCCCACTCTATTCAGCAAATCACTGACAATATAGGCCACATGGGCCAGAGTGATGCCCTCAGTTGTCATTTGGAAAAGGTCTGTTTTAAGTGTGAAATGCTTAGTCTCCCTGCAGACTACCAAGTCTAGATTCTCCAACAAACTGTTGTCCCCAGCCTCTGGGGGAAACTTCCGGAAGAAATCCGGTGTCTCACGAATACCGATTTCGATGACGTTGCCGCAACCCTCATTTCTGCCCATTTTCCTGGTGTGGTTGGTATCATGATGGCCTACCCCATCAATCAGTACACCAAGGAGAGCACGATATCATACCACCAGCGGTTATGGTTAGCATACCGCACTGGCAAAGTTCTCTCGGAGGAAGGAGTCAACCAGGACCAAATCAAGTACAAATCCTTGTTTATCTGAAAATTGATTTTGGCAGTCCATGACAAGGTCAAACCAGCAGTATTTCCCCGAACAGATAAATTTGAGGACATCCTTGTGAGACCGGAATGAGTTTTCCAGCTCTACCTGCGGGATCTCAGCTCTGGCTCAAAACCCAAGCTGGCCGCAGTGCAACACACCAGCGAGCCCACAACCCACTACACTGTGGAAGGCAAGACCCAGGATGGGAAGGCCACTGCCTCAGACAACAGACAACCCCATCGAGGGGGTGGGTGGGTGGGGGCAATGAAACAAAACAGAAATAGGTTGAACGAGAACAACCCCAACCAGAACAATAATCAGGGCAACCGGAATTACTGTACAGGCCTCTTCCTACTCACAGGTAGTGGAAGAAAACAAAAACCTTCGTAAACTCCTTGGTAAGGTCCAGTCCATGGCAGAGTCTACCTCGAAGGAGGCTGTAGCGGTACTCACACCCATAACCCTGCCTTCACTAGGACAAGGAGACACAGGAGCCTCCTCTAGCCAGGCCGCAACAGGCATGATTTCCAACCCACTGTCAGTTACAGCCACTACCACAGAGGAACATCTGTATCCCATCCAGGGCCTGGAAGAGGCCCAGCGGGATCCCACAGGCCTACGGTTCCAGCAGCCACCAGATGACGTAATTGACAATGATAGTTCAGATTGACTATTACAGGCCCCAGTCCACACCGTCAATAAAATCACCATTGATACTAATGGACTGCCTTGCACCAAGGCCATGTTCGGGACCGCCAACTTGTTGCACTTTTGATTACAGGCACAGCCATGTCTGTATTACACGATGAGGACCCTTCCTCTTCATCTTGGTCTACCGGATGGAGGACCAATGCCCAAGGTGTAGATGGCACTACACTGATTACCTATCGTTTTATCGAGCCTCCAGTGGTATTGGGGATCCACACCACAGATTTCATTTATGACCTCATTGTATTACATCATCATCCCAGCAATTCAGGAATTGACTTCCTAGCACTACACGGCTGTGTAGTGGACCTAGCCAATAGGCTTCTAGTCCAGATCAAGGGACAATACCATGCTGTCATGATTCCTGACTCACATGTTGTCGCTGCAATCTCAGCTAACAACAAGGTTTATGATGTTATCGCTCTACTCCAAAACCTTGAGTTTTTCAAGGAACTCTTGCCCATTTTGCAGAAACATCTTGATGTTTTTGTCAAACACAAACATGACTGCAGGAGGATGCAAACCAGCATCAAAATCCCAGGCCCTGTGCCTCTCAGACAAAGACAGTATCCTTTTCCTGCAGAAGCATTACCATCACTCAGAGAAACCATTAAGTCACTCCTCCAACAAGGGGTCATTAGACCATGCATCTCAACCCTTAACGTGACAATATGATTGGTTAGGAAAGCCAACAACTCTTGGAGACTCACTACTTATTATAGGAGACTTAATCAAGTCACTCCTAGCTGCTCACCTACAGTAGCATCAGCACCTGACGTGCTCAAACTACTAACATAAGACCACACCTGGTTTAGCACCCTTGACATCACCAATGAGTTTTGGTCACTTCCTTTGGAACATGACAGCCAGTACAAGTTTGCTTTCACCTTTGAGGGACACCAGTATACCCGGACCTGTCACCCTCAGGGCTTCCATAATAGCTCATCACTCTCTTTCCTCTCCACATGAAGGATGCCTTACAGGATTTCTCTATACCCCAATGCCTTCTGCAACACATGGATGACTTACTTCTAGCCACCGCCACTGAACAGCACTCCTTGACGAGCTTCTGACTCTTTTACAGAGAGCCGGCCTCAAGTGCAACCCTGCTAAGGTACAACTTTGCAAGAAGAAAATAATCTTCCTGGGCCTGCATATCATTGAATCAGTCTGCAACCCTGCCTTGGACAAGATTCAAGGTCTACAAGACCTGCCACTCCCTACCAGTGTGGCTACACTCGGACGTTTCCTGGGAATGGTCAACTATTCCAGGGACTTCATCTGTGATTTTGCACAAAAGGCCGCCCCTCTGTATGAACTACTCAAGAAAGATGTCCCATGGACATGGGGTCCTGTTCACACCAATGCAGTGACCCTGCTGAAACAATCTTTGACCTCTGCTCCAGCTTTAGTCAATCCAAACCCAGCACTACCTTTCCATCTAGAAACTGCTACCTCTGACATTGCCATGTCAGCAGTGCTGACTCAAAAGGTTAATGGGACACTCAGGTCCATTGCCTATGCTTCACAGATGTCACCAGTCGTACTGAAGTACAATCTCTGCAAAACAAACTTTTTGGCTACCTACTGGGCTGTCAAACACTTTCTGTACATCATAGGGAACTCACCCATTGTGTTACACACAAATCACACTCCAACCAACGTTTTGTTATTAGAGTGAAGGATGGATTGGTTTCAAACACCAGACTAACTCATTGGTCTCTTCTTTTGCAGAATTGAGATATTCAGGTCCACACTTCCAAGATGCCTTCCATTCTGGCCCATGGTCTCCTGTACACAGGAGCACCACATGATTGTGGACTTCAGCCTTCTGACTTGCCTGATCCAGTCCCCTTTCTTCCAGCCACACCACAAACTTTCCTGTGTCACATCTTTAATAATGGCTCAGCCTCACACCATGAGGGAGCACAAGTGGCTGGTATAGGAGTGCTGATTCAATATCCCAATGGTAACATTGTGCAAGCCTCCAGACGCTGTAGTGTTACATCTTCCCAGTATGCTGAATTGGCAGCTGTAGCCTGTGCTCTTGAACTTGTACACCATGGTACTATAGGTGCCATCATTTTCACAGACTCTAACTGGGTCTGTTGCTCTTTGACAGAATTCCTACCTTTCCGACAAAGAAATTCCTTCATCTCTTCTGAAGGTACACCTGTCAAGTACAAAGACCTCTTTGTATACACTGACACTTTGGTCCAACAGTTTAAACACAAGCTGTACATTCGAAAAGTGAGGGCCCACTCTAAGTCAGAACCCTGTCACGAGTTCAACGAACGAGCAGCCACCCTTGCTAAGGATGGTGCTCGGGGGGGGGGGGCACTTGGACGATGTCTCATCCCATTGCCATGGCAGCAATACACATTGCAGCCACCAAAAAGGACAATGAAAAATTTGTCCCATTGGATCTATCAACAGCACAAAAATCTGATCCACAGATAAAAAGTGTTCAGGTTCCTAGACAAAGGGACTGAGCAAGAGTTACTGAACAACAGCCCTTACAAGAGACATGCAGCAAAACTGCATCTGTCATAAGACGGCAAACTGGTGTGGTACCAGTCTGAGAAGCTAAACTGCAGATTGTGGGTGGTTCCAACATTGCTGCAATCTGAGTGGATCCATCAGGTACATGACACCCCAACTGGTGGAGACCAGGGGGTGAATATCACCGTCAAAAGACTGAAAACTGGGCTAGTGGCCCGTTATGACCACAAATGTCCAACATTACATTGATAACTATCTGATCTGTGCACAAAACAATCCAATCCCAACCACAAGAAATGCTAAATTACGTCCCCAGAGACAATCTGGCCCCTGGCATGCAATTCAAATTGATTTAATTGGACCACTGACCAATACAAGTAGAAACAACAAATATGCCTTGGTTATCACCGATTTGTTCTCAAGGTGGGTTGAGACCTTTCACGCCCATAACTACACAGCAAAGACAACCGCAAAAATCCTGACAGAACAATTGTTTTCCAGGTGAGGCCTATCTCTCAAGGTAGACTCTGATCAAGGAACCAGCTTTACAGGTACGTTGATGCAAGAAACACTAAAACTTCTCAGTGTACACCAGAAGTTTCACATTCCTTATCACCCTCAATCTTCAGGTCAGGCAGAAAGAGCCAAGAGACGGATAAAAATCATGTTATCGAAATTTATTGAGGACAATCCCAAGGATTGGGATTCCCTATTGCCTTTACTCCTTATGGAAATTAGGGGCACTCCTGCAGCTACTACCCAGTGTACTCCATTCGAGGTTATCACTGGTAGAACCATAAGACTACCTGAGTACCTGCTGATTGATCTGAACACACCTATTGCAGAGTGTCCGTAGACACCTATGTCACTAAACTCAGGCAAGACATTATATCCAGACCAATCTGTATGCAGCACACCACATAGGTAAAGCCCAGCAACAATCCAAGGCCCATTTTGACAAACAGGCAAAAGAAGTGGACTGGGAAGGTGGAGACCAGGTAATGGTACTCAGATTTGCACATCCTACACACCTCTTCTCCAACAAATGGGAAGGATCCTACCCCATTATCAACAAATTGAGCCCCTCAGTTTATCAGGTCAGACTCATTCACTTGAAGAAGACCACTGATAAGTGGCTACATGCCAATCAGATAAAACTGTATAAAGCAGACTAATTACTGTTCCTAACCCCACTGGGCGGAATAGTACCTACTGACCATTTTCTTTCTTCCTTACAGATATACCCACAGGATAGCTATCTTGCTCCTCATTACAGGACTATTCCCCATTATCCATTCAAAGGGTACAGATCATGATCCCAGTGCTAACACATGTCTAAGGCGGCTCCTTCAACATCTACAAACAGCAGACAATCACTACCTACTCCCACACAATGTGCCCACCACCATACCTGAAGGAGGTAGCATAGATGTTCCCAGCAAACTGACTACTGTTCAGGAGGGAACATATGTCTACCTGAATGCCATGGTTGTGGCACCAACAAATCATCACTCCAAACTGAATGGCAAACTGATAGCAATGGACAACAAATCCCCGTCGCCCACCTCTCCAAAGGTACTTTGTGACAAATTTCCAGAAGACTCTTCCAATGACTTTTGTACATGACACTACATTGCTACAGCTGCCATGTTTTTATCAGTAGATCCCCCTACTGAAGTAGAACTCACACAGTGCCCCATCCAAGAACCAGGACCAGCTAGTCGCCTGGCTGCCACTTCACTCACAGGTACACTTGTGAACAACGTGCAATTTATGCATGTCCCAGTTATTTTTAACCTTTCACACTGGAACATGGCTGAATTTGGTTGGTGTTCCAAAACAAACACATCTAGGTTTCATAGTACCATGTCACTGGACATTCTTGCAGCACACCAGACACTTACTCAAGACCCAGTAGCAGGGCCACATACTACTGAACACTTGGGTGTATTTAGAGCCAGACCCAATCCCAACACCACGAAACGCAGCAGATGTGCTACTACTAATATCACTGGTGCCACAGGCACTGTTTCTGGTCTCTTTGGAACCAGCATGTCTATCTGGAACAGGGCAGACATAGCTGCCATCAAATGCCAAACTTAAATTCCAGACTGGCATGAAGAATGATGTTTTACCCCCATTATTGCATGGTGTAGATTAGTTTAGCCAGGAAGTGAGATTTACAACATGCATAACATAGCTAAAAGATTTAATGACACTAAAAAACAAGATCAATGAACTTGTGTTCCAGAATAACAAGGAAGCAGGCAAGCAATATATTGCCAGGGAACTTTTATGTTCTGCTATGGCACTTACGTCATTACCACCATGAACAATCTCTTCCGGGATCTGGAATCAGAGCACATCCCAGATACAATCCATGACAGGCGCCTGGCCAAATGGTATTGTCCACATTGCAGATCTGTCTCATGTATCACACTTGTATTTATTTATTTATTTATTTATTTATTTATTTATTTATTTCAGGATTCGGAAAGCACCTCTGAGCAAAAAGCTCTTTTCCAAAGGTACCATGTCAGAATACAAGTCAATACTATATTATAATGAAATAATCACCTTTGTGGTAATTATACTTTTACAACGCTGCCAACAGGGAGAACATAATGCAGTGCAATTGTGAGTGAACAGTACACAACAATACATACGGGACTAATAAGACCGAAGTGGGAATCCTACGTAGGTAGGACTGCAACAGGGAGAACATAACACAGAGTGAATGTGGAAAACAGTAAACCAAGTAGATACACTGCAAATTATAATAATAAGATAAAAAGGTTTACAAAATAATTACAAACAATAGGTATTTCACACCATTGGGTAAATGGAACAGGAGGGGAACAGAAAGACAAAACGGATGCAGCCTGGGTGTGAGCTTTGTCAGGGTTACATAGACAAACAGCGGGGTGGCAGTAAGAGAGAAAAATGGCCTTGAGGTGGGGAGGGTGAAGGGGCAGCAGGCACCTTTGGGTTCCCCAAGATGTTGCATATAGTAAGAGCTAGGCAGAGAGGAGTACAAGTTTGAGGATGTCTAGGTCTGTTTCTATTCCATTATCGACTGCTAGAAATCTAGGCTATGTAACACGTCACCCCAGCCAGGGCCCCTCTTACACAGCTAAACAATATAGCATTCATGACACCGCGTTTGTAACGTTTACTGTCTCACTTCCATGCTTTGATCCATAAACAGCCATCTTTGATAAGCTGGCTACCATCCACTCTATAGGACATCTCGACAACGGCATCATCAGGGAGAAAATCGACCTACCGCTTCTGGTTTTCCACGCCAACCGGGACGCTTGGGTCGCTCCACATATGGACTGTTACACCAAAAAGGGTTATCACTATCTCTGCAGATGCGACATATTCAACGTCATTAAGCCTGTCTGTGGGTGCTCACTGGACAGCTCTGATTGGTCCTTTACTTTGGACTCTGAACTTTCTTCAAATGGAACTCTTAATCCTAGTGCAACCACCTCTAATTCATCTTCTTCATCATCAGTCAGACAGACTGGGCATCTCTACAAGGATTACAAGAAGGACATTCAATGCTTCACCACCAGGATGACAAATTCATCTTTCACCTGTCCTATTCGACTTCATAAATGACGGCTCCCACAAGTGAGTGTGTCTTACAACTCTGACAGTCAGTATTGTGTTGTCAGTAATCATAAATCTTTTGCATATGGTTATAAACAATGCAATATTATTGCACCTAACTTTTGTTTTATTCCTGCTCAAACTACTATTATTGGTCATACTGTAATAACCCTTTTTCCCATCCCAGAACCAGAAATCATTAACAGACCCTGAATATTTGCTTGCTCTGTCTCAGTATTTACCCATTTTCAATGTTCACATTGACCCACTTAATCTGGCACTCAAGACATTCTAAGATAGAAAGGATACCCATCTTATCTACATGAGCAATAGCATCTCCAAGACCAGATATGCTCTTAATACCCTTATCCATGATGGTGACCTTAGCACCGCACTCTCCAATACCTGGTTAGAATTAACTCTCAAAAATGTTGTGATTATACAAATCTTTTTGATATTTTTCATGACATTAACACTTTGCTGTCTCAGGCATACTCTGAAACAACACCGTGAACAACTACGTTTCTCTGCAAGGCTCGTGTAGCAGGTCTGTAATAATGCTATCACCCACTACTTACCCATTACTTGTTGCCTTTTCAGTAAGGCAACAAGGGGGAGATTGTTAGAACTGGTCCCCTGACCTATACTGGAGACCTGCATTACACCCCTGACATCATCCATAGTATTATCTAATCATGGCTGTAATATGAGCTATAATCAGTACTAACCTATTAGGGTGTGGGTACCTACCATATAAAAGAGTAAGGTATGAGGGGAACTCTATAAGATTATTGTTATGATTCATTAGAAAGATATATGCAGTGTACTAATAACGTATCACTGTTCTGATTCTAACACATATTCTGATTTTCTGAGAAGCCTTATGTATGCCTACACCGCCACCATGCAGATTTATGTAACACCGCACTTGTTTTCTACGATTTGTGAGAACCCTTTGTATTTACAATTTTAGCTGACCTTACTACAAATGTATATCTCTGACACTGTGAAGCCACCTAGCATTTTAGCCAATAAGGCTTGTTTGTACATCTAATGTGCGCAATTGGAATGTGTTGCTATAGTAATTATCTATAGTATAAGAACTGTTGTCAGACATTTTTGCCTGGAATCCATCTTCATTTCCCGGGGCATAGGGAACACTCTGGCTCCCAGAATCTACCGTATATACTCACGTATAGGCCAAGATTTTTATACCCAAAAATTATTGGAATTTTAGGTATCTCAGCTTATACGCGAGTCACTCCAATTAAGCAATTAGTGATCAAGCCCATGTTGGGCTTATTACAGTTGGTACAGTTTGTCTCCGACTGCTGGTGAAATGAGCATTATATGAAGAGGACACTCCATGTTCAAACTTAGCTAGGCATACTAGGAGGTTGGTGAGCAACCCGGAAAGCTACTCACCCGCCATCTTCATGCTCGGGAAGTAGATAGTTACGGTATATCCCGAGTATCCACAGAGCAGACTGTTCAACTGTTTCTGCCCCAGATCTAACTGATGAACATCTGGCAGACAGCATGCACCCACTAGGAATTTCAGATGCAGAATAGGAAACACTTGCCTGAGATGCTGGGAGTTACTAGTACTTGTACAATAGTGCTGTGAGTGCAAAATTTCTATGGACTGTACCTGTGTCGAACTATAAGTTAGGCAATGACTGTGTTTTAGTGTGGCACTGTTGATGAATTGCACTATATTTTCTAATTCTGCATTAATAAAAATCACCCCTGCTTATATGCGGGTCTGCCTATTTATCACATTAGAAACAATGCATATGGGGGGGGGCTTACACGCAGATCGGCTTATCCGCCAGTATATACAGTAGGTAAGATTTTGTGTAGGGCTTGGTTCTCATTTTGTGTAATAAACCTGTTTATTACTCACTGATGCCATTTGTCTGTAGTCTGTTCTGTTCTGTTAGCGTCTCACCAACAAGAACCGGAGAGGTATCACTCCTCTACAAAGATAAAGATTATTCTGACAGATAGAATGTTAAGGTTTACTGTCTCCATAGGAGAAGGACTACAAGGGATATTTAGTTGCTTTATAAAATCTTAAATTATTACTGAAATGAGAAATTTCAATTTGAAGTTTTAATCAAATAAATCAGAGGCATGAACAGTACAGTACACAGAGCTGGAAACCAGGTGCACCTTGAGGGGGCACAGCTCGAAGATGTGCTTCATGGAGCAGGAGAGTGGCAGCAATCCACACTCAGTGCATCAGCACAAAAGAAAAAACACTTCCATTTACAGGTGTAATTCTTCTGAGTTGACTCTTTCAGAGATGCTTCCAGAACTCTCAGAACATCTTCAGAAAGCCCAACTAAGTAGTATGCTAGCCACTCAGGTACCAAGCCATAAGATGCAGGGACCACAGGTCCAGGTGCCTGACCATCTCCTTGAACCTCATATGCAGGTCCAGAGGGAGTGGGAGTAGCCATGGTATCTTGAATCCAAGACTGAGGAGATCCTAGTACCAAAATTGACAAGGCCAGTCTGGGGCAATCTGTATCAGAGACACCCGGTCCCTCTGTGTCTTGAGGATCAACTTGTGTACTAGCAGAAACAGATGGAAGGCACAAAAAAGACCTCTGTCCAGGACTGGGTGAACATGTCCTAGACAGAGTACTTGGTGAGGGGAAAGGGAAGAAAACAATCTCAGCTTCCTATTTTCCCCAGAAATCAAACAGGTCCACTAATGGTATTACCTAAACTGAAAACACCAGAAACACCGCTGGCAGCTGCAATGACCATTCATGGAACACCTCCGTCACATGACTATGTGCACAAGCTGTTTTTTCACTCCTACTACATAGGCTACATCAATGTCTATCTGTACTGTGCAAGCCAGAGACCATGTCCACAACACCTACTGACAGAGAGGAAGGGAATTTGTGCCGCTGTGCTTGTTCAGATAGAACACAGTGGTTATGCTGTTGTGTACTGGTCTGTGCTGACTCAGATAACCTGGCCATTGACCAGTGGGGCAAACACCAAAATCACCAAACAGACTGCACAGAATTCCAGCAGGCTGATGAGCATCTGACACTTGCTTGGTGACCAGATGCCATGGTGGAAGCTGAGATGCCCAGAAACCTGAGGAAATACTGGTCCAGGCACAATTACTCCACCCCAAAACGCCTGGGCAAAGGATGACAGATACTTGACCCTGTCCAGAGGTGGGTGTGCTCTAGCCTACAACAAGTCCAATTCTGCCCCAGTAAACACAATGAATGGCTTTGGTGTCAGTTTGGATTTGACCAGATTAAGAGGCCCAGTTGCTGGAATGTTTGGATGGCCAGGTCCCTGGCCTTCTCCATGTCTGGCACCAAACTGCTCATGAGTAGCCAGCTGTTACGTAGGGAAGCATCTTGATGCCTCTGCATCTGAAGAAGGTTGCCACTACTGACAGACACTTGGTGAATAACCCGGGGGGAGGAGGGGCTAAGGACAAGCCGAATAGCAGAGCTCAGAATTGGAAGAGGGTTCCATCTACTCTGAACCTGAATAAATGTCCATGTGACAAGAAGCTATAGAAAGTGGAAGTGCATCCTGGGGATCCTGGGAATAAACACATATCCCCGGTTCCAGGGACAGAAAGATCTGGTTCAGGATTACCAAGTAAAACTTCTGTCTGTGGATGAACCTGCTCAGGGTCCACAGACCGAGTATGAGGTGCCATCCTCCATTTGCTTGGGTACCAGAAAGTAACGCAATACAAATTCCTGCTGCACTTAACTCTCTGGGACACTCTCTTTCTTGTGCTGCTCAACAGCCGTTAAAACTGACGGAAAAAGAGATACTGAAGTTAAAACAAAACAAAAAAAATTATAATACATTAACCAGTGAAGTCAAAAACTGAGACAGGGCATCAATTACTTAAGGGAAAGGGTGTAAATCCACTCCCACAAAGAAGAGACAAGATGGAGTGGAACAATATACCCAAAAGAAGGGGTCAGTTGAGGTAGGAGAAGGGGAAGGAAGATATGTTAAGAGGAAGATGTTTGGGTCATGGCTAGGAAGTAATATGGGAGAGAACACAACAGATTCCCTGGCATATATGCATAGGTCCAGGAACATGATGCACAAAAACTGCATGTGATGCTGCAGGCTTGCTTCAGCAGCATTGAAAACAGAAGTAATGAGTGCAGTTCTCGACCAGTCAGTGGCAGTTGGCCTTACTGACTTTAAACACTATATTTTGGATAACACTGATTTAAAAAAAACACACCATTTTATGCTGCCATGACTTCCAGACTCCAACCCCACTGCCATGTCATCAAGTTAGGACTTCAGCAGCAATACTGGACTCCAGCACAGAATGAAAGCTCTCCTCTAAATGAACATGACCTGACTGATAAGTCAGTGTTCATTATCATAAAGAAAAGTGCCTTGCTGAACCAAATGTAACCCCCACCTCCCTCCTTATGTCTAGGGGCCCCAATGTTAAAATGCAAAGGGGGGGGCACAGAACTAAGACCTTCCACAACATTACTTGGCAGTGTACGAAGAATACAAAGCCTTACCTGGTGGGTAGACTCTCAAGCACAAACAGGCCTTCTCTTACCAGGTAGATGCCAGCCGGATCGCCACTGCACTCTCTGCCCAGGACTGAGTGGAAGAAGAAGATGAAAGCCTTCTTCAAAGGGAGCAATTAAGTAGCTCATTCAAATAATTCAGCACACGCGATGTAAAAGAAAATATATTAACATTTAATTTGATAGAATTTAAAATGTATAAATAAATAAATGGAGCAGCTCCATTGGGTTGAGGATATGGGCTAGAGGGCATACAAAAGGTACTGAAACACCAGGCAGCCAGAATACCAAACAGGCCTAGACATTATAGACCAGCACAGGCTCCAAGAATGGCTTCATGAGCCAGAAACTGGGCTCGCCCCTACCCAAAGGGTACTAACTAAACTCCAGCCGTAACCAGGGAATGCCTTACTCCCTACCCCAGAACCCAAACCAGTAACCGGAGAGGTTGTTTTGCGGCCTATTTGCCTTACCACAGCTGCCCTGTACACATTTCCAAAACCCTAACACAAACACAGATCCCCTACTCCAAACTGGGGCAGAGCTGCGGATTTACAGAACAGAAAAGGTGAATGGCTCCCTCCTTTAGTTACATCTTTTCCCTGCATTCCTTATGGGTCTTACATGGCACCTGCCCCAAACACGGGCATGGCAGGCCCGATAAAATGAATCCCAGAATGGAGACCACCTAGACTTATTCAGACATTGTGCCACACCTGGAAAATGACCCCCTCGGAGCTGCCACCTCCAATGAGTTCTGCCGCGGCCCTGCCACCACCATACCTTCCCATAAAATTGGTACCAGGACTCCCAAGCCTCCAGATGTCACCAATTCTTCCACCTCCTGTTTTCCTTCTAACCTTAAGCCACCAGGACCCTGACCCCAATGATCACCAACTCCTTCCACCGTCCCCAAGTGAGATGCCAAACACAAAGCCCAGTCGCTGCCCAGGTCAGCACCTACCGGGCTGGGGGTTTGAAGCCCTGGCCACACTTGCCCATCCCAACCCACCAGATCTCTCTCCTCCCAGCAACCCTCTTCCTAAAAACAGGCAGTGAACACCTCCCCCAAAGGGAAAGAACACAGAAAATACCCAAGATGACCTAGGCTAAAAGGGAGGAAAAAGCAAAGGACGGGAGGAAAGCCCGCCCGAGAAGGGTGGATTATACAAAGACCTGCTATTTAGCAGGACTGGGGGTGGGGGGTGGGAGGGTATAATCGAAATGATGCCAAGTGATGTTTCAGAACAGGACCCAAGATCTATATAGCAAAGCACATGTATTCTATAACGAGGATAAAATGTATAAAGATTATTAAAACACCTTTACCATCACTATGCTGCTACTATGCTTGTTTACCTGCATTTTTTGACTGCTAAACACACTCATGGCATGTTTGTGTGTGCAGATGAGTACCATAGGACTGGTTACATCCCCCCACTTCAATTTATTATTAGAAATAAAAATGTCAATTTGAAGATATGCACATTCAATGTACAGATATAAGATGAACAGTGAAACACACAACACCATTTTTTGTAAAAGTTTTTCATTAAAATCCCTTGATGACATCTTCTGGTTATCACCTGGTCTTTATTGATAAGGCGACAAGATGGCACAGATTGATGAAATTCAACTGTCATGCGCTTTGAGGGTATTCAAGACTTTGGCTATATTGCAATTAAGTCAGTAGGTAGACTGGGGGTTGGAGCAGTAACTGAGACAGTATATATTGTTCTGGCATTGTGAAGACTGAGGTTGTGTTGCTGCCCTAATAAATGAACAAAGAAAGAAGCTACTGCAGCTGAGGCTAGGAAGAAAGCAGAACTGCAGCAATATACAATGCTTTCCTTGCTGAACTGCCCACCCCCACCAGTCCTGATATTTACTTACTAACTGATTGATTTGAAAAGTTTTACCAGAACAGATATACTGAGCTGGTATCAACTCATTTCTAGGTGCGTCCTAGGCAAAGGAGTACGGTTTAGAACGAAAATACTGTAAGGTGCACTTGAAATAAAGCACATAACAGCAGCTATAAATAAAAGGACAATTACATCATGACATAAAAAACACAGTTCCATAGAATCAGCATTTGTACACAATAATATACAGCAACTAAGTTGCACTTTAGGGGGCAGTCACAAAGCCAGACCACAGAGCTGTATTTTTTGCATAAGGGTAGCTGGGGTGGTGTCTGGGGCATTCACAGGAGTGAATACTGAAGTCATGAAGCAGGGTTTTGAGAAAATGAAAACAAGAGGTGGAGTGAGTATCAGGAGGCAGTGAAGACCACAGTTTATGGAATCTGATGCAGAAAGCAGCTTCTCCTGCAGAGGAATCGACAAGTCGAAGGGACCGAGTGAGAGTCAGAGTTGTGGATGGAGTACACTGGGACACGGGGCAACAGTGGAGGGAGCTAAGATAAGGGGGGGTAACCAAACCAGAGCTCTACTGCTGTGTACTTTGTCCTGGTCAAACTTTAGTGAAAGACGCACGTTCTGTGTACTGGAGCCCTGCTTTTGTAAAAGGCAGGTAGAGAGGGCAGTTGTCCCAAGCTGAGTGTTCGGCTACAATCCAGGTAGCCATTTTATTTTCCGTCAGTTTTAACCTGTGGGTGTACACTTAATTTTTTTGGCTATTGCACTGCCGAATTTTGTGCGCCAGGTCCACGGATGAGTGGATTTCGCCCACAAACCTGCCCAGAGTGTTACAATTAATTTTAAGGGGGCTCTAATTGAGATTTCAACCCCTATTTCCACGTCTCCAGCTGGTATTTAACTTGCACTGCTGTGAGCAGGGCACGCACATACAGGGCGAGCACGTGGAGATGCACACTGAGACACACACATCTGTGCACGTGTCAAGTGGGACAGAGGAAGAGGAAAGAACAATCGAATAAGCTATCACACCGCAGTAAATGAAATCGTGTGAACAGTGTTGTGCACATATGTACACATTGGCTACTTAGTTTACCTGTTTTAGAGTATTTACGCTACCATAGGCACTGTTGTAAGTAAGATACATGAAGTGCTTAACCTGGTTTAATCTCTATGATGGACAAACAACTTGTCGACGACTGCCTAAATGGCCTAATTGTTCCTGCTTTGGCCAGTAAACTTACCGCTATGCCATCTATTGTACCTCCCCCTAAAGCAGTGTCAGTGGCTCAGTAGGTAGCACACTTGCCTCTGAGGCCAGGAGATCAGAGGGCCGTGGGTTCAGTTCCCACATCCGGCACTTGGGTTAATATCCCAGTACTGACACTGTAGTGCAGCATGAGAGGGGTGCTGCACTTCTGAGGTGCAGTCTTTCGGATGAGACGTTAAACCGAGGTCCCATCTGCCTGAATTGGTGGTAGTTCAGGTGGATGTTAAAGATCCCATGGCACTTATCGAAAAGAGTAGGGGAATTTCCCCGGAGTCCTGGCCAAATTTCCCTCATTCACTAAAAATACCTCCAACAGCTTAATCTGGTTCAAGGTCAGTTGGCATTCATCTGTATCCCCTCCCCCGGGTCATGCCTGAAAATAGGCAGGATTTGTCTAGTGCACTTACCTGGTCAACAAAAACTAAAAAAAAAAAATCTAAATCCTTAAACAAAGATGATATTGTGACACTGGATGGGGATACAGGCCTAAAATGTTCTAACTGCCTAATGTACAAGATATTCGATAAGCTTCCCCCTTGTAATTTGTATATCTGTGAAAAGTGCGTTAACAACAGCATTTTAAGAGAGGATATAGCGTATTTTAATAAGAAGCAGGACAAAATAGAACAGCATCAGAATAACATGACCAGCAAACTAAAACAACTGAACAATAGCCCCAAACCTAGTACGGATACTATGTGCTCAGCTGAATTGATTTCACTTACTCAAGACGATACCAGTATTACTGTGTCTACTGAAAAAAGAAAATGTTCTCCTGGTGATCATGACATTTCTAGTACAGACACAAATGACTGGACCATTGTTAACTTCGGAAGAAAATCCAAAACTAGATGTCGAGCTGTATGTAATGTAGTCGAAACGTAACAGATTCCAGTCCTTAATAGAGTTAGATGAAGATGAATCTGATAGTATGGTTAACCTTGTGGAATCAAATGGTATTAACTCAAATTTAACATCAGCTCAGGATAATCCTGATAGTTTACAAGGCTTGGAAAGTATATAGACTGTCCCTAATGTACCTTATGACTCATCATTACTAACACCTAATTGCACTCACTCAAGTCCTGGGAGTGAAAACTTGCTGCAGAACTCACCAACTAACCCCCATAACTTTGGGGGGGGGGGGGACTCTTATAAGTTGTCCTGTACAACCGGTTGAAAACCTTACTGATATGAATAATGTTGAATCAAACATTGTACCAAGACAGTCCTTTATCTTAGGTGATTCAATCATTAAGTATATTGACCAAATAGTTTGCAGATATGACAAACAAAACATAACCTGTTCTTCCTTTCGCGCAGCTGGGGTAAAGGACATACATAGTGAAACTAGGAAAATAATAAAAAATGCAGAGCATAATCCTTTGGCTATTATTCATGTGGGGACCAATGTCCTGAACAAAATACCTATGCAAGAGCTAAAGGAGGAATTTAAGTTAGGGAACACACTCGAGAGCCTAGACTGTAAGGTAAATCTTTCAGAGATTCTACCTATCCCAAGCGCCAATCATGTCAAAGAAAAACAAAGACTTTCAATGAGTGGCTCCGGAAGTGGACTCTCCAGAGAGGGTTCCATACCGTTACATGTTGGGAGTCCTTTATAAATAATAACTCTTATTACTGTTGGGATGGATTACACCTTAGCAAAAGAGGGGCATTCAAGCGTGGTAAAACTTTAGAAAACATTTTATTGCATCCTTTAAACTAGACGACCTGGGGGACATGGGTAATACAACTGTTAGTAATAATTCAACAAAATCACAAAACCATGCACCATTACACAATTATAAAATTCTGAATTTAAACACTCACAGTTTGAGTACCTCCAAACTGGCACAATTACAGGTATTAATATTGAATAAACATATAGGCATTATATGTGTTACTGAAACCTGATGGGATGACATCATGTCATGGAGTAACAATATGGAAGGATTTCAGCTGTTTTATAGAAATAGAATGCAGAAACATGGAGAGGCATCTACTGCTATGTCAAGAACAAGTTATCTTGCGCCAGTTTAGTAATGAAACCCTATGGCTCACTTTAAAACCCACTAATATGCCTAAATTAATTTTAGGGGTATGTTATAGGCCCCCAAATAGTGGCAGCACCTATAACTCTATGCTATTGCACGAAATCAAGATGACATCTGAACATGGTGACATCATTGTTGTGGGTGACTTCAACGCCCCAGGTATTAAACGGAATGAGTTAACTGGTACAACAGATTTTGAAAAGGAATTACTTGACACTGTAACATGTTGTGGCTGTGATCAATTCATTTGTCAACCTACACGTGAAAAAAACATCCTAGATTTAATAACAAATTGCCCTGAACGCTTGATTAATCCTCTGGTTAGTGCCCCACTGGAATCCAGTGATCATAACAGGGTTTTATTTAACTGTAAAAATTGATTAGCGTTTTGCTCATAAAAGTTCTAAAATACTGTGAAAATGCATAGCACTTGCCTCACTGTGTTTAACAAACATAACACTTCTACGAAACCTACATAAATGCTTTCTGGACAGTTAGTATTGTCCCAAGAAAAAAGTGCTAATCAATTATTTAAAACCTTGTCATAATATAACTCAGTGTACTATATTGGATAAAAGGACAAGAATTCATAATAACACTAAAATACCCGACTATAAAAATACCAACTGCCTTAAACTACAAGAAATCTTGGGGCACACAGAATGGGCCAGGTTGCTGGGTGGGTTAAATGTGGAAGATATGTGGAACACATTTAAAAACATTGTCAATGAGGCTTTAGAATTATATATTCCTATGTGACATAAGTGCAATAAGAAAGGCGTAATACCTTTATGGTTTAACAAAAAGATCAAAAATCAAATTAAAAAAAACATACAATGGTTTTAAGAAAACAAAAAAAAAATCCATCCCCTGAGCTTAAAAAGCTTATACAGGAATCAATTAACTAAAGTCAAAAAACTAATTTGAAATGCCAAATCAGATATTGAACTGAAATTGGCACAAAAGAAAGACAATAAAAGCTTCTATGCATATATAAATAATAATAAAACATCAACTAATAGAATTACAAGTATTTCACATGATGGGCTTGAGATTACTGATAATAAAAACATTGTGCAGTGTTTTTTTTCCCCCTCCTCCTGCTACCCCTGGTCGGCCACTCCTTCTTGTCCGCCAATGTCCCTCAGACTGCAAGCTCTCCCTCATCCCCGGCTACCACTCACCTCAAATTGTGACACCCCCCCCCCAGGTAACCCAGCGTATCCCTTTGCCGGACGGGTCCCTCTCCTCCGAGGGGGAAGGCGCTGGTGGGAGCGGGCCAGTGCGTCTGTATTGGCCCAGGGGTGTCACTGAGGAAGTGGTGTCGGTTGGGAGGCTTGGCAGCAGTAGGGGACTGGAGGGACAGTCATCCGGTTGACCAAGGCAGTTTCCTGGTTTACTCCCCAGGGAGTGGTGTGCCACTGACGTCAAGGCGCGCGCCGACGTCCGCCACTCCCCCAGCAATTTCACCTCTGGTGTCTGTGCTGTGCCTCCGGCCTCCGCCAGGGGCCAGCATGCACCAAGGTGCATCCCCACCCTCCCCCACTGGAGAAGGCGAGCTGTCCTGGGACGTTCCTTTTCTTCTCCCCAGCCAGCCCTCCAGCGCAGTGTTTTAATGATTATTTTGTATCTGTATTTAACACCAAAGTGAATACTGCATCTGGACTATGCTCAGATGGAAGTAATTTATTACAATTCAAGGATAAACAGATTTATGAGGAGTTACTACAACTTAAAACATCTACCACCTTGGGGCCTGACAACTTAAATTCAGCTGTACTTAAAGAACTAGCCAGCATACTGGCTGAACCCCTGCCAATTATATTTAATAGATCAGTTCAATCTGGGTTGGTTCCCATGGATTGGAAAAGGGCCATTATTGTTCCGATTTTTAAGAAAGGTAACAGAACAAGTGTTGCAAATTACAGGCCAATTAGTCTCACTTCAATTTATGGGAAGCTACTGGAAACACTACTAAAAAAAGAGATAGATAAGGAAATAATTAACTCTGCCTAACTGACTATTCCCAACATGGATTTCAAAAAGGGTTGTCTTGCACCACAGATGTGATTTCATTCTATGACGCTAAGGTGCTATTGACGAAGACATTCGTAAGCATGAACCTAGATAAAGCTATCCCAGTTGATGTCATATTGCTTGACATAAAGAAGGCATTTGATACCATTCCACATGATTTCTTAATTAATAAACTAATCAAGATGGGTTTAAATAGATACATTGTTAACTGGATAGCAGACTGGCTTAATAACAGAAAGCAATCTGTAAGAATGAATGGAGTCTTATCAGATGAGGGTTCTGTTAGTAGCGGAGTGCCCCAGGGATCTGTCCTTGGGCCTGTTTTGTTCTATTTATTAGTGATATCGGTAAAGTTTAGTTCAGTTTTGTTTCAAAATTTGCTGACGACACAAAGATTGTTGGAAGTGTCTCCTCCTTGGAACAGCATCGAATCATATGCACAGATTTAAAAAAATGTTATTTATTTAGTTTTTTGTTGACCGGATAAGTGCACTAGACCAGGGTTTCTCAAATGGTGAGGCCAGCCTCCCAGGGAAGGCCCCAACCTGTTCCAGGGGGAGGCTCAAGCAAGCCTTAAAATGTATTATATTTAAATGTAAAGTTTCGGCTACTTTGTGTGAAAGGATGCAGCAAACTAAAAGCGAATAATGGCATGTGAATTTATGTACAAAATGGTTGCCAGGAAAACACATTCAACAAACATTTGTTTCCTGGTATGACATGGGGGGAAACCTGGATGGAGGAAATACAATTCTTGGAAACTGTGCAAAACAAAATGCAAACTAATACAAATGAATAGGAACAAGATAACAATTGACCCATTATACTGGCTGCAGAAAAGCACAAATACAAAGGCTAAGCAGAGAGATACTAGGAGCAAGGCCAGGAGGGAGCAAAATGGTCCCTGAAGGCGTTTAAGAGCATGGCAAAACTAACAAAGAAAACAGTCCAACTCATGGAGGTGTTGCAACGAAGGGTAAATAGGGCCAAAACTCAGAAGTGTGGAGTGAGTAGGCTGACCTAGGGAGGGGGGTTATAGAGAGGGAAAATAATAGCATCAATAAAATGAGAATAAACTCAACCACTCACATGCACTTCATTGTATTCTTCCTGTAATGTGCAAAGTATGATAGTTGTTCTAACTATGGAGAGGCCCAAAACTATTTCTATATTAGGGGAGGCTGAAGATCTTTTCCGAGGCTTGGGGGAGGCTCACTATGATAAAGTGTGAGAACTCCTACACTAGACAAATCCTGCCTATTTTCAGGCACGACCCAGGGGAGAAAATTAAATGAATCCAAATGTACTGTAATGCATTTTGGAACCAAAAAACCCTTGCTATAATTATGAGTTGAATGGCCTAATATTAAAATCATCTACAAGGAAAAAAGACCCAGGGATTCTAATTAACAAAGAACTTTCATCAGCTGTCCAATGTTGTCAGATCTCACTTACAACTAATAGAGTATTAAGGTCTTTAAAGAAGGCATTTGTCACCAGGAATAAAGACTGTTTACTTCAGTTATATAAGACGTATATTATACCACATGTTGATTACGGGTCCCCATTATGGAACCCATATCATAAAAGAGATATATTCTTTATTGAAAAAATACAAAGGAAACTGACTAAATCCATTAAGGGTATGAGAAGTCTATCATATGAAAAACATCTAAATCAACTGAACTTATTTAAACAAGAGACAAGAAGAAAAAGGGGTGACTTACTATTCCATAAAATATTGCAAAAATCAGACTTTGATGAAACAAAGTGGTATTGAGTTTAAGGACAGGAACAACAATCTTAGGTCCCATAAAAAAACAACTATATATGCCTAGAGTTAATACTGTGAAAATATTTAATTTATATATGGTTAGGATGGCTAGGATCTGGAACACCTTACCATCTAGTTTAGTACAAGCTGGTAATTTTGAAAGCTTTAAAATCTCCCTAGATGAACGGTTGTTAACAGGGGCTTTGGACAAATAAACCTACCAATGTAGCAGACAATTAAATGGTCATATGCCTTCTCTGTCTACTCCAACCAAGTAACAAGTAACTAGGTAAATATGGAGATAAAGCACAGCGAGAGTTGTCTGGCATTGAAGGAGGGGAGACAAAAGGAGCAGAGGGAACAGTGGTGGGTACAAAGAGGACAGTACACAGCGACACAGCAGAAGGAGTGAAAAAGGGTCCAGGGTGGATTAAGGAGCCGAACTGTACATGATGTCACCACAACTGAAGATAGGATTATCTTTGACAGGATTTCTCTGTGAGCAGGATGCGGGAAACAAGTTTTGCCTGTACACAGCAGAGAGTTTAGGGTGGAGCTTCTGGAGGATGGCATCCACACGTAGAGAAATCGAGGCGATGGTCAAATCAAATCCCAAGGCATTTAAAAAAGGCATCCTCAGTCAACAATCAATATTATTATTAAAGTGTGATTAAAATTAGACATAAAGATGGGTGGGGAGGGATCACTGGCGTATGGGGGGGGCTGTAGTTGACCCACAAAACTGAATTGGGCGCACATTTTTGAGACCAGTGGGTCAAACTGGGCCCATGTTTTAGAACCCCTATCGTGGTCACTGGTGCAATGGCTCCCTGCCAAATCAGTTAATCTCTCAGCTACTGATGAGGCTAATAGTGAGAAATGGTATAAAAGCAGGAGACTGTAACATTTTCCAAAGAGATCTGTAAGGACAGAGCAAAAGGTGTCCATTCTGGGCATGATGCTGATAATATTTTGCCAATGATCTCTGCCCCCCTTATCTGATTTGGACAAAGGCAGAGGGGATTTTAACTGTTCCACAACAAACCAAGTAGTGTATACTAGTTACAGTACATTGACTCTATGGTTACTAGAGTGGGGCAGGTCTCAGTCCCTGTGGGCTTCCACAAATTCCCAGCTGCCCGTGGCTCTCAAAATAGTGTTATGTGAGCATGATGACACACCAGGGCACACCTGGAAGCTTCGCTCTTAGCTTGATATTGCAAATGTTGAGGAGAGAGGTGAACTTCCACATGTGGATTTACAGGAGCCTGCTACTGTTCCTGCCCAGCCTGATGGATCTAGTGAAGAATTATTGTGTACGATCCAATCAGAGGGCACTTATTCTCCTCAGAACCCATCACAAAAAAAAAAAAAGAGAGAGAAATCTGCCTTGCAGAGTAGAAATCACCCACCTGCAACATTGTCAGTTCAGGCAGTGGCACTGCGATGGACCCGCCATCTCTGTGCATACTCCAGGCCACTCACACAGTGGGCACTGCCACCACCTCTGATAAACTAGGGAGGTCCAGAGTGACTGGCCACGAAGGCAAGTGCTGTAGTCACTCCAAGCAATTGAGCCAGATGGGTCTCGGCTCGGCTCTTGTGGGCTCAGCTAGGAAACAACTTACAACAAATACTGCGAGTTATTACCCTGTTTTCCATGTCCTTTCAGTCTGGGGTGCTTAGTGTTATGACTGTCATGCCAAGCTGCTTTTTAAATCTCTGAGTTCATCATAGCCTCTTGAATATATACACCCCATATACAAGACCTGACAGAGTGCCACTTTTTTTTTTTTTTTTACAGGATATCATAATGTCTAGAAACCCTTTGTGCTGATGAGTGCATACTACTTGGGGGTGATTGTAATTGCAGCCTTGAGGACCTGGAATATGTGAGGCAGGCCCCCTACCAACATCCAGCAGTGTCACTAAAGGACTGGGGGTGCATTATTCCCTTGTTGATATACGGTAGTATCATCACCCAGGTGATGCATCCTCCTTCACATACCAGAGTAACAAAGGGAAGTGTGTCTCACTTTCAGATTGACATACTTTATATATTCAGTGACTTCACATTTCATGCCCTGTCCTCTGACATTACGCCAATGCCCTTTCTGACCACAACCTTGCATCCAGAACAGTGGTCATCAGTCCCAACAAGCTTGCAGCTACCTACTGGCATTTCAATGCCAAATTATTGGAGGATGAGTGCTTTAAAAGCTTATTTCAGGATTCCTATGCCACTTGGCAAAGGAACATATGATTTTCCTATACTAAGGCACAGTCAGTACAGGGACTTGAGGTAGTCACCTACAGATCTTTTTTATCAAGAGGTGCAAGCAGGAAGCAAGACTTCAGGACTGAGCAGCTTGAAAACTGCTCTACTAGGAGAGATGCTGGCTTGTCATCAGGGATCTACATCTATAGAGTGTATATGAGGAGAAAAAGAGCATACTGTGGGACCTTGAGCAATCTTGAGGGTCTTCCATTGTATCACAGATCCAGTTCCTCCAGAAGCTGTATCAAGGAACATTTTTATGCGCCGGAGAAAAAGAGGGAAGTTGTTAAGCAAGTCATCAGCCTACTGACCCTGGATGGTTCCATTTTGACATATCCAGAGAGAAGGAGGGAGAGAAATCATGTTTTCTGTTCTGTGTTGTTCTCTACAGACTCCATCAACCTGGATACATATCAAGTCCTACAGGATGAGCTTTCCACAGCTAGTTCAGATGACAGAGTGGCTGGAGAATCCTCTGGAAGACTGAACTCTCTGAGGCCTTGCATTTACTACCAACTAATAAGTCATATGGCATTGATGGGCTGACTGTTGAGAGTCACTGGGACTCTGGTGTTTTACTGAGCCACTTTACTGATGCCTCCTCAGGATACCATTTCTGAGGAAAAGTGGAGTCTGCAAGGCCTGTCAGGGTGCTGCCATGTGCTATTTGGGGTGGGTGGGAGGTGGGCAGGACCAGGGTAACAGCCAGAAAATGTCATGTACCGTGAACTGTCAGTATGGCAGTCCATGACATTCTCGGGCTTTGCCCCATGTGGATCCTCCACTAGTCCTGACAGTGGAGGGAGTAGTGGACAGGGCTGGGTGATCACCTACATGAAGACAAAGGTCGACAGCTCTGGGGCAAACAGTTATATGAAAAAAAACCTTATTGATACTACAGAAGTTCTCAAAATAATTTATAGATACCCAGGGCATAAAATGAAAAACATAAAAAAGGTGCGTTACTTACCAGTAACAGTGGACCTTTGAGAGAATCTCCTCCATAAGGCTACACTTTGGAACTATAAGCCACAGGCATTAGGACCATTCCAAAACTTTTGCCTAGCTAGGGCCAGCCACAATAATGTGCATCCTCGGTGCCTATATATCATGGGGGGCCTGTACTCCTGCCAGTGATGAGCTTGGAGTTATTCCATACTGACAGGAAATGGGAGACCAGAACCACAACCAGGTCAAAAGAGGAGGCCAATAATGGAGAATGGGAAATGGGCCTGTTATAGTACTGAACTGGAATCAATGACCGTTCAAAAAGTGACAGCACAGCCATGAGAAATACCAACAATACACCCAGCAATGTCAACCAAAGGGACCCCAACGTAGCAACAACACTGATGATGTGGACAGCGTCAATGACAAAAATCAGTGATGGCACTGAAAAGGGAGAGGGATGATGCTGACAACAACAATGTTGATGGCAAAGTTGTTCACACTCCCTAGAGTAACATAGAGAAGAGTAAAAAAGAAGCAAGACCGGCCGCAAAGCAAAGTTAGAAGACGACCAGTGAGCAAGAAAAGCTGCTAGATAGTAGAAGGGCCAGAGTTAGAGCCCGCACCTGATCAAGACATCAACAAGATGAATGAAGCAGCACAAACATGGTCAACAATGAGAGCGTCAACAGTACAAAGGACAACAGCCTCTGGAGTAAAACAGACTATGACAGCCAAATCTGTGGAAAGAACGACAGTGTAGCAAAGCCAGGCAACAAGCAGCTGGCAGGAAGCTATGGGCCGAAGCAGAAAGACCCAAGCACAGTTTGGAATGAAACCAATAGACGCAGATACAGGGTACCCCATGGTGTGGATTTTTCTTACAAAAAAGAGCTCAACAGAAAATCAGCAAGCAGAGCCAGGGCAGAGACAAAAAAAGGATGGTTTCATCAACCACAAAAAAAAAAAAAAAAAGGTAAAACAAAAGTATCGAGAAAAAGAAGGAAAACATCAACGATGGACTCTGAGGTAGTGTTGCTCGGATAGTATTCTATAAATTAGGATACCATCAGATACCAGACGTTCAGCCAAATAGTGGATCCGGTCAGATAGTAACACGATCTGACCGTGGATCCGACTGTCTGGGATCAGAGTTGGATCCCCAGATCCACGGTCGGATCTCTGGATCCGACTGTGGATCCCTGGATCCGACCTCGGATCTGACTTCCAACTTAGGTCGGATCCAAGGTCAGATCCCAGGCTGGAACTGCCAGTATCCAATGGATCACAATCGGATCCACAAAGGCACTATCTGAGCATCAATACTCTGATGAAGGCCTTTCTTTGGTCCAATAATAAGTTGACAGTGGGAGAAATAAAAATGAGGAGGTAAAGGGCCATCCACCGGTGCATACTGTGTATGCCACTGCAGGAAGCCCCAGCATGGCAGACATTCCCTAGTGGTCCTGGTGTCAACAGCTTACAGTTTAAAAGATATGGCTCAATAGAGAGAGAGAGATGTCCTCAAAGATGATAAAAGTGATACTCTGCCAATGAGTACGATGGTTATGTAACATTACCACAATTATCTGCAGTACTGCCACTTCACGTCTCTAAACTGCTCTGTTTTACAAAGCAGCACACAACCTTTGCTAACTGTGAAGGGGATGGTGCTCTTAGAATCAGATGAAAATTGAAGTCAGTGAGATGGTAAAACTGGTTTCAATGAAGAGTAGGCTCATTAGCGTAACAACTTCCAATATAAGAGTTTGGTCTTCAAGCGCACAACAGCATTCATTAGTGCCTCACAAACAGTTTTGTGCTTGCAAACATGCAAATAACTGTAGGGCGTGCACAGCTTTCTCATAGTAGGAGCCCATCAAGTTTTCTATGAATGCTGTAACATGGTGTGTTGTGCGAGTGAACTACAGTTTGGGCGTTGCTTCCTACCGCTCTGAAAGGGTATATTCAACCTCTGTGCTTGTAGACTGCAACTGCTTAAATATACTTACTGCAGACTTACTACTTCGTGAGCATAAAACTGACTTTTTGTGTGCTTTTAATATGCTGCCTGCTGTATTTATCTCCGCCCTACTGTACTGCAGCGTACAAAGTTAAGGAGCATATAGCACTGTAAAGAAGCCGTTGTCTTTACCTAGTAAATACGTAAGTGCAAATCCAGTTGTTAGTACTTGGCAACTCTTTTTTTTATGGGCGTAAGAAAGCAAAATATTGTGCTTGGGACAGCTGACCTCAGACTTAAAATACGATGATTCTGCTAAGGAATTAGACATGAAATACATGACATTAAGCCTATAAACAGAACCAGATTTAACTGAGGCACATCTGGTAGTGTTAATTTCTAGTCAACTGGTTTAAGAAGGCTGAGCCTAAAAATGTCAGACACTCACTATTATTCATTCACTTATTTAGTATTTTTTCATTATCAGCTTAGCCCCACTTTAGTGCATCAGGTTGCAAGGTAGTCCCAGGGTGAAAAAGAGTAGCAATAATTATTACACACATTTTGATGCATGTTTTTCTATAGTTCCATTATAAGTCTGCTCATAAAAAGACACATTACACTAGATAGATAACATGTCACAAGATCAGTTACAATAATAAAAATGTTCATACAAGTGTTTACATACAGCAATAACAAAAGAGAGTAACTAAACTAGAGTGGTGTAAGTCTGTGACAGGTACAATGGGGTTTAAGCAGATTATATAATGCAGGTAAGACATTGTTAGGCTGCTCATGACCCAAACAAATAAGATCCCCTATAGGGTGGCTGGCTTGGGTCTATGACAATTCGCTCCAGACCACGCGCTCCGTACAAACTCACTCCCGCGGATATGCTCCATAGACAATTCATCCCCATGCTAACCCATTCCCAACATACTGGCTCCCGCCTGCAAAACTCACTCCCGAGATTAACACATGAAATAGTTCATCACATTACCTCACGACAGTTTTGGACTGCAACTACAGAGACGGACTCACGACTAGCTGTGGACTCGCTCCCATATATAAAATCTCTCGTCCCTGTCTTAACTCAAGCAAATGAGTTGTAATTTGATTGGCACAGCTTGAAGTCAGGGAGTGATTTTATTCAGAGAGCAGGAAGGCAGGGAGTGATCTGATTGGGAGAGCAGGAAGATAGGAGTGATCTGGTTAGGAGAACATAAGGCAGGGAGGGAATTGTACAGTGCTTGTGCAAAGTACAGTGCTTATGGACATATTCATGGGGTTTGTTTGTTTCCACAACTAGCTGTGGACTCGCTCCCATGTATAAAATCTCTCATCTCTCATCCCTATTCGGAGAACACAAAGGCAGGGAGTGAATTTTACAGTGCTTGTGCAAAGTACAGTGCTTGTGGACGTATTAGTGGGGGTTTGTTTGGAACCTGTTTGTACTTTATAATCTTTATTAAGTATGAAAACTAAAAACTTTAAAAGCATCATTTAGCAGTTCAATAATGAAAAGCGTATGCCACACCTCGCAGGAATTCCTCTGTTGTTCTCTCGCCGTACTTTCAATGATGTTTGTGAGCCTTTTAACATTGGCAAGGTAAGCTGTCTTGTGTCCTACAGGAGCATTGCCAGCTATTAGTTGCTCGATGCTGCAGTCTCTCTTCTTTTGGATGCCGCACAACCCATCGATAAATTTCAACAATGTGGGGTGGGCCATGCAAAGCAAACTCTGCATACCTCTGCAAATTAGCATAATGTTTGTTTTGCCTTTCTTGAACAGTATCTGAGTGGTTCGACAGAGCAATTGGAAACTGCGGCTTCTGATGACCAGTCCCCCTCCTATTTCTCCTGTCAATCCAAATGCCTTCAAAACAGTCCACAATTGGCTCCAATTCGGGGGGGGGGGACCTGTAGTGACTCATCAGTGATATCTTCACAGTACGCCACTACCTCTCCTGGTGGGTAAAAAAAAAAAAAAAAAACAGGGCTGGCAAGTATTTACATTTGAGAGCAAATTCAGCATCATTGCTGTACTGAACAGACAACCCCTTTGCCTGTATTTTTCGATACACGCACTGGATAAAATGAAAAAAAATCCCAGTTGTCAAGCCTGAGGAACTACAGTTTTAAATGTGTTTATAGTGGCCAATTCAAAGTCTGTCATTATTACTTGTGGTGCAAGATGAGAGTTCAGCTGTTTTAGGGCCGTGAGCATAAGCTCGTAGGATTCTCTGCGTTTGTTGGGCAGAAGAGCTTATATGGCAGGCTGGACATTGCAGGGATTTATTTAACTCCAAAAACTGATTAGCATTTTGCTCATAAAAGTGCTAAAACATTGTGAAAATGCATAGCACTTGCCCCACTGTGTTTAACAAACATAACACTTCTAGAAAACCTATATAAATACTTTCTGTACAGTTAGCATTGTCCCAAGAAAAAAACTGCTAATCAATTATTTAAAACCCTGCATTGTCAAATCTCTCACCCAAGATCACATACATCTGATGGAATAAGGATGAGGCAACACTAAAAGTACCATCCGCATTCCAGTTGTTGCAGCGTTCTAAAAAGCAGAGATTAGTCTCAGTGCCAAAAATTAGAATTCTGTCTGGACCTGCACCACTATCATAAAGCAGGAAATTAACAGAGGAATCACCCCGGTCTGCAGTGTATGTTCTGTATGAGTCAGGCATTGCAAGGTCTGATAAGTCCTTAGGGTTGGGAGGTGCACCATGCACCTGCATCCTCTGAATGGTGCACTTAATATTTTTGTCAAGTAGTTTACCTTGCGTAGCCATATAAATATGTTCCCTGGCAGGAATGACAATCTGGGCTGTAGTATCCTGTGCTGTAACAGCCCTCTGCTTGGCGATATTCACAGCCTCGGCTTTCTCAACAGCACTAGCGTCAAGCACATGAGTGTGCTATGAGAATCAAAAGATAACAGTTGGTTCTTCTTTACTGGCAGTACGTATTCGAGGATTATAATCTTTGGGTTTCTACACTGCTCGTTCGCATTGCCAAACTGCCTTCCCTTGTGGCCCCTCTTATGCATTGTACAGATGAAATTATCTTCATCCACAAGCTTGCGTCGATTCAATTCGGACATTATCAATCAACCAGACATTGCACTTGTGACAGCACTTGCAACACTAGCAGCAGTGAGGTATGTAGGATGATATGGAGGCTTTATGCTGTGTTTGGAAGGTACTATGTGCAGTCTCGGGAGCTAGTTGGGCAGTCAGGAGACAGTCTGTAGAGAGCTAGTTGGGCAGTCGGGAGCCAGTCTGTACTGAGCTAGTTGGGCAGTCAATTAGAGAGAGGAAAAACGGATGATTCAAGAGAGGAAAAACTTATTTATAGTTGCAAGTAGCTCTTTCATTTGGGAGCGAGTTGTTGCAGTCTGTGGAGCGAATCAGTCGGGAGTGTGTTAGCGCAGGGATGAACTGTCGCAGGAGCGTATCTGCGGAAGTGAGTTTGTAGGGAGCGAGTAGTCGGGAGTAAATTGTCATGCTCCCAGCTGTCTCCCTCTCCCTGGGATGAGATACAGATATGGCATACTGATTAGCAAATGAGGATGAAACACGTATCTGTGTCTGCTGTTCTCAGCCTTTGCTGATTGTACTGTGAGGCCTTTTGGCACCAAACAATTCTGCTTCAAGTTGAGCCAGTCCAAATGAATTAATTGGCATTTGCATATGCTTCCCATGATGCTTTGCATTATTGGGGTATGTGCAATTTGTGTTTTCTTTAAAATTTGGCTGCATGGCCAATATCCTCCGGGATAACCCATGCCCCAGTGCATTTGCTCTACTGTTAGTTTTGGTAATGTTTCTTTTTGTGGAGATCATATTCCAGCTAGTACGGGCAGAGATGGCAAATGCCCCCCCCGGTAATGCTGACCAACAGCCAATAAAAAGTGCGCATGATTAGAAGAGATGGTTAATGAGGAATTAAAAATATATTGCACCAGCTGGAGACAGGAAATTCTTAGGGGGATTTGTGATGATAATAGTTGTTATGTTTATACAATTAGAACAACACAAGGTTTTAGTGCCGGTGCACTAGTACAGAGGTAACGTATGCAGCACCCAAACTGGAGGCAGTAACTTGCATAATGTGCAGAGTGTAATATTCAGTGTAACAGCATTGTGCAAACAGGATTGCACACGCCACATAGCGCTGTGCACATACCACCTATAAAAAGGCCATCTTAAATGTGGCTTGGGCGGTCGGGTGACAGACTGTGTTATCTGTGTCAGTCTGACACACACAGAATCGACGACCCTGATGCAGAAAGAAAAAGTGAAATGTTAAAGTAAGATGGGGGAGTGGGGGGGGACAAAAATAAATACAGTACAAGTACACTCATAAAATCATAGGGAGGGGCCCCGAGACACAATGCATCCAGAAAGAAAGTAAAACTGGAGTGGCTGCTTGTAATTTTAAAAAAAAAAAAAAAAAAAAAGGGAAAATATACTGAGTGAAAAAAACACTGAAAGAGAATACTGAATAGAAAAGAAATGTGCAAACTGTGCACTGCATACATACAGTTCATCAGAAAGGGAGATTTGTGTTGTGTGGGGCAGTTGGGCAGGGCAATTGTTGGGGTAAGACAGGACTCAAGGGGTGCTGTAAAAACTAAGTAGATAGACAGAGGATATAAACAATGACCACAAGGGTGTGTGGGACTGGACTGGCTAACTTGTCTTGTGTGTGGGGGTCTGTGGGACACTTGGGCAGTTTGGGGTGAGGAGTAGTGTACTAAAATAGAAGTCATTATAAAGAAAAAACTCTGTAGACCGTGTACAACATTACAAACTAAAGTTCCTTGTCTGACACTAGGTCCCGGGTGTTTTTAATTTTATGGGCAGACTCGATGGGCCCTCGGTCTCCTTCTGCTGTCATTTCTCTACGTTTCTAAAGTGTGGTCACACTAATTTGTACCAATTTACAAAGAAAATATAAATAATAATAATAGGCTTTAGCCGCACTGCCTAACAGTACCCTATCCTGCAGACTGTCATGAACAGTTCAGCAAAAAGGGTGTGTGACCATGGAAGTGGACTTGCCTTGTATATGGGGGCCTGTGGGATACCTGGGCAGTTATGGGTGAGGAGAAGTGTGTACAATAAAACAGAAGCCATATTACAAAAAAAAAAAGAAAATCCGTGTTGTGTACATTACAATGTAAAGTGTAGTTGCACTCAGTCTGTACCACATTTAATATTTACAAAAAAATATATACAGTCATGCTGCCTAATACCCTACCCTGACTGACCTATCCGCAGGGGCCAGGTGGTCGTTAAGTATTGTACCAAAACACAGAAGTGACTGTGACACATAAGGCGCTTTTACTCGGCACCACAGTGGTTCTGTTGCACTCCCTCCAAATTCTTGCCCCTGTAAATGTTGTGCTTTTACACACCACAGTTGAAATCAATCCCGGAGAGAGTCTAACGTGACCCTCCGGGATCCCTGTTGCCTGTCAATGCTGCACTGCCTTATGGTGGGTCCCGATGCTCCTGCGAGCAGTACTGTGCCGAGTTCAGCTACATATATTTTCTGATAGCAGAAAGAAAGCTGAACTCGGGCAAGTAGGCAGTTTTTAGAAATGGGGCTAAACAATGCTTTAAAATCACTCAGAAAGTGGGGCCGTGACACTGGGCATGCGATTGTGCACATTCATGTGCAAGTACCCTGGTGTGTGTGTGTGTGTATAATACATATATATATATATATATATATATATATAAAAACACATACACACATGGTCGACGGACTGAACAAAGTCGGTCACTCACATTTATTTATTTAGCTTTTGTTGACCAGGTAAGCACACTAGACAAACATATGCCTATGGCTCAGCTGGTCCCACTTGGATCTCATAGCTGCCACCTGGCACTTCCATCACCTCCACACATACCTCTCAACTGTCACACATTACGAGGTACGTCACTCATTTTACCTCTCAGAAACCCTCTGCCTCACATGGCACAGGCAATATTCCACATTGCCCACTGAAACTTCAATGCAGAAATTCATAATAATCTATGATACTCAGTTATCAGCGAACATGAATAACATAAGTGCACAGATTTAGACTGTGTTCTTAGCTTGCAGTGTCATTTTTGATGATGTGTCACACATTTTGCCCATTTGTCACACGTACTGTCACACAGTTGAGAGATGAAAGGATGAGAGGTATGCCTCCATAGGGCGTGGGGTGGAGGTTACTGCCTCCTCTGGAAGATCCAGGGTGCGTGCAGTGGCCGATGTTTGTGGGCCCCTACCCATCGCATACATCGCCCTGTGATGCGTCAAAAGGACCGTCTTTGTCTGCCTTCTCATGTCCCTGAAGTGCTCCTGCACAGCTTCCATGGGCCTGTTCTACCCACCAATGGCACTGACTAAGTCAGTGATCTTTTCCCAGGCCTGCCGTATCTGTGCATTTGTGGTCTGCCTCTGGGACAGGACCTCCTCCCTGGCCTTGTATGCCTGTGCCAGCCCCTGCAACTCCTCCTGAGAAAAGCAGTGGGCCCATAGTCTGTCCATGTCCTCCATGGTTCCTGCCAGACTGGGGAGCAGAATATAGGTAACCAGGGAATATACACGTCAGAGCACAGATGAAATGTACATTGAGGTGATGCCCTCATCTTCCCTGTCAGGGACAGGAATGTGTCTCTCCAATACATGTCCTAACACAGCAAGCAGCCTGCCTAAGACAGGCCTGCCCATGTGCAGACACAATCACTGTCAAGGTCACAGACAGACAGGTGTTGACATGGTCAGGGGCCCAAAGGAACTCAGGGTCACAACCTTCTAGGCACGTATGTGAGAGTGTCACCACCTCAACATGCCCAATGTACCACGGTACACAGCATACACACAGTTCGATTATCTCCCATGTCCCTTTATAGGCCGCTTCATAAGGCACCTACCTCTAGCCACCTGCAGTTCAGCTGTGGAATCCATGTGGTACACAGTGCACCTTTATATTCACCAGGCGCAATTAGACATGTTCAATAAAGGAAAACCAGCACTCCATGCATCCGTTTGGAAACTTTTATTATGCAAGATTAATTAAGTTGCAATAACAATACCATATTACAGTTCCTTATGTGATACCAGGTTCACAGACCAAAAAACACACCAGCCCAGCACTTTGAGGTACAATACCTCTTCGTCAGGGGCATGGCCAACATCATCTCTCTCATGAGTTTATACATGTATAAAATTACGAGGGCAGTGATGCTGGCTACTGATGCATGGAATGCTGGTTTTTTCTTTACTGGCGTTGGCTTTTTATTTACCAGCACCCAGTCTTCACCGTGAGTGCTGCCTTTCTTTGTGTGAGCAATTAGGCATGATACTGTATGCATCCCTTCTAGTAATGACATGCAAATAAGGGTGTTTGCCCAGAGACTGCGAAACAGGCTGAGTACCGCAGGTTGCCCAACGTGCTAATGTGGTTGTTCTAGCATGTGCACCTGTGCTTGCGCACAGTCGGTTCGTGGCACAGACATATCGTCACATTCTGCATATGACATCATCATACAGTGCTGCTCTGTGCGCCATGCCAATGTGCAATGCCAGAGCTCGCAGTGCCCATGCGCACCCTGTACACGTACCACCCCAGGCCTCGCACGTACTCAGGGTACAACTCCACCCCCGGAAAGAAACACTGCTTTGTGCAGTGTGACGCTACTGCAGTACACCAATGGACACATGTTGTGCAAATGGACAGAACACACCCAGGTAACCCTGAAACTGGCAAAAGCATGGTGTGAGGGCTAAGCCAAGGCTGCAGCACATCAGGGCAGGTAGGCGGAACAGGGCTGTGCTGCATAGGGCCCAGAGTTGGTCCACCATAGGACTGGCCAATCTGGTCGACCTGGTGGTGGCCAGAGAGGACCAGCTACTGGGTGAGGGGGCAGGGTAAGACAAGCCACAGTGTGAAGTGTGGGCATCTGTGGGGCAGCACTTCACACGACGCACTGGGGTCGCACTATGGTGACCAATGTCAGCACAGGTACAGCAACTTACAGATTAGGAAGGCATATCGCCTGCAATAACTGTGGGCGATGGTGGAGACTGGCACCATGCCAAGGCCAGGTGGGTACGAATGGTTCTGTGTATAGTATGGGCGGTGTCCTATGTGCAGTACTGTGCCATCATTATACACCTATGTGGTACTGACCCTGAGGGTCTGTGCACTTTACCTGTGTGTTCCTAAACAAAAATAAGAGAAAAAAATAAGTGCCTGAGCTGGGACTTGATACCAGGCTGCCCAGAATATCATTCCAGTTGCGCTACCAGCTGCGCCACCAAGGCAACTGGAAGATGGGATGTCACAAGGCACCTTACTCCTTCTCTTATGCACAATCTGGCACTGCACAATCACATTTTCAATCACAAGGGTGCGGTGTGCACATTATGGAACCCAAACAAACAGAAGAGAGAAAAGAATCTTATTCTTTCTCCAGTTCTGATTGGGTTCTATAACGTTCACACCATACCCTTGTGATTGACTAGACTGTGAAGTTTTTGCATTCTTAAATGGAAAATAACTTTAGTTCCATGTGATTTACAGGGAAAATCCAGTGACATAATTCCAATCAAATATTCTATAAATGCCAGAAAATGTGAAAACAAGGCATGGAGTAAACTCGTATGTGAGACTGCAAATAAACTGGGCAAAGCGAACATTGCTTTGTCTTCATGGTCTGCATCTAGTCAACTTCACTTGCAATTGCTTTGTAGTGGCAGACACTGCATAGATGAGCTTGTGAAGAATGTTGTTTTAACAACAGGCCCATACTTGCAAGCAGACTGTTAAGGGAACAGAACAGAACCCAGGGCCCCTAATTCTCCACAGCACTTCCGTTCTGATTTCTGCTACAAGGCTGCTGGGTTTCTGCAATGCACTAGGCACAAGTTTAGACGGGGAGAAAACCAAAACCCTGTAATGCCAGGGTTAAACAGGGAAGGCCTCTTACGGGAAGCAGGAGCAGGTCAGGGAAAAACTTGTATTACAGCTAAGGAACCAAAACAGACAGGAAAATTATACAAATTTTTTTTTGTATGTTCTATTTATTAAAAGTTTTTCAACACCAGAAACTTATACACACTACATACAACAAAAGACAAGTACAAACACAAACACATGCAAATCCTGGTTATCTTACTTAATACATTCCATATATTCCCCTTACAAAGGTATAGTAGAGTGTGCAGCCCTACCCCAACATCTTCTATACATTCAGATCCTCACTAACACCTACTTATTATTACTGTAATATAATATACAGTGCATAGAGCCATCGTCCGTTCCACAGCTATTTATATGATGTTAGGATGTTAGTGTCCACAGAAGGAGACCCTTTTGGCCCAGTGTTTGCCGGTTGTTCTTCCCCCTTCACCACCCCCCCATAGAGGTGTTTCCCCTATACCTATCCAGCCCCCTGATGCCTAAATATTCAACCCTGTACGGAGTATTACATTTTCGGACAAACTCAAAGTCGCCAAAAAGGGTGCCCAGTCCCTCAAAAACACCTCCTCCCTATCCCTGACTATCCATGTGAGCCTCTCCAGAGCCAATGTGCGTATAACCAACTTTCGCCAATCAGCCAGCGAAGGCCCATTCCCAGTAACCCACGTATTTTGTATACAGTGTCTAGCCAGCACCAACGAGACCCTTACCCATCTAGGTAATAATTGCCACTCTTCTTCCCCTTCTATTCTTTCCACCCCGAACAGACAGACTAAGGGGTCATGGGTCAATTGTCCCCCCATCCCCTTATTTACCTCCTGGACCACATTCCCCCAATATCTTAGCAGAACCGGGCATGACCAGAAGCAATGAAAAAAAGTACCAAGCCCTCTACCACACCTTCTGCAGTTCGGCGAAACCGCAGGGTGTGCCCTATGTACTGCCGCTGGGGGCCAGTAAATTCTATGCAAGAACTTATAGAAGGCCTCCTTAAATTTATTGCATATCATGATTCCCTCCGGCAAACTTAGCATAACACCCCAGTTTCCCTCCGAGATCTGCAACCCTAGATCCCTTTCCCAAAGGGCCTTTGTCGGGCCCGTCAAGTCTGGCAGGCTCTGCTTTTCTTGCTTGGCAATTTTCCCGATAAACCCTTTTGAGTCTTTCCTGGCCTGACATACCATCCACTCTATTCCATTTAGGTGCAGCCTCCCCTTTCCCCCTATACCCAGTCGTCCTACATATGCCTTCAGCTGCATATATTGAAACAAATGAGAAGCTCCCAACCTTAGGTCATGTCTGACCTTATTGAACTCCCCCATCTCGCCCTTCTCCAACAGTACACCTACACACACCACCCCTCCTTTCTCCCATTCTAGAAACCCCTTATGCTCCATCCCAAGAACAAAAAGGGGGTTTCTCACAATTGGAAGTAGGACAGTTTCCCTCTGGGGCCCTCCCCCTTCCAGTGCCACAGGTGGTGCCAGGTCTCCAACGTCTCCCGGACCAGTGGGTTACCACCGCCCACATCCCTGTATGCCTGCAGACCCCTACTGTGGAGGTATGCCGTGAGCCTTCCTGGGGTCTCCTCCTGTTCCAGCCCTACCCAGCTAGCCACCTCAGACCTGTGAGTCCAATCTGCCACACTCCGGAGCTGCACCGCCCTGTGATATGCCCCTAAATCTGGGAAGCCGAGTCCACCCCTATTTCTATCCACCTTAAGCCTCGCTAAACTTATTCTAGGCTTTTTCCTCTGCCAAATGAAGTCCGTGAACCCTTTCTCTAGCCGTTTCACATCCCTCTGCGTAAACCTCATCTGTAACATTTGCAAGGGATATAGGATGCGGGGGATAATATTCATTTTTATGAGATTTATCCTCCCAATCTAAGATATAGGCAATTGCATCCACCTCTTCAGGTCTGCCAATACTGAATTTATCAGGGGGTGGTAGTTCAGCTTATACAGCTCTTCCCACCTCCGACCAATGCGGACCCCAAGATATTTAAAATCTGACCTGACGACCCTGAATCCCTTTTGCTGTATCTCTGGATCAACCTCTGGGAACCCCATAACTTCAGATTTCCTTACATTAATCCTATACCCAGAGAAACTTGCAAACTTTTCAATAATATCCATTAGACATCCCATAGAACCACCCATGTCTCCTAAAAAAGCAGCATATCGATTGCATAAAGCGCCACCTTGTGCACTTGTCCCTCCATGTCCCCCACTCCCACCACACCCTCGTGTTGGCGTATCGCTGACGCTAGAGGTTCAATCGCCAGAGCAAATAGTAAAGGGGACAGAGGGCACCCCTGCCTCATCCCCCTGCCCAGACCAAACTTCCCAGACAGGCACCCATTGACCACAACTTGCGCACTTGGCTTTTGGTACATGGCCCTGACCCACCCTATAAACGGGTCCCCCAGACCAAACCGGGTCATCACCTCGAATAGGTATCCCCATTCCACCCTATCGAATGCTTTTTCAGCATCCAATGAGATCACTCCCATCTTGGCTCCCACTTGTCTAGCCTGCCATATGTTTAACAGCTGGCGTACGTTATGGTAGGACTGTCGTCCCCTGATAAACCTGGTCTGATCTGGGTGAACCACCTTCCAGCAAAAAGTTCTCTAAGCGGGTGGCAAGGACTTTGGCTAAGATTTTCATGTCCACATTGAGAAGAGAGATTGGTCGGTAGGAGGAACATTCAGTCTCATCCAGACCCCCTTTCTGTATTAGGCAAATATTGGCCTTATAACTTGAATCAGGTAGTACCGGGGTCTGCCCCCCCTCTTCTACCATAAATACCCTCCGCAACACATCCGCCATTTGCCCTCCCAGAGTCCTGTAGTACTCAACAGGGAATCCATCGGGCCCACATGCCTTTCCCTCCTGTAACTTCTGTATGGCACTCAGGATTTCCAATCTTGATATGGGCTGACTCAGCACCTCTCTCTGCTCATCTGTGATCTTCCACAAATGTATCCCTTCCAAAAACTCCCGGATATACTCCTCCTGCCCAATATTCTCTGCCCTATATAGCTTTTCATAGAAACTCCCAAAGCGTTCTGCAATGGCCTTTGGGCTTGTGAGAACTTGGCCCCCCTCTCCCCCAATCCGCAATACAAATTTTAAGTAGTAGTCAGTTGCAACTTTTTATTGCTGAAGTATTTTTCTTTTTCCCTTTGCTCATTAGAAAGTTTTTTTTTTATCTTACAGTATTGTGTTTGATGTGTGGAATAGCTCTCAGCCTGTTAGCTGACATATATATCTCTAGTCGTCCCACTACATCATTGGCATTGTGTTCTCATTGACAGTGACATCACAGGTGACTGTCCTGGCAGCTACTGAGTGGCTGTTCCTAAGCAGCAGTGAGGTCACAATGCTGAATATGTAATGGTGGAACCAAGCCACACAGAGTATGTCAGCTGCCAGGCAGAGTGCTGTTCCACACATCACACCTACTAACATAGGTCAACAATCTTCTAATTAACCGAAGGAAAAAGAAAAAGTACCTCAGATAGAAACGGTAATGGTTGACTACTTTTAAAAACTAATATTAGTATAAGGCAGTATACTAGCTCTTTAATGAAAATGACCAAGAACAGTGAATTTCGGTGGCACTACATACATTCTGCAGGGGATGCAAGTTTTGTGGGAAATTCCCTGGCCGTGTTATCACAGAATTCCAGAGGTCCTGATTATACTGTATGCCAGAGTCCAGACCTCTTTTTCTCAATATAAGACCACAAAGGATCGTGTACAAAAAACTGTGGAACACGGATTGTTTCACTGTTACATTACTATGGGAAAGCTTACTATTCTTTTGTACTTGATGAATCCATAGATATCATGGACACAGCACAACTGGCATTTGTGGTCCATTGTATGTTCATATCAGATATTAAGCTACAGTTACAGTGGTCATTATGTCTTTGAAGCCACAGAATCATGATTAAGACTTTTTCAGCTCTCTTACTAAGGAGGGTTGGGAGAAGGGGACGCTATCTATTGATAAGCATGTTAGTCCCTGCACAGAATGCACATCCAGCATGACAGACCATAGCTGCTAAGTGGGAATGAAGTTTGGGCCTTTGACAGTGATCTAGTGGGACGCACTTAAATTTGGACACACTACTGCTGGTTGGCAAGTTCGCATATTTGCATAGGATCACAACTGTTGAAAAAAAAATTATACATAACACTTCTAGTGTTTGCTTTGTTTTGCATTTCAATTAAAGGGAAGCAGTCCTTTGCAGGAGCTCCCGCTCCTGCAAACCTTATCCTCCGGTTTAGCTTTGCTAAGAAAAGTGCCTTTTTTCTTGAGGCGCAAAGTCATTTAATTTAATTACGAAAAGTATGCTACCCGGAAGTATGGCAGACGCTGGAGCAGCTCCATTAAGTGTAAAGGTGTGGCGCGGCACCGTGCGCTTCAATGCATTTGTATAGAAGCACACGGTGCAGTGCCACACTTTTACAGTTAATGGAGCCACCCCAGCGTCCGCCATACTTCCGGGTAGCGGACTTTTCATAATTAAATTACTTTGCGCCACAAGAAAAAAGGCGCTTTTCTTAGCAAAGCTAAACCGGAGGGTAACATTTGCAAGGACAGGATCCCCTGCAAAAGACTGCTTCCTTTTAAATAACATCATTTTTTTTTCAAATGGCTTTTGTGGTGAGTTAAGGTAAAATTATTCGTTATAAAGGACATCTACTATGTATATACCCATATGGCTCCCTGGCAATCAGACATGTCATGGCAGGTGGACATGTGGCTCTTGGTCTCAAAAAGGTAGCAGACCCATACTCTGTACTTTGTTTCTTTCAGTGTGATACATGGTAACTAGTTTTACACTTGCTAAAGTCGGTGTCACAGAGCTCAACACATTTGCCCATTCATAAGATATACAATAGGCTCTCCACTGGAAAAATGTAGCACTAATACCTCAGAGACACATTAATCAGAGAATACTACCGAGTTATGATCCTGTGCTTCCACCCACAGCAAACATCACGAGTCATAATTTGAACGCATGGTGACTTAGCCAATTAGCAGTGTCAGTGGCTCAGTAGGTAGCACACTCGCCTCTGAGGCCGGGAGATCAGAGGGCTGTGGGTTCAGTTCCCACATCTGGCACTTGGGTTAATATCCCAGTACTGACACTGTAATGCAGCATGGAGAGGGGTGCTGCATTTCTGAGGTGCCGTCTTTCGGATGAGATGTTAAACCGAGGTCCCATCCGCCTGTATTGGTGGTAGTTCAGGTGGATGTTAAAGATCCCATGGCACTTATCGAAAAGAGTAGGGGAATTTCCCCGGTGTCCTGGCCAAATTTCCCTCATTCACTAAAAATACCACCAACAGCTTAATCTGGTTCAAGGTCGGTTGGCATTCATCTGTATCCCCCCTTCCCCAGGTCGTGCCTGAAGATAGGCAGGATTTGTCTAGTGCACTTACCCGGTCAACAAAAGCTAAATAAATAAATAAATAAATTTCTTTGATTCATATTTCCTTCCCTAACCTCCCTGGGGACTGAACTGGCTTTAGCATTGCTCCTATCACATGACTTCTACAGCACATCTATCGGAAACTCTTACTGTTATTCATCCTGCTGATACAGCTATGATATTGCTGCCAATTCCTGAGATGGATTTATTCATCAAACAGTTTTATGTGTCATAGCTTCATAGAAGCTCTGCCATGTACTTTCCCTCCCTCCTTCACAGGCCTCAGAATGTACCCCTACGGATAACAGTTCTTGATTCTCCACACGAGGAGTTCACTCTGAAAGTTTTAAGTAGCTGTAAGTACAGTTATAACTAGCAAGGCAGGTTGCACAAGGGGCCCTAAAGATACCCTATCTGGAGTAACGTGATACTGCAGTTCATAGTGCTTAACAGGGCAATCACGTAATCAGAGCAAATACTGTTTCAGGGCTAACTCCCTATCTAGGGTAGGGTGAGATACAAAGTACAGGGTCTGAGGCAGATAAGCAGACAGAAAGTCATTATCAGGACATTGTACAATTAAAAATAGGACTCAAGTAGGAACTGTGTATAGGGAACTGGCAGACAATGGGTGTTTACTCACCTGGTACTCCAGACATTACCTCTTGGGTTCCCAACCCACCTGATAGGCTAGTGATGCACATGTGACCCAGATCAAATTTCGCAGTACACCTTAGTCCCAGAAGCCCCCTGTTCTCAAGTTTGAGTCTTCCATAACTGAAAAATATAACTTAGGCCAAAAGAAAACACTCTTTCCTGAGACTCCCCCACTAATTTCCCATAATAAGAACAAATTTGTGAATCTGAATGCGAATTTACCACCACCTTGAATTTATTTTCTAACTGTATAATTCTAGACTTGGTCCCCTTAGGGCACCGACAGTTAGCAATGTTTCAGGTACATATAATCAAGTTTGCAAATAAGCAAAAAACGTATTAGAGTTGTGAAAATAACCCGGTGTGTTCGGTAGTCAGCATGTGACATTACCGCCGTGCTCGTCCTGAAGGGAGGGCCCTGGAGTGTCAAGGATGCAACTAACACAATCACCTTTACCAGGTGAGTAAACACCCATTGTGTTAGTTACCATCCATGACACTCCAGACATTACCTCTTGGGTTACTATAAGAAGCAGTTCACCAGTCCTTCAGGGCGGGGCAGGGCGATCCGAAGGCATGGTGTCGTGACACACTGTTAACAGAACTTGATTGCCAAAAGTAGTTCTCTGTCTACATAATGTCTCAAGTCTGTAATGTCTTGCAAAAGGGTGAACGGAAGTCCAAGTTGCCGCTCTGCAAATGTCCTCCATTGATACATTTGCTCTTTCTGCCCAAGACGTGGCAACTGCCCTTGTGGAATGAGCTTTTATACCGTCCGGCAGTGTGAGGCTTTTTGATTTGTATGCCTCTTGTATAGTCTTCTTTAACCAGCTGGCGACAGTGGTCTTGGAGGCTGCCATTCCCTGCCAATGACCTTTCGCTATAACAAAGAGTCTTTCCGATTGGTGAATTGGTTGTGTCTTTGCGATGTATTGTTGTAATGCACCACCTACATCCAAAGGGTGGCGAGTCCTCATCTCTCCCTGTTGTAGCTGTGTGTAGAAGGTCGGCAGTTCCACTGGTTGCTCCCTATGGAAAGCGGAAGTGACCTTGGGACGGAAGGCAGGCACTGTTTTCAGGAACACCCCTTCAGCTGTGAAGATGGTGGAAGGTTCTTTACAAGAGAGTGCTCCTAACTCACTGATTCTACGAGCAGAGCAAATGACTACTAAAAAGCAGGTCTTCAGACCCAGCCAGTAGAGTTCTGATTGCTGCATGGGCTCGAATGGTGCTTCCCCTAGGAATTCTAGCACCACTGGAAGGTCCCATGATGCCATTGATGTTCGTGAGCAGGGCTGTATGGCCTCTGCAGCCCTGAGAAATTGGATGGTGTCTGGATGGGCTCTGGGCTATGTAGACCCAATATTCCCTCTGGCCGCTCCAATGGCTGACAATTGGACCCTTAGGGAAGAAGAGGAGAGGCCCTTGTCTAGTCCTTGCTGTAAGAACAGCAGGATCAGGGACATATCAGCCAGCAATGGGTCGACTTACGCCGTCTTGCATCATGTAGCAAAAATGTCCCATTGCCTACCATACGTGGCTGTGGTAAGTGATTTTCTGGACTGTAAAATGGTTGAGATGGCAGATTCGTGATACCCTGCAGTTACCAATCTTTGCCCCTCACGAGCCAAGCCGATAATTTTAGGGTGTGTGGTGCTGGGTGCATCACTGGACCCTGCAACAGCATGTCCACTATGCAGGGGAGTGACCATCTGTCCAGGCTCATTGCTGTTGCTGATGCAAACCACGGCCTCCGTGGCCAATATGGTGTGACCAGGATGATCAGCCTCCGGGATAATCAGATCTTTGTTAGCACCTGCGGGATCAGTGGAATCAGGGGGAAAACATACGAATGGTCCTGGTCCCAGGTCCGGGATAAGGCATCCATTGCTAGTGCCTGTTTTTCCCTGAATCAGGAAAAGTAAGCTGTGACCTGAGCATTCGATTTGGATGCCATTAGATCGATTGGGATGTGTCCTCAACTGTCCTGAATCAAAATGAACAATTCTGGGTGCAGTTACCACTCCCCTGAATGCACCTGCTGTCTGCTGAGCAGGTCCGCCCTGACGTTCAGTTTACCTGCCAGATGGATGACATGAATGCGGGTGAGATGGGACTGTGCCCAGTTGAGCACTTTGGTTGCTTCTCTGAGCATGGCCTTGCTGCGTGTTCTGCCTTGCTTGGCTATGTACGCCACCGTGACTTTGTTGTCGGACTTTATCTGGACTGATTTTCCGAGGATAGTGTGTCTGAATGCTTTCAGGGCATTGAGCACTGCTCTCATCTCCAGGACGTTGATAGACAGCCTGGCCTCTGCCTTTGTCCATCTGCCTTGGGCTGAGTAACTGCCTATGCATGCTCCCCAACCAATTAGGCTTGCGTCAGTCTCCAGTGACACGTGATATGTCAACTCCAGTGGGGATCCTCTCATTAGATGTGGGTGATATAGCCACCGTCGTAATGATTCCCTGACCGAATGTGGTAGGATTAACTTCTTGCTGAGGTTGTCCTCCGACAGGAACCCTTGCTGTAGGACACAGTTCTGCAAGGGGCACATGTTCCACCTTGCCAAGGGAACTAGGACGATGCGCGATGCCATGCATCCCAAGACCTGTGCTGTTTAACCCATCGTTGGTTGGGGGGTAATCAGAAGAGCCCTGACTAGTGTGATGATCGAGTCTATTCATTTGCATGAAGGCCTTGCCATTCCCTTGGCCGTAGTTATTTCCACACCTAGGTTCTCTATGCGTTGCGGGGGTGTAACGAACTCTTGCTCTGACTGACCACCCAGCCGTGGTGCGAGAGGGCAGTCAGCACTTGGGCCGTGTCCTTCTGAGACTGTTGTCTGGAGCAAAATCTTATTAGCCAGTTGTCCAGACATGGTATAATGTTCACCCCCTTCTCCCGTAGTCGGGCTGCCAGTATGATGGACACCTTTGTGAACACCCTTGGTGCAGATGTCAGACTGAAGGGTCGGGCCTAATACTGGAAGTGTTGGCCCAGTATGTGGGATCAAAGGAATTGTTGATGACTGGGCCTGATTGGGATGTGGGTGTACGTGTCCTTCAGGTCCACTGAAGTGAGGTAGTCGCCTATCTGGATGTTCCTCAGTGTGGTTCTCAGTGTTTCCATCTTGAATTTCGGAGTAGTTATGAACTTGTTCAAGAATTTTAGGCCTAGAATCGGTCCAAGTTCCCCATTCTTCTTTGGTACTAGAAAGAAGACGGAATAGACCCCAGTGCCCACCTCGGTGTTGGGTACAGGCTGTATTGCCCTGTTCTCAAGCAGGTCCCGTAGAACGTCCTGCACCTGGTGGGCTGAAGCCCTTTTCTTCGAGATGGGTGAGAGCGCTACTCTGTTTCTGCAAGGTTTCTTTGAAAATTCTATAGCATATCCTTGAGATATGATCTCTAGGACCCACTTGTCGGAGGTCGTCTGTTGCCATTGTTCTAGGAACAATGACAGCCTCCTGCCCACTGGCGGGTAACTGTGTTGAGGGCTGTGGCAGGTGGTGACATGAGAGTGATAGTCCTGCTTTGGCTTTCCACCTCTTCCCCCGAATCGGGGGTTTCTGCCTCTGAAGGAGGAGTGGTTACCTTGAGAGGTGCCTCTGAAGTTACTGCTATGGCCTCTCCCCCGAAAGGAATTATTAGTGTAAGGCTGCTTTTTGTTCTGCTGAAATCTGCTGTGCCCTTGAAACCTACACCTGTTAGACAGTAGGTAAAGGGTTCTTTGCTTGTCCCTGGCGAGATCTTTTCCTTCCTCTTTTTGTTTGAGGTACTCATTCAGGTCTTCACCAAAGAGATTGTTTCCCTTTAGTGGTAGGTTTTGCAATGAAGCCTTTGATTCATTATCCGCTTACCAGAGTTCAAACCATAGGGCCCGCCTAGACCTGTTTGTTAGGGCCCCTGCCCTGGCTTCCAACTTCAGACTGTCCACGGCCATGTAGGTACTTCGCTGTATCTAGAGTGCATACTAAAAGCTCAGCTTCTCTGTACTTGGGGTCAATTTTGTCTATTACTTCCTCTAGCCAGTGAATTTGAGCTCTGGCCAAGTACACTGCTGACACTGCCGCTTTTGTCGCCATTCCTATGATTTCAAACAGCTTCTTTAGCAGGTCTTCCACTTTTTTGTCAGTAGGGTCTTTAAGTGAAATGGTGCCGCAAGGTAGCACTGTTCTTTTGCTCGGTGCTGCAATCTGAGGATCTATGGTAGGTGCTGTGCACCACACTTTTGCCTTTTCCTGCTGCATTGGGTACATCCTGTCCATGTTCCTTTTCTCGGACATTCAACCCAGTTCCATGGATTCCCATTCTTTAGAAATTATGTCATCAATGGCTGGACAGCTTGGGAAGGTGTCCTTGACCTGCTGATCCTGCTGGATCATTGGATCAAGCTTAGATTCTGGTTTTGGTGTCTCCATGTCGAACCCATGGTGGTTTTAATGGCCCTCCTTAGCCCTGGTACCAAGTCAAAGGAACAGAGTTTAGCTGTCAAGGAGGGGCAATCGGATACTGTGTTCATGTCATCCCTCCCCCCCCCGAGTCTATGTTTTCCACCTCATCTGAAGCCTCCCCGTGGTCCTCATCCACTGGATCGGGGGGGGGGGGCAGTGCTTTCATCATTGTCCGGTTGTGGGGTGGGTTGGCTAGGGCTTGGTACTCATACTGGTGGGGTTCTAGACTTAGTCAGGGATTCCAACTTCTCCGTTTAGCATGAAGTTTGTTGACTCTCCATCATAGCAACCGTAGTCTGCTGGGTCTGGATGAGAAGGGCCCCCGGATTCATCCAGGCAGATGTGCTAGGACCCTGGGTATCCAGGTCTGTGCTCGTGGTCTGCTCTGCTTCTAATTCCTCTTCCATGTGTTCGCAGCTGGGGCAACGTGGACCCGGGTTGTGGGGCAGGAGGTCGGCACTACAAGAGGTGCACTTCTTTGCCTTCTCCATCTAAAGGATGAGAGAAGGAGAGAGAGAATGAGGGGAAGAGCATTAGAACACATTCAGTTATGGGGCGTTACTTGCGGGAGGTAAAACACATGACAAAATGCCTCTAAAAGCAATGCAGTGGGAATAAAACCCTGAAACCAGTACTCCGGTGTGTAAGGCCAAGGACCCCAAAGTGATTACAGTGCTCACGGGGTGACTCCATAGGCCCAATATCTGAAAAGTTTAAAATATCAGTATACATTGTAATAATGACTAAAATATAAGCTCCTGCCCCCCAGATACATTTAGATGCCGGGGGGGGGGGACAAACACTGCGCGCCTATGGGGCAGTAAACAGCTTTCTATGGGCGGCTTGAGAATCATTAGGCCATCCCATACAATGACTGGCTCCCTACCTAAAATGGCAACTTTGGTAAAAAGTAGCCATCCTGCACAAAATGGATGCCAAGACTGACGAGGCCTGAATAGGCGTCACAGACTAGGATTCCACCTAGTTATTTAAAGAGGAGTCTGATGCTGCTGTGTCCAGAACGTTATTTTAAAATGGGAAGTCTCTTGGTGAAATAATGAAGTGTGCACGTCAGTAGGCCGCTATTCTAAGGGGCCTGGCTGGGATGTGCTAAAAAAAAAAACGTACAGGAAAACATGAAAGAGTTACATTTGGCCTCACCAAGCGGTCACTGAGCTAGGGACCGCGTCGGAAGTCTTTCTGGATGTCCTTTGTAATCCGCCGATAGAGTATCAGGTACAGTTACCGGAGAGTGCCACGTGGCATCCGCTAGGGAGGGGAGGTCACGGAAGGGCGCTAGGTTTGTTTAGTAGTAGCCCGTCAGGGTCCCGCTTGTGAGGGGAAGACCAGAGGCTAGCAACAAAGCTTTTGGTGGAGCGGTGGCACAAACAGTAAATGTACCGTGCAGCCACGAGCCTCCTGCTTGAGAGGGGGAGACCGGAGGCTGGAGAGCACACTGAAGCGCGCAGTGGATTTAAATGTGGCCTGTAAATGTGCAGCCGCACAGAAAGGATGCCCCACGATGGTCGCGATCAGACCCTTTGTAAACTTTAAACCATAACTTGTTTTTATCATTTTCTTTGTAGTAATATCTGATTCATCAGTTGTTCAACTGCTATACCTCTGTTAATCAACATGTTTCCAAAGTAAGGCAGAGCTGCATAAACTGTACTAGAAAACACACTAAGCCCCTGCTGAATACTAATATAAGCAAGATTAACCAAAGAAAACCATACCTAACATCCTTAGGGAGGCAAACAATGACTTAAGAATAAATCAGCAATTAGAAAGGACCTGACAAACATAGGTCAAATCACTGCAGCTATCTAAATAAGCATTTTAAACAGAAGAAAGGATAAGGTGAGAAATAAGACTTCCTCTACAGCAGGGGCTGTAATGATTTTCCTCTAACTAAACACATTTTTTTTAAAACTAATCAAGTCAAAACACATTGAGTTCACAGGCTTTTGGCCTACCATAGCTAATTTGCTGACAGGGGACTCCTGGTGTGCTTGTAGCCTCTTCAGATGCAAAGGTTGAACTGGAGAACAGGGGGCTTCTGGCACCAAGGTGTACTGCGAAATTTGATCTGGGTCACAGTGCATCACTAGCCTATCAGGTGGGCTGGGAACCCAAGAGGTAATGTCTGGAGTGTCATGGATGGCAACTACCACAATACGGAACACAGGTACAGCAAGTGGTCCCCTGGAGGGTTATTTTGTGTTATTATAGGAATGTTCTGTGCCAAGAGTTCTCGAAATTGGGGGTCATTCAGCAGAGCTAGATTTAGCCTCCAAGCTTTTTTCTTGGGTGCAGGTGCTAATTAATTCTAAGTGCAATCAAATTAGGGCATGGCTAGAAAGCAGTATTTGGCCCAACCCTACAGACTGTGCTGTGATCAGCTGTGCAGCTGAGAGGACCCACTAATCTCGTTTGGAATGGACTTTGTGGGCATGGGAATAAAAAAATAACTTCCTAAGACATGAACTGAAAGTAAACCAAACATCTGAGATGCCAAATTCACGAGGGAGATGTTATTTCTCTGAGGGGCAGTGGTGTTTTCGACTGGATCCATATACATATTAAAATTCCTTCCCAGAATTAAAGTGCCAATTTGATACTCTAAATTTGGTTGACCAGTAACTTAAGGGTGGACAAGTCCAAATCAGGGGGAATATACAGATTCACTGTTGGCCCTGTAGAATCCTCATAACTATGATCATACGTCCTTCATCACTACATAGTTTGTCTATGACAAATAAAGAAGTATGAGGGACTAATGTAAGTACTCCTCACAATCTGCCCTTCTAGTAAGTAGAAGACACTACTACTTTGAACCCAAATTTCACTAATTTGTCATGTTTGACCTGTGAAAGGTGGGCCTCTTTACAGAACAATAAGGCCTGGCTTTTGTCTTTAAGTGAGCAAGTACCTTTGTCCTTTTAACAGGATTGGTCAATCCATTTACATTCTGTGAAACTACTGCGAATCTGGAAACCGTACTCATGTAAGTCTTAGAACCAGACCATTGTCCAGGTGCTTATTCATACACAGAACTAGTAAGGTGACCTTTCTTCTATATGTTGAGCATCCAGTCAGTGAAACTGCATAGGTAGTACCCAATACCTGTACAGCAAACCTATTCCATGGCTCTGACCCACAGAATCACAAGTTGAAAATGAATAAAACAAATAACATCAGCTCCACATCAAACCATCACATCAATAACCTGAACCTTGGCAAAAAATGCCTTGGAAAAATAGTAACACAGAAACACAGAATTTGATGGCAGATAAGGACCACATGGCCCACCCACTCTGCCCATTTTTCCCTACCCACATCTTCACCACAGACCCGACCTGATCTACAGCTCTTTCTCCCTCCCCCTTCCCACTAGGATTCCTTTGTGCCTACCCCATGCATTCTTGAATCTCACCACTGTTTCCAAACCCACCACCTCCACCAGAAGGCTGTTTCTGAAATTCACCACTCTTTCTGTGAAGAAGAACTTCCACCTCTCCTGAATCAACCCCCTCTGCTTCACAGCATGTCCCCTTGTTCGTGAGCCTTTTTCTCCTGAAATATGCTTCCCTCCTGTAATTTATTTACACCCGTGAAATATTTAAAGGTCTCTGTCATATCACCCTCTCTGTCCTCTTTTCCAAGGTGTACATATTAAGGTCCCCTAGTTACTCAGGGTTCTTGATGCAGACCCTACACCATTTTAGTTGCCTTCCTCTGGACCACCTCCACTCTATGTCCTTCCGGAGATGTGGGCACCAGAACAGGATAAAGTACTCTAAGTGGGGTCTCACCAATGATCTGTACAGAGGCTTTCTGTTGGTGATACCCCTCCCTATCACAGTATCCCACCAGTCCTCCTTACTGCCTTGTTATACTGCCTGGCCACCTTTAGGTTATCAGATATTATTACCCCAGGTCTCTTTCCTCCTTGGTAGTTGTCAATTGCACTCCACCCATTTTGTACTCCACCCCTGGGTTTCTGTGCCTTAAGTGCATTATTTTGCACTTTTTCACATTGAAACCCAGCTGCCATACTCTTGACCTCTCCTCTAGTTTTCTCAGGTCTCTGTTCATCCTTTCCACCCCACCTCCCCACCCCAAGTCCACCCTATTGCAGATTTTTGTGTCATCTGCAAAAAGGGAGACTTTCCTCTCCAGAAGAGGACCAGTCCCAGCAGAGATCGCGGAGGCACTCTGCTGGTCACCCTCCCTCCCTTCCTCGGAGTAAACTCTATTTACCACCACTCTGTGTTGCAAATCCCCTAACCAATTTCTCATCTGGTTTATTACCTCTGGACCCACTCCTAAGCTACCCAGCTTGCATACTAGTCTACTATGTGGGACGGTATCAAAAGCCTTACTGAAATGTAGGCAGGCCATATCCACCGATCCACCCTGATCTAATTCCTTGTCATCTAGTCAAAGAGATCTATCAGATTTGCATGACATAATCCCCCGTGAACCCAAGCTGCCTCAGGTCTTGTGACCCACTGTATTACAAAATATTCCACAACCCTTTCCTTCAGCAGTGATTCCATTAACTTTCCCACCACCAATGTCAGGCTGACTGGCCTATAATTGCCAGCTTTCTCCTTGCCACCATTTTTGTGAGGTGGGACTAGATCTGTCCTCCTCCAGTCCTCTGGAACCACTCGCTTCTAGTGAGCTGTTAAACAGGATTGTCAGAGGTACAGCCAGTACCTCCCTGAGCTTCCTGAATAACCTTGGATGCACCCTGTCTGGCTCTATTGCTTTGTCCACCTACAGATTGGTGAATCCCTTCAGGACTCTCTCCTCTGAAAAAGGATGAGTGTCCACCTCCCTCCCTACAAAGCTTCTGTTTCTTTTTTGTGGCCCCTCCCCTTCTTATTTATGTATTTATTTATGTCTTTGATGGGTGCACTGATCCAAAGGACCGTTTTCAGGTACGACCCGAGCCACAGCATGGCGCATTAAGAAATACAGGTGTGGAGAACAACAGTAAACACAGGCCTCAACATGAGGTGCAGGAAATTACAGAACAAGGGGTCATTACATAAAGTGCAATTACATAAGAATACAAGGTGTCAAAGAAGACCAGCATACAGATCAAAAATACATAGTCACAGGCCAGGTAACAGACTGAAATATAAGTCACAAAACACAGAGACCAAACATAAGTCTCTGGTATGATACATAAAGTGCAAAATGCATTCAGGTACACTAACAGTGCACAGGTCAACATTCAGACTGGAACTCTAAAACTGAGTACAACACTTCCCCTTAGCAAATGGTGACGGGACTTAGAATAGGGAGGCAACAGTAGAAGCCCCAAAAAGTGGCGGAAAAGGACAGGAGCAATAGTGGTGAGTGTAGCAAGGATGAGACACTGCTAATAGGTGGTGGAGGGAGGGGATGCCAGAGATTACCCAGGACAGTAGTGGCATTTGGCTTCAGACAGCAGCCACTCTTTGAAATTGTTTTTGAAGGAGAGATGGGAGGTGGAAGAACAGAGAGATGTAGGGAGTCTGTTCCATAAGGACAGGTCAGAGACAGAAAAGACTTTACTACCCATGGTAAAGTAGATTCATGGAACTACCGGGGTGTATGGATAATTCGTGGAGGCTCCTAGCTCCCACTCTGCCCATGAGGAGGGATAAGTATGGGGACAGGTGTCTGCCTCTCAGAGTACTGTCAACTAAGCAACCAAGGGCATAGTCGAACCATCCTTGCAGTGGGAGCCAACCATGTGACTGGTACAATACACAATGATGGGTAGAAAGCGGGGCATGGAGGACAAAGTGACAGATAGATGTTGTATACTGAATTCAGTCTATGGCGCAGAGCTGAGGATATGAGGAAATAGACATGAGAGAAGTATTCATGGAGGGGCAGAAGGTTTCCTTGTGCAACTGCTAGGCGCGCCTCATAAGAAAGGAATTGATTTAGGCGGTAGGCGGCACTTAGCTTCTGATTAACTCTGCACACAGAATTATTGACATGGTCAGCAAACGTAAGGGAGGGGTCCAATGTGACATCTATGTATTTAAAACCAGGGACATTTTCAAGGGGGAGTGCCAGCAGGTGTGGGTACAAGAAGGGAGGAGTTTGTCTTGGAGATCTTTGTGAGGAATGGTTTGGATCCAAATAGCATTACTTTTGTTTTCTTTTCATTTACAAAGAGTCTGTTGGAAAGAATCCAATTGTGGGCAGCACCATAGTTAAGTGTAAGAGCCTTGTTCCTCTGTGAACACTGAACAGAAGTATTTGTTCAGGATGTCTGCCTTTTCCTGGTTCCCCTCTGCACTGTCCCCCCTTCCGTTCTTAATCTTACAATCCCAACCCTAGTCTTCCTTTTTTCACTTAATACCTAAAAATGTCTTGTCCCCTTTCGTTACCTCCTGGGCTATTCTCTCTCTCTCTCTTCGGTTTGCATCTTTGTGCTCCTTACTGTTTTCCCTGCTTCCCTCTGTTTCTCCTGATACACCTCCCTATTCTCCTCCCTCTACGTCTCTTTATATCTCCTGAATGTTACCGTTTTAGTCTCTACCTTTTTGGATACCCCTTTTAAGAACCATAGTGGTCTCTTTTTCCTTTTGCTAACTTGTTTGATCTAAGTTTTTTGCCTTTACTATGCTCCCTTTTAGCTTTCTCACTATGCCTCCACCTCACCCAGGCATCCCAGATACATTCACCCGTCTTTACAGAATCTGCCTTTCTGAAGTCCAGGATCCTTCCCCTGCGGAACACCCCCTGCAGACAGTCCAGGATGCCCCTGCTTCAAGATGAAGTCGCTTCTCCGGGAAGCTCCAGTCTACATCCTGCAGAATGAAGCCCCCACTGGCAGCACCTCCCCTTATTCTGCCATCCTGCCAATGATTTCCACCAATAGCTTATCTAATTCTTTCCCCTGTGCTGGAGGTCTGCAGATCACTCCAGTGTAAATAAAGGCTCCATTCCCAGCTTCCGGGGGAGACTCCAGTCTACTTCCTATAGGCTGAAGTCCAGCACCGGCAGCATCTCCGCCTAGTCTGCCATCTTGCCAATGATTTCCACCAGTACCTTATCTAATTGTTGGCTAGATGCCTGAGGAACACCCCCTGCAGACAGTCCAGGATCCCCCTACTTCTAATGCAAATCAAATCAAATCAGTTTTATTTATAAAAGGTGCCTTTCTGAAACCAAGGCGCCTGTACAATAAAATACATAAAATAAAATAAATTATTATAAAACAAGCATACAATTCCACAAAAAGCAATATAATAGCAGCACAGTAAAGTAAAATAACCCCATCAATCAGCAAAGCCAGGTTAAATAAATAGGTTTTTAAAGAAATTTTAAAACTCTGGACGGTTAGGCAATCTCATACCCGATGAGGTGGAGAGTTCCACAGGGATGGAGCAACAAAACTATATGCATTTGCTCCCGATGTCTGCAAATGTACCCTGGGAACCTCTAGCAATCCCTCATTGGTGGATTGGAGAGGACGGAGGGGACAGTAGGGACAAAGGAGATCTTTCAGGTAACCCGGTCCCTTGTCATGTAGGGCCTTATAGGTTAACAAAGCAACCTTAAAGGTGATCCGCTACCGTATGGCAGCCAGTGCAGACCGCGGAGCACAGGCGTTATATGACTGGCTCTCGAAGCACCAGTCAACAACCTGGCTGCCACGTTCTGCACTAGCTGCAGGCAACGGATATCAACCCCCGACAGCCCTAGGTAAAGGGCATTGCAGTAGTCAAGGTGGGAGGTAATGAAGGCGTGAACCAACGTTGGAAGATCATCAGGTGGAACCAGATGTTTCACTCGGGCGATATTTCTCAGGTGGTAAAAAGAAGTTTTAACAACTGCTGACAGTTGTGATTTTAAAGTCAGACAGTCACCAAATATAATGCCCAGGTTCTGCACTCAGTCTGAGTTAGCTAGCTGGACACCTCCAAGCCACAGACCTGAAGGTGAACCTGCCAGCATACCTGCCTCACGACAACCCGGGTTCACAACCAACACCTCATTTTTTTCAGGGTTCTACCTTAGCCAGCTCACATTCATCCAGGCCTGAATTTCAGTTAGACAGCTGTTAAGCACTGACACAGCATCATCTTGTTCAGGGACAAAAGACATGTATAGCTGAGTATCATCTGCATAGCAGTGAAAACTCAAGTCATACCGTCTAATAATCACTCCCAATGGCAGCATTTACACTGCAAACAACATGAGCGCTAAAATGGATACCTGCGGAACCCCACAGGGCAGGGAGAATGGAGTTGAGGTACAAACCCCAGACATCACTCTCCGAGTCCTGCCCATGAGGTAAGATTGAAACCATCTGAGAACAGTCCCAGAAAGTCCACAGATAAACCGCAGGTGATCCAACAGCACACCATGGTCCACAGTATCAAATGCTGCAGAGAGATCAAGAAGGACCAAGATGGAGCGAGTTCTTTGATCTCTAGATGAAGTCACTTCTGGGGGAGGCTCCAGTTTACATCCTGCAGATTGGTCCCCCACCGGCAGCATCTCCCCCTAGTCTGCCAACATTTCCTTCCTTACCTCCTCTCTTTTTAATGCTTCCATTCCCTTATCCCTTCGTCTCTACCACCCTGCTTCCTTTATTAATTTGCATGCTGGTGGATTCCTCTCCCTTTGGGTTCTCCCTACTCTCCTTCAGCCTGAGGGGGTGCAGTTTCTGCCTCCCTGATTCCTTCCACCACCCCTCTCTGCTAGTTTAAATGTTCATCCAAGTAACATTTGAACCATCCACTGAGGATTGCGGTTCCCCTCCGGGATGGATGCAGGCCATCACCCCTTATAGGCCTCCCAGGTGGATCCCCAGTCCCCAGTGTAGCCGACCCTTCCTCTCTACACCATTCCTTCAGCCATGAGCTGAAGCTCCTCCTGGTGTGGAGCTCCCTCTCCTACCCCCACTGTAGACAGGCAGCACTTCAGCGAAAGCCACTGAGCACACTACCCAAGACCCCTCCCCAGCTCCCTAAACTCCCACTGCACAATCCCAGCCCTGTCCCCATGTAGACAGTGATATCCAGCTCTCCCTCGTGTCTTGCAGCCCTAGCAATCTTCAGGATCTGCTTCCCATTCCTCCGGGCCGTGACACCACATAGGCACCTAACCTGCCTGCCCCCCCCCCCCCAGAAAATCCCCATTCTGCACTGTAGGATGAATGAATGCCACTCCGCCCACACAACCGGGCCATACATAAGAATGGTGCGTCTCTCTCAAGACTGAGACTCCCTTATCAAGGGGCTTGCTTGGGGGGGTCACAGGAGATTATACAGGGGTGGTGTCAGAAGGGAGCTGGAATGAATGGACTGCCACTGTCTAGGTGAGATACAGGACACTAGGGACAGACTTTGAGGGTGAGCAAAAGAAGTATTGGGGTCTGCAATGACTAGCAGATACAGCACATATAGAACTTGTTTTAGCTGTCTCACCTTTCCGCCCACCCAGGGCCTGACATAATGGTCCAGCTGCCAAATTTCTTCCCCAAAAGTGATCCTGACAATTTTACATTTCCTAGAGCACTTTCTCCTGTCATGTAGCCAATAATGCAAAAAAGAAGTCTACTCAGTACATTGGTGTCTTAAGATATGCTAAAGCTGATAAAAACTAAATGGACTTAGAGACTATTTTACCACCTTTTCCATTGTGTCCCTTTAAAAAATCCTTACCTTTCTTGCTTTTATTTTTCTTAGCCAGTAAGGCTCTTGGTGTGCCTTTACAAAATAATAATCCCCCAGCTAAATTCAAATTTCCTGCCCAAGTACTGTAATGCTGTTTTTGGAACAGACACAATTAATGCTGGTCATTCATAATACCACACAGGAGAGACGTTCCCCATAGACTTTCAACTTGCACGCTGAGGAAAACTACATTGTGCTGTTGTTTCTGCACTACACAGGCCCAGTCACATAGTTTTCTTTAGTTATGCACTTTTTGTTGCCAGCCACATTGGGATACACGCCAGCATCAGTGGTGCAAGTGGTAGACAAGAAGTACAGGAACTCAGACACTGGCAAATATGAAATGCAGAACGACGATCCTCAATCTGAAGGATAGCTGTGTCAAGACACATCCATCTGTTTAGTCACTAGTAGATTCAGTTAGTGATATTGAAGTATTTCTAGGAAAACAGCATGGTTGTCAAATGTTGTTATGGAAACCCTGATTTCAGGTCACAGGCCCAGAAACTGTCATTATTTAGCTGGTTTAAGAATTTCAGTTCCAGTGTCAGTGGGAAGAAGTACAGGAACTCCGTTCCTGCAGCGAAAAAGGTACAGGAACTGAGTTCCTGTGCATTCCTGTTCATTTTCATCACTGGCCAGCATACGGTTTTTCCTGTGCCCCCAGATCTTGCACTTACATGCACTGTGTTGAGGCCATTCTGTGCTACCATCACTACCGCCTGTCTACGAGTGCCCAGGAACTGCCAATACATGAGGTCTTCCTTTGCCTACTTATATATTTTTTCCAGAGCCCTGCCTCCACATTGGTGTATTCCTGCAATTCCCTAATGCAGCCTGAGGTTGACCCCGCTTCTGCCAGCATCTACACAAATGTATTTTCTGCATCACGGCACTCTGGAAAAGCAATATTACGAATCCTGCTACCCTTGCTGCTGTTAAACCAATGATAATAAAGCAAGCAGATTGTGGTGTAACTGGATTGGGCCAGGAACTGTGAATCAGAAACAAGTGTTCTATGTGCAGTATATTTTAGCAATTTATCACAGATGTAACGTTAAATCTAATAAAAAGTATGAAAAGTAAAAAATGGCAGCCATGTTAGTTAAAGAACTGCTATGTGAAAGATTTACTGCACCCTTTATTTTTTTAAATTATCAGCTGCCGCTAAGTTGCAAACTTATCTGGGTGCCATTTTGTTAATTGTGGCACGCTGCAAATTTCCATAATGCTCCAGGTCAGAGGAACATGATGTCACACTTGCTGTAAAACAATGATAACTTTCCAGAGGGCATTGCAATCCTGGCAACGAGAAACAATGATTTTCCCATAGCTACCCGAAACTGAGACTCAATAAACAAATTAAAACCTTGCAGCAAATATCATTAAACAAAAACCTAAAAGGGTGTCATACTTACTGTGAATTGGCATCTTGATAAGTTTGTAAATTGGTGGGTATATCCTGTATTTCTTGGGTGGCCCATGGCTTTGGTAGTAGTGCACTGGTTTGCCATGTTTAAGACCTAGGTTTTGCCCTGCTCCTTTGCCAGCTGTATAGAGTCCTTGGATGTAGTCACCCTTTTGGGAAGGGGATGAAGGTTCATGCAGGTCTGGGAACTACTAACACTAGGCTGTCCAGGGCATTAGCACAGCTGCGCTGCCACAGATTAGGTTCTCAAGCATCCTCCATGTGACATCACGCACAGGCAACCGACTCCCTCTCTCTCTGTCAATGGTGCTAGCAGGGGGAGAAAACCTCCTCAAAGGGGAAGGGATACATGGCAGCATTCCAAAGTTATATTTGGTCACCCCTATTTGCTCTTTCTACAGAGGGGAAAAGGGGTGAGCAGATAAGAATTGGAATGCTACAGTGTTTCCCACCTGCTTCAGGCATGTCCCTGGCAATCCCTCACTGCTATTCCCCAACCACATTCTGCAGACTTGGCATTCGGATCTTAGACAGATGTAGCCACTGCGAGTTACTCACCACCACCGGTCCTATCGTGGCATGGCAGCCCACTGGTTGGGGGGGGGGGCTCTGAGATCACAGTAAGTGGGAGAATGAGTTAGGTTTGAGTGGGATGTCTGATAAGATTCTTTGTGGAAGGGGAAGAATAAGTAATAAAATTAGAAAAGGGAAAGGTAGGGCAGTCCCGTTGGCACTGCAGGTTGAGGTGCTGGATGCCACATCTCGCGCCACACTGGCGTACCGGGGGTCGGCAGGGGAGGGAGAGAATTGAGCGTCCCATGGACTGCTCTCCTCTCCTAGGGAGGGGAAGGGAGGGTTGTCGTCCTGCTCCTTGGCTGCCCCCTAGTGGAGGCTGGAGGGCAGCATCAGAGGTCGGGAGACACAGAAGCGTGCAGACATGACGTGCACATGCCTCCCTACACGCACGTTCACACTGTGAGGGGGGTGTATGGGGAGAAAACAGAAAAATGGAAAAAAGTAATGTGGAAAAAAAAAAAAGGGAGGGTAAAATCCTAAATCTAATGGCATTCTAAAGCCATGAATTTATCTGCCAACACTGACCAGAAAACACAAGATCCAGTGCCACCCAGCAATACACTGTATCTCTGTGAGTTAACCCCCAGCAACACTCACCAAGGTACAAGTGCAGTTCTGGTACTCAAGCCCCAACATGCATACTAAATGCTTCTGTCTTGCTTTTCTTTTTTTACATTTCCACAGCTTCTAGCTTCCGTGCTACCGCCATCAGCGTAGCAATAGCGCCATCACTCCTCCTATATAAGCAACAAGGCACGAGGGTGTGTGCATTAGAATTAGACATTTCTAATGCACAGCTAGGGTAATCGTGACGGCAAAGTGCACCGACCGTGCATTAGAAATGTCTAATGCACACCCCTGTAGTGTCTTATTGCACTTATCAATCAAGTCTTTATTTATCCAGGCGAACACCATTGAGCAGGCTCATTTACAAGGTGGACCTGCGTTACACAAGGTCAAGAATAACACTTTTATGTATAGATAATAAATAGACACAATTATACAGAAATAGAAAAAAAATACACAGAGCAATAACAAGTATTTCAGGTATGGGGTTAACAAGGTTAGGGAGAATGGTATGAGAAGGGGAATTAAAACATTCTGAAACAGCCAGCATATTGAAACATTTTCAAAACAGCACAGCATATTATTGGTCAGGACATATACAAAGTTACGGGGGCAGATATGGAGGGGAGGGGTACAGGACTTCAGCTGTTCTAGGAGGGGTGCTACAGTAGATGGGCTGGGGACACATATGTTAGGAGTCTGAGAGTAAGAAAGGTAGTGGATTAGCAGAAAAAAAGGGGGTATAGGTGGAGACAGTCAAGGGGCCGGGTCAGGTGGAGATGTATTGGGCAGGTAAGCAGTAGGCACCCTAGCACGCTTAAGCATGCTGGAAACAGCTGCATAGCTCCTTAACAGCCTTGTCATACAAGGTCTTGAAGGTGGTATTGGTAAGACTAACAGAGAGACTCAGTTTCATAGATTTCTGTAGTTTGTTCCAGAGTGAGGGCAACACAAAGCCTATGGCTGCTCTCCCAAAGTGTGTATTGGCCCTAGGTACCTTCAGTAGAAGCTGAGAATAGCTTCTCAGTGCGTAGTTGCCTACCACGTATAACGGCAAACAGTCAGAAATGTACTGGGGTAATTTGTTGGTAATAGCTCTGTAAGTCCAGAGAGCCGCATTTCTATTCCTTCTGTACTGAAGGGAGGTCCACCCCACAGCTGCATATAAGGAGCAGTGGTGGGTGGAGATAGCTAGGCCAATTATGAATCTCAAGGCTCTGTGGTATAAGGTGTCCAGTTTAGTAAGACAGGAGGCATTACACTGACTATAAATGAAATTGGCATAATCAATTAAGGATAGAAACAAGGATTGAACTAACTGCATCTTATAAAACTTATAAAATGGGACTGTACTTTAAATGCATGTAACAGTTATAGTTGTGTGGCTTACATGCCAAAAAAAGTAAATTCTTTGATGTATTTCGACGTAAAATAGTTCTTCCGCCTGTATGACCAAATGCATTCCTTTATTGACTTTTGTTCTGCCAGGGCCCCTGTAGCTGTAGTTTTTCTTTATAGTGGTTGTTCCCCACACACACACATTCACAGATCACATTTTGCACAGAAAAGACAGTTAGCGGTAAAAGAAATTGAGATAGTTACATGTGTGGAGTATTTTTTTTTGGACTTTGGGATGGAGCGAGCTGGCTCTTGAGGCAGAGACAGATCAATGTCATTGCGATCAGTCAGCTTTACAATGGCCATTTGTAGTACCAAGAGATGGTACACACATCAGCTGAAACTTGTTCTAGATAAACATTATGGGCACTCCTTCCCTGTACCTGCAGTTTTTCAACTACCTTTCTGATGTGTCAGCCATTTGTGAATGCAGGATCCTGACGGTGTGGGCAGACAGGAGGAAAGCCACAATGCTTTAATGGAAATGTTACGCAATTACTGTAAGCATTTGTCAGGAGTGCCTGCCTTTTTTTCTTTTTCTTTTGAAACATTCAGGAGTTCAGCACAGCACTAAAGCAGTGGTGAGCATTGGACAGAAATTACTGATTTAAAAGTAAGAGTGAGAAGAAATCAGAAATAAACGAGCGAGTGGTGGAGCGGTACTGGAGGGGGTGGGGGAAGGGGATATGACAGAGACTACCCAATGTTCGAAATTGTTATTTTACTGCTTGGTCTGCATTTTGGCTTTTGCCTTTTTTTTGCAGTTATTGGCTATATGTCATCCCCTCCACTTGTCTGCCTGCATATACAAGGAGTAGCAAGCATGTCAAGAGCAAGGGAGCGAGCGAGTCGAATGCTATGGATTTAGAGAGTCTGTGAGGTCTGTGTGATTTTTTTTTTTTTTTTAGTACTCTATACAATAAAGGCCATAAATGGCAGCACAAACTTTGTGTATGGCTTCTATAAAGGTTGAGGATTCGGAGATGTTAGACAGCACGACCCGCCACTGGCAGAACAGACTAAGGGAGAATAAATACATGAAGCAACAGCACAATGTGTTATAAATCATTTTTTGTTTCAGTTTAACAGCTGGCATATATTCAGGGCTTACTATTATTACTTGTTTAGTGTGCTCACTGGTGGGCTGTTGTGGTTGAGAATTTCCTATTAAGGTTTTCTCGCTAAGGGATACAATAAAATTGGAGGCATTTTAAAAATGAATGTTTTAATGGTTCACTGATTTTTTTCATTGTACTGTGTCCAGATTGTAAGTACTTGTTTTACCTGTGCATTAGACAGATCTAATACTCAGGTACCAACCAATCAGTACATAGAATTTTATCTACCCATTTTATAACAGTTCTTATTCCAGCTGCAGACATTGACCGTGCTAGGACTATCTCCTGACTGGGCTCTCACCGTAATCCACACTGCCCAACTTGACTGTGGTAAGACTGTCTCCTGTTTGCACCAGCAGATATAGTTAAAAACACATACACTCATTTCTGATGCAAAAGGGAAATTTAAAAAAAACGCGGTTTTTATGTTTAACATGCAAACAGTACTGCATAGCACTGTTAGCAGAGCGCCCTTAACTGGCAATCTTCCAGCGGAAGGATTTACCCCAAAGTCCCCCAATCACTTTTAACATTCTTTTTTTTCCACTTAAGTTTATGTCCCTGTCCTGCCAGCCCCCATCATGGCAGCTCACCCCAGCCCAGTCACCCACCATCCCCAGGACTTACCCTTTGATGCCCCCACGACTTAATCCTCATATAGGGGATGGGCAACTATCTTTGCCCCCCCCACAAAGCAGGATCCAGTTTGAGTGTCTGGTCAGTGGTGCCTAGCCTGCAGGGGGTCCAATGTTCATCTTGCATGGAGGACAGCTTGGTTCTGTGTTTTTCCTCCCTTCCATCAGCACGCAATGACGCGCAGCATCATACTGATTTCACCCACCCCCAGCGGACTTCCTGGTGGCCATGACACCCAGGCTCTGCCAGCTGTCAGGCATGTTGTGGGAAGCACTGGCCATCCTCCCCAGGAGAGGAGCGCAGTCCTCCTGACGTTCAACCCCCCCCCCACCGACTGACCCTTGATGACTCAAGTTCACTCTCTCCCGAACCAGAGTTGTCGGCTGTGCCACCGGGCTGGCTATTTCTTTTTTTTTTTTAATGTTTTGCACTTATTTTTTAAATATAGCGAATAATGCACCCCAGAGTGTGTGGTGTTGTCTGTACAGAAGCTGGTGTTGCCTATGCCCTCCCTTTCAGGGTCTGTAAGGCTACAGGCCAACACTGCCCACCCTGGAGTGCATTACTGCTTACATAAATAATTAATATGAGTACGCATACAATGGACCTTTCCTTTATATGTTTCCACTTTTTAGCCAGGAAGGCACACACAGCCAAATGACTCATTTCCAGGTGTATCCGGAGGGTGGGGGTGGGGGGGTTAGATTTCAGCCAAGAAATCTAAATTTGCATTTTAAAAGATTGATGTTGTAGTTATGCCGACCCAGTGGGTTTATTATTTAAATATAAAAAAAATGTAAGCACAACGTTTGATGGTGCAAACAGAGAGCTCTAAATGTAGTAGTTGAGATGCTCAGACTATGGAACTTTTTTGTCTACAGGAGCAATCTTCAAGTTAAAAACAAAGGTAACTTGGGTAGAAAGGTGAGTGTTATTTCTTTAGGAACACTGCAGTCAGAAAAGTAAAACAAGTTTACCTCATACAAGCATACAAAAATGAGTGAATGCTTTTACTGTTTCAGAAATGACACAGTGTTACTGTTGTGCAGGAAGAAGTGCTGAACAACAAAAATATTCTTTTAGCACTGAAGCAGATACTCAGGTCATTATGGCTCATTAAGAAGGTCTTATATTTCAAAACAAGATACTGTGCCGGCCTGTCAGTGCAGCAGCAAAGTTACCACTCGTGTGCTGGCAAGCCGAGTTTGGGAATGAGCCGGGCCATCGGTAACCAGCTAGGGGGAGGAGGAGCGAGTGTCCCAGGGGATGAGCTTCTCCTCTAGGTAGCCTGCTCTACTGCCATATGGGTGACCACAGGTGACAGTGCAGTCGGCAGTGACTCGTGTGGAGGGAGGATGTCGGCTGGTGCCACCCAACACACGCTAATATAAGCTTGTACTTGAGCACCCTTGCCGACGACATCCCAAGAGAAGGAACGTACAGCGGCCATCTGCAGATCCCACACCTGGCTACTCAGGCACCACCTTCACACATACTGGATTGGTTCTTTGGTGGAGAGTGCGAGGTCTCCACCACCCACACCAGAGGGAGTCGAGCTCTGGGGGGACTTTGGAGGCGAAGGTAAGTCCTGGGAGATGCCAGGGTGGTGGGGCTGGGGTGACTGAGCAGATGGGGCTGTCCAGTGCTGCAGGAAGCACAAACAGCAGCAGCTGCAAAAAAAAGAAATAAAGAAAAAAAAAATAAAGAAAAGCATGAGGCAAATTTAAAGTCAGAGCCATAAAAGGAATTGAATATTATTTCTCTATTAAGAATTAGAAAATATATTGATTTTAATTTTCTTTTCTATTTGTTTGAAGCCAAAATAAAGTTAATCATAAGCACACAAGCCCCCACCTCACCACAGAGCAATCAAAAGTATTACTAAAAGATGTATATTTTTATATAGGTGAATAATAGAGTGAGGAATTTATCATTTGTTTATAAATAGTAGTAACAGTAAAAATATAATACATGTACTTGGAAGCTATATTTGAAGGAGGATAATTAGCAGTGAAGGAAAAGAAAGCTGCCCTTGTATTCCATAAAGTATAGTATTAGAGAGATGATCTTGTTTCCTGTTTAAAACTGTGTGTACTGCATGTGTACAATCTTTACAAAATGCTGCCTCCCAAACCATCAGTTAGAGATAAAATGGCTACCTCTACTTGTTATTTACAGCGCCCGACATCACAACTGAATTTCTGAAGTAACACAATTTGTAGACACAGGCATGTATTTTCATATATTTCTAAATAGCTCCTCTTTACAATTATGCAATAAAGCAGGATCACGATCTGTTGTGCTTTACCTGCTCTGGGCGATTGTCTACATCTGACGTCAAAATTAGAGTTGCTCAGAATCCACTGAATGGAAGCGGATTTGTCAGATTCTGACCAAGTCCTCAGAATTAGGCTTTTCAGAACTGCTGTCCAAAACTCTAGATTCCTAAGTTGAATCCAAAACATACTTTTACACAGGAATTTAAAATTTAGGATTTCGAATCTGATCCCGATTTTGAGGTCCTTTCAGGACTTGAATCAGATGAGAATCTAAAATTCCTAAATTCCTAAATGGTCCAATCAGAATAGGCCAATTCTCATCATCCTTAATTCTAGTCCTCCACGTCTGACATCATAGTCCTTTCCTCAACAAATGACTGTGCTGTAATAAACAAAGTCTGCAGTATCAGGTATTACAATGAGCCAGGCTAGATTTTACAGCAGTCTGTGGTCTGTTTTCATGTTAAAGGGAAATGTCCTTCTGTGATCACGCTATGCCTCAGTGTGAGGCAAGGCCCAATTAGCGTTTTCACAAAGTGTTTCCTTTTTTTTTCATTTACAGCCTGTTGAGAAATGTAGATATTATCTAGTTGATCCTGCCTCCCTCCTGCTGCCATTTTGGACTGATGCACCCCTATAGGTGCATCCACAACCTCCCACAGCTGTCTCGAGAATGATGTATGAGCCAGGGAGCAGCTGCAGAAAAGTCCTATGTAAATGGAGCTATTAATAGCTCTTGTTTGCAAGGTACATGTCCCGGTGCTACACTGAGACCAGATATAGACTGGCAGTAAACTATAAATATCTAAATTTACATAGGACTTCTATGTATACTCCTGTAGCTGCTCTCTGGCTCATAAGTCATTCACAGGAAGACAGCTGTGGGGAGGTTGCAGGTGCCCCAATAGGGGCATATCAATCCAAAATGCAGGATCAACCAGATAATATCTACAATTCTCAACAGGCTGTAAGTTAAAAAAAATTGAAACACTTTGTAAAAATGCCAATTGGGAAAGCCTCACACTGAGACACAGCCCAATTACAGGTGGACATTTTGCTTTAAAGTACTTGCTATGAAGAAAAAAGGGCAGCAAAATACAGAAAACAGAGAACCGTAAATGTGAATTGGTCTAACTATTGTGGTTTTTTTCCCCCAAGTATCCCTGGGGATGTCAAGGTCCAGTTAGGTTGAACAAATTGCTGCACCACCTACTACCTTTTAAAAGAAAGAGAGTTGCATTCAGCTGCCTCTAAACTGAGGCTGCCCTATCTTTCCTCAACCCTCCTTTCACTGCTGCTCTCTGACCTGTTGTTCTTCTGCATCACGTGACCAAAGTCAAAACACAGAGGATGCTGTATGGCTGCCATATGCAACCACAACAAGCCTGTGTCTGCACTGAGGTTTTTATGGCAACCAGGATCCTTGAGAGCAAAGCTCGAGAGGTTCCATGGTTGCCATAGAAAACCTCAGTGCAGACACAGGCTTGTCTGCATACAGATGGCCATACACTATCTTTTACGGTGTATGGCCACCCCTGCTCATTTCAGACACTCTGCTACCTTTCAGTGAACTAGGGGCTGGGGGCATACCTCTCAACCTTTTTTCCCCCAAATGTGGAACATTGCCTCTCAAAATGTGGAACAAATGAGCAAAATATGGAACACTTAATCAAATCTTTACCTAGGAGGCTCAGAACACTGTTAAAATGTTTGCATTTATGTTCAGAAAGTATGTTATTAATTGAATAATATATTTTTTGCATCATTTACTATAGGTTTTTGCTTTAAAATGTTAATACTGAACATGGAACAAGTCCTCACAATGTGGAACAGGGAGCTTTTGTGAAGTAAAATGAAGAACGTTCCTCGTAATGTGGTACACTTGAGAGGTATGGTTGGGGGAAGGACCTGAGGGTTAGTGGTGAGCTCAAATTACTGATTTAATGTGCTGCAGCTTTTTCTGTAAGTTCTAATCTAACAAAAAAAATACCTTCCAGCTCTGTTGGATATAGGAAAGCAATTGTGCGGCAGCATTCTAAGTTTTTGTGCTGCAGTAGTAGTATCGCTACTCCAGCACAATGACATAATGATGTCACTACTGCAGCACATCAAGCATATTTCAGGCACGGAATTCCATGCATAACAGCATTACAACATACGCTATACATAGCATAATAAATAGCTAACTGCTGAACAAGGCTGTGTTTTTATCAAGGGGATGTGATGACATCACATATCTCGAAAGTGAAGTTCGAGAAGTCTTTATGATTGTCTCTAATGGGTCAGTATTGGGACCAGTCCTGTTCAATGTCTTTATTAGCGACATCGCAGAGGGTCTGGAAGAAAAGGTATGCCTGTTCTGGGATGAATCTGCAACAGAGTGGACACACGGGCGGAGAGATGAAGGAAGATCTTAAAAAACTGGAAAACTGGTCAAGGGTTTGACAACTGGGCTTCAACACCATAAAATGTAAAATTATGCACATGGGGCACAGAAACCCAAGGGCAACATATCATTTGGGGGGGAAGGGAAGAGGTGTTAACAGCAACAAAACAGGAACAAGATCTGGGGGGTCATCATATCTGATGACCTGAAGGTAGCAAAGCAGTGTGATAAGGCAGTAGGAAAGGCTAGTATGGATGCTGGGGTGCATAGGGAGGGGTATCACCAGCAGAAAAAGGGAGGTAGTGTTACCCCTATATAGACCAATGGTGAGGCCACACCTGGAGTACTGTGTCCAGTTCTAGAGGCCCCATCTCAGGAAAGACATTGATCAGGTTGAGGCGGTACAGAGAAGGGCAAACAAAATGGTGCATGGTCTGCATCGGAAGCCATATGAGGAAAGACTTGGGGAATTAAATACATACTCACTGGAGGAAAGGAGAGAAAGGACAATGATAGAAACATTCAAATACCTCGAAGGGTATCAGCAAGGTACAGGAGGGTGGCATATTGCACAGAAAGAGATGCTCAAGGACAAGGGGGCATGATATGAACCTGGAACGGGGGAGACTTAGAGGGGAAGAGAGGAAATATTTCTTCATGGAATGGGTGGTGGACACCTGGAACAGCGTCCCAGCAGAGGTGATGGGTACCGAAACGGTATGAGGTTTCATACCGTATGGGATAGACACAGGGGGACCTTAGTAACAGGGTTGAGGGGGTGGTAAGGCCAAAGATCAATTAGGGTCTACGGTAGCACAGTAGGTAGTGACTTTAGGACAGACTAAGTGGGCCAAGAGGTCCTTTTCTGCCGACAACTTCTCTGTTTCTATCAAATCCCCAAGCTGGGAACACAGCCTTGTTTGAGCACAGTTATTTGTTATTTTATACAGTATATGGATGCAAGTGATGCACAAAAAATGGATTGTTTCAGTGAAGGAATCATTTTATTAACATTTAAAGAGCCGGTTCTGAGTAATAATCCCCCAAAAAATATATGTAATGGCATACCCTCTGGTTAAGAGATTAATCCATGAAGAATTTTTTTTTCTGTCTGCTTTTCTTAAAATAACATCGTAAAACAGCTCCATAGAGCTGTTAGGCAAAATCAGCATCTCGACTGGAGCCATTTCACGCTTGCACGCTACGTGACGTAAGCCAAGAACAGCATGGGGATGCACCTCAGTAGACTACACTGGGGCAATTTTTGCAAGCTGTTTATATCATATTAAATGCTGAATCTGAGAAAGGAAGGGCACCGCACAACTGACAAAGCAGATGGGGAAAAAATGTTCTTTATGGATAAATCTCTTTACCGGAGGGTAAGCTATTACATATGTTGGTGGGGGGGGGGGGGTTATTATTACTTAACTGCTCTTTAAGAATGCAAAGTAGAAGTGTTGATGCTGGGCAGTGTAACTGTCTTGTTTCTTAATATTTGTGCCTCAAATGTTCAACATACCCTTCTAATGATGCCACCTCATGAACAAGCGCAGAGAAAAGTTTCAACTCCTGTCCGAAAATTGATTTCATGCAGGGACCACGAAACCTCCTTTCAGGATGTGAAAAAACATTTTGGCCAGGATTTGAAAAATGGTAGCTGTCACATTCCTGAGGTGCTGTAAATATATGGCTGTGTTGTAAATTTGGGCTCAAAATATTAAAAATTACCAAAATTATGAGCCTATGTTCGCAAATTTCAACCCAAGTTTGTAACTTCGTTGTTTTTTGATATTTTTACGCCAAATTTTCAACATAGCCTTCTTATGATTCCACCTCAAGAATAACTGTAGAGTAAATTTTCAACTCCTGCCTGCAAAGTGATTTTGTGCAGCAACAGCGAAATCACCTTTCGGGATGCAAAAACATATTTTGGCCAGGATATGAAAAATGACTGCTGTCACATTCATGAGGTGCTGTGAAGAAATGGCAATGCTGAAAATTTGGGGTCAAAATATTGAAAATTACCAAAGTTACAAGCCTGTGTTCATAAATTTCAATGTAGGCTCATAACTTTGTTGTTCGCTAATATTTGTGCCCCACATTTTCAACATAGCCTTCTTATGACCCCACCTCATGAACAAGTGCAGAGAAAAATTTCAACTCCTGCCTGAAAGGTGATTTCGCACAGTGACTGCAAAATCACATTTCGGGGCAGAATTGCCTAATGTCACTTAATTGTTCATGAGGCGGTGTCCCAAAAAAGGTATGTTGAAAATTTGGGGCACAAATATTAAAAAAAATGGCCAAGTTATGCCACTAAATTGAAAACCCCATTGGAATACAGAGAAACTGAAAACCCCATTGAAATACATTGAAGTGCATACCTCAGTTCGCGGTTAGGCTTTGAAGACTGAAGATGTGTCTGCGGTCCAAGGAAGAGTACAGCGACAGATAAGTATGGGGTAGGGGTGTGTGGGGTGCTGAATCCTGAGTGGGAGGGTCGGATGGGGGGGGTAACGGCGCAGCAGACAATGTTGGACGGTTTTATTTTTTTCAGGTTTATAAAAAAAAATGGCGAGGGACAGTTTCCTTTATTTCAGGGGCAGTTTACTATTAATGGAGGACACTGGGGGATTGGGCACCCCAGTGTCACTGGGAGGGACAGTGCTTGAATATCTGAGGACACTTGGGGACTGGGCACCCCCAGTGTCACTGAGTTATTTTTTTGGGGGGGCGGTGGTGCGCAACAGACATCACTACTGTTTGTGACAGCAAATGACAGTTTCCTTTATTTCAGGGACAGTTTATTATTAATGGAGGAAATTGGAGGATTGGGTACCCCCAGTGTCACTGGGAGAGACAGTGCTTAAATATTTGAGAACACTGGGGGATTGGGCACCCCCAGTGTCACTGAGCTATGTTTGTGGGGGGGGGGGGCCCATACAACAGATGTCATTACTGTTTGTGTGTGGGGGAGGTGCTGACAGCCGGGTTGGGGGACAGTTAGGGCCACCAACAACAGACATCAACAGACGGTTTTCTTTGTCGCAGGCACACATTCCATGCATTCCAGGCTGACCATGACAGATGTGCCTGGCTTGCTGTGCGGTGCAGATCAAAGGGACGGCAACTTCTTTTGAAGTTGTTGCCGTACCCACCCAGCAAGCAAGAAACTTTGTCAGAGTCAGCCTGGGTGCTGAATGGTGTGGCACCGTCACACCCATGCAACACTGCTCTGCACTGGGTAGATAGTGTCCACACCCCTCAAAAGGCACTCTCATACCAAGGTGTTCACTGCTGTTGCGCATTCAAAAATCAATCTGACCCTCGGAAAATTAAAACACTGCAACCGCTGTGTTGGATTCTCTATAAACCGCAATGGAGAACCACAACGGAAACCCTGACTATGAAAAACTAAAGTGGCCTCCCGAAACAAATTGCAAAAAAAAAAAAAGTCTGACAGTTAACTGTAAAAGTCAGTACACCTTAACAGTCACTGCTAATGACTTTCCGTGAAGGTTGCTCCTTCCCACCTCTCTAGCAGTAACTGAAGGCTTCTGTGACAGCTTGCTCCCTGTGGCCTCCATTCCACCAATGGCTGGGATCTGTAACAGCCACTCCCTCCCTCCCTCCCTTTTGGTGACCACTGGCTCCCCGGTCCATCCAACACTGTAACTAAAATATTTGTGTTGGGGGAAGAGGGGGCTGCTTTTAGCCCATTCTGCGCTTCGTTCCCCAATACAGTGCCAAATGGCAGCCGCTCATGCAGACATCAGCTGGCTCTGCCCTACAGTTCCAATCATGCTGCTAAACAGCAGGGTCTCCCTAGCAACAAAGAACTATCTTCACTGGCGAAGCAATAAAATCAATAAAAATTATTTAAAATACAGAAAACACTCTTTTTCTTTCCCCACCAAATTAAAGGGGGACATTGAATAACCACAATAAACCACTCCAGGGTGTGGGTTATGCTGGGATTTACCCACTTCTGGTGTGGGTTTGGTCACTTGGCCTGCAGCCTTGTGACTGAACCATACCAGGTGCGGGTAAATCCCAACATAACCCACCCCCGTCATAATTTATTGCTCAAGTACCCTCAGCAATCAGTGTTTCATGTCAGATTGGTGATCCATACACATTGTCTCCACAGTTGTGAAAACTGGCGTAATGGTAGAGTGCATCTTTAATTCTGACACACTCTCTGTAATGCACCCTGCAACATCAAAATAATTTCACTAGCTGGTGTTATATTCTATTGCAACACAAAGGCACATCTTGCTTGCCAGAGATAATACCTGCACATGGTAAAAGTCAGGTGCAGTGTGTACTCTTATAATATTTCAGCATGCTAGGGAAGAAATCTCAACACCACCATTTCATAATTGATTGGATGGATGCAGTTATGGTGGGGCATACCAAAAAGAAGTGCTCTTACGTTTTTAGTTCCGTAGGGCAGGTTGGCTAAGGGCATTTTCACCCGTCAACTGCTTTATGCTTCACAGAATTCCTGATGCCTAGTTTACCATGGCAGCAGTCAGTTAATAACCCACATGTGAATGAGAACTGTCTTGTCGGTTAACTGGTGGAAAGTTTTCTCTTCCATTCCTGCTGGGCAAAATGGAAGCTGCAGAGGGGGGGCTAAAATTTATGTTTATTACCAAAAAATATCACCGTTTCATAGTTTTGGCATAACTTTTATGTTTGTGAATTTCCACGTCCCGATCTTACACATCACTGACCTTACACTTACGGGGATACACCCTGTGTTGGATGCTTTTGACATTCTAAAGCAGCCCTGCTCCCATTTTTTCCCCTCAAGGGAAGAGTAGGGGAGTGTCCCTGATGTTATGGCCAACATTCTCCCATCAATATAACAGGTTCATGTAACCACCCCAAGGATGCACCTGGGAACAAGCTATCACAGCTTAGCATTCCTTTCCTGGTCAAAACTTACAAAAAAATAAACTGAATGGTGCCTTTCTGTTGTGTACCATCCTGCAAAGCAGTTTGTTAAACTCGGACAGCAATTCCTCTGATAATTATGATGATACCAAGATAACTTTTGGACAACAAATTTCTTTCTCATCAACCATTCAATGAGGAGGACACTGATGCAAACTCCCTAACAATCTACATGAAGCAGACACTGATGAGTTACAAACGTACATTCATTCATTGTTAAAGCCTCTGACACCATGTTCAAAATCAAACACTGCAAAACCAAGTCTGGAGAATTCAGATGGATCTATAGAGTGACTTCATCAACCTTAAATCTCATCTGTTGGACAGTATATATAGTTGTTTACTTTCCATTTTCACCTCTGATTAAAATTACAGCCACTCCTTTTGCCTACAAAGTTTTTTTTAGTTAACTCTCTATGCTCAGCTATATTAGAAGGTATATATATTCTTAAAAGTATTTAGTTTAGCCTTATAAACCTTTAACTACTATACACTGTAATTTTTTAACATTAAATTCTTTATTGGAAGAATCAAGGAATACATAAGACAAAAAACAAAATACACAACATCACACAAACAAGAAAACATTACAGTCAATTACATGCAATATACATGAGTTTCTCAAAGTCAGAATATAAATTAGGGACATCATAGCAAGGCATAGCATTGAAAAACCTTTGTTATAAAAACTGAGATAGCCACTCAAGCTCCAAGTATTGGTGTAAGGACATTGGTGTATAGACGAATGAGCCATAAGGCACATTACCTGTGGAGCTAACTAGGTAGGGAGGAAGAGGCTGGGGGAGTGAAGCTTAAGAGCTAGATGGGATGTATATTCATGGGAGGCTAATTGTCCCAGTTCCAGTCTCCATTCATTCAAGGACGGAATACCTGTGGACCTCCACCACCTCAGTAGAAGGCATATGGTAATTAATGTAACAGCAACTGCCCATTCCACACAAGACTCTTTTTTGGGAAGGTCCGGACAGTGATGCCCTATTAGAACCAGCAGAGCTTCAAAATGAATATGAGAGGGTGGGATTTTAAGACAGAAGGATAGAACCTCATCCCAAAAGGGACAGATTAAAATGCAGTCCCATAATAAGTGGTAAAGGGAGACGTCCTGTTGGTTACATTGTCAACATCTGTTATGAGACATGAGGCCACATGCATGGAGAAACTGAGGAGTCCTATAACAAAAGTGTAAAATTTTAAGTTTGAATTAACTGGGCTCTGGTATCTCTGTAGGAGATGTAGGCCCTGTACCAGCATATATTCCAGTCTTGCTCAGAGAAGGGTATGCCTAGTTCCTTCACACACTGCCACCATAAGCGAGCAGTTAGGGGAGGGCTGCTGTCTCTAAAAAGCTTGTAGCACATGGCTGCTCTTCCTGTATCAGTCTGTAGCCATTTTTGTATTGGGGGCTAATTCTGGCATGCTGCTATCTTAAGGTAAGCGGACAGAGCAACCCTGAGTTGGACATACCGCCAAAAATCTCTAGGGGGAAGGTTATATTGGGCTTTGAGGGCCTCAAATGTGTCTAGGTAGTGCTGAACAGGTGGGAAGAGATGATGAACCTAACAGATCCCCCCTTGCTTTCCAGGCCAGTCAGTGGATAGTTGCATGCCCCCAAAGAGGGGCATGGGAAACAAGGGTAGGGTTGAAGCGGAGAGTGGACATCAGTTATTCCAGTAGGTAAGGGAGATGACTATTGTGAGGTAATGTGTACTGAAGACTGGTCTGGGGGACTACAGAGTGAGTAAGAAGATTGGCAGTGAGCTTCAGTACGTACCCATGATGGGGTAGATGTTTCACCAGGGGGCAAACCATAGAAGCACTTGAGCTGAGCCGAAAGCCATATGATAATGTTTAAAGTGTGGCAACTCCCATCCTCCATCTTACCAGTGCCTTCACAAATTTGTCTTTACTGAGACAAAGAGGTTTCCCTGCCCATAGAAACTAAGAGGTTCAATTGGTCAATCCACTTGTCAGGGGCACATCTAGGAATATGGGCTAGCAAGTGGAGCACTGAGCATCATTTTAATCGCTTGAATTTTCCCTGTAAGGGGCAGGATGAGTGTTTTCCCAATGCTGGACCTCCACCTTAAGAGATTCCAGTAGGGGAGCAAAATTAGCAGGAGTAATATCTCAGAGCAGTGGTATAATGAGGATCCCCAAATGGGAGACGCCATCTGGAGTCCATTTCCAGTCAGTGTTCCGGAAAGGGCAGCGGTGTAGATAAGAGTTAAGGGGTAAATTTTCATGCTTTGAGTGATTAACTCGAAGCTCCAAGATTAGGTAAAAGGCAGCTAGAAGCTGTCGAAGTGAGAGGATAATCTTACTGGCATCAGATGTAAGAATAAGGAGATTGCTGAAGCATGATAAGGACTTGTATTTGGCAGTGGAGGTAGTATCCCAGGAAAGTCCGGGTTGGCTCTTAGTGCAATAAATAAAGGTTCCACAGCTAAGAAGAATAGCAGGGGTGATAGTCGGCATTCTTGACAAATGCCTCTAAATAGGGGAAAAAGGGGATAAAAGGTTGTTGGTGAGGATTCTGGCAGAAGGGTTTGTATAAACGGGTTTGCATTGAGGAGATAAAATAAGGAACAAATCCTAATTTACGTAACACCTCGAACAGGAAAGGCCATTTTATGTTGCAGAACAGGGCTAGCTCAGCTTTGAGGGAGTAAAGCTGAATTCTTGTTCGCATCATTTCTGAGGGGTCTCCATGGGGGTCACTCTTGTACTGAGCTTCGAGGAGTTTAAGCTTTGCCACTAAATTGAAGGCCTCTTGTTGTCCAATCTTGTGCCTCTGAGTCACATAGCTTATTGTTCGGCCTCTTATAAAGGCCTTAAGAGTGTCCAACAATATATTATTATTAACCTCCCCATTCTCATTTGTTTCAAAAAAGTCATGGAGTTCTTTGAGGATCCGGGGGCAGAGTTGGAGTCTTTTAATAGAAAGGGGTCAAGTTTCCATGAGAAGGAGCGGGGGGCAATGGGGCCCCGTAAACCAATAGGGATACGGTGGCATGGTCAGGAATAATTAGAGGGTGGATGTATGTTCTTATGGTGGCGTGGTTAATGGGAGGAGAAGTGATCCAAAAGTCTGTTCAGCTGAGAGACTGGTGTACAGGGAGGAAAAATATGTAATCTTTCTGATCAGGATGGTGGAGGCACCATGTGTCAGTTAGGGAATATTCTTTGAGTAGGCCTTGAAGCAATGCAGATACCCTATTATGAGGCTCAGAGATGGCACGGGAGCTATCCATGAGTGGATCCACAGTAATGTTTAAGTCACCACCTATGTTTATTGGAGCGAAGGGGCAGTTAAACTTAGTGATTTCTTCACTTGAGGTAAGCAAAAAAAGAGGGAAGAATCTGTATTAGGTGTATATACATTAAGTAGGGCTAGGGGGCCCTCAAGGGTAGCCACTTGCCCTCCTTGTCTTCTATGGAAACAGTACAGTGCCGTTTAAGGAATTTGTGGGAGAGGAAAGAAACCCCTCTTTTAGAGGAGATGAAGGCGCTGTGGAGCTCTAGCCCCAACTATTCCCATTTTAGTTTTTGTGCCTCGGAGGATAACTTGGTCTCCTGCAGCAACGCCACCTGTGTGCAAAACTTTTTCAAAAGTGCCACAACTTGCTTTCTTTTAATGGGAGAATTCAGCCCTTTAACGTTTCAAGACGTAAACATGATGTCTGACATCATGTGAGCTGCCTAGAGTAAGTGTGACTTGTAGCCCGGCCAATTGGAAGCCAGGTAATAACGTGCCCCCCCAAATGTTAAAATGATACACCAGCAACATAACTTGTTATAACAGCCTCACATGGAGTACTGTGTGCAGTTCTGGCATCCCTACATAAAAAAGGACATCATATTGTTGGACGGGGTGCAGGAAAGAGCTACCAAGATGTTGAGTGGAGCCAGCCCGGTGGCACTGAGGGTTGAGGCGCTGGATGCCACACCTCACTCCATGTCAGTGACCCGGGTTCAGGAATGAGCCAGGGCCACCGGGAGTTGGCAGGGGAGGGAAGGGATTGAGCTTCTGGAGGACAGCTCTTCCTTCCCGGGGCTCGCACCGCCCTGTAGCGGCATCTGGCGGCTGTCAGGTGCAGCACAAAGCACTTAGTGCAGAAGATAATAGGGGGAGGAGCTCGGCACGTTGTGCCCAGCCGCCAATGCACGTCTGAGCTTCTCGGGGACAGAAACGAGCAAGAAAACCCCCTTCTGAGGGGATAGGCAAAGGCGCCTCCCAATGCTGATCTCTCACCTCTCCTTCCCCACTGCTCCACGCCTGGGACTCTACACTGTAGAAAGAGCATCCTGGGTGGATAGGGCAGCCCTTCCACATGGGGGTTCAGATCCGGGGGTCCTGTCAGGTCAGAGAGGTGATTAGGGAGAAGAGTCACAGCGGGACGTAGAGATCGTGGAAGGAGGTAGCTGGAGAGAGTTCCCCTCTGGAGGTGAGAAAGAAAGTTGACAAAAAAAAAAAAGATGCTGAGTGGGTTGAGGGAAAAGCCCTATGACGATAGGCTACAGATGCTCAATATGTATTCTCTTGAGAACAGAAGAGACAGGGGAGGATATGATTGAGACATTTAAATATTGAAGGGCAATAATAGGGTATGTCATGAGGGCCTGTTTAAAATTAGAAAGGAAGGAATTACAAGAGGACATAGTCTAAAGCTGGAGGGGGTGGAGGTTCAGGAGGGAGATGAGGCACTTTCGCACTGAGAGGGTGGTGACAGCATGGAATGTTCTGCCTGAGGAGCTGGTTTCGAGGACACTGGTGGGGGGATTTAAGGGAGGTTGGATAAACTTATGGGCAGAATCAAAATAGGGAAGGGGGAAATGGTAAAACAGAGGGATCAGTTTGTAAGGAAGGGAGTGTGAGAGGCAGCATCAGTGCACAACACTGAGAGCTGCACATTCAAGCAGACTTAATAGGCCACTAGGCCTTTATCTGCTGGCTTCCTCGTATGTTCGTATAACCTAGGCCCTGCAGTGAGACCAAACCCATATTTAAACTGTGTACAAGAAAATATTTATTTATTTATTTTATTTTTTATTTTAGTTTTTGTTGACCGGGTAAGTGCACTAGACAAATCCTGCCTATTTTCAGGCACGACCCGGGGGAGGGGATACAGATGAATGCCATCTGACCTTGAACCAGATTAAGCTGTTGGTGGTATTTTTTTAGTGAATATTGAGGGCTGTACTGTAACTAGTAATACCAAAAACATTAAAAAAAAAAAACAACAGGGGTAAACCATAAGTCAATAATGCAGAAATGACAACTATAGGATCTACCCATCCACCCACATCTGTTTTGCCCACAGGGACCACTATCCACTAAACTACAGAGAAGCCAAGGAGCCATCCAAGTAGCAGAATAGGATCCAGAGACGTGGTCCCCCCAACCTGAGTTAACAGTAACATGTAATAAAACCATTAAAAAGAGTAACAGAACAAATCCCATATAGATTCTGGCCCTGAACAGCAGGCTTTACAAAACCGGGAGTTAGTTGAAGTAAGCGTGCAGCCGAGTACAACTGCATGTGGCCTGGGAAAGCAGACTGTGTCAAAGCAGAGCTGTCGGTGGACTGTCATGACATGTGTAAAATAGCCACTGAGGCTAAAGACAGACATGTCACTAACAACTTGTGCACCACGTACTGTATCACAGAAGGTAGTGTTAACATGGCTTGGACGGTGGGGTCCTCATCATGTATGTACTACCTCCACAGTTCCAGGCCATACCATGACTGCCAGCTCTTTTTGTCAGCCACCTCGCTGGGAAAAAGGAAGAGGACCAAGATGAAAGGACAGCTAGTGCCATTTGGGCTATAAACTCTGGAGGGAGAAGTGGCAATGATATGAGCAAGAAAGCATGCTTGTTCCTGGTCGAGCCCTTTACCAGAGATGAGGAGCCATGACTCTGCAAGCACATGGGAACTAAATAAAATGCCTGATGGAAAAAAGCATGCATTACTAGGCTGTAATATTAGCAGTATTTCACACACTTCCCCAGCAATCACAAATCAGCAAAGCAGTTAGTACATGTCAACCTGACAGCAGAGAAACATAGGCAGTAATAACAAAACCCATAGCACAGCAAGGGGCCCAAACCTTAAAGGGGAAATACCAGCCCTGGGCCACACATATAATGCCCCTTTATGGTAGGAAAAGAACAGATGTACAAGCCCTTTTAAGAGCTAGAGGTACTGTCAGAGACACAATTAGTGTTCAGTTCTGATTGCAGGACCCAAGTGCATTACTTATTTAGCTTTTGTTGACTGGGTAAGCACACTAGACAAAAATGCCTATTTTCAGGCGTGACCCAGAAGATTACAGTAAGATGTAGAGACAGTGTAATGTGCAAAAAATATACAGACAAGAGTTTTGAGGGCATATTACAAAGGATGAGGGATTAAGTACAGTAGATTAAATGTTATTAAACAATACATACATTGTATATCAAGAAAAACAAAGTAGAACAATAAGTGCAATCAAAATACACATTTCTTAGGATGCCAAATTTTGACGAAAGAAAGGCATTCATATTGGAAGACTGTGAGGAAAACAGTCATAGGATAGGGTTTCGGGGCAGTGGTAGGCCGAGAGGGTGTTCAAAAGCTCCCACAGGGACTTCTTAAAACTGTTATGTGTGCCAGTACACCGCACATTCTTAGTAAGGTGTTCCAGAAACTGGGAGCACAGACAGCAAAAGCCCTATCACCTGTCAAGGATTGGGATCTAGGTATGGAGAATAAGTGGAAGCCATTTGATCGGAGTAGGTATGCAGACTGGACACGTTTCAGGAGGCTTGACGAGGCGGGGGGGGGGTAGCGGACCCGATTATCTTGTCGATAAAGCAGCTTAGGGCTAGGGAGCGGTAGTTGGATGGGGACAGCCAGTCAAGTTTATTGTACAGGTCACAGCAGTGAGTGAGTCAAGGAGCAGCAAGAGCAAAGCGTCAAATAGTATTATATGCAATGTCATACTTTGCTAGTCTAGACTGTGTCACTAGGGGGGGAAGGCTGTAAGTCCACAGCTGAGCGTGGATAGTAGTACGCCTCTGGCCAAGGCAAGGTATGCAGCTGTAGTAAGGGCTCCTCTTGCCCTGTAGGCTAGGCCCAACGTGGCATTTGTGGCCTTACACATGTTACGGATGTGTAGTGAAAGGTCCAGTTGGGTGTCGAGAGTGCCTCCCAGGTATTTAAATGTAGAGGTAATACCTACTGAAAATTCATCGATACCCTTAACGCACATGGGGGCAGGGCACAGTTTTAGTTTAGCTGAGGAGCCAAAGAGCATAGCCTGGGTTTTTTTCAGGTTAAGGACAGCTTATTTGATAAAAGCCAGGATTATAGCTTGAGGACGTCCTCTTGCAATTGGGCGTTTATAACACGGATATCTTTCGAGCTGGCAAGCAGTACCAGATCATCAGCATACGGAGTAGGATTTCAATGAGAGGTTATCAGCAGAAGGTCACTGACAAACAAGCATGCGTAGGGAGGTATCAGCTCACAAAACATACTGGTACAAAACCGAACATTATGTTGGGTCGTAGTTCAGAGAATCAGCCTAAGCCTTTCAGTAGAGCTTTGTCAGGAGAAGGGACCATCGCTGTCTCTGCATAGGTCCTTCAGAGTTGGAAGGCATGCTGTGAGGTAAGGGAATGAGCTCTGGTGGATGGGGTCATGAAGTGTTGTTGGGTCTGTCTCAGGTAAGGAAGCCTTCTTCCATTCTGGCTTAGGGTCTAGGCTGGCCGAGGAGGAGAGATTGTGTAGGGGGATATAGCTACTGCTAGCAGGCACTCCCGTGGAGCTGCTGGAAGATGCTTTATGTTCCTTGCTTTGGCTCTGACTGCATAGGTGGTGGGGAGAGGAGATGATAATTTGATTGTCTCTTTTTTTCCTTGTTACTCCCTCTCCTGCAGTGACGATATGTGGGAGGCCAAGGGTCCTCTTCGGGAGCCCCTCATACAGAGGAGGAGGGCCAGTGAAGGCCTTGGCCTGTCTGAGTGTTGGATCTGGGGCCGTGTCCATCTCCTGCAGGTCCTTCAGGGAGTTCACGTCAGGGAGTTTTGCAGAGGGCCAGGATCTTTTTATATAAGTTTCAGTGGATTCGGGAGAGTAGAGCAAGTGTGAGACACCATTCCAAGTAATGTGTACGGTGGCAGGGTACCTGAGGCTATAGGGTACTTGCAAGTCCATTAAAACATGCCTGGCAGCTGGTTCGGTGGCGAAGAGGGCTGAAGCGCTGGACACCTTACCTCATGCTGCGCCGGTGACCTGGGTTCAGGAACGGACTTTGGCGCCGGGGATCAGCAGGGGGGAGCATCCGGAGGACTGCTCTGCTGTCCTGGGGTGGGTTGCTGGGAAGCATCGCTCGGCAGCGGTGCCCAGTGGAGACTGAGGGCACTGCATGTGCAGCGCAATGGCGAATTACAGAAACCGGACAAAACAGCTCCAGTATCAGCCGGATGATGGCTGCTGGTCTCCAATGCCATTGAAGCCCTCCAGGGAGCCACGTCCACCTCAGCAGCATCCCGGGGCCAAATGCAGAGTGCACTGGCAACCCCCACCAGTGTCTTCCCCCTCAGAGGAGAGGGACCCACCTGGCGAAGGGTTATGCCGGGTTACCTCAGGGATGGCTGCAATGTGAGGACAGAGGGCTCGAGTGAGGGGAGTAGGAGGCAAATCAGGGCCATGGCGGCCTGAAGGAGTGGTGGGCACTGGAGCATGTAGGGGGAATAAACAAATCAGGAAAAAAAAAAACATGCCCGGCACTGGTAAACACCCACCTGTGCTCAGTACGTGCCTGAGAAAAGTCTGGGTAAATCTGTATTCTGTACCCAAGCCAGGAGAGAGGCCCTTTTCCTCTCGCTATCTGCATTGCCTGCTCCTTCACAGGGAACTGCAAAAATTTAACCAAGATGAGCTGGGCACACTGAGCAGGCCTAGGCAGGTAGGGGCTAAGGGGCAATGTGGGCTCTATATTTCAAGCTGCGTAAGCCACTGATCTCGGAGAATGATCGGAAGAACATTTTGAATAAAGGCTGCAGTGTTCTCCTCAACTCCATCTGGAAATCCAATGAGCCTAAGGTTTTTTCCAGCAGCCCTGATTTTCTTAGTCCTCCATGTGGTTCCAGAACTGCTGGATGATATGATCTTGCTCCATGAGGTGAGCTTCCATGTTGGTGGTCTTGAGGTCCTGGGAGCAAATTGGCTGCTCAGTATGGGAAAGTCATTTGTGAGAAGGAAATAATGTCTGCTCCTGTTTGTTGGTTAGTTGCTTTTAGCTCTCTGATGTCAGCGGCAACTGAGAAAACATCCATCAGATCTCTTGCACGCCGTCCGACATGAAAGAGGACTCTGAGGCAGGAAGCCCCATCTTGCACAAGCTGCATGATAATAACAGTCTTGTAAAAACATTTCCACTGCAGAGCATGTATATGCTTATCTGATCATCCTGTACTTGTTTGTTTCACCCTGTTCAACGCCTGTATCTCACTATGTTGTACCTGTTCTCATTCTGCTTGTAAACGTACTCTTGTAATCTTCTGGGTTGCACCTAAAAATAGGCATTCCTTATCTAGCATGCTTACCCGGTAAACAAAAGTTTTTTAAATAAATTTAAAAAGGGCAGATGATGAAGGATTTCACTCAGGTAGGGGAAAGCTGAAGGCATTAGACTGCCAGCACGTCGGCTGCCAAGCCACGTTCCACTATATACTGTAACTGGCAGTGAGCTTTCATATTTTGTTTTTGTCTTTTGGGATCTTGTTAGACTAAACTGCATCATAATAAAAAGCATGTGTTTTTTTATGTTTGGTTGCATGTACAAAGTGAACATATTGTTACAATAAAGGCTTTCACAGAGCCATCTCGCTGTCGGATCCAATGCATCTCAGGCTGCAGGGGGCTTAACAGTGACAGATCTATGATCAGTGAGGCTGATCATGATGGAGTTCTGCTGCTTGCAGGCAGAAACTTCATGTAGCTGAAAGAAGCCAGCCACTCCTACCACAGAGTGCCTGGATTGTTTCTCTGCCTGACACCACCCAACAATCAGCTGGGTGGCATCATTAACAGCATGCTTTGTTTCAGCATAGTTCTGTGACTGTGGGCCTCCTCCCTTCTACACACTGGCCACCTTTAAAATATTCCGTTCCTGAAAATGATCGTCTCGGCTCTCCAATAAACGACAAATGTACTCTGACAACACTGGTGCTTGGATACAAGGATACGAGGAGGCAGTATAGGGCAGTGGTCTAAGGCTCTGAGCTGCAAATCTGGTGACATCCAGCAGACCAGACCTGGGTTTGAATCCCACAGCTTCCACTTGCATACTGTGTGACCCCGAGCAAGTCACTTAACCTCCTTGTGCTCCCAGGTCGCTCCTGTAAAAAAGCTTTCAGCTTAGTGTGCTATACCTGGCTAAACAACTAAATAAAAAAAAGATACTGTGACTAGCTTGGAGTAGGCTTGTTAAAAAGCAGAAAAGCCCTCCTAGACTGAAACCAGCTCCAAGCAGAAGGTAAAACAATCACCTCTGCAACTGTTTATAGGAAGTGTTCTTCCCCTGCAATCCCTTTGGACTGGGGAATACACGTAATGAAACGCCCTCCTGGGCCGAGACCCACTCTAAGCGAGAATATTACATAAAAAGGAAAGCCCATCTTGGGCCAAGCCCCCCATCCTTATATTCACACCCCCAGTCTCACCCTGTGTCTCTTGGTCTTCCTTCATTTAAAACCTGAAGAGCAGAAACAATGTCTTTTGCGGTCTGCTTCAGAGGAACTGAAGAAACAAGGTAAGTGCGGCCAATGTATTTTCAACATGTTTTGAAAGTTTACTCATAACTTTGCTATTTTTAATATTCTTCCCAAACATTTTCAAAACTGCCTTTCTGGGACCCCACCTCATGAACAAGGAAGGTGAAAATTTCAAATACGGCCCCAAAGGATATTTCACAGTCGCTCAGAGAAATCACTGTTCTGATGGGACTTGAAAATGTTTTACCTACCGGGTTCAAGAAGGCTATGCTGAAACTTTGGGGCCAAAATATTAAAAAGACAACAAAGATACTCCGTCCCGGTGGCCCTGAGAGTTGAGGCGTTGGATGCCACACCTCAGGGTGCCAGCACGGGGTTGAGGGGGCAGGATTGAGCGGTGGCTCTCCTCTCCCGGGAAGGGTGTTCACCATCCCGCAGTCCTGCCATCACTGGGTGGAGACCTGGTGGCGGCGAAGGCAGGTGTCAGTTGACTGGTAGGGTGGGGCGTCCCGCAGTGCACAGCATGCGTGTGCCTTCACACGTGTGCGCTCATGCCAAGTATGCGAGGGTGGGGGGATGGGAAACACAGGGAAAAAGCACCATAAATAAATAGAAAAAAAAGGACAAAGTTATGAAGGTACATTGACATTTTTCAACATTCCCTCATAACTTTGGTCATTAAATATTTTGACCCAAAATTTTAAACAGTAATTTTTTCCACATCACGTCATGAATGTGACAGGTATCATTTTTCAAATCCTGGTCAAAAATGTGTTCTTGCATTTGTGGTATAAAATGACTTTTTGGACAGTATTTTATAAATGACACTGATCACGTTCAGGGGGGTAATAAAAAGACAATGTTGGAAATCTGCCGTCAAAAATGTCAAAACATTTTTTTTATGTAGTAACGTTTGCAGGCACAGCCATTGGCCTAGTGGGAACCACATTATCTTCCTGTGCTAACATATATATATATATATATATATATATATTCTTTGCAGAAAAACTTAATTGATGTACCAGTCAGGGTAACTTAATTCCACAAAAGTAGGGAAATGTGACATTAGGGTTTCCAACCCTAACTTCCCACCCCAACCCCCAAGCAGCAAAAGGAAAAAAACATTAGGGTTTTGGATCTCCCGAGTCTTGGCAAATCAGTGGTGGGGTCTTCCTTGGGGTTGTCAACCCTAATGCTCACCTCCGCAGCCAACAGCCTCTAGTCTGAAGCACAAGGTACTGCTCCAAAGCAGTGCCTCATAGTGATACACTCTTCAAAGTTAAAGAAGTAGGTCTTGCCCTATGTTGCCAACACAATTTGTCGTAGCTTTCTTCACATAGACCCCTGTGGGCCCTGTGTAAAGAAAGGAGATCATGTTTGACATTGTTTGCTCAGGGAGTGGGGTGAGCATTAGGGTTGACAACCCCAAGGAAGACCTCACCACTGATAGCCAAGACTCTAGAGACCCAAAACCATATTTTTTTTCCTTTTGTTGCTTGGTGGGTGGAGAGTTAGGGTTGGAAACCCTAACACATTTCCCTATGTTTGTGTCATTAAGTTACCCTAACTGGTACATTAACAATGTTTTTTTGCAAAGAATTTCCTTTCTTTTTGAGACAGCAGAATCATATATCCTCATTCACGCAGGTCCCAACCTGTGTGAACAGGTGCAGATATGCAGAGCCCTTTGGGTCTGGCACCAGAGAAGTCTCTGCCCGCCTATAGAAGTGCAGGGCCTGTTCAGGAACAAGCACGGGTCATTGGGGGCTGGCGGGGAGGAGAAGGATTGAGCATCCGTAGGACTGCTCTCCTCCTCCAGGGTGGTGGGACTCTAGCTGTCGGCTCTCCACTGGCCCCTAGCGGCTGCTGGTGGACAGCACGCCAATGCTACAAGTGAAGGGGAGGAGACAGGTAGACGCTTGGTGAGAGCACGTGCGGTAGCGTGCGCGCTCTCACCACAGGCGTCATTGCACGCCCTGTCTGGGGAGAAAAGCGGAAAAAAGCTCCAGCTGGATGACGTGGTCCCCACAGCGTGCCACCTCCAAGAAGGCACCTCCCTGGCACGGATCCGTTTGGGGTGGGTGAGTCACTCCCCACCACCCTGCCACGAAGGGTAAGTTGTGGAGTGCACAAGGGAGGGGGTCTAACCTTCGGGGGAGGGTGCACTGGGGGACAACTGAAGGAGAAGCTGGGAGCTCGGAAGAAATAATACATCAAAAAAAAAAAAAAAAAAAAAAGTGCAGGGCCTGGCACATTCACTCTTTACACAATCACTTTTTATTTTTATTTAATTTTGACCCCAAATTTTCAAGATAGTCATTTTATGACTGCCCTTACAAACATGGCATGTAGCTTTTTAGAGTATACTGGCTGAAATCACCAGGCAGGCAATGGGAGGGGGAGAAAGACGCGGTACAGGGAGTGGGTACCCTTGTCCACGTAAAGAAGAACTGCTTTGATTTCAGGGGACCTCTGTGCTTGCAGCTAAGAAGAATGGTATCTGTGGCTACTACTAACAGTACCGTAAATTGTAACTCCTCATTTTTTGAGTTTAGAACTATGGACAAAGTGTACTGGCAATGTTCATTTCAGTTTGACACCATGTAGGTAATGACATGCATCTTGACCTGCTGTAAAATATTGTAATTAGGAAGTGTAGTAAGCTATTAATCCTAACCCATTCATAATTTTCAAAGGCATGAAACACAATTCTGTTTTTATTTGTGTGAATATCTGAGTGTTATTCAAACAAGTACAGCATCAAATTTTGAGTTGCGAGCAGCACAGTAAGCACTGTAATGAAGTAAACATTAAACTGTAAGTTATCTTCCTGATTTCCCAGAATTGTGAACAGTTACAGTAATGTTATATTTTTATTTCAATGTTTATTTTCACTCATAGCATACTGATGCTGGTTCATCAGTTTCGATTTTAGTGACAAGTCAGGGTGGTTATGCAATTGAAATTCATATAATCAACTAACAGAGCATGTCGTACGTCAGATGAATAATGCCAAAACGCAGCACCTTTTTTTTCTTTTTTGTAGCCATACTCTCATTTAATTGTGTATGGCCTTGCAATAATATTAGCCTTAACAGATTGTTCATTGTATATAGGAAACTTACCATTTGAGATGAGTGCCAGTGTGCGACACAGTTTGTGTGTGGGTGGGTGCAAATTTCTTGTTACTGTATTATGATATGATTGCCACTGTTACACAGATTGTGCATACTTGACATCTGCAGCCTGTTATGATATGACATGTCAAACATCTTGAGATAACTAGCAAAATGAAGATTTATTTTTTAGTGTCCTTATACCTGTAGCAGCTGGCCACCTTCCAGACTAATTTCGGTTAAATTTAATTAAATTAATTTCATTTTAATTAAATTTGAGTCCTGAGCATACTCAGTAGGGTATTGAGCGTCTATCCTAAATACCCTACTGAGTATGCTTAGAACCGAAATTTCAAATCCTTATAAAATGAAAATGGATTAATATTTTTTCACCAAACTAACGAAAGGCACCATTTTGGAGCAAGCCCTTTCTAACCTGAAGATTTCTGACCAAAATTCCAAACCGTTTGGGCTGTAAGCAATGACCACACAAAAAAAAAATTTCCTAAAAATGCACTATCCGGATCTCGGAATCTGCACATCTGTCTGGAACGAAACTTGGCATATTAAGAGACCATGCCACCCAGACTGAGTATGCAAAATTTTGTGCACTTCCAGTGAATGAGGGAAAGCTATTAAGGTGAAAAGTTAGGGGTTTAACATTAAACAACCTACTCAATCCTAACTAAAGTGGCGCTACTGTACCACTATAATACTGTATGTAGATGTATATACTGTACATAAATATATTAAATAAACATCACCCCCATTCAGCGGAAATGCACGAAAGTTTGCAAGTGCAATCTGTGGGGCAAAGTGTCTTGATCTGCCGAGGTTTGTTGCAGTCAGATGTACGGATTCCCAGATCCAGATAGTGGGTTTTTAGAAAAAATCTTTTTTTTCCCCTTTTTTTGTCATCCCTTATAGCCCAGTCGGTTTGGATTTTTCGTAGAAAGGGCTTGCCCAAGAATGGTACCTTTCACTGGTTTGGTGAAAAAATGTTAATCCGTTCCCAAACTATAAGGATTTGAAATGTTGGTTCTGGGCATGCTCAGTAGGTTATCAAACACCTATCCAAAGAACCCTATTAAGCATGCTCAGAACCAAAAATTCAAATTCATATAACTAGAGAATAGATTCATATTGTTTCACTGAACCAAGGAAAGGCACCATTCTGGGCAAGCCCTTTTTACCCTGAAAATTTCAGACCAAAATTCCAAACCAATTGGGATGTACGCAATCACATAAAAACAGCAACCCCCTCCCCCAACCCCCGATTTGTTTCTAAAAATGCTTTATACGGATGTCAGAATGACTGAAGCGAAACTAGACAAATCAAAAGACTTTGTCCATCAGACTGTGCATGAAAAATGTTGTGCCATCCTGCTGAACGGTGGCAAAGCTATTAAGGTGCAAAGTTAGGGGTTTCACATTAAACAGCTACTGCAACACTATAATACTTTTATTAACAGCTTAATCCCAGTTCAACGGGATTGCACAACATTTTGCAAGCGCAGTCTGGGGGGCAAGGTGTCTTGATCTGCTGACTTTCATTGCTATCAGATGTGAAGATTCCAAGATCCAGTTAGTGTGTTTTTAAGAAAAAACAGGGTTTTCGCATTTTTTTTGTCATCACCTACAGCCCAGATAGTTCAGAATGTTGGTCTGAAATCTTCAGGAGTGAAAAGTTTGCCAGAGACAATGCATTTGTTGGTTTGGTGAAAAAATGTTAATTCGTTCCCAAGTTATAAGGATTTGAAATTTTGTTCCTGCGCATGCTCAGTAGGATATTGCATACCTATCCAAAAGACCCTACTGAGCATGTGCAGAACCAACATTTCAAATCCTTGTAACTTGAGAACAGATTCATATTTTTTTCACCAAACCAAGGAAAGGCACTGTTCTGGGCAAGCCCTTTCTACCATGAAAATTTTAGGCCAAAATTTAAAACCGTCTGGGCTGTAGGCAAAGACATATAAAAACTAATAATCCCGTTTTTTGTATAAACACGCTATTGGGATCTCAGAATGCACACATCTGACTGGAATGACACTTGGTAAGCCAAGAGACCTTGCCCCCCACATTGTACATGCAAACTTTTGTTCAATTCCATTGAATGGGGGCAAAGCTATTAAGGTGCAAATGTAGGGGTTTAACTTTTAACAGCCTACTCAAAACTAACTAGATTGGTGCTACTGCACCACTATAATAGAGCTATTATATCCCTCTGTACAGACAGCTGGTGAGACCCCATCTGGAGTACTGCGTACAGTTCTGGAGACCCCATCTCCGCAAAGGCATAGACAGGATGGAAGCTGTCCAGAGGAGGGCAACTAAAATGGTGCAGGGTCTACACTGGAAGACATATGAAGAGAGACGAAAGGAGCTTAATATGTATAGCCTCGAGGAAAGGAGGGAGAGTGGGGACATGATAGAAACGTTCAAGTACCTCAAGGGAATCAACAAAGTCCAAGAGGGTAGCATCTTTCAAAAAAAGAGGTGTGCAAGAATAAGGGGCACAATTTGAAGATGGGGGGCGGCTCAGAGGTAATTTAAGGAAGTATTTTTTTCAGAGAGGGTTGTGGATCGTGAACGGCCTTCCGGAAGAGGTTGTGGAGTCAAAAACAGTGGTGGAATCTAAGCATGCATGGGACAGTCATAAGGCAATTCTAGGGGGTTGGGGTAGGAAGAAGTAGGCTGCTGGTTAACTAGGATCTGCAGCTTATCCACTAGGTAGGGAAATGGGCAGACTGGGTGGGCCAAGCGGTCCTTATCTGCCGTCAAATTCTATGTTTCTATATAATAGATAACCCACTATGGGGTGTGCAGTTGTGCTTGGATATATTCACATCTTGGTGTGCATTGCGATGCACAAGGCTGGATGCCTCGTGCATTCAACCACCCAAGGCATGTTTATATCAGAGCACGACTGCACACCCTGTAGTGGATTATCACTGCAGACCTTGTGCGTTCAACCACTCAAGCATGCGTATATCAAAGCATGACTGCACACCCTGTAGTGGATTATTGCCGCAGGTCTTGTGTGTTCAACCACCCAAGGCATGCATACATCATAGCACAATTGCACACCCTGTAGTGGATTATCCATCTTAAAAAATGGCTAGAAGTGTTTCTTTGGGGGGTGGGATGTGTGTGCAAAAAGCAGTCCTTGCCTGGCAGAAATTACAGTTCTATTTAGGTGATCTGGTTGATCCTGGCAGTCCTTATCTGGCAGAAATTAGTTCTATTCAGGTGATGTGGTTGATCCTGCCATGATTTTAATAGGTAAAAAGTGACAAAAAATTTTATCTGTTGATCCTGCCATTTTTACACTATTTGAGGTGTGATGACTGACGTTTGTCTTCCAGTGCAGCATGCATAATCAAGCGATATTCACTGTGGAAGAAAATACTGCCAAAGGTTTACGATGAAGAAGGTTTTGTTCAAAAGCAGGTAAGGCATGTGGTTTTAAGCAAAACAAAATGGTTATATTAAATGCACGCTGAAAATAGAAAATAAGTCTACACTAACTTGTTTTTTTTCTCTTTTAGATATTTCCTGAAGAAGACCTAAGGTCGAAACGTAGATTTTTAACTCTATTTTCTATTTTCAGCATGCATTTAATATAACCATTTTGTTTTGCTTTTAGACCACATGCTGACGCAGCGCCTTGTCTTTGTTTTCTTACAATTCATGTGGTTTTAAGCTGAGTTTAGTAACTTTTGTGTTAAAACAAAAAAGCTGCCAAATGTACAGTGAGGAGAGTGAGCAACTCGGTGGCTTTTTTTTTTTTTTTTAAGTAGGCTTTACTCCCTTACGATCAACCAGCCCCCATCAGTCGTACTCCATCACCCAGCCCCCGTCACCCCCCACTTCTCTGGGACTTACCTCATCCGAGAGCACCCTGGCACCACAAGGCAGGGCCATCAGGAGTTTGGGGGGTTACCTTCAAATGGAAACTAGAAGGTGATCAGAAGCGAGAGAGCACGGTTGGTGGTGTTGGGCCTGCAATGAGGGGCAGATGTCACCCTACCGTGGTTGGTGGATCTTTCTGTTTTCTCTCCCCAAGGAAATCAAGAATTGCCACCCGATGCCTGCGCACACAGTGGCATGCATGTCAGGCGGAGCACATCAATGTCCTTCCTTGCTTGACTCGTTGGCTCCTGTGCACCATCACTTGTAGTCACCCAGGTGGCAGTAGCGGAGCTAGAGCAACCTCCCTTCCTGAAGTCAGAGAATATCCAGTGGGACACTCATCTAACCTCTCCCTGCCAGCCCTCAGATGACCTGTAGGCTCATTCTCGAACCTGGGTCACCAGCCTCATAAGTGGCAGTGCTACCACTGCACTGCCAGGCCGGCTTGACTCAGAGACGTCTAAACTGTAGATGCAAGCCTGTATACCATCACCGCAGCAACCCGCCGACCGTGAAGACCACCACAGCACCAGAAATCAGGCAAAATCCACCCGTCGCTGTGGTGGTCCATGCTGCGATCAGGACTGCTTCACTGGGTGATTGCCCCCCTCCCGGTCCAACTCCAACTCAGAGTTAGAATCTTAGGGCAGGAGGGTGTGAAAACAGAGCCCCCTCTGGGGAGTTGAGTTGCAGCCCCACTATTGTGAACGCCGACATCCCGCGGCTATAGACAGTCAGCACTGTAGCTGTGGGGATGTCGGCGCTAGCGCTGTCGAAGCACAATAGGTAAACCGATGCAAGGTTGAGCTTCCACTGGATGGCGCCTTCTGCTATGTACTGTCTGTCATAAGAATACTTTTATGTATTGTTTTATCTCTTACATCAGTAAAATTTAAGTCTAAAAAATGACCAAGGTCCTGTCATCTTTATCTTCAGCAGGCAGCTGCAGCATTCAACATTATGAGCTTGATTCAGAAAGGCTGACACAGGGCTTATGTAAAATCCTGCATCAAACCGAGTGTTTGGCGCAGCTGAGCCAAACATTCTGCCACAACTTGCGCCCAATTCAAAAAGGTCATGCACATTTGCAACACTTGTCCCACTTTACGGAGGATTGTGCCAAATAATTGGCGCAAACCTCGTACAAAGGTCCCAAGTTCAAAACAAAGTTAGACCAGCAAAGCTGGTGTAACTAAATAACACCACAGGTGTCTGAGTTGTGAATCCCGACTGCCAGCCAGGGAATACTTCAAGCCCCATGGACCATATGTTCGGAGCACCAGGGGCTTGCGGCATTTCCAACACATCTCTGAATCGAGCCTTATGAGAAAAAAGGTTCAATTTTCATTCTGATCCTGGCATTAAGGAGAGGAGAAACTGCAAGTGGCAGAAGCCTCTGGGAACCCATGGTTGAGTGGATCTGCCTGTCCCTCCCAATCATGTAAGCAGTAAGACATGACAGGTAGTAGTCATCAGTTAATGCATGCCCAGGTGAGTTGGGAGGTACGAGGCACTTGCGATGAGTGCCTTCAGGATGTGGAAGTGCATTAACCCATGACAACCACCACCCCAGAGTGTTCACACTTATAAAATGGGTCACCTGTAAAAACAACTAAAGACAGACATATACTGCACAAAACATAATTTTAGTATTTTTTTTTTTAACTGTGCATGAAAAACAGTCCCTGTTGCTGCTGTGTACCACTATGTGGCACTGTTTGTGCATATGCTTTCATTTTAAAATGTAGCCTTTCTTTCTTTTTTGATAGGGAGAGAGTCATCCCCATACAACATCAGTTTATTTCCCCACATGAAGAGATTTTTTTTGTATTGTGTTTTTTCCCTCCTTCCAGAGCTGGCAGGCAGGGCTCCGGCTCCCCCACTTGGGAGGGGGGGCTCGCATCCCTCCACAGCCTACGGCCCAATCACGGGGACTGCAGCCACGACCATTATGGAGCCTGCCAGCTCCATTTTCTGTTTTCTCCCCGCCCCTCATTGCGGATGCATGTACAAGTGCGGGAGCACGCGCATGCTGCAGTCCTGCAACACCCTCCTGTCATGCCGCCCTCCGTCCTGCATTACCCCCAGGCCTCCACCTGGCAGCAGCTGTGAGGCAGAAGTGACAACATCACTCCCTGGAGGAGGAGAGCTGCCTCGCGGCAGCTCAGTCCAACTCCCACCCTCCCCCTCAGCCAAACCCTGATGACCCATGCTCGTCCCAAACCTGGGTCACCGGCGTGGCGCAAGGTGTGGTGTCCAGTGCCTCAAACCTCAGCACCACTGGGCCAAGCATGGAGAGATTTATAGGTGTCCATGAGACTTACAGAGAGGGGGAACCCACCTAGCAACTAGGAGAAAGACTGCTGCAGCTCTGATCAGCTTCTGTTGCCTGTCACTGCAACAGCGACAGCAAGCAGTGACGATCAGTGCAATTGGTGCTGCTATAAAAAGATAAAATAGGTTTAGTTTTAAATTAAAACAAAGGTTTTTTTGATTATTTCATTCAGCGGGTGGCTGAGTTAGCAAGCAGAGAGAAGGCACGGGAACGCTCTGATCAGTTTCCAGTGCGCTGTGATGCTTGGGTCACTCTGAAACAGAGAGTCAGCGTCAGCGATCAGCGCCACTGGTGCTGATATAAAAAGATAAACTAGAAAGGAGTTTTCTTCCCCTCCTCAGGGGACTGCGGACAGGACTCTCAGCCCCTGCCTTCCACCTGTGACCGTCCACCACTCCCCCTGGTATTGCCGAGCCCCCCATATCCCCCACAGATTTCCTCCCATGGCGGGGCTGGGAAGGTGAGGGCCATCATCTTCCCACCCAGTACAACAATACAGACAGGGGCTGATCAGACAATAATCCGGAGGCAGAGCGGGAGGCTGGTTGGTCTGACAGGGCTTCACAAAGCCTGTGGTCTCCCTCTTTTTCCATTTTTTCTGTTCCTTCCTCCTCCCCTATCGCATAAACGTACACGTGTGGAGGCATGCGCATGCCATGTACAGTACCTACACTTCTGTGCCTCCCTTACTCCGACATCGCCACCTGGTCTCCACCAGGGGGCAGCCACAGAGTGGGATGACAAACCCTCCTTCCCTGGGAGAGGAAAGCAGTCAATCGGTCGCTCAATCTTCTCCCTTCCCTGCCAACCTCTGGCAACCTGAAGTCACTCTTGACCTGGGTCGCCTGTGTGGCATCCAGCACCTCAACTCTTAGTGCTACCGGGCTGGCCAAGTTTTTTTTTTTTCATTAAAAGAAAAAAAGGTATTTATATTTTACTGAATGGGCAAACGAGTGAGCAAGTGGAAGGAAGGGGTGGTAAAACCACACGATGGTAAGAGAGACAGAGCAGGGTGCCATGCAGGCAGCAGCCTGGCAAAGCCCAGGATAATCTCAGTACAGAGATCGTCATTTCACAAGCCTAAACCAAATGGAAACCACAAAAACAGAAGGCATATGTTGAAACATACCATTTGATTATGCATCTTTATGAATATTATATTTATAGTGATGGTTTAAGGCCGGGAGGGGGTTACAATCAGGGGCGTAGCTACAAGGGTGCAGGGGGTACAGTAGCACCAGGGCCCATGAGGTTTTGAGGGGCCCAAATCATAATTCTGATGTTTATTTAAAACTGGGGAAGAGCCCTGTAACATCGCCTTGCACACAGGCCCTCTGGGAATTTGCTACACTACTGGTTACAACAGGTTCTAAAACAAGTTTTTACAGGTATAGCAAGTCAGGTATGCGAAGAGTTTTAACTTTACAAAAATAGCTGCCAGAAATGTTTCTAAAAATTTCAGGGAGGCATGAATATACAGGTGTGCTGCGTTCTGGCTGCTGGAAGGGTTCCCAATTGGGTGCTTGTCACCACTTAAGGTACTGATTTCCAAACCCTCTAGGCCTCTCAGGATGCAGCGAATTTCCTACCCATTTTATGAACTACATTATTGTTCATAGTGTTACTCAAAACAGCAGCATCTTAGTTTGCACACTTCTCATAACCTGTAAAGTAATGCTCTCTACAGAACATATCCAATCTAACTTTAAAGCAGCAGTGCAACGGAAATAGGCAAACAAAATCTGAAGCTACTTTTTTTCACTATAAATGATTCTGAACATCTTCCAGTTTCAGTTGATGGTAAATTTTCTAGTTTCACCAAAATCTGAGTATTTTATAAATATTTCATTTTTTCTTGAAAAGAAAAAGATGGCCACCACATTTGGCTTAGAAATACCACTGCAGGGCTGCCACAGTGAAATGTGTTGCCATATTGGTCCTTGTAACACAAGATCCACACAAACAGATGATTTCATACCTTTTATTGGACCAACTGAATGCAGTTTTAGCCAATGGGAATCCTCTACAACTTTTCAAATGTTTTTTTATTTTTTTTTAATTTTTATGTATGATCTGAGTTTTTAGAAAATATGTTCTTCCAAACCAACTGCCATTGTTTTCTGCCGAAGGATTCTGTGTAATCCAAAAGCTAAAAGCAACTTGGTAAGGGTTAGGATCAAGAAAATGAAAAAAAAAACTCACAATACGCAGCATAGGAAGTACTTAGTAAAGTAGAACTGACAAGTATGGTAATATATTTATTAACTGTAGCTGAAACTAGCATTTGCAGAAACATTTTTCATCACACTGCTGCTTTAAATCTTTGTGCTACTTGATCCCACTGTAGTCTTTGGCAGCTTGTTCCATGTACTTATGAACCTCAGAGAATAAATAAATATTTCTTGACATTTTTATGTACCCTTATCCCTCGGGCTATGGTCAATTGTTCTGATATCCTGTACTAATTGAAATGACTTTTATTTACCATATCTTATCCTTTTAAAATAGTAAACACTGCTGGTATACCTCCTAATTCTTTTCTTGTGTAATATAAACATCCCCGGCTGCTCCACCCTTAGCTCATAGCTCAAATCCTCTAAACCCCTTATCCTGTTTGTTGCAGTACTCTGCATCATCTGTATTACAATAATATTATTTTATGGTGTGGTGACCCAATTGTTTCCAAGTGGCAGGATCTGCATGAGAAGGAGACTGTGTGTGTGTAGGAGTAGGGCAAGTGTATGAAAGAAATTGCACAAAACTTGTCACAATTTAATGTTGCAGCTTTTAATTTACTGAATGAAGCTTGTCGATTTTTTTTAATGCAGTTTTGGAATGGAATATATGATTCATCACACAGGTTGTACTGCATGCTTCTTATCCCAGTGCCAAAATCCAGGAGCATTACATTGAAACAGTGGGAGGTGAAGGCAGCATCTTGCATAATGCTTTCCACCTGCAGAGTGGGAGGGAGCCTCTTCCCTCTGCCTGTGTGTCTCTCCTAGTGACCCAAAGCTCAAAGATAGTGCCCGCAGATACAGTCTAGTGTGAACAGGGCAGGGTGGAGGCGTACACACTAGCAAGGTTCTGGAGAAAGGGGTGAAGAGAAGACAAAAGACTATGATTAGGCAAATGACAATGGCAATACCCCTACATCTAGCAAAAATTGTTATTTTTGTAGACACCTCCCACATGCCATTTCCTCCTCTCCTCTTCACACCAGATTTACAGCTGATGGTGTGGTTTTAGGTCAAATCCCACCTCTGGGGGGCAGGGGAACCTAGTCAAGCTGGGAGTTGAGTTGCAGCACAAGGCTGCGGCAGCTCCTCAAGACAGAAAAAAAACAAGACCATTTGAATGAGGTCCTCAGACTTGGGTAAATGAGGTTCATAGGGGAAAGGGTGCTTAAGGGTCTGAAGAGATTGCAGGTGGGAAAGTCCCCAGGACCAGATGGTTTGCACCAATGGGTACTTGGAGCTGGGGCTGGCCCTGGCATCACCACTGCCAGACCTGTTCAACTACTCGATTGAGATGGGCATAGTCCCCAAGGACTGGAGGCATCCCCCTGCAAAACAGTAGGGACAGGGGTACCCAGAGAATTATAGATCAGTCAGACGGACTTCCATTGTCGAAGCACTTGAGACCATAATCAAGGAGTAGCTAGTTGACTCCTTAGAGTCTCATGGATGCCAGGACAGCAAGCAGAATGCCTTTGTGAAGGGGAGGCCCTGTTAGTCCAACCTTGTGGATTTCTTCAACGCCATGTCACAAGCGTTAGATAAGGGCCACGCACTGGACTTCCATTAATACGACTTTAGTATGGCCTTTGACCCTATACCCCATAAGAGGCTGGTAAAGGAATTGGGGACTTGGGTGTTGGGGAGGTCACTAGATGGGTGGAGAATTTACTAGGTGGAAAAACCCTAAGGGGTTACTAAACAGCACGTACTCTTAGATCCTGAGGTTACAAGCAGAATCCCACATAGGCAGGTCCTGAGGACGGTGCTCTTCAGTGTATTCACCTGCAACATTAGAGAAGTGATCAAGGGCAAGATGTGCCCATTTGTGGATGACACAAAGATGAGTGGCAGGATGGATAGTGAGGAAGGTAGGAGGACACTAAAGAGAGACCTGGGAAGTTGGCCCAGTGGCGTGGAGGGCTGAGGGGCTGGATACTTTACCTCCTGCCATGCCAGCGACCCATGTTCAGGAGTGAACCGGGTCGCCGAGGGTTGGCTGGGGAGAGAGAGAGAGGATCGAGCATCCAGAGGACTGCTCTCCTCTCCTGGGGTGGGAGGTTCGTCATTCCCGCCAAATGACTATGACCAAGTGGGACTGAGGGTGACAAAGAAGGGAGGGTGCTGCAGGACTGCAATGTGCATGCACCTCCACGTCCACACTCTGAAGTGCACATCAGCAAAGGGGTAAGGGAAAAAACAAAAATGGAGCTAGCAGGTTTCATGAAGCCCTCGCTGCATGCTCCCGACCCTGGCGTCCCCCCAGATAATCTGGATTGTGCTCTTGGGGGGAGACGGGGGACAGCCCTGCCATCCCTAGCCCTGCCACAGGGGGAAATTCGAGGGGGGGGGGATCTGCCTGAGGAGGAAGCTGGGTCAAGGGGCATGCTCCATGGGACAAATACACACAAAAAAAAGACCTGGGAAATTGGGAAGCAGGTTCAAGGTTCAGCAAAGAACGGTTACATACTTACCGTAACACTAGATCTTTGGAAGAATCTCTTGCCTTAGGTCACATCTTTAGAACTGTACCCAAATCAGCACTATGATCACATGTAAATTTTTGTTAGCTGGGGGCCACCCATGATGATATCACACGTCAGCATCTAGATAAACGTGGGTGGCCCAATCTCTCCTCAGTTCCCCACCAGAGACTATGCTCGGAGAATTCTTGTCTTGAGGAACCATGAGAATAATGTTAGCCAGACACAGGTGCTGGAGATAGAAGCCATAAAACTTCCCATGGCAGAACTGGATGCCATATTCCCCTACATCTGATAAAAAGGGGGAAGGAGGGAGGGCCAGCATGGCCTAAGGGAAGAGATTTTCTTTACAATCTACTGTTATGGTAAGTACGTAACTGTTCTATCCTCTTAAAGTATATCTCTTCCCCTCAGGCCACAACTTTGGAATGAGTCCCAAGCAGTCCCAAAACTCAACTGGGAGGATAGTGTAGTCTGTTGATGACAGTAGGCCCTGTACAACAGCAAGGCCAAAGCCCACTTGTCTGAGAAACAATGTCCAGACTATAATGTTTAGTAAAGGTGTGGACTCCAGGTGGCTGCAGAGCAGATGTCAGCCACAGAGACATTTCTAAAGTAAGCAACAGATGTGGCCATACCCCTTGTGGAATGGCCACGAACCACACCAGGAAGTTCCTTACCACACTTCTTCAAACAAAATGTAATACAATGTGCTAGCCCTCTGGACAAACCCTGTTTCGATACAGGGACGCCCTCTTTTCCCAGGGGCGAACAAAACAAATAGCTGAGAGGACTTTCTGCAGTCCTTGCTGTGAACAATACAGTATCTTAGGACTCTATGTACATCCAAAGAATGGAACAATGCTTCACCCCAACTGGCATGCTCTAGATAAGAAACTGGAAGGTGAATACTTTGATTTAGTGTAAACTCAGACACCACCTTTGGCAAACACTTAGGATTAGTATGTAAAGACACTCTGTTTTTATTGAAAATTAAATAAGGAGGTTCACACATTAGAGCCTGTAGCTCTGAAATCCTTTGAGCCAGAGTGACTGCAGCTAAAAATAATGTTTTCCATGAGAGAAAGCATAAGCCACAACTCGTGGCTGGCTCATAAGGAGCCAAATAAGTTTTTTTTTTTTTTTTTTTTCAGTTGTTTAACCAGGAGTAGCACACTAAGCTGAAAGCTTTTTTACAGGTGCGACCTGGGAGCACAGGGAAGTTAAGTGACTTGCTCAGGGTCACGCAGTATGTAAGTGGAAGCTGTGGGACTCAAACTCAGGTCTGGCCTGCTAGATGTCACCAGATTTGCAGCTCAGAGCCTTAAACCACTGCGCTATACTGCCTCCCAAGTTTCTCAAGCACATAATTGAGGTCACAAGGCGGGACCAGATTATGAATGGCAGGTTTCATGTGCAGAATTCCTCTCAAAAAGGTATGGGAGACCTCCAACTGAGCTACTGTATACCCATCAACAGGGGCATGGAAAGCTGATATTGCTGTCAGATGCACCTTCAGTGAGGAATACTGTAGGCCAGAGTCTGACAGGGACAGTAAGTACTTCAACCCCGCAATTACTGGACAGGTGAACGGGTTTCATATTTTTGGAGGCATCCGACAAAGTGAAACACTTCCACTTTAAAGGGTATGTATGTCTGGTGGGTGGAAGGCTTTCAGGCTGCAACCAGCACATCAGCTACTTTCAGTGACACCCCAAACCATGCAATGGCTATGTCTTCAGCAGCCAGGCATGCAACTGCAGGGACTTCGGGTCTGGATGGACCAGAGTCCCCTTGTCCTGTGAGAACAGGCCTCTGCACGGTACTGAAGGCTCAACTTCTAGTTGTTGGAACAGTGGATACCATATTTGCCGAGTCCACAGAGGTGCAAAGAGGATGAGGGTTGCACCCTCCATCTGCAGTTTCAGTAACACTCTCTGTATTAATGGAGTGGGAGGGAATGAATACAGAAACCTCCCCTTTACGAGAGAGAGACAACATGTTTAGTCAAAACACTCCAGATCCTTGAGCAAGCAGAAACACGGCAGTTTTGCAATGTGTGGGGATGCAAAAAGGTCCAACTCTGGACGACCCCACCTTGTTAAGACATTGTTTACCACTGAGGTGAACAGTTCCCATTTGTACATCTTGGACTGTGACCTGCTTAGTTAGCTTGTCTACTAGGACATTCTGGAAACTTAGAAGATGTACAGCTGACAGTTTTAGGCCATGTTCCAGCACCCAGTACCACACTCTCATTGCCTCCTGACACAGAGGACAGGAATTATCCTCCCTTGTTTGTTTATGTAATGCATAACACAGATGTTGTCCATCTGTATAAGCAGAGGATCTGAAGTCAAATGCTCCTGAAAAGCCTGAAGACTGTACAAGCCAGCTCTCATATCCAGGATATCTATGTGCAATTAGGTTTCCAACCGAGTCCAAGAACCTTGAGTTTGATAAGGGCCCAGGTGTGTCCCACACCCAGATCCTGAGGCATCTGAGGTGAGAATCTGAGTTGGAGTTTTGTTTTGTTTGTTTTTTTAAACTAGGAGAGACACCCTAAGCTGAAGCTTGTTTACAGGTGAGACCTGGGAGCACAAGGAGTTAGGTGACTTGCTCAGGGTCACACAGTATGCAAGTGGGGGCTGTGGGATTCAAACCCAGGTCTCCAGATTTGCAGCTCAGAGCCTTAAACCACTGTGCTATACTGTTGGGATTAAGAATGGAATGCCCCTCAAGAGGTTGCTGTGGTCCATCCACCATGTCAGTGTTTTGCACAAATGGGACATGACGAGCACCTTTTGGTCCATGCCATCCATCAATTGGTCCATGGCACTCTCAGTGTCCACTGTGGTATCTGGATGTGTAAGCAAGCCAGTGGCACAATTACAATGACCACTGCCATGAGTCCCAGGTGACACAAGAAAGTTCTGGATGGGACATAATGACTGCTGTACACCAGTTGTGCTTGAGCCATGATACGTTCTGCCCTGTCCAGGGGTAGAAACGTTCTGCCCTGTCCTGTGTCCAGGACTGCACCTATGTACTGCAGCCTCTAGCAAGGGGTCATTACTGACTTTGGTACATTCACTGTGACCCCAGGTCTTTAAACAATTGCCTTGTTCAAGACAACATATGTAAGAGTTGGTTCCTGGAACTGGCTTTCAATAGGTAGTCGTCCAGGTATGGGAAGACATACAGAACTTCCCTGCGAAGGGCTGCTGCCACCACTGCCAAGCATTTAGTAAAGACCCATGGTGTAGAAAATAAGCCAAAGGGCAATACTATGAACAGGGAGTGCTCCCCTTCCAGGACAAATCTCAGATATTTTCTGTGATGCTGTCTGATCTTGATATGAAGGTATACATTCTTCATGTCCATGGAGCAAATCTAGTCCCCTATTTGCAACAGGGGAATCAGATTTTGCAGGCAGCCCATGAGGAACATCTTCTGTTCTTTGTAGAAGTTTAGGTCTCTCAGATCTAACACAGGCCTGAGACTGCCTATCCATTGGAGACCAGGAAGTATCTGCAGTAGACTCTTTGTCATTCTGTTGAGAAGGTACAGGTTACATAGCACGTTTGGGTGACAAAGCTTGTTTATGCTTTAGCAGGGACATATGTCCTGGGCGATAAGTTAAAAGAGATGGAGGATACTCTGGAGTATGTTTTTAATAACTCCAGAGCATGTCTCGTTGCAATTACCTCCAGGACACACTCATCTGTAGTAATCTCCCTGTACTGTGTAAGATGAAGAGAGAAGCGACCCTCTACCACCACCTCCTGTGGTTTAAGTGGTGGTGTGGGGGGAGCACAAAATGAGTCATACTGAGCCGGTGAGGTAGAGGCACCAGCTGTGGACACTTTAGAAAGGGCTCCTGGGGGATGGGTATCTGGCAAAGCTCCACCACCCGTATCTCAGCCTTAGTGATGGTAGGCTTGATGGCCACCTCTCTCAGTAGGCTGGTGAAAGGATCCTTTAACCTGACCTCTACCAGCCATGGGATACAAGTATTTGACAGACCTTAAAATTATCTTAGAAACCTGAAGGCCTCTTAACGCCTCTTCCACGTGATATCAAAACAGTTTGGTGCCTCTAAAAGGAGCATTCAGAACTGTTTGTTGCACATCAGTTGCAAATTCAGCCACCCTAAGCCAAGAATACCTTCTCATGCAAACAGCAGTGGCAGCTGTATCTGAAACATCATACCCTGAGTGTAGCATATGTCTGCCTACCTAAGCTCCAGAAGTCAGATTTTTAAGTGATTCATTCTTGGCAGCACCTTCTGGAAGGACCTGAGCTACAGGTTTGGCAACTTTCCAGATGCTACTTTGATACTGGATCATGTGAGACTGGTAGGTAGCAACACGCAGGCTTAATGAGGCAGAGGTGTGTGTTTGCTTGCCTCTTACATCAAGCCTTCTGAATTCCTTATCAGGGGACAGGGTACTCATGTGCTTAAGTGCCTTGGATCTATCATGGCCAGCCATTATGACCACATAATCTATTTCAAGCTGCTTGGCATAATAAGGCTTGGCAGCAGGAGCAGGGTACTGCTTGGCAGCCGTTCTGGGTATAGCTGGTATAATATTTGGCCTGTACCATGCAGCAAATGTGACATCCTCCAATGTAAGGTGAATTGGAGGGACAATGATGGATGGAGTCCAGTATACCGTTATGTGAGCGACAGTGAATGGAACCACAATGAGAGGGATGTTATGTCGACAGATGTAGGTATCAACAGGTGCTCCTGATCACTCGGGTATTTAGGAGCTGTGTTGAGGATGGGTATTTTTGTTACTGTGCGGCTGGGGGAACTGACCTGTACTCCACTGTATGTGCGTCATGGAGTTGGATATCTTTAGTACAGGGGATGCAACCCCCCATATTTGTCTGAATACTGCTGTGTTTGTTGGTGTTGTGTTTTGCCGTTCTGTTTCCATGCCACTCTAGGTGGTGTCGCTATATAGGAGTTGCTGTAGAGGATGTCGGTGTGTGCCTTGTCAAGCTGGCTTGGTGGAACCATGGAGTACATGGTACCCCCAGAAAATCCATCAAATTATATTTGGTGAAATCCCCTGCTTCCACAGAAAATCCCATTGCATTTTGCATTTGCTGCATCATGGTTTGGAAAGTAGGGTCTTCAGGAGGAAATCTGGGTGTATACACCACAGAATCCTCACTACAGGAAGATACAGTGGAGCTAGAACATGCAGCATAATGTTCTTCTCCATAACCCTCCTCCTCTTGATAATCCTCCTCCATTATGAGGTCCTGATTATAGTCTTCTTCACAGCTGGTGTCCTTGTTGACTATGGGAATGGAAGACCTCACTGCTGGTGCTGGAGGCCAATGCTCAGGAGGTACTTGTTGAGTACCAGTCAATGATGTCGACGGGGCCTGCAATGCAGGAACCCCATCGACGGCAGTACGGGCTGCATGGGCAAGGCTGGAATTATGTGCAGTATCATATCTGAAAACTATGCCAGTACTGCCTGTGCATTGACAATACCCTGGCCAGCGTCCGTGACCGCTGTAGCCAACGACAGGCCTGGACCTGTCGCAAAGGGAGATGTGCATCCATAGTAGATATGGTAGTGCTTAAAAGCCAAGTCCTGATCTTGGTGTCTGGTTGACAGTCAGAGTGTCTGGTATCAATGCTGCTGGGGCGGGCGATGACAATGTAGGTTGAGTACCTGCAGGCTGCAAAGGTAACCTAGATATCGCTGGGGAAGTAAATTTGTGCTTATCCTTATATCCTGACGACGACCTGTCTTTTTCTGAGTCTTTAGACTTTGACGGCCATAAATCGGTCAATGGTGCTGGCGACACTGCTTTCTGACCCTGGGCTTTTCAAATGGCCACTAGAGTTTTTTTCTAATAAAAACTTCTCCAGCAGCTTTCTTCTGTATCACCTGGTTGCTTGATTGAAGCCCTGGCAAATCTCACTAGTCCTGACATTGTGAGAGAGGCCTAAACAGCAGACACACACTTCATGTGCGTTATCCTTGTAAATCTTTTCTCTGCACTCGCAGCACCAGAACATTGTTGGTTTGGGCAGCATGCAGAAGCAGCAGTATTAGTAAAATATCAGTGACTACTTAAGAATAAAATAATAAATGACAATGGCTAGTTGGTCAGCGTTTCCGTGGTAGGTTTGACAAGTAAAATCGATGGCAGGAAAAGAACAGAGGTGAGATGAGGTCAGCCATGTTTATGTAGACATTGACGTGTGATGTCATCACGGGTGGCCCCTGGCTGGCAAAAGTTTCTGTGTGGTCCTAGTGCTGATGCTGGTATAGTTCCAAAGATGTGACCTAAGGGAAGAGATATCCTCAAAGATCTGAAATTCAATGCCAAAAATATCAAAGTTGTGAAACTGGGCAGGGGGAGTCAGAGGACCGAATACTGGATAGAGAGAGTACAGCTGGAGTAGACCTCGCAAGAGAAGGATCTGGAGGTTACAATTAATGACAGCCTCAAAACCTCAGCTCAATGTATTCAAGTGTATGGGGAAAGGGGTGAATAGGTAGAGCCTTCTCAAGAAGACAAAAGGAATTGATTCTACTCCTGTACAGGTTCATGATGAGGCAGCACCACCTGGAGTACTGTGCACAATTCTAGGACCCTTTTGCTGAAAAAGACTCAGACCATCTGGAGTGGATCCAAAGGAGAGAAACCAAAAGGATTCATGGACAACAGGGGAGGACTTAGGAGGAACGACTAGCTGAATTCAATATGCATTCATTAGGGGCCTGACTAGAGAGACAGGGGAAACAGTAGTGAACACTTCATGTACCTGAAGGGTATAAACAAGATGCACAGCCAGCAACTGTTCAAGCTTAGCAAGGGGACCATCACAAGAGGCCACAACTATAAGCTGGTGGGGGAATTTAGGAGGGATAAGAGGAAATACATCTTCCCAGTGAGAGTGGTGTAAATGTGGAACTGTCTGCCAGTGGAACTAGTCAATGTTACACACTGGCAAGCTTTATGAGGGAGAAGGATAGACAAATGAGACTGGTAAGATTGATGGGACAAGGGGTTGGGTCAAATGGGGGAAGAGGATAGTTCAATGGGAACTATGGGATGACTGATCCACTACAGGACTAGCCAGTGTTAGACTGGAAAAACCAAGGTAGAAAATGGGCAGACTGGGTGGACCCCGTGTCTTCATCTGTCTGTAAATATCTCTGTATCTTTGACTAGGGCAGTAGGGAGTCGAAAACAGAATCATGAATACTAGAAAAGAAACAGAATTGTCTGATCTCAATATGGTTTTGTAACCTTGAGGTAACGAAGCATGGAGATGAAGCAGCATCACTCTGTCTCAGGACTGATATGAATATATGCATTTGCCAGCATCATTCTACTGTCATGAGCCCAGTTAAAAGTTTTACAATGGTTCCATCAGTGAGGTAAAGGTACCAGAGACAGCACTTGGGGAGAGGCTAAAACATGGGTCAAACTAGACCCATTAGTTTAACAACTGTGAGTCAAAACAGGCAACTACTGGGCCAAAAAAACAATCAAAAGCACACATTTCCACAGTATGATAGCTACATACTGTCAGATAATCATGTTTTAAATGACCTGTCAGCAATAAGAGCCTCACACTCAAGTGCGAGGCTGACCCCAGTTAGCCCTTTGTGTACAAAACACTTTTTTTTTACTTACAGATTACTGCAGTGTAATAGACTGTATCAGGCTTATTTCATTGACTTGTCAGCTGACATTTCCTGTAACCAGAAATTCTAGACTCCTCTGCAACTGACATCAGAGGAGTGCTGCGGCAGTGTGAGATTCAACAGCCTGCAGTGAATGTCAGAGTATTTTTATAAGCTGTACTCTTCTGTTTGCGGGTCTGCTGTTCTCCTGGGGCTAGGTACAGTCACAGAGGACTATACTAAGCCCTGTGAGCACGGCAGGACCAGCAAACATCTGATTTTAGTTTACAAAATCTTAAACATGTATACTGCAGCTACTGAAGCTTACTGAATCTCCCAGTTCTGCAACCCTCCTCTGATGTCAGCTGCAGGGGATTCTGGGATTTCTGGTTACAGGAAATGGCATCTTAGATGTCAGCAAAATTAGCCTAATACAGTCTACTATACTGCAGTAAACAGTAAATAAATAATTTGTGCACAAAGTTCAAATTGGGATCAGCCTCATACTTGTGTGTGAGGCTCTTATTGCTGACAGTTTCCCTTTAATAAATCACTTTGCCCTTTCTTCAGCTAGTTTTTTTTTTTTTCTTTTTATCCGCCTATCCCCAGCCTGCCACCCCCGAACCCATCAGGAGAGACATAGCAGAAATCCCACTGCCTAACACCCTATCCAGAACAGATCTTGAGACCCCATGGAGCCGCGGTTTTACTCCCTGGGTGGGGACGAGGTGGGGGCCCTAACACCCCGAAACTTATGTTGTGTTGGCTCAGGTCCATCAGGTGGGAGCAGGCACATTGTGGGCACGTCTCCTGGCTCCCCATCTCCCCAGTGGTGGCAGGCTCTTTTCTCTTTTTCTCCCTCCCCTCCAGCATGCAACCCTTGACATCATGGCATAAGGCGCAGACGTCCACGCTGTACAGAGGCCGCCCATCCCCTACAATTGAGGCTTGCAGTACTCCGAGCCTCTGCTCGGAGTCAGGCAAGTATGTGGGCATCAGCCTATTCCCTACCCGGAGAAGGCGAGCTGTCGTGGGACGCTCAAGTCTATCTCCCCCTGGCCGACCCACCAGCGACCAGAGTCCACTCCCGAACCCAAGTTGCCGGTGTGGTGTGGCATCCAGTGCCACAACCCTCAGCGCCACCGGGCCGTTTCTTCAGCTACTGTAATACAGCAGCTACATTACTTTGAACCCACTGACAACTGGAAGGGGGTCATTTCTAGGTAGGTTGCAACTTTTGCCCTTTGAGTGCATGTTAGCGGCATTTCAGAAATAAATATTTCTAAGGTTTTACAAAATACAGTAAGTAACAGTGTAGGTGTTATGCTAATTCTATCTGTTGTACATTTTGTGCAGTTGCAGTTTGGCATGAGGAAGTGTTAATGGCTATAGCTATGAGGAAGAAGATAAGCAAGTAATTTAATAGGCTACTTAAGCACTTTCACAAAATGACAGACAAGGATACTAAATGCACAGGGAATTCTAACTTACTATAGTTCTCTCATATACATCAATAATTAATGAGATTGAAGACTACACTTCTAATAGCCTCTGCTAGTGGTTGTCTGTGATCAAAGGGAACACAAAGCTATCTTGGTAGTGTCTTGCACTAATTACCAGGTAGGGGACACAAGTTAGTGCCACAAAGCCAGATCCCACACTCCATGACCAATGGAAGTAGCTCATCAAACTTCAGGAGGGAAGAGAGGGGTATTTCATTTTGCCTCTGGAAGGCACACCTGCTATTACATAAAATTTTATATTAGATTTTAGCTCTGTGTGCACTGTCTCTTTTTTCTTTTGGGAAGAAATGGACACCTACTCCTACAATTATGGTGACTGCCAGCAGCAGGGACTTGGCAATTTGACTGTGCATTGCCAGCTAAGGATGTGCCCAAAGATTGGACATAATGAAGTGTCACAAGAAACAGGGCGTATGGCTGGGAGTAAAGGCAGAAAGGGGTTCCTGGTGTGTAAGACGTCTGCTGCCCTCCAAGCAGACATGTCCTTCAAAGCTTCAGGTCCTCCCCCAAACACAATCAAGCACAGACACAGCCTCTTCCTCTTGATGGCAGTAGGTGGCCCCCAAGATGGAAAAGAGCGGAAGCATTTTGTGTTGAAGGCACTAAGGAGACTGGGTGAGGACCCAGGAGCCTATGGACGACCCCAGTGAAAACAGGTTTTGAGGTTAGAAAGACTCCATTACCCTGTTGTAGCTAATTTTAATAATAATATTATAGAACATATGACTGTAAAACTTATTCTTTATCTCGTTTTATACTGCATCATATTTTTATATGAATTTGAGGCATTTTTGTTTAATGTATATTTTTATTTTCTGAAATCTTTTTTGCAGCTGTTAATGAAAATGGGACACAACTGTAAATGAGCCTTGTGGCTCACTGGTTTTCATAGAAACATAGAGGTTGATGGCAGATAAGAACCACAAGGCCCATCCAGTCTGCCCATTTCTTTTTCTACCTTATAAATGTGGCATTGGCCTTTGTTCTGTCAGTGGCCTATCTATTCATACTAATCTGTATTGCTCCCTTATGCCTATCCCATGCCTGTTTGAAGCCCTGCACTATATTCATAGCCACCACTTCCTGAGGTAGGCCGTTCCGTGCATCCACCACTCTTTCTGTGAAAAAGAATTTCCTCACATTCCCTCTTAATCGGACTCCCTCTAATCTCATGCTGTGTCCTCTTGTCCTGCTATTTTTCTTATATTTAAACATGTTAAGACTCTTTCACCTTGTTAATGCCCTTAAGGTGCTTGAATGTTTCGATCATATCACCTCTCTCCCTCCTTTGCTCAAGGGTACATCATGTCATATATAACTGTTTATTGGCAATTATGCCATTGACACACAATTCCTGTAACCTGATTGGTCTGCTAAGGCTTTTCCCCACAGGTAAATCCTGCAATAACCCATGACTGAAGAACTGCATTCATAAAAAAAAACAAACCACAATTAAACATATTTTTTAAATTTATTTCACACGAGTCCATTGTATAATCACAATAAGGCTCACCAGGACATGAGTAACTGGGGGATTATCAGCTTCTCGTTCGGTAAATCCACAAATAACCCATGCCCCATCATGCCTGAACTTATACAGTACTGGGTCAGGAAGCACAAAAAACAAAAAAAGATGACAAAAAGGAGATTCCCCAACGATTGGGCTCCCTGCTGCCTTAATTTGCTATTTCATTTTGTTACAGTTCTCTTAATGGAACCAGTGATTTGGAGTGTTTACCATGTCACAGTTTGTGTAGAATGCTAAACATGAGCTGCTGACCTATCTGAACCATGCTTAGAGTTCTGTACACAAAGCATGACATAGTTAAAACTCCAGATAATTGGTTCAAAGAAAAATAACGTAACAGAATGCTGCCCACAAAACAAAACAATGCAAAATACAGCTTTTCGCATCACTTTTTATTCAGGTACAGTAACATATGGATCATTTAGGGGTACAAGTATCATTTCTGAAAATAGGAACATTAAAACAGCTGCCAATTAGAATTAATTTCCTGTCCTCTTTAATGTGGCTGTTTTTGTGAATTTGCAATTGTAAAAACAGAATTTTACAAGCAGAAAAATAAGTGTGGGCCAGCAGGTCTGCCAGCGTTAGCTGTACCAGTCTAACACTGCTCATGGCTTGGTTAAGCCCCTCAAAGGCAATTCCATTCTGTTCTGATTGTACAGCCCCCTCTTCTCCACTGCTGTTTTCACCAACCCTTTATGTCTGCCCCACTCTCTTTTGAATCTTATCATCATATATGCATTAACCACTTGCTCTTGGCAAACAGTTCCACTAGTTTAACACACTCTGTGTGAAGAAATAGTAGTAGTAGTAAAATCTTTATTTTTATACAGGAAGACGGAGATACAACCATTAGTACCAAAGTCCTGTTTTCAAGGTGTTCCTGTTTAGATAATTAATGATACAATTTGATCATATGTCACATATAACACCTTTTCAATACAAAATTTACTACTATGGTTAAAATACATACCATGCTACTTATTTTTTATACATATAGACTATTGCACTACAATGTTTCCACGAACGTAACATAACATATAGGATAGTGTATGAGCTGTGATGCACAACCGAGCGGCTGCTATGCCAATTGTTGACCTCCACAGCACAACTTGAGAGGTCATACAGTCGGCATAGCAGCCACGAGGTTGGAGAGTAGCCCGGTTGTGCTTCACAGCTCATACACTTTTCTTTATAGTGTATATTAGAACGCCATTCTTGACAGATCGAGTCTAAATAAAAACACACACGTCACATGACAATCAACATATTAACCAGAACCATCACATTTTACTAAATGAATTCCAGATATACAGGCAATTGCTGGCAGTCTGACAGAACTTTAATAAAACCGCAGCTGACACCTGAGTGAGAGGTATGTATGAATAAATTAACTACTACTTGTATGCCACTGGCATTGAGAGACACTGAGTGAAAAATGTTTCCATTAGTCTTTCACAGACACGTAGTGACACATGCAATGTGTTTACTTGTGCTTTACTGTTTAGCTCGCGCGTCCTACTGTGTGACGTTTTCAGTGCAGCTGAATAACTTTTGTTCTTTATTTACATTTTATGAAAAGGTCACAGTTCCATATTTATTTAAACTTTTAAATTGAGAATATATTCTTTTTTTTGTTTCCGAGCTTATGTTTACTTTCTCTTTTATTTAATTTTTCAAGAAGATATTCTGGGTTTCCTGATTTGAATGTTTTATGTATCAAACATATCCATTTTAGCTTTCTTTTGTTTTCTGAATTTAGCCAGTTTAAATTTGTGTACATTGTACAGTGATATGTTACCTAGTTGCATTTCAAAATAAATCTTGCCATTCTATTATATAATCTATCTAATTTTATTAGATTTGTTTTATTTGTTAGAGTATATATGTGGACCCTACAGTGTAGGATAGGGTTTAGAAATATATTTATTACAGACTCTCTCACTTTGTAGTTTAGACAATGTCTGGTTCTTCTAAAAACTCCTAGTCTGGTGTCTATTTTTCTGATCAAATCATTTATGTGGTGTTCAAAACTCAGGATTGCATCCACCCAGATCCCTGGGTATTTACACTCTCTGACTTTAGTTAGTACCTTGTTTTTATTGTGATTAGTTCCATTTTCTTGTTTTTTTTCCCACTGATGAGCCAAATACCACTGTCTGGGACTTTTTCCCATTTAGGACCAGTTTGGAGTCAGGGAACCAGTCCCATAGCATGCAGAAGTCTTGTTACTAACATATTAAAATGCCAGCAGAATAGGCTAGCGATCTTTACGTGTCTGCTTTCATTTGATCAGCCCCACCCCTGGGAGCTGACACCGGCCTAAGCCCTCTCTGCTTTCTCCCTTCCCAGTCCTGGATATTCTCACTGCACAGGACTTTGCTTCCAGAATCCTTCCCCTGTACCTGTCCCACCCCCTTCTGAACCTCTCCACCGTCTCTGCCTCCACCAGCCCCCGGGCAGCACATTCCATGGCTCCACCACCTTCTCAGTGAAGCAGTACCTCCTCCTTTCTCCCCTGAATATCCCCCACTCCAGTTTTCACCCATGCCCTCTAGTTGCCCACCTCCCTCCTTCCTTCGGAGCACCCTGACTGCTCCTCCCCTATTTACCCCCTTCATCTACCTGAAGACCTCTATCATGTGCCCCCAGTCCCTTCTCTCTTCCAATGTGTACATATTTAGCTCTTTGAGCCTCTCCCAATAGGTCCTGTCCTCCAAGCCCCAGATCATTTTGGTTGCCCTCCTCTGGACCCTCTCCAGGAATTCAATGTCCCTCTTTCAGTGTGGCTTCCAAAACTGCATGCAGTACTCAAGGTGTGGCCTCAACAAGCAGTTATACAGAGGGAGTATCACTTCCCACCTTCTGGAGGTGATCCCCTTAGCGATGCATCCCAGCATCCTGTTGGTCTTGGCCACTGCCCTCCTACAAGTGTCAGAGTTGTTCATCTTGACATTCACCACCACCCCCAGGTTCCTCTCAGCCATTCAGACTTGTAGCACCCCCCCCCCCGAGGGTGTACACTTGGCCTGGGTTTCTGGCTCCCAGGTGCAGTACCTTGCATTTCCCTGCACTGAACCTCAGCTTCTATTTTCTAGACCACCTTTCCAGAGCCTCCAGGTCCCCTATTTCTTGCACTGTGCTGCCTGCTGCTAGCAGTACAGTGTCATCTGCGTACAAGTGCAGGCTTGTCTCCTTCATGTGCTGTGCTACTTGGTTCACATATACCAAGAACAGTGCAGGCCTCAAAATTGATCCCTGAGGGATGCCCCTACTTATCAGTATGATAAAACATTACCAACTAAGACCTGTTGGGACTGGTGACTTAAAATATGAGTCAAACCATTGTAGGGTGTCTTCTGCTATTCCAGTTTCCAACAGCCTATCCCCCATGATTTCATGGTCCACCATGTCAAAGACCTTGGATAGGTCCACGAACACTGCACCCACCTCCCAGCTGTCATTCAAAGAAGTGGCAACCATCTCGACCAGGTCAGTGAATGCGGTGTCCGTGAAGTACCCGAGCCTAAATCCAGACTGAAATTTTGACATTAATCAGCATTTGTCCAGGTATTCTTGTATTTGCTCCTGGACTAGAGCCCCCAGGACTTTTGAAACTGTAGACAAAAGCACTATTGGTCTATAGTTAACAGGGTCTGTTTTTTGTTCATCTTGTGTATAGGATTATTGTTGCTAGCTTCCAAAAGCTTGGAAAATCCTCTCTATAAGACTCCAATTTAGTAGTTTAGTTATAATTGGGGTTATAACCTGTACTGAATCCTTTATATATCTAGTTTCCATTCCATCAGGACCACATGATTTTTACATTTAACCCTCTTATTTGTTTTTTTTTCACTTGATTATAAATGATTTTCCTAAATCTAAATGGGTATCCCGTAACAATCACAATGCAAAAATAGCGAGTAAAAATATAGTGAAATTGTTAATGGCGACTAACATAATACTGCAAGTCCAAAATCACGATTAGTGATTTCCCAAAAAAAAGAATGTTAAAATAGCACCAGAACAAATCTGACTGCTTAATGACGTCATCAAAAAAACAAACAGCTATAGACACTGCAATCTCACCATGTCATTCCAGTACAAACAGGCGTACAGCAAAATGCTTACCAGTATGTGCCTAGTAAGCCTAGTAATATATTCAAATTAACTAAGGAACTTTACTGGGAGCGCTCCATGACTACTTTTGACAGCGACTACATCGGAGCAATTTTGAGTATCTAGTTATGTTGTTCTGTAACTTTTCAATAACTTGATTATCTGTATCACCGGCACAGGTTAGCATAAGCCGAACTTTTATATTTGATGCCTGGTGAGTAGGATCACTCTGCAGACAGCCGTCAGGAGCTTATCTGCACCACCAAGCACACGGATCGTGTCTACAGCTGAGCGCTGGTTTAAAGGCATAGTGGACGTATTCGTATTAGTGTTAGCTGCCTGTTTGTTTGATCTGCTGAGTGGAATCGACAGAAGTAACAGCATTGCCAGAGTGAGCGTGTACCTTTATTTTTTATGACAGATGAGGAGGATCGCTCTTTAGATCGCTGTGTAGACTGCTGTCAGGAGCGTATGATCTGTGACTTTTTGCTAAAATGATTATCTGCATCACCGAACACACAGATCATGTCTACAGCTGAGCGTCTGTTGATAGCATTGTCAGCATAAGTTGTGCTTATATTTTTTATGACCTATGTGGAAGGAAGTAGAAACAAACTGGAAGGACATGGATTTTGGTTGGGGGGTGGTAATGTCTACAGCCGTCTGTTTTAGTTAAACAGTGGAATTACATGCAGGCTTACTGTCCCATTTCAGATTGCTACATTTACATCCTTGATTCTGTACATGCACTATTTGTGGATTCATTGAGCTGTACTTGCCATTAAAGCAACTGCAATTATATTTTCACGATTTTAATATGGAACCTCTAAATTTAGGTCTTTCAAAATGTGTTCTTTTAACGTGGGTTTTGTAGTTTCCAGTAGCAGTTTGGTTTGGTATTCTTACATCTGGTAAAGCTGTAAAGTAGCTATTTAACAAATCAGCTGAGATTTTGTGATGTTGTAATAACCCATTACGCATCATTTGTATGATGGATTTATTGTTTGCTGGGAATTCAAAGGACTTAATTAATGCCCAATATGGACTAGGGTTTGTAATTACTTCAACCTTGTTTTCATAGTAATTTTGTTTAGCATTTCTTAAATGTTGTTTTAACCTATTCCTTTTTATATTTAGTCCATATTTCTGGGTCTGGACTTTTGTTTGCAAGTTTTCATAGGCGATTTTTAATTCGGATATCTTTTTTTTTAGCTCCACCATGGAGCTTGCTTTTTTGTTGGATTCTCTTAGTGAATGGCCCAACTTTACCACATGCCAATACGAAGCTTTGACTGAAATACACTGTTGCCAAATCTAAATCTGGAATCAAAAAGGTTCTATCCCAGTTTATTCTAGCTAATTCCGTTATAAATTTTTCTTTAATTTTTGAAAGATCTTGTTTTCTTATTGATGGTACCTGAATCAACGTGCTGGATTTCTTAATCTATTATTGGAAATGTACCTTTTATCGTACTATGATCGCCTAGAATAGGCTGTTCTATTTGTATTGACAATGGTTTAATCTTTAAAGAAATAAAAATAAGGTCCAAAGTATTTCCCTAACTTGTAAGTGAACTTTTTCTGGTAGGGTCAGTGGCAATTTGCTTTACATTCAAGGGTCTGAAACTTGTGTCTAGTGCGCTTCCTTGCTTCTGCCCCCATGCTGCGTTATAGTCCCCTGTTAACAATAGTTCTTATTTCCCCAATGGTTTTACTCATGATGGTTTGTGAAAGACTATTCAATAAATTTGTGTTGACCTTAGGGGTGGGGGAGGTGGGAGTAGATTACACCCAAGACCAAGTTCTTCCCCTGAACCTCCACAAGCAGGTACTCTATTTTTTCCATATGGTTTGCGTATAAGACCTCGGTTTGGCCTGGCTCACATTTTGTATATAGCAACCCCGCCCCCACCCCCATTTCCCTTCTCTATCTAATCTGTAGACATGATATCCTTTGATATCTAATTCTGAGTCTTTTATGCTTTTATTTAGCCATGTCTCTGTTAAAGATATAATTTCAGGGTTTTCCGTGGCTACCCAAGTTTTTAAGTGGTCCATCTTATTCTTTAGACTTCTGACATTATCATACAACAGTTTGATGTTTTGAGATTGAGGTCCTGGGTTTGTTTCCACATCCCCAGCTAACAGTATACTGTAATAAAACAGACACTGTTTTTTGTATTGTATAATTTTAACATGGGTGTAAAATTCATTTTAATCACGTTAAGCGCCTGTACGCGTATGAAGTTAAATAAATTTTTTTGCTATGCATGTTTATTACTGTCGTGTTTCATTCAAAAATCTTTCCCCCCCGTGTGGCATTTCTTTCTACAAGGCCAAAGTGCTCACTCCCTCTAATACACTTTTCCTTTCTACCTCAGCATAAATCATAGCTAGAGCAAAACCCAAGCAAAAAGCAATGAACCTCATTTTAATTAAATTGCTTAGTACCCAAGTTCAAGTTTGCTATTAATATATACAATAGGTAGTACAAAAAAAAGTCTGTTGTGGTACAGTTCCTTCTTAAACTTTATGTAGTTAAAACTTTCCTTAAAAACAGAGAGTCAAATAACCCAAATATAGGATTTCTCCCTGCAGACCTATCTTTAAAATCCCACATCTTTAAATAACTTACAGTACCTTTTTTTAACCGGGTTCCCAGCCCTTTCGTGTGTACCTGAGTTGTAAAAATATTTCTACCGAGTGGCACTCACTCTATGCTGGGAGCATGTAGTTTTAAAGGGATTTGAACCCCGCCTCTTGAAGCAACCCTGCACTGCAAATGGTTTGCCACCAAGCCCCCTCGTCTGGCAGTTGTTCAAATGCTTCAGGCAGATGGAATTAGCGACACCAGTTCCAAGTTGTAGCAGCCCCAGGATTTTACTCAGCTCTCTGACAGTATTTGTAAGCGGAGCTTTTAAAGTCACTTTGTTAACACCCCAAGTCACTCCGACAGTAGCAAGCAGAGATTTACAGTCACTGGCAGTTCATTAGAGCAGCTGCTCTTCAAATACATTCAGTTGTTACAGGACAGTCACTCACAGAAGAAATCTGGTTATAGTAAAATGCAGATAATAAAGATGCAGAAAAGCAGATTAGGGAGCATAGACCTGGCATTCCTTGGGGATGTTTCTGCTTGAATCCCTGTGCTGCGAGCATGTGGTTTTAAAGGGGACTTGAACCCCACCTCGTGAAGCAACCCCACACTGTAATTGACTTGCCACTGAGCCCCCTCGTCTGGTGGTTGTTCGAATGCTTCAGGCAGATGGAATTAGCAGGCACCAGTTCCAAGTTGTAGCAGCCCCAGGATTTTACTCAGCCCTCTGACAGAATTTGTCAGCAGAGCTTTTAAAGGTTCCTCACACCTCTGCTACTCCCCCCCGCCCCTTACAGCTGTGCCCGTCAATCCTCTGAGTTCTGGCAATCCTCTCCGTTAATTCCCTTCAAAAACTTGAATATCTCTATCACACTCCCCACTGGCTTTCTGGGATGTACGTATTTGGTCCTGCTAGATCCTCTTCATGTAATTTCCCCAGTTGCCCCATGATCCTTTTGGTCACCCTCGTCTTCAATGATTTTATGCAATTTTTATCTTTTTTAGGTGAGGGTTCTAGAACTGTATGCAGTATTCCGGGCATGACCACACCACGGATCTGCAGAGGGGACAAGGTCATCTTTTTTTTCTTTCTAGAGAAGGCCCTGCCTATGCACCCCATCCTCTTATTGACCTTCCCATAAACTTTATTGTACTGGGCAGTGGTCTTGATGTGGTCATTTACAATAACCTCAAGATCCCTTTCCTCTGAGGTCTCGTCTACCTTTACCCTGTGCCCAGGAAATACACTTTCAGATTCTTCTTTCCTATTTTCCTACGTGCATGACCTTGCATTTTTTTTGGCACTGAATTTCAGTTGTGAGATTCATGATCGCTTCTTCAATTTTCCCAGATCCCTTTTTATATCTCCCATGCCTTCCTTGCTGTCTACCCTGCAGCTTATTTTAGTGTCATCTGCAAAGAGACACATTTTGCCCATATATCCCATCCCTATGTCACAGACGAACAAGTTGAAGGGCACCAGTTCCAGAACCAACTTGTGGCACCCCACTCATCACCCTCTTTACCTTGGAATATTTGAGCACAAGCAAGTCACCAATGAACATGATTGGCTAGTCATTTCACTCAGTGATCTGCCCACATTAAAAAATGTATTTTAAAACCATTTAAAGTTTTTTGTTTCTGCCCAAACTGGTATCATTCATTAGCTTAAGGGCCAGGCTAATGAAATATCTAAAATACTTGGCCAGTCCTCTGCTGCTTTCAGATTTTTTCCTGTGACTGATGCTACCACTCACAATTTTCACTATGGCATCAGTGACCAGAAAGCAAAATGAAGGAAACAAAGCAGGTACTAACAGATCTACCACTGTGCCTTCTCAACATACTAATAAATTTGGCATATAAGTGATTAAAGATATATTAGCTGGCATTAAGCTACACATAGCAGACTTTAAATCTACTGTGGGGAAACAATGCCAGAAATGAGGAGGTTAAGGAGTGTGTAAATGCCAGTGAGCAGGACACGGGTGCTTATTTAGAAGAAAAATCTGACTATCAAACAAATTGCTTATCTGTTAGACAAGACTGATGACCTGGCAAATAGAGGGTGAAAGAATAATTTAAGAATATTTGGAATTACTGAAGGCTATTGGGGGGTGTATAATGGCTTTCCTTCAACAGTGTCTGCCAGAAATTCTTGGGTTTCAGTGGCCCAAAGAACATTAGGTCCTTGTTACAAACAGAGTTCCAGGCCACAAACCATAAAAGCCAATTGTTTACGTCTTTCAACAAAGGAAGCAGTTTTAAAAATAGCAGGAGAGGGGCACTGTGGAGCTTCCAACATGACGGACGTCTCCTTTTAAACGACTGCTGGGACTTGTAATAAAAAGTTAAAATCGGCAGTTTTTATCAAGCTAAAACTATCTCAGCTGGTGTCAAATAATAGCATACCTTTTGAGCTAACCAGAAATGAGCCCGAAGGAGGAGAAACAAGCTGCTCAGAAACTATGAGCATTCTTTTCAACAGCGCCGGGACCGAGAAGTGCAGGATGTGGCCTACCAACCCCTTCAGACCTGGGCCCTTCTCAAACTCCGAAATCCACAAATAATGGCAATGCTCGAGAAAATTCAGGCAATGGGGTAGGATACAAATCACCACCTGGCCGCCGTGGAGGCCAGATTTACTTAACTGGATGCCAAAGTGCAAAATAATACATCTCAGATCACAGAGCTCACCTCAGAGGCAGAAAGGCAGCAGAAGAATGCAGCCTTTGTGCAGGACTTTCATTTCCTTTGTGACAAGGTGGAAGCCTTGGAGAACACGCACTGTCAGGCTAACATCAGAATTGCTGGTTCCCCCCACCCCGGGTTTGCCGGAAGATCGGAGATTGTTTCAGCTGTAAATCGCCTTATTTTTTCAGATTTGGGCTTACTACCAGAGGATTCAGGTATTTCTATCAGAAAGGCCTTCGCTATCCCCATTAGAACCCAACCGCAGAGCACCCCCGGAGAACGACCACTCCCTGCGATAGTGACCCTTTTGAGCCCGGAGGCTCATATTCCTTTACTGCAGGCTGCTCAACAGAAGGAGGGATATGATATGGGAAGGTAATAAAATAGCTCTTTTTCCAGACATATCCTCCCAATCTCAGAACCAGAAAGGCTCTACAGGGCACTAAGAATCTGCTCCTTGAAAACTGCATCTCTGTGCAAATTCTTTTCCCGGCTAAACTGCAGGTACGGCAAAGTACTAAAACTCATATATTTATAGACCCTGACGCAACAGCAGCATTTGCTGTTAAGCTGATTGCTGACCTTCACACTCCTAAAAATGTGGAAGAGGGCACTGAATCAGAACATAACTTTAATGACTCAGAAACACTAAAACTGTTTTTTTCCATCAACATGTCTTGCCGTTTTTAAGGCATGGACTTACAGTCAAGTTCAACAGACTGTATCTGAACACTGTTGCAGCTCACGTTTGTCGTTACATTTCTAGCTTAAGAGCTGTGCTGGATTAGCTCTAATAATATTTGAATTCTTATGTTATATCCTGACCAAATTTGAAACCTGATCATGGTAGGAGCGGGATTTAGCTCCACTCAGTTTGTGTACTGTTAAAAATTCCTTTGTAAGTAGTTTGTTTCCCTATCAGCCACTGGCTATGCGCTAGAGAGGCAGAGGCAAAATTTTACTTAGTTGAGCCAAGACTGTCTATATATCTTCCTTTTAGGTTTCAATTTGGGGAGATCAACCTTCCACCATTATTTTTCTATCCTGCTAGAGGTGAGGAATTTTGGTTGATATCCTGCGTGTAGCAGAACAGGTGAGAGTGGACTTGTCTACAAATATTACCTTACTGGACTTTCATCTCCTGAACATTTATGTCAATTAAATTGGAATATTGGACACTTATCCTGACAAATAATAGTACATTTACCATCCTGTGCATTGTTCCAAAGTGCTGTATGTTTCACTGTTAGTATGTATTTAATGGATATGGTATTTGCTATGACTTATAAAATACTATAAATAAAAAGTTAAAAAAAAAATAGCGAGAAAGAGGAAATATTTACAATAGAAAGCTAATCTTCCAAGATTTTTCGAGTGAGGTTGTAGGAAAACGAAAATCATTTTTGGAGGTCAAGCAAAAACTACAATGATTGGGAATGCCTTATTAATTTAAGTACCCTACAATTCTGTGCATAACTGATGCAAAGGGGAACGAACGTTCTTCTGATACTGCAAGCTCAGCCATGGATTTCTTAAATGAACTGTCTAATTCAACTGCCATTACTAACAAACTGCTGATCCCCCCCAATCAGAAAAGTAAACCTCAGTGGCAAGTCAGTTTTCTTTCCAAACCCATTCATGGTAGTATTAATCCCAAAAAAAGAAATCGATCGAGGAGCAGAGATAGTCAAAACCCGAATTCTCCTGCACACCAGCTGATAAGACCACCACCCGAGCCTGATTTGGAAAGCAATTTAAACTCTCCATAGTGATATGCAAATTAACAGGGCTTGTCTGGTCTCTGTCCAATCAGAGACATGGACGGTGTTGTAAAGTGGTGCTCTTCTATGTTTGTGTGGGACGTACAACATGCTCAGCTATCAATTCAAGTATGATTAGACTGCCCTTGTAATTCTGATCTTATCAAGGATCAAACACTCCTTGTTTTGTCTCTGTCTCCTCAAATTGCCTTAAACCTCTTTGCGTGGAAAGCCCTGCACAAGATGCGCACATCTGATGTTACTTCTTTGCTACTTGGTACAACACTGAAGGAGGAACATCTACATGCATTCCTGATCTGGTGCGCTAGAGTTAGCTAAACTAGACACATGAGAGTATGGCAATGTGAGTTGATTCTAAGAGGCTCTGATTTGAAACCAACAGAGGCCAAGCACTTACTTGCAACTACTGTTCCCCAAGATACCACCTATAAGGTTTCAGATCATTCTGAGTTTTTATATCACTGGTAGGAGATCACAAAAGTCATCTGCATAGACTCAAGTTCCTGCTATAATTTTTCCCTTTATATTCATCTAATAGTTCTGTTCTGGCTATTTATTTATTTAAGACATTAATCAGGCAGGCATACTGAGCAGGGAACCACTCGTTTCCAGATGCGACCTGGGGGAGATACATAGGTGGGCACACAATACAGGAAGGATTACAAGATAATACAAAGGTACAGATAGTGATTACAGACAATGATTTACATTGAGGAGCTCACAGCAACAAGGGGCTATGCCAGTCATTGCCATCTTGAATGTAAACAGTTAATGCAACAATGAATTACTGGTTGAGCAAGTAATAGGCCAGCTTTGGTATACTTAGATGATACAGTGACTGTCAGTTAATGTGTACTAAATTACACGTTTTAGAATATTATATATATATATATATATATATATATATATATATATATGTTTTTAAACTCTTTCTCTCTCTGGAGCCCCGTGCTTCCTTCAGGAGTACCCTCTCGGCTGTGCCTCTCACTTCCTGCCTGAACCCCCACTTCCCCCAGGCTCTCCCCCCAAGCAACTTGGCAGGTCCAGCCCCCCCCCCCACGGATCACCCTCTGGGAGGGCCCGCCCTCCCTTGGCTGCACTTTTCTGAAATTAGAGGGACCTATCTCATCGCCAGGTCATCCGTGGGGAGTCCTGGGTGCGCTGGGCCAGCGTTGAGATGTGGGTGCACCACTGGGGTCTCCATCATCTCACCAGAGCATCCTGAGGGGTTTTCTGTGCTTATTGGTCCCAGAGGAGCTTGGACATGCAATGGTGGCTGGGCACTACGTGCCACCATCCATAAGCTCCTCCCTGCCAATGCGTAAGCATAGAAGTCTGTGCTGCATGACTGCCGTCCAGGTGCTGCTAGAAATAGCACATCCCTGGAACCCTCCCCAAGGAAGGGAGAGCTGTCCTCCCGATGGTTAAGATTATAACATTTTAATTATATGTGTTACAACATAAGTAATTTATTAGAGTACTAGTTTCAAGCTTTTTTGTTTTATTTATTCCCTGTACTTAGAATTTACTATAAATAGTTATTTCCAACAGGACATTTCTGGATGGCCACTACTCAAATAAATACATTTAGAACTCTACTGCTATTTCAAGTTTACCTGATAGATTACTAATAATGGAGTGACTCCTCCTTTTTTGTTTCCAAGTTAAAGGATACCTAAACAACATTCTGACAACAAACTATTCAACAATCTGAATTTGTAAGTGACTAAAGGAAAGGCTGCTGTATTCATTAATGCTAAAACTACATTTAAAAAATTGACCTAAATGTTGTTCCAGACCATTTGAAAATTGTAAAATCAGCCTTCTAAGTTAAAAAAAAACTGTCTTACCTGCTTCCTAAAATGGCCACCAAATGTGTTATGTGATGACCTCATTTGAGCCAAAGTCAGTGAGATATATACTGTAGCTCTCTATAGTGCAAACTAGTTCTTTTTTCCCCCTTTGTATAGAATTGTTTAACCTAAATGGTCAAAACCATGTGCATTATTTTGTATAATGCACATGTTAGGGTATGGTTCTGTTCATTTAGTTTACTGTAATATGCTGAAAATGTGTTTTAATCCAACCAACTTTCTGTGTGGCAAACCACAGTGCAGCACAAATCTTGAATAACCTGGTGGTCTAGTGGTTATGGTGGATCCAGAATGCTACAATGGGGTGCTGGGGTGGTGTGCATGCTTAATATGCACTGTTTAACATTTTCATTAAACCGTTATATTTTCTGCTATTATTCTTTTCTAGTACGTTTTTGACAGAGCCTACAAATGTAATCCATAGTTTGAATGTAAATATTTGTACAATCAATAAATCAGACTTCTTCAACAAAGTGAAATACAGCAGCAAGCAAGTATGTTACTATGTGGGGAGGGGTGCAGCCACACCCTTCGCCACCCCCTGGAGCCACCACTTTTTTGTAGCAAAGTTCTTGTGCAGGCCAATGTTAGAGTTCATACTTTCTCAAAACTCAAATATATGCTTGTCTTCTTTTTCCATGGGAAATAATAATAAGAAGAATTAGCATTTATATAGTGGTTTTCATACACATTGTGTCCTAAAGTGCTTTACAAGCAATACTAGACTGGTAGTGAAGTGACTGAATGTGTAGTGGCAGCCATTTCATACATTAATATCCACACAGAGCCTTGGACAATTGCATGAGCTGGTTTTATGGGAAGGGGAATGTTGGCCAGGATAACGGGGTCAGGTAGTGATCAAGGTGCTGGCAGCCCACATCTAATTTCTCACAGTAATCTGCTCATATGTCTTTTCTTATATCTTCCCCCTTCCCTGAATATAGCAGTACCTTGCAAGAGTGGCCTACTCAGTCCCCCCTCTGGTATTCATTCTTCACTATTCCTCCTCACACCAAAAACTGGTGAGCTCATCACCCTTCTGCATCATGAATGCAAGTAGTACAGTCCACATTTTATTTTGACATATCAAATATAAACATATCTTTCCAGTAAGTCAGGCTCATAGCAGCAGAGGACAAGGGGAATGATAGGCTTTCCTAACCTTAAAAGATCTAGGCTACCTTTGATTAGGCACTATTAAATGATGGGTGTGCACATCATTATGCAAGTCATATAATAGTGCCTAATCATACGTGGCTTAGATCTTATATGGGTAGGAATGTCTATTTTTCCACTTGTGCCATGCTGCTATCAGCCTGGCTTACCAGAAATCATGTTTATTATTAATATGTAAAATAACACAGGAGACTGTACTAACCATATTCATGAAGCGGAAGGGTAGTGAATTCAATGTTTTTTGGTGTGGGGAGCAGGTGAGAAGAATGAATGCCAGAGAGGGACTGAAGAGGATATTCCAGTAGGGTACAGCTATATTGAGATTAGTTGAAGACATGAAGGAGGACACTGAGCAGATCACTGTGAGATCTGAAATGTGGGGCTGCCAGCATTGTGCCCACTACCTGACTGTGGATGAGAGTAGCCAGTGTTGACAAATACTCAGAGTGGCAGGACTGCACCTAAACTGTTACTTGAATTCAGTGTAGGAAGATTACCCTTGGGTGGGGGTGGTGGTGTTGATGTTTGTCAGGACAGTATTGAGGGAGCTGTGTATAGCTCATTCAAGATTTGGAAGGGTGGTAGCCAGCCAACTCACATTATGGAGTACAGCACAGAAAAGTACTGGAGAAGAATTGCTGGGAACTGTCCTGCGGGGCTCTGCAGATCACAGGTAAAGGAGTAGACTGACACTGGAAGTCAGGTGGAGTCCCTCAAGGTACACTATTAGTTTGCCTCTCCTGCTAATAATATTGTTATCCACTGTAAGTGCAGCCCTTATGAGGGCATGAACATCAGTTTTTCTGGCGGGTCATGATGCTTATTGCTTCGCCCTCCAGGAAGTTGTTGGTTAATGAGGTGGGGGAAAAAACACAACAGGGAACTGTACATACTACCTTCACTGTGCAGAAGGGTGACGATCCATTCAATGTTTACTGTGGGAGCAGAAGTCAAATATTGAGAATGTGCACTGGAGAGTGATTTGGGAGGCATTTTTAACAGTGCCAGCTGATGATGCATATCAGAATAGGTGTGCACAACTCTCTGAGGTACAAGATTACAATCTGAGGTGTGATAATTCTCTTCAGGAGACCGCAGGCTCATATGTGGCCCCAGGCAGTACTAAGGACAGGGAATGGATGGTGGCGCATTCAACAGAAGGCAGGCTAGGTGCAGGTGGTTCACATGGAAAAAGAAAGCCTTGTTTGTGGATTAACAAGACAGCATGAGCTTTGAAACCGAACAAGACTGGTATTTTGCTGTCTGACCCCCAGCAAGTCACTAAACTTCCTTGTGCTCCCAGGCCACACCTGTAAACAAGCTTTCAGCTTAGTGCGTCTCTCCTGGTTAACAAAAAGCAAAATTCAGTGCATCATATAACCACTAGATCATCAGGTATTTGAAGTGATGTACTGTAATGCAGTTTGCCAAAGAAAAAGTCAGCTGGATTGCAAAAATTTTCCACAAGTTAAAGTAAACAAAATGAACAAAATCATAGCCTAACATGTGTACTGATCAAAATAATCCATGAGTTAATACATGCTGGTACAACAATTCAAAATAAAGAGGGAAAGAAGAACTAGTTAGCACTACAGAAATATATGTGGATCTCTGTCTCTGGCTCAGATGATGCCATCAAGACTCATCACTTAACACACTTGGCAGACATTTTAGGGAGAAACCAAGGCTGTTTTTTGAAGGTGAAAGGCTGATGTTTACATTTTTCAAAAGCTATGAAACTGCATTTATGTTTACATAAATGCAGTTTTATAATGTAAGCAACATGCTACTACTACTGCTATGAAGCCAGATTTTGGAGTTTGCAGTTTTAAAAAACTGCGTGTTTAGGTACCCTTTAAACTAGGTGTTATTGTTTTTGGTAAATGTTTTTCTCTGTTTTCTCCCCGCAGTCTTGGTTTACTAAATTAATTATATAATGCTCCTATTTAAATTTATTTCCTAGAATGTCCAAGGTTTTGGGTTCTCCTGTTAAAAGAAAAATACTGTTAAATTACTCAAACAAGCAAAAAGCAGATATTGCTTTTATTCAAGAAACACACTTACAACCAACAGAAGCAGAAACACTGAAAAAGGAATTGGGTGGATCTGATGGAATTTAGCTCCTTTAACACCAAAAAAAGAGGCACAGCCATATTAATCAGAAAAGGAACTAAACCTGTTAAAGCCTCTCACATAACGGAACCTGAGAGTAGATACTAAGGCAGGCAGTATAGCGCAGTGGTCTAAGGCTCTGAGCTGCAAATCTGGTGACATCCAGCAGACTAGACCTGAGTTTGAATCCCACAGCTTCCACTTGCATACTGTATGACCCTGAGCAAGTCACTTAACCTCCTTGTGCTCCCAGGTTGCTCCTGTAAAAAAGCTTTCAGCTTAGTGTGCTATACCTGGTTAAATAACTAAATTTAAAAAAAAAATTTCTAACTGGTACCTTAGAAGATCAACACATTTTGCTTTGCAACATTTATGCCCCCACAGCTAAGTAAGAGATATTCTTTAATGATATTAAAGCAATTCTTGATCATTATCTAATAGTGGGAAGATACTTCTATGAGGTCTTAGACCCCTTCACAGATAGAAATTCTGTAAGACTCCAATACATAGAAACTAAGTCTAGACTTTCCTTTAAAAATGTTACTTGACTTAGACCTGATGGATTCACTAGAGGTTAGTACATCCCAAAGGTAGGAATTTTCTTTTCATTCTATAAGACACACAGCAGATTCAATTATTTCTAACTTTCAAAAAACGTACTGAATTCAATAATCTCAGCCAGGATAGGGCAGATAAACAATCTCAAACCACGGACTGATTCATACCACCTTAATTTTTGGGGAAGGGAAACAAGACTTTCAGGTGGAGAGAGAATACCAGTATGATTAATGATAAACATTTCTTAGAAATGTTAAAAAAAGAAACCAGTGACTACTTTTCCATTAATGACAATGCAGAGGTCTCCAAGTCTGTCCTAAGGGAAGCCTATAAGGCTTTCCCTAGAGGTAGATTAATACAATTTTTATCTAATAAAAAGGAAGCGAAAAACAAAGCCCTGCAAGAAACAGAAAAAAAAACACATCAGAACTCTACAAAACAAATTTCATAAACCAAGGATTCCACATAAGGACATAATATATAGACTCACATTCCTCAAATGTGACACCAATACAGCCCTTGTTAAAGCAGAATATCCTCTGTATAGAACAAAAAAAAGAGATCCTGGAAAGCAGGGGAGATATCTGGGAAATTACTTGCAAATCATCTAAAGAAATACCAGTTTCAGTATGTTACAGTACGGATCAAAAATGGAAAAGGATCTACAGTAACAAAAAACTCTGAGAACAGTTTGCTACTTAAATGGGATGGATACAAAAAAGCTACTCAAGTGGGATGGATACACCCCAAAGGAAAATAATTGAATTTCTATCCTCATTAGAGCCCCCCCCCCCCCCAATCTCTATCAGAACTGGAAAACTAGTCCTATCACAGAGGAAATAATTTTACAAATTTTACTCTTCAGTGAATTTTATAAAATGCTATCTCTGATAATGCCTGTAACAAAAGAAACTAAGGAAAAAAATATTCTGTCACCATCCATGAACGAGAGCAACATCTACCTTTCTCCCCCCAAAAGAAAAAGGACCCCCTGGAATGTTCCTAGCACGGTTACAAAAAATAATTTTATTGGTGGGTAAAGAACAAATAGGCTTTATTAAAAATACATCAGCTGATGGTGTCATACATCTCACTGATGTGATGCGGCAGGCCAATAAGCAAAAGGAAACATAGGAACACAGAAGTTGATGGCAGATAAGGACCATTTGGCCCACCCAGTCTACCTAGATTTCCCCACCTACAGTGCACCGCAGACCCTACTCTGTCTCCGGCTTACACCTCCCCCCCCTTGTTTCTATGATTCCTTTGTGTCTATCCCACGCTTTCTTTAATCCAGTGACCGGTTTAGCCCCCATCACTTCTGCTGGGAGGCGGTTTCAAGCGTCCGCCACCCTCTCCGTGAAAAAGTACTTTCTCATGTTTCCTCTAAGCCTCCAGAAGGAACTTTACTGTGCCCTATCACTGGACATCTGTAAGGCGTTCGACTAGGGTAACAGGAATCATTTGCAGTTAGACCTAAAAACATTTAGATGTGGAGATTACTTTAGACAATGTGTGAATACAATTTACAACCCCATCTGCCCAGATCTTAACTAATGGATCTATCTCAGCTCCACTATATCTCAAATGTGGAACAAGGCAAGGATGCCCAATTTCCCTAATCTCTTCAACCTCAGGGCCATTAATAGGCATACAGGTATTAAAGGAGTTAATATAGGGTGTTATAAACATAAGATGTTTGCTTCTGCAGATGACATCCTTTTAACTAACTTCTATATTAAAGGGAAATGTTCATCAACACAAGTTATTAATAGTTGAAAAATTGAAGTCTTTAACACAGAATCACATTAAGTTAGTCATGTTTTCATTCAGCAGCATATGTAATGTGACCTCCATGCTGGTGTCACTATTAAAAGCAACGCAATAGCCTTGCACCATGTTAGATCAGTTCTTAGAATGATGACGTGTCTGACGATCAGTTGTGGTTGAGAGCCTACTCTGCGTAATAGTTTTAGTCAGGCAGATCATGATTTGAAGTCATTCAGTTTTTTTTTTTAATGGTTTGTTGCTGTGCTGTGGGATGTAATCATGCATCAAATAAGACAAAGTGTAGAGGAGTATCTTTTTTCTGGTTTCCAAAAGGTAAGGAAATGATCAGTAGGTGGAAGGCTGCTATCAGACGACTTAACCTCGCAGACTTTCCTAATAGGTGCACTGTTGCGTGTTCCAATCATTTCTCCGGTGACAGTTATGTTAGGAATCTACAGGTGACAAGTAAAAATGTTATTTCTTTGTCCCATGGGTGTGTGATTGTTGTTTTTCTTATTTCTTGGATAAATGGTATGCTATGACTACTGTTTAGTCTAATGGGCACAGTATTGGTGAAACAGAGAAAAAAAATTATTTCCTTTTGGGGATTTTTCTTTTTTCAACGATTGAATGATTAGCATAATGTTGTTTTGTTACCTGATCGTGTTGTCCATATGTCATGGTTTTGTACTTCATGTATGATTCTGTATGAAATAAGGCTGACAGCATTTTTTTAAGTGCATGTTACACTTTCCCACAAGTTCATTATTATCCCATTATCACTCAGACCATCACTAGTGTCAATGATCGGTGGCATCTAAATATTCCTATTTTTATTGCCTTTTTTTATTTGTTTCTACATATTTTTCAACATTCTCCAATGCTTTCCCTCTAAAGTAACATGTTGTGTCATGGGAATGCATGGAGATACCATTTTCTAGCCAGTGATTTTTTGTAAAGCTGCAGTCAATTAATGACCATATACACTGTAAGTATGCTGCATCCATTGGTGTCCTGAATAAGCACTAAAAATAAGGATTGCTTTGTTTTGGGGAAACTTACATTGGTATCGAATAGTCAGAGTGAACATTTGCATTACATCAATTCTGCAAGTGCATAAAGTTAAAGAAGCCACCACAAATTCAGAACCTCTGCTGTTACTCTACCAAAAAAAATGAATGAAGCAAGGATTTTGAAAAAAAAGCAGGTCTTTTCTACCTTGAATCTGCCTTTCTTGGTTTGGATAATCCATTACTGTATTTCTGCTTTTGTGCCAGCTTGTCTGGTGATTGTGATCGGTGTTTTAAATATCATTCAGCTACTGCTTAAGTACGTATTTTTTCTACCTGTATGAAATATGAAATATACGAATACATGAACATATCATTCAGAGGTAACCATATTGTATCTTGAACAGGTGTTGGAGTCAGCCCACTCTTCCACCCGTAACTTTAACAGCAGCACACTTGCCCTGCAACCATCACAAACAATGACCACAACTGATATGGTGTCACACACTGTCATCTGTTTTGGTAGGTCAACGGATCGAAATTGGCAACCTGTCACAGTCTCTCCCCTGCTCAGACTGAACTGTTGTGGTTTTGTACTACACAGCTGTCATTAGTCCGAAATTTGTTTCCCCTCCCTCAGAGTAGGCTCTCTAACCTGAGATGGGAAAAAAAAAAACACTTCTGATCCAACTTCATATTTATTTTAGCTTTCCCCCGAGCAGCTACTGAATAATGCTGAGTAACAGAAATTAAGATAGACCCCTCCTCTAGTGCTTCTTTTTTTCCACATTCAGGATGATAGGATGCCAGATTTGTGATATCCCCTCGTTAAACCGCAACCAAGTGGAACTACTACTTCCCCCACGGAGTGTCAAAAAGCTACCATACAGCCTATAAAGTAAAGGCTCTCATTAAAAGTGAAAATAAAAACAAAAAAAAGGTAGTAAAGAACAAGACATAAGGGATTTTAAACGTAGTTTGAAATCTGTCCCTTCATACTTGTGGGTGTCTCAGCTTTGGATAGGGTTACCACCTTTTAAGAAGCCCAAAGTGGGCCATTTCTTACTGAAACATGATTTTTCGCAGGACAGTACGTAACCTCAACCAATGCAACAGACTTGTTTTCTCTATAAAAACAGAATTAAGGCTAAGTATTGTAGTTTCTTAGTGGCTTATGTTGTTTCTTATCATTTTAGGGTATTTTAGTTAAAGTATTGCAGTTTTCTGCAACATTTAGTGGAAAGTTAGAAAATATTTTTTCTACTATAAAATCAGGACATGTAGTATTTTTCCTGTTTTTTTGCAGGACACAGCTGCCCAAATCAGGACTGTCCTGCGAAAATCAGGACAGGTGGTTACCCTAGCTTTGGATGAACAAGCAGTAAGCTCCGAAGCATCTTCCAAAGTAGCCAGAACACAGGAACCACAGAGAAATCTGACTGAAACAGGTGATATAAAATCTCAAGTGAATGGTCAGGAGTAGGAGGGTCTGGAGATTCGCAGACTGGAGGTAGTGAGGGGGGGATCTGAACACTTGGCACAACACTGTCAACATTTAGAGGGGCATGGAGATACTGGGGACAACTATTTAGCAGTTGTCTGCAAGGCATAGACTCAAACTAACCTTACTGTATCTTGGAAGAGGTGTTAAACAGTCAGCCCACTGTTTCAACTGTAATTTTAATAGCAGCACACTTGCCCTGCAATCATCATAAATAATGACAATTGCTGTGGTGTCACACACTGCTGTCACTTTTGGTAGGTCAACGGATCGAAACTAGCAACCCGCCATAGTCTCTCCCCTGCTCAATCCGAATTGTAGTGGTTTTGTACTACACAGCTGTCACTAGTCCAGATTTTGTTTCCCCCTCCCTTTTTCCCAGTCTTGCCTACCTTTGTGATTTTAGCAGTCGCACAGAGTGTATAGTAAATACCATTTACATGGGGGAGAGGGGTCACAGCTTATGCACGCTCCCTATGGTTCTCTCCATCCTCTACCCTCTTTATGCACCAAATTATATCTGCCGCTCGCTTCAGATACTTACAACTAGCCCTACCATCTCAACAGACAGTATCCATTATGTTCACCTGAATATGCATGAATTATTTTCCCCCCATTCAGTTTTGCCACAGGAAAATACCCCGTTCATTCATTCATACACTCCCCACAAAACATAGATGAAGTCCGTGCAATCGGGACAGTTTTCTTCTGTGTATACGCCATGACAGCTGTCTATGGGTGTTTGGGGGGAAAGAATGCATGGTGCCATTGGGAGGTTGAGTGGAGGAAGCTAGTGTGCTTGATAAATTTCAGCTATTGCTATGGTGTAGGGCAGCCTGTGTAGCCTTTCTGAAGTCATTCATCAGACTGTCATGTCTGGAAGAATTAGTGACATGTATTACATTACATTTTAAATATGTATGACTTATTCCAGCTGAATACCAAACAGGTGGATTGGGCAGACACTAGCTCTGGTACATAGAACTGTGGGGTGAGGGTTTGCAGTTTGAGTGCCTAATGCTTGCTGTCTCCTCTCTGATAACGGTCACTTGTTGCAGAGATACTGAAATTAGATGAATGAATCTGCATGGATCTTGTGAAATCAATGCAAGGTATTAGATTACTGAGCATAAGTTGTCTGTGACCAGTCCCCAGTCGTAGCAACAATGACAATTTGCCAACACTGTATATCCAGGGTGAATTTATAAGATATGAGCAATTCATTTAGGTCATAGTTGTGAGCAACCAGTGTCTGTCTGTTTTGGTTAGGAAAAAAAATAACTGATCAAATGTACCCCCAACAAAGGGGAAGTCAGACAGCCAAGCCTGACACAGGACATGTTTACAGCACTGCTCCAGCATAACTTGGCTTAAACTACATTTTTTAACCTCTATAGAGTGCAGATTTGGTCATCCCGACTACACTACTGGAAAGAGCTAATTTACCTGAACATTTTGATCCTAAACTTAAGTATAGGCCATCCAAAGGGAGCAATGAGGGGAGGCAATGACAGAAACAGACACTGCTGCCACACCAGGCCTCAAAAACGGCACCAGACCTTGCAGGTACATCCAGCTCGAGCAGGGTGGGAGAGCCCCTGCCAGGGAAGTCAGTCTTACTCGCTGTGAGAGTAATGGACCAAAAATTAGAACATATTCTCGAGCGGATGGGAACGCAGGATACCAAAATAGGTAAAGCTGTGGCAACAGTGAAAGAAGTGGATGACCATTCCCTCCATACACAGGCATCCTTCAGTAAAATGACAATGAAACTAGCACCTCAGAGCCCGTCTGGAAACTATGGAAAATGCACAACGTGCAATGAATATCCGCATGGTGGGCCTAACTGAAGGCTCTGAGGCAGAAGATCCTTGTCAACATGTTCAGTCTTGGCTGTCAATAAATTTACCGGAGGAATAGACATTTGACCCTGAAGATATAAGAAAAGTGTACAGTCTCAACTTTCGGAATGCACAGGACTCACGGGACACTCCTCAGCAGTGACAGTGGTAGGGGTCCAGAAGCATGTCAAAAAAATACACCACTTTAAAAAATATGGGTCCAAAAACACATATGTGGGTCCAAAAAAGAAAAACACCCAAACTACTGCCTAAATGCTGTAACGTTATGTGAATAATACAGTATGTAAAGCACTTTATAACCGTCAGGTATGTAAAATATTGATATTTTGACATTTTCCAGACTATACAACAGTCCCCTCCAATTAGCTACTCAATACTGTTGCTCAGCTATGCTCAGATAAGAAACTGCAGAGAAAGACGCAGATAACCAACACCGCATGGAAATAAATGTCATTACTCTCAGAATCATAATAGTAGCACTTTATTCTGACTATATTCTTGTTTGTTCGCTTATTATGTAAAAATTCATTTTGCATAGTTTCCTACTGTTTTCCTCTCCCCCAGGTCACACCTAGAAACGAGCCCTGGCTCAGTGTGCCTTTCCCAGTTACCAAAAGTTTAAATGAAATAAACATAGCTTAACAATCGAAAAATAGTTATTAAACTAATTTAAGATGAACCCTTATAAAGGACAAACATTACCGTGAACAGAACAATAAACAGAATACAAATATACTTGCTTCCTGTGTCATTTGTTAAGATACACTCACTCTCATTCGAAACATAGTGGGGACAGGTGAATGTTTTATAGGATCTCATTCTCTCCTTATAGGTACAGAAGAGGGAAGGAATGGAGAGTTCACTAGTAACCAGGATGGCAGAATGAAGAAGACCTCTGCCACTAGTCAGAGTGTGTGTAGTAGGTAAGATGGGGCCCCCGAATACTCAGGAACCCATAGATTTGTCCAGGCCAGGTTACCCCCGATTGTGTGCTGGGTAGAGTAGACCACACTGCCTCTCTTTATAGATGTCCTGATAACTCCCAGCCAGACACCCCGACTCGCCTTATACTGAGACCCTGACAAACACAATTTGTTACCGTAAACACAGCTGCACCAACAAAGACTGATTCCAGCATTTGGAACTGTGATCACCTTGAAAACATCTTGTTCAAAATGACTCACATGAGAGGATAATGTGCCTCTGTCCTGGCTGGCTTTGGCAATGGGCAGTGATTGCAAACCTACTGACTCACTGGAGCACTACTTCCTGACAGGTCACCCTGCTCAGCCAGACAGTGACACAGTACTGCCTGTGGAAGCCACAGTTTGGCATCTGAAGGGGCATCCTGCTCAGCCAGACAGTGACACAGTACTGCCTGCTGAAGCCACAGTTTGGCACCTGAATGGGCATCCTGCTCAGCCAGACAGTGACACAGTACTGCTTGCTGAAGCCACAGTTTGGCACCTGACGGGGCATCCTGCTCAGCCAGACAGTGACACAGTACTGCCTGCTGAAGCCACAGTTTGGCACCTGACGGGGCATCCTGCTCAGCCAGACAGTGACACAGTACTGCCTGCTGAAGCCACAGTTTGGCACCTGATGGGGCATCCTGCTCAGCCAGACAGTGACACAGTACTGCCTGCTGAAGCCACAGTTTGGCACCTGACAGGGCATCCTGCTCAGCCAGTGACACAGTACTGCTTGGAAGCCACAGTCTGGCACCCTGTTCTGCCCCTGTTCTGTGTAGCACCAGTGATACAGGGCTGCACGTGAACAAAGGGGTGCAGTCTCAGGGGAGTGACTCACTCCTGCCAGCAGCCATCTTATGCTAGTAAGTTAGAAGAGCCCCCCCCTTCACTGCAACTGGTATTACTGCAACAGCACAGCAGTCTGAGGCTCAGCCACGTTTCCCATCACCAACCACATTTAAACATTCCCTCTGCAGGACAGGACTCTCTCAAAAATGTATTTTGCCTATTTATTTTTGCCACTATTTTGCTGTGTGTGCTGGGGGGCAGCACCAACCCCCTCAAAACATTCCCTTTGCTGGACTGGACTATTTCAGAAACGTATGTTACCTATTTATTTCTGCCATTCCTTTGCTGCGTGTGCGCGGTGGGGGGGGGGGGGACAAAACTTAATTTTCCTACTGCACAGCCATACCACACTAACGCTGAAGCCCAGGCATACTTAGACTTACTTCGGTGAGCTTGATGATCCCCCAGTCCCCGATTCTGAACGGGTAGACGGTTCAGCAGGCAGCAACAGTTTACCCTATGGACCAACAAAAACCACCAGAAGGAAGAGAACATATCTGATGATGGTTCAACCACGACCACAGACATGTGGCTTAAAGGCAGCAGCAAACAGAATAACCATACAGCCGCAGTAATGAAACGAAAGTCAGTCAGGCCAGCAAGAAGAAATGGGCTACTATTGCATGGACCAAGTCCTTTTATTCATACCTTGCTAGCCTGGCTACTTGTATTGCCATTGTCTTCACCTGAAAGTTCAAACACTGACAAAGTGCTCTAAAGAGGTGTGTACAAGGCAGTTTGGGAATCGTTAGTATTGGGGTTGCTTAATGGCAGGCATACCTCTCAACCTTTTGTTCCCCAAATGTGGAACATTGCCTCTCAAATTGTGGAACAAATGAGCAAAATGTGGAACACTTAATCAAATCTTTATCTAAGAAACTCAGAATACTGTTAAAATGTTTGCATTTATATTCAGAAAGTCTGTTATTAATTGAATAATTTATTTTTTGCATCATTTACTATAGATGATTGCTTTAAAATGTTAACACTGAATGTGGAACAGGGATCTTTTGTGAAGTAAAATGAGGAACGTTCCTCGTAATGTGGTACAGTTAAGAGGTATGATGGCAGGGCCGGTAGGCAGTTATAACACTTCTGGAAATAGCTGTCTGCCGGCCCTGCTCTTAAGCAGACCCCAACACTAACGATTCTTAAGCTGCCTCATTCCTTTCACACTTCTTTTCTGGACTGTTTGTTTGAATTAGGCAGCAGCTGCTCTTTTGTTTTGTGAAACTGGGCAGAGCGGGACACTTAGATTAAAAGGAGCAGTGAAGCACCAACAGTTCCTGCACCTGTGCCAGTCGGGGACGGGGGCGAAAATCAACAATGTGTAAGTAAAATAAATAAATAAGACACTCCTGCTAACCCTCTCCACTGCCCAACTAGAAGCATCTGCCTGCCTCTGCCTGCAAGGGAGTTCAAATGGAGCACACAGACACTAAACCCCTCCTTCCCAACTGGAAGCCTTTGCCTGGGAGTAAGCTCACTGAACACTATGAAACACAGCACAAAGCGCGTCCGTGCTGACGCGTGGGCACATTGGGGATGCGCCTAAAAATAGACCTCTGCATCTTTTTCCCTTCAGATGGATGTTAGCACGGTCACTGCTCCTTGGACCTTACTGATTGTCACCTCGAGTTCGGAGGTACATGATGTGGTTCTGGCATGGGTCTGGGCACACTTTACAATCACAGTGAAAGATCATGCAGTCAAGATATTTCCTGACTGGTCCAACGCAACTCAGTCCCAACAGAAGCGGTTTGACTCCATTCGTCAGCAACTTAGGCATCTTGAGTGGTGCATTCACTCCTTAAACCAGCCTGTTTACGAATTACCTACGGAAATAAGATATTCCAGTTTAATGGTCCGGTGGAGGCAAAGAAGAAGGCAGACCAGATTGTTCAGGAGTTTCAATGGGAAGGGAAGGATGGTGAAAGGTGAACTGAAGAGCCGGAGGAGGTTTGAATACTCTGCTCAAGTAACAATGGACTACATGACAGTCTAATTTTGTTTCCCCCCGCTGTATATACCTGTGACACTGTTTTGATGTAGCATGTACGTTTACATGGCCCCGACCGCGTGGAGAGGCGTCTACTGCGGTGGCTTCCCCCCTTTCCAGGGTTTTGCTCTTTCTGCCTTAAGCTGGGGTTGCTAATATACAGTATACTATAACCCGGGAATGTTCAGAGGGGTAAAAACTTATACATGCTAATACAGATGCCTTAGTATTTTCTTAAGGAGTGACCATGCTAATGATCATTTTAATGTCATTTACAATAGTCCAGTAATTTGAAATCTGTCAGTCCGAGTTATACTGTATATAGGATATGCTAGTTAAACCACCCTCTTCCTATTTACAGATACATGTATGGGTGTTGTGGATATGATGACTAGTTTTAGGTCATGGTTACACATGTTAATATCTTGTTTCGTTTTCAGGAACTCCACAGTCGTCGCATGGCTAAGCTCCTTATGCTTTTCTGGACAGTTTCTCTGAAACTTTAAAACAACTCTTGGTGGTACCCCACATGATGTATCTCATTTTAATGACTTGTACAATCCTGATGCTAATATGTATGGGTCACTATTGTATGTAACAGTGTGTATAATTCCTGAGTCGTTAATTGTAAGGCTTGCTGGCTTGTTCAGTTTACAACTTAATAAAAATAAAGTTAAAAAAAAAAAAACTTTCCAAGAAAAAAAAATTGATAAACAGTAAAACTTCCAAAAGGCCAATACAGCAAATAGACAGTGACAATGGGTTTTGAGTATTCCTAAATGAGGTGCAAATTTTGTGATATAATCAATGGTTGCGTAACCCACTAATGAATTACCTGCTACCAGCTACGACTACCTTGTTTTTTTTTTTCTTTTTTATTATTATTTTAAGGCTTCTCCACCACCAACCGAAAATGGTCGGAATGTTCAGAGACTCCTCACCACTAATGTTGCCACCACACACTCATATAGTCCAGTAACATAACCACAGTGTAAACCTTTGTATTGTGCTGTCCATTACAGATTGGTTGACATACCAAAAATAATGTTGTTTTTTGTGCATGTTTTTATTTATTAGTTTGCCCCCTGAAGCTGTCAGAAAATGTCTTTCTCCTGTGTGTACATTGAGTAAATTAAATAAATAACTAAATAAAGCAATTCTTACTTCAACACATAGGCGTCCTTGCATTGATGTTGTGTTTGTTGAGAATGGGATGGATAAGTGGTTAGACTGGTATTTTATAGCTGACAACATGTTCCCTCTAGTGCATCATCTTTCTGAACACAGAATCATAGAGGCTTGATGGCAGAAAAAGACCATACAGGACCATCTAGTCTGCCCTTTTTTTTTCTCTATCTTCCCTTCGCTGCCAGCCCCCGCCCTCCTGATACTCCACTCCATATGCTTGTTCCATGCCCTCTTGAATTCTTCCACTGATTTAGCCCCCACCACTCTGTCTGGTAGTCTGTTCCAGGGCTCCACCACCCTCTCCATGAAGAAACGCCCTCTCACATTGTCACTGTATCTTTTTCCTTGTAGTCTGAGGCTGTGCCCTCTGGTTTTGACCCCCTCCTTCCTCTTAAGTAAACCCTCTTCTCCCACTTCATTAAGACCCTTTACTTATTTAAAAGCTTCAATCATGTCTCCCCTTTCCTTCCTTGTCTCCAGCGTGCACAGATCCAGCTCCTTACAACCCTGCTCGTATGACTTTCCCTGCATACCCTGCACCATCTTGGTTGCCCTTCTCTGAACCCTCTCCAATGCATCTATATCCTTGAGGAGATGTGACCTCCAGAACTGAACGCCATACTCCAGCTGTGGCCTCACCATGGCTTTGTAAAGGGGCATTATTACCTCTCTCTTTCTGCTAGTAATGCCCCTGCCTATGCATGCCAACATTCCATTGGCCTTTCCTGCTGCCCTGCTACAATGGATTCCTATCTTAAGGTTCGAGGAGACTATGATCCCCAGATCCCTCTCCTGTTCTGTTACTTTACTTTCCTCCCTACCTAGGGTATACCCTGCTCCTCTGTTCCTACTCCCCAAGTGCACCACAGCACACTTCTTGGCATTAAATTTCAGCTGCCATGTCCTAGACCATTTTCAAGCGTCTTTAAGTCCTCCCTCATGTCCTCCACCCCCGGGTTTCCACCCTATTGCATATTTTTGTATCATCAGCAAATAGGCACACCCTCACCCTCACCCTCAAACCCTCAGCAATATCACTGATGTAGATACTGAAAAGAAGCAGACCCAAAACTGACTCCTGTGGCATTCCATTCTTCACCCTCGCTGTCCTGGAGTGCACCCGTTTAGCACCACCCTCTAAGTTCTTCCTGACAGCCAGGCCTCCACCCAGCTTGTTATTTTCCCACCCAACCCCAGGCTTTCCATCTTGCTCACCAGCCTCCTATGGCTGACGGTGTCAAAGGCCTTACTGAAGTCCAGACAGGCCACGTCCACCACCCCCCGGTCAATCACCTGAGTCACCCAATCAAAGAACTGAATTAGGTTTGTCTGGCAAGACTTCCCCTTCATGAAGCCATGCTGTCTGCTGTCCTGCAAGCCACTCTTCTCCAGGTTATCCACCCCCCCCTCCTTGATTAATGCCTCCATTACCTTCCCCATCATTGACGTGAGGCTGACAGGTCACTAGTTCCCCTTCGCCTCCTTACTACCTCCCTTGTGTAAAGGCACTACGTCTGCCCTCTTCCAGTCCTCCGACATGCTCCCCATATCCAGGGACAAGCTGAAGAGCCTTGTCAAGGGTGCGGCCAACTCCTCCTTCAATTCCCTGATCACCCTGGGGTGTAACCCATCATGCCTTATTGCCTTGTCTACCCTCAATCTGTCTAGCTCTGCCCTAACCCTATACACAGTGAATGGGCTCAGATCCACCCATTTGCCCTCCTTCCTATTCGGCTTTAGCGCAGGTCCCCTACTGTCCTCCTCTTCTGTGAATACCGAGCTAAAGTACTTATTTTATAACTCTTTTTCACAGTTCCTATCCAGTTTTAGTTCTCCCTCCCCTCTCAGCCTAGTAATCCCCTGCCTTGCCCCTTTCCTCTCCCTCACATATCTGAAAAAGGTTTTATGCCCCCTTTTGGCCTTTTTTGCTATTTTCTCCTCAGTGTCTGCTTTTGCCTTTCTGATCTTCTTCCCTGCCATACTCCTCTTTTCCCTATACTCTTCCTTATCTTCCTTGCTGAGTGTCCTCTTAGATTTTCTGAAAGTCCTCCTCCTTTCCCTGACTGCCCCCGCAACCACCTTTGTAAACCAAAGCAGTCTCCTCCCCCTTTTGCTCTTCCTAACCTTTTTTTATGCACATTTCCGCAGATTTCAGTACCCCTCCCTTGATAGCTTGCCATAACTCCTCCACTGCCCCTATATTCTCTGTACCCTCCATTGTCTCCCTTACTATCCTTCTCATCTCGTCAAAGTCTGTGCATCTGAAATCCATGACTGTAGTGCTGGTTTTACTTGTCTCCCTCCCTCCCTACCCTGAACATTACTGTGCTGTGGTCGCTGGTGCCCAAGGCGTCTCCCACCTGCCCCTCTCCACACTCTCCCCATTTGTCACGACCACATCCAGCAGGTTGTTGCCCCTTGTCAGCTCCCTGACTAGCTGCTGAAGAAATATCCCCTGAAGCGCAGCTAGTATCTCCCTGCTCCTTGACAATGCTGCATCCAGGATTTCCCAGTCTACATCTGGGAGGTTTAGGTCCCGTACCAGCAGTAGCTCTCCTTTTAAGGCCAGCCTTATGACTGCCTGAATTAACTGTTGATCACCCTCCTCCCCTTGCGCAGCTGACCTGTATACCACCCCCAGTTGCAAGGATTCCTCCCATCCTCCTGCCTAGCATTACCCACAGTAGCGCAGTCTCCCCGTCCTCCTCTTGTCCTTCAGTTACACTTATGCCTTCCCTGATGTATAAAGCAACTCCTCCCCACTTCTTACCCTCCCTATCCCTTCTGAACAGTTTGTAACCTGGGATAGTCGTTTCCCAGGTGTGCAGCTCTGTCCAACAAGTCTCACTTATAGCTACTATATCTAGTCCTCCGTCCCCCCATAATTATAATTAACAAGAACCTACAGTTTTTAATCATATTTCATTTCCTACATAAACTGTATCACAAGTCACTGACAAATTAAAAAATACAAAGTCCACAAATGTGGTATTAACACCAGTTCCAGCTACCTTCTATTTCTGTGGTTATGACCGAGTGCCTTTCTGCACCTTGTTATATATTCAGTATAAAGAATCTATAAGAAATGAAAACCATGGTGACATTTCTCATTCATTATACTTGCAATGATAAGACATGTAATCGCATGGTCTGACCACCACACTGTGAGATTCAATTTTGCACCCCCGCGTAGCCCCAGTGGAGATGGTCAAGTACCGCCCGCTGCACGGAATGTTACTCGATGGCCTAACTGCGGTTCTGACCTATCAGAATTTCCTGGGTTGAGCTCAAATCCGAGAAGCAATGGTGCAAGCCTATAATAAGGCTGTCATCTCTGCTTTGGTTTAATTACTCCCACCCGTTAATGCAGCCTCTCCCTTAGCCCTCGATCCCCTGGTTTGATCAGGATCTGGGGAGTTACGTGATGGAGTACTTGAGTTGGAGATGCTGGTGGAAATCCGGCTTAGATGTCGACCATCTTAGACTCCTAGAGCATTATAAACTCTATCAGTCAGCAATCACTCATAAGAAGGCAGGGTTCCTGTCCGGAGAAATTGCTGCTGCTCAGAATCGACCAGCCCAGCTCTTTCGAACCATAGACAGGCTGTGCAACCCAGCCTGTCTGCAGGTCCGACAAGCCTTTTCACAGATGCAGTGTGTGGAGCTTGCTCGATTCTTTGCAGATAAGGTGGCCGACATCAGGGCCGAGATTTGCGCCGCACCCTCCATGGGAGTTGTGGCGGTCCAGCCCACGGTCACAAGCACACCATTCGCCTGGAGTTCCTTCAAAAGGCCGGAAATCGAGGATGTTATGAGGATTGTCCAGGGTATGCGTACCACAAGCTGCAGTTTAGACCTGGATCCCACCGGCCTGATCATGGGCTGTGGGGAGGTTATCTTCCCGGTTCTAGCTAGGATAGTCTGGTGCTCCCTAGACTCTGGTGACTATCCCCGCTCCCTGAAGGAAGCGGTGGTGACACCAGTGTTGAAAAAGGCATCCTTGGACCCCGACTCCCTAGCTAACTACAGACCTATCTCGAACCTCCCTTTGTTGGGAAGGTACAGAGAAACATACAAACATAGATTTTGATGGCAGATAAGGACCGCTTGGCCCACCCAGTCTGCCCATTTCCCTACCTAATGGATAAGCTGCAGATACTAGTTAACCAGCAGCCTACTTCTTCCTACCCCCACCCCCTAGAATTGCCTTATGACTGTGCCATGCATGCTTGAATTCCACCACTGTTTTTGACTCCACAACCTCTCCGATGGCCATTCCATGCATCCACAACCCTCTCTGTGAAAAAATACTTCCTTAAATTACCTCTGAGCTGCCCCCCTTCTATCTTCAAATTGTGCCCCCTTGTTCTTGCACACCTCTTTTTTTGAAAGATGCTACCCTCTTGGACTTTGTTGATTCCCTTGAGATACTTGAAAGTTTCTATCATGTCCCCCCTCTCCCTTCTTTCCTCGAGGCTATACATATTCAGCTCCTTAAGTCCCTCTTCATATGTCTTCCAGTGCAGACTCTGCACCATTTTAGTTGCCCTCCTCTGGACAGCCTCCATCCTGTCTATGTCTCGGTGAGATTGGGTTCCAGAACTGCACGCAGTACTCCAGATGGGGTCTCACCAACTGTCTGTACAGAGGGATAATAACTTCCTGTTTTCGACTGGTGATGCCTCTCCCTATGCATCCCAGTATCCCCCAGCCCTCCTTGCTGCCCTCTCACATTGCTTGCCCACCTTTAGGTCATCTGATATGACTACCCCCAGGTCCCTTTCCATTTTTGTTGTTGTTAGTATCTCACCCCCCATTGTGTACTCTTCCGGTTTTTGTTTCCCAGGTGCATTACCTTGCACTTCTTAGCGTTGAATCTAAGCTGCCATACATTTGACCATTCCTCTAACCTTGCCAAGTCCCTTCTCATCCTTTCCACCCCACCTTGTGCATCAACTCTGTTGCAGATCTTTGTGTCATCTGCAAAGAGACATACTTTTCCTTCCAGTCCCTCTGCAATGTCGCTTATAAAGACATTGAAGAGGACCGGTCCTGATACTGAACCCTGCGGTACCCCACTAGTAACCCCCCTTTCTTCAGAGTGGTGGCAGCCCAGTTGGACAACCATTTAGCCATCCATAACATCTACGATCCTCTTCAATCAGGTTTTCAAAAAAGGCACAGCACTGAGACTGCACTGGTTCCGGTCTTCAATGATCTCCTGTTGGCAAGAGACCAGAAAAAACAGTCCATTTTGGTCCTTCTGGATTTGTCAGCAGCATTTGACACTGTAGACCATGGGGTGTTGCTTGAGCACCTGAGATGCATCTGTGGGTTGTCGGGTTTGGTGCACAGATGGTTTACCTCCTTCCTCACAGGTAGAACTCAGAGGGTAGTATCGGGGATATTTTCCTCCGATCCTACCGCTCTGACCTGTGGGGTGCCTCAGGGCTCTGTGCTGTCCCCCATGTTGTTTGTGGTGTATATGCTTCCCCTCGGAGACATTGTAAGACGATATGGGCTGGAGTTTCATTGTTATGCCGATGATACCTAGCTCTATCTGTCTTTTGCACCTGACCAGAATAGAGCACTCTCAGTGTTTAACAACTGTCTCAGCGAGATCCAGGATTGGATGAGGTCCAGCTGGTTGAAGTTGAATTCTGGGAAGATGGAGGTGATAGTTCTGGATCCCGGCCACCGGATTGAGGGGTTGGAGGCACTTCAAACCTTTGATTTATTCCTGGGGGATGTGGAGCTCCCGACCTCTGAACGGGTGCGAGACCTGGGGGTGATCCTTGACGATCAGCTGACACTGCGTGCGCAAGTGTCGGCGGTTGTTAACGTATCCTTTTACCACCTTAGGAACATCGCCAGGCTCAAGTACCATGTTCCGTCCGGTGACCTACCCACACTGATCCACGCCTTTGTGACCTCACGTTTGGACTACTGCAACTCCCTCTACTTTGGGCTTCCTGGGGTTGATATCCGACACTTGCAGCTAGTGCAGAACTCAGCGGCCCGGTTGTTAATGGGGACTTCACGTTCCTCTCATATTACACCGGTGCTCCGGGATCTGCACTGGCTGCCGGTTCAGTGGCGGATCACCTTTAAAGTCGGATTACTGGCATATAAAGCCCTACACGGTTTGGGCCCTGATTACCTGAAAGACCACTCCGCTCAGCCAACGAGGGGTTGCTAGAGATCCCGAAGGTAGCTTTAAAATCTTCCGGTGCCCAAGCCTTTATGTTCGTGCTGCCGACCCTCTGGAATTCTCTACCATGTTGGATTAGAGAGTGCATGACGGTGGAGGGTTTTAAAAAGGGCCTAAAATCTTTTTTATGGAGTAAGGCATTAGGATTTGGATGCGATTAATGCTCTGTATTTAATTTGGTTTTTAATCTGTTTTATGTTTTTATCTTGTATTTTATTGTAATGCGCCTTGATTTTAAGAAAGGCGCAAAGAAATAAAGCTTATTATTATTATTATTAATCTATATCTAAAATGTAGCTGTTCAGTAAACAATCAATCAAGGTGTGTGTGTGTGAGAGAGAGACTGTACGATTGACAGCATTGTGTTCCGTGGTACATGTCATGGTAATGGTTCCCTTTTCAAGTTGTTAGCTGGGATAGCATATAGTGACACCTTTCTCCAATATTACCCTATTTGGAGAAAAGTACAAAATAAACATAAAGTTTATCATTTTTCAATAAAAATTTTCAATGTCAAAATTGATCTTTATGTATCAATCAAACAGCACGGTAACAGTAAATGCCCAGACTCGGGCCCGACCTGGACAGATGTAAGCATGTACAAAGGCGTTAGCCTGCATCCATCCAGGGAAGGGACCATGGTCATCAGTGAAAGATTTAACTGCTTCATAAGCAAGTATTTAAATGAGTCAAGTTGGGGGAGATTGAGAATGACAGGAAAAAAAAAAAACTACCCACCTCCCCCAAAGAGAACAGGGTCTACATGGAACAAATGGAACAAAGTTGATCAACTCGGGGGTCACTACAACACCCTGAAACTGGAGACAGATATTGAATACTTCTCATACTAGCAAGGAGTATGTTATTAATAGTGAAAGGCGCACTGGAGGAAAACATGAAGGGGCATCACTTCTTGTACAGCCATGTATGCAGCCGTGATCCTATCGGTGTGAGACAGGGAGAGACATTCATGGTACATTCTACGTCACCCCTGTTGTTCAAATGGTCAGTGTTCCTGCCCAAATGCATTTCCTGAATATGCATCCGACAAGGATCACATACCCCAGCATAGAGTCTTTTCGCTTCAAAGCTTGTTACATGGAGAGCCATATGTCCCAATCTTCCAGTATTCAAGACAAGTCGTGTGTATCCTTCTGCTACCCATGCAGCCTGCCACCTAAAAGACTCATGCTTCCAAGTGGAACAGATTTCATTTTTGGTATAAGACAGTTATCTGGAAGCTAGACTGTCTTCTATACTGACCTATTTGGTACATTTACAGATCGCAGGCCTTAGGGCCTCATCTCTGAAGCTTCACTCTGCAGCAAATTCAGCTTAAATGTCTGCTAATAAGGTGAAATCCATACTTTCTCATTCCATCTAAAGAAAACATTTCTTCTTAAGGGCCTGCTACACCTTCACCCCCCCCCCCAATCTAGGGAACCTGTTAGCAACTTGGATTACAACATGTGTATAACTAAATAGTTGGGAGTTCCCATTTGATCCCATGGCTACTGCAAGCTTACAATACGTCACTGAAAAACTGTTTCCTAGTGCCAACCACTTCAGCCAGATGAATATCAGAGCAGCAAGCTATTTGCACTGAACTGAACTACATTATTTCCCACTGTAAGTAAGTAGGTCTCATGACAAACAGGCAATTCCTTCCCAAAATAGCATCTGATTTTCAATCTTAACCAGTCTAAAACGCTCCGTCTTTCTCAAATGCAATTCCACTCCTGCTTAGCACTGGCTCCGCATCCTATATGTTACAATGGCACTGACCCACTGCGTGGACTACACTGAGCAGTTCAGGTCCTCGAAAAACCACCACACAGGGTTTTATTTAACTCTAAAAATTGATTAGCGTTTTGCTCATAAAAGCTCTAAAACATTGTGAAAATGCATAGCACTTGCCTCACTGTGTTTAACAAACATAACACTTCTAGAAAACCTATATAAATGCTTTCTGTACAGTTAGTATTGTCTCAAGAAAAAAAACTGCTAATCAATTATTTCAAACCCTGCCACAGCAGGCAGCTTTTGTCGGATAGTCTCCTGTATCCAATGCTGTTATAGTAATGCTTGCAGTCGGCCACCTTAAGGCCTCATTACACATTCCACCATGGGCACTGCAACCTCAGTGGCAGCAGCAATGGACATTCCCTTGTATGACATCTGCAAAGTAGCTACCTGGAAAACTGTACACAACTACACAGGACCTTACCGCCTGGAAATGTGCAATGCTCCACGGTGAACCTTGCTATTGGTGGTTCATCTGCAGGGGAGTTTTTTCATTGCTGTTTGCATTTTTCCCCACAGTACCAAGATAGGTTTAAGGTTTGAGGCCTTCTGTCGTTCAGGCTACGAAATGAATTTGACTAGTGAACATCAACACCTACAGACATCACTACTCAGCACTGAAACACCAACCATATCAAGAATCTGTTACACTCACATATTCACCATCCACCCCTACACTTTACCCACTGTTAGGCTCGGCACAAGCTGAACACACAGATACACAGAAACATATAATTCGTATCTACTAACCAAAAAAGAATTTAGAGACTATCTAAAGGAACAGTGGAAAGGATATGTTGAATTAAACAGGGGCTCGGTAGACAATATAGACAAATTCTGGGAGGCAGGAAAGGCCTTTATGCGTGGGGTCGTTATAAACTACATGGCCAAATTAAAAAAGGAGAAGGAGGAGAAAATAGCTGATCTAGAATAAAAGATAAGAGAGCTAGAAAAAAGGGTAGCGAGAGGTGGGGAAGAGGGAAAGTTATCGGAACTCTTCGTAGCCCGTGAATCTTTAAACCTTCTCCTCTCGGAAGAAGTAAAATCACGGTTGCTCTTCACCAGGCAAAGGAAATATGAATGGGATAACAAACCAGGCCCATTGTTGGTCCAACTAATGAAGGGGGGAAGAACGGTTAAAAAGATAGTAGGTATAAAAGACAGATTTGGCACATTAGCACATGATGATATTTGGAAAAGGCAATGCTTTAAAAAAATTTATGAGCAGCTCTATAGAGCGCAATGTGGGGGAATGGAGAAGTTGTTAGAAGATTTTTTAGAGGAGATAAACATCCCAACGCTGGAGGATGAGCACAGACAGACACTAGAGGCCCCATAATGAAAGAGGAGGTGATAAGAGCTATAGGGACTTTGCAGAGGGGTAAGGCGGCTGGTCCCGATGATTTTGGGGTGGAATATTATAAAGAAGTGAGATCTTATGCAGGAGGCAAAGGGGGAGAGGGGGCTCCTTAGGACATGCTGTGAGGCTACCATCTGCATTTTGCCAAAGCCAGGTAAGGATGGCGCTGACTGTGCCTCCTACAGGCCCATCTCTCTACTAAATTATGACTGCAAAATGATGACTAAGGTATTGGCCTTGCACCTGGAAAAGATTTTGCCATTAATAGTGCATTCTGACCAGACTGGTTTCGTACAGGGGAGGCTACCCTATTACAACATGAGAAGACTACAAAATGTGATCTGTTGGGGCTCTCAGCATCCTGGTCAGGCCTGTGTGCTGTCCATGGATGCCGAGAAAGCCTTAGATAGGGTAGAATAGCATTATCTGACAGCTGTCCTGCGCAGATTTGGGCTGGGAGAACAGTTTGTGGAGTGAATCAGTGCCTTATATCGTGCTCCAACTGCCTGGGTTTTAGTGAATGGTGCATTTTTGGAGGAGTTCTGCCTCTGGAGGGGCTCGAGGCAGGGATGCCCCCTCTCCCCATTCCTGTTCGCCTTGGCTATTGAACCACTGGCAATCAGGGTGCGGAGTAGTCCTTGGATCCATAGGATTCCTGGTGGGGATGGGTGCAGTCATACTGTTACATTATATGCTGATGACATTTTGCTCTCAGTAATCCAGCCTGAGGAATCAGTGCCCTCTCTTCTCCAGATAATAAACTAATTCGCTTCCTTCTCATGCTTTAAACATAATATTCATAAATCTGAAATCATGTTTCGGGGAAGAAGGGGGGTATAATACTTGGGGCTTGAAAAAGTAGAGAAATCTTTAACATATTTGGGTACTAAGGTTGGGCAAAACCTTGATGGACTGTATAGCCTAAACTATACCCCAGTATTTGATCAAATCACCAAGGACCTAGATAAGTGTTGGGCCCTTCCCATTTCCTGGATAGGCAGAATTAATCTAATCAAAATGAATATACTGCCTAGAATTTTATATGTTCTATAGATTGTTCCTATGTGCCCCTTGGCCAAAGATATTAAGAAGCTAGAACGTAGCTTTACTCAGTTTATTTGGCAAGGGAAAAGGCAGAGGATTAGCTTAGGGAAACTTAAGGCCACAAAGGATGGGGGGGTTGGATTTCTCTGAGGCGAAGGGGTATTACTTAGCAGCCCAATATAGTTATAAACATAACCGGGTTAACCGAAGCAAGGCATCTTTTTGGCTCAACCTGGAAGAGGATGGCTGCCCTGGCAGAGTTTCGGCTTATTTAGCAAGGGGCAGCTTAAAAGCTTACTGTCACTTACAGAATCCAAATTAATGTACTTGAAGCATGGGAAATTATTAAGAAGAGAAAAGGGGCTGAGAATGAACATACATTGCTGGTACCGGTAACGGGCAACCCAGGTTTCTTACAGGGATTGGAAGATTCAGGATTCCATTATGTGGCAAAATAGAGGCATTCATTGTTTGGGGGATTTGTTCTCCCGGGGGGGTATGCGGTCTTTTGAAGAGCTCCGAATGGGGATGGGTCTACCACAATCTCACTTTTTTAGATTCCTAAAGATCAGAACCTATGTTAGGGAGTTGGAAAGAACTTCTATTGGAAACTCTCCCCTCACAAGCCTGGAGCAGGATGTTTTTGGGGCAAGAATAAAAGAAAAGAAGCTCACTGGAAGAGCTGCTAGGCAACATAGGGGCTTCTTCCCTGATGGGTCTTGCAGGGTTAAATACTGGTGGGTACAAGATCTGGAGCTCCAGATTACAGATGATAATTGGGAACTTATACTTGGGTCCCACATGGGGCTACTTCTATGTAATAAATTTAAGGAGATGCAATATATGTTTGTGCATCAATTATATTACCCGCCCTGTGTGGTTTACACATTTTTCCCAGAAAAATCCCCACAATGCGGAAGATGTAAGGTAGCCCAGCACACTTATTTTCACTAGTTTTGGGAATGCCCATGTCTATCAGCATATTGAAAGGGGATAGCTAATGAAATAACAGTGATGAAAGGAGAGAGGTTGGTGGTTTCTCCACTCTTGCTTCTATTTGGGGCTGAAAGGGGAGACAATGAAGAATGATGTCTCTATCCCATATGGATACGGATCTTATTAGCAATAGCTCGCCAAGGCACCCAAAATACCTGGGTAGCAGAAACTATCCCTACAATAGAACAGTGGAAAAATTAGTTATACGTGTGTTGGCTGTAGCTCGCCTTACACCTGCCTTAAAGGGTAAAGTGGAGAAATTTAGAAGGGACTGGCGTAGGTTCTTAAGTACCCTCACACCAAGAGAAGCTGCAATGTTAAGAAAGGGTGGGGAGGGGTGATGAATTGGCACAGATTAGTAGAATACCCCACATAATGAGCTGCCAGGAGAAAGATATAATATAACGTCCCAACCTTACCTGGGAGCATGATTAAGTTGATTTATAATGTGTAATGTATGCAAAAAGGCCTGATTTAAAGCAACAATACTATAAAAAAATGCGCTTTTTCGACAGTTTATTCCCTGTGCTCTGAGCATTTACCTGGTACTTTTCCCCCACTGGCATTATACTATCACCTCGTAATCTGCTTAGTTGTCCTTTGTTTTGTTTACATTTCTACCTCCCGTCATGTTGACAACAGCAGTAAAAGACAGGCTGACAGGCAGGCACTGTATTTCCTGTAGAGCTACAGAAAATGGAAATTGATCACTTTCTGGATAGGTAGTACTACTACTTTAAATAAATAGATGATTTCATTACATATTTATTGAAAAGTGAGCAGTAATTTGTTTTGTGTTTTATTCTGTTGTGACGAACATATTGGTTAGCTTTTATACTGTCATTTTTCATGGTCTTGTTATATTTATAAAGGGACAAAGTATTGGTAATATCTTAGTGCATATAAGATTTAGGGTCCACCCTAATGAATACCAGTATGATGTATTGGTTGTTATTGTCTTTGTTTATATTGTATGGATCTCTTTAAAATTTTTATAAAAATACTTTGCAAAAAAACAAACAAACATAAATTTACCATCAGTTAAGGTCCACTTGATCATCCTAGTCTTCCAACTTACTGTACATTACTTACTGTAACAACATATACCACACGTGCTCTCCAGCTTAGACCCCACTTCCATAATGACTAATATTCCCTTATTCCTATCCCATACATTTTTGAACCCCACCATGGTTTATGCCCCCATCAAACGCACTGTGAGGTTGTTGTAGCCATCCACCACTCTTTCTGTGAGAAAGTATTTCCTTACATATCCCCTTTGCTACCCCCCCATTCCAGCTTCATTGCATACCCACTTATTTCTTTCTCATCTTTTTTTTTGCAGGAAAATACTGCACTAGCTGCAAGGTATTTGTAAGTCTCCTTCTTATATCCCCTTACACACATTTCCTCTGTGTGGTAACATATTGTGGACATTCAGTATCTACTCATACGATATCTGAAGAAGACCTTGCACCATTTCATCTGACATCATCTATACCGCTCCTACTCTGTCCAAGCCTTCTGATAAATGTGGTCTCGAGAACTGTGCACAGAACACATCTCGATGAGGTTCTCTCAACGATTTATACATCTGTATCAACACCTCCCTCTTTCTGCTGGTGTCAGTCCACCATATACAATCTAGCATCCCAATGTCTCTCACTACAGCCTTGTCACACTGTTTGAACCTTTACTTCACAAGATAAAGTTATCTCCCAGATCTATTCCCATTTTGTGGTCATCAGTAACACTCCCAATAGAGTGTAGTACTCCATCCCTGGGTTTCTAAGCCCTATGTGATGATTTTGCAGTACTTTGCATTTAAACTCAGTTGCCTACTCTTGACTGGTCATCTGAATTTCTCAGACCTCTTTCCACTCACACTACACTATCTAATCTACAGCGGATATCAGTGTAATCTGCAATAAGGTATATCTTCCATTCGAGCCACTCTGCAATGTCCCTAATATAACCATTAAAGAAGACCAACCCCAGTAGCAATCTCCGTGGCACACCGATGGTCACCATCCCTTCCACAATGTGAACTCTGTTTACTACTACCTTCTGATGCCCATCACTCAACCAATTCCTCACACAGCTTACCACTATTGTGCCCACTCACAGACAGACTAGCTTGTTTAATACTCTGGTATGTAGTAACATGTGCTATCATTATTGCCTGCCTAATACCAGTTCTGCTTTTGTCTCTCAATGTCCTATTTGAACAACCTTCTCAGCAGGATCAACAAAACAAATGTATATCCCAGAACCCACATGATTAAATACTCATTAAAAAATAAAAAGGCAGATAGGGTAAAAGCATCACTGTCTGAACAGATGTCATTATTCAGCTGATAAAACAATCTGCAAAGAAATAAGGCAGGCGTGACTGTGTGTGTGTGTGTGTGTGTATTTCTGACACTGAAAACAGTAATCAAAGGAAAACTAAACAGACTAAGATGTCTTACTGTTTTACAGGTGACAGGTTTCCAAGATCTACGAAGGACTGCAGCAACAACCAGTGTCTCTAAAAGAATTAAAAAGAAGAGGGCAGCACAGAATACCGCTTAGCAGTACCCAGCAGTATCACCTGTAGTAAATTGCTTGATTGACCCTGCACAAGGATTCCTACCTCTGAAAACAATCACAATAATGAATTAAAATGAGAAGAAGCACAGACAACTTCAACTGCAATACAGAAAAGTAACCTATGTGTCACTGGGATCGTCAGATGTTCCCCAACCCACAAACCAGTTAGTAGCATTAACTGACAGCTTTAATTGCATTAAGCACGGACATTATAACCTATTCATCTTCATTTCATAACAAGCTTGGGAAAATACTGTCTATGTTTCAAAGTTTAGATTTGCTTGCTCTGCTGTGAAATGGCATAGAAAGAGAGAGAGAGAGAGAGACTAAGAGCCTAACAGCCGCAATGTAAGATATTGTAGAAGATGCCAGTGTCCTGACTTATATTTTACACAATGATATGGGGAAAAATGGTTGGTGAACTATTAATCATCATTTTCAACTATAATTGCATTTATTATGATATGAGACTGGAGGGATGACGGTTCAGGAGGGAGATGAGGAGACACTTTTTTACAGAGAGGGTGGTAGCTGGGTGGAATGCATAAACTGCAGAAGTGGTATCCAGTAGAACAGTGGACTGCTTCAAAAGGGGATGGGACAGGACCAGGGGGAGGGTCAATAAAGGGGAAGGGTGGAAGGGAGGGGCAGCTGCAGAATAAGGGGTGCTAGCTGCACATTCAAGCAGACTTGATAGACCGCTAGGCCTTTATCTGCTGGCAAATTTCATATGTACGTACAGTATGTATTCACCATAGTCAGGTTGCAGGTGAAAGCAGACAGTGCAAATTTCTACACTAAGGAGAGAAAGGAGTTCAGGAGCTGCTTCTGATCGCTTTACACAGTACTTGACCAGGAGCAGTTCCTGAATTCCATTCTCTCCTTTCTGTACTAATTCTGCACTGACAGCTCATGTAAACAGAAACAGATTATGCTCTGGGTAACGTATTGGGCCTGTGAAACAACAAAAAGTATATAATGCTAGGAAATAAAAATTGTATTTGTTTAGTGCTAACATAGTGACCGAGGTATGTGTTGGGCCGCCGCACTGTATAGTTACATGGTGTCATTGATGGAGACAAATATAATTTCTGTATGGGGTTGAATAACTCATCTAAGTCATATAAAAGAAACTGAAAAAAAAAACCTAAAATAAACAAACTGTGCTAAATAGGTAGCTGATGCCGTTGCTTATGCATAGATTGCCAACATTATATTGTTTGACAACAAACTGAATGAACAGTGGGACTGCTAGGAGACAAACGGTTTAACCCAGGTCTGATCAAAATAATTCTCTCGCCCAACAGGTTCCATTAACAATAGTCCATTAACATTAATTTTTAACTTTATAGAAATAAGACCAAAGTACATTAGATGTCTTGTTTAAAATTAAATATTTGGCACAATCTAACAAGTAATCATGAAGAATCCTAACATTTAGGGCTGGTGTATCTACCCACACATTTTCAGACAGCACGGTGTCATAAAAGATATTAACTGACAGAACATAAGAAACCAAGACATGGAACAATATTAATAAAAAAAAATAAAAACACAACTTTCATTTTTTTATTACCTCATGGAACGATTAGAACTAGACAGTGTTACATTTGTATTGACTGCCAATGCCACTTTGATCAGCGGAGACAACACTGTGAAAGACTGACCGTCATGTACATCACTACCATAAACATCCATGCACAAGACCAGTTAAATGGAGGTTAGACATAAAAAACACACAAAAAATCGTCTTTTGTAATTTCTTTATTCGTTTACCTCCACATTGCGAGGTTCCACTGCTTGATATGGCAATGTACATGTTGCTCTGCCTGACAGTAGTAAACAAATCCCTTTAATTTAAACTTCCTTCTGATCTGCCTCCTAACTGGAAGAAACACAAGCTGTGTATATAATAACTTGCCTGTTACTACTATGAATCATCTACAAAAGATTATTAGTAAGAACTAGATTAAAGATAAAATAACTTATCTGAGTTTAAATATTTCTAATAACCTAGATACACTTTTGGATCTTAACACAGTCTCCCTATTCAATGATGCTGAAATGGGGGATTAAACTTATCATTATGGGAAAGGATAGACATTATTAAAATAGCTATGGCACTTGAATTTGTTTTTATGTCCTGCACAATATCCCTATCTTATTAAACAAACAAACAAAAAAAAAACACTCAAGAAACAAAACAGACTTGTCAAGGATTTCTTGTGGGGCCCACACCCTCCTCATCTAAGCCTGGCAAAACTCAGATGCCCTGTACTGAAAGAAGGCTTCAATCTACCTTCCTGGGAGAAATATCAGGAAGCTTTTAGAACTAAGAGTATTCTTCATTTTCAAAAAAAGGAAAAAAATAGAGATCGCTGTCCTATATAGATCACTGTAGAGGGCAGATTTCTATTCCCAAACTGTTTGACTTCAGGGGTCTCCCTACCTCAAAGAATATATATATAGAGGATATATGATAGTCAGTGTTCAAATATGCCATTTATCTCCATGAGTGAGGGGGCGGGACCATAACTCACAAGTGGTGAAGCCACAAGTGAGTTATGATAGTCCCACACCCTAACTCATGGAAATAAATGGTATCAGAACACAGACTATCATATCTTCTATGTATACAAGGGTCTGTGTTCAAAAACCAGTAGAAAAAGAGGAGCAAGTTGTCTCCTTGAAAACTGCAGCTGGATGTCTCCTCCAGCAGTATCCCCCCCAAGTAATACAAATGTGTAGCAGGCCAGAGAACTGCAAGGAGGGGGAGAAACTGCAACTGTAAGTGGTTCTGGGTCCAGAGTCTACAACCGAACTCCCCTCCACCTGAAAATACTGCACCCACTGTCACACCAAAACTGCTGTGCATCTCTTATTACATGGTAGATGTCCAACCCACTAGAAGAGCACTTGCATGAACCACAGCTTTTCTTTTCTCTTTTTTTCCATACTTTATTTATTTTGTAGTGTTTACAACCCCCCCCTTCCCGGGACTGCGGCATTCACAAGCGTACTTACGTCTGGAGGCACACTTGCATGCCAGGATCCGGCAGTCCCTTCCACCCCACCCCAACTTGCGTCACCGCTCCCTCTCATCTGCACTTGCTTCTAATATGTATGTAATGCAAGAAATAGCTGTACAAAGCTCATTAGAGTTGCTAAATCCCGTTACTTCCATGCAGAGCTAAATGCATCCATCAACTCCGCCACTAAGTTCTGGAAAACCCTAAGGGAGTTTGAAGGACAGAGTTCCCCCAGCACACTACGTTCTAAAATCTCTTCTAATGGCACCCACACCACTGACAAGTACGCAATCCTCAACCTCCTCAGTAACCATTTTGCTATGGCAGGAATGGCCTTCAACACATCTCCAGCAAACTTCATCAGGTCCAAGCTGCAAAACTAGAACTCCGAATGTCTAAATATAGCTGCCCAGATGTCATGTACTATTTTCTCGTTCCAATCAGTCACCATTAAACAGGTCGAGGATGCTCTCCTTAATCTCGACACAAGGAAAAGTGCAGGTGCAGATCTGATCGAGCCGCTCTTTCTAAAGCTAGCCTACTTTATACTTGCCCCTCCCATTACCAACCTTTTTAACCTTTCTTTCAACCAAGGTACCCTTCCTAAAATCTGGAAGACAGCACATGTTATTCCCTTATTTAAATCAGGGGACCCCTGTGACCTTAATAACTATTGTCCTATTTCCTTGCTCTCAGCTCTGTCTAAAGTACTAGAGAAACTGGTTAATGAGCAGCTCAGAACGCATCTAGAAAACTCGAACATGTTAAACCCGATCCAGTCTGGTTTCCGACCGCTTCACAGTACTACAACAGCACTCGCCAAGGTCATAAACGACTGGCAGCTTGCTCTTGACAACAAACTATATGTCTGCACCCTGTTTCTAGACCTTAGTAAGACCTTTGATGTGGTGGTTCTTGATCTGCTCCTAATGGCCTTAAAGAAAGTTAAGGTGGAAAACCAGGCACTAAATTGATTTGCCAACTACCTTACAGACAGAAATCAGCAGGTAAAGGCTAAAGATGTCGTCTCTCAAAAAAAAAAAAAAATTTCCTAAGAGGAGTGCCTCAAGGGTCAATATTTGGCCCATTGCTTTTTGCTATCTATATAAACCAAATAGACAGCGGTCTTCAGTCGGCAAAAATTCATCTTTTCGCTGACGACACTGTGCTCTACATCGACAGACAAACACCAGAGCTTGCCTGCGTGGACCTCCAAAATGATTTTATAGTCCTCCAGAAAAATCTGTTTTACCTGAATCTCCTACTAAATGCAAAAAAAAAAAAAAACACGAAGCCATGCTTTTCTCTCCCTTAGTATCTTCTACAAAAAAACAACCAAAGTGACACGAACCTCCAAATCAGCACCTTCCTGGATGAAAAACTGGAGTTCGTGAAGAAGTTCAGATATTTGGGGGTCTGGATTGATTCTAAGCTGTCCTTCCTTGACCACTTAGATGAGCTTGCCAAAAAACTAAGACAAAGACTCGGCATCTTCTTCCGCATAAAACACTCACTAACCCTGGAGGCTAGAAAACTCCTTGTCCAAGCTACTTTCATGCCACTTCTGGACTATGCAGATTTCTTGTACAGCCAATGCGCCAGCTCGGCTCTTTTCAAACTAGACACCCTTTACCACAGAGCCCTCAGGTTAATCTCTGATGCACCTTACTCCACTCACCACTGCGCCCTTTATGCTTCTGTAGGTTGGATTTCACTTAGCTTGAGGAGGCAAAAAATGCCATACTCTGGACTTACAAGGCCATAACTCACAAGCTTCCTCAATACCTTATAGGCTGTCTGCCCATCCCCAGTATATATCCACTTAGAGACCTACCACATGGCCTTGCTATTCCCAAAATTGGAACGTGCTTTTGCATAGCCTCATTAAGCTACGCCCTTCCAGTGCTCTGGAACAAGATACAAAAATCCCTAAAGCTAACTCATCCTGTAACACTACTCCAATTCAAAGCCATGCTCCTCAAAACCCTCCACAAGGTCTGCCAGTGCTTCAAATAGGAGAGTAGCATTCAAATGGCCAACCCACCTTCTAATTGTTTATCCTTCATCAGGCTTGTCTACTAGGATATCATCCTAGGTGACTTGGTCTCTGAATAGCACTCCAAGTAACTGTTAACCCCCATCCCTTATCTATTACTTTCCTGACTTCCCTCCCTTGTCCTTAACTCTGTACTGTCCATCCTGCCCCATCTACCCTTCCCCCTTCTCATCTCTCTTTCCTCTTCTACTCTGTCTTGTCATTACCACATCATTGTATTCACTAATATTCTGTATTCTCCAGTACGCTACCCACAGGTCATACAGATCTCGTCATTCTTCAGCTGTGTAATCCGCATGTAATCTCCACTTAATGCACTTAAATCTGTGTATACATGTACCGAATCATTGACTTTCCTATGTACTTATCTAAATAGCTTGCTAGTGATTCTTAGCCAGTTGCATATCACATGTACTGCCTTGCCCTTGCCTTGTACACTTTTACTGTCATTTTATGCCTACTATATGTCATATGTTACAGCCTATCAGGCTACTGTATTGTTCCCAGGTCCATCTTGTAAATGAGCTTGTCTCAATAGTGTTTCGCCTAGTAAAATAAAGATGTTGATTGACTGACTGATTGATTGTATGTCTCTAGGTGCACTAGATACAACAATTACTATTTCAGTTTGAAAATCAATAAAAAGTTACTATGGGGGGAGCCCTGTGTACTTGTTATTTAGAACCATCCTTTGGGTCCATTTACATAACAGTTGCACAAAACTAAACTTACTGTTAAGTCTAAATAGGTGATCTTAGGGCTTAAAAGTGGTCTAGTATACGTCCTTGGCTTACGACTGGTGCAGTAACCAAAAAATGGGTTGACTTACCCAAGACTGGTCTTAGCACAGTGTTCAAAGGGTACAGTCTCCTTGTATACCAATATACCACATGATGACAGTCTGGATGCTTTGAGTTATTGGTAATACAAGGATACATCTGTCAGTTTAGGCAAAAAAAACATTTTCTCATGGAATGGGTAGAACATGTCCTTACTAAGAATTACTTTCTGCTCCAGGGCGAATATTAGATCAAGGGAACGGCAATGGGGGCAACATTTGCTCCCAATTCAGGGTTTTAAATAACTGATCAGCAGTTTTTTTCTTGGGACGATACTAACTGTAGAGAAACTATTTATATAGATTTTCTAGAAGTGCTGTGTTTGTTAAACTCAGTGAGGCAAGAGCTATTAAATTTCACAAAGTTTTAGCACTTTTATGAGCAAAATGCTAATCAATTTTTAGAGTTAAATAAAACCCTGCAATTACACCAATCTCTATTTGGGCAAGTGGGAAAGAACATCTGTCTATGACAGCGAGAGCAATCTTTATTACAGTAGGATTGGCATCTGGCATCGATATATAGATTACATATTTATGGTGTGGCTGGGTACGATGGACGAGCTTGATTTTGTAGCATACATACTTTGAAAATACTAATGAAAATTTTCACTACAGTGTGATCCCTGTTTGGTCTCTTTCTTGGATCTTAATATTTCTAAGAATGAGGATGGTACTTACCTATTCAGGAAGGAGATGGACAGAAATTCATTACTGTTAGCCTGCAGCTGCCACCTACACCATACGATTTCAAACATACCCAATGCTCAAATGTTAAGAGTCCAGAGAAATTGTAGCGTTCATGTGGATTTTGTAGTCAATGGCTCTGAGATGTGCACTGGAGTCTTGCAGCATGGTTATGTATACAATACAGTAAATAATGCATACAGGGAAGTGTATTGCACAGATAGGATGGAACTTTTAACTAACAGGGAAAAGGAAGCGGGACCCCCTAGGATAAACTTTGTAACAATATATTCCAGACACACAGATGAGATTATGAAAATAATAAATGCAAATCGGAATAAACTTGAGGGTGACCCATTGTTGCAATAAGTTACCCAACTGAAGCCCAGAATGGTGTATAAGAGAGAGGCAAACATCAGGGATAGACTGGTGCACAGCTACCAACCAGGGGACAATGATAGTGCACAAAATAGTAGGCCTGCTCTTCCTGTGGGGATGCACCAATGTGGGAACTGCAAGTTTTGTAGTTCAGTCCTAAAATGTAACACATTTAACAGCTGTAACAGCAACAAGGAATTTGAAATCAGGGACTTCATTAGCTGCAAAACAGAGATTGCGGTCTATCTAGCTACCTGCCAATGTGAGGCGTTCCATTTATGTAAAACCTCCCAAGCACTGAAACTTAGAATGGGCAAGTACCTGAGATCCATTATTAACAACGACTCAAGGAGCGCCCTTGTTATCCACTGCAGAGAGACCAGAAACAGGGAAATCAAACATGTGTTTAAGTTTTGTGGTCTGGAAAGGGTTACGTTGGGACCTAGAGGAGGTAACTTTGAGGATAAACTAAATGGAGAGAAGCCTTCTGGATTTTTACCCTTGGGACCTTTGTACCACCTGGACTGAACGAAAAAACTTAATTAATACTCTGTCTCAAGAACAGAAATTGATACGGTATTAGTATAGCTGTTGCTACACTTATTTCTTCTTTTAAATTATGTAGTCTCTTTTTTAATCCCCCAGGATGTTTAGAGGCTCATGAGTTCACCCATTTCGGGTCCTATTAGCCCCATACTTCCCTTATATGCCTGAAGTAACGGCCATGTTTTTTCTTTATTAGGACCAGAAAGAGAGTATATTGACTACCCTTGGTATGGGAAGCTGTGAAATGGACCATGGAGTCGGCAGTGATTATTTATAAACAATATTTAAAAAACAATATTTTGAATCAAGATTTAGAAATAATAGAAACTATAACAAAGATTGTATATTAATTTTGTAATTCTTCTGCTGCTTAAATGATGTACAAGTTCTATTGCTTTTATTGTGGGTTACATCTATGGTATGTGTATTTGCATTTGAGTATTTTCACTTTTTATAGAATTTATAAGCACTGAGCATGTTCACATTGTTACAGGAATGTGTTACTGTCACTTTAAATATTGTCCTACAAATACAGGCTGCTTGTACGCTGGAACCAGTCCCCTGATGATGTACTGACGTACAAAACCAGTTGAGGTTTCTTTGCAACTACCTGCTTGGTGTTACAGTATATACAGCAGTATCTTTTAATAAAGGAATAATGCCTGACATCGTGGGTATTATGCTGGGATAACATCCCACCTCGGGTGGTTGGGCCCGAGGCCACCAGCCGAGGGCATCCAATACCCGAGAAGGGATGTTATCCCAGCATAACACCCACCTGGAGGGTGTTATTCCTATTATACAATGGCTTGTTTTATAATTAAAAAAATAATTTTAAAGAATGTTTTTGTTAGTGTGGAAAAATATTTGTTTCTTAAGAGAAGATGGATAATGCTGCAACAATAACAAACAATCAGCAGGGATGTTATGCCAGGATAACATCCCTGCAGTAACAGCCAACTGACCAATCATATGCCAGGATTCTTTCTTGCCATTGTATAATATTTATTATACAATGGGGTATGAAAATCATGTAACTTTATTGGTCAAAACAGATCACATGACTGTGGTAAATCCTCCAGTATACCCACTATAAACGTTTTCTGTCACTATAAAAACAAAAAAACAAGTTGAACATTGTATAATAGCAATAAAGCATGAAAGGAGTGAGTTTATGTGAATTTACCTCTTCTGGTGTGGTTAAGTCACTCGGCTGCGCCTTATGACCGAACCACACCAAGCGTGATAAATCCACCAACATATCCACTCCTTGTCATGGTATACTGCTTAAATAATAAAGCCTTTCAGTGTTGAGGAGTGCTATTATTTGCTGCTACCTTAGCACAGTATTGCCTAGCAACAGAGACTGAACTTACCCTGCTCGCCTTAAAAACACAAGATGGCTACCAAGAGAAAGAAGTACGACTTCAGGGAGGATGAAAATGTGCTTAAATTGAGATTTGTTTAAAAAAAGATATTCTAACTGGGAAGCTTGGGCCAAATGTTAAAAATCATGAAAAAATATTGGGCTGAAACAGCAGATACAGCTCTTTAACCACAGGTATCATTTCATGATGTGTGCATGGTCCTAAACATGTTATCCAGTGAATCTGTGTAACCCCACCTACAAATTGGGGTTTACTATAATGTCTTTCTTGGCTCCCTAATGCTCACTGCCAAACTGGTGTCCTGTCTTCAGTAGTTCTATCTGTCTGCGTGAGAGTGCCCTAGCGAGCCTCCACACTTGTCTCTAAGAAAATGGCTAAGCTGTGTTTAGGAATTAGTCTGGGCTAGGTCCGAGTAATTAAGGCTTGCAACCGGCCAGACAGTCTGTTATTTTGGTCCATTCTGCAGTCGCTACTTGTGCAGAGCAAGCTCTTATAGGAACTGTGATTATTTGATGTTTATTTGCCATTATAGTAAAGATAGAGAAGTCTGCCTAACCTACTTTTATTGCAGCTCAAACATCTGGATGGGAGCCACAATGTTAGGTTCTGGACTTCCAGTATTTGGACCAATCGAACCACTGGGGACCTAAAATGGAGACTATCCTCAGGGGTCTTGTGGGAAGGAGTTCTGTAGTTTTAAGTACTGGCGCCCAAATGGACCTGGAGGGGGAGCCCTTACTGTGACTGACAGTTCCCTCAGCCAACAGAACCTTTTGGTTTACAAAGGAAATAGTCAGAACTGCCTGAAGCAGTGGATTAGTTAGAGTTGGAGGCTGAAGAGTGAACAGCTCGAGCTTTCAAGCAACTACTCCCAGAAGAAGTGCAGGGGAATCGGCAGGAAGAGGCTTTGCTGGCCTGCCTGTCACGTTCTGATCCGTTCCAATTTCCCAGTTTGGATCTGCAGCAGAAGAAAGAAGTCATTAGTGAGACTGGTGATCTGGACCTAAGATTTGCTACAGAAGCGATCGGCCCAGCTTGTGAGAGGATTTTACTAGGATTGAAAGGTTTGCGCAGCGAAGCTGTAATTTGCAACCTGACTATATCCAAACTGTTGTTTAGAGAAATTAGTGATTTAAATGTGCTGATGGTGTTTCGTGGGTCACAATTTGGTTCCCCATGGCAGAATCTTTTACACCAGCTGGAGGCTTCACCAGCAGAAGATCACAAACTTTTGCAGAACTGTTCATCCAGCCTGGGCCCTGTCTTCTTGGCCTAGACCGCTACTCCCGCTTCAGAGAACATCTTGGCGAAAAACCTGCTTGGGGATTCGTCCCCCTGCCCAACACTGTCGAGCAGGTCTGACACAACAGGTGGGTGAGCCAACTAGGGAGGCCCGGACACTGGACATGGTCCTGGCAGACAGTGATCAGATTAGGGGCCTAGAGGTGAGGGACCCGGTGGCTGGGAGTGATCATGCCACAGTCTGGTCCTTCCTGGACCTGGGGGCAAGGAAAGCCGAACAAGGACAGTAGTAACCAACTTTAGGGGTGCAGACTTCAGGGAGATGAGAAGGATCCTTAAAGATCATCTAGACAGGATAAGACCGGATATGGATCCTGAAAGCAGGTGGGGGATCATTAGGAGGGGAATACAGAAGGTTACCAGATCCTGCGCAAGGGAAAGGCATAAGTTCGGTAAGGCCAGAAAACCCTGATGGTGGACCCACGAGGTACAGGAGATGGTGAGGGAAAAGAAGGCAGCCTATAGGGGCTTCAAGTGGTCAAGGAGTGAAAGGGATCAGGAGGAATATGAGCTGACAGCCCAGAGAGTCACCAGGGTGTTGAGAGCAGCTAAGACAAAAAAGGAGCAGTCCTTGGCCAGTGGGATCCGGAGGGGGGGGACAAGGGGTTCTTTAGATACACAAAAAAGGAAAGTAAGGGGACAGATCAGAAAGATAAGGGTAGGGGATGGTTGGGCACAGGAGGCGGGGAAAGAGGCAGAAGTCCTAAATTAGTACTTTGCCTCAGTTTATACCAAGGGGGGATGGAGGGGCTATGTCCTGCGAGGGAAGCAGGGGAAAACCGGAGCAAGGGGTGAGACCGGTAGAGACTAAGAGCCCTGATAGGTCTGGGGAAAGGGAGTGGACACCACAGACAGGTGGGGGCCCAGCAGTGCATGGTGAAAAGGGGGAAGATGAGGCTGAAATCCCAGTAGAGAGAGTAAGGGAAGCCCTCAGGTCCCTTCGGATGGAGAAAGCAACTGGACCAGATGAGGTACATCCCAGGGTGCTGAGGGAACTGGCAGATGTCCTGGCAGTCCCTCTAGGAGAGCTTTTCAACATCTCTCTGAGGACTTCGTGGGTGCCCCAAGACTGGAGGGTGGCCCATGTCGTGCCGATCCACAAGGGGGGATCAAGAGAGGAGGCAGGAAATTACAGGCTCGTTAGCCTGACATCGGTGGTCAGCAAGGTGATGGAGGGTATTGTCAAGGAAAAGTTAGGGGGGTTACTGGAGCAAACTGGGTACATGGACGATAGGCAGCATGGCTTTGTCACGGGGAAGATCGTGCCAGACAAATCTTGTTGAGTTCTATGACTGGGTGACGAGGGCCCTGGACCAGGGTAGGCCAGTGGACGTCCTCTTTCTGGATTTTAGCAAGGCATTTGATTCGGTACCCCACAGTGGCCTGATGGCTAAGCTGAAGGAAATGGGGGGTAGGGAGACAGTTGCTAAGATGGATAGGAAATTGGCTCTCTAAGCATTCTCAGAAGGTGGTGGTTGGAGGGTTAGCCTCATCCCCAAGGTGGGTTACTAGTGGGGTTCCCCAGAGGTCAGTGCTGGGGCCACTCCTGGTCAACGCCTATATCTCAGACATCAGGAGGAGGATCAGAAGTGAGATGAATCTCTTTGCAGATGACTCAAAGCTAGGTGCAGTGGTGGATGGGGAGGAGGGGAGGGTGGCCTTGCAGGAGGACCTGAAGGCTCTGGAAAGGTGGTCGGGAAAATGGAAACTTAAAATTCAATGCAGGGAAGTGCAAGGTTCTGTACCTGGGAGTCAGAAATCCAGACCAGGGGTATACCCTGGGAGAAGACATGACTCAAGTCACGGAGGGTAACAGGGACCTGGGGGTAGTGGTAGATGTCAAAATGAACAACTCTGAGACCTGTAGGAAGGCAGCGGCAAGGGCAAATAGGATGCTGGGATGCATTGCCAGGAGGATTACCTCCAGAGAGAGGCATGACTATAATTTATGAAAATAGGGAAACATTATGAGCAGCTGCATATAAATAATCAATTCCTGTCCCCTTTAATTGTTCTGTACTAACTGCATTTACCTCTGTACTGTTTTACTGCCTGATCTACCAGTTGCTACTGAAGCCTGCTACTTCTCTGTACTCTCCTGGGTCATACCTGTGACTAGGCATTCATTTGCCTTGCATAACTACCTGGTAAACAAAACTTCTATAAATAACTGATATAAATATCTGTCCTCCTCTGCAGGGTTGTAAAAGAGTCAGCATGTGGCACTACAGAAATAAAGCTGCACATGTGTGTGCTTCCGCAAGCCCTGTAGCCTGCAGGCTCTACCAGTCAGCTGGCAAACTGCAAGAAGACAGGAAAGTGCAAAGTGCTGGCCTTGAGTATTCTCAACCTTTTTTTGCATCATATAGTATATTTATTAAGTTTTTTTGCAAGAAGAACTTCCAAAAACATAAATCCACAGGTGAACCCAACCGATGAATATGATCCAGAGGATAACACTGGGCTCAGTGCACTCTCTTTCTCTGTTAACAGCCACACAAGCCTGAACCATTTCAAAACTGAACTAAGAAAATCCTTCGCACCCACCCCGAGCAGTGCAACTGCCAACGCTAGTCCCCTATGGATATCTGCTCTCCTGATTCCCTGGCCTGGCCCTGATTGCATGCCCAATTCTCCCGTCTACCTACACCTCCATAATCTGCCCCCCCCACTACCTACCTTCCTTAACCACCCACCACTACCTTCCTTAACCACCCACCACCGCATCCTCATCTAGGCAACCCTGTGGGTCCTGTCATTGCCCCCTACTTATCCCCTGGGTCCTGTCACTGCCACAACCTACTCTCCTTCGTCCCACCTAGCTAGACCTTGGGCGCATCGCTAGTGCTACATCTACCATCTCACTAACTTGTGCTTATTCCAGTGCCTCTCTTTTTAGCACTTTTCCTCCTCCCTCTGGAATGTGATCCCTAATAATCTGTTGTCTGAACCTGTGATTCCTTTGATAATATGCCTGTACTGTTACATTGTTTACTCTTTGTACCTAATTGTTTAAAACTGACAATGCTCGCATATGTTCACCACTATTTTTTGTCTCCCTCCCCCCCCTTATTTTATTGTACAATGAGGATCCTTCATAAAGGAGCTTTTAGCTTAAAGGATGCATTTCCGACTTATAAATAAATAAAATATAAAGTACATATGTCCAGAATAAATGAGGAACACACTAGTCGACACATCATAGGGGAAGTAACCATTAGGAAACAGTTGAATATTTCTATAGCATGCAGCCCAGGAAAGATCCCAGGGGATTAACACATACCAAATAACTCAGTAAAAAAACAAGATAGCAGCCGCAGCAAGACTGCAGACAAGCTGTTCTGCAAATCCCCCTTAAAGATCCCAAACACAGTTTTCAAAAAAAAAAAAAACGTTTCCATAAACCTCCAGAGAGAAAAAGATAAATCAGGAGCCTATGCACAGTTGCTCTGAAGTAATCGCTTAAAGGATGCCAGGCAAGTCTTTAAACTCCTCGAGCCCAAGTATAAATTATGTGCGTGGACAAAATACTGTAGCAAATATTTAGAGAGAGCCAGTTGAAAAGAACATGCAAAATATACACAGTATTTCAAACTGAGGCCATAGTCTGATTCGTCCTAGAACAACAGCCCACAAGATCGATGCGTCAAGAAGTGTCTTCACTTCGACCGTTTGTAGAACAGAACCTTGCACTGCAGTCCCCATTAAAACATATTCTAGGGGCCCTCCACTTAACATAACAAGGGATAATTAAGTGACCCCATTCACCCCGTCCAAAAATACTTGCACCTATTGAAAGATGGGCTGAAAGGCATACACAATATACTTTACAGTCTATAAATCAGTCCAGCAGTGCAGTCAGTCTCCGTCCATATCTCATCTCCACTTTCCTGGCCCAGCTCCTGTTCTACTGCAGCAAGCACCTTCTCAGCATCCTTTGGTTCACTTAACATATAAATCTTGCCCTTCCAGGTGAGCCTTAATTTGGCCGGGAGCAGCAGTTGATGGTGTACCTTCAACTATCGGAGGCAACTGCGTACACCATCTAAAGATTTGCAGCGCTGGCAAGTACCATGAGATAAGAACAGAAAAAAAAATATCCAAATCCCCATATTTTATCTGGTGTTGCCACCTGGCCGCTGACAGGATGTGGTCCCAATCCCCAACTCCAGTGCACATCACTATAAGGGCTCTGGGGGGGCTCAATATCTCCACTGGTGCTTTACAGGGGGTAACACAATAAGCCTTTTCAAAGGAGAGAGGCGGCTAATCCTCCGTAAAGCCAAGCATTCTAGGCAGAACAGTACGGGCAAATTCCAGGGCGTCTTTTACCTCTGCAGACTCTGGCAGACTAAGCACTCTGAAGTTCTTCTCTCTCTCACTTGATTTTCCACCAGCTCCAGGTGCTGACACAAAACAGTGTCATTTTTAATCAATTTAGTAGCAATATCCATTGTTTTACTGATATTAGACTCCATCTTAGAAACTGCCTGGTCTATGATATCCACCTTCGATTCAAGTGCCGTGATGCAAGGGATAAGAGTGTCACACTTACAGTCCAAGTCGTGGACCATCTGCACCAACTGTCCCAGTGTAGCATTAACAGTGGCTAGAGACACCTCCTCTGCAGCAGTTGGTAAGAGAAGTCCCTGCTGTGTTGCTCTACGCAGGCTTCCCTTCCTGTTTCCCTTTTGGTTGAAAAAAAAATCGGCCAAAGCAGCGACAGCTCCTTTCGACTTCCCCATCGTAGCCACCAGATAGGGTCACTATGCACAGATAAGGCAAGCAATGCAATAAAAGACACCCCAAAAATAGTTTTAGTAGAAATTAAGTAAGATTCTCTCCGGAGCTCACATTAAACGTTGCTTCCCGCGTGGCTGCTCAGCAGTGCCCCCTCAACCTTTTTTTACTCAAGATACTGACTGGCATGAGTGAACCTGATGCTGGGCACCACTATACAAGTCCTTCTTCCTTTTCTTATTAGATGATAAACGGTAACGTCACTAGTACCTTGTATACCCCACCCTTGACATAGCACTGCTATTAAGAGAATACTTCACTGAATGAATTACTAATATAATGGCTATTTTAAAAAGAATGAACACAGGAGGAATGGTTTTGGGACTTGGACTAGTGATTCTGAAATGGCCATGCTTCCATGACAGTATAGCCCTTTTGACAACCCTTTGCTGTTAAAAGATAAGTTTTCGGATATACTCACAAACTCCTGCATTTGTCTGTACATCTTCAATCTGTGAGAGTCTGAGTAATGTATATGCATGCTTTGTATGCCATTTTTGATTAAGTGTGTACTTGTACACGGTTCGTGTACTTTTACTGCAAAACAGTGTGTACAGAATAATGCCTGTGCAGGTGTGTGTTATGAGGATTTTTTTACACACCTGAGGTGTGTGATAATCCATAAACCCGAGAGCGAAGCTCGAGGGGTTTATGACCTTATCACACACTGAGGGTGTGTGAAAAATCCTCATAACACACACCAGCGTAGGAATTATTTCTTATAACTAGTGCAAAGTTTAAACAAAAAACTAGCTTATTTGTGTAAGTCAGCATGTCTGTGAGTAGCTGCCATACTCGCACAAATACAATGAAATGAGACAGCGAAGAAGAAGAAGACATAATAACCGCTATCGAGTTATTACGGCATTTTACCATGACTGAAAATCAAGTCATTATAGCAGGTCACCAGTTATTATATATAGGATCAAGTATGGGTCTCGGTGTGTAACGTGAATTTACACACACCCGAGGGGTTTATGCATAGCATCAAACCCTGAGGGTGTGTGTAAATTCATGTTACACACTGAGACCCATATTTTATTTTATATAATTGCCGGGATTTCCTTTTTCCCCACAGCAAGTATAGAAAATAAGAAAGGCGGTCTGCTTTGGTGTGAGCGCGGGCTCTATCGGTCGCCTGCATGCTCGCTTTTATGAAGTTTTTTTTTAATTAAACTTTAGTTGGAGCTGACATTTTGAGGGTATTTCCCTCATTTCTATTACTGTCTGCCTTCCAGCACTTACTGCAGAGTTCATGCGGTGGTTCAGAGAGGAAAAGACGACACGGACAGAAGTCAGAAGAAACAGCTTCAGGCTGGGGCGCCTGCGCAGTGGAGGGGAAACCGGTCATGTTCACAATGTATAAATGCTCTTTATAACAGCGATTACGCCACAGTTTCCCTATGGGAAAAAGGTTATTATAAAGCATTAATTGTGAGGGCTGCCCGATGGCCCATTGGGTAGTGCTATGTGCTCCTTTGTCAGTGATCCCTGTTCAGAAGCGAGCCAAGGAAGCCAGTCTAAGGACCCAGTGGGCTTGGTAGGCACTGCAATGTGGCAGTGTTCCCAGTCAGGGAGGGATGGTGTCAGGTTCTGCTCCTCTAGAGACCCCGTGGCAGACCAGGGAGCTTGCCTCTCCTGCAGAGGTGCACTAGAGTGTACAAGGCCACACTGAGGCATGGCTCAACATCAGGGAGGAGGGTGGGGTCATAAACAAGGAAATACCTGCAGCTGAAGGATGATTCCCAGGCACCGCAGCTTCCACACCACCAACAGGGCCCAGGGGATTCTGAACTGTGTTTTGGGGTGGGGAGGATGGCCCTCCCTCCTCTGACCACACCATGGGGTGGGAGATCTGTGGGGGAATACCCCAGGTAAGTCCCAAGGATGGTGGGTGACTGGTGGGGGGAGCGGAGGGGATAGAGACAGCCGTGAGAGGGGAAAAGGCAATATGGAATAAAAAACATTAACTGCAGAAAACATTACAGGATTTCACACTTACTGATTTTACTGGGAGTACAGAAAGCTACCACACTTTCTATATAAATGAGAGACTGTTCTAAGCTGCCATGGGAAGGGAAAAAGTTAAAGCAATGAGCAGCTAGACTACCCAAACAGTGAAAGTTCAATACAATAACAAGGGAATAGAAAGCATTTCTTGAACAAGTAAACTACTTTCTTTTCCATAAAAGGTCATACATTCAGTACAAGAATGTAAAACACATTGCCGCCCCTACGGCCCAGCATCAGAACACTGCGCTGCCGTGCTGGTGACCCAAGTTTGGGAACGAGCTCGGATTGCTGCATCAGGAGGCTGACTAGGCTGAGGTAGCTGCAGTGTGGCAGCGTGCCTCAGTCGGGGAGGTTTGGCAGTGGGATCTGACAAAATAGCGACCGTTAGGTCTGGGCTAGGGTGCTTACTCTTGCTGCAGGGAGGTACTGTGTGCATGTGAGGCCAGAAGAAGTAATACCCATGCCACGGAGAGGATGGTGAGTTCTGAGAACACCGGGGAAGCAAAAACTGCCTTGTCAGCAAATTGTTGACTAAATGCCAGAACAGGGGAGATCCCCCAAATACAGGGTATATTCCTGGATGATGGCAGCGGGAGGCAGAAAAACCTATATGACAGATAATAAAAAAAAAGGAATGTAAAGCACTTTTATTTCAACTATGAAAAAACCAAAACTTTAATTTTAAACATTAAATGGTGGTATTCTGAAATAGCCACACCAGTTTTGTTTTTGCTTTTGTTAAAACAAGGAAAACAGCGCCCTCCCCCCAACCTCCCTTTCATATCCGAGTGATTTATACACTCACCAACAAGCTCTGGTCTGGCATGGATTGTACCTGTATTACTGTGATGTAAAACTCTGCACAAACATCACAACAGCAGCACATATATTACCTCAGTCCAGTGCTTTTTATAACTGCAGAAAAGTTACCACAATCGAGGGAGCAACTGCCATAACTGCAGGAAAAAAGTGTTAAACTGTGGATAAATTCTGAACACAATTTGACAATTCTACTACACGTGCAGGAAAATGCGTGTCTCGGGCATGCATATCCTTTACTGCTGGCTGTGTGTAAAGGAGGCAGACACCCACACCCGTGAGAGCCCAGGCCAGTTCTGTTTCTTCCCATATTTCCGTGACCGTATCCCCACCCAAAGGATCACAAAGCAAATAAATGTCAGTAGTGGGACTAAAACCTGGGGCCCCATTTTTCAAAGGCCCTGACATAGCCCAGGACTAAGTCCCTGGGCAGAACTCCTTGGTGCAAGGAAAAATACCTATACCTGGGAAAATGTCATTTTCAGCATTTACACAAACAGACTGCATTTCCCCCTTTCTCCCGCAACTGCAGAAAAAATGCTATGTCTGGTAATATGGGGTGCATAGTATTTTTTCTGCAGATGTGCAAGGTAAGCTGCCATGAATCATGGAAAAGGTTGCAAAAAGGCAACCTTTTTAAACACTGAGCACATGCGGAAAAAATTACAGTTGTGCCAAAGAAACCCTCACTGGAGTATCTTTTCTGCTGCACATGCGTAATTTTTCCTCTTCTGAAAATCTGGCTGCTTGTGTCCAGGTTCACAGCTCTCTGCTATTACCACCAGTCCAAAATCCTCAATCGTAGCTAGAAATAAAAATTCAGGAGATGGTCCCAATTTATACCTTGCACCAATATCTGGGGTGAGTTTAGTAATTATCAAAAGGCTGGACAGTGTGACTGAGATGTGTTAAGTAGCCCGGACTAGGGCAATCGCATCCGACCATCTCCTAGCAATATACAGTCATAATTCAGCAAGTGTATTTAGCTGTGATTTAAACAAACTGATGTGTTATCCAGTATTATCTTGACTGGAATTCATTTTCAGAGTGCATGCATGAAAATTAGTTCTCTCAAAGTCCACAGAACACATACTGCATGCCACTGCAATTCTACAGCTTACACAGTTATAGTGGGTTATGACAAAAATGAAAGAACCTTGTTGTACCAGCAAATAAAAAATGAAGTAAAGTATCAAAACTATTTACTTACAAAAGTTCAAAAGGGTTATTAACAGCCACTTTGTTGCTATCGCTCCCTGCATTTCTGGATGAAATGTTACACAGTATTATCTGGCTCTTACACTGGTAATGATTCTGATTTGTGCAATCACCGCTCCCTCTGCAATGCTTGTACAAGAACTGCCCGTCTTGCGAAGGCAGACTACTTCTCCAGCTCCTTCCAAGAAAACATCAACCATCCTTCCAAATTTTGGAAGGTAGTCCATGCCCTATTCTCCCCTCCTTCGCAACCCTCCATACCTGTCCTCAATGTGAATGGCGTCCTCAGCAGAAACCCCCTCTTTTTCGCTACAACATTCAACACCTTCTTCACCTCCTGCACTGCCTCCTTACTCTCCTCCCTTTCCCCCTGCCACCTACTCATCCTTCCTCTCACTCATCGCTCTCCTCCTTCACTCTAGTCTTCCCTGCTGACACACTCCAGGCCCTCCTAGCTCTGAACCCTGCATGCATGTATGGTCTAGACCCCAGTCTTCTCTCCATATCTGCCCCTGCTATTGCATCTCCTCTTGCCTCCCTCCTCAACCTCTCCTTCTCCCTAGCCACTGTCCCAGCTGCATGGAAATATGCCACAGTTGTCCCTCTTCCTAAAGGCTGTGACCCTTCTAATCCTGGAAATTATCATCCAATTTCCTTGCTTCCTGTGCTTGCTAAGCTTCAGGAACACATTATTCTGTCTCAACTCTCTCCCTGCCTAGACTCCTCATTTTTCACCCCCTTCTAGTCTGGGTTCTGTAAATTTCACTCAGCCACTACCTCCCTCCTGAGGCTTACTGACTCTATACTGTCAAATATGGATCAGGGCCTTATCACCACAGCAACTTTTGCTGACCTTGCCAAAGCATTTGACACTGTATCGCACCCCCCCCCCAATAAGCTTTCTGGTGCTGGACTATCAGACCTCGCAGTAAGCTGGTTCTGATCCTACCTACAAGATCGCACCCAATCTGTTAGGGTCGATGACTCCCTATCAGGACCTGGGTCTTACATGGCTCTGTCCTAGGTCCCCTACTCTTCTCCATTTTTCTTAAATGACCTCCCCTCTGCCTGCACGTCCACTTCAGTTCATACGTATGCAGACGATATGGTCCTGTACACCTCAGTCCCCTCTCCTTCTGATGTAGCAACCAGACTTCAGCTGGACTTCAATAATGTCCAGCAGTGGTTCCGCTCAAATCAGCTGTTCCTGAATGCCAAGAAAACCGTCTCTATGACCTTCGGCAAGGCAGAGACTCTCTCAGCTCCCATACCTCCCACAGCTTTGACAGAACAATGACTGAGGACGATACCACCTTTAGGTACCTCAGGGCTTGGCTTAACCAACACCTTGACTTCTCTGGCCATGTGGATGCCATCCAGAAGAAACTGCACCCCAAGTTTGGTGCACTTTACAGAAACTGAGGCTGTATCCCACTGCAGGCACATGGGGTTCTTGTCCAGAGAATGATCATTCCCATTTTCGACTATGATGACATAGCCTACAGTGCCGCCCCTAAGTCTTCTCTCTCCAGACTGGATACCCGCTCTCATTCCTTCTGCCATTTCACTCTTGGCTGTCCTCCCCACTATCACCACTGTGACCTCTATATGTCCCCCACCTTCCTCCTCTCTTCCCGACAGGCACTTCGCCCACTGTGTCAGTCTACTGCCAAGTATTGGTTGAGATTCCTACCCCTTACCTAACCTCTGTCTTCTCTCCCTCATGCTCATTTTCTTATTCCCTTCATAACCTTGGGCACTGGACGTTTGCCTTCCCTTCCAGTTCCTCCTCCATTGGCCAGTCAGCCTTCTCTTACCGTTTCCCCAAGCTTTGGAATGACCTCCCTCTCACTATCCGCTCAGTCTCCTCCCCTTGCTCCCTCTCCTCCCTCTTCCAGAACCTTACCTCTTCTTGGTGCTCCTGCTTCTAATTCTCCCACCCCCCCTTCTTCTCCTCTAGGGCCCCAGCACATTTATTTATTTAAAATTCTGGTAACCAGGATGGGCACACTGAGCCACGGTTCGTTTCCATGTGCGACCGGGCGGGGGGCCCAAGTTTAACAGGTGATTATAAACATAACATATCAGAACATAATGCTAAAATTATGAACTAAGAGGAAGCAACTGGAAATAGAAGAGGTGGAGGGTGAGGGGAGAGAAGTGATAGGGATGTGGAGAAAGCAGTGCAGGAGCAAAGGCGAGCCTGGAGATCAATCAATTAATCAATCAAGCAATCAATCAAATTCTTTATTTATTCAGGCGATCATCATTGAGCAAGGCTCATTTACAAGATGGACCTGATAAGGTCAAGGTTTGAGTTGGTGCACAGCAATTACATCACATACTTATGAGACAGTTATACACACAGAAACAAGAAAATGTTATTTATAACACAATAATATACAGAGAATTCACATGTTAAAGCTTAGCAAGAGAAAGTTAAACTAACATCTACAATATGTACAATACATATATATCACAATGAGGGCCATGACAGTCACTCACATAATGAGTACAAGGATGGTGAAGGGAATATTGGGTGCCATATACTGGCGGTGTCTGGCTAGAAGGAATATGCCATATGTGATTGGAATATGGTTTTGTGGGATGACTATTCTATCTCTAGCGGTAGCAACTGCATTTCTGTGAAGAAGGCTGTACAGTGCTGCTTGAAGGATGTAAATGGAATGATAATGGACAGTTTTAGGATTTTTGTAGGGTGTTCCATGCTATGGCTAGAGAGTAGCTGATTGCTGCCCTCCTATTTTGGTGTTGACTTTGGGCAATTTGAGCAGGATGATATTGTTGCTTCTTAGGGCATAGGAGCTGGGAGTGCTCGGGTTGAAGCAGTCCAGGATATAGCTTGGGAGTTTTTTGATAAAGCTCTGTAGATCCATAGAGCTGCATTTCTGCTCCTCCTGACATGAAGGGAAACCCATCCAACTGAATCATAGAGAACAATGGTGAGTATTATATGGCAGGTCTGTAATGAACCTTATTGCTCTATGGTATAAGGTATCCAACTTTTGAAGGTAGGGAGTGGAGCAGTGACTATAGAGGAAGTCTATGAGTCAATGACTGATAGAAAGATGGCCTGGACTAATCTCATCTTTGAATCTCTATTAAGGAAGGGTTTTAATCTGTAGAGGAGGCCAAGTCTTAGGCGAGCTTTTTCAGCAGTTGTTCTAGATGCTGAGTAAAGTCAAATCTGTTGTCAATCCACACACCTAGGTATTTGAAATTTTCAACATACTCAGATTTTCTCCAAGTATAGTGCATATCTGGGGAGACTGATTGAAGAGGATGTGTTGGTGGAGTTTTGATTGTGAACATCATTGCTTTGGTTTTCTTTGCATTTAGCAGAAGCTTTTCTCGAGAAGCTGATGTTGTAACAAGGAGAATTCTGCTTGTAGGATTTCATGAGCAACTTTAGGTGAAGGGTTGCTGACATACAGTACAGTGTCATCAGCAAAGAGATGTAGTGAGGACTTGGTAAGGGTTGAATCAATTTTATTTATATAAATGGCAAAAAGGATAGGACCCAGAATAGAGCCTTGGGGGACTCTTCTTGACAGTGGTCTTAATGGGGAGAGGTCACCTTCGGCTTTTACCTGCTGTGATCTACCGGAGAGGTAGCATCTGAACCACTTAAGGGAGGATGGATCTAGGCCAATGGAGTGTAGGGATGAGAGTAGCAGTTCATGGTCCACAGTGTCAAATGCTTTGCTCAGGTCCAGGAATACTGCACAGACATTGTTCTTTTTATCCAGTTCGGTTTGCCAATCATTGGTGACCTTGGCTAATGCAGTGATAGTGCTATGTTTGGCCCTGAATCCAGATTGAGCTGGATTTAATAGATTAGCATTGTCCAGAAATTCCCTTAACTGAATACTCACTAATTTCTCCAGCATCTTGGATAACACAGGTAGGATGGAAATGGGCCTGTAGTTATTAAGATCCATAGGGTCCCCTGATTTTAGAAAGGGGACCACTTGAGCTGTCTTCCACAGTGTGGGAATAGAGCCAGAGTTTAGGGAAAGGTTAAAGAGGTGAGTTAGGGGGACTGCAAGCACATGACACGCAATCTTTAGAAAGTATGGGTCCAGAAGATCTGCTCCTGCACTTTTTTTGGTATCTAGATGCCATAATAGATCCTCAACTTGTTTCAAAAGTATAGGTTTGAAGCTAAAGGAGGAGTCAACTCTTTGTTCACCAGTATAGTGGGAGCTTAAATGATCCCTTAATAGGTTAGCTGGGGAGGAGTCAAAGGCAAGGCCAGCTGTTGTGAAGTGGTTGGTGAATGCATCCAGGATTTCCAATGTGCCAGTAATGGGGCCATAGTTACTGTGTAAATGGGTTGGAAGCGGTTGTTAACATCCTGGCCCATCATACCCCTTGATGGTGCCCCAAAATCTAGCAGTATTATGGTAGGAGGAGTCGAGCTGGGCCAGGTAGTAGGCAACCTTGCATCCCTAACTTTCCTAGTGCATTTATTCCTGGCTTTCCTAAAGATCATCCAGTCCATGATATTCTTAGTTTTTCTTGCTACTTTCCAAAGTTTATCTCTTCCAGCAGTGTAGCTTTGAGGTCAGCTGAAACCAGCGACAGGATTTGTTTTTATTCGGATACTAGAGATTGGGGCATGGGTGTTAAGGGCATTTAATATAATGCTATTTAGCACATGCTGAGCTTTTTCTACAGAATGTGCAAGATAGAACTTTTGCCAGTGTGGAGAGTAGGCTAGATCATGCAGATATCCTTCAATATTGATGTTTTTCTTGGATCTCCTCATGAGGAATTTTCAGGATCTGTTTTAATGCTGTTGGATCTTACCCTGCTATGGGTCAGTGGTCACTTATGTCGCATAGAGCACTCCAGCGTGTGTGAATAGATGTGGTTTACTCACTAGTATGATGTCAAGTAGAGTACTGTTACTACTATTCCTTGCATTTAGTCTTGTTGGTTCATTAATTAACTGTGTGAGCCCATAGGTGTCACAGAATGATACCAGAGGTGTAGCTGCCTGGTGAGCCAGTTGAAATTCAGGTCCCCTATGATAATGACTTCTTCAGTACAGGACTTGACCAGGTTTCCCAGGTGGGATAAGAGCTTGTGTTCAGCAGAGGGGGTCTGTAGCATCCAATTAAATGGAAAGCTGCTGTATTGGGGAGAGAGACTTTTAGAGACAGACACTCAAATTCCTTGGGCATAGATGTTGCAGCAGTACAGGATACAACTAAACCAGCTTTTACATATATGGCTACTCCGCCTCCCCTTGTTTGGCGATCAGCTCTGAATAGCTGATAGGTAGGTTAACTTCCCTGTCCATTGTGGTGGTCTTGAGCCATGTCTCAGTTATCACAAGAAAGTCTGGCAAGGTATGAGCAACCCAGGATTGTAGCAATGTAAATTTTTTCAACAGACTGCATACATTAATATGCAGGAAATTGAGGCCTTTAATTAAGGATAGGTCTGAGGGAGAGGTGATGCTTTCAAGAGGTCCAGGGTTGATTTCCACATTACCAATACAGAGCAATAGGAAGATCAGTAATTTCTAAGGGCTGCCAGTGATAGGGAGAGGGGCTGTCTTGGTCCTCCTTTTTATTCTGTTGCCACTCTTTGTTTTGGGTGCTCCTGTGGATTTAAGGTAGTGTGTTGGGATACCAATTAGCAGTTTGATGACTAGGCTTAGTGGGGATCTATATACCCAGTAGTGGGGCCTTGTCTGAGACATATATGGTGATGTGTGTAACTTTATGGTGATTGTACCACTGTAGTCGATGCAGCAATGGCAAGACATATATGAGGGTATGGGTGTCAGCCACGGGATGTTCCAAGAGAAACTAGGCGGGTTGACCACTTTAGATTGTATAATAGGGTCATCTTCATTGTGGAACCCTATGGCTATTAGTGACAGGAGTATCAGTAGCAAGCTCCCCATTCTGAGGGGGATATTGATAGTTGGCAATAGGGAGTAGCGAAGTTGCTGATTGGTTGGGTCAGCAAGCTGGTGTGACTGTCTGTTGGTTTAGAGAAAAGTGCTGTGGGCCGGGAAGAGATTTCGGCTGGAAGATGCCTATAAATTAACACACAGGAAGGGGAGATGGCGGATGTGTTGCTTTAGAGAAAGGAAGAAAGTGGAGTTATGCAGTTGCGGAGGGAGAGGATTCCAGAGGGAGGGGAGCCTGTAAGAAAAAGCAGATTGAACTGTAGAGGTGCGAGGGTGGGGGAGAGAGAAAGAGCGAGAGTCCCTGGTACGGAGGTCATAAGAGGAGGCGGCAGCTGGTGACAGTTTGGAGAAAAGGTAGGGAGGAAGTAGACCTGAACCCGAATTTAGCAATGAAGGTTAGGGAATGGGTAGACCGCCTGAGGGGCAGTGGGAAGAAGGAAAGGGAGGAGTAGAGACTACAGTGGTGGGTGCAGTGGGGGGGACATTTGTGGAGAAGCAGCAAAATTAGTTAAGAAGCGTGTCTAGCTTGGAAATTGAGGAAGCTGGAGCAGTTCCATAGACTACATCAGCACAGCTGAATATTGGTAGGATCATTTTTGAGACCAGTTCATGATGAATAGAGAGGGGGAGGCAATCCTTGTGTAAGAAAAGTACTCCCAGTTTTTGGCAGAATTTGGAGCATAAGGAGTTGATGTGGGTACCGAAGTCTAGAAGGTTGTCAAACCAGACTCCAAGATATTTGAAGTTAGACACATAATCAAGTGGGGTACCATCCCAGGTGGTAAACACCGGTGGTGACGGGTTCTGGCTAACTTTTGTGCAGTACGGAAAAGCATTGCAACCATCTTTTTTGTGTTAACATTTAAGCAATTGGCTTGAAACCATGACAGGACTTTCTTTAGGTCCTGTTGGAGCGTGGCATTGATGGTGGCTGTGGCGGGACCTGAGGTGAATAAGACGGAGTCATCCACGTACATGTGGATGAGGGTATCTGTGCACACTAATGGGAGATTGTTTATGAACAAAGAAAAAAGACAGGGTCCAATATAGACCCTTTAGGAATGCCAGCCTGGATTTAGAGGAGAGAAGAGGAGGAGTTTCCAACCTGCACTGATCACTGTCTACTGCAGAGATACAAGGTGAACCAGTTTACTGTGGAGTGGACCAGCCCGATGGAGTGAAGCTTGTTTAGCAGGAGGGGGTGGGAGATAGAATCAAAGGCTTTGGCCAGGTCCCCAAAAATCACAGCTGTGATACAGTATGTCCCTGGTCCATGGCTGCAAAAATATGATCAGTGACCTATAGTACAGATGATGTGGTTGAGTAGTGTTTTATAAACCCTGATTGGAAAGGGGAGAGACGACCAGTGGATGATAGGAAGTCAGACAGTCTAGTAAGCACCAGAAATTCCTGCAATTTGGAAAGGGCAGGGAGGAAGCAGATTTGTCTGTAATTTCCTGGAAAAAAAGAATCACCGCCTTTATGGAGGGGCAACACTTTAGCGATCTTCCATGCCTGTGGTACACTGCTGGAGGAAAAGGAGAGATTAAGTAGGTGTGCCAGCAGACAGGCGATCACAAAACTTCCTGCATCCCCTCTCTGTCGTGGTCCTTGGTCATGCTGTAATGCAACACTTATCACTCCTGCGCATTGTTTTGCCATATTGTCATTTGCACCTGTTACTGCTTTCTGTGTATGTCCTGCAAGATTATTCATTGTATTGTACTGTAATGTATTGCTGGGTGTTACTGTATACTGATTTTGTATACTCCCTCCCCCCCCAGGACGCATGTGGAAATGAGCAGCCCTGCACAGTATGCCTTTCCTGTCAAAACTTTAAAATAAATAATGCGGTGGAGGTCAATCGCTTTCTCTGTACGGACACCACTCATGGAAATTCAACGCAATGCTTGCAAGTCCTAGCCATGGTTAATCACAAGGGTTGTTAGATCATAGTTAATCATACTGAGATTCCAATTATCATCCATGACCAATTATAACAATACACCCCACCCTGTACATGTGGGTTCCACTGTGGATTTCTTTTAAAAGATTTTATGTATTCCTTTTTTTATTAAAAGATTATATTTTTTATTCTGTATTATTTCCATCTTGGCCTTACTCCCTCATCGGCCCCAGGCAACCACCCAGCCCTATCACCCCAACCTGTGGCCATCCTTCCAACTCCCCAGCTTGCCCCTCCTGGCCCCATATAAATTGAGGGGTACAGAAAGACTGTGCAGGACCTTGTGTACTGGGCTGTCATGCTCATAAGTCATTTTTCTCCCCCTCTGAGGAGGTCACCAGTGAGGACTCCAGTGTGCACACACACATCTGTATGATGCCATGTGGAGACAGCTGACATCCTTTTCTCCCCAGCCACTTCATCCCAAATTTCCACTTGTGGCCATCCAAGTGGCAGTGCTGAGGCAGGGACTGGCGTCAGCCCTCCAATGAGGACAACCTCCTTTGGGGTATGCAATCCATCTTTGCCAACCCTCCAATACTCCAGGCTTAGGGTGTAAACCAGGGTTAAAAGCAGCCACTCTGCTACTGTGCCAACTGGTCAGCCTTGTTTTAAAAGATATTTTTAACAGCCTTCAGTGTGTCAAAATATTGTTACAGCTGTAGCCCATTTCCATCCCTGAAGCTTTGCTGATATCACACCAAAGGGCTGGGCTTTGCCTTATTGGGCTAGATACTTAAACACTGATTGTCATGCAATGCCTAAAATTTTACATTTCTTTCTTTTTGTTAATCATTTATTTTTATCCCCAAGCATCCAACCTCTCCCCCTCAGCCGCCGCTTCCCCCAGCCCTGTCAACTCACCGTCCCTGGGACTTACCACATGACCCTTGCAGTACCTCACAGATTACCCCCTGTGGTGGACCCTCTCAGAGGCCCTTTTCTGGGAGGAGTTTAGTTCGGTTGTGGGTCGGTGTACCCAGTGGGCAGGTGCAGAATCTGTCAGGAGCGGAAGCTTTATTCAGCAGATGAAGGAGTTTTTCACTCTTTTTTTCTAGGTCCCCATCCCCAGAAGCTCCGAGGGAGTGGCGACTTGGCACATGCATGTTGGTGGATGCACTGACGTCTTCTGCCAGAAGCATCTCCCTCCCAGACCACTGCTCTAACCTGCACTGCCACCTATGGTCACCCAGGTGGCAGTAGCACAGAGGAGCAGATTACCCTCCCACCCTGGAGGAGAGCATCCACTGGGGCACTCAGTCCTCCTCCACCGAGCAGTCTAGGCTCATTTCCAAACCTGGGTTGCCGGCATGGCAGCAGGTGAGGCAGAAGCATCTCAGCCCTCCACACCACCATGCTGGCACAAAATTTTACATTTCATACACGGATCTGCTGCTGTCCCCTGGGAAGTAACAGCAATTCAATTATAACCAAGAGGAACTGGAATATTGCCCCCCCCCCATCACTTCCCACAAGCTGCTTCAGGTGCCATAAGTTTAAATAAAGAATAGCACATCTTACTTTCTGTGTTGAGGTAAATGGCAGCAGTGCAGATCTTGTAAATAAAAATGCAGATCCCAGAGCGCTCTTTAAAAGCAAAACTGCTGGCCCAGTGGTGTAGAGGGCAGAGGCACTTAGGCGCCTTACCGCTCCCCAATTTCAGAAATGAGCTCAGGTCATCGGGGCAGTCATGGTGGGAGGGCTGGGCGAGGATAGAGTGGCCGGCTGCCAGCTCTCTTCTCCCAGACTGAGAAGGTGAGCTTCCCCACTCTTGGCTGCCATTGGGTGGAGGTCTGGTGGTAGCATCACAACCTGGGAGGCTGGTGCTAGACCAGGTGGGTGGAGTGGGCTGCTGGTTCCAAAGCACATATGTGCCTCCACACGCACGCGCTCCCTTGTCTGCCATGGCCCAGGGAAGATAGGAAGAAAATGGGGGAAAAAAACTATGTTCCTCCATCGCCAAGCACGACCCTCAGTGTTCTTGGGTACTGCACCAGGTAGATCCCTACCAGATGGATGGTGGGGAAAGGAAAAGCGGCAGATGGGACTGGGGTGACCGAGCATGGGCCCGATGGAAGGTGTATGAGGCGGAGGACAAAAGGTTCTATGAAAAAAAAAAAACTGCACCACACAGGATAGCTACAGCCAAACTCTAGAAAAAGTAACAAAAAAAAAAGAAAGAAGGAATGCAAAGTCAACGAAACACAATGTTCAAGTGAAATCAAAATGAAATAAAATATGAAGAAGCCACCTAAGAAAGTGCTGTGCTGGCATACTGCTCTTCCTCCATCTGTGGGTGGTAGGGGCACCAATCAAGCAGAAGGAACAGAGCTTCCAAGCTGAGAGGAGTGTTTGATCACAGAGGGTGGGTTTTCTCTGCCCTCTGTCACACTACTGTTGGGTCGCCAGCCAGGCAGGCAGCACCACCTGTCCCAAGGCACAAGGGATTTGCTGGGGTGGCTGTCTGGCTCGCAATGTCTCCAACTCCCTTCCTCGCTGCAGCACTCACCTGCACCACAGTCAGCAAGACATGTAGCAAAGGTGCACAGAGGCTGAGTGGACAGCCAAGAGGTAAATCAAGCAGATGCCTAGGGCCCACAGTGGCAATGCACACTGGGTAAGGTCAGGAATAGGATAGGAGCACATCACATAAATGAGAAGAATATTTTAGCTAACAAACTGTTTTTCTGATTTGTGTAATGTGATTTTCCAGTAGAAGGGTAAATTGGCTTTTCCGGTCCATTATGCAGATGTAAAACAGGTAGTCTCAGTTCTCTGTGGTCTGCATATTGTTCCATGTGGGAGCCAGCCAAGGGATGTTACTCACGTCACTGTTCCGGTCCCAATGCTGTACCGCTTCTGAAGAGGAAGCTTGTGGTACATACTAAATGCACAGACTTTCACTATATGGGCTTCGGCCATGCAGTACAAATGATGTCACAACCACATAAGCACTTTCAGGGTGGTTGGCAACAGCATGCAGGTAAGAAATTTAAGAAAGGGAAACACAGACTTGCAGAGTGAAGCCTGCCATGCTGCCTACACAAGTTGGCAACCGTGTTTCCAAGGAGATCCTCTGGGTTAGGGAGGGTGCCGTGCACCTCTTCGTGTTTGCCCTCTGGTGTTCTGGAAACCACAACATGAAGATGCCTTCAGGCCATGTAAGGCAATGATGGGTAATGTCAGGGACCAGTGTGTAACCCCCAAAGCTGCAAGTGTGGGGAGGATCGAGGAACCAAAAACAGACAGGCCAAGGAGCATGATGAACATGCCCCACCACCTTGACTCACAGGGCCACTATGGCCTCTGAAGGGCCTTCTAAGTTTTTTTTTTATTTTGCACTAGACTCTGCTCACAATTTTTTTTTCATCACCCCCTTAGAGTGTTTCAAGATAACAAGTGCTGTTCCAGCAAGTAACAAGAAGGCACTAGCCCTTAAGAGGTTGTTTTTTTTTGTACCCACTACTCACACAAAGATTTTTTTTAATTTTTAATCACCATCTTGGGCTAGTCCAGTGGTGTGGAGAGCTAAGGCACTGGCGCCTTACCTCCATCCATGGCAGGAATGGATCAGGGTCGCTTGGGGGCCCGGCTGAGTGTCCCAGGACAGCCCTCCTCCCTCAGGGAGGGGGGACTCTGAGTCTCATAGCTTGCCTGCTTGGTGGGGCCAGTAGACATGGGGGGAAGGGGAACATGCTGATGCAACACGCATGTGCGTGCATCACTTGCAGATGTCCTGGGGAGAAACTGAGGAAAATGGCTCAGCTCACTTGGCATCCCCCACAGGCACCGTACATCCCAGTGTGACCAGCCATCCACCGATACGGCTCTGTGTAAGTGGTGGTTAACCCGTAAGTCCACAAGACGGGTTGGTGATGGGGTTGGGGGGATGCAGGCACAGAAACTAACGATGGAAAAAAAATTGCCATCTTGGCACAAAATCTTCTGCGTTACTGGCGAGCATTAGCACGAGCCCCACCGCTGGGCTCTACTCCTGAAGACCATGCCTTGTTGGATCAAAGCTTGGTAAGGGAGGAGCTTGCGCAGTCCAGTGATGGGAAGGGAAGGGAAGAAAGGTCCTCAGTGAGGTATCTGGCACCAGGGAGTCTATCCAGCCACAAAATGTGAGTAATGAGATGCTGGTCTGCATCTGTCCGTGGCAAGAGTAAGTTGAGATTGGCAAAACTGGTGGAAGTCATAGTACATGGTAGACACCAAGACATTGTTGGTTTCTTTAGTGGACATCAGATAAGGTTAGAGACCCAAATGGTGGAACTGAGTTCAAGCAACAGAAGCAGAAAAAATCTGAGAAACAACAAAGCTGATTTAAAAAAAGAAAACACAGCCAGCCTAGCGATGCAGCTGGAGGGGTGCCACTGGCCGTTCTGGTGATCCAGGTCCACATTCCAAGCCAGGGTTGCACCTGCGTGTCAGCAAGAAGTGGACAAGCTGATTCAACGGATGTGTTCACCTCTGGAGAAGGACAGATTCAGTTATGCTGCTCATGTGCCCCCTGGTGTCCAGAAAGGTATGAGATGTAGCAGGATAGAGCTGCTGACTGGAAGAGGGAGGTGCCAATGGTTTATAACAACCTGAGGGATGCCATTGGCCCAACTTACAGGAAAAAGGTAGAAGAACCAAAGGAAATAGTAGAGCATCTCCATGCAGATGCTGCTACCTTGCCTCCACACCCACTAGGGATTCCCTGGCTGTTTGGGACCTTATGGGTTTCAGTCTTGGGCAGCTTTAAGAGTGGCTAACCATCATACAAGGGAGGGGGTTACTCTTCATGGATGGGGAGGTTGGCAGCAAATCCTGGAGAGTGAATGGCAATTTATCCAGTGACAAATAGCACTGAGGGCTTTGGTAGGTCAAATAATGTGTGTGTGTGTGGGGGGGGGGGTTAAAAAAAGTATGTAAGTAAAAAGAGTAAAGAGTAAAAAGCAATGAAAGGAGTCAAGAAGGAAGGGACATAGGCAGCTTTCTTAAAATCTGTGCAGAGGGACTTCCTCACACTGCAGCAACAGTGCCTGTTTGTGGGGATGGGAGTAGTATGACAGTGTGGGTTCCCTGCAACATGGTCTCCCCTCCCCCAATGAGGACCGTGTGGTATGGGAAAGCCACTGTGAGCGACGGGAGAGGAGATAATGAAACAATGGGCTGGCTGTAAGGTGACAATCCCTGACACTCCCGAGCCCTGTGCTTCTGGGCCACTAAAGAAGTTGGTCATGATGGAGACTGGGGTCCGCCAGCAAGCCCTGGCCTACCACCATGGGATGAGCTGGGGGTGGATTATGGTGATAAGCTTGGCTGCCCCGGAAGAAGGATGCAAGCCACCAAGCATGCATATGTTCCTTGCCAACCAATCAAGGACCAGCAGTGGCACAGACTGTGAAGGCAGCTGCACGCCTGCCCTCCTGAGAGGAGGAAGGATGCAGAGGTAGCAAACTTGACTGTGGGGGAAAATGGAAAAGAGAGAGGGGGCAAGACCTCTGGTCGGCTAAAGTTAACTGTCAGACTTGGATACTGTCCCAAAGGAACATGAAGAAGAAATTCTCAGACTAATCCTCATTCTTTCTTGGTCAGTTCCAGCACTGTCACTATGTGTTCATTTACTGCTGGGGCACAACTAGTAGGGAACAACACACTCCAAAGCAGTTAGATCATCAAAGAACCCCTGGCTCCCACCTCATATGAAGTCAGCTTAAAATCCTCAGTCATTATCTTTCAAAGCCATACAGCAACATAAATATGCTAGGGTAAACTTGTGCATTCCATAAAAAATATAGAGGCCCGGTAGCACTACTGCGTACTATGCCAGCAGCCGCATTACAAGTGTGGGTCATCATGGGCTGGCCAGGGAGGAAGCACAGAGTGTGCCAGGGACTGCTTTCCTACATGGGGGGGGGAATGCTGTTCCCTGCCAACCGATGGATACCAGTCAGTACCACAGTCGGGAGCAACCATAGGGACAGGTCGCTGCCAGATGCCTGCCACGCATGCATGCCAATGCACACATGCGCAACCATGGCACTACACGATGGGACCCTGGGGAGAAAAATGGAGGTTGAAGGAAAAACTGGGGGGGTCCAGGCCACCACCCCCGGCAGGCTCTTGCATGATCGACACAGCTGGCCTCCCACCAGTAAGATGGTCCTGGGTAAGTGGTGCATAACTGGTAACTCCATGAGGGGGGCAGTGATGGGGCTGGTGGGGTTCCAGCGGGCAGTCTCCAGACCAAGAAAAGAAAAAAATGTGGAAAAGTTACAACCCTCTCTTAAGGGGATATGTAGACAGCATCAAACTCTTCATCATAATAGTGGCAGGGGCTGAAACTGGCACTGGCCCCACAGCCAAATGCTGCTAGAGTGTGCATAAGCATCTCCAATTTATTGTGTCTCTGTGCCTCTGACTCTTCCAACATAATCTCTGCAGCAGCAGCATTTTTTTTGTATTAAAAGTTTACTGAGTTTTCAGATTTCATGTCAGTAACATATAACGAAAGATCAGCAAGGAATTACAACAAATGTAAGAAACCTAGCCGGGATTACTCCCTAGGATAAACAGGCTCATTTGAAAAAAATCTAACAGATTATAAAGACAGAACTAATACATCGCAAGGCTGAATACAGTCTACAAATACCATTATCTCCTGTCTATTTATAGAAGTAAATAAATTTAAAGTGGACATCAACAACAAGCATGGCATTACAATTACAACTGTTTCAGAAGGATAAGCCCTAAATCCATATTACCTGGGTCCAATTCCCACCTGAGGAGGGCACTGGATGATTGTGATGGCAGGTATGACTATAGTTAAATCACCAAAGGGGGGGGGCTTTCTCTGTGTCTCCTAGATAGGCCTGCAATAGGTGTTAGCACTCCTCCTGGGTACAGGCATCTCCCTACCAACCTGTGCAGGGTGTCACACTGCTGGTTGCTTTTGAGTATGTGTTTGGAGAGGTTGGAAGGAGCTGCTCGAGGGTAGCCTGCAATAGTTGGAGGACAAGCAGAGACCCCAAATATCTTTATTTTATTTTTTATGTATTCAATCTTGGATTTACATACATTTGAGTTAGAAGCTCATTTACAAAGGTTCCACGTCTACTGAGAAAAAAACAGAAATACAACACAAGACATAACCATAAATACAGTATCTAGGAAGTCTTAGTTACATTGTTTTGAAGAGGTTAAGCAAACATATTTGAAAGCAGTTTTTGTCTAAGTGCAGTACATGCGGTTCAGGTGTAGTTATGGCTGTTGGCTGAGCAGAGTGGACATTTACAGGTGAAGAGATGAGTAGCCCAGTGAGGCTAGGAGGATTACAAGGAATAATAGGACAGAGGACGGTATGGTCCTTGGGAGGTGGACTGAAGGGAGGAAGGGAAGTGTGCAGGCGGTAGTGGGGTGGGGATAGGTGTTGAGTTGCGGTGAATTTCCAGTTGGTAGGTGGGGGGAGGAGTAAAATGTGAAACGTTAAGTGCAAAGCGAGAACACTGTTTTCAGACCAAGCTGGTACAGTTAGGAGTTACAGTCACAACGACTGTGTGATATGGGATGGGCACGAAGCCTTAATTTAAACGGACCTAGTTTAGTTTCTGACAGAAGGTTGTCACTGAGCATATTTAGCCAGTAGGGCGCACGGTACTCAAAGGACCATAGCACTTGGGACGTCCGACAGAAAGGGACATGAAGTGGCTGCCTGTTTGTTCCTCTGGTACGCCTATGCCTGAAGTCTGTTTTGGGTCATATGTAGGACCCTTTCAAAGCTTGCAGCATTCCCTAGTTCTTCTCGCCATTCTTTCCCCTCGGGGATTGCTCCCTCCAATGTCTGAGGAGAACTCGCTTAGCAATTATGAGGGTCTGAAGTAACCAACCATTCTTCTCCTTTGATAAGCGGGCTCCTTATGGGTTGTCTTGATACAACCCTAGCATTACCAACTGAGGTGTAAATGTTAGTTTTGCTGCAAGTATGTCCCCACAAACATTTTGTACAGCCAACCAGTATGCCAATATATTGGGACAGGCCAAAAGAATGTGGGAGATGTTAGTGTCTGCAGAGGCACATCTCTAGCAGCTGTCTGCGGGAAGTATTCCCCATTCATGTAACTTGTTGGGTGTTCTATGCCATCTGTGTAAGCTGTTCTTAGTGTCTTTTATGGCATGTTGAACTGTGCTCCAGCACTGGCCCCACATTTTATGCGTGACCTCAAGCCCTAGCTTCTCTGACCACCGCTGCCTGACCCTATCATTGGGATCCGGGGGAGAGTGTAGGCAAACAGTCGCATGTGTTTCTGCTTTGGACTGATTTCCCTTCATCTGGCCATACTATAGTGTCTAATTGGTTCACACCCTTGCCTTCCAGTTTGTGTCTCAGAAGTTGCTGAAGGGCGTGCTTTAACTGGAGCTATCTCCAGTGGTGTTGTCTGGGGAGACCAAATTCCTGCTGCAATTGGGAGAGGGATTTTAGTGTGTTCAGGGAAGCATGCATAATGTCAGAGAGATGTAAAATACCAGCCTCTTCCCACACCTTATATCTTAGTGGAACCCCACCTATCTTCTAGCTAGCGTTTTCCCAGAGAGGAAAGAATCTCGTCCCAACTGGCAGCCAATTAGACCATTTATGGGCCTTCCTCCAGGTTCACACAGTATGGATCACGGGGAGGAAGGCAAGTGATCTTCCCTTGTAAGTCAAACTGGACCAAGTTAAGTAGACAGCCCCCAGTGATGTCAGCTTCACAATCAGCCCACTTTGGCGTATAGGTCCTAACTCCTATGGTGCTAACTGCGTTATTTTCTGTAGGTTGTGAGCCATGATGCGCAAATGAAAATCTGGGAGCTTGAGTCCCCTTTGTCTCAATGTTTTGGTCAGATTCGACCAACGTATTCTCCTGGGCCCAGGATCCCAAAGGAAAGACTTAATTTTCACTTGAAAAAGTTCTGTTTTCCATCAATGTAGAGGGGAAGGTTGTCCAGGATATATTGTTATCTTGGGGGCAGCCATCATTTTGAATGCCTATGATCTCCCCCAATGGAAGATGTGGAGAAGTTTCCATCACTGAAAGTCCTTTTCTAAGTCTGTTATCAATGGATGGAGATTTTCCTGCCCCAGTAGCGCAAGATTCCAGTGGAATTTTACCCCCCAGGTACTGAGTGGCGTGCTGTGCGTGTTGTAAGCCCCAGGGGTAATCTGGGCAGTCAGACAGCCTCGGGATTGAGGCAAGAAACTGGGATTTTGTGGTGCTGAGCTTATATCCTGAGAGCTGAATATATTGGTCAATCAAGGCTAATAGGCTGAGGATGGACCTTGAGGGATCAGTCAGTAGGAGCAGTATGTCATCCGCATATGCCAGGGATTTGTGCTCGCCTCGCATGCTTACTCCCGAAATACCCAGTGTCTGTCTGATGGCCTGCAACAGGCGTTCTAGTGTAAATATGAACAGTAGTGGTGACAAAGAACACCCATGTTTTGTTTTCCTATGTAGCAGAAAGGGAGGAAGAGATTCTCTCATTGCAAATTACCTCAGCGGACACACCTTTGTACAGTACCTGGATTCACAACCAAAACTCAAGACCTACGTTGAATTCTGCCTGGGCAGTCAAGAGGTACCCCCACTCTACCCTGCTGAATGCCTTTTCAGCATCCAAACACAGAATAACAGTTGGAGAGGGGGTGGATTTATACTTCCATAGTAGGTTTAGGAGTCTCCAGGTATTATCAGTTCCCCTGCATCTCGAGACAAAACCTACCTGGTCCCCATCCACTAAATCAGCAATGAGCGATTTCAGTCTATTGGCTAGTAGTTTGGCAAATGCTTTACAGTCTGCCGTTATAAGGGAGATTGGCCTGCAGCTGCTGCATAGGGACGAGTCCTTCCCAGGCTTGGCTATCAGTGAAATCCGGGCCATCCTCATTGAGGCCAGTAAAATTCCCATTACCTTAGCTTCCAGTAGTGTAGCCTGTAGAGGGTATATGAGGAGGTCTTGGAAGGCATTTAGAAATTCTACAGGCAGGCCTTTCCTTCCAGGAGCCCCCAAGCATGGATCTCAGTGCCTCTTCCAGTTCTTTTTGATCTTTGGGTCTGTCTAGCCATTCCAGTTGTGCTGGAGTGAGGCTGGGAAGTCCTAGCTTTCCCAATTTACAGTAAAAGGTGTGGAATGCACGACTGATCTCCCCTTCATCTCTTAGAAGTCTCCCGTCTGACTGCCCTGTAGAGAGAATTCTGGAACGCTCCTGCCGCTTTTTAAGCTGGTAGTCTACGAGGCAACCAGGTCTTTCACCTGACTCCCAAAAGGTTTGTTTTAGCCTGAAAAGAGCATATTCAGCTTTCCTGTGCAGATGAGTGTTAATGTGGTATCTAAGACCCACTATCTCAGCAACTAGGTTTCTTTGAGCTGATGGGTGTTCTTTTCATTTCTTTTCCTACTCCTTTAATTGGTTTGGGACTCCTGTAGGTCCCTTTCTTGTGCTTTGCGTAGGTGGGATTAGGGTTACCACCTGTCCTGATTTTCACAGGACAGTCCTGATTTGGGTAGCTGTGTCCTGCAAAACAACATGAAAAATACTAAATGTCCTGATTTTATAGTAGAAAAAATATGTCCTAACTTTCCACTAAATGTTGCAGAAAACCTCAATACCTTATCTAAAATACCTTAAAATAAGAAACAACAGAAGCAACTAAGAAACTACTATATTTAGCCTTAATTCTGATTATGTAGAGAAAACAAGTCTCTTGCATTGGTCGAGGTTACGTACTGTCCTGCGAAAAATTGTGTTTCAGTAAGAAATGTCCCACTTTGGGCTTCTTAAAAGGTGGTAACCCTAGGTGGGATGTGTAGTTAATACATCTGCCCCGATAAAGGCCTTCAACACATCCCACCTTGTGGCCACAGAGGTGTCTCTAGGTTTGCTGTCCTGGAGATACCCCTTAATATAGTTCCTAAGGCCAGGACAGAAATAGAGGTGTTAAAACACCATCTGCCTCTGTTGCGCCTGGACCCTGTTGGGGGTTACCAGGTGAAAGAGACTGGGGCATGGTCAGATATCACAATGGTCCCTATGCAAGCCTTTACTATGCTCAAAGTCCAGGCCGCTGGTGTGAGCCAGATATCTATTCTGGAGAACGTTTGTTGGGGTGCAGATTAAAATGAGTAGTCTCTGTCAGTGGGGTGTACCACTCTCCAGATGTCTATTAAACCTATTATCATTTACCATTCTTCTTAATCCATCTGATGGGAGGGACCGCTCGGGGGTTTGCTTCTAAGAATTCGTCCCATGTAGTATTCATATCACCCCCCACAATCAGTGTGCCCTTGTGCGTTTCTAAAAGGCACTGGGAAAAGGACTGAAAGAAGAAGGCATTTGCAGTGTCAGGGCCGTAAACATTACATAGGGTCACCTCCTGCCCTGCCAGCATCCCCAGCACTATAACAAATCTGCCCTGTGGATCTGCAGTTTCCTTAGTCACCTGAAAGGGTACACATCTGTGAATAAGTATGGCCACTCCTCTGCTTTTGGAGTTATAGAAGGCACTGTATACTTGGGACACCCACCATCCTCTTGTCCACCTCTTTTTTAAGTAGATGAATTTCCTGTATAAAGGTAACACCCGCCCCATCCCGCATGAGAAGGTCCAGGATTTTTTTCATCTTGACCAAGTTGTGTATACCCTTCACATTCCAAGAAATCCATTTGATTGCTTGATTAGCCATTTGAGTAAATAAAAAAATACCGAAAACCTTGATTTTTTGTCTGTACATTTTAGTGATTCCTGCTGTACCCTGTGAGTGAGAATTTCCTCTCGAGGTATATAAGAGGGCTCCTCATAGAGGTTTGATGGCAGGCATCTTATTGCCCCATGATCCCAGAAAGACTGTGTTACCTTGTTGCCTTCACAAGTGGGGCTGTCTCCACACACTGTAAGCCTTCTACTGGGGTGTAAAGAGGATGAATGCCTTGGTATCTTTGCAATCATTATTCCACTGTAAACCATCTTTCCTGCCTGAAAAAAGTCCTGGTGGAGATTTATAAGTATTTTCATATTGCATGCCATGTTAGTTTTACATAACTATAATTCAAACATAATTAAGAATAAAATGAACCTATACAACAACAACTGGGTGCAATGGCCCACGTTTCCAAAACTAACCTTTGCTAGAGCCCAAGAGATACAGTATGTGCTGCTCAGGGACTGGAAATCTCTTGTCAGCTCTTTGGATCCCTGGGCCAGCGCAAACCATTTAAGGTACGGAAGCACAGCTTATTCCCATTGTTTTGTACTATAGCAGATAGCAAGGGGAGCTGAGGTGGTTGGGATTCAACCTCTGATCCACATTTCATTTAGCCTCTTCATGCCTATGGCTACCTCAGCCAGGAGGGAAAGCATCAGTGGATCCAAAGCCCGAGATACTACGCATACAATGGGGGGGGGGTAAGGGAAAAGCAGCTCAGTCAGTGGGCCAGGATACCTTCCACTTCTAACAGTTATGTGCAAGGCTATCCCCAATAACGCGTGGGCAGCGGCATTTTTCCACTCGGACATATTTTCTGTTCGGGATTACACGAGGAGCCATGCCTATGCAGCCTGGCTCTACTCGGGTGGCTGCTTCTTCCAGATAATTGCCATTCCCATGCAGCTGGGCCAGCATACCCCTGCCGAGATATGGGGGAAGGGCATAAACCGGATTAGGAGAAGGGAAATCTGGGCTGCACTGTTCTCATAGTGCCCGAGCTGGGTGGAGAAGAGGAGTCTCGCTGTTTGCACAGTAGCAGCAGGAACAGGGAGGAGGAGGAGGAGGCTAGGTGACTGCAGCCTCTGGTGCTGTGGCAGCTGGGTGAGAGCTGAGGAGCTGTGTAGATATCTGACAAACCCAGCCAGTGACTTCCACTTTCAGTCGTCCAAGTGGAGCTGCTATCAAATGGGTGCGGTCATCAGGTGTTTCGTTCCTCTAACAGAGGTCTCACACTGAGGGGGGAGGGGGAGAGCCAAGGTGAAGAAGACGCTCACAGAGCTCTCTAAGAAGAAGTCGAGTAAACCATTTGTAGCATCTAACAAAAAGGGGGGCGGGCGCAGATCCGTGATCATTGTTAAGGTCTCCCTTGAATGGCCACCATGTCAGGGCCAAGCTGTAAGGTCAGGAACAATATGGAAAGGGGGGACAGCCACCATGGAGTAGCATCCTCTGCAGCACATCAGGACCTATGCTATGCATGGTAGGTATTGGCAAGGGGAGTCGCAACATTGTGACACGAGTGGGACTAGAACGTCCATGATGTGCCACTCTGCTGAGCTGGGCTGAACGTAGAAAAGCATGTAGGTGAGACATGCACAGCATCGCAAAGCTCCCCTGCAACAGCTCGACCATCTGGCCGGCCCCCAGACATAATGGTTCACAGAGCCCACTGCCCTCCCTCCCTGCCCCTGTGGACAACCTGTAAATCCCACAAAGTGCAAGTTGTTTTGCCTGCTTCTCTTCTCTGTGTTCTCAGCCTGGGACGAGAGGAGCTGTACCATCCTCTCTAGCTCCTGTATCCTGGCCTAGTGGCCCGAATCTTTCTCATCAATGCAGGAGAAATATGTTTCTGCATCCACGGTCCTGTGTTGAAGTGCCTGAGCTTTCCCCCCTCCAGAGTGGTCACCACCGTCTTAAAAGATGTGTCTACTCATTCAGCTGGCGAGGGGTTGCTGGAGGTTCCAAGGGTTATTTTGAAATCTTCTGGGGCCCGCGCTTTTATGCTTGTGGCCCCAACCCTCTGGAATTCTCTGCCCCGTCAGCTACGGGAATGTACGACCCGTGGGGAGCTTTAAGCAGGAACTTAAGACCCATCTGTGGAGACAAGCATTTTATGAACTGTCATTATGATTTTAACAGTCTATTTTTAATTGTAACTCTTTGGGATTTTGTTAAGATTGTAAAGTGCCTTGGTACCTGAAAGGCGCTTAATAAAGTTTTATTATTTATTATTACTATTTATGTAATTTCTCAGAGCACTTGTCCCAGCATGGCCTGGAGTTCAGCGTTGGCTGGTGATCTGTTAGAATCCAGTATGCCTCGTGGTGCAGTCCCTGCCATTTTTATGTTGCTTGCATGCATGTGCAAGAAACATAGTGCCATCATCTGAGTTTTCGGAGGTGTGGCACCTGTCTTCCAATTCACTCAGTGTGTTTGCAGGCGGGGCCCCAGTTCCCCAATCACTGCTGCAGCTGTCTATGACAGCAGTTGAAAATGCAGTGGTCGTACAGTTGAAAGAGAGAGCTCCGCTTCGGTGAGCAGAGCTCCCCCTCCACACAGACACAGACTCACGCACGCACTCACGCATATTGCGTGCTCATGTGCCTTCCCCCTTCCCTCGTGCACACACTGTAAGGCCGATGGGGGTGCCAAATCCCCCAGTCAGCTCCATGGCCCCCAAAGCTTCCAGGTGTCACGCTGGGAGCCCACCCCAGCGTGGCAAAATTTGTTATGGCCGACGGGGGTGCCAATCCCCCGCTCCATGACCCCCCAAGCATCCAGGTGCCACACTGGAAGCCCAGCCCAGCATGGCAAAATGTGTTGTGGCCGACAGGGGTGCCCAATCCCCTGTCGGCTCCAGCCCCCCCGAAACAGCCTTCCAGCTGCCACACTGGGAGCCCACCCCAGCGTGGCAAACATCCCTCGTCCTCTTATTAAAAAAAACAAAAAACCTGTAAATACAAAAGCTGTCCCTCGGTGCGTCTCCCTGCACCCCTCTCACAACCCGCACCCACCCACTGCGCATCCTGCCTCCCCACACCCCCACACCCCATACTTACCTCCGGACCTCGGCGCGACGATCTTCGGTGGACCGGGAACACGTCTGCACTCTTCAAAGCTGACCGAGAACTGAGGAAATGCCGGTAAGCTGTATAATGGGATATATAGGGTTTTTTCAACTTTGCTGCATATCTCAGGCATTTTTTGGAATTTTGGCACCAAATTTTCAACATGGGGTTTTTGGGACCCCTTCTCATGAATTCTGTCACTGTCATGGCGTTATTCGGGCCTGAAGGGTGATTCCACAGTCACTGCACGAAATCACCTTTCAGGACCGATTAAGGAAACGACAGTGCCAGTGTTCATAAGGTGGGCTCTCAAAAAGCCTATATTGCAAATTTGGTGAAAAAATTCCCTTCATACATTCTGCAATGTTACTAATGAAGACATTGAACAGGACTGGCCCCAGGACCGATCCCTGCAGCACCCCTCTGGTGACCCCCTCTCCCTAGACTGCACACCATTTACCACCACTCTCTGCCTCCTGTCTGTTAGCCAGTTTCTAACCCAGTTTACCACTCTTTCCCCCATGCCCAGCCTACTCAGCTAGTTTATCAGCCTCCAATAGGGGATGGTGTCAAAGGCTTTGCTGAAATCAAGGTAAGCGTTGTCCACTGCACCACCCTGATTCCCTTTCTGTGTCACCCAGTCAAAGAAATCAACCAGATTTGTCTGACATGATGTCCCCACTGTAAATCCATGTTGTCTATGGTCCTGGGCTCTGATGACTTCTAGATGCCCCACTATCATTTCTTTAAGCAATGTCTCCATGATCTTCTCCACTACTGAGGTAAGGCTGAACGGCCTATTGTTTCCTGCCTCCTCCCTGCTGCTGGACTTGTGTAGAGGGACCACATTTGCCCTCCTCCAATTCACTCGTGTTGAATGACTCAGTGAACGTGGTTGCCAGAGGTACTGTTATCTTCCTTCGCAGTTCTCTTAATATCCTTGGGCGTATGCCATCTGGTTCCATCGCTTTGTCCACTTTCAATTTAGTGAGCTCCTGCAGGACTCTTTTGCCTTTGAATGGACTACAGTCCACCTCTTCACCCCCTTGGCAACTGCTGTACTCCTGTGCCCCTTGGCCCTCCCACTCTTCTGTGAATACTGAACGGAAAGACACAGTGGATGTCTTGGGAGGAAGGCATGGAACTATCACTTCCAAATACCTAAACAGCACATATAAGCAAGCAACATTCGGCGTTGACAAATGCTTGTTCTCTGTGCCCCGCACTGTAGCTGCACCAAGCTATTTCAGTTGAGATCTCTGCTTCACCACATGGTTTCTTTCCAGGGTTGTTTTGTTTGTTTGTTAGGGCAGATTTTTCTCTCCCTATTGATGTAGATTTGATTTGGTCCTGTGTGCTGTTTCTTTTTTTTTTTTTTCAGGTAAAGAAAATCAGGAGCTCAGCTTCAGGCATCCATCCAGTTTGGCAGCTTGGGCATGCTGCACCAGTAGCTTTAATACTGAACTCCCTCTAGAGAAGCTCTGATTTTTTTTTTTTTTTTTTTAACTTTCTCTCGGGCAGACCCCACTCGCCTCCAACCACTCTACCACCCGCCTGTTGTTCGCACACCGGGAAAATCGGGCACAGACACTCCCCACCTACTTTTGGTCCGATTAACTCCAAACTAGCCCACCAGGTCCACGGCATGGTGAGAGATTGGGAGAGCTGGAGGGACAAACCCGACGTTGTGTGTGTGGCGGCGAGGCACTGGGGGTTGCCATCGCCTATCCCAGGGACCAGGGTTTTCTGTGGCTGTATGTTTCCCCTGGAGTGCGGACATGCAATGACGTTTGCGCACTAGCGTGCTGACATCTGCCACCGCTCCACCCCATTACAGTGTTGCTTCCTACAGTGACACTGATTTCCATCAGGGGCCACTGTGGAGTGATGAAAAGCCCCCTACTCACCCCGGGAGAGGAGAGCAGTCCTCAAGATGCTCAATCCTCTCCCTCCCCTGCTGACCCCTGGTGGCCCAAGTCCGTTCCTGAACCCGGGTCGCCTGCGTGGCGCGAGGTGTGGCATCCAGCACCTCAACCCTCAGCACCACCGGGCCGACTGAGAAGCTCTAATTAAACACAGTGCTCTAACTAATATATGCCTAGAATAATGACTTGTCTGGTACGAAATTTCATGAAATCTAATTAAATATCTGTTGCAGAATATTCTCTATAGAGTAATCCACTCTTGAGTGGGTCCCAGTGACAATGCTGGAACCAACAGAAAAATAAATAATGGTTAAGTCTTAAAGAATTTCTTCTTTCTGTGACATTTCTCATCGTCACTAGGCATTCATTTACTACTGGGATTTAATAAGCAGTACCCACCAACTATATTTGAGAGGGAGAGAATATTCGTCCAGTTTTAGCTGCCTATCACGTTACTGTGTTCTGAAGCATCTTTCATCCAAAGACCGCATCAGCAGAGCTGTTCAGTCTGTAATGCTTTGGGAATGTATGCAAAGAACAGCAGGTTACTGCCTTGACTGCCCTTCTGCTGGGCATTTATAGAAATATGTTTAACTACTGTACAGATGGCAACAACAGAAACAGGAGGAGTCTCCTATTTTTTTGACCAACGCAACAAGGAATGAGTAGCATTTTGCCTGTGACTTAGAAAACTGCTTTTTTTGTCTACACTATCTCATTCATCTTTAACCATCTGTGCAAAATGTTCCAATTCAGGGAAGCACTAAGTTGTGAAGCACCCGATGAGGACAAGATGGGATTAACATTCAGCGTAGACTGTCTCCAGTAGCTATAGAATCACACAGGTCTACTCAGCTAGGAAAGAAATATATTTTGGATCAAACTGAGATGGAATCAAAGAAGACGGAGTCTCCTCTTCCCATTTACTTTCCTCCTCATCCGCTCTAGAATCCCAACAATTCTCTGAATTCTGAGGGTCAGTAGGATTTGTATTTCCTTGGGCAGTAGGATTTGTATTTCCTTGGGAGCCAAGGCTGTCTGGCTTAGGGGGGTGTGCCATGGCTGGACAGATCTGGAAAAACATCCTCCTCTGTCCATGTTCTATAACAGATTTTATTTATTTATGTATTTATTTAAAGATTGGTAACTGGGAAAAGCACACTGAGCCGAGGCTCGTTTACAGGTGTGACCTGGGGACTTGGTGAGAGGACAATAACACAGGGTGGCAAATAAACATAAAATTTAAAATACAGAGTTCAAGATAAAGAATACATTATGACACATTTAAATATATAAAAGTGGCATAGCATAAGTAGAGACACAATTGTCAGGCAGGTTTCAAACAAGTACAAAATTAAATATAAAAGTCGCACCAGATTATAGCTGAAAGCAAAACAGGTGAGCCAACAGGAGGGGAGGAGTCAGGGAACAACAACTTAATCGGTTGGAGGCTCAGGTGCAAATACAGGAGGTTACTGGAGACAGTCTAAGCAGATGCTTTAGCACCGGAAACGAAGGGGTGAGATGGATGGAGGTGGGGAGTTTGCTTCAAAAGGGAAGGGAGGTGACAGGAGAAAGCGTGTTGACCAGCCGAAGTGTGGGCTCGGGGGAGGGCGAAAGTACAGGAAGGACATGAGCGCAAGGGATAGGGGAGGGGGTGGCTGGAGTGAGCTGAGAGGAGAGATAAGTTGGGAGGGATTTGAACCAATATTTAGAGATGAAAGTAAAGCAGTGGGCTAAGTGTCTGTGCTGAAGGGAGGGAAAAATAGAGGTCACAATGATGTGTCGAGAAAGGGGAGTTGGAGGCTAATCGACAGAAGGCATTGAAAAGTACATCAAGCCTAGCAAGGGAGGTGGAGGAAGCAGACTGATAGATGATGCAGCATAGTCAATAACTGGGAGGATCCATTTAGCTGTTAAGTCTCGACGGACTGATAGGGGAGACTATCCCATTGGAGGGGGATTTGGATGTCTGAAACAGGGGCCACAGAGGTAGATGACACTATCATCTGCATATAAATGTGTGTGGGCGGTGGAGCAGACAGAAGGGAGGTCATTAACAAAGAGGGGAAAGAGGACAGGTCCAGGTATGGAGCCCTGTGGGACACCAGAAAGGACTGGGCCCAATACATCTGGACATACCTGTCCTCAACCCCCAAAGGGAGAGGACTGCTGCAAATTGAGTGTAAGAGAAGCAATGCTCTTCTATGCCCTAGTCGTTACAGTATGTCCTAGTTGTTATGTGTTCCTTAGAGAAGAGCTTGATGATAATTGTTAAAAGTGGCCAGTGGCCAAAGTTTAGTGACAAGTGACCAAACTTTTATCAACCATACGTAAATGGCTAACCAAAAGGTTGAGGAGATAGAAAAGTGTAAAATGGCTACTGTAGAGGCTGCAAAGGGCTAGTAAAAGGTGAAGGTGGCTAGTAGATGACTGCATGATACCAACATGTAGATTGATGTGCCTTGTAAGTGCAGAGATGTTTGGAGAGTAACTGTGTTGAAACCATGCAATAATGATACCACTGTGCAAATTGATGCCCGTGTAGATGCCCAGGTTCAAAAGGTGTTGGGGCCCTTTAAATAACTGTAGAAAATAAGTGAAGAGTATAAACCGTGTTTAAAAAAATAAGTGTTTTAAAGAAAATTAACTTTGCTTTGCTCAGCAGAGATATTTTGTACAAAACCTTCCTTCAACCCAAGGTCATAGCCAAAGATAAGGTCCAGCTACTTCAACCCACTGCAGCTTAGATACAGTTCCTCATTTTATAATTTCTTGTGTTTAAAGAAAATGTGTAACAGAGAGTTGATAAGAAACAATTATATCCTTGTTTTGGCCACTGTCTAGTCAGCAAGTTATTTAAAGTGAATGTGAAGTCCCCTCATATGTTTTCTGTATCCTAAAGTGAGTTATTTTTGATAAATGTAAAATCCTCTAATCACTTGTTTTTCCGTCTAAGAATGACCACATATCTCGGCCAAGTGTCAAATGTATCTTATGACCGAGGTATCTCATGGCCACTATACTTTTACACCCTTGTCTCATGACCCTACTCTCTTGCCTTTTATGGTCAGGGGCCCGGATATTCAAACTGCGCCAGGCTGTGGCGCAAGCCTGGGCGCAGCTCAACTTTGCTGCGCAGGGGTGTGGCCTGGGCGATATTCAACGGAGCTGCGCTATGGAGCAGCAGCTTTGAATATCGCACCCTGGCCACCCCCACTGTGCCAGCACAAGTGGCCAGAGTGGAGCATGGAGATGCGCTAGCGCAAGTGCCATTGCGCCATGCACATCACCCGCGATATTCAAAAGGGGACATGCAAAGGGGCCATAATTTATGCAAGGTACAGGAGGCCATTTGCATCTCATTATGGCCCCATTTGCATGCCATTAGCATGGTGGTGCACCGATCCTCGACGACTTGCGCCAGCGCCTGCCAGGCAGCAGCCATTGGGACAGATGCCCCCGCAGCCCAATCGCAGGCATTCATCTAAAGAACCCCCCATCCAATATCCCTTGTGATCCAGTGACCGCCAGGTCTACCGCAGGCATTTGTCTATATATTGTGTTTCGTCTAATATCTCAGGGTCCAGTGATGAGGTGCCTGGACCGGGCATCGCAGGTCCCCTCAACGCCCAATATTCTGCGGTCCAGTGATCGATCGCTGCTCGACACGGCATCTGTAATATAACATACTTCCATTACTGGTGGCCCAGTACCCCTCCCACCGGGCCACGTTTACCGCCAGCCAGCCGGCGGCAGCAGCCTGCTCGCCACGCCCGCCCACTGGACAGCCCGGTAGGCCGCACATCCATTGGTTCGCGCGTAATAGGGTGCAGCCCACTGTGCTGTCAGTTGGCGGGCGGAGGCGGTGGGTACTGCTGCCCACCGCTGACGGGAGTGCGGCAGAATTGAGAGTGACAACTACGAGGTGGGCTGCCGGTTGCGCCTGCAATGCGGCAGCTCACCTGTGGGTGGCCATCACTTGTTCCTTTTTTTGGCTTAACTTTGTGCAGGCACAGTAGAAGGTCGATGTACGACTCCTGCACATCCTGGGCTGAATATCAGGCTGTGCAGGTTATGCATGGGCACGCCCACCTGTGCCTGCATACATTACTGATGCGCCCAGTGCATCAGGACTTGTGTGGCGACTTTTCCTTTGAATATCGCCATTGAAGCATCAGTGTTGTGCACAACACTATTGTGCCAGCAACCCTTTTGAATATCTGGGCCAGAGTGTCTAAAAACTGAAAATTTTCCCTTGTTTTGCAATTCTTGTCAAACACTGTATAAATACCAGACAGACTGTATGTCCAGTGTGTCCAAGGGGAGTAGCAAACATGGCTGCCATAGATACTTGGGTCACCCAGAGGAATGAGGAATGTTGCTTCATTCCCTCTGAACACCTGCAGCCCTGGTGGTAATAAGCCATCAGCTGTTTAAAGTTGATCATGTTAGAGATAAAATTGTTAGGGCTTGTTTGGTATTAATAAATTGCAACTGATTTAAAACAACATTTGGTATCAGGTGGCTTTATTCAATTATCAGGCACCACTAGCCAAGAACCTTGTGCTTTTACATAAAGGTGGATCTATGTAAAAGAGGAGTCATCTTGGGGTCATACTTGTGACCCCTGCAACTTTTTTGTGACCCCATGGTCTGTCTGCAACCCCTGCTATTGCCTGGCACACTATGGTTGGCTGGCTCCCATTTCGTTTTTCTATATAGCTGTTTGCCCCCTGTTGCTACCTACTCCCATCACTGGGCCCCCTTCACTCCCAAACCTGTCAGCCTCTCCTCCCGCCACCATCTTTACTAGTGGGAATCCATGAGGAGCAGGATCTGAGAGCATCGGGAGTCGTCACATTCAGCAATTAGGAGACATAGGCATTTTTTGTTTTCTCCCATCCTAAGCTGGAACTGTGGCATGCACAGGGGCTGCCTGCATGTGGAGGCATGCATGCGCTCCCAGAACCACAGCACCCTTCACCCTCTCAACGTAACATCAGTCACGCGTATCTCTGCTCTGACTGGTGTCAGCTGAGAGCAAGGAAACTCACCTCCCCAATCCAGGTGATGACAGCAGCCCAGCAGCCATTACGATCATCTCCCAGCCCTCCCCCCAGCCAACCCTAGTAACTTGAGCTCACTCCTGAACTTGGGTCGCCAGTGTTGCACGAAGTGCAGCATCCAGCGCCTTAACCCTCAGCACCACAGGGTTGGCATTCTGGCTCCCATTTCTAATCTCTGCATCTCTCCTTTTCCCACCTTCCCCTCAGTCTGTCAGGCTGCCTGTCCAGCCCCTCTCCCTCCGTCCCACTCTCAGTCAACCAGTGCACAGTACACACTGCTCCCCCCAACCCCTCCACCAGCATGTTTGCTGACACTCGCATGCTGTAGCCTGCCCAAAACGGTTTGTTGAGGATGAGGGAAGTCAGAGACAAGTCTGGCAAATGCTAGTATAAAACAAATTATGTCCACCACTGCTGGTCTAAAAAGACTATGAGTGTGAGTCAAAACAATCCAATAAGAGAGAGACCCAAGAAGACTAGAGAAGACACAGTAGCAGCCTATGCTGAGCCATAGACTAAGGCCTGCCATTGCCACAAGCCATCACTGGTCGCCTCGTGAAGCTGTGCGGGGAGGAATACAACAGGGGCTCGCAGTGGCTCGCAACAGTGCTATATTTTCGGGGGCTTTTGGCGAGGTGGGAGCCAGAGGTAGGCAGGGGCATCAGCAGGATTCTAAAAGTGTGTGTGGGACGGGACACATGGCCCCATCAGTGACTTTTTCCACAAAGAGGGGTCTGGGGGGCAATTGCCCCCCTCCTCTCCTAGGAAGAAATTTTGAAGAATTTGATACACAATTATACATCTTAGAAGCACAGGGATTTACAAGCTGAAACCCTAAAATACAGCAGGTGGCTTCAGTCAGGAAACATACTTATTCACTTAATTTTCATTCATCTTATCACCTTAATCATGTGGCAGACATTTTAGTCTCCACCAGCATTAACAAATTTCCTCACAGTCAGAGGCTTCACCTGCAAAAGCATGAGCAGATAATAAACAAACAATTCACATTTGCCACCTTTTTTGTTATGGTAAACTAACAGTCTCCGTTTCTCTCAGTATCCACTCTAGTTACACACCCAGCTTAGATGGACCACTCTAGTCTTTATGTGTCTCTAACACTGTATGCTTTCATGCTTCCAGGCAGGCTTAACAAACATCAAACAGCAAAAAAAACCCAGTACAGATGGACCTTTGATAACTAAGTGTTTCTATTTCTACATTATTTTCGTTTGTCAATGGCCAGGTTTTCAGTATTTCTAATTGTTGGCAGACCCAAACAAATATTGGGGAAGCATATGAAAGGGACACGATTTTGTGGGTATCTAAAACTTTTGGAAAACTTTCACTACTAACCCATACTGAACAAGGCAGACAGACTGTCGATAACCAGAACCACACCAGCAAATGGCAATCACTTTTTACAGTTTAATTCACAGAACAGAAAACCACAACGATCCATCAATGATGCCCTGTGTCGCATTTATTCAGCCCTTGACTAGTCTACACCCACTACAACGGGGAAGGCAGCTGCAGAATTGAGCAAAACTTCGTGCAGCAGTCGCAGCTGCCAGAACTCGGATTCTTTTTGCACACAACCACACAGTCACACATCTACTAAGTCAATCATGAACATTACATGATGACATCACAAAATTCACCTCAGGACGTTGCCTTAGCTTAGACAGATCTTTCCTGACATCCAAGCACTGTCCATCATCGCTTCTCTGAGAGTCCTACTGAATAAAATTAAGTAATTTCCAAAGGAATAATAATCTTATGACAGCTCACTGAAAGTGTAATGCAAACACACACCGATATGAAGAAAAAAAGACCATTGGTCCTTTGATCACCTCACCTCACCTCACCCTCCACATCCACCAAATCAGTGGATACACCCATGTATGCCTTTTTTATCAAATCAAAAGTTGAGTCTAATAATACAAAGCAGGAACAGTTTCAGATGTTATCCAGGTACTAAGATCACTGTGTTTTGTTCCACATCACTAAAGTGAGAATTATGACACTGAATAGGGCTCAGACTCAAGGCTGGAAGGACAAAAAAAAGCATCTAACCTTCAAAACTGTCTTGGGCTGCAAGCCTGTACCCAGTCGGTTCCATTCTGGGACTCGAGATCTCTGTTGGGCTGGCTCTCCCCTCCTAAATCCATCTCTCGGTGAGTTGCTCACCATGCCCGAGTCCAGCTGCCTCCTGTGCTCAGCCTCTCTCTCTCTCTGATGCCTGTCACCCAGGCTGGCTGTGTTGCCAACTTGCTGCTCCTTCTGTAAAGCAACCAACTCGATGGCTGACCACTGGCCCAACTCGCTCCCTCCCTTCTCAGGGTCTGTGACAAACCCCTCCCCTCCACTCTCTCATGACCACTGACCACACTGGCACTAGTGCTGCCTAAGTTGACAGCTCATCAGCTCTTAATGTATTTTTTTGTTTGTTTGTTTTCTTCCCGCGGCTCCTCGATGAGTGCTCCTGCTCCCACTCTCAACGAGATGAGTGGCACCAAATGGCAGTTCGTGCGGCACGTGCCTGTCTGTGCACCCGACATTAGCATGGGCAGGTCAGGCAGTCAGCCAATCAGATTCAAGCTGTGCCAGAATAACGAATATGATTGCAGTTGCACCACCACAGAAGGCTGTCGAGGCGGTGGTATCAGTGTCACTCAGAGGGACTCAGGGAGGGCTCTCATTGACAACTGGGAAGAGAAAGAGAGGAGGAGTCACTGTCATTGATCAATGGCGGAGTGAAGCAGGAGGATGACGGAGGCGGAACTACTGGACCATAAGACAGGGTTCAAACAGGGGTGGCACTGCTAGGCTTTAAAACCCTTTCATTTAAGGAAAAGGGTGGGTGAAAAGACTGAAGAGGGGCACCAGCCTAAACTGGAGGGGGGGCATGCCCCCATTTTGGGGGCTATCGACACCCCTGGAGGTAGGAAGAGGAGAATCAGACCAGACAGGTTGGTTGGTTGAGTGTGTTTGTCCTCCACGGTCAAGCCAAAGCATGGGGGAGCCATCAAGGGTGATAAGAAAGACGCTGATGCCAGGGACAGCCAGGCCCAAGCTGGAGCTTCGAGCAGTGGCACGCTGGGTGTTGACTCAGCACACTCAGAGAAGTCTGCAGGCAGAACCTGTTTCCACTTTTTCATTTATTTTTTGTAAGACTGGTGATCAAGAAGGCAAGGCACAGTCATTAAGCATAGCCAGAGCCAGCTGTTTCAAGGTGCAGAATGGGGAAGGGGAGGAGAATCAGAGAGAAGAGAAGAGGTAGGGCAGCGTATTCCAGTTACAGGGAAATAAAATTAATGTGCAATCATTATAGTGAAGTAGAGACTAGTGATCAGGAAAGGAGGGGATAAGAGAAGAGAATGGGTATGGCAAGCATTCCAATTTCAGGAAAATAAAATTCATTGTGCAATTAATAAAGTGAATTAGAGACTGGTCATCAGGAAAGACACAATGAGCCAGCCAGCTGAAGCTCATTTCCAGGACCAAGTGTGTGGGGGGAGGGGGTGATCACAGAACAGAAGGGGTAGGGCAGGCATTGCAGCTCCAGGCAAATAAAATTCTACAATTAATAAAGTGAATTTTTCAGATTCATCAGTTCATCATTTTTTTTTATTTTTGTTTTTCTTTCTCTTTTAAAGTAACTAGAAAAAAAAAATCGCAGATAACCCACCCTCTTTGGTGTAGCACTGAACTGGAGACACGTTTCCTCTTTATATGTTGTATTTTTTGCTTATATAAATCAGTTTTATGCCTTTAGATGGGTTCCGTGAACACATAAGCACTGATCAGTCATTCCTCATTTTGTGAACTTGTGGCCGGGGGAAGGGTGGGTGTGTGTGTGTGCGAGTGTGTCTGTCTCTGGGTCAACTGCCATCATGTGAGGGAGAGTGTTATGAACAAACAGCATCAGCCTTTGATTATATTAATTATATAACTGACCACAACTGTATCACTTGAATTGACTGAATGGATCTGTTGTACTGGAGAGGATCACGGGTTGACCTGGATTCTGCATTAGTTCGTGACAGCAGTTATTCCCTAAATGAATGCTATGCCTGTTTGTAAGTTGCACTGGAAAAGAAAGTTAACATTAATGTGGGTGGGGTCTAGATGATAGGCAGTTGGATTACTGTGCTGGCAGGTGCTAGGCATTTTGTGAATCATCCCCTTCAAGGCGGTAGGCAGGGGACAGTGAACATAGCCCTGCATTAGGAGAAAAGTGATGTATACATTTGCCTGCTAGGTTTTATCAGTTTGCCTAATCTTAGTATCATACTCTAACAGTGAAACATATCCAATAAATCACTTGGTTTTACTGTGACTACGCTTGCATGATTTTATGTGCTAGCTAGTAAACTGATATTATACTTCCAGGACTCAGACGGCAGGTAGCCAATGAGGTGAGCAGAGGGTTGGCGCCAGCATGACCAGCCATCACTGGAGACAAGGGTGGGGGATAGAGGTTCTCTGGGTGGTGAGTCACTGGGCACCAGGGAAAACTTTTGCAGGAATGAGGAGAGAGGGAGGGGGTGCCTCTCTCTCCTCATCCCTACAAAAATGTAAAAAACGTAATCTGGGATTAAGTTAATATGTAACAATGGACATCACCAATGACTCATCTCTAATTTTTATCTATGGTCTTGTATCCCCTGTGGTTTTGGTGACATGATGCCCCAGCTATGTAACTCTCTAATGCCACTGCCAAATGTGAAACCAGATGTACCTTCACCAGGGCTACCAGTTGGTTGGGGACCAGAGTTCAGAAATCAGCACTGGTCTTGCTAATACAAAACATCTCACATGGAGAAGGTCTCAAGATCTTACAGCATGCCTCATATTTCTTGTTAACCCAAACTGAGCTTACAACACACTATGGTGCCTTCTTTCTTTCTCCACTGTGAATGACTTTCAGAAGGGAGGTCTGCATTAGAAGCTTTAGATAGCTGTACCAATTTTATTATGCACTTACATCAATATCTGCACACTTGTGTCAGTTTTGTGCACTTGTGTCCATTGCTGCCCACTTTCGTCACGTCACATTTTGCTCATCTGCATACATTTTTGCACATCTACACATTTTCTTTTTTTTTTTTTTTTGTCCATAATCTCTTTATCCTCCTCTTCCGCCAGCTGGCCCCGTCATCCCAGGCCCCTCCAGCTCCGTCAACCACCTTCTCTATGACTTACCTGTCTCCAGGCAAGCCCCTACGGGTTTCCTCCCATGGCAGGGATGGAGGGGGCAGGGATGGAGGGGGTAGGGCCGTCCCCCTCCCCAGAGCACAATCCGAATTTATGAGCTGAGGAAAAAACCTGAGCAGATCACGAACAGGAAGGAAGAAAAACGGTTCTGAAAGAAAAACTGCAAAAAAGTCTTAGCTAGCCACCAGGTTACGTTCAGACCATAATGTTACAGCAACAGAGTCAAACCATACAAAGACAAAGGTACTGGATTTTAGGAGGGCTGACTTTGTCAAAATGGGTGAGTGCCTAAGGAATGCACTAGCAAATGGGCAGGAAGGAGGGGTGGAAGAACAATGGGGAATAATAAAAACTGCCATCACAGAGGTAACAAGCCTTTGTGTAAAGCAAATAAACAAAACGAATCCAGGTAAGAAACCACTATGGTTCTTGGAAGGAAGTGGCAGGAAGGTTCAAGAGAAAAAGAAAGCATTCAGGAAGTACAAGGAATCACAGAAGGAGCAGGACAGAGAACTGTATCAGTTAAAGCAAAAGGAAGCTGGGAAGGCAGTCAGAACAGCAAAGGCCCAAACCGAGGAAAAGATAGCCAACTCAGTTAAGAAGGGGATAAAACCTTTATAGGTACACTCAGAGCCAAGTAAGACCAAGGAGGGATAGTGAGGCTTAGTAAAGGGAGGGAGGGTGGGCAGAGGGTGACTGTGAAAAGGCAGAGATACTAAACAAATACTTTTGCTCAGTATTTACAAAGGAAGAGGGGACCTAAAACAAACAGTAGAAACACTCTGGATACAGAAGTTGATACCAGCCCATTTACAGAAGAAAGGGTTCCGAAGAACTCTTTAAAACTGAAGGTGGACAAAGCAATGGGGCCTGATGGGATCTCATCCCAGAATTCTAAAAGAACTAAGGTAGAACTAGTGACACCACTGACTACCCTCTTAACAAATCATGGGAGGATGGGGTGGTACCGAGAACTGGAGGAGGGCAGATGTAATTCCCTTCACAAAAGTGGGAGCAAGGCAGAAGCAGGAAACTACAGACCTGTTAGTTTAACCTCAGTGGTAGGGAAAATGATGGAATCACTTGAAGGAAAGAATTGTTGAGTATCTAGAGGCCAGAGGGGCACAGGACCCAAGGCAGCATGGATTCACAGCGGAAGGTCATGCCAGACAAATCTGATAGATTTTTTGACTGGGTGACCAAAGTAGTTGATCAGGGAGGGCTGTGACATGGCCTACCTAGACTTTAGCAAGGCATTTGACACAGTCCCACACAAAAGATTAATATACAAGTTAGCCAGCCTGGGAGTGGTCCCAAGATGACAGCCTGGGCAAAGAATTGGCTGGAGAATAGGACACAGAGAGTAATAGTAAATGGAGTCCACTCTGAAAAAGGGAAGTAGTAGTGGGGCACCGCAGGTTCAGTATTAGATCGGTCCTCTAATGTCTTTGAGGTTACATTGCAGAGGACTGAAGGAAAGTATGTCTCTTTGCAGATGACACAAAGATCTGCAACAGAGTTGATGCACAAGGTGGAGTGGAAAGGATGAGAAGGGACTTGGCAAGTAGAGGAATGGTCAAATGTATGGCAGTTTAGATTCAATGCTGAGAAGTGCAAGGTAATGCACCTGGGAAACAAAACCCAGGGAAGAGTACACAATGGGGGTGAGATACTAACAACAACAAAATGGAAAGGGACCTGGGGTAGTCATATCAGATGACCTAAAGGTGGGAAAGCAATGTGAGAGGCAGCAAGGAGGGCTGGGGGATACTTGGATGCATAGGAAGAGGCATCACCAGTAGAAAACAGGAAGTTATTATTCCTCTGTACAGACAGCTAGTGAGACCCCATCTGGAGTACTGCGTGCAGTTCTGGAGACCCAATCTCCAGAAGACATAAACAGGATGGAAGCTGTCCAGAGGAGGCATTCAAATGGTGCAGGGTCTGCACCGGAAGACATATGAAGAGAGACTTAAGGAGCTTAATATGTATAGCCTCGAGGAAAGGAGGAGAGGGAGACATGATAGAAACTTTCAAGTACCTCAAGGGATCAATCAACGTCCAAGAGGTAGCAACTTTCAAAAAGAGGTGTGCAAAACAAGGGCACAATTTGAAGATAGAAGGGGGCGTCTCAGAGGTAATTAATGAAGTATTTTTTTCACAGAGAGGGTTGTGGATGTATGGAACGGCCTCAGAGGAGGTTGTGGAGTCAAAAACAGTGGTGGAATTCAAGCATGCATGGGACAGTCATAAGGCAATTCTAGGGGTGGGGGTAGGAAGAAGTAGGCTGCTGGTTAACTAGGACCTGCAGCTTATCCATCAGGTAGGGAATGGGCAGACTGGGTGGGCCAAGCGGTCCTTATCTGCCGTCAAATTCTATGTTTCTATGTGAGACTCTTGCTTTGTTTATGCCCTGGGGTGTTTGGGTGCCTCGATCGCACGCCTCCCTCAGTGTGTGTGTGCCCTTGAGCGGGGGAGGGAGGGAGGTGGTGGTCGAGGCACTGAACACCTTTGGGGCATGGACAAGGTGAAAGAGTCTAACATGTTTAAACATAAGAAAAATAGCGGGACAAGAGGACACAGCATGAGATTAGAGGGAGGCCGATAAGGGGAATGTGAGGAAATTCTTTTCACAGAAAGGGTGGTGGATGCATGGAATGGCTTACCACAAGAAGTGGTGGCTATGAATACAGTGCAGGGCTTCAAACAGGCATGGATAGGCATAAGGGGGCAATACAAATGACTATGAATAAATAGGCCACTGACAGAGCAAAGGCCGATGGCACATTTATAAGGTAGAAAAAGAAATGGGCAGACTGGATGGGCCTTGCGGTCCTCATCTGCCGTCAACTTCTATGTTTCTATGTTTCTATGCTAAGGCCATCAACACTTATCTCACACCTAGTGATGAATTTGATGGAATTCAGGAAGAATGGCAAAACACCCAGCCTCCAGTAGGAATTTGGGGTTAAAACAGGAACCACTTAAGCAAATAAACAGCACGAATGATTTAAATCTAGAAATTCACTCTGTAAAACCAACAGAATTCTCACTGAGAGTTTCTTTATTTATTTAGCTTTTGTTGACCAGGTAAACACGCTATACAAAACAGATGCCTATTTTCAGGTGCGAGGGGGAAAAAAAGAACAGTTTCAAAGGAAGCCTTTAAGCATAAGAGTTGCTGGCTATGCTGCCTGCTGCTTCAGCCAACACACTAGAACTGAGGATTCTAAGTAGACTAAGAATGGGAGAAGTCAGGGCTTCTATAATGATGTCACATATCTGGAGTGTGTTAGCCCATAGTAGGTGAGCATGTGTAACCCCAACAATAAATAAGTGCCCAGTGACAATGTGGAACGACACAGAAACACCTATTTATTTAATCGCTAGATGACATTGTATTGCAGCAAACTAAAAATACTGTGTCTTTTTGGATTTTCCATATGAAAGCAGGGTTTTAAATAAGCTGAAAAAACTGATTAGAAGTTTGACGCATGAAAGTGCTAATCAGTTGTTAAAATGCATGGCACTTGGCACAGACTGATTAGCAAGATTTAAAAAAATTATATGGCTTTATTAATGTTGTGTATTGTGTCATGGATTCACTCAAAAATGGTTAGTAGTCTACTGCTAAGCATTTCTGGAAATGGTTAGCATTACCTCATTTTGTGTAGCATTTTGCTGTGCTATACCAGCTATTCAAAACCCTGGAAAGAAAACAGAAAGATGGTCCAGTAAATAGCTTCACTCTGTTCTCTTATGGTTTTAGTCCTTCTGGCTGCTCTTGCAGTGGCTTGTATCATCATCAAATACCATCCAGTGCTGAACAATGGTGTTTTCCAGTGACATTAAAGGGAATCTGTACCATGAAGGTTCCCATTGTAAATATGAGACACTTACCAGCACATCTATTACCACATGTGGAAAACTGGTGGTGCTAGTGTCCCTAAATATTGTTTTTTTTAACTAGTTATAACACCCAAAGCACAGCGCCATATTTCATATGTTCAGTCCTACACTGCAGAAATTCTGGCTCCTATGATGATGTCTATGTGGCAGCCCCCATAGGTTTAAGTGCACAATGTGCATTTTATAGTACTCCCCATTAAAAGTTTACACACTGTGCTACAAGTGCAGAAGGTCCTTCAGTAGACCCCATCAAATACAGGTGAAGAAAACATCCTGCTGTGATTTTGAAATCACAGTTGTTTCAGAGCCCAGCTTCTCGATGCTGCTGGTTCCAGTGCGCTTGGCCGAGAATGTGCACGCCTATGCCTGCAGTCAGTAGGCAGTGTAATAGAGCTCAATTGGAAAAAAGTAAACAGTACGCAATTTACGTATGTCCTGGTAAAGGACAGCTACGTGAACCCCTGAGATGGTGTCTTCTGTAAAAATGAGCGCTGGAAATTGCAGTACAACTATTTTTATCTCAGTGCTGTGAGCGCGATGGATTCGGATTGTAAATGTGAACGGATCCAGCACCTACCAAGACACAACTATTTGAACTGGTGGTTGCAAGCAGAAAAAGATGGAATGTAAATGTATCAAGTAGGGTCAGAGGCCGCAAACAAGGGTAGGATTTATGGGCAGACTGGATGGGCCTAGCAGTCCTTATCTGCCAACAATTTCTATGTTTATATAATGGGGGAAGGATGTAGGATTAAGGAAAACATCAGAAAACATGCCTTCACAAAAAAGTTATCAGCACGTGGAATGGCCAACCTGGTGAGGTTGTGAAAGCTAGCATGGTTTAAGCTTTCACAGCAGGACTTGATGGCTTTCTGCAGAGGAAAAGCATTTAGGGTTACACAGCTTTAGATGAGTTAACAGTAAAACTGACAGAGCCAGTCTGTCAATGCAGCAGCAGTGCTTCCACTTATCACACCCGAGAGTGCGGAACACTGGAGGGCCCACAAGGAGAGAAAGAATAAGTGTTCCACAAGACACTCATTCCTCGGAGAGGGTGGTCATCAGTCTATTGCTACGTTGGCATCAAAAGAGGGCATGCAGGTGCTGCAAGTAATACAGGGAGGGCTGTGGGACGGGACATGTGTGACCATGCTACACACACCCATTGCATACTTGTACAGTGCACAGTACCTACATCACGACAAGGGAGTAGAGTAGAAAATGCCTCCGAGACCAGCAGGATGGCGCCTTGGCAGCTCGGTCCTGTGCCTCATGCTTGCATGGTATGGAAGGGCACCCTTCCATCAAACTCGGACTCAAAGGGGAGGAGTCCCTGAAGGCCCTACCATGAGGGGCAAGTAAGGGGACCTTTTGAAGGACAGGGCAGATGACGGGGCTGGGCAACTGCTGAATGAGGCAGATGGTAGCTGTGTTGGGGAGAAGAATAAATAAAAATTTCAGTTGATAAACTTTGGATGTGTTCTAAAAGTGGTGCATAGTCACTTCCCAGCAGCAGTAGTAGAGATGTATAAGATGGACTCTAAATCCATTCAACAACCACATACTATGCTAATATGTTACTGAATGACAGGAAACCAATTACTTTCACCACTAGTGACAATGCTATTCCTTGATCAACTGGCAGGAGAAACACAAATACCAGGCAGCCCACATCCCCTAGCCCTGAGAGCTGAAGCCTTACCTTCATGGCTCACTTGGCCCCCACAAGCATTAGAATGGGTTTCCAAGACTAGCACACAAGCCCCTGGTCTCCTGCCACACATTGCTTGTTTAGCCTTTGATGAATATTTTTTCATCTTCCTTTGGTCCTCCATTCACCAACTAGGATTACCATGGCTGCATCCTTCATTCTAACAGAAGGACTGGCAAAGTGACTGCTTTCACTACTGATGTCAATTACCAGCTGGTAGTCGGGGAGAAAATGTAAAGCAGCCTTCTCCTTCCTAAAAGTTGAGTACTTTACCTCTGCAATGTTCTCACCCTTTCAGGAAGGAAAGGAAAGGAATCTGATTTTAATCAGCACCTTTTGGATACACTGTCTTCCAAAGGGCAGTTGAGCCATGAATGATTGCACCAGTCATTAGGGCAAGCAAATGTAGGTTGTGCTCTACACCTCCCACACTTCACTCCCTTTTGTTCAGCAAAATCAGGCAGGACCTACTGCCCTTCGGTCCTTTTTATCAAAGTCTAGATTGCTTATTAATATCTCAAAGACCAAGAGCATGCATTTTGGCTCTAGATACAGGCTTAATCAAAGTGGGTCTCCATCATCAAACTTTAGTTCCTTTAGTATTAAAGCTCATCAGAGGGCAAATATCAATCTTGTCTTTGAATATAACTATCTGGGGTACTGGATGGACAGACTCTGTTCGGGAAATGCTCATGTAGAATGTCACAAAAAAGTAGGGTTCCCATTTAGGGTTTTGTTTGGGAACCGACAGCTACACGCCAGACCTCCAGCCACATCAGCAACTCAGGTTCAGAAGTGGACTCAGGTTGCTAGGGATCGGCAGGGGTGGTGGTGGTAACTGAGCATTCAAGAAACTGCTCTCCTCTCCCGGTGGGGGGACGACTCACCCCACCACTCCAGTAATGCCACCATATGGAGGCATGGTGGCAGGGTAGTTGGTGAGCCAGAACCATGGGAAACAGCCAATGGCAAGACACACACTGTGCATGTGTATGCCCACCTGCACGTGAAACTGCGTTACTGCATGCCACTGACCATGGGAATAAAAAAGGGAAAATGGAAGTCGGGGGAAGACACCTGGCTCACTCCCAACCCATGTAGCTGACCCTTACTCCCAGCACATCTGGATATGGACACAGGGAGGGGAGATGGCCATCCTTCTCCTGGCCCTTCCATGGGGGGATGCCATGGGAGACTGCTTGGCTGGCGAGTACCGAGGAGGCTGGCTACCAGTTAGGGGCAGGCTGGGGCAGAAAAGGCTGATCAGGCTCGGGGAGAAAAAACTCATAATGAAAAGAAAAAAAAAAGGGGAACCAGCAGTTGCTTACAATAGAAAACAGAGTTGAAGTACTGTAGGTCAGACAATGATTTTACCTATAACTGACTGCAAGGATATGTTGTATGATAGGGCCTCACAGATTTTGCTAGGTAAGTTGGATGTTATCCACAACAGGCTATCGAGACTGGTTTTAGACTGTCCATTTTCCCCGCACCACTACCTACTCTGTGATAGATTAAACTGGCTTTCTCTGAAGGAGCGAAGGGGTCTTCCTAAGCTCCCTTTCCTTAAGATGCATCAGGCAAAGGCCACAGGCTACCTGCTTAGGAGATGTTCCAGGACAGCACACCTGGAGAACCTCTGTGCAGCAGGTACAACTAAACCTTTTGTTTCTACATTTAGAACATCAAGTGGCATGAGATCTTTTAGCTACTTCTGCCCACAGCTGTGGAATGGTAATGTCAAAAACTGCTACAGGCAAACAGAAAATTATTGTCTTTAACAGCAGCAACAAAGTTGTGTAAGGATAACCTCCTAAGGTTAAACGATACTGTAGCTTACTGCTGACTTTTCATTTTTCAGAGCTTGGACTTCTGAAGTGATGCACTGCCTTATAATCACGTATATCTGTAATTTTATTAATGCTTTTTACATTGTTTAATGTATGTTCATATGTGCCGATTTATTTACTTAGAAAATATGTGTTTAGCAACCTGAATTTCTGTCTGCTGTGATGTTGGAACACTATTAAAAAATGAGGATTGGACTTCAGTGACGTGATGCCCACGGAAGCCTCTTGAGCTGTTAGCTCCATCTCCACCAAGGTTTTAAAATACTATTTCCAACTGAAAATTGCTTAAATATGAGACTAAGCTGACCTTGCTTCCAGTTAAGATGCCACGTCGAAAGCCAGATCTCTCAAAATCCTCCTCGGACCCTCTGGATCTCAACGGATTATGCTCAGATAGTGACTGCTCCCAGATCTCAGGCCGCAGCGACCCGCCAAAGGCCGACCTCAGCAACACCCCAAATATTGCCCAGCAAATGGATATGGTGCTGCAAGAACTCCGGGACTTCAGAAGAGAGACCAGATCCACCTTTGTGGCCTTATGGACTGATGGGAAAATTGAGAAGAGGCTCGATTCATTAGAGAAGCAGACCACAGAATCAGATGCCCGCATGGACTATGCAGAACACGCCATAGTCCAACTCCATCAGGAAATCCAAGAGCTTCAGGAGAGGGCCAAGGATGCGGAAGCCCGAAGCAAAAGAAACAACCTCAGGATTTCAGGCTTCCCAGATGGCTGCGAGGGTGGTAACCCAATTCAGTTCCTGCAGCAATTTTTTAAGACCAGGCTAGACTTCCTGGAGGTCTGCACCCTCAAAATAGATCAGGCACACCGGGCTTTGGGCTCCCAGTTACCTAACCGCCCACGCTCAATGCTTGTGCGCCTTTTGTGCTTCCAAGAAAAAGAAATGCTGCTACACAAATCGTGGCAGTAAGGGGACTTAACAAATCAGGGCCACCACACTTATGTGGACAACAACTACCCTTCCTCTATTGCAACGTGTCGTAGAGCCTACGCCCCGCCAATCTTGAAAAGACTGAAGAAAGCCAACATAAAATTCAGAACTCCCTATCCCTCTAGGCTTGTTGTGCAATTCGCTGAAGGTCCTAAAAGCTTTGAGAACGCCGAAGAAGCCGCTCAGGAATTGTCCTGACTCGGCCTGGATGTAGTGCTGGGCCAGAAACTGACTAATACATCCCTCGTGGCTAAACTGATGCAGAAGGCCTGGAGCAGAGTCTCACAGAGAGAGCAACGCTGAAGAGAGGATGCCTCGGCCATCCAGCAGATTGTAGCTGGACTAAAGAAACAAGCAGCTGACAACGCAAAGTACAGTTACATAGGAACTTACCGTAATAGTAGATCTTCGAGAGAGGTTCCTTCAGTAGGTCATAACATGTAGGACTAGTGCCATCTGGCATCAGGACCCAATGGCAGACTTTTCCAGCAATACCAGACGGGGACCACCCACTGACGTCACGTGACAGACAGCGTCAGCCTATATAGTGGGCCGTCCCCAGGCCCACCCTCCAGTTATCTCCCGCCGGAGCCCCGGAAGGAGAGGAAGCAGGTCTGGAGACCGAAACAATATTTTCTATGGGGAAGGAGGCGGGAAAAACATTTTCTACTGAAGGAACCTCTCTCAAAGATCTACTGTTACGGTATGTTCCTTCGTAACTGTACTATCTTACTTCGAGAAGGTTGCTTCAGTAGGTCATAACATGTAGGGCAGAATCCCTTGCAGTCCCTCGAAAGAGAGACTGAGACAAACATGGGAGGAGGAACAACAGAACACTGAAAGGAGTGTGCCTTAGGACAAAAGGCCCTGCAGGACAGCTAGGCCGAAACCGGCCCTTCGCCTAAAAGCAATGTCCAGACTGTAATGTTTGATAAAGGTGTGGATGGAACTTCAGGTTGCTGCCACACAGATTTCCGCTGCAGACACCTGAAGGAGGAAAGCTGCAGAAGCATCTATGCCCCTAGTGGAATGAGCCTTGACAGGCCCAGGCAAAGGCTTGTCATACTTCTTGTAACAGAAGCGGATGCAGTTTGCTAGCTATTTTGAAAGGCATTGTTTGGAAACCACCTTACCCAACTTCCTGGGCACAAATGAAACAAAAAGCTGATTCGCTTTATGCGAGTCTTTTGTGCGTGAGGTGTAACACCTAAGGATCCGGTGTACATCCAGGGTATGGAGCAGAGCCTTACCTCTGTTAGATGAGTTCGGATAGTACACAGGTAGCTCTATTGACTGGCTAAGTGTGAGCTGCGATACCACCTGTGAAGAAACCTAGGATGAGTACGGAGGACTGCGCGGTCCTTGTGGAAAATAAGGCAAGGCTCTTTACAGACTAGAGCCTGGAGCTCGGAAATCCTTCGAGCAGAAGTAATAGCAACTAAGAAGAATGCCTTCCAGGAAAGGTAGCGCATATCACAGCTCATTGCTGGTTCAAAGGGAGGGAGAGTAAGTTTCTCCAACACAAAATTAAAATCCCAAGTTGGAGTAGGGCTGCGGATGGGGGGGTTTCAGATGGAGAATGCCCTTCAGAAAGGTTTTGGCAAGATCCAGCTGAGCTACAGGTTTACCATCCACCAGCACATGGTAGGCCGAGATGGCCGAAGAGCGGACTTTCAGAGAGGAATAAGAAAGGCCAGAATCTGATAGAAAGTTCAGGCCTCCACGAGGACTTGAGCAACTCTTGAAGAGACTCCAAAGCGGGAAATCGCTATGTCTGTAGGAGCCAAGCATGAAGATGCAAGGTCCTGAGCCCCAGATGCACCAGCCGGCCCTCGTCCTGGGTTAATAGGCTGTGCTGTAATGGAAGTGGAAGTGGAACTGGGGGATCCCTCAACAACTGCAGTAGAAGTGGGAACTAGAGTTGTCTGGGCCAGAGGGTAGCAATTAGAATCATCCTTGCTCCCTCTGATTGGAGCTTGAGGAGTACCCTCTGGAGAATGGGAAATGGAGGGAAGGCATATGAGAATGTCCCTGTCCAGGAGAGAGACAACGCGTCCTGCCAAAAAGCACCATGCTCTGGAACGAGCGAGCAAAAGCTGGGAAGCTTTGCACTGAATGGGGAGGCGAATAGGTCGAGTTCAGGTCGTCCCCATTTCTGGAACAGAGATTCCGCCACTGCCTGATTTAGTTCCCATTCGTGTTCGAGGGTGAACGTTCTGCTGAGGTTGTCTGCTAGAATGTTTTCCACTCCTGGAACATGTACGGCTGTGAGGGACAGACCATTCTGAAGTGCCCAGTCCCACACTCTCATCACTTCCCTGCAAAGGGGATATGAGCGAGTGCCCCCTGTTTGTTGAGATACCAGACAATGTGGTGTTGTCCGCCTGATAAGCAATAGTCCCTTAGGAAGAATGGTCTGGAATGCCTGAAGGGCATACAGCACCGCTTTCATCTCCAAGACACTGATGCGTAAGGACATCTCTTGTCGGGACCAAAGTCCCTGTGTCTGATGGTCCCCCAAATGAGCTCCTCAGCCCCTGCTGGAGGCATCCGTAGTGAGGACTGCCGAGGGAGCAGGGTCGCAAAAGGGGTGACCTAGAGCTAGGTTCGTGGAATCTCTCTACCATAGAAGGTCCTTCTGCAAGGCTGTGGAGATGAGGACTGGTTGATCCAGCTGATTCTGTAGCTGATTCCTCTGAACTCTGAGGGACCACTGAGAAATTCTCATGTGGAGCCTCACCATGGGGACTGTGGAGATGGAGGCTGCCATCAGGCCGAGAAGACAGAGGATTTCTCGGGCTGGTAGGTACCAGGAAGAGGCCTCCATGGTGGCCTGTTCCATCACAGTATCCCTCTGGTCTGGAGTGAGGAAGCCTCTGCCCTGAACAGTATCCAGAATGGCTCCTATAAACTGAAGACATTGAGGAGTCAGTGAAGATTTCGGAACATTGACCATAATCCCCAATCTGGAAAACAGTTCCAAGGTAATCCAAAGGGCCTCCGTAAGGGACTCCCTGGAGGGGGCAGAGATCAGCCAGTTGTCCAGGTTTGGAAAGACCGCATACCATGGTGTCTCAAGACTGCAGCCACCACCGCTAGGCATTTGCAAAAACCCCAGTCAAGAAAGTCCAAAGGGAGTGCTTTGAATTGGAAGTGATCCCACTGGAAGACAAACCGCAGGAAGCGGCGGTGGTTCTGTAATATCGGGATGTGCAGGTAAGCATCATGCATGTCCAGAGCGCACAACCAGTGGTTGTCCTGCAACAGTGGTAGCAGGCACTGGAGCGTGAGCATCCTGAATTTTTTTGTACTCGACAAACAGGTTTAGCCTGCTGAGGTCGGGTATGGGTCTTAGGTCGCCTGTGTTTTTTGGAACCAGGAAAAAATGGGAGTAGAACCACCGCCCACTCTGACGAAGAGGGACCGGCTCTATTTCCTGTTTTTGCAAGACAGCCTCTACTTCCTCCCTCACCAAAAGAACCTGGTCTCTGGAATAGGCAGACCTTCATGGAGGAGATTCGGGTTGAACCTCCAGGAAATCTATGCTGTGCCTGATGGACACTAATTGCAGGACCCATTTGTCGGAGGCGATACGCTGCCACTCCTGCAGGTGGTGAGTGAACCTCCCCCCCCCATCTGTTCCTCTTCTGGAGATGGAGGAGGGGGTGGGGCCAAGAAGTCAGGAAGTGGAGGGTCGGGCTGGAGGAGTTCCTCCGGAACAATGCTGGGTTTTGGAGGTGAGGGGGTGGAAACATTACCCGTGGCCTTACACTTTCCATGCCCAGGCTGGAAGCATCTGCGTCTCTGCCTCCAGGTCCGTCTCTGAAAGGGCTGCTGTGTTTGACCTCGCTGGCTGCCTTGGTGTACATGGACCTCACAGACCTAAGAGCCTGGCCTTGTTCTTGAAGGTCTATGATGATGTCCTTGGCGTCCCTACCAAAGAGCACCGAGCCCCGAAAGGGAGCATCCAGTATGGCCGACTGGACCTCATTGGCGAGGCCCGCGATGCGGAGCCAGGCATGCCGCTAAAGGGAGATGGCGGTCGCCAAGGTTCGAGCCACTGAGTCGACCAAATCATAGATGGCCCGAAGAGCATGCCGACAAGAAATCTTAGAGAGTCGGATGTCCCGGGCGAGTTCCTCCTTGAGGTCTGAATTCAGCATATCCTGAATTCAGTCCTCCAGTCTGGCAAGGGTGGCCTTTTGGTGGGACACCATGTGGGCTACGCAGTTCAGGGACCTTCAATCAATCAATCAATCAATCAAAATCTTTATTTATTCAGGCGAACATCATTGAGCAAAGCTCATTTACAAGATGGACCTGAGTGATCATACAAATGAGGATACAAGTATTATTACATAGACAAGAATAGAATAAATAGCAATACAATGGCATGAAATGATTATATACAACAATTTACATATATACAAGTAAATAATAGAACCATTTAGCCTGTAGGAAAAAAAGAGGACAAAGGGTATAGCAGTCCTAAAATATAAGTTATATGGTCTAAACTAGTTTTAAGTGAATATAATAGGTGATTCGGAAGAAAGAAATTGAGTTAATATAATGGATAGAAAAAGGAGGTTTAGTTGGGTCAGATAGGTGGGGATTATGCTTTATAAAAGCAATTGCAGAGCTCTGGAAAAGGGCGGAGAACAATCTTTGAAGGATGCCAGAGGTAGTAGGCTATCTAGCTTCATGGATTTTTGAGAGAGTTCCATGCAGCTGCTAAGGAATAGCTGAAAGCAGCCTCCCATACCGGTGCAGGCATTGGGGACCTTAATGTGATGAGTTTACTGATCCTTAAGGTGTATGGCCTGGTTGTAATTTGGGTAAAGCAATCAGTGATATAGGTCGGTAGTTTGCCTGTTAACGCTTGAGTATCCAGATAACAGCATTCCTATTTCTTCTGTGTTGCAATGATGTCCAGTTGACTGCCATATAAAGGGAGCAATGATGGGTGTTGGAGGGAAGGTCAGTAATAAATCTTATGGTAATGTGCACACAGCCAATGAGTAAACTTTTTCCCGAACTGGTCACGAGGATGATAAGGATATTCTGGGTACCCAAAGAGTAACCCAGGAAATGTGAATAACCGGTAGACACGCCCCTGGAGGGCCAATCATGCACCAGACCAGCCAGGGTAAGGCCTGACAAATAGCCTGAAGGGTATTGAGGACATAGTGGGGTCTACCAAAAGACCGGACGCTGGGGCATCCATGCTAGTCTGCCAGGCGATGTGCGAGGGTCTGGAGTAGGATAGGCCAACATCAGAACCCCTGTCGACGGAAGGCACGGGGGAGTCCAGCAATGGGTAGGCCGGCATCGGTGCCACTGACGATGCGATCAACAGAGCAGACATCAGGACCACATCTGACGTCGGGAGCGGCGGTGTCGTGACCCGTCATAAGGAATCCGACGAGGGACCCACTCCCATCAAAAGATCCAATGGCGGCAAGGCAGCGGGCTCTGGCTGGGAGACTGGCATCGGAGGAGCCGAAGTCAGAGGGAGCTGCACCAACAAGGGAGGGTGGGCAGGTTGGACAAGCGGCCCGAGGATACTCCCTGAATCAGGGACAGGAGGAACCTCCATGGGTGGCCCAGTAGGAGGAGGAGGATCCTCTTGACCCAAGACCCCAGAAGAGGAAAGCAGGTGCAACCCTGGAGAGACCTCCAGGGGACCAGCGCTATCTCCAGCTGAAGAAGCGGGGACAGGAGAAGCCGCAACCAGCGGAGAAAGAGGGGGAAGAGGGGTTGTCTTCCCCTGGCTGCTCTGGATGTCGGGTGGGCTGATGTTAGTCCCCGATGGGAGAGCCACGCCCAAGCAATCCCCAGAAGGGAGCGTCTGATAGGGCTGCAGTGCAGCTGGAGTCGAGGAGGACCCCTCCTCGGGCGACAACAGCCGTGTGGGACCCCATGGAGCAGGGAATCAACTTGTCAGCAGCCATGCGGTCCCCAGAGGAGCTGGGGAGAGACTTAGCGGCAGTCACAGGCTTACCTTGCACTGTCACCGGGAGAAGAGTCTTGGAGGAAGAATCCCTGGATGTGGCCTGGATCCTTACCGCAGGCAGCAGGGGAGTGGCCTTGCTAGCCGTGGGCCTCGAAGCCTCGGGCCTGCTCTCCGAGGTGTGTTCCTTCTCTCTGTGTTTCTCGTTCTTTTTATGTTTTGAAGGGGAAGAGGAAGAAGTGGAGGCTGAATCCCAGATTTTCTCCATCGGTTTTCAATAAGGCTAATCTAGATTTTAGGAGATAGGCCTCTAAGGCCTGTTGCCTTGCTTCATGGCCTGGTTAAAAGGCTGGCAGTCAGCACAGGAGGCAACCAGATGGTTCGGCCTAGGCAGATCACACACCGCTTAGCACCGCCGTGGATCTGCGCATAATAAGTTTCTTTTAGGCCATAGATTGACGGATAAAAGAAAATAATGGCGATTTTTTGAGAAAAAATGGCAGAAAAAAAAGAACGCTTCAACCAACGATCACTGAGATGAGTCTACTGAAAGGCACTGCAGGCGACAGTGGGAAAGAACTAGAGGGTGGGCCTGGGGACTGCCCACTGTATAGACTCACGCTGACGTCCTGTCATGTGACGCGGGGGTGGTCGCCGTCGGATATTGCTGGAAAATCGTGTTAGTCCCAGCGCCAGATGGCGCTTAGTCCTACATGTTATGACCTACTGAAGGAACCCTCTCAAAGGAAGTTCAAGATAACCCACCACTCAAGCTGTTAAATGAATGGACTAACAGTCTCACTGACCACATCTTTCTTTCACAGGTAAGCCAGTACCGTTTTCTCCTCCCTAGACAGGCTTTGCTGCCATTGCCCCTAGACCCGCTGTGCCTCCCCCATGTTCCTCCTCCTTTTGTCTGCACCACGGGAATGCCCGCCAAGGGCCTGTCCTCTATAACTGAATTGGCAGCTCTGCTATTCTCCATGTGGGGTCTGTGGTGCCTGGTTGCCCCGCGTGAAGGTGACGGAATGCCACCGGGCTCCACAGGAAGCACAGGTGCCCTGGGTGCAGCGCTTTGGTGGGGGGTGAGATGGGGTCTAGGTGGCTGCGGGCGGGGGAGAAATGGACTGGTTTCTTCAACTGGCCCTCATGGCCTTGAAAATGGGATCTTGGACAGGTCGGTGGCACTTCAGGTTCCAGATTTGTTTGTTATGTTCTTAATGCAGGTTTGCCTTGCACTGCACGGTTCATTCAATTTGCCAGGAGGCGGACAGGTACTAGGTGGGGGGGGGGTTGAGGCTGCTGACAGTTCCTCCGGACTGAGCTCCAGGGCCCCCCGGCCTGAACCACCACAGATAACTGCAGGCTGGGATGGGGGTTCCGCTCCCTGGCCTCTCCGCAGGTAATGGGGACCCACACGATTCCTCCCCGCCCCCTATGTGGCTCCACTGCTGTACTGGAGCTGCGGGGTTGCCGGGGGGAGGATCAGGGTGATGTTCTCCCCTGTGGTTCCCCCGCTTTCCTCCTGGCACAACTCTTAGCTATACAACAGACCACCTCAGCCTGTGCACAGACAGTCTCCTAGAAGGTTCTAATGTAGTCGCACAGTTGAATTTAGTAATGCCCTAAATGGTTTAGCCTATGGCCTTGGTGGAGCCTAGGCATGACTGTCCACCCCCTTCCCCCACAGACGCTTAAGTCCGGCCTCTTTCGGAGGGCCAAGCCAAGATTGGCATACTCTGGGAATGGGTTGCTGCTTAGCATTCAACCCCATGGAAGCCACCTCTAGTTTGACGGACTCCGCCCAGTTGGCCTGTCTAGATTTGCCACTTTTACAGTTACTTTTACAACCCAAATGTTTGTTGTTGGAGGGGGATACTACCCCTCACATCCCCTCAGGCAGTCACGACTTTTCTCTATGGGGCACGGATCCCACAGGGAAGCCAGACCTGGGGCCCAACAAGGGGCACCTGCAGAGCCTCTCTATGTTTTCAATAGTTCAAAATGGCTGATAATCCATTCAAAGTATACTCTTTAAATGTGAATGGACTAGGCAACCCCATTAAGCACTCCAGAATGCTATCCCTTTGTAAGAAGAGCCAAGCTGAGATCGTGTATCTACAGGAAACACATATGTCTGCCAGTGAACACAAAAAACTGGTCAGTAAAGGTTTTGTTCAGGTTTTCTCCTGCTTTTGATAGGGGCAGGAGAAGAGGGGTCGCCTACTACTGGGCCACACCCCCTTCCGGGCAACCCTGGACTGGGCAGATTCAGAGGGTCGTTTGGTTGTTGTCCAGGGATTGTTGCAGGATAGGGAGGTGACTTTGGCCAGTATCTACCTCCCCCGGGGTCAAACACGCCGACAATTCAATACCTCCTGAACAGAATAGTGGAATTGACTAAAGGGGCCCTCATCTTGGCAGGGGATTTTAACATTGCCCCAAGTCCCCATTTGGACTACACTAGCTTGACTAGAGGTAGACAGCCAGTCCCACATAATTTGTTTAAGTGTTTTGTTCAGTAGGTGGGTTGGCTGGATGTGTGGCGAGCTCTCCACCCCAGGGATAAGAGATACACATTCTACTCAGCAGTGCACAGCACCTATACCAAAATGAATCACTGTTATACTCAAAAGGAATGTTTGGGGGCACTTAGGGAAGCTGTCATGGTGGATATCGCCCATTCTGACCATGCCCCCATGACCACTTCCTAGGCGCTGGGACTTGAGAGGCGTAACACCATCTGGAGATTCAACCCTGTTCACCTTAGAAGCTAGCCCTTCCGGGAGTTTCTTAAAGATACGATACAACAGATTCTAGAGGAAAACTCCAACCCTGAGATCCTCCTCCATTAAATGGGATACTTTAAAAGCGGTCTTGAGAGGCCACTTATACAACACTTTGCCAGACTCAAGAAACAACGGAGGAAAAGACAGGTACACCTGGAGCAAACCCACTTCCTCCAGGCCGCTTATCAACAGGGGACATGTCGGTGATGCCCCAACTTAAGTAGGTCAAAAGGGAGCTGGACACACCCTGCATGCAGCAGACAGAGATAGCCCTGGCCTTCTTGAGGCAGATACATGGAGAGATAGGCCCACGGGCTCTCAACTTTGACCTTCGCTTACGTAAACGTAAGCTGTCAACCATTGCAACCATCCGGGACTCCCAACGCAGGTACCCTACAAACAAAACTAGGGCACATTAATCAGGGCTCTGTGACTATTACAACACCCTGTACATGCCCGAACGCCCCTCAGACCCTAGTGCCATTAATGTCTTCCTGTCCCCATTGGAACTCCCTGGGCTTACTCAGGACTAACAAACCAGTCTAATCTCCCCCATAACCCAAATGGAGCTACTCTCTGCTATTTCCAAATCTAAAACCATGAAAGTCCCAGGTCCTGATGGGTATGGAACAGAATTTTATAAATGCACCGAGTAAATGGTCAGCCCACTCCTCCTGCAAGTTTATAACGATGTGTTGCAGGGCCTCCCTAGTCCCCCCCAAGCTGGTCGTATGCAGCAATTTCACTTGTCCCTAAACCAGACAAGGACCCCCTCTCATGTAGCTTGTACCACCAAACATCAGTCCTAAATGTGGACTGTAAGTATCTTATGTCCATATTGGCCAAGTGACTAGATACCGTCCTTCCCACCTTAATTAATCTGGACCAGACTGGTTTTGTAAGCTCCAGATCCACCACTGAACACGCGGAGGGCACTACACCCGGTCCAGGAAATGCAGACACGCAAAGACCCAGCTGTCTATCTCAGCCTAGATGCTGAGAAGGCATTTGATAGGATTTCGTGGCCCTTCCTTTTTGCCACTATGTCCAAGATGGGATTTCCTGTTCTCTTTATCTCTATGATAAAAGCCCTGTATTCTCCCTCAGGCCTGTGTCAAGGTTTCGGCCACCACTGCCCTATTTCCCTGCCTAGGGAACCCATCAGGGCTGTCCCTGTCTCCAAGACTATTTGCCATCTTCATCGAACCTTGGCCCAGGCTATTAGACTTCCCTCAAATACAAGGGGTCCAGATGGAGGGAATGGAACATCGCACAGCTGTGTACGCAGATGATGATTTACTTTTTCTATCAAACCCCTACAGTCCGCTCCAGCCGCTCTCTAAACCCTTGACAACTTTGGATCCTGCTTAGGATACAAGCTCAACACATCCAAAACGGATGCGCTGGCATTCCACTTTGCCCCATTTAAGCAAACCTACCCATTTTGTTGGGACCTTGAAAATTGAAGTACCTGGGCATATATCTCTCGCATGAAGCAGAGAAAGCCATGCGGGAATAACTATGACCCCTTTTATTCCCAGCTCCAACTTGATTTGGCCAGGTGGAGTGTTCTCCCTCTTAATCTCCTACAAAGAATCAAGGTAGTCCATATGGTGACCCTGCCACAGGCCCTCTACCTCTTTCAGAATGTGCCACTTAGCATTCCAGCAAAGAAATTTTGCACCTGGAATAAGACGATCATGGGATTCATATGGGCCGGAAAGTGCCCAACAGTGAAATTCTCCATCCTCACTCTCCCCAGAGGGAAGGGAGGGCTTGCTCTTCCCAATCTTAAGCTATACTACTGGGCCTCTCAACTTTCCTTTATTGCCACACGTTTTATGAGGACTAGCCCCGCTATCTGGAGGGAGATCGAGGAAGGCCTTCTCCCTTTCAAGGACCTGGTCCAGGCGACTCTGTATCAAAAACCCCCTCCCATGGACCTACCATCCTGTGGCCCATGGATCTCTCACCAGATCAGAACATGGAATTCAATCCACAGGTCTTTTTCTCTCTCCCCTTATCTGCTATACCTATGCCCTATAGCTCTTCTGGAAAGCTTTCCTCCGGCCAGAATGAACCACACATTCGGTTCCTGGGATCGCCTCCATCTCTCAATCCTCTCTCAGTTCTTGAGTGGGAACAGTTTCAGACCCTTTCAGGAACTGCGACAGGCCCATGGACGAAGGCACTCAGACTTTTTTTGGTATTTACAACTGAGGCACTTTTATTATTCCCTTCCACCCGAATCATGGGACCCTGATGACTTCCCCCCCCAATAACACTACTCCAGAAGCTCCTCTTCTCATCCGAGATGCCCCACGCCATTTCTGTTTTTTATCAAGCCCTGAATGAAACAACGAGGGTAACCACTGAGAGGGTACTCGAGAAATGGAATGGGGAGCTAGACCTGAATATTACACCACAACAGTGGGTCAGTAGCTGCTATCAGGCCTTCAAACTCGCCTACTCCCATAGTTGGAGATTATGCTCATGGCGACTGCTATTAAGATACTTCCGTACACCAGCCACAACGGCTCACTTTTCAGTAACCAAAACAGCTGAATGTTGGTGTCAATGTGGTGAACCACTGGCACATCACTCTCATATATTTTGGCTATGCCCCAAAATATAGTCATTCCTGACCTCCCTACAGACAGAACTGCAAACCCTATTTGGGCACCCGCTCCCCTTTACAGTCAACCTCTTCTTATTGCATATCTTTCCCAGAAGATTAAATGATTCCCATACACATACCTCTGAGATAACCCTCCTGCAGCAGCAAGAAAGCTTTTAACCAGCTGTTGGCTCACAAACCCAGGTCCCCACAATAACTGTATGGAGAGAAATAGTAAATTGTATCTATAGATCTGAGAGAATCTCATTCCACCTAAATGACTGTGTTGCACTATGCTCTCTTAAGTGGAACAGGTGGATAATATACATCATGTCTAAGGACCGAAATGTTGTCCCTTAGGATCTCAGACCTCTCATAGGCTGTCCTAGGGAATGTCCAACAGGGGGACCCTGGGGGCAGTTACGCTGTCAAGGGACTCGGAGGCGGGCGGAGGAGCTGCCCTGTTTGACTTCTGAAATTGTGAAAGTATTGTATTGTATTGCACTGCCTGTGTATAATTTTAATGACCCATTGGACTCTGTATTGATTTGGTCTGTGGACTGGATTTGATCTGATGCCCTGTGTATTTCTATTTCTACTTTATGTGCATATGATGAATTTGTGACTGCCTTTGCCCCCGTACCCTTGTTACTGAAAAGTTAATAAAAATTATATTTACAAAAAACAAAACAAAATGAGGATTGGCTTGCAACACTAGCAACCTGTGTTTGGGACTGAGCATGAGTCGTCGAGGGCCAGTTGTGGGGAGGAGGACTGAGCAGGAGTCATCGAGGGCTGGTTGTGGGGAGGAGGACTGAGCATGAGTCGTCGAGGGCCAGTTGTGGGGAGGAGGACTGAGCATGAGTCGTCGAGGGCCAGTTGTGGGGAGGAAGACTGAGCAGGAGTCGTCGAGGGCCAGTTGTGGGGAGGAGGACTGAGCATGAGTTGTCGAGGGCCAGTTGTGGGGAGGAGGACTGAGCATGAGTCGTCAAGGGCCAGTTGTGGGGAGGAGGACTGAGCATGAGTCATCGAGGGCCAGTTGTGGGGAGGAGGACCGAGTGTCCCAGCGGATGCTCTCCTCCTCTGGGTAGGGAATACAACCTGCTCCGTGACTCTACTGCCATGTGGGTGACCACAGATGGCAGTGCAACAAAGTGGCTATGGGGAAGGGAGACACAGGCAGGTGCACGTTTTGTGCACCTAAGCTGCCTGCTTTTCGAGCAGGGAAGGAACTGAAAAGGAACATATCCCCCACAGCATGACAGCCCTGTCCCACCGAAGGCTCTGCACTCACCAACCTGGGCCCCAGAATGACTGGATATAGGCACCCAAAGATTGGCCCAGCTGGAGGGCTCCACCACTGTGGGGGCGAACCACAGGGGTAACATGGAGAGAGGTAAGTCCCAGGAGAAGGTGAGGACAGGGCTGGGTGCTAGGGGAAGCCCGAAGAGGGGCCAAAGAGTCGACAGGAGTCAGAAGCATAAAGAAAATTAATTTAAAAAAGTGAGGACTGGCCCAATGGCTTTTATCCCAAAATAAAAAAAAAAGGCTGTACACTGAATACAAATACAGCATTCTTTTTTTTAAGAAATGTTAACTGGGAAAAGCACACTGGGACAAAGCTTCGTTTCCAGGTGTATCCTAGTAGCACAGGGAGGTTAAGTGCCTTGCTCAGGGTCACACAGTATGTAAGCGGTGGCTGTCATATTCAAACTCGGGTCTGCTGCTGGCTCTCCAGGTTCACAGTTAGGTGCTTCAACCTCCTGCAGTTGCAGGGATTAGTCTGTATTATAAACTCAAAATACTAATACATTATAAAAGGCTTTTTAAAAAAACATCTCAAATTCTAGAATTCTAAGACTTCAACACTGTATTCACACTGGAGTCCACGTGGTTCCTCCTCCTGATAATATTATCTGTTTTATAAGAAGTTAAATTTCCTCTGCATTAGCACATTCTAAGAACTGGAAAACCTAAGCTCACCACCAGTTACGTTTTCTTTTAACTGTCTCTTAATGCTCCTCCTGCTCTGCTGTGCTTGGCAGATCCCTTCCCCCACTCGGCCTGCCTCCTCTCCAGCTGACCCCAACACCAACACAGGCCAGCACTCTTGTAAGCCCTGCTAAAATTCTGAAACTGATCAGCTGCAGGTGACAGAATTAATCTCCAGTTACAAAACACAGAAGCTCTCCGGTGACAGTAGGAGGGCTTTAGAAGTGTCCTCCTATTTGAACCATTGTGCCAATGATAGGCACAGGACAGCTTTTTTCTTTCTTACTGTCAAGCAGACATATCATGCTACTGCATCTCAACCTACAGCCCACAAAGAAAACCATGAAACAGAAAACCTGCGACAAAAAGAGCAGTCTACACCAGGCCATCCACAATTGTGTAGTGAACTTTAAAAAATTCATGACCGCCTGCACTGTGCAACCCCAGCCTTTGTAGCTGTTGATCTCAGCAGAACACATCTCAAAACTGTTCAAGTTACTTACTTTAAAGAAGGAGTCTCACTATTCCAATACTGCACCTATTGTACAATTTCACCTTGGGTTGCAAACCTGAGGGAGCGTATCATATTTCAACTGAGGGTGCAAAAACATAGATACAATTATAGATGGCTACCCTTTCTTGAATTTTTAGATGAAAATGAAGGGCGCCCAATAATGAGCAAGCAACTAGCCTGAAAACCTTTTGCACTTCTTATAAAACCTTTTTTTTTTTTTTTAAATCAAGTTGTTTATCTTCCGTTACCAGACCCTGGGCTTCAGGTACCCAGCTACCTCCCAGCCTTGCCATCCTCTGACGAAGGACCCTGGGCAGGGACCAAGAGTGCATGCAACCAACATTTAGACTTGAACTGTGGGTTTTTCACCCATTTTTTACCTTCCTCCTCTGCCATCCACCCACTCAAGAACTCTGCCACAGTCACTACAGGCCTCTGATCCCGCAGCCAAACCCCTGGGGGAAGCACTCTCCCTTCCCAAGGGTTGATGTGCTGCCAGAAGCAGCGCCATCACTTCCGCAGGCTGAGAAACCCTGCCATGAGCAGCACTGTTACCCAGTCTCAGCTGCGCGACGCTCATCCCGAGTCTGCTTCTAAACCCAAGACACAGACACGCCATGCGAGTTGCTGCTAGGCCAACAGGTAGCCCCTTATAAAAACACAGCTTTAACTAATAGAGGGGTACACTAGCATGCTCAGTAAGAACCAGGGAGAGGAAGGAGTGGACACAAGTGTATTCTTGGTGGAGAGGGTCTGGAAGCTTGGAAGTCTTAAAAGAGAATAAGACAATGGGGCTGGATGGGATTCATCCAAGGGTCCTGAAAGAACTGAGCAGTGTGCTGGTCACCCCTCTGGCAGTGCTTTTTAGCACCTCATTGGAGATGGTGTAAGTTCCCAAAGACTGGAGATGGGCCAATATGGTCCCACTGCACAAAAGCATCAGTAGGGAGGATACTAGCAACTACAGGCCCATCAGTCTCACATCAGTGGTTGGGAAGTTAAAGGAGACACTACTGAAGGACAGGCTCATGGAGCACCTGGAGGCAAAGGGGCTGCAGGACCACTGGCAGCACAGTTTCACAGGGAGGAGGTCATCTCAAACTACTCTCTCAGATTTCTTTGACTGGGTTACCAGAGAGGTGGATCAAGAGAGAGCAATGGACGTGGCCTAGCTGGACTTCAGTAAGGCTTTCGACACTGCCGCACAAGACGCTAGTCAAGAAACTAACAGCCAGCCCACCAGCACAGCATTAGCACTACCACTTGTGACGCTGGCGACGCAGGTTCGGGAATGGACCAGGTTGGCTAGAGGACCGGCAGGGAGGAGGTGGATTGAGCAGCCCTTGCACGCTCTCCACTTCAGGGGGGAAGGGAGGGGGTGGCATCTCTGGTGCAGTGCTCCTGGGTGACCACAGGATGTCCTGCCACTAGCAGCCCAGAAGTGGACAGGAAGTGTGCTGGATGCATGGCGTGCTCACACCACAGCGTCACTGCATGCCACACCTCCCACAGTCACCAAGAAAACACTGCCAGATAAGTTGAATGCCACCCGCCTTGTGCCGCCGCCACCACGCAGCCAACCGGGGCTGCCTCCCTGGACACCAAGCGTGGCATCCGACAGGGTAAGGGGAGGCCCCAGAGGCCACTCCCTGGGTGGTAAGCCAGGGAGGAGCACCGGGCGAGGTACGCCTCGGTCCCACCGACGATGGTGGTCGGGTATGCAGTAGAGCTGATGGGGGGGGGGATCATCCTGGTACCACAAAGCGTAGTAAGATTAAAAAAAAAGAAACTAAGCAACCTGGGAGGTGGGGGAGAAAGTGACAGAGTATCAAACTGGTTAAGAGACAGGAGGCAAAGGGTGGTAGTAAACAGTAGCCACTCAGGCGACAAGAAAGTGACTAGCAGGCTGCCACAGAGTTCGGTGCTGGGACCAGTCCTCCTCAATGTCTTCATATGCTACATTGCAGAGGAGCTCAAAGGGAAGGTCTATCTCTTTGTGGATTATACAAAAACCTGCAACAGGGCTGACAGGAAGGGGTGGAGAGAATGCAAAGGGATCTAAGGAAACTAGAGGAATGATTTAGGGGGTGACAGCTGGGTTTCAACGCCAGAAAGTGCAAGATTATATACTTAGGGTTCCAGAACCCTGGGGCTGTGCATAAAATCAGGGGAGTGGAGCTTGCAGTCACCAAACAAGAAAGAGACCTAAGGGTCATCATATCTGATGACCTCAGGGTAGCTGGACAGTGCAACAAAGCAGCAGGAAAGGCTAGCAGGATGCTAGGGTGCACTGAAAGAGGGATTTCTAGCAGGAGGAGGGAAGTGGTGGTGCTGCTGCTGTATCACTCACTGGAGAGGTCCCATCTGGAGTACTGTGTCCAGTTCTGGAGGCCATGTTTCCACAAGCACATTAAAAGGGTGAAGGCAGTACAGAGGAGGGCAACAAAATGGTGAAAAGGTTGCACGAGAAGCCATAAGAGGAAAGGCTACTGGAAATCAAGATGCACTCCCTGGAAGAGAGGGGACATGACTGAAACCTACAAGTACCTCGGAGGAGTGAACAAGGTGCAAGTGGAAGGTCTATGTCAGAGAAAGGAAGGCACTAGAACAAGGGGGCATGCAAAGAAGCTAAGGGAGTGGGGAGTTTAGGAGAGGTGTGTTAAAATACTTCTTCATGGAAAGGGTGATGGATGAATGGAACGACCTGCCAAAGGAGATAGTGGGGGCAAAGACTGTGGGAAGCTTCAAGCATGTGTGGGATAGGCACAGGCGCATATTAGGTAGAAGAATGGGAGGAGGAAGTGACACCTATGACCAGCTACAGTCAATGGTGACAGAAGAGGCAGGGACAAGGGTCAGACTGGATGAGCCTAAAGGTCCTTTTCTGACGGCAAAATCTATGTTTCTGTGTAAGAAGAAGAAGAATTTGCATTCATACAGTGCTTTTCATTCTTCAGGTGTCATGGCATTCTTTAATCTGTAGGCAAAACCCTGTTTTTAACAAATAGTTTTACTCAGGGAATTAATGTGATCTAAGAAGGTAAGGGAGGGATCAAGTGCCACCCCCAGGTATTTAGTACATACAGGTAATGTGCTCCCCTTCTGGGGAAAGTGGTACATCCCAAGTTGTTACCTCACCATAGAACCCTAGGAACATCAACATTCCAAAGTCAGCAGTTACTCCAGTTCACATACATCCATGCAGGTCCAAAAAATATAACTATCAATGTCCACGTAGTCAGGTGAGCTCACTCAAACAACTGATAACACAGAGGCAGATACAAAAATGCGCAGACCTACCTTATCTTGGATGACAGGATCACCATACTGACCAGCTGAACTACAATTCTTTCAGACACTTGTGCACAGAGACTTCTTAAATGACAGTAATATACAACATTTTTATTCATCAAAATCTGACTCTAATAAAAAGAGGAGGTGAACTCATACAGATTCCTCTAACAACTATGAAAGCTCCATGTGACAAATCCTCACTGAGCTCAACTTTCTGGGACCGACTTGAATGCTTGCAGTACTGGGAACTTCTGAACTTCGTCATGAAGCATAAAGATGGGATTTTGGGAGAGCAGGTTCTCCAGAGGTGCACCTTGCTAGCAGCGGGTATAGTACTGCATTCTAGAGACAACACCATGTCGATCTCTTCCAGGACCAACTGTTCGAAGTGACAATGGATCACTGTGGGAGGAAGTGATAGAACCGGCCCCCAACTAGGAACTGCAGAAGTGACTGCAGCAGAGAGAGGACGGTCAATACCAGCAGGAACATCTGCCAGAACTAGACACATGGTGGATTCCCTGCAGGGGGAAGGCCTCAAACAACTGGTACAACAACCCACATGAGACCGGGCTATCCTAGATCTAGTACTGACTAACAGGGAAAAGATCACAGATCTCCAGGTAGAAGGTCACCTGGGGGCCAGTGACCATCACATGGTATAGTTCAATTTGGCCACTACAACTAAATCATCCCATTCCAAGGCAAAAATATGGCACTTCAGAGGAGCTGACTTTGATAAGATGGCCAACAGAGTTAAGCTAGCCCTGGCAAAAAGAAATACAGGTGAGGGGGTACAGGCAAGGTGGGCATGCATTAAGGATGCAATACTTGAAGCAACATCCCATTGCATTAGACAGAAAAAGGAAGTGCAAAAGAAGAAGGAAACCACTTTGGTTCTCAAAAACAGCAGCAGAAAAGGTCAGAGCCAAAAGGCTGGCCTTCAGGAAATATAAGGGAACACAGCGGGATGAAGATAGGGAGGCATACCAAAGTTCCCTAAGGGAAGCAGGGAAGGCAGTAAGGCAGGCAAAGCCCCAAACCAAGGAAACACTAGCACAAACGGTAAAAGAAGGTGACAAGACTTTCTATAAATACATTAGTGAAGAAGAAAGTCCAGATGGGTTTGCTAAGATCAAAGGAGATAAGGAGGGTGTGAGAAGGAGGACCATGTAAAGCATCTATCCTAAATAGATACTTCTGCTCAGTATTTACTGAAGAGAAGGTAGGGCAGGGCCCACAGCTCAGCACCATGGACACAGGGGGGAAAGGAGGTGGGCACTAGTCCCTTCACAAAAGAAAGGGTCCTACAAGAGCTCGATAAGCTCTGGGTGGACAAGGCAATGGGGCCTGATGGCATACATCCCAGGGTACTAAAGGAGCTAAGGATGGAACTAGCAGAGCCATTATCAGAACTGTTTAGTGAGTCTCTGAGCACAGGAGAGGTCCCAGAAGACTGAAGAAGGGCTCATGTGATCCGGCCCCACAAGAGTGGTAGCAGGGAGGAGGCATGGAACTACAGACCAGTCAGTCTTACCTCAGTAGTGGGCAAGATTATGGAGGCACTCCTTAAGGAAAGGATAGTGCAACACCTGGAATCCATAGGAGCACAGGATCCAAGACAGCATGGGTTTACAAAAGGAAGGTCCTGTCAAACTAATCTCATAGATTTCTTTGACTGGGTAACCAGAGTGGTGGACCAAGGGGGAGCAGTTGATGTCGCCTACCTTGACTTCAGCAAAGCTTTCGATACTGTTCCACATAGAAGATTAATAAGCTGGGTAGGCTCAGGGTGGGTCAGAAGTTGGGTCAACTGGGTGGCAAACTGGTTGACGGGCAGAAAACAGAGAGTGGTGGTAAACGGTATACAGTCAGAAGAGATGCAAGTCACAAGTGGGGTACCTCAGGGATCAGTCCTGGGGCCAGTCCTCTTCAATATCTTCATCAGTGACATTGCAGATGGACTGGAGGGTAAGGTTTGTCTGTTTGCAGATGACACCAAGATCTGCAACAGAGTAGATGATCCAGATGGGGTGGGCAGAATGAGAAGAGATCTGGATAAACTAGCAAAATGGTTGGAACAGTGGTAACTGGGGTTTAATGCAAAGAAGTGCAAGATCATGCACTTAGGGAAGAGAACCTTGAACCCACCTATAGGCTGGGAGGGAGTACTGCTGTCACAAGGAAGAAAGAGACTTGGGCATAATCATTACCGATGACCTGAAATCATCCAAGCAGACCACTAAAGCAGTAGGTAAGGCTAGGGGATGTTAGGGTGTATTAGTAGGGTATCACAAGTCGAAGAGGGAGGTAAAATCTCTCTTACAAGACACTGGTTAGGTTCTATCTGAGTACTGCGTGGCAGTACTGAGGCCACACCTTCACAAGGACATTAACCAACTTCAGACAGTCCAGAGAAGGGCAACCAAAATGATGCAGGGACTGCATCAGAAAGCATATGAGGACAGATTAGCGGAGCTCAATATGTATACCCTAGAGCGAAGGAGGGAGAGAGGTGACATGATCGAAACAGTCAAACACCTTACGGGATTTAACAAGGTGAAAGAGTCTAACATGTTTCAATATAAGAAAAATAGCAGGACAAGAGGACACAGCATGAGATTAGAGGGAGGCAGATTAAGGAGTAATGTGAGGAAGTTCTTTTCACAGAAAGGGTCGTGGATGCATGGAACACTACCTACCAGGAAGTGGTGGATATGAATACAGTGCAGGGCTTCAAACACGCATGGGATAGGCATAATGGAGCAGTACAGATGAGTATGAATAGAAAGGCCATTGACAGAGCAAAGGCCGATGGCACATTTATAAGGTAGAAAAGAAATGGGCAGACTGGATGGGCCTTGGGTCCTTATTTGCTGTCAACTATGTTTCTATGACTCCTTCCACTGCTTCTGGCTGCTGATCTGGATATGTGTTCTGTACAAGTTCCGCTGCTTTCTACCTTGAGGCTCTCATGTCTTGAATGCTTGGGACGACAGGACTTAGCCAGACAACTGTACTGACTCTGTTGCAGCTAGGGCTGCTGATGTCCCTAAGGGTAATGAAAGATGCTATGGGAGCTACCTCCGTGAGGGGTGTTGTTTCGTGGCCATCTTGGTGATGGATATGACCAAATCAAAGGTGACAGACTTTCTAATTTTGGTCTGATAGTCCTCTGCTTTGGGCTCAAACAGACCTTTGCCTGCAAATAAGAGATCCTCCATTTATTTTTTGCTGAATTTCTTGTGAAAAGGAGAAATATGCAGCTATGCCCAGCACCTAGGATAATTTAATTATCAGTAATTGTAATCTCTACATTATTCTATGCTTCTTGTACTCACTAATGTGTACCCTCAACCTTGTGCTGTGAAGATATTTTGATTATTTGTATTTATGTATTCGGCACTTTAGGTGAGGGTGCGGTTTGCTCTCGCACTGTATTAAGTTTTACAGTAAGACAGGGAGCCATGTGATTCTCTGCTTTCTTTGCATTAATTTGCACAGTAGCACTTATATATTTATTTAGATATATATGTATATATATATATATATATATGTATATATGGATCCCTCATTCAGACCAGCCCCCAAGGAGAAGCATCAGAGTAATGTGAACGTTGGGGTGATGGTCATTTTGTCTGTAAGTGGTTCTATGTTTGGTATGTACTTTTCAAACTTTTTTGAATAAACTGTTGGAGACTTACGTGCACTGTGTTTGTTTGCTTGGTTGTACTGTTTGTGACTTTTAACCACAAGTGCAGCAGCAACTTGGAGTCTCAAGTAGCATGCTCATTGCTAATATCTTGATTTGCAGTTTGTGCTCAGCGACCAAACACCCCAGGCCCTGAATGTCCGGCATAAAGTCCTACTGATTATACTCCGGCAGTTGAAGCCACAGGTCTAAGAGTCTCTCAAACAGCTCATGGCTGTATCTAGCTATAGCACAGCATGGCTGGCCTGTTTAATGTCCAAGAAAGCTGCTGTGTAAACCCTGTGACCAAAGTTGTCCTGTTTCTTGGGCTCTTTGTCTTTGACCTTGGAGACTATCCCTGCATCTTGGACTTGTGGAAAACTCAGCCACCAAACCCTCTGAGGAAGGGTGTTTTATGAACCCAGGTACCCTTTCAGGGAAACTGTACATTAGCACTCCACGCCTGTGGGTGGAAGGCATGAGGCCAGGCACTTCCAGACACAGAGTGTAAGGCCCATCACCACTGGGATGAGGGTGACAGCCACCTCAGGGGTGGAATTCTTTGGGTACAATTCCATCTTCTGAATTTCTTAAAAGTGGTGTGTCTAAGGCTGAATGCATACCATCTAGGAGTGACACAATATGAACAAACAAACATATAAAAATGCCAACAGAAACAGGCCTCACGGTCTATCGAGTCTGCTTGATTGTGCAGCTAGCCCCTCAACTTGCAGCTGCCCCACCCTTTACTCTCCCCCTCACAGTCATCCCCCCCCCTTACTCTGTCCCATCCCCTCTTGAAATAACACACCATCCTACAGGAAACCACCTCATAAGTAGAGTGTTCCACTTGCCTACCACCCGCTCAGTGAAAAAATGTCTCCTGATTTCCTCCTGAATCCCCCCCCCCAACCTCAGTTGATGCCCTCTTGTATCCTCCCTCTTCTGATCTGGACTATCTTTCCTGTATTAGTCTTGTTTATCCCCTTCAGGTACTTAAACATCTTAATTATAACTCCCCATATCCCTTCTTTCCTCCAGGGAATACATGTTAGGCATGTTCAACCTTTCCTCGTAGGATTTCCTCTCCAAACCCTGGATCATCCCCTCCAACAATCTGATGTCCTTTCTTAGGAACGAGCGCCAGTGCTGCACGGAGTATTCCAGGTGCAGCCTGACCAGTGACCTGTACAGGTGAAGGATCACCTCACTACTTCTAGAGGAGATTCCCCTTGCTATACAGCCCAGCATCTTGTTGGCTTTCACTGCTGCCTTCCTGCACTGAGCCGAGTTGTTCATATTCCCCATTATAATCAACTTCAGGGTTTTAAATAATTGATTAGCAGTTTTTTTCTTTGGACAATACTAACCATACAGAAAATATTTATATAGGTTTTCTAGAAGTGTTATGTTTGTTAAACACAGTGAGGCAAGTGCTATGCATTTTCACAATGTTTTAGAACTTTTATGAGCAAAACGCTAATCAATTTTTAGAGTTAAATAAAACCCTGGACTGATCTTACTCTGGGTCCCGTGTGAGATATCTGCTATGAATACCTCAAACAGCACTGGTCCCAGCACTGAACCCTGTGGCACCCTGCTTATTACTGCTCTTGGTGATGAGAGTTTCCCCTCCACCGCCACCATTTTCTGCCTGCCCTTCAGTCAGTTAGTGATCCATTTGACCATCTTAGTACCCACCCCTACATATTCCAGCTCCCCGCTAGCCTCCTACGCAGCACGGAACTGAAGGCCTTGCTGAAGTCTAAGTACAGGACGTTCCCTGCATGGCCCTTGTCCAGTTCCCTGGTCACCCAATCATAGTACTCAATCAGGTTTGTCTGGCAGGATCTGCCTGAGACAAACCCATGTTGTTGCCCGTCTTGGAGACCACTGTCCCCCAAAAATGTCACCAGCTTCTCTTTAAGGACTGTCTCCATGAGCTTTCCCACAATTGATGTGAGGCTCACTGGTCTGTAGTTACCTGGATCATTCTTTGTGCCACCTTTGTGAATGGGCACCACATGGGCCAACCTCCAATCCTGTGGCATGTAGCCTGTATCCAGAGGGGTATTGAACAGGTCAGCCAGTGGTCCTGCCAGGCACCCTGCCAGTTCCTTGAGTACCCTAGGGTGAATGCCATCAGGTCCTGGTGCCTTGTCCACCCACAGTGCCCTCAGTCCTTCCAGTACCTTGCCCTCTGTAATTTATCCATCTGTTACTCCCACCCCTGCCCATTCTACCACTCCCATGAGGTATCTTCCCCCTCCTTCTCTGAATACAAAGCAGAAGTACTCATTGAGTGCCTCTGCTTAATCCTCTCCCTTCTCTACCCACCCACCCTTCCTTCTTAATTCTCACTATCTGGGGCCTGTTCTTCCTTCTCTCACTAATGTATCTGAAGAAATCCTTCTCTCTACCCTTAATGCCCTGTGCCAGCCTCAGCTCTCTGGATGCCTTGGCAGCTCTGACTAGTCTAGTAACCTCCCTGGACTTCTTCATATACCTCTCTGTCATCCCCACTCACCTGATCTCTGAATCTCTGAAAAGCTTTCTTGGCCCTCACCCCCTCCACTGTCAGCCAACTGGGCTTCTTTGCCCTTCCCTTCTTACTTTGTGCCCTAGTACATGTCCCAGTAATCTCTGCCAGCCCTGCTTTAATAATATCCCACTTTTGATTGGCATCCATGGTTGGTTGGATTCCCTCCAGATGATCAGAATTTCCCCCATCTTGTTAAAGTCTTCCCCCCTAAAATCTTTCACCCTAGTACCCGAACCTCCAGTTTGCTTCCCCATTCTGAACGTGAACCACACTGAGTGGTGGTCACTCCCAGCCAGAGGGTCGTCCGCCTCCAGGTCCCTTACGGCCTCCCTGTTTGATAGTACAAGGTCCAGAGTCCTTCCCAACCTAGTTGGCTCGCATACCATCTGCACTAGGAAGCTATCCTGAAATGATCCCAATATGACCTGCTCCCTTGCACTTATGATGGTTGGTGTGCTCTAGTCCACCCCAGGTAGGCTGATGTCCCCCACCACCACCGTATTCCCCTTCCTGCAAACCCTCTTAATTTATTCTGTCAACTCCCTGTCCAGCTCCTCCCCTTGAGTTGGTGCCCTATAGACTACCCCCATCCTCAGTACCCTGCTCTTTGAGTCCTGAAACTGCATCCATAGGGCCTCTGTCCCGCCTTCCTCCCCCTCTTCCCTTATGCATCTTATTCCCTCCCGTATATAGATCACCACCACCCCCACACCTTTCCTGTTTGCCCTGTCCTTTCTGAATATCTTATACCGTGGGATCATCATATCCCAGTCCTGGTACTGGGTGGCCCAAGTTTCTGTTATGGCCACAATGTCCACCTGCCCCACTGCCATGAGAGCCTGTAACTTGGCTGATTTGTTTCCTAGGCTCCTCGCGTTCAGTGACACCACCCTCCAACCTGTTCCTTTCCCTTCCCCTCCCGGATTAACCCTCCCTTTGTCCCTACCCTGATGCCCTTCTCTATAGCTTGGGGGGTACACTCGTTTAGCTCCTGTCTCTGGAAACCCTGCCTACCAGCTGTCCACTTGCCACCCCCCTTCCTAGTTTAAATCTACCCTTGTTGCTATGTACCCCTCTATCCCCTGCTTTAATATCCTCTTCCCCTCCCTGCTCAAATGTAGCCTGTCTCCTACGTACAGGTCATTACTGTCGCAGGTTCTGTCCCAGCCACCTACTAACCCATATCCCTTGGTATGACACCATTCCCGCAGCCAGATGTTGAACTTCTCTATCCTTCCCTTCCTCCCTGTACTTGCACATGGTGCTGGGAGCACCTCTGAGAAGGCCACTGATTTCCCCACCTCCTCACACAGCCTTCCCAGTTCCTCAGACCTCTCCCTTACTACATCCACCGTTTACCCCGCCAGGTCGTTCATACCCATGTGCACCACAACATGCGGTTTCTTCCGTCCCCTCCCTGTGCACTTGAGAATGGAGGAATAATCACTCAGTAAGGCAGCCTATTTGGAGCCCAGGCTATCGGCCAAATGTAAAAGCCAAGGAGGCATTCTGCGATACTGCTACTGGGGTCAGTGCATGCTAAGGACAGGGTGGCCAGCCCAAACACACAGATGGACCAAAGAAAAGCAGCACGAAGTGTGTTATCTGCAAAATACTTATACTGTGTCTCAGAAAAATGTATAAAACACAGAGATAAACACAAAGCAAGCACAGTTAGACTAACGTTATCCCAGCACTTCAACTCTAAACGAGTCTTCGTCAGGGGGTGGTGCTAGTGGGAAGACTTCATTAATTTATACACCATTAATTAGTGATACAGTCAGTTGATCAGTGAAAACTGGTCCCTGCTTTTACTTGGTGATTAATCAAAATGTATATAGGAAATCAAGTGCATAATACAGTTTCAGAAACAAACAAACATGTTCATTTGATCTTTCTTCTGCGTTGCTTTCCAACCTTTAGAATTATTTATATAGCTGCTGAAATAAGCGCTGAAATATTTAAGGGTTGCAGAAGAGTGGTGAACAAAGAAAAAAACTTGACCTGCCACACTTGTAACTAGATCTAAGCTAAGACCCCCATAAAATAAGTTGGTAGGTAGACTATGTCAGGAAATCCAAGGCAACAGTCCCAGACAGGTCAGGCGAAAGTGTTGATAGGGAGAATCTGCAAGAAGAAAGTAATAAGAAAAATATAGTTAGTACCATAGATAAAACAGTAACACATATCTTTAGTACTTCATATTTCTTCTAGATGTTAAACAAGCACCACACATAGTGAATATTACCTATTAAAGGTGCCTGCAAAATTGTCTGCCCGCTCCCGTCCCACATACCTTTGTTAGCAGCGGCAGGAGTCCACGGCTGCTTTTGGTAACATTTTCTACTTAATCCTCGTGTTTTAAAATACTACTGAAACTTTTCAGCGAATACGAAAGTGTCAACCAGTTCCCGACTGAGTGGGCGCAAGAGTACCTGTTTAGTCTTCCCAGTTTTGTGACGTTACAAAAAACATAGCTTTCTATGGAGCAGCGGGGAAGGGGGCTTAAAATGCTTATTTCATTACTTTTACGGGGGTCTTGATACTTAAATTAATATCTACAGCAACACCAGAATGGGCCATTGCTGTGTAGATAATAATTAAACATGAAGCGATGGTGTGATTATTGCTGGCATACTTGCAGCACACATGTGCGCTTATAAAAGCCACCTGATTATCACTTGATAGGATAGGCCAGTTCTGGTGAATGACATTAGGGAATGTCATTCACCAGAACTGGCCTATACTATTAAGTGATAATCAGGCCAGTATATAGCTGTGGGCCTGGACCACGAGGGTTACCACCTTTAAGAAGCCCAAAGTGGGAGATTTCTTGCTGAAACATGATTTTTCGTAGGACAGTACGGAACCATGACCAATGCGACAGACTTGTTTTTCTACATAGTCAGAATTAGGCTAAGTATTGTAGTTTTTCAGTTGCTGCTATTGTTTCTGATCATTTGATGGTATTTTAGTTAAAGTGTTGTGGTTTCTGCAACATTTAGAGTAAAGTTAGACAATATTTTTCTGCTATAAAATCAGGACATGTATTTTTCATGTTTTATGCAGGATACAACTACCAAATCAGGACTGTCCTGTGAAAATCAGGACAGGTAACCCTAGGACCACGTGTTACATTTTCTAAGGCAAATAGCCTTAAAGATAACATTGTGCACAGTCGTATGACTCACACAAAGTGACACCGAAAACCTGGCTACCTAACAGAACTTGTGACTTTTATAAGTGTACAAAATGTAATGTGCAAGTATGCAGCAATAAATGCCCATACATTCACCACCCTGGAAAACCTGAATTACAGGTGGAAATACGTGGACTAATCACATGCAATACAACCCTATGTGGTCTATGCTCTGTGGTGCCTTTTGTGCTGTGGTCTACATTGGCAGCACTGTGAGGGCTATGAAACAAACATACAGGAACATGGTAGATACATCATAAATGAGAATAAGAGTACTCCTGTGGGCCTTCACTTTGCCTAGCCCGGATCTAGTTACAAGTGTGGCAGGTCAGGTGTTTTTTTCTTTATTCACCACTCTTCTACAACCCTTAAATATAAGCGCTTATTTCAGCAGCTATAAAAATAATTGTAAAAGTTGGAAAGCAAAGCAGAAGAAAGACCAAATGAACATGTTTGTTTCTGAAATTGTATTATGCACTTGATTTCCTATATACATTTTGATTGGTCTCTAGTTTTACCTGGTGATTAGTTTTCACTGATGAACTGATTGTTTCACTAATTAATGGTGTATAAATTAATAAAGTCTTCCCACTAGCGCCACCCCTGATGAAGACGTTAAGAGTTGAAGTGCTGGGATAACGTTAGTCTGACTGTGCTGTCTTTTTATGTATTTATCTCTGTATTTTATACACATTTTTTCTGAGACACAGTAAAAGTATTTTGCAGATAACACACTTGCGTGCCGCTTTCTTCTTTGCTCTAATAACAATGGCCAACTGTATCATGATCGCAGAAATTCTCCAGGGCTGAGGACCCATCAGAATCCGGGTAAAAACTGTCCGGATGACTCCATGACAAGAGCACCACCCATTTGGTAACTGTGACCACGACTGACGGGAACTTGGCAGGGAGCTCTGTCATTGTGCTAGCCACTTTAGTCAGAGCCACTATGCGGGGTTGGCCCGGTGGAGGGCTGACCTGAATTGGCTGAGGAGCCAGCTGTGCCAACAAGACCGCAGGCAGAACCGGTTGGAGACGCAGCTACAGATGAGCACCTAAGGGTCAAGTTGGTGTTGACATGAACAGCAGCTGCTGGTGGCCCTGGAGATGAGCATAATATTGACCCAGATCACAATGTTACTGCATCACCTCTTCCTGTTGATGGCAGGCTTGACTCAGAAGCCAAAGACAAGGTCACAGACCCAACAAGGACCGCCTTGACAGTGCATGGTGGTGACAACTGATGTTATGTGCAAGATCAAGATCAGGTCTGCAGTCTCAACCTGTGCAGCGTGTGTGGCTTGCAGGGCTTGGCTCCAGCACAGTCAGTTGCACCACTGTTCAATGGATGGCGATCTGCTGAACCAGCAGCTCCCATGGAGTCAGGACAACAATCGGCTTAATGGGCAGATGGTCCTGTTAACCCAACACTGACTGGTTGTTACCCACTTGCCCCCGATGCTGGGATGTAGATAGGTCAGTGGAGGAATGGCGGAAGTGGTGTCAAGGACAGGCCACCCACTGGCAGCATCCTCATGGTTGTCAGTCATGTCATCAACCTCTCCTGATGGATTAACTGGACTGTTGACTGATGTAGTGTGGTCCTCCTGTTCTCACAGAATCTCCACAAGCTACTAAGCTGATCTGCTAGTGTTTTTGCCTCCTTAGAGAGTGGCTGATGGGGCAAAAGCTCCAAGTGAGGAGATCGAAAACAGGCAGGCTCCTTGACAGATATCTACTCTTCTTATAGCTATGGTGTCTGGGAGGTAATTCTTACGGCAAAGAAAGAAACCATGGTCCTCGCTCTGCCGGGAGTCCAAGCACTGCTTAGTTCTAGACTAAAGCCACGTAACACCAAGGGCTCTGAATACCAGCTCCATTAGGTTCCCCACCATCACACCTCTCAGGGCCAAAGATCCTTTGCCTTCAGAGTGCCTAGCTGGTTAAATGCGCTCAATCCTGACATCTCCTCCACTACCACCCTTGGCTAATTCAAACATAAACTCCACCTCCACCTTACTAACTCTAGATCCTGTGAATGCTACCTATAATCTCCTCAGCCCTCTCGTTTTTGTTCCCTCTAACTATCACCTACCACATCTCCACCCCCTCCTTTTCCTCTATGTTACTTTTTTAATTTTTCTTTCTTTTCACCACTCCTGACTCTCCCCTTCACCCCCCACCTCTTCTGAGCCTCAATGATCTTTCCCTTTTGTTGACTAGTTTCAGCCTGCCCAGTTGATGACCATGCCCTTTGGCTGCAATTCCTGCCCTCTCCAACATTGCTCCTCACGTTTATCTTCTTCTTCCACCCTTCCTCCCTCCTACTTATCTCTCTGTTACTCTGTGTTCCCATGTATACATTCTACTTATTCTAGCTATTGTATTGATCTACCATTGTAACTTAATATGCCGACCAATTTATTGTTTTGTTCCTATTTCTGTAACTTGTATTGTATTTGTTCTCTGACGTGGAACCTTTGTAGAAGCGCCTGGCTCAAAGGTACTTGTAATCCTAGTTGTAATAAAATAAAATAAATAAATAAATAAATAAATTGTAGCAGGCTGCATACTTAAATCCTGATAAAAGCACAGATGACAAATGTAGGTTCGGCTAGAGAGATTCCATAAATTTAGCAAAAGCTACAACCTCTCCTGCTGGTCTGACCGTTTAGCTGCCAGCCAAGGTCCCCTTCCAGATAGTCGATAACAGGGACACCATTATCAGCTGGGCCCTCTATCATGACCCCCACCATAATTTGGTCCTGGAACTTGACAGCTGAGCCCAGTACTGCAGACAGTCCCTTGCCCATCCAAGGCCTCCCCCTTAAGCACAATCGCCTGGTGACCCTCAATCGACTGTGGGTGAACAGCGAGACACCAGTGGCAATTACCCATGCTGAAACACCTAGACAATGGACATATCATGTCCATTAGTAACAGACACGGTGAACTAGCAAATCATGCACCTTTTTCTTTTATTCTTAATTTCACAGACACACAAAATGAATTATGAACATCTTGGCAGACAGTACAGAAATAAGGAAATAATTTCATCCTAGGACAGCATACTCCTTGTCCTTCAGAACGGCATACTGGGGACATAGCAAACTGATGTCACATCAAATTAATATTAACTTGACTCACTTTAATGTTCAAGGTGAGCCTTTGCAGCAATGCATAAGACATAGTCGGAGAACTGTGTCCAAAAATCAGAAGGTCAGCGACTATCACTGAAATCACTATTTAGTGATGATACTGTCTTACTATAGTAAACATAAAACAACAGTTCCAAAATTGATGAACATGCAAGTGCATCCCTAGCAAACTTGAAAAAGAACATATTTGGCTACATAGCAAACATTTTGTAACACTTAAACACAAGACAACAAAAATTTGACATCTGCATCTTAACCTGAGCAACTATGAAACTTACTTTACCATTTTGCGGTATTATGATGTCATGTGCTACTGCATGACAACTAAGAGGGTCTAAAGTAAAAAAAAAAACAACCATAAAGATAGAGCTTCCGAAGGGAACCAAGTCTGAGTGGGATAATACCATACATGAGAAGACCATTACGATGTGTTAAAAAAGTGCAGTTCAGGAACTTACCACAAGGACTAAGTGCAGAGATCCTTGCAGAGCACATATAGCGTCAAGAAATCCCGTACGTGGCAAGTGCCATTTTGTCATCCATGCACTAGCATCGATATCAAACAGGCCCACCCTGGAGTAGCCAGATTAAAAATGAACTTAATTTCAATTCAGGTAAAGGATCCCTGCATTAGAAAGTCAAGCACCAGTAATTTTAACAGATTCATTGCTCTTACACTGATGTATGTACTGCTCAAAGCTTTTATCAGGACACTATTACTTATAGCCCTGTTAAACAAAGCGATGACACTTCATAAAGCCGCTCTCGACTTAGCGGTTAGGTTCGCTTTAGACACCGGGCGAATTCGGTTCGAATGAGCCCAGGTCATCAGAGGGCTGTCGGGAGAAGGATGAGGGTCTGTGGTCAGTCAGAGTGACACCTGGCGGAAGCTGGGTGTATCACTCTGAGCACCAACACATGGTCGAGGAGGGGAGGGGCTGAGGCAGGACAGATGCTGGTGTCATTGCACGTCTCTGCCACAGCCAATAGGGGTAGAAAAAATCCCTCCTCACCAGACGTCTCCATGACGCCCTGCTCTCAGCTTCAATTAGCCACCTGGCCAAAGATCTCCCCAACCAGTTACAATCCGCGGCGCCGATTCCGGAGGCGCCGCCGTGTTCCGCCTCCTGGGGGGCAAGCCAGGAGTGACCAGGGAGAACAAGTGGCTGATTAGGCGGTGGAAGCTGCGGGAGCACCGTGACCAGGGCAGACTTGTGACGGAAGGTGAGGGGGACAAGAAAGAGGAGTAAATATAAAAAAAAACCAAAAAACTATAACACTTTCAAAACATAACAGCAAGTCAAATACGTTACAGTTCAAGGTTTTCAGTCCTCAGTATCAGAGTCAGGAACCTCTGTCCTTGTAGTGAAGTCAACCTGAATGGGAGGCAGTATAGCATAGTGGTTAAGAGCACTAAGCTGAAAACCTAGAGAACTGGGTTTGAATCCCATCAGTTCCCAGTTGCATACTGTGTGACCATAAGCAAGTCACTTAACTTCCTAGTGCTCACAGGACACACCTGGAAACAAGCCTTGGCTTAGTGCATCCTTCCTGGCCAAAAATGATAAAATAAAATATTTTCCAGCCTCTGTCAGATTGTTACATACATAGGTTTTCCTTGCCGCAGTTCGGTGGTAGCTGAAGTAAGTGCAATATCCCAAGTGCTCAAAGTCTGGATTGCAAAGTATCAACTGCCTTGTGGCACCATCTGGTTAAAAACTGATGTCTGAAAACAAAACACCGTACTACCATCATGCAGTGAAAGAGGTCCTTTCAACCTGGCTGCCGCAGCACCATATCTCTAATGTGCGGTTCATGGGTGATCAAAAGCAGAGTTCTCGCTTTGGTTTGTCAACTGGTGCTTCTAGGCATAATTTGCATGCCTTATAAGCACAGTTTTCAATATCAATGTCCAAAATAATGGCAAACAGTCTGATAATGAATTGTATGATATTGTCCCCTTCTATACCTTCAGGTATGCCTGAAATGCACACACTGGCCATTCGAGCACCATTTTCGAGCAGCTCTAATCTACTCCTTAAGAGTCTGTTTTCTTTTATCATTCCCGATACTGCTATTGATGATTTATGTGCCATTTCATGAGCTTCTTCCACCTCCTGGGACACTGTATCTAATTTAGTCTCTACCTGGGTGATTCTACCACTGAAGGTTTCCACCTTCTTGTCTAGGTCTCTGATGGGCTGGAGTAATGCTGCATTAGATGGCTCCTCGACATGAGGGCTGTTCTCTCCACATGTGCTGCAGCATCTGGTAGTTTCTGTGAAGCCGACTTTGCACTCCTTTAACCGGATGCTTGCCTTGACTTTCCCTACAATACTGTCTCCAGAAATGTGATCGCTTGGTAGCTCTCACATGCTCTACAGGTTTCTGCGTCACAAGACTATAAACGTTAGTTTAAATGCACAATTTACTCAATTTTATGGAAGTTTCTCAGGAGCTAAGCTTTTCCAGGTCCTTCCTGGCTGGCTGCAGGATCCACCACCTCAAATTACACCCCTTTTAAAGCCTGGCTTCCTCTTCTGGTCCATAATGTCAATGAAGCAGTGAGCCAGCATTGCACTGCACTGACTGAGATGAACATAAAATGTTGAGACTATACTGCAAATGGATGAAAACCAGTCTGAAAACTGTTAAGATCAATTCACAAGCAGAAGCTGTGAAGGGGCCGACCTACAGTAGGTGTCAACATGGTTTATTTATTTATTTATTGAAATGTTTCACCAGGAAGGTGCACTGAGCAACAAGTCGCTCGTCTCCTGGTGTGATCTGGGGGGAAGGGGTACAACTGGAATGAGACATTATACACTCAAGTTACAAGATCAACATTAACATACAGTTGTAAGGCAGGTGTTACAAACGGTGTTACAACAGTGCTGCGCATAATATGTAGAAAGAGTGGACAATAATAAGTGCCGGGTTAATAAGTAAACAAGTGCTTATGTAACCCCCAGGGGCGCTACCCCTAGGGATATTTACCCTGCCTGCCTACTCTAAGACAGGGTGAGAGCCCAGATCCGCTGATCGGTGCCTCCACCCAGAGGTCGGGGTTAATACTAGTGAGTTTATCTCGGTCCCAGCCTCTGGGTTACTGCAACTCCCTTTGACCCACTAGTGGCTCACACAGGATTCCAACAATACTCCTCCCACATGCACTCACCCGGGTGGTATCTCTCAGTGCGCCCGGGATCCCCCTGTAAAATAAGGTAGTTATATCACAATCACTATGCAGTAGTTCACCAGATATGCACAAACTAAACAAGATGTAGTTGCAACAATCAATCTGATTTATTAAAAGGGACCACTAACAAGGACAGGGAATCAAGGCAATTGGCTTACTCTATAATTATCTACCTAAGGCACTGTACTGCAGGCCTGAACCTAATAGTCACTGTCCTAGGTACCCAAGCCCTAGTGGCTAGTCCAACGTGGGTGCTGGTTGGGGCCCTGACACAGACAGCCTTTGAACTCTGAGAAAGTAAAATAAGAAGAACGTCCCCACTAGGGCAGTTAGCAGTGTAACCAACCACTTAAGACCACTGTCTGCAATCTTGGCAGGGAGCTACCCTGGTTTAGTACTCACAGCTCCAGCAAATACCGATTCGGTCACCACCAGCAGGGCTGATCCTGAAATTCACCAGCCTCCTCACACATTTATATGGCAATTGCAGAGGGGTACCATACCAGCAGTGTTTCCATTAAGGCTGTACATCTAGGGGTCACTGCACCCTCTCCAAAAATTGTCAGGGTACAAAATAAAATTATAAGGGTTCATTCTACCATTTGTACAACATATTTGTGGGAAAATATACTTTAAACAGAATTATAGGGGTACAGTGTACCCCTTCACACAAAAATACTTGAATTTCATAATTTGTACTTGAATCAAGTACAGATGGGGTAAATGGGAACACTGCATACCAGGCAGCTGCTTCTAGACCCCCACACACTTGCAGCAGACTTAGGCAATAACTGGCAACTTCAACCTCACGGGTGGACGGCGGCGATTCAGCAATTTTCTCCAGTCCTTTCAGGTTGAGTCTGGTAGGTAGCTGAGCTGGCACCAGCCTCCTCTGACCGCAGCGCGGCGGATTTTTGAGTCCGCCGACTTAAACAGGAAAAACTCCGCCTCAGGCCTTTCACGCGCTTCCCCATGTCAACACTCCACCAGCGCAGAAGCCAGAGCTCTTCTTTCCTCCTCAGCCCAACGCACCTCTCCTTTGGCAGCGTTAAGCACTCCTTACAAGTCGGGCGCTACCCATTTCCATTGGCTGGCTGAACATGCCAGTCACTTCCTCCTGCCCCCAGTGGTGCAAAACCGCCATAGTCCATAATACCTTCTCAAATTACAAACAGCCCTCGATTGGTCAGATAGCTCCTCTGTACCTCCAGTGTACTGATTGGTCCAAATCGCCAGTCTGGGACCAAAATGGAAGGAAGAATCAGAACAGTCCTTGCTGCAACAGAAAAACAGGTTAGAACAACTACATTATCCTTTTACTACCCTAAGTTACTTCAAGCAAACAGTTACTTCTTTTGGGGAGGAGCTCCCTCTGCACAATTCAACGATGGCAGAAACGGAGCAATCATCCAACAGCCGGGGTGGGACTCGAGCAAGGCAGCTCTCAAACTCCTTCCCAGATTAACCCGGACTGCAAGTTAGGCAGCCCTTAAAAAGACGGACACGGAGGCTTTGATAGTGCTCCTGGCGATCACATTTCAACTGCTAAAATGCAGAACATCAGCCTGCCAGGGAGCATCTAAACCAGCTCCGGGGAGGCTTTTAGGAACCCCCATTTGCAAGGGGGTTACACCTCCATGAAAGAGAAGGGGAGGGAGGGAGGGGGAAAGAGTCCTGCCCCTGGAGACCCCTTCAGGATGCAGGAACCCTGCAAGGGACTAGAGGGACCAGAGAGAAGGGATAAGGCAGTGTCCCAGAGAGAGCCCTTTAAGATGGTGGGGAAGGGAGTAGATGAGATACAGCCCCTTGGGGGGAGAAGAGGGACCCATGGAGAGCATTCAGGGTCCTTACATTCTGTAAGAGATCAAGGGAGGCCGTAAGGGGGAGTAATTGGGGAAGGGAGAAGGCTCAGAGGGGTGGGTCTACAGGTAAAATGAAAGGGAGAGGGTAGGGTTTGCTTCCTAGGGCTTTAGAGGAGAGAATTGGGGGACATGGCAGGAGCAACTAGGTGCAAAGTAATTATTGAGGGCAGAGCTGATGGAGTAGGTGGAGGATGAGTGCCTGGATTTTTTGGGGGGATTCTACATTTTGGGAGATGGTGAGAGTAACTGGATTAGCCGATTTGGGTGGATCTATGGGGCAACTAGGGTACAGAAGTCGGTTGATCTAAGGGAATGAGACAGTGAGGGGGGTGTTATAAAGGAGGAGGTGAGGTAGGAAGGGAGCTCACCCAACCAGTGCTTGGAGGTGAATTTAGCACAGTGGGAGAGTTGCCTATTTGTAAGAGAGGGGAAGGATAGGGCACGATAAAGATCGCAGTGGTGGGTGCGAGGGGGGCAGAAGGAACTGAAGAGGGTGTCCAGTCTGGCCAGGGAGGACTTAGTGGCAACACCACAGACCATGTCACAGTAATCAAAAATGGGCAGTATCATCTTCTGAACAAGTTCACGCCTAGGTGTAGGAGGGATGCACATACAATTCCTGAACAGGGCACCATGCTTGCCGCGTAGTTTTTATTGGATGGCATCAATATGTCCAGAGGATTTAGGTGTTGGTCCGGCCAAACACCTAGTACTCTGAAGGAGGATGAATCCTCGCGAAGTCACTACAGGTGTGAAAAGTGGTAGGAGGAAAGCCTCGAGAGTCTCTGCCTTGTGCCAAAGGTCATGGAGAGAGTTTTTGGCATTGAGGAAAGGTTTATGGTTAGCAAACCAGAGCTGAACCTTGTCAAGTCTTGCTGTAAGCTGGTTGTAACCTATATAGGACTGCATCATCTGCATACATATGTATAGCAGAGGATGGGGAGCAAACAGAGGTAAGGTCATTTAAAAAGATGGAGAACAGGAGGGGCCCTAATACTGAGCCCTGGGGGACTCCAGTGCTAATCGGAAGGGGCGGGGAAGTGGCATCCAAGATCTTAACTGATTAGGTTCTACCAATATGGTAGGCCTTGAACCAGTTTGTGGCGGAGGGAGACAGGCCAGCTACTGGGAATGAGCTGAGGAGAAGGGAGTGATAGACAGTGATGAAGGCAATGGCCAGGTCGACAAAAATGGCAGAGGTAATTTGCCCATTGTCCATCCCGTTAGGATGGAGTCTGAGAGCCGAGGAGAGAGGTGGTTGAGTGTTTTTCCTGAAACCAGACTGAAAGGGTGAAAAGGAGGTGCTGGATAGAAAATAGGTGTTTGGAAGAGGACAATGTGTTCTTGTAGCTTGGCAAGGGTAGGGGGGAGAGAAATGGGGCAATAGTTGCCAGGGGATGAGGGGTCACCCTCTTTGGTTAGAGGGAGGACCACAGCATGTTTCCAAGAAAAGGGGACAAAGGCAGTAGAAAATGAGAGATTTACGATTATTGAGAGGGGGTAGGCAATGGCTGTAGTGGAGAGGGAAAGGAGTTTTGGGTCAAGACCATCAAGGGAAGGCACCTTTAGAGAGGTTGATGGTGAGGAGGGCACTTAGGGCATCGTTTGGGGTTACAATAGTGAAAGAGAAGGTGGAGGGTGGTGGAGGGGCACACCGGTAGAGGGTGGGAGGGGTAGGAGGGGAGGGATTCAGTCAGCTCAGTGGTGCAGGAGGCATAGTAGCAACCCTGCAACTACAGCTGGGGGTCGGACACTAGTGAGTTTTTACTTTAAGTACTGGGGGTGGTGGGCGAGATGAGGGGGTAAATAGGGTGTGCACCACCTTCCAGAACTTTGAAGGGGAATTCATGTCGGTGATGAAGGCAGATTTGAAATATTCAGACTTGGCTAACCTTGTAGTCCTGGTGCAAGGGTTTCTGAACATGCGGAAGTTCACAAGGTCACTAGGATGCTGGGTAGCTTTATGACACTTCCATGCTCAATCTCTAGCCCCAAGACAAGCCAGAAGTTTGGGGATTATCCAAGGAAAGTGGTTACCTCTGACTCTGGTTTGTTTGAGTGGGGCAAAGGTGTTTCAGTTTGCAAGAAAGATTTCTTTGAAGTAGGCAAGGGCCTTATCAACTGAGGGGAAAGAGGTTAGGAGGGACCAGTCAGAAGTGGCAAGGTTACTCAAGAGAGGTTCTAGGTCAAGAGACTTGAAAGAGTGTAGCTGTATGGTTTTGTGTGGTGATTTAGTTCTGTGGACTTTCCTAACTATGAATATTGGGTTATGGTCACTGAGAGCATCAGAGAGTATGCCAGAGGCGATGACGCGGTGGGGGTGGGAGGTAAGGGCCCAGTCGAGTAGGGAATGTTGTTGTGTCTTGTAGTTTGAGGGGGAGGGTTAGGAAATCAGTTGGGAGAGGTTTAGGGCTCCGATTTCGTGTTTAGTTTTGGTAGTTTTAGGTGACAACCAATTTATATTGAAGCCGCCTAGGATGAATAATTCCCCAGAGTGAGCAAGGGAAGTGATGGAGGTTAGGAGGTCTAGCGCAACCAAAGGATGGACATTTGGGCAGCAGTATATGCCGGCTACAAAGATTAGGGGACTGAAGAGGAGGGTCATATGGATAGCTAGGGCATCATGAGTCTCAGGATTTGAGGAAGAGTAGATGATGGAATATTGGATGGAGGCTAGGACATAAATAGCCACACCACCACCCCTGCCAGCATGGTCATGCCTTAGCAGTGAGTAGCCAGGAATGGAGACAGAGTGGTCAGGGATACTGCTCTTTAGCCAAGTTTCTGGGAAGATTAGAATGTCTGGTTTTAGAGTGCACACCATGCCCTGAATCTGGTCTGTTTTTTGCAACAAGCTGCGGGTGTTTAGATGCAGGATCTTTAAGCCCTTTGGGAGGGCTGAGAGAAGAAAGTGGGGGAAGGTAATAGAGGAGGAAGCACCAGAGGAGCAAGGGGTAGTAGGGCCTGGATTGGGGTGGATATCCCCGGTGGAGAGCAAGAGGAGGGCAAGTATGAGAAAGTGGAGCTTAGATGATTTTGAATGGGCTGGTGAGAAGGTTGGGATTTTTGAGTAGAAGGGAGTGGATGAGTGAATAACAAGAAGGTGGAGAACTGCACAGAAAGTGGACATCGTTATCAAAGCAGCATGAGGAATAGTGGTAGAGTGAGACCATATTTCAAATGGCAGAGAGGGAGTGATAGCATGGATGTGGGTAGAGGATTGGAGATAGTTAACTGATGGGGTTGGTAGAGTTATTAGGAAGAGGTGAATAGAGAGCAAGTGGAGGTGGTAAAAGAGAGGGCTATGAGCAGAACAAGGGGGAGAGGGGACAGTAGGAGAGGCATTGTTCATAAGGCAGAGAAATTAGTGAATAACTGATCTAGGAAGGCGAAGAATTTGTAAGCAGGGTGCGCAGAGGAGGGGGCTGGTCAGATGGAGGTGGGAGCTGTAATTTAGGAAAGTATCTATACGAACAACAGCCAGGGATCACTTAGATAAAGATTATGTCCCTCTACTGGCAGTACAGTATAACTTGCTAATGGGAGAAAAAAACAGAGGGTAACACAAGTAATCAGATATTAAACAGGCTGAGGAGGTTCACAGAATCAGAGGAAAACGCAAGTAAAAGTCGGCAAGTTCTGAATGGGCTGAAAAAAGAAAATAGGGCTGTAGGGTCTAGTGCAGTCTGTGCAGTCCGGGTTCAGCGCACCTCTCTTTGTGAGTGGAGAAGATGGCAGGAGCTCCAAGATGCACAAGGTGTGGTTCCAATGCTGGAAGTAGAAAGGGAGCTGGGAGTTGAAATACTGGGAGAAGGGGGGTTAGTGGATGATCAAAAAGTACAGAAATCAGATAACAGGCAAGGAGAAAATGAGAGAGAGACACACACACACACGCGGGGCCTAGGTTTCAGATGAATTAACTTTAGCTTAGCTGGTCGCACATCCGCCTCTGGTTCAGAAGGTCGTGGATTCTAGTCCCACACTGGGACTTGGGATCATACCATAAACACTGACACTCATGTGCAGTACTGTGGGGGCGGGGGTACTGCACTGTCAGGATGTCCTTTCCTTCAGATGAGAGACATTAAACCAAGTTCCCATCTTCCTATCTCTCATGATGATCCGGGCCGGTGTGCAGGCAGAGGTAAAAGACCCTAAGGCACTTTTCACAAGGTATTTCCCCTGGTGTCCTGGTCAACAATCCCCTTCCCATAAAACCAGATCAGGCAACTGTACAAGGCTGTGTGGCAGTGTTGATATGCAAAATGGCTGCCACTTCACATTTACAGTCACTTCACCAGTAGTCTCTCATTGCTTGTAAAGTGCTTTCGTATACAATTTGTATAAAAAGCACGACATTAATGCAAATTCTTCTTTTTCTGTCTGTTCCAGTGGACAGAAAGATCTTGGAGCAGTGGGGGCAGAGCCAGGTCACACATGATTGTTTGATAGCAGAAGTCAAGCTTCAAGACTGTTCTAGGGGCTGAGCATGCTCAGTAGACAGTGTCCTAAACATAGGATGTTAGGATTTGCATTTATTTAGTGTTTTTCAAGCAATGAAAGGGACTGGTAGTTTAATGATTGTAAAGGCATAGTATATTAGTGTAGTGATACTGTCTCCTGAAAATGGGCTGGCAAAATTCTGGATGCTCGACTTGACTTTGGCAGGCTGACACCCATGCCCTAATCTCAGTACAGACACCCTGCCATAATCACGACATAGATCCCCTGCTCAACCGTTAACCCATCTGGTCTGCAACTTCCTTCTCCAAGAAACCCCACCTCATTTAAACAAATGAAAAACAAAACTGAGCTCACTGGCAATAAACATTTCCTACTGAAGTCTGTCGCCATGGCTGACCCACAGCTGTGTTAACCACAAATCTGTCCATACCACCAACCTCCGTTCCAACCACCGCAACACCGTCATACTCTTAGACAGCAAAATTAAGAGAATACCAAAGTAAACCAACTAAAATTTAACTAAAAAAAATAAACAATGCTGCAATAAAGAAGGTACACTACAACAGTTGTCAAAGTAACTCTGAAGTGCCCTCTTTAATCTACCAGCACAAGAACTATTGGAATAAAAAAAATTAAATGTGTTTAGTACGTTTTTTTAAATAACTTTTTTATAATTTTACTCAAAATCCTAATTAACTTTTTCACACTTTCACTAAAAATCCTAACAATTTAACTAAAACTCCATTTTATAAATGCAATCAGACATTTTAGGGTAGGATTTACTGTATGTTGAGACTACCACACTTCTGAAAGTCCTGACACAACCCCAGTACATCCCTAGGCGTGTTAATCAGCAGCATATATCACACCCTAATGTGTTGTATTGCTTACGTGTGAATCTGTCTCTAAAAACTGTTGTGTTCCCAAGTGATTGGAAAATAGCCAAAGCTGTCCAGTTTATAAATGTGAAAAACTGATGACCCTAGAAACTAAAGGCCAATATCCATCTTTCACAGTATAAATTATCTTTTTATACAACAGGCTGGTTAATACAAAATCTCCCACAAGAGGAAACCACCATCATCAATGGACAATCATGATAGGAGTTAAGTAAGCATCATTCCCTCACAACAGATACAAGTGTAAAGGCAATTATGAACCGAGGATCGTAAATACAGGAATCTGATTGGCTAAGAGCTCTTTGAAGCTGTAATGATATCAGGCTACATCATCATGGCTTCAAAAAAGTTCCGGCACCACCAGCCTCTTTGCTCTCTACTGTCTGACAACCATTTTTTCAAAATGTACTCCTACACCACCCAAAAGCTCATTCATAAAATGTTTTAAAACCTGTTTGTTTTTTTTTTTATTATAAAACTTCAAACTCAGTTCATAATAGCAGCAATAAGTCACTCCTGGGTGTGGTATATCATGGGATATCATCACTTCTCGGGAGGTTGGATGCACTCAGCCTGCAGCCTCGTGCCCAACCACCCGAGGCGAATGATATACCACACCCTGTTGTGCCTTTTATTGCTTAATTATTAACTTAGATCATAACAACAGAGGAATCTGATTGGCTGAGACGATTTTGAAGTCGCGTGATGATATCGAGCTACATCATCACGGCTTCAGAAAACCCTCTGGCTACCAGCCTTCCAACTGCCCACAACTTCCTTCACGCGTCTTCCATCCAGATTCCCACACAAATGTGTCAGCTTCTATACTGGACTCCCCTGGTTTCCAAAGATGTAACCATCAACAAAACTCAGCCTGAGCAGCAAGGATTTCAGCATCTCTGTGACACACTTAAAACATTTTTTTTCTCATTCCTTTGGGATAACACAACCTGTTGAGTTTCGCACTGCTGCTTTTAAAATGCCGCCACCCATTTTAACTGCTGACAATGCTAATTCTAGCCTCACTGATAATATTCCTGATTTTAAAACATAAAAACAAAACGGATGAGAAAGAACCTTCACACATTTAAATGAACTGCCAGCAAGTGCCATCCACATCACTGTAATGCACCAACACCGATGGCGATAAGATACTTCCACATCATTATCCACTTTGGTACTGCATACAACTGCTACATACAGTGCTACACAAAAAGCAAATTATTCCTCAAAATTAAAGAAATCCAGTTCAGCACAAAGTGGCAGAGTTCACAGGTCACACAAACGTTCACATCGTCTGTCAGCTCCAACTGCAACAGCGCCACCTGCTGTCCCAAGAACTTTTTAAATGTATTCCTACACTATAATAAAAGCTATTTTAAAGCGGTTTTAAAGTTTTTTAATATTTCATTTTAAAACCTTTACTCCAGTTCATAATAGCAATAAGGCACTCCAGAATTGTGGTACATACGTGGGATATCGTCACTTCCGAGTCGTTGGGCGAGTCGGCCTGCGGCCTCGTGCCCAACCACCCGAGGCGTAACGATATCCCATGATATACCACACCCTGTCGTGCCTTATTACTTAATTATAAAATGGGTAACAGAAATACTATACTGAGATTGGTGGAATCCAGTTACATGACCGTGCTGTTATCCCTGCGCAACAGTACATGTCAGAAATGCTTAACTTTATGAACCTCATTACTTGGTCCTAAAACTAAAAAACAAAAACAAAAACAAAACAAAAAAATATTATAATTGCAATAAGGCATTTCAGGTATCGTGTAACTGAGGATAACGCTATTTCTTGGGTGCGTCCTGCGTCCCAAGGTGTGCCGATTATCCCACAATATCGCTTACACCTGTCATGCCTTATTGCTAAACTCGAACATGATGACAAAATATGTATTAATTTTAAGCAGGCCAAGCTAAGTGCTAAAACTGAACAAATAATTACTGCTAATTGACTCTAAGGCAAAGTACCAGGAATGCAGATAAAGCAAGCTCATTTACAGTGCAGAGAGCTCCTGTGGCACAAAGCCCATAATCAAGCAGATAGTAGAAAGTGCCAATAAACTCTGTGGAATGTAAGGAATTTGTGACATGAGAGGAAGGCCACTGCTCACTCACCCACCCCATGTACTGAAGTCAAGATCCCTTTTACTAGGCTGATGCAGGTAACAAATACTGAACTTTGCTGTTGTTCAGAAAACCTTCCTGCATCCAACAGGATAAAATCAAGTCATTAATATTCCGAGAGGAAAAAAAAAGCTAAGTAGCCAGTGGCTGCCATTACAAGCCAAGAATATGCAATGCATTTAAGTTTGGATACAATAAGGTTGGCAATACTGTACCAGAGAGTCTACACCCATGTCCCTCCTCCATAATCTGGACTAAATGTCACAGCAAACATAACAGAACAGAGGCAATTATATAACTGTCAACACTGCTAACCCTTCATCAGCTTTGTGCTTGATATTCCATGACAGCCTTTCCGTCATGCACCTTACCTTTCCTTTCCAGTTTTCCATCTGCTTCCAGGCATCAGTAGGATTATTAAAATTATAAACCCTAGAGCTGGCTCTGTGGTACCAAGCGGTGGTGCACCCACTTGGTACACTGGTGATTCGAGTTTGAGCCCTGACCGGAGCGCCAAGGAAGGAGGCCGTAGGGAGGGTTACAAAATGTCCGCACAGATGCTTTCCTCCTGGGGAGAGTACTGAGAGCACCGCTCAGAGGGTGACAACAAATAGTGGTAGTGTGCAGGCTTTGCTGGCATGGGTGACCAAAAATCGTCTGGCTCCACCTCCAGGGCGATGCACGCAGTCTGCGCCACTGGGGGTGAGGGAGGAACAGAAAACAGCACCTGTCTGACTTTGCTGGATGACAACTGACTAACCCCCCACCCATACACATACACAAACACACACCAAGAGTCCCCTAGAGCACTGCTCATGCCCCTCCAGCCCTGCACATCTCAGAGGCCCCACCCAGGAACTGTCCTCCTCTCCCCGAGCCAGGGGTCCCAGGCAGGGATAAGCCAGACCCTCCAAGAACACGGGACAGCCTGGGAAGCCAGTTGACAGGAAGCCGCAAAGAAGGGGTGAGTCTGGCAGGCAGAATGGGACAATGAGCAGCCAGAAGAAGTGGTAGGTCAGGGGTGCAGGAAGAAATATATATTACATATACATATATGCACACACACACACACACACACACACACACACACACACACACACACACACATATAAACCCTGCTCTAAGTTTAACTAGAGATATGAACTTGGCTGTGATGTCTAGAACAGCAAGTCACCCACACATTCCATCATAAGTTCCCCATCTCCAATGCATGACATCTCAGATCCAGGAAAACATGGGCCTGTGAACTCTTGCAGGGTGTTCTTCCTCTACATGATCCTATATGCTTTTCTAGACTTATACCACTAGTATTTTGACCCAAACTTATGTTTCCTTCCAGCCAATCAGCAACATAAGCCAACAGGTCCTACTGTTCTATTTCCTGAGGCATACTGAGCAGTCTTACATATGTGGTTCTGGCTTGGTTTTTGATGTGTTCTAGTCGAAGCTTGACAGGGCATTTTCCCTAACCCAACACGTCCAGTGGCGGGGAGGGGGCGGCGGGAGGTATTAGCCCACAACAACGTATGTGTTGTTTTAATACCCAATTCCTGGGCAGTGTCTGCTTTGCTTTTTAAAGCAGTCACTCTCGCATTAAACATCTAGTTCCAGGCCAGCCTGGCTGCACTGGCAGTTGCGTGCTGCCCTGCTACACAGGAGAGCCAGGTTAACATCCCGATCCAGACTCCCAGCTCTGAACTCGAAGGGCCGCAGGAAGTGCTACAGAAGTAGAGCTTTCAGGCCTCCGGGGGTAAGCAGACATCCCACTGGTCTAGCTCCTCCTATGTCAGTCACACCATGTTAGCCTTTGGCCCCGTCCCCTGCTACATAAATGGGGGTGAGGGGGTCTGACATCAGAAGGTAGGGTGGGCTGGGAGGGTAGGAAATGGGTCAATCTGCCTTGTCCAAGGACAGCCACTGTGCCCTCATATTTACAGGTCTCTAACATTTCGAGACTCCCCAGTCCACTACTAAGCACACTGGACACATTTCCTCTATGGGCTTCATGAAGGAACAGATTGGAGGCTACTGCTGGTGCAACCATGGGGATATCACGGGTGTCAAAATTAAGTTTTGTAGCCACTAGCTAGCAGAGCTAGTGACTGGGAAAATCCACTAGCCCACTGACATTCACTGGCCCAGCTGGTGTACCTACTGAAATGTTACCTTCTCCAGTACAAGCCTGGGGCCAGTTAAAGGAAAATCTTACAAGCCTGATACAAAATCTACCAGCATTTGACCTGTGGGCTGGTACGGGTTTCGACCCCTGATATCAGAAGGGAGCCTTCAGGGGCCTGTAAAGAGCCAGGCCAGATAGGAAGTGAGGCATGGGTGCTTCCAATGAAGTGTGGTGGCAGGGCCAATAGGGAGCAAAAAAAAAAGAAACAGCAAAAAAGATTTGACCCTCTTGTCTGTGCCTCCAGTGGCTTTATCCAAGGCGTTGAGGCTTGCCCGTAGCTATCAGGGAAGACTGCACAGGGTCTGGTTGTAAAATAGCAGTCATAGAATGGTCAGCAGGCTCATCAATATGGCCTCTGTCACTTGGCTTAAAGCAATCTGTTTGCTGATTTATTACCAGATTTTCTTATTCTCTTTCCAAGGAAGTGCGTTCCCCTTTCTTCACTTGCAAAATCAGAATGGATCAAGCTTTAGTAGCGTAAACCCTGAAAGAGCAGGAACAATGTTGGTATCATGAGACCTCCTCAAGCAGGTCTTACTGTGCGGCTGCTACCTCAGCCCCATCCATATAAAGTGTCTAAATATCAAATGTTCCGTCTACAAACAGAGTTATGACAATTTACAGTGGAAAAAGTATAGCTCTGCCTTACCATCCCATTCCTAGGGTTTCTGCTAATGCACTTATGTATGGATGGCTTCATTCTTTTAAGACACCACCCTGGCACTGTATCAGTATTCAGAGACAAATGCTCGCAGTTGCCTTTGATCAAAGAAAACTGTGCCATTTTGCTTGACATTGAGAAAGCATTTCACCAACTACAGTAGTTAATCACAGGATATAGTAATTACAGTACAAACCTCAACACCTCTGACAAGGATCTAAAATGATTTCACAGCTGCCTTGCAGAGAGAAAACGGAAAGTGGTTATCACAACATTTCCAAATGACACCCTGCTAATTCATGTACCACAACATACACTCAAACAGTAACAAGAAATCTCATTAAGTAAGTACTAATAGTCAAAGGACGTGACTGGGAAGGTAAGAGAGAAAAGGCTAGCTTTCAGGAGGTACCAGGAAACAGGAGACAGGGAACTGTATCTGGAAAAGCAGAGGGAGGTGGGAAAAGCAGTCAGGAGCGCAAAGGTGCAAACAGAGGAAAAAACTGCCCAGACAATTAAGAAAGGAGACGAGACCTTTTTCAGATACGTTAGTGAAAGAAAGAAGACCAGGAGTGGGATTGTGAGGTTAAAAAGGGAGGGAGGAGGGTGTGCAGTGGGGGACCTAGAAAAAGCAACAATCCTGAACAGATATTTGTGTTCAGTATTCACAGAAGAAAGGGAAGGAGAAGGACCACTACTGGGGGATAGGGACACCAATGGGAGAGAGGCGGACACCAGCCCGTTTACGGAAAAAAGAGTCCTAAAGGAACTCGAGAATCTGAAAGGAGACAAGGTTATGAGGCCAGATGGGATACATCCCAGAATATTAAAAGAACTTAGAGAGGGTCTGGTGGCACCACTAACAGCCCTATTTAACAAATCGATAGAGACAGGGATGGTTCCAGGGGGCTGAAGGAGGGCGAATGTACTCTTGCTCCACAAAAGTAGGAACAGGGAGGAGGCTGGAAACTACAGGCCAGTCAGCCTGACCTCGGTGGTGAGGAAATTAATGGAGTCACTGCTAAAGGAAAGGACTGTGATATTTCTTTAATCCAGTGGTGCACAGGATCCAAGGCAGCATGGATTCACAGCAGGAAGGTCTTGTCAAACAAATCTGATAGATTTCTTTGGGTGACCAGGGAAGTAGATCAGGGAAGGGTGGTGAATGTGGCCTACCTAGATTTCAGCAAGGCCTTCGACACCATCCCACATAGGAACTTGGTAAATAAGGGCAGCCTGGGAGAGAGTCCGAAGGGGGTAAACTGAGTCAGAAACTGGTTGAGTGACAGGACACAGAAGGTGGTGGTAAATGGCATTCAATCCGAGGAGAGGGGGTGATCAGCAGGGTGCCACAGGGATCTGTCCTGGGGCTAGTCCTCTTTAATGTCTTCATAAGCGACATTGCAGAGGGACTGGAGGGGAAGGTATGCTTCTTTGCAGATGACACTAAGATCTGTAACAGGGTCGATATTCTGGGGAGGAAATGAGAAAGGACCTAAACATGATTGAGGAGTGGTCGAGAGTGTGGCAGCTAAGATTCAATGCAAAGAAGTGCAAAATCATACACTTGGGGCACAGAAATCCAACGAAGAGTACAAAATGGGGAGAGGGTACTGACGTCGCCATTCAAGAAAGGGACCTGGGGTAATCATATCTGATGACCTAAAGGTAACCAAACAATGTCAGAAGGTTGTGAGGAGAGCCAGTAGGATGCTAGGGTGCATAGGAAGAGGTATCACTAGCAGAAAAAAAGGAAGTGGTTATGTCACAGTACAGATCACTAGTGAAACCTCATCCGAGTACTGTGTCCAGTTCTGAAGCTGCATCTCCGGAAGGACATAGACATAACAGAGGCAGTCAAACGAAGGACAAAAAAACGGTGCAAGGACTGCACCAAAAGTCATATGAGGAAAGACTAGAGGACCTCAATATGCATTCCTGGAGGAGAGGAGAGAGAGGGGATATGATAGAGATATTCAAGTATTTCAGGGGTATAAACAAGGTACAGGAGAGTAGCATCTTTCAGAAAAGAAGGTGTACAAGAACAAGGGGGCCAGGGGCATGATATGAGGACAGAGGGGTAGGCTCAGGGGCAATGTGAGGAAGTATTTTTCACAGAAAGAGTAGTGGATGCTTGGAACAACCTCCCTGTGGAGGTGGTGGGGGCAAAAACGGTTGGGGAATTCAAAAATGCATGGGATAGACAAAAGAGTACTCTCACAATAGGGAAGAGCTGGTAAGTCGCAGATCAGCTAGAGTGTCTCTGCATTGCATTAGGTACAGAAAAGGGGCAGACTAGGTGGGCCACACGGTCCTCATCTGCCATCACCTTATATAGTTTCTAGTAGTAGTAAAACATTTTATTCATATGACACAAATTGGAAACTCACTTGAGCAAGCACATTTCCAAATGAAATCCTTATAGCACAAATTACAAGTTACATAAAATTTGCATTTTTCACATACTAAGTTTCACTAAAATGCATCTCAAGCGGACAGCAAGTTGTTCATATTGAAAAATTACTGAACAGTCATGATCAATGATTACAGTTGTACAAACACACATACATAAATCATAATGCATGAAATGCTATGATAAATGATTCTTAACTAGTATTACTGGACGGAGTCAAGATAAGAGATTACAGTAGTACTTCACACATACATGAAATATAACACATAAAGTACTGTAATTCCAATCTACCCACATGAATTTTGATATGAGAAGGGAATGAAATAACTACAAGAGTTTATGTACATGCCTGCCTGTAGATCTGGGTACCAGACCAGAGGCCACTCCCAGGGCTCCCTAGCGGTCCCCTTCAGAAAAACAACACTAGGACGGCGGTCATTTGCATACTGTACTTCCCTGTGGCTTAACGAAATCCCAGCTCACCTACTGACAAACTCGAGCCTACCTGTCTTTAAGGCCGAGCTTAAACAGTACCTCTCTGGAAGCATGGCCTGTTGCTGTAGGCAGTAACTGTATTCCCAGCCCTGCAAGTCTTAAGACACAATCGCCTGGCTAACCGACATGGATCAAGTCACCTCCCACACCCTTTTTTTTTAAAATTTAAGTTTATTGATAACCAACGGGTACAGTTAATACAAATTTATCAGGCATTTTTATATTTTTACATCATTACTTCATTACTAGGTCAAATAGCACCCCACTCCAGGTAGCAGTACCTCCAGCAACTTGATTCAATTAGTCCGCCTTTACTCCCCCGGCCCATGGGAGTGACCATTATGACTGGTTCCTGAGCTAGCCGGAGAAATTTGACACCAGAGTAACCATCTAGTCCATCTCCGGATATATATTGCTGTTTTATGGTTTATTTTGTACGTTAATTCTTCCATTTCTGCAATTCCCTGGACTATTTGTATCCAGGTACCTAGGGTGGGAGTATCCTTTTTTAGCCACAATTTAGTAATTGTTTTGTGGGCTGCCGCAAGGAAGAGGGACCATAGGTATGTTGAATCTGCTCCAGTCAAGTTCTGTGGTGGCTCGCCCAGAACAAGGCAGGGCCAATCTAGGGGGGGGGCTCCAAGCCAAAGATTTTAGTACTTCCTACACCCTTTTTACCAAGCCCACAGGGCTGTTGCCCACATCCCTCACCGCCAACTCTCAGCATCAATTCCACTCACGTGATGGCTCAGCCCCTGGCTACTGAAGATTATACCTTTTGTGCCTAGCCTTTGGCTGTTGTAAATTACACCTGTGTATCTGACAATGTTTGGCCTTGTCATGTTTCTTTGCACTTGCCAGTATGTCTCTGTTAGTAATGTTTCACCCTTGTAATTTGCTTACACTGGGGCTCCACCCTCCTTTGGTTTCTTGTTCTCAATTGTTCACACTTTGTTGTACCTGAGGTTGAACCTTTGTAAAAGAGCTTTTGCTCAAAGGTAATGTCCGAATCTTGAAATAAATAAAATAAATAAATAAATGTACCTCACAGAATAGGTGAAATATCAAAATTTAAATACCTGTAAATTTGCTTTCTCCGACAGCTGGTCTCCAGGCTTCCTTACACATGGGCTGTACCTCCTAATGCTAATAGGCAGGCAGGAATCAGACCTCTGCAGCAGGAGACATCCAGTCCTTCACTTCCTGTCTCCCTCAGTTCTTCCTAAAACAGTCTAATGTGGCAATACTACAAGGACTTGGGAACAAAAACAAAATTTTAAAGGCATATGGCCGTGAGGCAATAACTATATACATTCTGGGGAGAATCCGAAGTCTGGAGACGAGCCGTCGGAGAAAAACATTTTTCAGGTATTTAAATTTTGATTTCTCTCTCCTAAGCTGGTCTCCAGGCTTCCTTACACATGGGATGTACAAAAGCAGTACATCCCCAGATGTCCAGGGTGGGAAGAATGTCAAGGACCCTCAAGGGTCCACCACCGCCTGAAGCACTCCGCGGCCAATGATGCCTAAGCCGAGGACATCACCTCCAATGAATAAAATTTTGTAAATGTGTGAATAGATGAACAAGTGGCCGCTCTGCATTAGTCTGCTAGAGATGCTTCACTGAAGTACGCCCTCGAAGGGGCCATACGTCTGATGGAAAAGGCTCTCGATGGGCCAGACAAGTTTGATCATAAGCCGTGGAGGTGACGGATAGAATCCGTCTGGCTACAAGCCTTTGAATCCTTGTTACCCACAATTTTGGCCTGTAGTTGACATGAACCAACTTGAAGTTTTGTGAATAGCTTCAGTTCTCTTAATATACATTTTCATCACCCTTCTCTGGGCTAGGGGATGAAATTCCATTCCCTTATAACTTTTAGGAAGTGGGCAGAAGGAAGGAAAAATGAACCCTTGAATGTAATGGAAGGGAGACATAACTTTTGGCAAAAAATCCTGGAGCTGTTCTAGCCTGATGAAAGACAGTGCATGTCTCTTGGGTAAACCATGCTCCCAGTTCGCTGATTCTCCTGGCTGAAGTAATAGCTATAAGAAAAAGGTGACCTTCATTTGAGATGCAGAAGGATGTCTTCTTGAGAGGTTCTAAAGGGGCCTTGGGCACAGCCTTGAGAACCAGATTGAGCCAGGCCAGGAAAATGTCACAGCAGACTGGCTCAATTGAAAGGTTGTTCTACCAGGGGAATGGGAGCCAGTCTGCTGTGACATTTTCCTGGCCTGGCATATACATCGCTCCATGGTGCTCAGCCCACTGACAGAAAAGAATGGACCCCCTTAGCATTTTTGAGCTTCTTGTGCCACCCTGATGGTTGATGTATGCCAACGTTCTCAGATTGTCAGTTGGAATCAGTCTGTCATGACTGAGGAATTGCTGTTCCGAGTGCCTGAGGGCAAGGCATACTGCTCCCACCTCAAGAACATTTATGTTGTACCTTGTTTTGAACAGAAACCACCTGTGGCCCAACTTGAAGCCCTTCATGACCTCTGTCCTTCAAGACCCTCACCGGAGGGAGGGTTTAATCTGTCTCAGTGAGCTGTATGGAAAAATAAGCAGGCTGCTGAGGAGCTATGTGAAACTCCTTGAAGAGCTCTGGCAGATGCCTAAATTAAGTTTCCGGGGGAAAGACCTTGTTGGCTTGTGTCATGATGTCTACCACATGGAGGGTCAAGGTCTAGTTTGGAGTTAGGGAACTCTTTCTCCAGTTGATGAGAAAACCATGTACCGATGGGCACCAGACTACCTCTGCCACTACTTGTAATGGTTGATTGAGCTGTGAGGCCTTTATGTGGACTATGACCGCCACTAGCACCTCTAAAAATGTCCGTGGGTCTGAGGAAGACCCCAATGGCAGAGTTTTGAATTGGAAGTACTGCTCTCCCACTTTGAACCCGAGATCGTGCCTGTGTAGCTCCTGAGTGGGAATATGCAAATAGGCATCTTGCAGATCTATGGATGCGGGAAAAACACCTTTTACGACTCCTTGATGATTGATGACAAGGTTCCCACCTTGAAGGGTCTGCTGCGGACAAAACTATTCAAGAATTTGAGGTGGGGGGCGCTAATGAGCAGCTAACTGGACGGACGCGTTTCTTCACTGCTCTCCCTTGACAGCCGAAATAAAAAGTTTTAAAACACAAATAAAGAATTCTAAAGTGTAAGAATCATCAACTCTACGGTATTGGACAGCAAGATGGATGATTATTTGACGCCTAATCCAGGAAAGAGCCAGAAGCTGGCCAGCAAAAGTGCAAAAGAAGATGGCAGGCAGATCAGGAGGAGAAAATTGGCCTTGTCTCGCTGTCCGGTGGAGGTCGCCAAGACTTGGCCAGGAAGTGACCGACAGGCGATAGCGCATTGGAACCAAGACTGATAAAGCTAGAGGGAAGCTGGATTTAAAATTACAGGAGGTGCAAGAGCAACAGATGGCACAGGCTAATAGAATTATGGAGGCAGAGGACAGAATCTCTCACCTGGAAGACAAGATGGCAGCAGTCCCCGGTCAAGTACTAGCTCTCCAGAAGGAATTGACGGAATTTAAAGAAGCCTTCCATTACCAGGAGAACTACCATTGACACCTAAATCTCCATTTACGAGGGCTACCGGAAGGTAGAGAGGGAGTGAGTGCCTTGGATTTATATGCCAGAATCCTACCAGAGCTACTGGGCCTGCAGCCTGCTAAGGGGTGCCTTAACATGGAGCAAGCTCATCAGGCTGTCATGCCCCAGCCGCCTGCAGACCAACCCCCGACAAGTGATTATGAGATTTCATAATTATCAGGACTGAGAGGAGATCCTGAAGGCATATAGAGAGAGAAGGGAATTCAAACCTATAAAGGGCAGCGCTTGTTCCTATCTCAGGATTACTCAGCACGTCTGCTTAAGAGAAGGAAGTTATTCAATGGAATAATGCAACAGCTAAGGGACCTTAAAGTGGAGAATTTCTTGATTTATCCTGCTACGCTAAAGATCAGGCATGAGGGAGCCGACTTTTCGTTTTGAGAAGCTGACAAGGCAGAGCAGTTCATTCAATCGCTGAAAAAAGCTGGGCTGAGCCGGAAGGCTGGTGAAATATGGAGTGAAGATGAGGGATCACTTTTTCCTTTTTGTTTGTTCGAGTGTAGGATGTTTTTTCTCCTTGCCCCTGAAACCAGAACTCCAGTAGGACTCTCGCTTTTGCCCAGTGTGCTGCTTTTGATGACCTGAATGAAGGTACTGTGGAACTGTTTGTGGCTCCGTGCAGTGGGGAACTCTGGCCCACATAAAGGGCCTGCAGCAGACGGGTAGCGCTTGGGCCTCAGTAGTGTAACATGCGACGGGCACTGTGGCGTGGAACTGTAATAATGGAACCGGTAAAATGATCGATTTGGGAAACCTCTCTGCAGGACTTAAATAAATAAATGACACTGAGCTGTAAATGAGGCATGCAATCAACCCCATAGCAGTGACATGCCTGTTGGTGGGGAAGGGGGCCTAGCGCATGAGATCTAAAAGCGCGGCCTGCATTCCCTACCACACGCTTCTTACAGAGAACTCTCCCAATGGTTTCACGAATGGCGCTTTGTAGAGGAGGGGAAATGAATACTGTTTACGACTTATGTAGGGGATTGTGTGGGGGGATGAGGTAATGGGCTATAAATGGGACCAGTGTGGGGAAAATCATGGGTGCCTCGGCCGGTGATCGACAGGGGACGGACTTGAGGACCTTATTAATCATAAGATGGAGTTGGGGGATAAAACCATATCAATATAAAATAACAACAAGCATAAGGTCTCATTGAGTAACAGGATTACAGCACGATTCCTTCCTGCACGTGCTGGGGTTCTGGGGCGTGGGGGAGGGGAAAAATGCAAAAATAGTGAGGAGAAATGACGTAGGGTACTAGAAGTACTGAGATGTTAGGGGTTATTTAAAAGAACAAATTGGCTGCCGGGAGGGCAGGGGGGTGCAAAACGTCAGTAATGGGAATTCCTGAGACACTCGTGTTTGAAGCAATTAGAGTCACCAATGGAGGGAGTACAGGAGGAGATGGGGGAGGACGGTTGTGGAAGGATAATGTGAACAACATGAAAACAGTGGTAGGGAAGTCTCATATTGTGAGGGAGGACTGGAAAAGGGGGGAGGACGGGGTGGAGGGGGGAATGGAGAGATGACTAACGAGGAGAATAGAAGGGTAAATGAGGGGTTTATAAATGATAATAGTAATGTGGGGACAGTTGTGGGTAGTTAAATTTGTTATTACAGTTGTTATGGTTATTGTTTTTCTGTGTGTTGGTGCAATCACTAGAATTTATAAAATGTTAACTCCATTATGTGACTGGGATGTGGGCTGATGTGGAGTCAAGTTGGGGTTCCTAACTGGTGCAAGTGACCTCTATTACATTAATGGTTGGGGACCTAGAGAACCAAATATATAAAATGGATAAGACACAAAATCTCACTGTGGTATAATGGAATGTAAGAGTATAGCAAATCCAGTTAAGGGCGTCACTGTTGGCGGCTCTGAAAAGGGTGGGGCACAAACAGCTCTTATTCAGGAAACGATCTGACGGATGCTGAACATGCCAAGATGGCACAGAACTAGGTGGGGAAGTGCTATGCGGCTTCCTTCTTGTGCACAAAAGAGGAGTAGCTATATTGGTTCATAAAGCCCTCCCATAGTAGTTACTAGAGTGGTTAAAGACCCCAAGGAGGGGAGATATATATTTATCTCAGGGGAACTTAAGGGGGAAAGGTTGATGTTTGGATGTATCTATGCCCCTGCAGTATATGACCTGCAATTTTATGTGTCCTTACTGGATCTGCTAATAAAAGAGCAATTCCCAGGATTCATCCTGGGTGGGGAGTTTAACTGGACAATGGATCCATTTATGGATCATTCAGAAGGGAAAAGGAGGAGGTCGGAGATCATGCAACAGTGGCAGGTGGGCATGGCAGACCTAGACCTAGTTGACGGATGGCGGACGGCCAACCCAGGAGCGAGGGAATTTACATTCTTCTCCAATCCACATAAAACGTGGTCCCGGCTCGACTATGTCTATCTGCCTAGGGGTTGGTATGAGAGGGCGCAGGATATCCGGCATAGCCCTATACATGTCTCTGATCAAGCCATGGTTATTTTGAAATTGCGAATTAGGGAACTGCAGAGAGGCCCTCAGCAATGGAAATTCCCGACGTATATGGCAAAAAAATACAGGTTACTCACCTGTAACAGGAGTTCTAGGAATGGTATATGTTGTTCATCCACACTTATTGGCAGGTTCCTTGCCACTTTAAATCTTGCCGGAAGGTCTTCAAGCTGGCTCCTCCCACCCACCCGGGTGGTAAAACTCTCGGCTCCGACCCATGACGCCAGATCTAGCCCGCTGGAAGCCAGGTTGTGCGTCGAAGCCGGGGAGGTCGGGTGGGTCGTGTGGATGAACAACATATACCATTCCTAGAACTCCTGTTACAGGTGAGTAACCTGTATTTCTAGGGACATGGATATGGTGTTCATCCACACTTATTGGCAGACTCCTAGCAGTTCTCTGGGAGGAGGGAGGCAAGGCGCACACCCCCTACTTAGGGAATAAGGACTGGAGAACCAAGACCCCAAAACCAGCATCCCGGCGTGACTCAAGGTCGATGTGGTAGTGGGTAAGGAAGGTATGTGCCGCCTTCCAGGTAGCAGCCCTGCAGATATCCTGGATAGGGACATCCCTGGAAGCAGCCACAGATGCAGCGTTGGCGGGTAGAATGAGCTCTATCCTCTGGGAGGCTCCATGCCTGCCAACCTATAGCAGAGATCTATGCAGGAGGTGACCCATCAGCTTATCGTCCTGGCTGTTGCAGGTCTGCCAGGTGCAGCTTCAGTGTAGGTGACAAACAGCTGGCAACCCTCCTCCTCGAACTTCAGCCGTCCGCCCTTATAATAAGCCAGCGCTTCTAGGGTCCAAAGTGTGGAACCTATATTCGGCATCCGAGGTGTGACCGGGGTAGAACACCGGCAGAGTCAACACCTGGTTAAGGTGAAACTCCGACACCACCTTCGGAAGGAACTTCGGGTGGGGGCGCAGGACAACCTTGTCCCTGTGGAAGACCAAATAAGGAGACTCGATGGAAAGCGCCTGGAGCTCTCCCACCCTTCTGGCTGACGTGATAGCCACCAAGAAGGCGGTCTTCCACAACAGGTGGGAGATATCGCACCTGTGCATTGGTTTGAATGGCTTGCCCATGAGCTTGGCCAATACCAGCAGTAGATCCCACGGAGGTGGAGGTTCTCGCACCGGAGGGGAAATGTGATCAAGGCCTTTGAAAAAGCGCCTGACCACCTTCTCCTGCTCCACCGACTGCTTCCCGGTCCACGCCCGGTAAGCAGAGATGGCTGCCAGGTGCACCTTAAGGGTCATGCCGACCGAAGCCCCTTGCTGAGAAAGAGAGACGAGGTAGTCCAGAATGCTTGTTAAGGACAGGCGAAAGGGTCCAAGCCTTCCTCTGACACCAAATGGAGAATCTCTTCCATTTGAAGGCATAGCATTTCCTACTCTAGGACGCCTCAACGACGCTGGAGGACCTCGCCGGAAAGACCCAAGGCCTGGAACTCTAGCCGCTCAGGAACCAGTCCGTCAGGTGCAGGGATTGAAGGTCCGGATGGAATACCTTCCCCTGACTGACTGTGAGATCAGGTCCAGGCGGGCTGGAAGCCGCCTCGGGAGCCTGGAGCTGAGACTGAGGAGATCTGGATATCAGAACTGGCAGGGCCAGTCTGGGGCTACCAGAATCACCTGCGCCTTGTCCCTCCTCGCCTTGAGAAGCACCTTGTGGATCAAGGGAAATGGGGGAAAGGCGTAGAAGAGGCCCAGGGTCCATGGCCTCGAGAAGTCATCCCCCTGCAGCGAGCCCTGCTGAGGAGGGCGGCATGGAACAGTCTCAGCTTCGCATTCTCCCTGGAGGCAAACAGGTCCACCTGAGGCGTGCCCCAATGGGAGAAGAGATCTTGTACTACCTCCGGCAGGAGAGACCACTCGTGGGAAGCAGCCCCATCCGGCTTAGGGCATCGGCCAGGGTGTTGGAGGCTCCTGCCACGTGAATGGCTAGGAGATCCACCTCCAGGCTGCGCACGAGGGACCATATGCGGAGAGCTTCCTTGCATAACAGCATGGAGCGCATCCCGCCCTGGCGGTTTAGGTAGTACATGGTCGTGGTATTGTCCGTCTGGACCTGAACCACTTGACCCCGTAGAAACGGAGCGAAGGCGGTGAGAGCTAGGCAGACCGCCGAGCTCCAGCAGGTTGATATGGCATCGAGACTTGAAGGGACCAGAGGCCTGCACTCTGTGCTCCCCAGATGGGCACCCTAACCCATCAGAGATGCATCGGTCGATAGAGAGACCGCCAGCTCGGGCGGATTTAACGAGATGCCCTCCTGCAGATGTGCCGAACGTCCACCACTGGAGAGCTGCCCCACATCTCCTGGGTCACTGTCACGGGCTGGTCCAACGGATCGCAGCGCTGACCACTGGCTGGCCAGTCCCCACTGAAGGAGACGATGTACCAATGGGCCCAACAGACCACACTGGTGCAGGCCGCCATGAGGCCCAGGAGGCGAGGAAGTCCCAGGTAGGTGCGATTGCCCAACCAGAAATGATTGGGCAAAGGAGGAAGAACCTCGGCCCTGTCTGCCGCGAGCCGAGCTCTGGCTCGAAGAGAGTCAAGCTCTGCCCCGATGAAGAGTATCATCTGCTTCGGCACGAGTTCCGACTTGGCCTCGTTGATGAGGAGGCCAGTCTGAGAGCAAACCTGGAGGGCCAGATCTCTGGACCACTCCACCTCCGCTCTGGAGGGGGCTACAATCAGCCAGTCATCCAGGTAGGGGTACACCCGGACCCTTCGGCACCGCAGGAATGCTGTCACCACTGCCATGCATTTGGTGAAGACCCTGGGAGCTAGAGAGAGGCCGAAGGGCATGGCCTGAACTCGTAAAGGGATCCCTCCCTCTGAAGCGGAGGAATCTCTGATGAGACGGACGGATCGGGACGGAAAGAACGCTGCCTTGGAGGTCCAGGGAACAGAACCACATGCCTCATTCCAAGGATGGGATTATCTGAGCCAGAGTGACCATCCTGAAGGTCCGAGACCTTAGGAACCTGTTCAGGTCGTGCAGGTCTGAGGATGGGGCGCCAGCCCCCCCCATCCATTTTCGGACCAGGAAATACCTGGACACAAACCCGGGTCTGGAGGAGGATCCGCCACCTTCCTGATCACCCTTTTGAGGAGCCGGCAATATCGGCTAGCGGGCCAACAGCGAGGCTGGCGGACCTGCGGCCCCCGAGGGGCGACAGGCTCAAAAGGGTGGGGTCTGCTCGAACTCCAGAGGCAGGCCTTTCCTACCACCTCCAACACCCAGCAGTATGTGGTGATAGCGACCAGGCGGAAAGGAAGTGGCGGAGCTGTCTCTCCACGGGGAACTCAGGGGAGTGACGAGGTTGGGGCGGCACCCTCAACCCGTCACTGGGCAGGCTTGGAGGAGGAACCGCCGAGGGACCTCCTGGGCTTTCACCTCCTTGCTTTCCTGTTGGAGGAAGCCGCCGGCTTAGGTTTGGGACGGCAAGTGAGCCTGCTGGCCTTGTTGCTGGTGCTGTTGGGCAGGTATGCAGGGGCAGAGGGACGAAGGACTTATGCTGTTGTTGACGGTGGCCTTTGTCCCTGGGCGGAGGTGACAGAGTCCAGAGTGGCATTGGACTTTTCAATCCGCTGGAGGTGTCCTCCACCCAGGGCCGGAGAGGTCAGTCCCCAGAAGGGACGCCCACCAACTTGTGCTGGGTATCCGCCTGAAGGTGGATATCCTCAGCCACGCCCGCGCGCATGGCCACCACGGCCGCTACTGACCTGGCACAGGAATCACCTATGTCCAGAGCAGTCTGAAGCTGCTGCTTTGCCACCGCCCTACCCCTGGTCCCGCACCTGATGGACCGTGGTTTGCAGGTCGGCCAGGAGATGAGGGACAACCTCATCCAGGGAGCCCATGAGGGCGTGGGAGAAGTGTGCCATCAGCACGGCCGAGCTGGCTTGTCGGAGGCCAAGGGAGGACAAGCGTACACCTTGCGCCCGGCAAAGTCCAGCTTTTTGGACTCTTTGTCGGGAGGCTTATCCACATCCCGAGCGTCTCCGGAATGCCGGAAGACACTATCAGTGATTAACCCCTTCGCAGAGGGGTGCTCCGAGAAACCGGGCAAAGAGCCGGTAAGGACCACATACTTCCTGGCCATCCTGGCCGAGGGCGAGGACAGGAAGCAGGCCTGCCAAAGCTCCAAAGCTGGGCCGACAATGGCCTCAGCCACAGGGAAGGCCTCCGTGGGGAATCCTCGGTCCAGTATCTCCGATCGAGGATATTTGGCCTGCTTGGACACGGGCTCGAGCTGCATCCCAGTGGACTCCGAGATGAGTCAAAGCAGACTCAAGAAAGACGATGGGCTATCGTCCAATAACTGGCCCCTGGAGGACTCCAGGTCGACCTGCCTGGAGAACAGGGAGGAGTCGTCATCGGACTCCGAAGAGTCTGCGAAGAGCTGCCTCAGCCCTGAGCCACCCTCCACCTGCCGAGGACGGTCGGGAGTGAGGGTGACCGACAACCTGTGGGGCAGGCCGTGACCTGACCGAGAATCCTTGGTCGGTGCCCCAGACTTCGGTTGTGGAGGCGGAGGTTCCACCACAATCGGTGGAGCAGCTAGTTTCGGCCGAACAACCGGCCCAGGAATGGGCATCTCGACTGCGGTGAGCAGTTGCTTCGTCGTCGGGCGACAGCCACTTGATGGCTGGGGGATGAATCGGAATCGATTTACTCCAGGACAACAGTAACTGCTGCCACATAAGCTCCTCGTAACGCCAATGCAATTTACATTGAAGTCTCTCCTCATCCGAGGAGGAGGACGAGGAGGAACGGTGTCGCCGCTTACTCCGGTACCGAGACCGAGACCGCCGATGTCGGCGGGAATGGCTTGACCAAGATGAAGTCCGAGACCGAGACCCTCGGGGTGACAGAGGGCGGGTCTGGGAAGGGGCGGGGGACACCCGCTCTTCCCTCGGCTCAGGTACTTTAGCCGGGGACTGCCGCCCCGAAGGCGCAGGCAGATCCTCGGTCTCCACCGGGGGAACCGGCGAAGGTGGGTTGTCGGCTTCACCAGTCGACAACCCATCCGACGGATTGAGGAATATCTCGACTGCGTCGACAGGAGTCTCAGCAGGCTGGCCTGACTGGGACACCGTGAAGCCAGCGGCCTGAGCCACAACTTCGACCGAAGTCGACGGTCGGCTATCCGGGGAAGGAGACCTCTCCCGCTCCCACGAACGCCGACGGTGGGACTTACCCTTCGACTCCTTCTTCTTGGGCCAAGAGGAATGTCCGATGCTCTCCCTTCGTGGAAAGGGACTGACAAAGCTCCTTGAACGAAGCCGAGTACGAGGAACTCAAAGAGCGGGATAAATGCCGAGGAGGAGGAAGATGCAGCCTGGGCCGCCTTCTCCTTGAGGGCGATCATATGCTCGAGCTGCTCAGCCGAGCCAGTCGCTGCGGACACCGCCCAACGAGCCTCTTTGGATTTTACCGGCGGGTAACGCTTCTCCGGGCGCCCGAGCTTCAATCGGGCAGCGCAATCCTCCAGGACGGTGGCCGAAAAAGAGCGGCACAACTCGCAGGCCTGCGGGTCGTGGTCTAGGCCTAGGCAGTAGACGCACATGGAGTGCAGATCCATCCTGGACATTTTCTGCCCGCAAGGGCACCTCCGAAAGCCAGGGATCGATTTGTCCATCGCAGCCACAAGGGTTAATGAAGACCGACGTTTAGAAAACTTCAAAACGAGTTTCGGACGAACTGAAGAGTTAGGATCCAGTCTAAAACACAGAGTGCTAAAGGAGGGAACCTGAGCTTCCAAGTGGTAAGGAAGATCTGGCGTCATGGGGCGGAGCTAGAGTTTTACCACTGGTGGGTGGGAGGAGCCAGCTTGAAGACCTTCTGGCAAGATTTAAAGCAGCAAGGAACCTGCCAATAAGTGTGGATGAACAACATATCCATGTCCCTAGAATAAGGAGTTCCAGGGATATCTAGTTGAACAGTGGCAGTATTACATGGAGAATGATGCTACAGAGAAGGTGTCTCAAGACAACCCTTTGGGAAGCGGAAAGGCTTACATGAGAGGGGTTATTATCGAATATATGGCCAGACTTAGAAAGCAAAAATGGAGAAACGACTAGAACTAGAAAGGAGACTGAAGGAACTGGAAAACAGAGTTGCAGGAGGAGAACGGGGGGAGGCAGGTAAGCTCCTGGGGACAGTAAGAGAGGTCTTAAATGCCCACCTGAAGGAAGAAGCAGGAAGGGCATGGTTCTTTTGTAAATGGCAGGTGTTCGAATGGGGGAATAAACCTGGTCCATTATTAGTTAGACTAATGAAAGGGGGTAAAGGAATGACACATATTACTGGGGTAAAGGATGGATTGGGGACCCTACACAAGGATACAAGGGGTATGAAGACATGCTTCCGAACTTTTTACCTGAAGTTGTATCAGGCTGAGCATATGGGAAAGATGGAACAGATGCGGGAGTTTCTGGACAGAGTACCTCTGCCAGAGGCTACGCAGGCCCAAAGAGAGCAACTGAGCCAACCGATCACTAAAAAAGAAATAATGAGTGCAATACAGAAGCTGCGGGGGGTTGGGAAGCTAGTGGTCCGGATGGCTTCCCTGCAGAACACTATAAGTTACTGAAAGGACAGGTAGGGGAGCTGCTAAGTGAGGTTTTTCATCAAGATGAGGCGACTGGAGAGGTTAGCCTACCCACTACATGTTATGACGCCACTATATGCTTAATACTTAAGCCTGGGAAGGATAAAGAGGAATGTGCTTCTTATGGACCCATCTCCCTGCTCAATTGTGACCTTAAAATATTAGCAAAGGTTCCAGCGTGCAGGTTGGAGGGTATCCTCCCGGGTTGGTTCACCCGGACCATACCGGGTTCATTAAAGGGCGTCAGTCATATCATAATATGCGCCGCCTCTTCAATATTATATGGAGAGCTAACTGGAGAAAAGAAGAAATAGGTATCATCTCTATGGATGCTGAAAAAGCATTCGATAGGGTTGAGTGGGAATATTTATTCAAGGTGATGTCCCGGTTTGGTCTGGGTGAGCCATATATTGGATGGGTGCGAGCTATGTACGCTGCACCTAGGGCCCATATAATGGTTAATGGGGAGCTGTCGGAGAATTTTAAATTGGGCAGGGGCACAAAGCAGGGCTGCCCACTCTCCCCCCTTCTGTTTGCAATGGCAATATAGCCATTGGCAGAGGCGATACGGAACTGTGGGGAGATTATGGAAATTGAAGGGGTACAGGGGTCACAGCATAAACTCGCTCTGTACACGGATGATATGCTTTTACTTATTAAGAACCAGCGACAGCCCATGCCCCCATTACTCTCCCTGGTGGAGGAGTGTGGAGCTTTTTCGGGGTACAAGAAAAATTTGGGGAAATCGGAGCTAATGTGTCTCCCAGGGACGGAGAGTAGGGCAGAACAATGGGGATTGAAACTGGTGAAGGAGAGTTTTACTTATTTGGGTATCCGAGTGGGTGGGTCATTGGTTCTCTATATAGATTGAACTATACTGAATTATTAAAGGTAATAGAGGCGGATCTTCACGATGGGAACAGCTACCGATAGCTTGGTTGGGTAGGGTGAACCTCATAAAGATGAACATCCTCCCAAGGGTCTTGTACCCATTGCAAATGCTACATATGGGACTTACAAAGGGGGACATAGCAAAGTTGGAAAAGGCATTTTCTGATTTTATTTGGTGGGGCAAGCATCCGAGGATTAGCTTACAGAGATTAAAAGTGGAGAGGAGTAAGGGGGGTATGAACTTCCCAGACGTCCATAGCTATTTTCTGGCAGCACAGCAAAGATATATTGCAGATTGGGTACACCAACCCAGAGAAGCCAGGTGGGTAGATCTGGAGCAGGTGGGTAGACCTGGAGCAAATGGGACCTCTGGGAAGGCTCACAGCGTACCTCCATAGTAGGGGAGCCAGAGCGTACAAAGCTGGGGGTAATGGTAATCCACTGGCGGAACAGGTTTTACTGGCTTGGCGACAGATTTGGAAACAGGGGTGGACACAACAGGGTGAGATTATGCTGTTACCAGTGGCACATAGCCCTTTTTTCTTGCCCAGATTGGAGGATAAGGGCTTTTATGAATGGGAACTGAAGGGAATCAGAAGTATAGGGAATTTAATGGTGCAAGGGAACATCTGCACATTTGAAAACATGCAAAAGGAATTGGGTATGGGGAGGCAGCATCTGTTCCGATACCTACAGGTGAGGGCATTTGTGAGTAGCCTTCTAAGGGAGGGGGTAGAGGGGCTTAAACTGGACTATGTGGAAAGTCCGATATACCAAGCCAGAGTGGACCATACAGACTTTATTGGTAAAGTGGTTAACAGAGGGAGGCAGACAATTCCAGATAGAATGGGGAAAACAAGACAACTATGGGAAAGGGATTTGGAACGTTCCATCACTGATGAAAACTGGAGTATAGTACTCCCAATGCATTCAGGGATCATGGCATGTAACAGGTATAAGGAGGCATACTATAAGTTTCTTCACAGGTTATATTATCCACCGGTAGTAGTACATAAGGCACACCCTTCAGTATCCCCATTGTGTGGGAGAAGCGGAACAGAGAGAGGCACCTATATACATTGCTTTTGGGCTTGCCCGGTACTACCATTTTTGGGAGGAGAGGTGGTGGCTGAAATTGCCACAATAACAGGAAAGGAGATGGAGAAAGATCCCCTGGTTTGTCTCTTTGGAATGGAAGTGGGGGAGGGAGATGAGTGGGTACCACTCCCCAGGTGGATGAGAGTGTTGCTCATTCTCGCTCGTCATTGCATACAGAACACATGGGTGTCTCATATCAAGCCCAATAAGAAGCAATGGAGACAAATGATCTTACAAAACTTGGCCTTGGAAAGGCTAACTCATGTGCTCTGGGATCGAGAAGAGGCTTTTATTAGGAATTGGAACCCCTTCTTATCCTCCTTAAGTTTGGAGGAAGGGATGATATTACAAACAGGGTTGGGATGCTAGATAAGGTGGATGGATATCAGTTTTAGACACCTGGTGGCCATACCCCAAAAACGAACACGTAATAAAGCTACGGAAGTGCATACTCTAATGTATGCCATACATTAATTTAATGGAGAAAAGTTAATGGAATGTTTAAATGATTGCTCCTGTATTTTGTATTTTAAGGTTGTAATGAGTTACTGTTTAAGGGTTTATATGTCTGTATGTGATGTGATGTCATAATATATATAACTATGAAAATTAATAAAAATATTATACAAAAAAAAAAATAATTTGAGGTGTATGACTGGCCTGAATCCCCCTGTGCGTTTTGGCACAATGAAGAACTGGGAGAAAAAAAAACAACTGACCTCTGTGGGGGAGCTAGCCCCTATTTGCAGAAGGTCCGTAATGGCCTGTAGCATCACTTGTCTTTCCGATGGGTTGCCAGAGATAGGGAAGGGCACCACATGAGGTAATGGGGGCTTGTATGGTAACCCATGCTGCTAATGTCTAGGAACCCTCTGTCTGACTTAGTCTAGGTCCCTTCCACGAGAATTCTTGTTTTTTGTTTTTTTTTAACCTGCCCCCTACTCGAGGAAATGCCTGGATAGCATGTGCTTTTTCCCATGGAAGTTGGTGTTTTCACACTTATCGTAAACTTGGTAATGAAAAGGCGTCTGGGGTCTGAAGAACCGAGACTGGCCCCTGAATCATGATGAGGCCTGTGCCCCTTAGCTATCTCCCCGGAATCCCTCACTGCTTCCTTCAGGAGCCAACAGGAGATTACCTTCAGTGAGTGCATTAACCAACTGGTTCTAGCACAAGTGACTGCTTGCCAGACCTGAGGCCAGAGGTTGCAGCGAGCCGAGGTTTAAATCAACATGGTCCTATGTACTGGGTCCCTGAGAGAAATCCCTCCTTCAGCTGGTATGACCGACTTCTTGGTCAGGTTTGAAATCGGAGGGTAGATTCTGGGTCAGTCTAACCACTTTTTAGATTACTTCTTGTCAGACTTGAGAAGCATAGAGATCTATCAGGCCACCGGATAGGTGCATTCTGGACCTTGCCATTCCACCTTAGCAGGTCCCCAATGGCTGGGGGAATAGGGAAGGCTGAGGCCGGGTTGGCGGCAGCTGTAAGGTGAAAGCCCGTTTCGGCTGGGCAGAAGCCTCCAGGGAAGATCAGAGATGAATCCCAGCTATGATCTTATTTATGAAAAAGACTAGGCCCTCCAGGTCAAAGATTCTTGACAGTGGCCAGCCCAGTGGCACTGAAGGTTGAGGTGCTGGACGCCACACCTCGCTCCACGCCAGCAACCCGGGTTTGTGAACGAGCCTGGGTCGTCGGGAATCAGCAGGAGAGGACTAGGACTGAGCATCTGATGACAGCTCTCCTAGTCCTGGGGAAAGGGGTGGATGCACACTGCGCTCTGGTGGTCCCTGGGGATGCCCGGAGGTACTACAGATGCGTGGGTGCCAAGTAGAGGGGGAGCACGGCTGACGTCTGCATGTTGTGCATTGACAACATTGCACACCTGCTCCCATCAGGGATGGGACAAAGGGAAATGGCAGCACAGTCCTGGTAGCTTGATGGCCGCGACTTACTGGACGACGATGCCCAGAATCATGTGTCGGTACTGGATCCTGGCCAGGCATGGGGGCATGGGGAGTCCCTCGAGGTACAGCTTCATATGCAGTGAAGGAGGAGCGGTGGCTGGAAAATTGGCAGGACTGTGGCTGCAGGTGAGAAACAAAGATGAAAAAAAAAAAGATTTTGGACAGTGAGCCGATGGTGATTGATGATAAGCCCCCTCGCTCCCTCTCTTCGGAGGAAGACGAACTGAAGAATCTGATGATGTTCCCTGCGACACTGATGTGAGGACTACTGCTCCTCTTCGAATGAGGATTGGGCTTTCTTTTGTGTTGTGCGGTCTCCCATCTGGTGAGCTGGGAGGTTGCCCAAGAGGCATGCTGGGTCCAGGGCAAAGGCTCTAATTTACCTAACAATGAGGCCTGAAGCCAGAGAGGGGGCTGCAGACTGCTGGGTCTTCCGGTGGCCGCTGCTCTCTCAGACCTGGTGGTTGCTGCTCATTCAGATTGGCCTGTCTGCTGGCTATCAGTATGGGTCGAGGAAGGGGCTGCCTCCTTCGAGACCTCAACATTTGCGGACGCTGCCTTGTCACATATTAGGCAAGGTGACCCAGCAAAAATGATTAGAAGCGGGAATGAATATACGCTGGCATTTTCTGCCCCTGGAAGGTTTACCTGAGGCCATGCCTTAATTGGTCCTGTTCCCCTTTTAATCAGTGTACCCCCTCCCCCTTGAAGTTTCCTAGTTATGCCACTGAAGTTGCATAACTTGCTGCTGGCCCTTTAGGGGCAAAACACTGAGCTTCATAGGTTGCTGCTGGCTCTTTAAGGTCAAAGTACTAAGCTGTTTAACCTCCTTTAGTTGCTGTAAACAGTAAATTTGTTGAATAAGATCCATCTTGTCCCTTGATGTTGTTCGGGGGGGGATGCCTGACCAACCCTGAGAGGGAGCTCCATTGGTCCCTTTAAGGGGGGGGGTCCCCAAGCGCTGCACTCGTCGTTCTGTAGGGATGCCTGGTATTTTGTATCCCTAAGCGATGTCCTCCTCATTATGTAGGGATGCCCTGTTTTGTAAGAACCCTACAGCGCTACTGGGTCTCCTCAGCACTCCTCGAGGAGGGTATCATTCCAGTGCTACCGCTCATCGACAAGAGATCCAAACTGGGACCACTGCTGTGCTGCTGGCCCTAATGTCGATGAGCGCCCGGCCTTTCCTCAACGCTTGTCGCCGATGAGTGGCCAGCGCTCACTTCAGCGCGCTGCCTGGATCCCTGTCGACAAGTGGCTGATATTTTCTCCAAAGCCGCTCATCATAGAAGGCATCCACTCTCATCCCCAGAAGCACTCCGGTGCTTGAATGAGGAGTCCCCCTAGCCTTGAGGGCTTACAGGCATCCGTTGTGGGGGAGCCCAAAATAGAGTGGCCTGGTGCTCTCCTCAATGCTCATCAATGACGAGTGGCCTAGCGCTCTCCTCAATGTGCTGCCTGGATCCCAGTCGATGCGCGGCTGATATTTTTGCCAAAGCCGCTCGTCGAGAGAAGGGCACGCATCTCCAAAAGCACTCTGGTGCTTAAATCAGGAGTCCCCCTAGCCTTGAGGGCTTACAGGCATCAGTTGTAGGAGAGCCCAAAATCGCAGGTAAAAAACAGTGAGCCATTGAGAAGTGGGTCCAGACTGTGCAGCTTGCAAGGCTGAGACTGGGTCCCACCAAATCCTAGTAATCCATACCATACAGTTGCTCCACAAGAAGAATAAGAATTTTATGACTTACAGTCGCCAGCCCTGCCACCTGTGACAGGGCTCTGCTGCAGAGTACCTGCTCCATTGAAGGCAGGAAGTAAAACTGAGGGAGACAGGAAGTGGAAGGCTGGATGTCTGCTGCTGCAGAGGTCTGATTCCTGCCTGCCTATCAGCATTAGAGGAACAGCCCATGTGTAAGGAAGTCCAGAGACCAGCTTAGGAGAGAGAGAACAACCTATATCTACTGTCTATATCTATATCTAGAGTATGGAGTTCAGTACTGGTGCCCACACCTCAAAAAGGACATTAACCTGCTGAAGATGGTCCAGTGGAGCGCTACAAAGATGATAGCGGGTCAGCAGGGTAAGGCATACGAGGAGAGGTTGAGGGCAGTGAACATGTACTCCCTGGAAGACAGGAGAGAGAGAGAGAGAGAGAGAGAGAGAGGGAGAGGATTGGGACCTTCAAGTACTTAAAAGGGATAAATAAGGTTGATAAGGAGAGTCTCTTTAAGCTGAATGGCAACCATAACATGAGGGGGACACTCTTAAGCTGGAGGGTGGAGGTTTAGGAGGAGGTCAGGAAGCACTTCCTTACAGAGGGTGGTGGACACTTGGAATGCGCTGCCGGAAGTGGTCATCTAGTTGAAGACAGTGGGCAGCTTTAAGAGAGGCTGGGATAGGCACAGGGGGAAGGCAAGGATCATGGGTAGGGAGGATGGGAAGAGTGGGGAGGGAGGGAAGGCAGGGACATTAGCTCAAGCTGTGGACCCTACAATACGAGCAGACTTGATAAACCAAATGGCCTTCTTCTGCTGGCTTCTTCGGATGTTCATATGTTCACATTGAACAGCGTGATGTGTCTCCCATTGCTTGTTCTTGATACCAGCTTTTTATTTCACTCACACTTATTGTACCCTCCATAGGTCTTAAATGTGATACTATATCACTCCAAAATTGCAGGCCCAAACTGAAAAGATGGGATCTGCCCACTTCCAAATTTCTTTTAGGTGATAGAAATTCAAACCCACCTGCAGTTCCAAGTGAATTTGTAATACTTCTTTGTTTTACGTTTTCAAGTAAATATCCAGGTAACATAATTCTATAGCATTTCTGCATGTAAGTAAGGTAATGGACCCTCCTACGCTCCTCCAGTCAGGCTCATTATAAAGTTCACATCTATGGGTCCTTCGGAGGGTGTCGAGGATAAAGCAAGCAAACCTGTTGTACATGACATCCAGTTTTGCCAGCTCCATCCTTGATGCCCCAGCAAACATTAAATCCCCATCATCGAAAAAAGGCGAAATCAAAAGAAACAAGCATGGTCAATGCCGAACATTCACTTGCAGGTATTTGCAGTGGTGTTTGGTACTGGCTTCAGAGGAGAGAGAGGAGGCAGCAATGAGAGCGGCGGGTGCCGTATGGTGGAAGCTGGACCGTAAATGGTCTCAGGACTGATTCCCGAGGTACCCGCTGGTCACCCCTCCCGAGATTGGATCCCATTATCACCACCCTCTGCCTCCTGTCTGTCAGCTAGTTTCTAACCTAGTTTATCAACTTGTGCACTGTGGCCAGACTACCCATCTTGTTAATCAGCCTTCTATGTTGTACGTTGTTGAAGGCTTTGCTGAAATCAAGGTAGGTGACATCAAAAGTCCCTTCCTGATTTACTTCCTTAATGAAGCATTAGGGTTTCCAACACTAACGCCCCACCCCTACCCTGCAGAGACTGACAGGCATTGGGGGTGTACCTTTGGGTCATCGGCTGTAACGCTCACGTTATTCCACCCCCACCCTGCAGACACTGACAGGCATCACAGTGTGCCCTTGAGTCTTCGGACCGAACGCTCACCCCATTCCACAATGAAATAAGCTGAGACGGGTACAGTATAGGAGAATGGGGTGAACGTTACGGCTGCAGACTTCAAGGCACACCTCGATGCCAGTCACTGGCTGCAGGGTGGGGGGTGGGGGTTGAATAGCGTGAGCATTACGGCCGATGACCCCAAGGCACACCCATGATGCCTGTCAGTCTCTACAGGGTGAGGGGTGGGGAGTTACGGTTGGAAACTCAGTGCCCCTGGTGTTTGTTGGTATTTTTGCTCCAAATTTTTGGGACCCCATCTCATGAACAGGGGCACTATCATTCCGTTACTCATTTCTGAAAGGTGATTTCGTACAGGTGCGAAAACACATTTTAGGCAGGATATGAAAAATGACAGTTAGACTGTTCATGAGGTGGTGTGAAAAACTGGCAATGCTGAATATTTGGAATGAAAACATAAAAAGTTGCCAAAGTTACGTGCATGAGTAGCAACATTTTAAGGACCGCACATAACTCAGGGGTTTTTGGCTATTTTTGTACAAAATTTTCAACATAGCCTTTTTGGGACCCCACCTCATGAACAATGACACTGTGATTTCATTAATCCAACATAGCAACCGCACCATTCTGCCCCACTGGTGAGAAAACAGGTTTTAGGCATGTGAAAAATGACAGATGTACTGTTCATGAGGAGGTGTGAAAAAATGGCAATGTGGAAAATCTGGAGTGAAAATATTAAAAATTGGCCAAGTTACGAGCGTGTGTAGAATGCGCAATGCCACGCTTGTAATGCAGTCATTTGGGATTCTTTTCACCAAATTCTCAACATGGGCTTTCTGGGACCTCCCCCCATGAACACTGGCACTGTCATTTTGTTAAACTGTCCCGAAAGGTGATTCCGTGCAATGACCGTGAAATCACCTTTCGGCACCAAGCAACAAAACAACAGTGCCAGTGTTCATGAGGTGGGGTCCCAAAAAGGCTATGTTGAAAATTTGGGGCAAAAATTCCAAAAAAATGGCGGATATATCAACATAAGTCGAAATCCCCATTGACAGCCATTATACAGCGCTTCATTTCATTCTTCAGTTCACAGTTCAGCTTTGAAGAGTGCAGACATATCCCGGTCCACATAAGATGACACCTGCCAACCTCTGGAGGCAAGTATGGGGTAAGGGGGGGTGCATTGGGAGGGCCAGGATGGGGAGGGGGACGGGGGAAACAACGTGAGACAGTTTTATTTTTTTCAGATATAAAAAACAAAAATAACATTGGGGGCCGCTTTCTTTTTGCAGGGTAAACATAGCACAGACTTTAACAGCAGATAAGGACCACTTGGCACACCCAGTCTAGCCATTTCTAAAGGGAGTGATATAGATATGGGGATACTGGGGTGGGCTCCACAGTATCCCGGAGTATTGGGGGGTACAGATATAGGGACACTGGGAGTGGGCTTCCCAGTGTCCCTCAGTGGCGACGCTATGTTTTTTTTTTAATTGCCGACATGGAGATTGGGCACCCAGATGTTGGCTTCACAACCGCAGCTAATGTTGGGGCGGGGGCAGAGAAGCAAGCACCCGGGAGGAGGGGACAGAAAGCCACACCACGACTACTGTTGAGCGGGGGTGGGGCCAAAAAAGCGAGCACTGGGAGAAAGCCACACCGTGGCTAGCGTTTAAGCTTTTGGGGTGAGGTCAGAGTAGTATAGACAGGCCATAACTCCGGCCATGCGCATTAGTGTGCACTCTAGTGCACAAGGCCAGAGTTCGGGCTACAGAAAGAAATGAAGTGCTCCCACTGGAGCAGGTAATTTCTTGGAAGTCCAGCCGAGCCATGTCAGCAAAGCTGAACTGCTGTCATGACCAGAGTGCCTGGTCATTGGTGTGCACTGCCAAACCCATTGCGTTTCTGCTGTAATTGGCTTGGCAGTGCACACCTCTCATTTCCCTGCTGTCCCAAGATGTTCCTTTGCAAGTGCAAGTGAACACAAACATTAAAGCTGCCTGCATGTATTAACCTAAGACAAATCTGAGTCAGCAAACAGAAACAAGTGTAATGTTTTGATAAATCAACAAATTATTTTAAAAGTCAACACACTTCAGGCCAGCCCATCGGTGCAGACACTGTGGTGCTGCCCACAACCTGGGGTTGGGATCAAGTCTGGGACATCGAAGGCCAGCCAGAGGGAGGAGGATGAAGCAGCCCAGAGGATGGGCTCCTCCTACAGGGAGAGAGGCACATCACTGCAGTACACGCTGCCTGGTTGATTACAGGTGGTGGTGCAGTCCATTGGAGGACTAGTGCTATGCGCAGCCACATATCTGCCTGACCGTGCACAATTACCACCCTGGCTGCTGGCATCCTGGAAGGAAGGTGAAAGCAAACAGAAAACCCTAGAGTGCAGCAGCATGAAACTGATGCACTCAGGCCCACCACTCCAACAGATTGCCTCCTTCCTGCTTATGATGGATTTGCGAGGGACAGCTGCCACTCACAACTGAATCCACCACAGTGCCAGAGTATTGCTGTGGGCCCATGGAAGGAAGGGTAAGAAGTGCCTGGGTAGAGTCTGAATGGGGCTGGGAGGTTTGTTTTGGAAGGGGGCAGCACCAGTGTAGACAAACAAAAGAAAACAATTCAACACAACTGCAATTCCACTCTGGTGTCACGAGGCGGGGAGGGGGGGGTTGACGGCATATCGCAGAGGTGTGGCTCTCCGGAGTTAAGTTATGAGTGATCTCAGAAGGCAACTGCATGCACACCATCCCTGTTGGAGGTAGGATGCAGCCATGGTGACCTTAAACATGGGGTTGGGGATGCAGGAAACAGAATGATAAAACAAATTAAAACATGAAAACATATAGGGTTACAGAATATTTTAACTCCAATATTTCCACCATTTTATACTATTTTCTCCTTTAAGGGTCAAGCACTATGATGGCAGCAATTTTCCTTTAGCTGGACAAATCCCTGCCTTTACAGCCTACATCAGTGTCAGGGGAGGTTTGGCTGGCAAGTAGGATTGCTACTTCATTAGCCCCCACACCCCACCCCATGGAACCTTTGATGGTCCAGTGATCAAGAGGCAAAGATCCTCCTTCTCAGATTCTGGGACAGGTAATGTCCTCGACATCAGAAACCACCAAGTCTGCTGGATTATACTACTAGCAACTGCTGTGGTAAGCCACAGAGTTTTTCTCCTCCCATGGACTCCTCTGCAACATCCGAGGCCACCACGGGGCACTGTAGCGCTATCAAGTGGGTGGAAGATATCTGGACATCAGGGGGACACCCCCAAGGCCATATGACTGATGACCAGGGTACACTCTGACCCCATGCCACAGAGCTTGTCTTCCATATGATGGTGACGCCAGTGGTTGCTGTGGCTAGACAGTCGCACAAGCCTGAAAAAGGCAAGGATGTGTGCATGGCTGGAGAATAAAATAAAAACTGGAATAAAAACCAAACATAAGCTCAGACATATTTCACTTGTCATGAAATCTAGACTTGGATACTGTGCTATAACTGGACCACCACATAAATACTATATAAAGAGACACAGGCAAAGAAGTGCAAAGTACTGCACCTGGGAAACAAAAACCCAGGGGAAGAGTACACTAAGGGGGGGTGAGAAACCGACAACAACAAAAATGGAAAGGGACCTGGGGGTAGTCATATTAGATGACCTAAAGGTAGACAAGCAATGCAAGAAGGCAGTAAGGAGGGCTGGGGGATCCTGGGATGCATAGGGAGAGACACCAATAGTAGAAAGCAGGAAGTTGTTATCCCTCTGTATAGACAGTTTGTGATACCCCATCTGGATTACTGTGTCCAGTTCTGGAGACCCCATCTCTACAAGAACATAGACAGGATGAAGACAGTCCAGAGGAGGGCAAATAAAATGGTGCAGGGTCTGCACAAGAAGCCATATGATGAGAGACTAAAGAAGCTAAATATGTTTACACTCAAGGAGAGAAGGGAGAAGGGGGACATGATAGAAACATTTAAAGTACCTCAAGGGAATCAACAAAGTCCATGAGGGTAGCATCTTTCAGAAAAAGAAATGTGCAAGAACAAGGGGGCACAGTTTGAAGATAGAGGGGTGACGGCTCAGGGGCAACGCAAGAAAGTATTTTTTTCACAGAGAGGGTGGTGGACGCATGGAACAGCCTTCCAGAGGAGGTAGTGGGGTAAAACACAGTGGGGGAATTCAAGAATGCATGGGACAGACATAAGGCAATTCTAGTGGGGGGTAGGAGGAAGTAGGCTGTTGGTTAACTATAGGATCTGTAGCTTATCCAAAAGGTAGGGAAATGGGCAGACTGGATGGGCCAAGCAGTCCTTATCTGCAGTCAAATTCTATGTTTCTATGTAGGTTCAATAAAAGGCATTTTCTCAAAATATCCAGGGAGTCTAGTTTTCAAAGGACCAACGCAGCGACAAATATTCTGTCCTACACGTGCCAGAAAAAAGACCATCATTATTTGCTGAGTATTCTCATGACAGAGGATGTATTTCAAAACACAGTATATGCCCTCTGTTCACGTGTTGACACTGCAATATGAAGGGCTTCCTTTACAGCCAGAGAACACAAAGCCTCAACATAGGTCTAAATGAGCAAAATAGCACACAGCCGCTGGGATGACCTGGCAACCCTGACACAAGGTTCTGCAACCAACCACAAAAAGTTTCATTCACAGCTGCAAGACAGACCTTCTTCCTTAACAAAATGCATTTTCAGTCAGTTCAGTTCCAGAATCAAATGGTTTGATACCTTTTACTGGACCAACATAGATGTAACAAAAAGAACAAAGTGTTACATAGCTGTAAAAAAAAGCACAAAAGTGCTAAAGCACTTTGTTGTTTTTGTTACCTCTATGTTGGTCCAATAAAAGGTATCAAAGCATTTGCTTCTGGATCTGTTCTTACAAGGACCAATATGGCAAAGACTAGATCTAGTTTTCAGTCAGTGTTACTCTTTAGGTAACCAGCACGCAGTGCATTAGTGACAGCCGGTGGCTAAACCGACTCACTGCAGCCTTGTTTTCCACTAACCATCTCTGTCTCTCTCGCTTCCTCTCTCTCACCCTCTCGGAAATGATCCATCCTATTTTAAACTATAAACTATCTAAATATAAATTATAAAGTCGTCTAAAGAAAACCTATGGATCTCTGCAGACTCATGAGTGTGTGGTATCCGGCGCATTAGCCCAAAAAATCTTTTTCCACTATTCATACGGAATTTATTAGTTTCTCTTTGCAGTTGGATGCCTATCTAGGTGTGAGACTGCCTCTTACAGAATCTACAGGTCAGATGGCTCATGGCGTCCACTGTGTCAATCAAGGCTGTTGAACAGGTTTAAACATATAATTATTTATTTTCTTTTCTATCAATTATTAATGTTTTATATGTTACCTAAAGCCTTAAACTGATATGCATAACTTCCAAATATAGTTAACGCAAAGGTAAACAACTCTGTGTTACCAAATATATTCAATATTCATGCTTACAACTTCACTCAGTGTTAACTGCAGTTTTGTCAAATTTAAAAATATAAACAAATGACAGCTCAGTTTGAATTCTCTGCTCCCCAGTGTACACAACATACCCGCTGACATCGCAGCACAGTGATGTCAATGCCAGGAAGGAACCTTAGGGTTATCATATCTGATGATCTCAAAGTGGCAGGACAGTGTAACAAGGCAGCGGATACAGCCAGTGGAATGCAAAGGGAAATGCATCTCCAGCAGGAGGAGGGAGGTGGTGTTGCCACCATATCGCTCCCTGGTCAGACCACACCTGGAGTATTGTGTCCAGTTCTGGAGGCTGCATGACACAAAAGACATAGACATGGTGGGGGCAATCCAAAGGAGAGCAACTAAAATGGTGCAGGGGTTGCATTAAAAGCCCACAAAGAGAGGCTGAAGGATCTCAACATGTACATCCTGGATGACAGAGTGAGATGGGACACAACAGAGACCTTGAAGTACTTCAAGGGGGTGAACAGGGTGCAGGAGGGAAGTCTCTTTCAAATTAGAAAGAGCACCAGGACCAGAAGGCATGCGACGAAGCTGTGTGTGTGTGTTTGGGGGATAGGTTAGAGAATGTAAAGAAAGTACTACTTCACTGAGAGAACAATAGATGCCTCAGACAGACAGCAGTGGAAGTGTTGGAGGCAAAAACAGTAGGGGGCTTTAAGCATGCAAGGGACAGGCATGGGGGAATATCAGTAAATAAAGATGGAAGAGGGAGGGTCTGCAGAAACAGACTAGGCAGGGACCCATACCTCTCAACCTTTTATCACCCAAATGTGTGACAAGATGTGTGGCAACTGAACAAAATGTGTGACACATAATCAAACATGACATTGCAAGCTCAGAATACTGTGGAAATAAGTGCACTAATATGTATAATGTTTGCTGATAACCTAGCATCTTATATTATTATATATTTCTGCTTAAAAGTCTTAGTGGTCAGGGTGGAATGTCACCTTCTCAATGTGGAACAGAGGGTTTCTGAGGGATAAAATGAGTGACGTAACTTGTAATGTATGACAGTTGAGAGGCATGGGTGGACTAAGTGGTCCTTTTCAACTGACAAATTCTATGTTTGTAATGGGGTGAGAGGACTCCTGCTGTGTTATCTACCCCATGATTTATTTATTTAGCTTTTGTTAACCAGGTAAGTGCACTAGACAAATTCTGCCTATTTTCATGCACGGCCCGGGGGAGGCGGATACAGATGAATGCCACCTGACCTTGAACCAAATTAAGCTGTTGGTGGTATTTTAGTGAATGGGAGGAAATTTGGCCAGGGCACTGGGGAAATTCCCCTACTCATAGAAACATAGAATTTGACGGCAGATGAGGACCGCTTGGCCCACCCATTTTGCCCATTTCCCTGCCTAATGGATAAGCTGCAGACCCTAGTTAACCAACAGTCTACTTCCTCCTACCCCAACACCTAGAATAGCATTATGTGTGTCCCATGCATTCTTGAATTCCCCCACTGTTTTTGACTCCACAGCCTCCACAGGAAGGCCATTCCATGCAACCCTGTCCATGAAAAAATACTTCCTCACATTACCTCTGAGCCGTCCCCTTCTATCTTCAAATGTGCCCCTTGTTCTTGCACATCTCTTTTTCTGAAAGATGCTACCCTCTTGAACTTTGTTGATTCCCTTAAGGTACTTAAAAGTTTCTATCATGTCCCCCCTGTCCCTCCTTTCCTCGATGGTATATATATTAAGCTCCATAAGTCTCTCTTCATATGTCTTCTGGTGCAGACCCTGTACCATTTTAGTTGCCCTCCTCTGGACTGCCTCCATCCCATCTATGTCCTTGTGGAGACTGGGTCTCCAGAACTGCATGCAGTACTCCAGATGGGGTCTCACCAGCTGTCTGTACAGAGGGATAACAACTTCCTGTTTTCTACTGGTGATGCCTCTTCCTACACATCCCAGTATCCCCAGCCCTCCTTACTGCCCTTTCACATTGCTTGCCCACCTTTAGGTCATCTGATAGGACTACCCCAGGTCCCTTTCCATTTTGTTGTTGTTAGGATCTCACCCCCCAACCAATAGTGTACTCTTCCCCTGGGTTTTCCCAGGTGCATTACTCTGCACTTCTTAGCACTGAATCTAAGCTGCCAAACATTTGACCATTCCTCCAACCTTGTCAAGTCCCTTCTCATCCTTTCCATCCCACCTTGTGTATCAACCCTGTTGCAGATCTTTGTGTCATCTGCAAAGAGACATACTTTTCCTTCCAGTCCCTCTGCAATGTCACTTATAAAGATATTGAAGAGGACCAGTCCTAGAACTGACCCCACTAGTAACCCCCTTCTTCAGAGTGGACTCTGTTTACTAGTACCCTCTGTGTCCTGTTCTCCAGCCAATTGTTTACCCAGGCTGGCTAACTTGTATATTAATCTTTTGTGTGGGACTGTGTCAAATGCCTTGTTAAAGTCTACAGCCCCTCCCATATCTACTACTTTGGTCACCCAGTCAAAGAAATCTATTAGATTCATCTGACATGACCTTCCTGCTGTGAATCCATGCTGCCTTGGGTCCTGTGCCCCTCTGGCCTCTAGGTACTCAACAATTCTTTCCTTCAGAAGTGATTCCATCATTTTCCCTATGACTGAGGTCAAACTAACAGGTCTGTAGTTTTCTGCCTCTGCCCTGCTTTCACATTTGTGAAGTGGAATCACATCTGCCATCCTCCAGTCCTCAGGTACCACCCCATCCTCCCATGATTTTTTAAAGAGGGTAGTCAGTGGTGTCACTATTTCTACCCTTAGATCTTTTAGAATTATGGGATGAATCCCATCAGGCCCCATTGCTTTTGTCCATCTTCAGTTTTAAGAGTTCTTTCAGAACTCTTTCTTCTGTGAATGGGCTGGTATCAACCCCCTATCCAGAGTGTTTCTATTGTTTGGTTTAGGTACCCCTTCTTCACTTGTGAATACTAAGCAAAACAAATGTTTAGTATCTCTGCCTTTCCACAGTCACCCTCTGCCCACCCCACCCCTTTATTAAGCCTCACTATCCTTCCCTTGGTTTTCCTTTGTTCTCTGATGTACCTATAAAAGGTTTTATCCCCTTCTTAAATGAGCTGGCTATCTTTTCTCGGTTTGGGCCTTTGCTGTTCTGACTGCCTTCCTGCTTCCTTCTGCTTTAACCGATACAGTTCTCTGTCCTGCTCCTTCTGTGCTTCCTTGTACTTCCTGAATGCTATCTTTTTCACCCTAACCTTCCCTGCCACCTCCTTTGAGAACCATAGTGGTTTTTTATATCGTTTTGTTTATTTGCGTCACACAAAGGCTTGTTGCCTTAGTGATGGCAGTTTTGATTATTCCCCATTGTTCTTCCACCCCTCCTTTCTGCCCATTTGCTAGTGCATTCCTTAGGAACTCACCCATTTTGGCAAAGTCAGTCCTCTTAAAGTCCAATGACCTTTTCCTTTGTATGGCTTGATTCTACTGCTGTGTTTATCATGAACCATACTGTTCGATGGTTGCTAGTTCCCAGATGGCTACCTACTTCTACATCTGTGAACCTCTCTCCATCTCCATTTGAGAGTACCAGGTCTAAGATTGCTCCCTCCCGAGTGGGTTCCAATACTAGTTGTCTAAGGCATGCCCCCTGCAAGGCATCTAGAATTACCCCACTCTTTGATGTACCGCGTGATACAATGCTTTTCAAGAAGTGCCATGGAGTCTGTGACATCCACCTGAACTACCACCAGAACAGGCAGATGGGACCTCGGTTAAACTTCTCATCCGAAAGACAGCACCCCTCACGCTGCATTGCACTGTCAGCATTGGGATATTAACCCAAGTGCATGGTGTGGGATAGAACCCAGACCTTCTGATGGATCTCCGGCCTCAGAGGTGAGAGTGCTACCTGCTGAGCCACTGACACTGTCAATGATACAGTTATTCAAAGCAGACTGCCTTGTTATAGAATTGCCATTGTAATACAGGTGTATTTAGCTTGTGGATTATGGCCATGAGCTTCTGAAGAAAGACTGGTTGGTCCGAAAGCTAGAGCACTTTGTTCTTGTTGTTACATCTATGTTGGTCCATTAAAAGGTATCAAATCATTTGCTTCTGCATTATTTCTAACACAAAGTAATAAATACAGCGTTTTACATTAACAATACTGGAACAGGTCAAACTGCTATAAATAACAGCACTGTATCACGGGGTACAGTAACACAGTTGGAGCCCTCTCACTCTACTGACGTCACCATGACATGACATCAGTGGGCATTTTGTGCTCACTCGGGAGCAGGGATTTCAAATCAAGCTGTTTTGTTCACATTTTTTAAGCCTGAGAAAACTGAGTAGTCTATTTTATATGTTGGTAAAGCTACAGTACTTACTTAATCTGCAACTCTAGCTCGCTAAATTTTCAGAAGTTGTATAAGTCAAATTTAGGAGTTTAGGTGTCTTATCAGGAAAGAACTGTTCTCATCTCTCCAATATCAGTAACAGGTTAAAGCAAATGTGCTCCATTTTCTCTCTTTGCCAGCTGAAAACGTACTCACGTCAGTGTCTTTCCCATTTTGGAAACATTTGTCAATTTCAAAACCAAGAGGGCGAACTCTCTGGGGCTATATTCATAGACTTATCCAAGGCCTTTGACCTTGTGGACCATGTATTACTCTGCTCACAGATGCAGTCCCTAAGTCTGTCCCCTCCTGCCTTGAGTTGGCTGAGAAACTACCTCCAGGGCAGAACACAGCAGACTAAATTCAACAAGGTCCTCTCTGATCCCACTCCGGTGACCTCTGGTGTCCCACAGGGATCAGTTTTGGGGCTCCTTCTCTTTTCTGCATTTGTTAACAACCTCCCTGTGGCTGCTTCCAACTGTAGTGCCACCCTTTATGCAAATGATCTTGTCATCCTTGCACATGCCCCGGACACTGGGGTTCTTAACCTTCAGCTGAGTGAGGCCTTTAAGAATATTCAGTCCTGGGTAACGTCTCACAAGCTGGTCCTTAATGTAAAAAAAAACTCAGGCCATGGTCTTTGGGTCAGCAGCCAAGATCAAGGCCTTCCCTGTCCCTCTACATGTCAGTGGTGTGGATGGCTCTCCCCTCCTAACCACAGTTTCAATAAAATACCTTGGAGTAACACCTGACCCCCAACTCAGCCTGGGGTGTCACATCCTAAATGTTTGCAGAACCGTAAACTGGGTCTTCTTGCCTATAGGGCAAAGAAAAATCTGACGTCTACAGCTCGCTTGGCGCTGGCCAGAGGTGTGCTGCTCCCTTCACTTAGCTATGGCCTTCTCCTGTTGGCTAGCACCTCCAAGGTCCACCGTGCCAGGTGGAACACGACCCACAACATCTGTCGCTTTGCCCTTGCAGCCCCACGTCTCACCCACCATTGTAAATTATACAACAAACTGAGCTAGCTTTCCCTGGCCAATTACTTGAAATATGGGTTGGGCTGCTTTGTAGAAAAGGTGCTCAGAAACAGCACACCTCCAGGGCTGGCGCAGCTTCTCAAGCCTACTAAATCCTCCTCCTACTCTCTTAGGTCTCGGGTCCGGTGGTGCTCAAAGTTCCATATACATAACTCTAATGGGGGATAGGGACTTTGCTACATGTGCTCTGAGTCTATGGAACTCCTTCCTGACCACATCGTTCCTCCCCTCCTAACTGTGTCTCCGAATTCCTGTGGGAGCACTTGAAACTGTCCTCGGTGTGTGGTGTTCCAAGCCACCCTAACCAGGTCTCCAAATTGGTCCCATCTGAGCCACTGCCTACTGTCCTTTAACTCTGGGAAGAATGTGATTGATTGCCATCTGCTTATGAATTATGTGGCCCTGGTAAAAGGGTCACCATACAACGTAATTATCACTGAATGTCTTATTCTATTTATTCTGTATGTATATGTATATTTTACCTATTACTGCTCACTGTAGACTATGTTCATCTTGCTCTCGAGACTCTGTATATTGCCCCTCTTGTTGTTTATGTACCTGGTTTGAACCTGTATTTTCACTGTACTGTCCCTGGTCATACCTGAAAATAGGCATACAGTTTGTCTAGTGTACCTACCTGGCCAACAAAAGCTGAATAAATACATTTTGCTAGGAGCCAACATGTGGATGCCAAGCTGTAGGTTGGAGCCAAGATGTTCTGTCTCCAGTGGAAGAGGATTCCTTGCTTTGAGAGTGTTATTTTGAACAGAGCTGATAAGCACTTGCTGCTCATTTTGGAAATTACAGCCCAAAAATTAGTGCAGCGATCCTAATCAAGAAAATACAGGTTACTCACCTGTAACAGGAGTTCTAGGAATGGTATATGTTGTTCATCCACACTCATTGGCAGTATCCTTGCCGCTTTAAATCTTGCCGGAAGGTCTTCAAGCTTGCTCCTCCCACCCACCCGGGTGGTATAACTCTCGGCTCCGCCCCATGACGCCAGATCTGGCCCGCTGGAAGCTCAGGTTGTGCGTCGAAGCCGGGGAGGTCGGGTGGGTCGTGAGGATGAACAACATATACCATTCTAGAACTCCTGTTACAGGTGAGTAACCTGTATTTCTAGGGACATGGATATGTTGTTCATCCACACTCATTGGCAGACTCCTAGCAGTTCTCCGGGAGGAGGGAGGCAAGACGACACCCCATATACTTACTTGGGAAAGAGAGACTGAGAACCGAGGCCCCAAAACCAGCATCCCGGCGTGACTCAAGGTCGATGTGGTAGTGGGTAATGAAGGTGTTTGCTGACTTCCAGGTAGCAGCCCTGCAGATTTCCTGGATAGGGACGCCCTGGAAGCAGCCACTCAGCAGCAGTATGGCGGGTAGAATGAGCTCTTATCCTCTGGGAGGCTCCATGCCCGCCAACTTATAGCAGAGATCTATGCAGGAGGTTACCCACCTGCTTATCGTCCGCTTGGCTGCAGGTCTGCCAGATGCGGCTTCAGCGTAGGTGACAAACAGCTGGCGAACCTCTCCCGAATTTCAGCCGTGCGCCCTTATAATAAGCTGGCGCCTTCTAGGGTCCAGAGTATGGAGCCTATATTCGGCCTCCGAGGTGTGATTGGGGTAGAACACCGGCAGAGTCAACACCTGGTTAAGGTGAAACTCCGACACCACCTTTGGAAGGAATTTCGGTGGGGCGCAGGACAACCTTGTCCCTGTGGAAGACCAGGTAAGGAGACTCGATGGAAAGCGCCTGGAGCTCTCCCATCCTTCTGGCTGACGGATAGCCACCAAGAAGGCGGTCTCTCCACGACAGGTGAGAGAGAGCACACCTGTGCATAGGTTCGAATGGCTTGCCCATGAGCTTTGCCAGTACCAGCAGTAGATCCCACGGAGGTGGGGTTCCCGCACTGGAGGAAATGTGATCAAGGCCTTTGAAAAAGCGCCAGACCACCTTCTCCTGCGCCACCGACTGCCTCCCGCCCGCGCCTGCAAGCAGAGATGGCTGCCAGGTGCACCCTTAGGGTCGCCGACCTAAGCCCTTGACTAGAAAGGGACCATAAATAGTCCAAGATGCTTGCCAAGGAACAGGAGGAAGGGTCCAAGCCCTTGTTCTGACACCAAATGGAAAACCTTTTCCATTTGAAGGCATAGCATTTTCTGGTCGACTCTACGGGACGCCTCAACTACATTGAGGACCTCGGCCGGAAAGACCCAAGGCCTGGAACTCTAGCCGCCAGGAACCAGGCCAGCCAGGTGCAGGGATTGAAGGTCCGGATGGAACACCTTCCCTGATTGACTGAGAGCAGGTCCGGGCGAGCTGGAAGCTGCCAGGAGTCCTGGAGCTGAGACTGAGGAGATCTGGTACCAGAACTGGCGAGGCCAGTCTGGGGCTATCAGAATCACCTGCCTTGTCCCTCCTCGCCTTGAGAAGCACCTTGTGGATCAAGGGAAATGGGGAAAGGCGTAAAGAGGCCCGGGTCCATTGCCTCGAGAAGGCATCCCCTGCAGCGAGCCCTGCTGAGGGGGCGGGCATGGAACAGACTCAGCCTGCCTCCATGGAGGCAAACAGGTCCACCTGAGGTGTGCCCCAAAGGGAGAACAGATGCTGTACTACCTCCGCAGGAGAGACCACTGGGATGCAGCCCTATCCGCTCAGGGCATCGGGCCAGGGTGTTGGAGGCCCCTGCCACGTGAATGGCTAGGAGATCCGCCCAGGCTGCGCACGAGTGACCAAATGCGGAGAGCTTCCTTGCATAGAAGCATGGAGCGCGGCCCCGCCTCTGGCGGTTTAGATAGTACATGGTCGCGGTATTGTCCGCCTGACTCGGACCACTTGACCCCGGAGGAACGGAGCAAAGGCGGTGAGAGCTAGGCGGACCGCCGGAGCTCCAGCAGGTTGATGTGGCATCGGGACTCCCGCTGGGACCAGAGGCCATGAGCCCGTGTTCCCCAGATGGGCACCCCAACCCATCAGAGAGGCATCGGTCGACAGAGAGACCGCCGGCTCGGGCGGACTTAACGGGATGCCCTCCTGCAAATGATCTGGAACGGTCCACCACTGGAGAGTTCCACATCCCTGTGTCACCGGATACAAGCTGGTCCAAGGGATCGCAGCGTAGGACCACTGGCTGGCCAGTCCCCACTGAAAGGACGATGTTCCAGCGGCCCAACGGACCACGCTGGTACAGGCCGCCATGAGACCCAGGAGGCGAGGAAGTCCCGGAGGCAATTGCCCAACCAGAAATGATCGGGCAAGGAGGAAAGAACCTCGGCCCTGTCCGCCGGGAGCCGCGCTTGGCTCAAGAGAGTCGAGCTGCTCCCGATGAATAGAATCACCTGCTTCGCTCGAGTCTCGACTTGGCCTCGCTGATAAGGAGGCCCAGTTGAGAGCAGACCTGGAGGGCCAGATCTCTGGACCACTCCGCCTCCTTCCTGGAGGGAGCTGCTATCAGCCAGTCGCCCAGGTAAGGGTACACCCGACCCTCGGCGCCGAGAGGAATGCTGTCACCACTGCCATGCATTTGGTGAAGACCCTGGAGCTGGAGACAAGCCAAGGGCATGGCTTGAACTCAAGAGAGATCCTTCCGCCGGAAGCGTAAGGAATCTCTGGTGAGACGGACGGATAGGACGTGAAAAACGCTCCTGCAAGTCCAGAGAGCAGAACCACACGCTGCTCCAAGGATGGTATTATCTGAGCCAGAGTGACCATCCTGAAGGTTCGAGACCTTAGGAACTTGTTTAGGTCGTGTAAGTCGAGAATGGGGCGCCAGCCCCCCGTCCGTTTCGGAACCAGGAAGTACCTGGACACAAACCCTGGGTCTGAAGGAGGGTCCACCACCTCTCTTACCACCTCCTTCTGGAGGAGGAGAGCGATGTCGGCTCGACGAGCCGCCAGTGAGGCTGGGGATCCCGAAGCCCCCCGAGGGGCGACGGCTCTGAAGGGTGGTGCCTGCTCGAATTCCAGAGGCAGGCCTCTTCCCACCACCTCCAAGACCCACCTGTCCGTGGTAACAGCGGACCAGGTGGAACGGAAGTGCCGGAGCCGTCCCCCCACGGGGGGACCCAGGGGTAAGGTGACGGGGATGGGGGCGACACCCCTCAGCCCGTCACTGGGCAGGCTTGGAGGAGGGACCGGCCGAGGGACCTCCTGGGCCCTTTCCTCCCTGCCTCCTGTTAGAGGAAGCCGGCGGCTTGGGTTTGGGATGCCAAGCCGAGCCTGCTGGCCCTGACGTTGCTGGGTCGGGCGCGGGGGCACAGAAGGACGAAAGGGCTTAGGCTGTGGTTTGCGGCCTTTGTCCTTCTGAGCGGAAGAGACCGAGTCCAAGGTGGCATTGGACTTCTCGATCCTCTGCAGGTGACCTTCCACCCCAGGGCCGAAGAGGTCAGTCCCCAAAAAGGGAACATCCGCCAACTTGTGCTGGGTATCCGAAGTAAAGGTGGATATCCTCAGCCAAGCCCGCCGACGCATAGCCACTGCGGCCGCCACCGATCTGGCACATGAGTCCCCTATATCCAAAGCAGTCTGGAGCTGCTGTTTGGCCACTGCCCTGCCCTGGTCCCGCACCTGCTTAACCGTAGTCTGCAGATCGGGGGAAGATGAGGGATGACCATCCAGGGAGCCCAACAGGGCATGAGAAAATGTGCCATGAGGACGGGCGAACTGGCCTGACAGGCGCCGAGAGAGGACGCAGCGAGACTTTTCGCCCGACATAGTCCAATTTCTTGGACTCTTGTCAGGAGGTTTGTGTTCATCCTCAGCTAGCCGCGCTGCCGGAAAACGCTGTCGGTAACCAACCCCTCAGCAGAGGGGTGTTCAAAACCGGACAAGGAACCGTGGGACCGAGATACTTCCTGGCCATCCTGGCCAAGGCGCAGGGCAGGAAGCAGGGCGCTGCCAAAGTTCCAGTGCCGACCCACTATGGCCTCGCCACCGGAAAGGCCTCCGTCGGAGAATCCCTCGGTCCAGAATCTCCGAGGGGATACCTGGCCCGATTTGGAACCGGGTTCGAGCTCCATCCCGTAGACTCGAGATGAGCCAAGCAGTCCTAGGAAGGACGACGGCTATCGTCCATTGACTGACCTCCTGAAGACTCCAAGTCCAGTCGCTTGGAGAAGAAGGAGGAATCATCTTCGGACTCGGAAGAGTCCTCGAAGAGCTGCCTCTGGCCTGAGCCACCCTTCACCTGCCGAGGTCGGTCGGGAGTGAGGGTAACTGACAGCCGATGGGGTAAACCCTTAGCCGACCGAGAATCCTTGGTCGGAGCCCCAATTGGTGGCTGTGGAGGCGGAGGTTCCACCGGAATCGGTGGAGCAGCTGGTTTTGGCCGAACAACCGGCCTGGGTATAGGCTCCTCGGACAAGTCGAGGGGTTGTGTCGGCCGCCCGTGACAGTTACTTAATGGTCGGAAGGCGCCGGAGTCGGCTTATTCCCGCCAGGAGGAGCTGTTGCAACATAAGGTCTCGCATCGCCGACGCACTTACGCCAAGCCTCTCATCCGAGGAGGAGGACGAGGACGAGCGGCGACGCCGCTCACCGCGGTGCCGAGACCGAGACCGCCTATGACGGTGGGAACGGCTGGACCGCGAAGAGGTCCGAGACCGAGACCGAGAGTCCCGGAATTTCCGGGGTCGGTGCGGGAGGTGTCGGCCGGAACCGCACTCCCTCGGCTCGGAAGGTCCATCCGAGGGCTCCGGAACCGAGGCACAGACGAGCCCACGGATCCTCAACTCTCCCGGGGAACCGGGAGAGGGGAATTCGCTGCTAAAGGCGATAGCTCTGTCCAATGGGTCGAGAAAAATCTCGACTTCATCAGTGGGAGTCTCGGTCAACTGACCTGACGGGACACCGTGAGGCCAGTGGCCGAGCCGAGCGGTCGACCAGCCGCGGCGACGGCCCGGGAGAGGACCTTTCCGCCTCCCAAGAGCGCCGACGGAGGGATCTTACCCTGTCCCTCTTTTTGGACCGAGAATAAGGTCCAGCAGACGCAGGCCCTCTCCTTAGTGGAGAGGGACAGACAAAGCTCCTAAAAGAAGCCGTGTAGGAAGAACCCAGAGAGCGGATAAATGCCGCGTGCCGAGGAAGATACGCCCGCGCCGCCTCCTCTGAGGGCGACCATCCGCCGAGCTGATCCGCCGAGCCCGCCGCCGCGGACACCGCCAACCGGGCCTCCTTGGACTTCACCGGAGGGAAACGCTTCTCGGGACGGCCCAGTTGCAATCGGGCAGCACGGTCTTCGAGGACGTAGGCCGAGAAAGATGAGCACAGGTCGCAAGCCTGCGGGTCGTGCTCAAGGCCTAAGCAGTAGACACACGTGGAGTGTGGATCCGTCCGAGACATCTTCTGCCCGCATGGGCATCTCCGAAATCCGGGAGTCGATTTGTCCATCGCAGCCGCGAGGGATCGAAGACTGAAGTCTTTTTGCAAATTTATTTTTAAATCCCCAAACGGAGAAATAGGAACCAGTCGCAAACGCGGAGCGCCATGAGGAACCTGAGCTTCCAAGCGTAAGGAAGATTCAAGGCCATGGGGCGGAGCTGAGTTATACCACCCGGTGGGTGGGAGGAGCAAGCTTGAAGACCTTCCGGCAAGATTTAAAGCGGCAAGGATACTGCCAATGAGTGTGGATGAACAACATATCCATGTCCCTAGAACAATGAAATTCAGTCAGCTGCCCAACCACAGAATCTGGTTTAATTAAGTTGTAAACCATTTTCTATTGCTCTGCACACCTCCTGCCTTTTTTTTTTTTGCTCCTTCTCTGAGGCCTCCTAAACACCACACTCTGTCTCAGAAAAGCCCCGCTGCCGGCCAAACTTACCACCTGCTGCAGCTCGTGACTGCTCTGTCCCCCAGGTCAATCAACCACCCCAGCTGCGGAGTAGCCCTTCTCTGGTTCCCCTCCCCAGTATCCAAGGGCTAAGGGGTTGGAGAGACAGCCCTGACTGACTGGGAATGTGTCAGCTGGAGATGACCACTGTGGTGGGCAGTGGGGCTCGGTGACAAGGGGCATCACAGCTGTGCCAGTGAGGCAGGAGGCAGGGCCTGCTGGAGACATGGCTCCGGAAGACAATGGGGGAGGGAATCATTTGGCATGCCTTGGTAAAGTAATGATTTTCCTTGTTCTCCCTCACCCTTGTGAGCAAGTCCACATCCTGCAGGGGAGGGGGTGTAGGACAGCATGTGATCACTCAGGCCATACACCTGTCCCCACCAGGAGCTGCTCTCCAAGTGGTATGCCACTCAGCCTTCCCTGGGAGGAGAGAGCATCCTCACGGAAAACACCTTCCTTACTGACTTTTGCTTCTGTCACCCCAAGTTTGGGGGCATGCACCTGGATACCCAGAGTGCCAAGCAGATGCCTCACCACATGGCACCATGCAGCCAGTTACAATTTCCACTTTCCAAATGGTGAGCAGGCTGTTGCATTCAAATGACACAGAGTCCTCAAAAGCAGTCCAGTCCAGTCCTAATAGTAAACAGCACTGCCCTTGCAAGGAATGTCAGTGCATTTTAAAATGTACCTCCCATCATGTAAGGCAGATTCTTATCTGAAACTCAGTATGGCCTGCTTACTTAGGGTTTGAGGTAGTATCCACAAAGCAGCCATTGGTGGTTAGAGGCAGGAACTATGAAGCAGAAGACAAAGGTTGGAATCCCACCCCAGCCACTTGCCAACTGTGTGTGACCTTGAGCAGGTCATATGTACTCCTGTGCTTCAAAGACTTCTATAAAGCAGTGATGCAGCAGCTGCTGCAAAAACATCAATTAGGACTTTTAGCATCAAACTATTTTATTTTTTATTTTATTTTTATTTTTTATTTACTTGCTGTCTGGCGATTTTAATTGAAGACCCACTCCATCCATAATGGCTGCAGAGCCGCAGGCGACATCTTGCGCTCGGGTGGCTTCCGTCACAAGAGTTATGTTAATGAGGGCTACCAACAAGTGACAGGGTTAGTAGCCCTCATTAGCATAACCTTCACGGTGGATGCTGCCCGGGGTACATGAGATGTCCACCCATGACACTGTAGTCATTATGGACGGAGAGGATCTTTCAAATTAAAATCGCCAGGTAGCAGGTAAATAAAAAAAATTAGCTTGATACTAAAAGCCCCAATCAGGTGTTTCTGCAGCAGCTGCTACACTTACCGGCTTTATAGGAGTTTTCCTGTCAGTTCACCCAGCTGTTAAACTGGGTGGAAGCACAACCCCACCAAAAACAAAAGGTTACATTACATCTGGACTCTGCTGTTAAATCAACTGTAAATAAAAATCAAAAATAACTTGCTTTCTTATCTCTTTGTAATATAGTCTATGTTGTCTGATGCTTAAAACATGGTCCAGATAGTCAGAACTGTAGGTCTTTGATTATGAAGGTTAGCTTTCAGCAAAAGTTGAAGAAAACTCATTCACGAGCTGAACCCGGAGAGTTTATTTTGAGCATTAGAGATTATTAATCTGCTGGAAAACCATGGCAGATGTCAGTGATAGCATTTCCTAATGAAAAATGTCCTCCACCAAAACAAATGACTATTTCTACAGCAGCATCCTCATTCATTAACCATGGCTGCCCCAACAGCAGCACATCATGCTATCATGTTAATGACCCGGGCTCAGAACCAAACCAGGGTCTCTGCTGTTCTGGCAGCCCAGGGCCAATGTGTTGCCACATCCCTGTTTCAGGGAAGAGAATGATGCCTTTCTGCTCCCACAGTAACCCTTCTGGCAGAGCACGAACAACTTTGGACAGATATCCATGCCTCCTTCGCAGGATCACAATGGAATCAGGGCAGGCAACGATGCCATGGGGGGTTGGGATGGGGGACTGCTAGAGAAAACATTGCCAGCCACAGGATGTTTTGAGTGTTGGTCCCTATTAGGAACGCAGGTACAGTATTGTTCATTCATTCATTGTGTTAACCAACTGAGTACACTGGACCTATAGGCCCTTTTACAGGCACGACCTGGGACACAATACATTTACACATAAATCAACTTAACAGCTATTAAAAAAGTCACAATTTGCCTCAGTCAACAAACACTGTTTGTACAATTTCCTAAAACAATTTAAATTACTAGCATTCCTTATATCAGGAAGACTTTCATTCCAATGTTTTGCAGCACTGTAAGCAAAATACTTTTTTTTATAATTTGAATTTTATTATTTTTTTCCAAAAGGAGCAATACATACAGTCAGTGCATTTCAGTGGCTTTACAGTAATGTTAATTATTACATTATAAGTTTCATTCATCGTTTATTATCTATCTTGTATCTTATTCTTTTGTTTATACTTTGTTATGTTTGGTGGTGTCCCATTATTTCATTTTCCCATAGTTGTTTAATTCTTTTCTAATTCATTTCTATGGTACTATTTCTGGCCTATGATTCGTCACCCATAACAACCATTTGTTCTAAAATCCTGTGAAAGCAAATACCTTTGACCTTTTACAATTTTAAACACGAGGTATATAGTGTCAAGTGTCTCATCAGATCTTAAATGTAGTGTTTTCTTTAACACAATAATTTTTGTCAAAGACCCATTCATCCCTTCTCAAATTCACTGTACACTAGACTATTTATATAATACTTGTCCCTAGGGTCCAACGGTAGCCAGTTTAACGTACCATGTAAATTACAATGATGTTATGTCTAGCCCTCAAAGCAGATCTGGCAATTGTATTTATTGTACAGTACAGTTCTCTTTATAACGAACCTTTTCAGATACTCCCACCCCAATAACACCCCCCAATGGGCGTAGAGACAGGACTGTGCCATCACTTTCCTTGGGCCTCCTTGAAGAGCCTATAAGACAATCTTTAACAAAGTACAGTGCAAAGCATATTTCAAACTGTTTATGTAATGAATTACAAATTGAATCAACATGGATATCAAATGTTAAGTGTGAATCTAAAGTTACCCATAAATATCTACAATTATTTACCTTTTCTACATTTCTCCCATCCAAATGTTTAACAACCAAGTTGCCAGAATTTTTATTTGCTTTCTGTGCTGTACAAAATGTCATCAGTTTTATTTTTATTCATCAGCAATTTATATGTAAACCAATTACAGAATTCTTCAAAATTAGAAGACAATTTTTTACTCAAAGCTTCTACTTCATCTGCCAAATATAAAACCACATCATCAACGTATAATATCACGTTAGACGAGCTGCAATTTTCTGGTAAGTCGTTGATAAACAATGTGAACAACAGGGGTCCAAGAATGGACCCCTGTGGTACACCATGTGTCACAACTCATTTACTTGATAAAGCCCAGCTAACCTTAAAGCAGCAGTATTTGTTAGTTACCATACACGTTTTTCAGTAATAAGGTTTGTCTGGCAAACATATCACGATACACATTTTTATTTTTGTTTTCTTTCATTCTTGAACCAAGATATACGGTCTTGAAGTTTTTAAAAGTCCCCACGCCCATGCCATGCCCACCATGAAAACAATTTAATATTTTGTGCTGTTTACTATCAGAAACATGCAGAAGAACCATCCTAATGCAACTACAGCATGAATCTAGCATGTACATTCAACAAGTAACACCAGGGGAAGAGATTAAAATAAAATGGCGAATGGTGGCCATCTTTAATAATGCGCGTCATTAATTACAAAATCAGCTGTAAAAAAGTCTCAACACATCTGAGAAAACAAAAAATATACTGAGCATGAATCTTCAGTTGTCAGAAACACACTGTTGCTAAATAAACTTTATGATGATTTTTTTCACCGACAAACAAATACTGCTGCTTTAACCACTTGTTCCCTGTTTATCATGTAACTTGAAAACCAATTCACGACTGGAATACTAAAGCCTAATTTTTTTAACTTTATGTTTATTGCATTTTAAACATATGCAAATACATACAGTACAACTCCTGCAAGGCATCAAAAATATTTATTTATTTATTTAAAAGATTTACCAGGAAGATACACTGAGCAATCTACCGCTCGATTCCAGATGTGTCCTGGGGGGAAGGGGTAAGGGAGGCAACACAGAGTATGTTACATCGACAAGCACAGAACATTATACACAGAGATACAGTCGGAAATCAGCATATACATCCAATGTAACAGTACATACTGTAGGTAACCCTTACAGTCTAGCATACGAATACGGGGGACATTCCAGTTAAACATAAAAGTTCCATGCAAGTCTGAACAGCAGCATCCTACAAAGTCTTTTGGCAGTCAAAACCCAAAATGTAAAGGTCCATAAATCTGTAACTCAGCACACAGTGTTGATATGACTCCAGTTCTGAAAATGATGTAATCCAATCAGGTTTAGCACCACTAAATACAGGTCCCCAACTTTCATACATGCAGGATAAAATAAACCACATACCCCCAAAACAAGTTGTTAAAGCATTTAAAAAAAAAAAAACTCTATTTAGAGAGAGAAATAAATGGAGTACTTTACAGTCCCTTATTTGGGCAGAATGTCCAGAGTTCTGGTCTCTTCCTCAGACTCAAATTCAGGCAGCACCTCCCCAGATTTAAACTCTCAAGCTATGGCTTCTGCCTTCTTCCCTGCATTCACAGGGTTGGTAAATTGGAAGGTGCGGTCCCCACAGTGAATACGCAGGTGTGCTGGCATCAAAAGGGAGTAGGCAACCCCCAGACTTCACAGTCATGCCCTGACTGTGTTTAATTTTTTGCGACATGCATGGGTGGCAAAGGAGGGACCTGGAAACAGATGCAGTGTGACCCCATCGTAGTTTAGCCCTTCGTCGATCTGGCGGCTTGTAACAGGATGTCTCTCACCGTGGAGTTGGCTGTCACCAGTAGGATGGTCCGAGGTGTCTCCCCTCTTGGCCCCGCTGCTCTCAGATTAATGTGTTAAGCTTTGCACATTTGGCCTGCAACTGTGTCCCAAGAGAGATTTAGAGCAGCAGGGAGCCACTATTGTAAGAACCCCAGCAGATCATTCTCCTCATAACCTTCAGGTAGCCCAGTAATCCGCACGTGGGAGGCACTGTTTGCATTTTCCAAGGCCTCCAGCCTATAGCAAAGTTGTGCATTCTCTTGCACCAGTTTAGATGAGGTGATAGGGCTTGAGTGGCGGTCTTTTCCGCCGATGTCGCAGTCTGGGACACAACCTCCAGCTTAGCGTCTTGTTCGCAAATCATTGAAGAATCGTTCAACTTTTATGTCAATCGCTACATTGAAGTATGTAAAGCTCCATGGGGCCTGGCCCGCAACTGTCATCATGGCAGTTGCGGCCTGTGTGTCTACAGCCAGTGGATTTTACCACTGCTTCCACCGCTTGCTGCGCGCGCACCCATCACCCTGTCTGGTATCAATCGACGCCGAAATATACCCTCTGTATGGCAAGAACAATTCTGTTGGTTTTGCTTTCCAAAAAAATCTCGATTTTAGTGGTTTAAAACTGAAAATAGGGAGAGCCGGTCTGATGTGCGTCTTGCCTGTAGGAATGCTCAACAGCGCCCCCACTGAAATCTAATTTATCAAGTTTTTGCAATAAGAGGTGGTGGTCCATGAGGTCGTTATATGAATATACACACAAATAGTGAGGCACTCACAGGGATGGACACCAAAGAACTTAGTTTAACAACCAGAACAGCTTTTTATTTTCACAACATAATACTGACTTGCCAGTGTCCCAAAAATCAGAGAAACAACAAATGCCCCAGCATTTTGGTCACAGCTCTTCTCAGGGGCAGGGTCTGGCTACACAACAGGATGCCTAAGTACTCGATCAGCCTTAAAAAGCCAGTATTGATTATTAAAGGAACAGCCTATTGACAATGTGGATCAACACAGAAACTAGGAATATGTAATTGGTCTATATGAAAAAAAAGGAAACATAACTTAGAGTGGTCCAGGTCTCGTGGATTCAGAGGAGGTAGCCATAAATAAAAGTTTGTTTGCCGGCTCAGTGGTGCTGAGGGCTGAGGTGCTGGACACCACACCGCGCCACGCCCGGCAACCTGGGTTCTATGAGCGAGCTCAGGCCATCAGCAGTTGGGGGGGGATGATAGTAGCAGCTGATGAGCTGCTCTCATCTCCCAGATTGGGAGATGAGTTTACTCACTCTTGGCCGACACCTGGTGGAGGCTGGGTGTCAGAGCAAAGGTCTGGAGGACTGACGTTATGTCAGGAGGGTGGAGGGAGACTGTAGTTCTGGGGGCGCATGTGCACCTCCACGCACAGGCGCCCGCCATGCAAGCCACAGCTCCAGGTCAGGATGGGAGAAAAACACAGAAAAGCCTATGTGTCTCAGTTGCTGTGCGTGACGGCTCCAGATGCTCTCGAACCCTGCTCCTTGTGGGTCCCCACCAGTAAGACAATGGGGGAGAGGCTGACAGGGTTGGGAGTTGAAGAGGAATAAAGGTTTGTTTCCAACTATGTCCTGGGAGGCAGCAGGGTACATGTAACAAACAGACATAAGCCTACACTAAATTTTAACAAATAGTTTGCTAGGGCCGCCTGACAGCACAATGGATAGCATGTCGTGCTCCCTTGCTGGTGAGCTGGGTTTGGGAGCGGACTCGGGAGTTGTCAGGCGACCGATGGGGTTGGGGTGGTTCCAGCTGGGAACGGATAGTGCTATGGTTCTGCTGCTGCAGCGACTCCTGCCGTGGCCTGGGGAGCGTGCGTCCTCCACAGGGACATTGCTGCATGCATGTAAGGCCTGAAGATGCACCGACAAGCATTGGGGAGGAAGGAGGCTTAAAGAAGACCGGGGAAAAGCCAAAAAAAAACCTTGTATCCCAGGCTGCCTGTATGACGGCAGCTGGTACTCTCAGGCCACACCAAGTGGATCCCACTTGCCTTAACAATGGGGGGAATGGCAGATGCAGCTAAGAAGTTGCCAGCAGAAGGGCCTGACAGAAAGCACAGGTGGCAGCCCAAGGGCAAAAGCTTTCTAGGAAATAAAATAGTTTCTTGTTGCAACTGCAAACATATTTCATCTAGTAACGTAATACAGATTTTAAAACAACTCAAGTTTGGAAGGCTTGTTTTGGAAAGCAGTGACTGTTTCAGCAGAAACAGTTGGAAACACCTGTTTAAGAAGAAACCATCGTATTCTATTTTGTCACTATTTATAAAATGGGACTGCCAAATAAGCGTCAGTGATTGATCCAAAAAGCAGTGCCATATGTGTATTACACATAGGTAAAAAGGAGCAGGCAAACAAATCAGTGCTCAAAATAGAATGTTGACAAATAAAATAGAATGTTGATAAAGCTCAAGTTAGCTATCTTTTTCCTCCAGATATGTAAACACAGATACCAAACCATGGCAGGTGACAGCTTAGTAAATTTCAACATTAGCATACCAGAAGACGAGCTTGACTAAATATTTAAAACATAGAAAAGAGGGGCAATAGAAACAGTGCAAACTATTTCATAAAAAGTACATGATAAGCCCACGAACGATAGATACAACGATGTGAGTTAAAAATACTCTACAGAGACAATCACAGTGCATTAACTGTTTCGATCTTTGTTATGTAGAGCAGAACTGGCCCTGGAGCAGCATTCTCCCCCACTCCCGGTGGACTTTCCCTGGTTGTAAGCAGAGGTGCAGCAGCCCGAGCGCCACATGGTTCTCAACACTGCTGTTTGAGTATGCTCTTGCTTCGCTTTGGTGGCTGTCGTGGTTGTCAGAATCAGGGAGACAGGCGGCGTGTGTAGTGTGATGCTGGCAAAGACTTAAGAATATTTCTTCCTCCAGTAGTGAGGGGAGTCTGAGAATGATGACCAGGACAGACCCCAGCAAGGTCCCAGCCAATTGGGTGAGCAGAGGACACAACCACAGGCAGTTAGGGCACTGCAACAAGGGGTAAGTGACTGGCTGTTATGACCACGGAGCCGGTTTTAAATCTCTCGCAGTGGAACACGTGCGCGTGTGTGTGTGCTGAGCAGTAAGTGAATGTTTCCAAACAAATATAGAATCTATGTGACCCCGCAGAAATGCATCATAAGCTCAATAGACAGTTGCAGTTGGCGCAAAATAGGCACTTAGTGTACGCAAATTTGTTAGGCAGCTTAGAAACAGCCGTTTCAGAGAAAAAAAAAAAAAAATTCACGTTCTCATTCTCAGTTAGCCACGCTCATTGTGAGTTTTACTGCATTATAAGGTTATTACATGATTCATTGCTTACTTATACAAGCGAAACTGTCATTTTAGACAGACTGTTTGCATTACAAAGTCTCAGTTTAAAGGGACTATTTTCCTTATGAGAAACACTCTTCAAATAAAGGAATATTTTAATGGAAATACAATATTTTCTCATTTTTTCAATTACAATTACATTTCTCCATTTATAAAAGCGCAATAAAACACTCCAGGGTATGTGTTGAACAGATATACGGCACTTCCAGGGCTGAAGGCACTGGCAGGGCCTCGCGCCTTACCACGCCCTGGGCGCAGGTAATATCTGTTCAACACACACCCTGTCGTGTCTTATTGCTTACATGACAGATTGGCAGGATGCCACTGTGCACTGGCTATATGGTCTGGGAAACTGTTGCAGTTACCTGGTGGGCTGTTAAGGGCCTTAGCCACCTCTACATTCTGTCGATTGTCAAAAAGATTAAAAGCCAAGAGCTGGCTCAGTGGTATGACTGGAAGTAGGTGGAAGTTCAATTTGCATCGTAGCTGCAACATGCTCAAGCTACCATTATGCGTGCATAGAGCACCACAATGTTGCTATATCCTCGAGGCATTAGATAGCACTGGGATACCCTTGCATGCTCACAATTTTAGGACTTTTTTTTTTTTTTAATTTAAAATTTGTTGACCAGCTGAGAATGATGACAACCTCTTTTCAAGTGGAGCCACTGTATAAAAAACTGTCTGTACTGAAACCTGTATATAATTGCTCGTTCCGTCTGTCTTCCTTGTACTTTGGTTCTCCCTCCACCCCCTGTAAACGACGTGGAGCCTTTGCAAAAGAGTCTATGACTCAAAGGATTGTAATTCCGATTATACAGTAAAATAAAACAAACAAACAAAAAAAAAAAAAAACCAGACACTCTTCAGTAAATATGGAACACTACCCTGGATGCCAAGGTAAAAGGGCCACAACTGATAGAGCAAACTGGGCTACAAAGGTGGTTGGCCCAACTCAAACCTAGCTGGCACTGGGAAACATAGAAACACAGACTTTGACAGCAGATAGTACCGCTTGGCCCACCCAGTCTGCCCAATTCCCCTACCTACTGGATAAGCTGCAGATACTAGTTAACCAACAGCCTTCTTCCTCCTACCCCCACTATAATTGCGTTATGTCTGTCCCAAGCATTCTTGAATCCCCCCAAAATTTTTGACCCCATGACCTCCTCAGGAAGGCCGTTCCTTGTATCCACCATCCTCTCCGTGAAAAAATACTTCCTCACGTTGTACCTGAGCAATCCCCCCTTTATCTTCAAAATGTGCCCCCTTGTTCTTGCACATGTCTTTTTCTGAAAGATGCTACCCTCTTGGACTTTGTTGATTTCCTTGAGGTACTTGAACGTCTCTATCATGTCCCCCCTCTCCCTCCTTTCCTCAAGGGTATGCATATTAAGCTTCTTTAGTCTCTCTTCGTATAGTTTCTGGTGCAGACCCTGCACCATTTTAGCTACCCTCCTCTGGACTGCCTCCATCCTGTCTATGTCCTTGCAGAGATGGGGTCCCCAGAACTGCACAAAATTCTCCAGATGGGGTCTCACCAACTGTCTGTACAGAGGGATGACAACTTCCTGGTTCCTACTGGTGATGCCTCTCCCTATGGTATGCATCCCAGTATCCCCAACCCTCCTTACTGCCTTCTCACATTGCCTGCCTACCTTTAGGTCGTCTGCTAGACTACCTTCACGCCCTTTCCATTTTTGTTGTTAGTACCCCCATTGTGTACTCTTCCCTGGGTTTTTGTTTCCCAGGTGCATTACTTTGCACTCCTTTGCTTTGAATCCAAGATCTGAATCAATGGAGGGCCATAACTTCAGATGCATGGATTCTGCATAGAAACATAGGCTTTGACGGCAGATAAGGACCGCTTAGCCCACCTAGTCTGCCCATTTCCCTACCAACAGGATAAGTTGCAGATCCTATTTAACCAACAGCCTATTTCTTCCTAACCCCCACAAAAATTGCCTTATGTCTATCCCATGCATTCTTGAATTCTCCCACAGTTTTAGACCCCACAACCTCCTCGGAAGGCTGTTCCATGTGTCCACCACCTCTCTGTGAAAAAATATTTCCTCACATTGCCCCTGAGCCGTCCCCCTCTGTCTTCAAATTGTGTCCCCTTGTTCTTGCACATCTCTTTTTCTGAAAGATAGAAACATAGAAACATAGACTTTGACGGCAGATAAGGACCGCTAGGCCCATCTAGTCTGCCCATTTCCCTACCTACAGGATAGGCCGCAGATCCTAGTTAACCAATAGCCTATTTCTTCCTACCCTCCACATGAATTGCCTTATGTCTGTCCCATGCATTCTTGAATTCTCCCACAGTTTTAGACCCCACAACCTCCTCAGGAAGGCTGTTCCATGCATCAACTACCCTCTCTGTGAAATAATTCTTCCTCACATTGCCCCTGAACCGCCCTCCTTCTATCTTTAAATTGTGTCCCCTTGTTCTTGCAAGTCTCTTTTTCTGAAAGATGCTACCCTCTTGGACTTTGTTGATTCCACTGAGGTACTTAAAAGTTTCTATCATGTCCCCCCTCTCCCTTCTTTCCTCAAGGGTATACATATTAAGCTCCTTTAGTCTCTCCTCATACGGCTTCTCTTGCAGACCCTGCACCATTTTAGTTGCCCTCCTCTGACTGCCTCCATCCTGTCTATGTCCTTGCGGAGATGGGGTCTCCAGAACTGGACACAGTACTCCAGATGGGGTCTCACCAACTGTCTGTACAGAGGGATAACAACTTCCTGTTTTCTGCTGGTGATGCCTCTCCCTATACATCCCAGTATACCCCCAGCCCTCCCTACTGCCTTCTCACATTGCTTGCTAACCTTAAGGTCATCTGATATGATTACCCCCAGGTCCCTTTCCTTTTGTTGTTGTTACTACCTCCCACTCATTGTGTATTCTTCCCTTGGGTTCTTGTTTCCAGGTGCATTATTTTGCACTTCTTTGCATTGAATCCTAGCTGCCATACTTCTGACCATTCCTCCAACCTTGCCAAGCCCCTTTCATCCTTTCCACGCCTCCTTGTGTATCAACCCTGTTGCAGATCTTTGTGTCATCTGCAAAAAGACATACTTTTCCTTCCAGTCCCTCTGCAATGTCACTGATGAAAACATTAAAAAGGACTGGACCCAATACTGAACCCTGCAGTACCCCACTAGTAACCCCTTTCTTCAGAGTGGACTCCATTTACAATTACCTTCTGTGTCCTGTTGTCCAGCCAATGTTTTACCCAGGCTACCACCCTGGGTCCCACTCCCAGGCTGGTTAATTTGACTATTAATCTTTTGTGTGGGACTGTGTCAAATGCCTTGCTAAAGTCTAGGTAGGCCATGTCCACAGCCCCTCCCTGGTCTACTACTTTGGTCACCCAGTCAAAGAAATCTATTAGATTCATCTGACATGACCTTCCCACTGTGAACCCATGCTGCCTTGGGTCCTGTGCTCCACTGGCCTCTAGGTACTCAACTATTCTTTCCTTCAGAAGTGACTCCATCACTTTCCCTACCACAGAGGTCAGACTGACAGGTCTGTAGTTTCTGCCTCTGTCTTGGTCCCACTTTGTGAAGGGAATCACATCTGCCTTCCTCCAGTCCTCGGGTACCACACCATCCTCCCATGATTTATTAAAAGAGTAGTCAGTGGTTTCACTAGCTCCTCCCTTAATTCTTTTAGAATTCTGGGGTGAATTCCATCAGGACCCATTGCTTTGTCCACCTCAGTTTTAGGAGTTCTTGCAGAACCCTTTCTTCTGTGAAAGGACTGGATCGACCCTCTATCAAGAGTGCTTCTGTTAACTGGATTAGGCACTTCCCCTCTTGTGAATACTTGAGCAGAAATATTCATTCAGTATTCCTGCTTTTCACTGTCCCTCTGCCCACCCACCGCTCATTCTATTCAGCCTCACTATCCCTCCCTTTGTCTTTCTCACGCCGCTGATGTACCAATAAAAGGTTTTATCCCTTCTTAACTGAGTTGGCTATCTTTTCCTCAGTTTGGGCCTTTGCTATTCTGACTTCTCTCCTGCTTCCTTCTGCCTTGACTGGTACAGCTCTCTGTCCTGCTCCTTCTGTGTTTCCTTATACTTCGGAATGCTATCTTTTCTTCCTGACTTTCACACCTCTTTTGAGAACCATAGTGGCTTTTTCTTCGTTTTGATTTGTTTATTTGCTTCACACAAAGGCTTGTTGCCTCTGTGATGGCAGTTTTGATAATTCCCATTGTTGCTCCACACCTCCTTCTAGCCTGTTTGCTAGTGCTTTTCTGAGGCACTCTCCCATCTTGCCAAGTCAGCCTCCTAAAGTCCAGTACCCTCACTTTGTATGGCTTGACTCTGTAGCTGAGTTTAACGTGAACCACACTGTTTGATGGTCACTTGTCCCCAGATGGCAACCCACTTCTAGATCTGAGATCCTCTCACTGCCCCTGTTTGAGAGTACAAAGTCTAAGATTGCTCCATCATGAGTGGGTTCCAAACTAGCTGTCTAATGCCTGCCACCTGTAGGGCATCAAGAATGGCCCTGCTCTTGGATGTGGCTGCAGCAAATGTGCTCCAGTTAACATCTGGCATATTCAGGTCTCCCATCAACAGTATCTCCCCTTTCTCTGCCATTCTAAGAATGCCTTCTATCATAACCTTGTCCATTCCTTCCCCCTGACATGGGGGTCTGTACACAACCCCTGTGCGGATTGTGGTGCCCTTTCCAGTCTCCAAGGTGACCCACAGTGCCTCCTCTCCTCCCTGTTTACTCTTTTGTTCAGTTGCTTTTATCCCTTCCTTTACATAGAGAGCTACTCTCCCCTTTTCTCCCTGCCTGTCTCTCCTGTAGGTTATGTACCCTGGTATGTTAACGTCCCAGTCATGGTTCTCTGTGTACCATGTTTCTGTGACTGCTACGATATCCAGGCATCCTCTTCCATTAAGGCCATCAGCTCAGGAGCTTGTTGCCCAGACTACGGGCATTGGTACTCATTACCCTCCATTTCCTGATGGCCTTACTCCTTTTGCCCCATCCCTGTCCTTCTTGCCTTTGTCACTTTCTCCATTTACCCTGCCCTTCTCCCTATCGACACCTCTATGTTGGTGTTTGCCGCACTTACTACCGTGATTATTTGAGGGGGGCTAGGGTTTTCCTGCTCCTTTCCAGTGCCTCCCTTGGTTAGTTTAAAAGCTTCGCCAATGAAGCATTTAAACCTATCACCTAGGATCCTTGTTCCTCCTGGACAGATGCAGCCCATCATGCCAGTATAGGCTTGCATCACCCAGGTGGACCCCCAGTCCCCAGTGAAGCCAACCTCGCGCCCACACCAGTTTTTCAACCACTGATTGAATCCCATGGTGCAGAACACCCTAGCCTTCCTTGCCATAGATGGGTAGCACCTCCCAGAAGGTTACCGTATGTGGCTACTTGACTAAGGCCCCTCCCATTCCACAAACTTTTCCTGCACTTCTCTAATCCCTTTCTTAGTCAGGTCATTTGTCCCTAGGTGGACAATGACATCCAGCTCCCTCCCCTGCAGCTGCTCTGGCAATCCTGAGGATTCGCCTCCCTGTCCCTCCAAGCCATGGCGCCAGGCAGGCACCTTACCTCCTTCTCCCTTCCTCCCCAGTTCTACCTTCCTAACAATGGAGTCCCCACCAGGAGTTGTTTTCTCTGCAGGGTCCCCTGCCACCCTCCTGTGGGTCTCCTTGTGGAGGTTCCCAGCATCCTCCTTGGTCTCCACTGTGGGTGCCTCCATAGAGGAACCACACTTTGCCAGAATGGCATAGGAATTGTGGAGAGATGCTACCCTCTTGGACTTTGTTGATTCCACTGAGGTACTTAAAGAAGTTACTATCATGTCCACTCTCTCCTCCTTTCCTCAAGGGTATACTACGCTATATTACGCCTCCTTTAGTCTCTCTTCAGATGGCTTCTCTTGCAGACTCTGCACCATTTTAGTTGCCCTCCTCTGGACTGCCTCCATCCTGTCTATGTCCTTGCGAGATGGGGTCTCCAGAACTGGACGCAGTACTCCAGATGGGGTCTCACCAACTGTCTGTACAGGGGGATAACAACTTCCTGTTTTCTGCTGGTAATGCCTCTCCCTATACATCCCAGTATCCCCTAGCCCTCCCTACTGCCTTCTCACATTGCTTGCCAACCTTAAGGTCATCTGATATAATTACCCCCAGGTTCCTTTCCATTTTTGTTGTTGTTACTACCTCCCCCCAACCCACTGTGTAATCTTCCCCTGGGTTTTTGTTTCCCAGGTGCATTATTTTGCCCTTCTTTGCACTGAATCCAAGCTGCCATACTTCTGACCATTCCTCCAACCTTGCCAAGTCCCTCCTCATCCTTTCCACGCCTTCTTGTGTATCAACCCTATTTCAGATCTTTGTGTCATCCGCAAAGAGGCATACTTTTCCTTCCAGTCCCTCTGCAATGTCACTTATAAAGACATTAAAAAGGACTGGACCCAGTACTGAACCCTGCGGTACCCCACTAGTAACCCCTCTTTCTTCAGAATGGACTCCATTTACAATTACCTTCTGTGTCCTGTTGTCCAGCCAGTGTTTTACCCAGGCTACCACCCTGGGACCCACTCCCAGGCTGGTTAATTTGACTATTAATCTTTGTGTGGGACTGTGTCAAATGCCTTGCTAAAGTCTAGGTAGGTCATGTCCACAGCCCTCCCTGGTCTACTACTTTGGTCACCCAGTCAAAGAAATCAATTAGATTCATCTGACATGACCTTCCCGCTGTGAACCCAAGCTGCCTTGGGTCCTGTGCCCCACTGGCCTCTAGGTACTCAACAATTCTTTCTTTCAGAAGTGATTCCATCACTTTCCCTACCACAGAGGTCAAACTGACAGGTCTGTAGTTCCCTGCCTCTGTCTTGCTCCCACGTTTGTGAAGGGGAATCACATCCGCCTTCCTCCAGTCCTCAGGTACCACACCATCCTCCCATGATTTCTTACAAAGGGTAGTCAGTGGTGTCACTAGTTCTCTCCTTAATTGTTTTAGAATTCTGGGGTGAATTCCATCAGGCCCCATTGCTTTGTCCACCTCCAGTTTTAGGAGTTCTTTCAGAACCCTTTCTTCTGTGAAAGAACTGGTATCAACCCCCCTATCCAGAGTGTTTCTGTTAATTGGATTAGGCACCTCCCCCCCCTCCTGTTTTGTGAATACTGAACAGAAGTATTTGTTCAGTATCCCTGCTTTTTCACTGTCGCTGTCTGCCCAACCACCCTCCTCTTTATTCAGCCTCACTATCCCTCCCTTTGTCGTTCTACACTCCCTGATATACCTATAAAAGGTTTTATCCCCCTTCTTAACCGAGTCAGCTATCTTTTCCTCAGTTTGGGCCTTTTGCTATTCTGACTACATTCCCTGCTTCCTTCTGCCTTAACTGGTACAGTTCTCTGTCCTGCTCCTTCTGTGTTTCCTTATACTTCCTAAATGCTATCTTTTTCTCCCTAACCTTCACCGCCACCTCTTTTGATAACCATAGTGGCTTTTTCTTTCATTTTGATTTGTTTATTTGCTACACACAAAGGCTTGTTGCCTCTGTGATGGCAGTTTTGATGTTTCCCCATTGCTGCTCCACCCCTCCTTCTAGCCTGTTTGCTAGTGCTTTTCTAAGGCACTCTTCCCATCTTGCCAAAGTCAGCCCCCCGAAGTCCAGAACCCTCACTTTTGTATGGCTTGACTCCGTAGCTGAGTTTATCGTGAACCATACTGTTTGGTGGTCACTTGTTTCCAGATGGCAACCAACTTCTAGATCTGAGATCCTCTCACTGTCCCCATTTGAGAGTACGAGGTCTCAGATTGCTCCCTCATGAGTGGGTTCCAAAACTAGCTGTCTGAGGCATGCCACCTGTAGGGCATCGATAATGGCCCTGCTCTTGGATGTGGCTGCAGCAAATGTGCTCCAGTTAACATCTGGCATATTCAGGTCTCCCATCAACAGTATCTCCCCTTTCTCTGCCATCCTAAGAATGCCTTCTATCATATCCTTGTCCATTCCCTCCCCCTGACATGGGGGTCTGTATACAACCCCTAAGCGGACTGTGGTGCCATTTCCAGTCTCTAAGGTGACCAACAGTGCCTCCTTTCCTCCCATTTACTCTTTTGTTCAGTTGCTTTTATCCCTTCCCTTACATAGAGAGCTACTGCCCCCTCTTCTCCCCTTCCTGTCTCTCCTGTAGGCTGTGTACCCTGGTATGTTAACCTCCCAGTCATGGTTCTCTGTGTACCATGTTTCTGTGACTGCTACAATATCCAGGCATCCCTCTTCCATCAAGGCCACCGGTTCAGGGAGCTTGCTGCCCAGACTATGGGCGTTGGTACTCAGTACCCTCCATTTCTTGATGGCCTTACCCCTTTTTGCCCCATCCCTGTCCTTACTGCATTTGTCATTTTCTCCATTTACCCCTTCCCTTCTCCTATCGACACCTCTATGTTGGTGTTTACCTCATAGTACCCTGATTTTTTTTTAGAGGGCTAGGATTTCCCTGCTCTCTCAGTGCCCTTGGCTAGTTTAAATGCTTGCCAATGAAGCATTTAAATCTATCACCTAGGATCCTGGTTCCCCTCCTGGACAGATGCAGACCATCACGCCAGTATAGGCCTGCATCCCTCCAGGTGGACCCCCAGTCCTCAATGAAGCCAACTCTCTGAGCTCTGCACCAGTTTTCAATCACTGACTGAATCCCATGGTGTGGAGCACCCTAGCCTCACCCATGCCATAGACAGGCAGCATCTCCAAGAAGGTTACCATGCATGCTACTTGTCTAAGGCCCCTCCCCAACTCCACAAACGCTTCCTGCACTGCTCTGATCCCTTTCTTAGCCAGGTTATTTGCCCTTGGCCCTTGATGGACAATAACATCCAGCTCCCTCCCCTGTGCAGCTGCTCCAGCGATTCTGAGGATTCGCTCCCTGTCCCTCCAAGCCATGGCACCAGGCAGGCACCTTACAAATGGTATACAGTCAGAAGAGATGCAAGTCACAAGTGGGGTACCTCAGGGATCAGTCCTGGGGCCAGTCCTATTCAACATCTTCATTAGTGACCTAGCAGATGGACTAGAGGGTAAGGCTTGTCTGTTTGCAGATGACACCAAGATCTGCAACAGAGTAGATGATCCAGATGGGGTGGGCAGAATGAGAAGAGATCTGATAAACTAGCAGAATGGTCAGAAGAGTGGCAACTGGGATTTAATGCAAAGAAGTGCAAAATCATGCACATAGGGAAGAGAAACCCTGAAGCCACTTATAGGCTGGGAGGAGTTGCTAGCAGTCACAAAGGAAGAAAGAGACTTGGGCATCATCATCACTGATGACCTGAAATCATCCAAGCAGACCTCAAAGCAGTAGGTAAGGCTAGGGGGTGTTAGGGTGTATTAGTAGGGGTATCACAAGTCGTAAGAGGAGGTAATAATCCTCTGTACAAGACATTGGTTAGGCCCATCTGAGTACTGCGTGCAGTATTGGAGGCCACACCTTCACAAGGACATTAACAAATTGAGGCAGTCCAGAGAAGGGCAACTAAATGGTGCAGGGACTGCATCAGAAGACATATGAGGACAGATTAACGGAGCTCAATATGTATACCCTTGAGCAAAGGAGGGAGAGAGGTGATATGATCGAGACATTTAAACACCTTAAGGGCATAAACAAGGAAAAGAGTCTAACATGTTTAAATATAAGAAAAATAGCAGGACAAGAGGACACAGCATGAGATTAGAGGGAGGCCGATTATGGGGAATGTGAGGAAATTCTTTTCACAGAAAGGGTGGTAGATGCATGGAATGGCTTACCACAAGAAGTAGTGGCTATGAATACAGTGCAGGGCTTCAAACAGGCATGGGATAGGCATAAGGAGCAATACAAATGACTATGAATAGATAGGTCACTGACATAGCAAAGGCCGATGGCACATTTATAAGGTAGAAAAAGAAATGGGCAGACTGGATGGGCCTTGCGGTCCTTATCTGCCGTCAACTTCTATGTTTCTATGTTTCTATGTTACCTGCCTCTCCCCTTCCTCCCTTAGTTCTACCTTCCTAACAATGAAGTCCCCTACCAGGAGTTGTTTCCTTACCCTGTGGGGTCCAATGTCACCCTCCTGTGGGTCTCCTTTGTGGAGGTTCCCAGCATCCTCCTTGGTCTCCACTGTGGGTGCCTCTATAGAGGAACCACACTTTTCCAGAACGGCATATGAATTGTGGAGAGGTACAACTGGAGGGATGTGCCTCTGTTCCACCATCCTCACCCTTCCTGAGCCCACTGTGGTCCAACTGCTCCTCTTTCATGGCAACCTCTGAGGTAACGGCAGTGGTCCTGGTAGTCCCTGGGTGGGACAGGAGGTCCCACAAATCCTGGCCAACTCAGCCTGGAGATGAGCAACCTCCTTCCTCAGCCTAGAAAGGTGCCTAGAACAAATGTGTTTTCAAAAGCCTGCTTTAAAATGAAAACTATGGTTGATCTGTTCACATAAATAAAACTCAAGGAGCTACAGTATAGAATGTAGTAGAGAATGCTCTGGCAATGATGGTCCAGAAGTCAGTGGAAACTGGCAAGGGGCCAGGAACTAAACGTGTGCAAATTTAACATCATTATTTAAAAAGAGGAGTTGAAGTGATCCAAGTAACCACAGACTGACCTCAATTCTGACACAAATATTGGAGATAATACTCAAAAAAACAGATTATTGCCGGGGACACTACTAGTAGAACAACAAGGCTATCGTTTGCACTGCTGGAGACCAGGGTTTGGGAGAAAGCCTGGGACATTGGTGGCCAGCAAGGGGGGGGGTGACAGAGTGTCCTCTGGGAAGGGCAGCAGCATTCTCTCCTACAATAATGCCATCAGGGTGAATACAGGTGGCAGTCGAGAGTGAGGAGCTTGAGGGAGGGATGAAGGATACAGTCTGGCTGGGAAGCACAGCCATGCAATGGCATGCGCACCATGGAGTCCTTGTCAGCAGCATCCTTGGTGCTGGGAGGAAATAAAGGCAAAAAAACTGGGCCCTGCAGCTTGGCACCAGCACATTCAAACCCCACTACTCCAACTGACCCGTCTTCCATACTTTGCAGATGGTGGGGTGCAGTTTTCTTGCCAGGGGCCACAATGAAACCACCAAAAGTAGATGGCATTTTGGAACACATGAGGACAGGTAAGGGCTGGAGATGAAGCTGGACAGGGCTGGTGTGTTGCCTGGCAGAGTAGGGCAGCATCAATGACCAGGGGATAAACAGAATCTTAACAAAAAAACAAAAAAAAAAAGATTAGATTGTGGAATACACGTGCCATACTCGGAATTAGTAGATCCCAAATAATCAGCACACCAAATTTCAGATTTAGTTTTAATTACTGTTCGTCTCATGGTTCACACAGCTACAACCCCCTTCAGCTACTGGGCCACGGACCAGTCCTGCCACCCAGCCAGAACCCCAGGGGATCCCCTTATCTGTCCTTCAGCTTACACCCAATGATAGGACCCCCTCCATGCCGGGAAGACTGGTGGTACAGGGCCCAGATGTACCTGAGAGTCATGCTGCTGGCCTGAAGTGCTTTCCACTCCTTAACACCCTCCCACTGAGAAGCTGATGCCAACATGCTACATTATGCATGCAAATTGGCATGCGCCTAGCCCAGTACAGCACCTCTCTCCCCTCTCTGCAATCCCTGCTAACTGACTCCATCACTGAGCCCCCCGGTGGCATTGTTATAGCAGGGATTGGTCTGTCACCCACCCAAGGAGGAGAGTGTCCTGTGGGACGTTCACACCTCCTCCACTGCTAGCCCTCCAGCAAACCGGCTTCTTCCCAGAACTCTGGTAACCGGCAGCAATCATGAGTGGTAGCTATACTGCTGCGTTGACAGCTCGACAAAATTCTAATTTCATATTACCCTGTTTACAAGTTACAGGCCTTTTTGTAACCCTCATTTCACTGCCTGTAAAGAAAGCGCTGGTTTCAATGAAAAGTTCCTGTCATATGTTAGCTAGGGCACTCACAGCCTAGTCATCACTGAAGAAACACTGTATGGCAACTGACTCATACAGAATTTCCTCCACCAGTCACAACATTTGCACTTTTCACTCCCAGGCTTTGTTTCCTGCTCCTCTCCAGAAATGTGCACTCTACACAGCATACAAAACTTGTACTCCCACTCCTCCCCAAGTGTTTGCCTTGTGGTCCTGCCACATTTTACACCCCACACCTTTACAGAACACTGCACCCAACAAATCTCCCATAATTTATGCCCACATCCCTTTTAAATTGTGCATACTATACCCCCTCTTGAGTTTTACACTCTGCACTCCACAAGCCTCCAGAAACTGATGCCTTATAACCTTCCTAATATTTATGCCCAGCAACCCTCCCAAGTTTTACAACACACAACCCTCATGAATTCTGTACCATGCAACCCTCCTAAATGTTGTGGCCTGCAACTCTTCCATAATTAGCACCCTATTTCCCTCCCACAAATAGCACCCCCCCCCCACAGCTCCAGAAATCTGCACCTCGAACCCTCCTAATTGTGCCAGCATATATCCTAAAATTTGCGCTCACCACACCAGCCAAAATTTGTCCTGAACCCATCTCAAAATCTGCACCCTGCGGCTCTCAAAAAATTTGCATGTACCCTGCACCCTTCCAAAAATCTGCATCTTTACCCATCCCACAATTTGTGCCCATTCCCCTCACAAAATATTTGTCCTGCACACCTCCTGAAATACACACCATTCACCCTTTCCAAATTTGTGCCCACACTCCCACTATATTCTGTGTCCCAAACCATTCCTAAAATTTACCTCACACCTCCTGAAATTTGGGACCCACCTTCTCAAAATGTGAGCCCCTGTGCCCCACAAAAATTTCTACACCACTCCCAAAATTATGGGAGAGGAATGGGGTGCTAATTTCAGGAGCAGCATGGGATGCCAATTTTAGAAAGGGTATGGGACACAAATTATAGGAGGGCTTTAGTGCTCAAAATTCAGGTGGGGAGCAAAGAGGAAATTTTGGGAGGTGTAATGGGGCACCAATATCTGGAGAGGTTAGGGGTATTGTGTTTAAAATTCAAGAGAAGTGCGGTATGTAAAATTCAGGAGGCAAGTGGGCAAACATTTTGGGATGGGTTTGGGCACAGGGGTGTGGGGTGAAATGTTTGTGAGGTTTATGGAGGGGCAGAGTTTGGGGGACTGTGTGTTCAAATTTTGATTGGGATGCGACGTAAGAAGATGACCATCTGCAAAAGGAATTAAAGATACCATTTTTTATACTTCTCTTTATTAGCATATCAGGAAGAGTACAAAGCGTTAAGTTCATCAACTTTAAAACAGAACTACAAGTCACATTTTAGCCTCTTCCAAAGTACATATCTCAAAAGACTTGATAATGTTCTACAATCAACCATTTTAACATTAAAATAAACTTAATGCATTGAAATCACAACAGCAACATTAAACCGGGTGCTACCCCCATCACCCATCCAGCATACCTACACTTATAAGAAAAGGAAAAAAAGACTAGAAACCATTATTAGGTTGTTACTAGCTGACCATCCAAATATAAAATCATTAGACATTTTATATTCCAAAGTAATGTGGAGGAGGTGGATTCTATATATATCCTGGATTAGGCCCGAATTCGTACCTTAAGAAGTACCACACTAAAAGGCAGAGCTGAGGAGGATATTTGGTCCAGGTCAAGATTAGGGTCACCTATGTCACAATCTTGGGGTCCCCCCCCCTTCCTCATCAGTAGGATCTAGATGAGAAGGGTGGCCTCTTGGAAGTTCTGCACCAGTCTCTCCTCCCTGGAGTGAATTACATTTTTAAGGATAGTCAGCTTAAATCAATTAGACTATGCCCTTAAGTTAAGGTTAGTCTGTGTTAAGTGTTTATAATGCCTTTAGTACTGTGGAATGACCTATTTAATGTCTGTAACTGTGTCAGTATATGTATAAACTCGTATTAAAATTCAATAAAAATTGAAAGTATAAAAAAAAGAAATTTCTATATTCTAAATATGCAGTTCCTCTAAAATTACTTATATAATCTAAGAAAAAATTACTCACCTTAGTAATGTTGTTTCTTCTAATGGAGTCTTGCTATATTATGACAATTGCAGTATGACCGCAGGTTAGAACTGCTCCGGAGGTGAAATAGTTAACTTCCATGCAAGGCATGGAATCTTGAGCGCTAGCTCGGTTAAGGAAGCTCTGTCTGCTTGCTTTCAAACCAAAACCGTCAGATCTTTACGAGCTAAAACTCACTAATGTTCTGTGTGGAAGCTGTAAACCTACACTAGCCAACTGGCTACTACCCTAACAAACACACTTGTTGGTCTCGAAAAGACTCAAGTCAAGAGACCCAATATGAAATAAAACACTCACCCTAAGGAGGGTGAAGCAAAACAACAAAGTGGCAAGAAAAACAGAGTGCCAACACTGTGATGCCCACCCACAGCGCAAAAACAAGGTTCTGAGAGGGCAGGGAGGAGGTCATAATATAGCAAGACTCCATTACAAGAAACAACATTACTAAGGAGAGTAATTTTTTCTTCAAACAACATGAAGTCTTGCTATATTATGACAATTGCAGACTACACAGCAGTACCCCCATGGAGGAGGGACAGAACCTACTTAGGGAATAGGCTCTGAAGGACAGCTGTGCCAAACCGAGCATCACTCCTAGCTTGAATGTCCAAGGAATAATGCTTGGTAAAAGTGTGTACCATTTTCCAGGTAGCTGCTTGACATATCTCTAGAATAGGGATGTCCCTGGCAGCAGCCAGAGAAGCAGCTGTACCTCTGGTAGAGTGAGCCCTCAGGCCCAAGGGGGAGTCTTACCCAACTTTTCATAACAGAATTGGATACAAGAGACAATCCACCTGGCAATGGATCTTTTAGTGGCAGGTTTCCCTTTCCCAACCTCACCATAAGTGAGGAACAGTTGGAGGGAGTCAAACCTGTGACCCTTGGTACGCTCTATGTAGTAGCTAAGGGCCCTCTTTATATCTAAGCTGTGCAGCCTTCTCTCACCAGAGGAAGAATGACCAGTGAAGTAAACAGGGAGAGAAATAGATTGATTAAGGTGGAAATCCGAAACCACCTTAGGCAGGAACTTCCTATTAGTCCGAAGGACTACCTTATCTCTGTGAAAGGAGATAAAGTCTGGCTCCACTGACAATGCTTGTAATTCACTTATGCGTCTGGCAGAGGTGATAGCTACCAGAAACACAGTTTTCCAAGTCAGGAACTTAAGCTCAGCTGAAGACAAGGGCTCAAAAGGAGGTTGCATGAGTTGAGCAATGCAAACATTGAGGTCCCAGGCAGGGCAGGGTCCCTGAATGGAGGGTTAGTGAAGCAAACCCTTAAAAACCTGGTAAATACAGGGTGAGATGAAAGAGGAGGGTTTACCTGCTGAAAGAAAAACAGAGACAGCTGCCAAATGTACCTTCAGGGTAGCTGGTCTCAGCCCTAAAGTGTTTAGATGGACCATATAATCTAGGACTGTGGGCAAATCAGCCGTGTCTGGGGAAATATTCTTTCCGAGCACCATATGGAAAATCTTTTCCATTTGGAGTTATAAGTAGCCCTGGTGAAGGCTTCCTAGAAGCCCTGAGGTATCCATTACACCTTGAGAGAGTGTAGGCCAGCAACCTCTAGCTCTTCAAGAACCAGGCCTTGAGATTGAGAGACTTGAGATCTGGTACCAAACCCTTCCCTGGGCACATGTTAACAGATTGTGGTTCTTGGGAAGGCACAGGGGAGGATGGACTGCTAAGGACAGGAGGAGAGGATACCAGGGTTGCCTGGCCCAATCCGGGGCAATCAGAATGACCCTGCAGGATTGGGCTCTGATTTTGACTAGCACTTTGAACAGGAGAGGGAAAGGAGGGAAGGCATAGAGGAACTTCCCTTCCCAGCTGAGGGCTAAGGCATCCAGAAGGACTGAGCCCAAGACTGGGGGCCTGCAGCAAAAGAGAGGAAGTTGATGATTGTCTGGAGCTGCAAATAGATCTACTTGCGGAGTGCCCCACTTGGCAAATACCACTCTCAGAACCAGGGGATCCAGGGACCACTCGTGATGGCCCTGAGAGATCCTGCTGAGAGCATCTGCCAGGAAATTGTCTTTGCCTGGGAGATGAACTGTCAAAAGGGAGGTGTTCAGGGAGTACGCCAGAGACCACAACTTCATGGCTTCGGTGCACAAGGCCGTAGACCAAGTGCCCCCCCTGCTTGTTGATGTACCACATTGTAGTGGTGTTGTCTGTTTTGACCTGCACGGCCTTGTTCTGAACAGATTCTGAGAAAGCTTGAAGTGCTAGAAAAACTGCTCTGAGCTCCAACAGGTTGATGTGGAGTACAGATTCCTGTGGGGACCACAGTCCCTGGGTAGTGAGGTCGCCCATGTGGGCCCCCCACCCCAAGAGGGATGCATCTGTAGTAAGGATTAATGAGTGAGGCTGAGTGACAAAGGGAACTCCTTGTCTCAGATTGCTCTGATCCTGCCACCACTGAAGGGCTTGGATCAGGGTTCGAGTAACTGGGATCAGTTTGGTAAGAGGATCCTTTCTTTGTGACCAAAAGGCCCTCAGATGGAACTGAATGTCTCTCATTTGAAACCTTGCTCCTTGCACTACTGCTGTGGAAGCAGCCATGTGCCCTAGGAGCTGCAGAAATGCCTTGCTGGTCGAGAGACCTGCAGGGTGAATGAAGAGGCCAGGGAGACAAGGGCGTTTGCCCTGTCTAGAGGGAGGAAGGCCCTGGCTTCCTGGGTGTTCAGCTCTGCGCCTATGAAGGTTAGGAGCTGGACAGGCTCCAGTACTGACTTTGAGAGATTCAGAAGGAAACCTAGTGACGTAAGCAGTTGCTGGGTTATCTGAAGATGTAGGTTGACCTGATCTGGGGATTGTCCTACAATGAGCCAATCGTCCAAATAAGGAAAGATGGAAATCTTTTGCCTTCTTAGGCAAGCTACTGCTACTGCCAGGCACTTGGTAAATACCCTTGGAGCCGAAGTAAGTCCGAAGGGCATTGCCCTGAACTGGTAATGGCCTGAGGGCAGCTGGAACCTGAGGTACTTTCGGTGGGAGCTTCTAATGAGAATATGAAAGTAGGCATCCTTGAGGTCCAGGGATGCTAGCCAGTCCCCTGGCCTTAGGGAAGGTAAAATGATTGCCAGAGTCACCATTTTGAACTTTGGTTTTAAAAGGTGCTTGTTTAGGTATCCGAGATCCAGGATGGGCCGCCATTCTCCTGTCTTTTTTGGGGTAAGGAAGTACCTGGAGTACAACCTTGCCCTGTGTAGGGTGGAACCCTTTCCATGGCTCTGAGAGCGAGGAGGTGGAGACCTCTGACTCTAAGACCAGTGCCTCGATGGACATGCAGGAGGAAAAGATCCAGCCTCAGCTTCGAAATTTTTGAAATTGAGGACTAGTCTCCTCGGCTTACTTCTTCCAGGACCCACTTGTCTGATGTGAGAGACTTCCAGTCCTGGACAAAGTAAGCCAGCCTGCCCCTTACCGGTAGAGGAGAAGCTGCCCTGGCTACCCCATCAGGGTGCCTGCTTGGCAGGGGCTTTGGGCTGAGGAGTGGAAGCAGGCCTGCTTGAACCCCTCCTGCCCCTTCCCCTAAAGAATCCCCTCTGGGAATAGGCGGAAGAGGAGGCTTGATCCTGATAAAAAGGCCTATGAAAAGGCCTGCCTCTGCCCCTCGGGGGCTGCTTCTGAGGAGTGGCCAGCCTTTCCTTGGCCTGTGCACTCCGATAGGTGGTCCTGTATTCATCCATTTTCTTCATATAATTCTGTGTTTGCTCCCCAAACAGAGAATTGCCAATCACAGTAAAATCAATGGCTTTTGACTGGGTATCCTGTGACAATGTGGTGCATCTGAGCCAGGCCATTCTGCGAAGAGCCACAGAAGTAGCCATAACTCTAGAAGATACATCATTAGAGTCCACTGCAGCATGAAATTGCATTTTGATGCCTCAATACCATCTAAAGCTACCTGTTCCAGATCCTGGCAAACTTGTCAGGAGTTGTTTGACTAGAGCCAGGACAGTATCCCATCTGGATTTCTGGTATCTGGCAGCATAAGCCACGTAATTTGCTTGTCTGAGCCCCAAGGATGCTGCCATGTACTGTTTCTTAGCCATAGCATCAATCTTCCTAGAGTCCTTTTGAGGAGGATGTGAAGCTAGGGGATATTTGCCTTGTCCAGAGCTGCAGCCTGCATGACACCCACATGGCTGCATTGCTGTGTGAGAAATTCTATGTCAGAACCTGATAAGGTATACCTTCTGTCCATCCTTTTATCCACAGGAGGTATAGAATGAGGAGTTTTTAAAACTTTTACTGTCTGTTTCCTGAAAGATTTATGAAGGGGAATAGACAGTCTCTTAGATTCTGGAATATCCATCATTTCCACATAATCAGGCTCTTCCTGATCATCCACAGCTTCCTCAACGGGAAGCTGAAGAGTTTCAGCAACCTTCTTGTAAAAATAAAATGAGCAGGGACTCAGAAAGCCTAGGGGAAACCCTAAAGGTCTGTCTGAGAGGTATCTGGCTCAATAGGAGCGTCCAGATCTTCCAGACCATAATTACTCTCTTCATACTCTTCCCCCCCCCCTTGGTTCATAAAATTCCTCAAAATCATAATCCTGAACCGATGGGACTTGCCGAACGTCTCCCAGATGGGGACGGTTCAGGAACCGGGGAAAGAGACTGGACAATTTGGATTGCTTTGGCTATCTCTTCAGCTGTTGGGGAAAGGACTTTTTCCACAGCAGCAGACTTTCTAGTCCTTTTGCAGGAACTGGCTCCTCGAGCCAGCTCTTCGCTTGCCGAGGAGTATGGCCCTGGTCAGAGGGCACTCCTTCAGGTCTGGTTGGCACCGAACCGGCTGGCCATCCGGTCAGCGGATTCTTTTGGCCTCTCTTTCCTGAGCCTACCAACTCTCTTTTCAACGGTGGCAGCAGGAAATTCTTCAAATCTGAATTGAGGTGGTCAACCCCAGGCAATAAACACAGGAGGTGTGAGGGTCAGCCTTGGCAGGCTTCCCCACAGACCTCACAGTGCTGAAACCCAGTGGGCCCGGTTTTCTTTTGGGTTTCAGACATTATGCCAGCCTAATCAAAACGTGCCTGCTTATGGCAATCCGCAAGAAGACTCTCCTATCGGTTCTCAAACTGTCACGGTCGTGGAAAACGAAGAAATCCGCTTTTTTTAGAACCGATAGGAACCGGGAACCGCGACTCTAAAAAGGACTAGCAATTTAAATGGAACCTAATCGTTCAAACCGAACCGATAAATGTTTTACAAGTTCCACACAGAATTCAGATGTAAACCTATCTATTACTTACGTTACTACAGACAGAGCTTGAACCGAACGGTTGCGTTAAATAAAGACTAATTTTAAACTTTTTAAACTGTTTTAAACCGTTAAATGAACTGGAAGCAAAGGAGAAATCTCCGAGCGACTGTTCAGTGAGGCGGAGTAAAGAATCTTGACGGTTTTGGTTTGAAAGCAAGCAGACAGAGCTTTTTAACCGAGCTTCATTGAGATTCCATGCCTTGCATGGAAGTTAACTATTTCACCTCGAGCAGTTCTAACCTCATGGTCATACTGCAATTGTCATAATATAGCAAGACTTCATGTTGTTTGAAAAGTAAATGCCATAAACAGGCTAGTTGATTGTCTAGCTCTAATTTCTCATTCCTATACCTTCCATGGTACGAGTTAACCTAAAGGGGAGACATCTTGATTTGTATTTTTACATTTATAGATACTGTTGGAACAAACAGTTCTCACTTAGTCCATCTGTTGATGTGCTATGGTTGTCTTCCTTGGAGGGAATAAGTGAGGTGTTCCATCTCTTGTACTTGTGAGATGATTTTAATCCATTCATCCACTGTTGGAGAGCCAACCTGCAGCCATCTCCTGGTCAGTGCTTTAAGGGCTGCTGCAACCAAAATACGCCAAAGGTACTTGGGCTTCTCTCCCCCTTAACTGTGTTGGTTCTGCACCCAGTATCAAATGTTCCAGACCCACTGCCCCTAGGCCTTCAAACAGTGTTGACAAATGTCCCACTACCAAGGTCCAGAAGGGTCTAATCTGTGGGCACTAGTGCCAAAAGATATGTGCATATGAGGCCTTACCTTCTCTGCAGCCCTCTCAACATGTCGCAGACTTGCTTGGATCAAATTTAGCTTGAACAGTTGGAACTATGAAATACCTAATCCGAATCCTCCACAAAAATTCATGCCAAGTTGATGATGATGATGAGGTGGCCCAGGTCGATGGCCAGAATTTCCCCGTCTGCCTGGTCAATCTGCAGACCTACATTCTGCCTCCCATTTGGCCTTAACCAACATAGTACTGTACTCCAAATCCTGTAAATGATTGGCATATAAAGTGTTATCGCTCCCTTCCGGTGGGGAGGCCCAGATAGTCTCAAATGGGGTGGAGGAACATCCAGGGTTTGTATGTTTGATGGATTATTCATTTGGGCACACACATAGTTTGAATCTGACAGTGTCGCGGTCTATCAATTGGGGGGCGAGGGTTGTATCTGGAGCCACCACCACGAATGGCAGTGGGAGCCCCGTAATATCTGCCAGGGGAGCGAAAATCAATGTTGCCTGTTGTTTGAACCATTTGTTCAATGAAGTGGGTTGAAATGATATCTCAGGCCCACCATTTATATTTCCACATAAAAGGGGCCACCAAAGCAGCTGCCATTCCTGTAAGCATTCTCCCTTCCTGGCCCATCCTCAATTGTCAATGGAAGAGTCTAATATACAGTGGTGGGTCCAAATCTGGGCCCAATTTGATCGTCGTCCAGTGAGATGAGTAGAAAGGGTTCTGCCACATTAATATTAACTTCATTTGGGATGCTACCCAATAACCTGGAAGATAGGGAATCACCAATCCTCCTTTCTTCTTAGGGAGATACAGTATTTGCCGTTTGACTCTAGGCCTACCTGAGCCCCAAACATATGTAAGCAATTGCCTCTGCCAAACTGCCAATTCTTGGGAAGAAACAGTACAGGGGACACACTGAAAAAGATATAAAAATATTGGGAGTATATTCATCTTTGTTACCCGAACCCTAGAGGGCAGGGTATTGAGAGGATGCCCAGCGCCTAAACTCTTGTGTAATAGTGCTACTAAACCCACGAATTATCCTGAAAAGAGAGGTGGGTTCATCCCAAGATACACCCCCAAAATACTTCATCTTTTTAAATCCCATCTAATAGGATAATCCTCTGTATTTTGGGAGGTGCCTGATAGAAAAAGGTTAGCATTTCCGTTTTATTGTGTTTAAAAGATATCCAGAATTCGGAAAAGGATTGAATTTGTTGAATATTTCTGGAAGCAAAACTTGGGATTAATTAAAAAAAGTAAAATATCATTGGCATAAAGGCCTAACTTATGTTCTGTCCCACCCAGCTCCACCCCTTGGATCTTGGGTTAAGCCGAATTGCTTGGGCCAGAGGTTCTATAAAAAGTGTGAATAAGAGGGGGGACAGGGGGCAACCCTGTCTAGTCCCCCTCTCTGATCGAAAGGATGGTCCCACATGACCATTTAGGCGGACGCACCCCTCAGCATGCAACAAAAGGCCTCTGGAAAACCAAAGCTGGCCAGGGATGCTCAAAGATAGGGACAAAGAACCCTATCAAAGGCCTTTTCTGCATTGAGGCTCACCACCAGGGCTGGTTGTTTAGAATTAGATAAATGGTCTATAATATGGACAGCCTGGCACATACTGTCCTGTGCCTGACAGCCCGGGACAAAGCCTATCTGGAATTATTTTCTCTAATTGCCTGGTGAATATGCCTGTCAGGATTTTATAGCCTGTATTTCAAACTGAAATTGGCCTGTAAGAAGTGCATATTAGTGGGTCCCTAGCCGGCTTGGGCAATACTGCAACTACTGCCTAAATCCACGAGGGGGCGACTCCACCATCGTCCTCTATCATAAAGTTGTATGCCCTACTCAGTAAAGGGATGACGGACCCCTGAAAGAGCTTATAGAACTCTGCCAGAACCCATTTGCTCCAGGGCACTTCCCTGTTTTTTGGCAATTTATTTCTGCATGCATCTCAGATTCTGATATAGGTATAATTAATCTAGTTGCATCTTCCCACCAAACCTGGGGTAAGTGCAAAGTAGTTAAAAAACGTTGGATCTGGTCCAAGTCAGGGGGATCTCCAGCACTATACAGGGTCTTATAATAGGTAGTAAAGGCTTCAGCAATGCCAGTCGTGGTGACCAATTGTTGTTTAGAGACAGGGTGGACAATTCTATTGATTGTAGCAATAGCTCTCCACTGACGTAGCCCACTAGCCAGCAAGTGAAGAGCCTGTGGGCCACCTTCATAATATCACCGTTTCATGTAAAGCAGGTTCTGCTCTACTCTGCAGTCTAATACAGCATTAAGCTCCTCCTTGAGCTTTTGTAAGGTTTTTCCTCGCTAAGCCTGACTGATTTTTCTGTGACGTTTCTATTTCTTTTTTTTTTGTAGACTTTTTTTTAACCCCTCCTCGGCAGATCTTCTTCATGTCAGCCAACCCTACCGAACTCCGGGGTCTTTCGGGGACTTCTGAATGCTATGCATGCCCCAGCACAACCCCTAGAGCTGGCCTGGAGGCATCATCCTGGAGACCCCTGAGTTTCTCATTATCTGCCCTCCTAACCCTGGAGCCCCAGAGCAGTGTCTGCGGTGAGCGGAGGCCCACACGAGCACCACAGCTCCAGTCGACAGCTCCTTCCTCCTCCTGGTCTTGTGCCCGAGCTCTAGAGTGCGGCACTGCCATCCAGCCTCCACTGGGGCAGCCAAGCACTGAGAGACCTGTTTCTCCCTCCCAGGCAGACAGCTTGCCAGCCAGCAGCTACTCACAGTCCTCTCCCCTCACCCGACAACCCGAGCACGCTTCGAACCCGGTCACCAGCATGGCGTGAGGTGTGGCGTCCAGTGTCTCAACCCTCAGCACCACCGGGCAGGCTGTTTCTATTTCTTTAATCTAGGTTTGTAACGAACTCTTACGGGCCTCCCTCTCTTTTTTTCCCCGATGTGCTGAAAGAGCTATAAGTTTGCCCCTGAATATCGCCTTAATTGTATCCCATAGGATAGCGTGGGAAATTTCAGGTGTGTCATTCAATTCCAGGGCTTCTTTGATCATTTCCTTAATTGAGTTTTGCACAGCTTCCTCCTGTACAAGTGATAAACTGAGCCGCCATAATGAATTTTTCTTTACCTGCCCCAGATTAAACTGCAGGAAGAGGGGGGCATGGTCTGTCAGAATCAGCACCCCAATATCCACCCCTCTAACTTGTGCAACCTGTTCTTTGGGAATGAAAAAGTAGTCTATCCATGTATAAACCTTATGAACTGCTGAATAAAATGTATAGTCCTTTTCTTGACCATGTAAACTCCTCCAAGCATCAGCATAGCCCAATTCCCCTATTAATTTACTTACTTTAGTGGCCACCCTGCGATCCGCCGAAGGCACCCCCGAGGTTGAGTCCAAATGCTCATTTAAGACTAGGTTCAAGTCACCCCCAATAATCAAGACGCCCTCTGTCCAATCAGTTATTTTCATTATGAGATTTCTATAAAAGTCTTAATCAGGACCCGGGGGAAGGGGCACATATGGAAGCTATGGTAACCAACTGCCCTGAATAGACTCCTTTTAGGAGTGCATACCATCCCTGCAGGTCAATCAGGGATGCCCTCCTATCATAGTGAACCCACTTTGGAGCCAATATTACTGTGCCTCGTCAGTGACCGTCCCTATAAGTCGAGGCAATAACTTGAGAGAATCCAGATTTCCCTAATTTCTCATACTCTATTTTGGATAGATGGGTCTCATGGAGTAGACAAAAATCCATGCCCGTTTTCTTAATAAAAGATAATATTTTACTCCGTTTAACAGGATTAGTGAGACCACTTACATTAAACGAAAGGAATGAAGTAGGAATACTAGCCATGATAAATATAATACCATGCAACCTTTTTTCCTTTCCCCCCACAGGGACTCCAAGAGCAATGGCAGGGTAGTCTTTGTGGGTAGATGCTGGCTAGTGGCCCACAGCAAACAATTCAGAAATCAAAGGAACCATATACAACAATACTAAACTACAAACTCTTAGTAAACAATTACACTTCCAAGGTAGAAGGGCAAATTATTCTTGGCCTTTGATCCCATCCTTAGGCACTCAATAGGAGTGCAGCAGACCTGAAGGCCGGGATAGAAGAGGTCTTCTTGCCTCAACTAGAGAGGCCCCCCCCCCACACCAAGTCCTCACTTATTTCGTGGGGCTTGCATAAAAAGGGGTAATCACATCTCTGGATCAAGGTCCTGTAACCAAGTGCTAGATAATGAGGGGGGAGAGCAACCCTTCTCTCGATCTGCCCTGTAGCACAAGTGTGATGAGGGGGTGGAAGGAAACCTCCCCTTCCCTGTCCATCATATTAATTAAGTATGAGGACCTCCAGGTTCAGCCCCCACATGGGCTAGGGTGGGAGACCCTCGGTACACCACCAACTATAATGTTATGCTAAGTTTCAGCAGAATTTCGTAGATTCGTTAATCCAGGTGCAGTGTGATGCCTTCAGACGCAGAGCACCCCATGATGCAACTCCACCGAGTCCTCACTTATTTCGTGGGGCTTGCATAAAAAGGAGTAATCACATCTCTGGATCAAGGTCCTGTAACCAAGTGCTAGATAATGAGGGAGATCAACCCCTTCTCTCGATCTGCCCTGTAGCACAAGTGTGATGAGGGGGTGGAAGGAAACCTCCCCTTCCCTGTCCATCATATTAATTAAGTATGAGGACCTCCAGGTTCAGGTCTCCCCCACATGGGCTAGGGTGGGAGACCCTCGGTACACCACCAACCATAATGTTATGCTAAGTTTCAGCAGAATTTTGTGGATTTGTTAATCCAGGTGCGGTGTGATTCCGTCAGACGAGAGCACCTCACGCTGTAACCACCTCCTCCCTCGTCCTCCTCCCGACACCATTTTTATACTTAGGTCTTCTAAGTATTTACTTAACTAGCCAAAATCTATAGCATTACTTCAGAATCAAAACAAAAGAGAGAATTATGTCCAACACCCATTCGTAAACTCCCCACCCTCCCCTACTGCAAGCTGCTTATGTTATTTGGGGATTGTTTTCTTGTAGTTTAGTAACTGTCTTATTACTTGAATGTTCCACAATCCCGCTATTTATAAAGCAAAAAGAAACCCCAGTCCGACATACAGCGGGGAGAGATACAGTCTCTCCATAAATCAAACAGGAGGTAATAACTACGTGGAGTTCAAGCCAGAAAAGTTCACACCCCCATTACCCCCAGCCATTGTATTGGGGGAGAACTAGCATGACATGAAATCCAAAGAAGTAATACAGTCACTAGGTGTTGCAATATGAAACTCAGCAAATGTTCTGTGTTCATGTTCTGAGTTCATGGCTGGGAGGAGCGGGAGCCAACCGGGCAAACTGGATCACAACTGACAGAAGCCCTCTCGAGTCGTAGGCTGCAACCACAACCCAGGACACAAGCTGTTAGGAAAAAGGTCGAATGTCCATGGCCTCAGGCGGAAGCCTCAGCCTTCCACAGATAAGAGATCCTTCTCGGTAACTCCCGGTAGTTTTTTAATAAGCTCCTGAAGAAGCTGCACTGTCTGGGAGGATGTCTGTCCAGAGAGGGCTCTAGTTTTACGAGGCAACACTATCTGTCATTCCTGTGTAGATTCCTTTCTCTTCTGGGAAGTAGGCCGGGGGGGGGGTCAGCACATCTATGCCATGCTTCTGTAATACTTCTCGGGCTGCCTGCGGGGATTCGTAAGTCTCTGGGCCCTCCTTCGAAAAACACCCTTAGCTGCGCAGGGTACGGGGTCTGTATCTGAAGTTGTTTTTCACGAAGCAATTTAATTAGGTCACTATATTGCAGGTGCTGCTTCGGAATATCAGGGGGATAATCCCGGTCAAAGAATAACTGAGAGTCCAGGTACTTCACTTCCCTTTTCTGTCATGCCCAGCGCAGAATATCTTCTTTAGTGTGGTAGCTGTTGAATTTTATTATTATGGAACCAGGTCGGCCTGTGCTGTCTTTAGGTGTGGGAATAAGAGTCCTATGAGCACATTCTATACGCAACTCATATCGTGGTGGAAGCTCAAGCATGTCTTGAAGGAGATCTGAAATAAAGTCCACCACTTGACTTGTCTTGGCCCCCTCTTTCAACCCAGAGATGCGCAAGTTATCCCTTCTCGAGTGGCTCTCTAGATCTAAGCATTTATGTTTGAGAGCAATCGTATGCTGGCATAACACTTGCACAGTGCGGCCTAGATGCAGTACTCCATCCTCTGTTGTAGAGAGCCTGTCCTCCGCTTCTTGCACCCGCCACTCCACCTGTGTCAGTTTCTGATTTAACTGTTTGAACTCCCGCTTATTTTCTGCCCGCATCTCCCAGAGTTCTTTTAAAAGGAGATCGAATCGCTGCCTAGATAAGTATTCCATTTCTTCATCCGTGTCGTATGCAGCAGTGGTCTCTGCTGCACGGAGATGCAAGGCCACATGGGTCAGGGAGTTCTGGTTTGGTGAGACCAACTCCTGAAACCTTTTTCCTTCTGGGAACCCCCTCCACACATGGTAAGCTTTTTGGGATGTTGTTTCTAAGAAAAATCAGGGTTTTTTGTACAGGGCAGAGTCAGAGCTTCTCTCTTAGCTGCTTAGTTAATCCGTGGCGGAACCGGACATCTGGATTAAAGACACCATGAGAGTGGGCCAATGAAAGACAAATGCAATTTAGTGCTGATGCATGTAAGATCCTTTACTGAGACACAAAGAATTCAAGTCAGGGGGTACTATAAAACACAGACACTATGCACACTGACTGAAATGTGAGAGTGCCGGGCTAAATGTAACAGATGCCTCTTGAAACCAAAGAACACAAAAAAGTCGCACCCTGGGGGAGGGGGAAAAAAAAAAAAAAAAACACACTCAGGCTGAAAATTCAATGCAAATGATGCATTTTATTCTGGCTGAGCTACACAAACACATCAGTGCCACTAAGCCCCAGCTCTTCAGGTCTCCATGTGACCCTTCATCAGGGGTGTGGGCCAGGTGTACTGCGTAATTAAAAACACAGTGTATATTTCATTCCATTTCATTTCTTGTTTATACTGAAAAGGCATTTGAGCACAATTGCCCGTTTGCACAAGCGTCAGTGACACAAAAGATAAAACAATATGTAGTCAGGAATAAAAGTGCTTACAAGGGTGGACAGAACATTTTGAAAAAAAATAAGCCAAGTGAGAAGTGCAGGAAAGAGACTGGCATCACAGTATAAGCGTAGAATAGACTTGAGACATGTAACAGTTTTATGCAGCTGAACAAAGCATACTTAAATAAGGGTAAAGTGAGAATCCATACATCCGGAGTTAGCGTATAAAGACCCTTTGATAAAGTGGACTGTTAGGTGGTAGAGAAAGAAAATGGATAGCATTGGTCAGAGTTAAGAACATAGGTCAGGGGCATCTGCACTGCAGTTTGCAGAGGAGGTAGGATTTTAGGTCATTTTAAAATGATGTCGGTGTCTGGCAGTGGACCAGTGGAGGGGGGAGGTCGTTACATTCTGGCACCTTTGTAGGAGAGAGAGACAGTTGCCCCTGGGTAGTGTGGCAGTAAGGAATTCTGAAGGCGTGGTATTGGGCAGTTTGGTGGTCCTGGTTGTACACATGGAAGAGAGGAAATACTGCTAGGCAGACAGCCCAACTGGCTTTTGAAAAGAAAGTGAGTATTTTGCTGTCAAATCTATCCTCCAGAGTGAGCCAGTTTGCAGCCATGTATAGATCGCAGTGGTGCATTCTGGGGGCCTGTGACAAACCAGATGATGCTGTGTTACGTGGTCTTTAATCTAGCAAGATTTTCTGGGAGATGGAGGTTGAGTATATGACGGAGCCAGAGCTAAATTATGGGGAGCAGGAAGCTGGTGGCAAGCAGGGCCCTAGTTTCTGGTATCAGGAATTGTTTTAGCCAATGTAGGATGCCAAGTCTTTGTTGAACTTTTTTGATTAGCTGACAAGTGTGGAGTGTGGAGTTTAAGTGACGGTCGAGTTGGATCCCCAGGTATTTGAAAGTGGTGAGACTCTCGCCTGTGTCGCCATCATTATCTTTAAGAGTAAAGTCAAAATTGAAGTCAAAAAAGCACAAAAACAGCCCACAAAAGCACAACACAGTGCAAACTATAAAAACCCCAAAGTGACAATAAAGGGGGCATTTGTTTCATACAGCACCACTATTTATTTAAATTTTCACAAGCGTATATATATATATATATATATATATATATAAAACAAATTTTATTATCAAGGGATGAAGAAAGAAATAATGCATCTGTACAAGCCTCAAAAAATTTTATTATTTGTTTGTTAACCTCTTCAGTGAGAGGCCTACCATATTTACATAGGTATAAAAGAAATATAATAATGGTAATAACGGATTAACTACGAAAGACCGACTTGCAAAATACCGAGTGACAGGATCCAGAGACTGACTGCCTGAAACTCAGAATCCTGACACTCTGTAATTGCCCGTGGCAGAGGTTTTCCCCCATGTTTTGGGGGGCTTTGCCCCCCGCACCCCCTACTTAAAATGACAAACTCCACTGTAGACATTCACCGAAGTGTCGGCTCTGTCACTCGGTATTAGGTAAATCGGTCATTATAATCCCTGTAGAACGCTTTTAAAAAGGGGATTTAGAAGGATCATTTTGAATTATTGTATGTGGCTGAATACATACAAGTGCATGCATAGAATAGATGCAGATCTATCCCCAAAAAGGGAGAGATGAAAAAAGATAGGGAAGGGGAAAATGATAGGTGGAGTGGGGAAGGAGGATATCAAGGGAAGCAGCAACTACTTAAGAGAATCAAACACAAACCAGTTATTATTGTGTTATATGCTGATGGTACAAGTAAATCAACTACTGTGGCTACATAAACATAAACATGACAAATAGCACAAGCTGATTAGATACTTCCTTCTTGCCATGGGGCATACCCTCAGCACCTTTGGCTACCACCCTTGTTGTCCATCATCCTGTATTGATGCGGGCTATTATGTTACACTGAGCAACAGCCCTCTGCCCCTTCTACTCTAATAAGAATAAACCTCTAAACTATACTCCCACCAAACTGAAAGATATACCCCACGGTATTGGCTACAGCAAATTATTCTCCTCTTACTCCTTTGCTCCAGAAATACAGAGCTAAGTCCAGGCCCTCCTGCCCCACTACTGTCTCCAATGGAATTTACATCTGCTAAAGGGATGAAATTTATGTTAATAAATGTATGTAGTGTCATTGAGAAATTGGACATCGCACAATCTAGGATCTCGCATACCAATCCTGATGTTCTTGTGCTAACCGAGACTTGGTTAAAAAGAACAATCCCAGACCAAGAAGTTGCCTTTCCAAATTGCAATTCTTTTTGTACAGACAGACCAACGGGGGGGGGAGTGTGTGATTACATATGTAAAAGCCAAATTCTCTTCTAACATCCTCCTAGCCACCACAAAACCCAGGGAATTTGAATCTCTGGGCCTAAAAATACAACTCCCCTCTGCTGAATTCCCCAACGTCATTGGTGCCTATAGGCCTCCATCAGGGGGATTAGACATAGTACACCACATGCGTAGTTTCCTAGACTCTAATCGCAATGAATCGATGATCCTTGACGAATCTCGACTGGTCTAGTGATAAATCTTATCTTCTAAAGGATATGTGCGACGAGTATGGCCTTAGCCAACTGATCTCTGAACCTACTAGGCCAAACCAAAAAAATCCCAACAACTGCTCCCTTCTTGACTTAATCCTTACTAATAAACCATATAAAATTTCCCAAGCAGCAGTATGTCACAACGATATAAGTGACCATAATATCGTGGTTTGTGTCAGGGGCCTGAAAAGACCCAGTTCCCATCCCCGTAAATTCATCTTAAAAAGGAGCTTCAGGAAATTTAATGTAGCCAACTACCTTTCAGACCTTAGCACAATACATTGGCAAAAGTTTATCTTGCCACTGATATAGTGATGCAGTAGCCTTTTAAATCCGCTGTACTTGATATTATCAACATGTGCCACAGATCATATGTAGGACTAAAAAAGCATTGTGCCCCTGGTTCACAGGAGAATTAAAACAAGCTCTTACTTTAAGAGACCATCTGTGGGCCAACGCCAGGTGTACCAAAGATCTGAATGACCTGGGCATCCTTCAGAGCCAATCGTAACACCTGCACTAAACTGATCAGGGATACAAAATCAAAATACTACCTTAGTGCTCTTGAAAGCACCAAGGGCAGCACTGCAAAATTCTGGGGTATCATTAAAACAGTTGAGGGACGCAGATCCTCTCCTCTCTACCCCAAAAATAATCTGCCAGAAACAACTATAACAGATAGACCCATACTATTAGAAAAATGTTATACTTATTTCTCCATAGCAGACCTTGCCTTCAAGTCCTCCCCAGCTGCTAATATGCAGCCCACCGATACCCTAACCGATCCAAGCATCAAACTTCAACTGCAGGACTCTCCTGCTTCTCTATTTCACTTTCTTCAAGCAGGTCGAGGACCTACCTTGTAACTTGATGCTAAAAGCACGGGAGCATGGCCTGGACCCTCTATTTCTAAAAATAGGCTACAAATATTACATTAATTTAATCTGTCAATCATTAATAGCAAAGTCCCTACCATATGGAAAACAGCCCATGTACTTCCACTCTAAATCCAGGGATCCTGGGGATCTCAATAACTATAGGCCCATATCCTCCTTCCATCCTATCAAAACTGCTAGAGAAACTAACCGACATCCAGATCAGGGACTACCTACACAATCAAACCTAATCAATCCGGCTTTTGGCCCCTCCACAGCACCACCTCAGCCCTTGCAAAGGTATCAGATGACTGGCTCGTGGCTAGACAGTAAACAAACCACTGACGCAGTATTCCCTTGACCTGAACAAAGCTTTCAACATCGATGAACACAATACTGTTAGATAAACTCAACGAGCATGGTATAAATGGTCCTACCATAAACTGGTTTTCCAGCTATTTGATCGGCCATCTTCAACAAATCAAAGCTGATGGAGCCTTCTCCTCTCCTCTCCGATTATTAGAGGTACCACGGGGCTCGATCCTTAGCCCCCTATTATTCATGTTATATATAAATACTCTTAAGTAAACTGGATTTCCGATTGGTTGTAGGGTAGAAGACAGAGAGTGGTTGTTAACGGGGAATACTCTGATTGGGCCGAGGTGACCAGTGGAGTACCTCAGGGATCGGTGTTGGGCCCCACCTTGTTTAATATATATATTTCCTCTTTAAAGATCAGGAATAATATTATATGGATGCAAAAATTTGCTGATGACTGCAGATTGGGTGTTGTTACAAATAATGATGAGCACATAGTAGCCTTACAGTACACACTGGATTCAATATATGAATGGACGATCAGCAATAAGTTAGAGCTAAATAAAACTAAGTGTAAGGTTATGCACATGGGGAGAAACAACACTGAAGCAACATACCAAATAGATAATATTATTTTAGGTGTTGTAACTGAGGAAAAAGATTTGGGAATTACAGTAACGAATGACCTGAAATTCAGAGTGCACTGTAGAAACCAGTTGAGAAAGGCTAACCAGATTCTAAATTGCATATTTAAGCATATAGTTTGTAGAGAAAGGAATGTAATGATGCCACTGTACGTTGCGTTGGTTAGGCCCCACCTAGAGTACTGTACAAGGTTTTGGTCACCCTATAATAAGGAGGACATATCAATCATCGAGGAGTCCAGAAAAGATTTACTAAAAGAGTAAAAGGACTAGAAAATAAAACATATTATAATAGACTGGTCAGCCTAAATCTTTATTCATTACATTATCGTAGAACAAGAGGAGACCTATGTTTCCTATTCAAGAGTATGGATGATGACAAGCTATTAAAAGATTTGGGGTTCACTTATAAAATAGGGAGAACTAGTTTAAGGAAACATAATAAACAATTGTACCAACAAACTTGGGAACACAATTTTCGCAAATAGTGGTACAGTTTAAGAGTGGTACGATCTTGGAATGATTTGCCCAAGGAGGTGGTAAATAGCACAACTATGAATGGATTTAAAAATGGGATAGATTTGTTTTTTGGAGACAGTAAATTTTGATGTTAATAATAATTGGAAGGCGAGCCTTAAGGGACGGTAATTCTATCCTCGGCTTGAATAAACCTATGAAACCTATGAAGTAACCATATCTCGAATGCCAAGATCCACTTTTTCTTAGATGTTACTGTCCTCTGTATCTCTAAACCCTCTATTACGGACGTTTGTCTGGAACTCCAAACCGGATTTAACTTATTGCAACAAAATCTCCTTCACTCCAAATTACTACTAAATGCAAATAAAACAAAAGTCATGTTCTTCCAACCCAGCAATCACTCCGCTCTCTCTCCATAGAACCAACCTCCCCAACAACAACTGTAACCCTGTTAGGTGACACTCTGGAAAGGGTGGATAAGTCTAAATATCTTAGCTTCCTGCTGGACCGTAACCGCTCCTTCTCCTCCCATGTCGAAATGCTCATGAAGAAGCTAAAGCAAAGGCTTGGCTTTCTTTATAGAAACAAAGCATTATTCCCCAAAGATTCTAGAATAAGACTAATCCAATCCACTTTTCTTTCTCTATTACACTACGCCCGATATGCTGCTCTGCGCTGCTCACAACTAGCCTGCACAAAATGGATGTCCTCGACCATCACGCCATACATTTCATCACCAATGCACCAGCCAGGTCACACCACTGCAACCTCTATGACGAACTAAGCTGTACTTCCCTTGCCACCAGAAGACTATTAAATATATATGTTTGGACTCGCAAAGCCGTGCTCTGCAAATTACCACCTTACAAAACAAATCTGCTTTGCCGCACCCCGTGCTCTTACTCTCTCAGAAAGAATTCTTATATCTTGCTTGAAGTCCCTAAATATCACAACAACTACGGTATGTACACAAGCAATTACCAGGGCCACTGGAAAATTGCGGAAAATTTTACCCAAAAATGCGGGGATTTTCTTGCAAAAATTGCGGGGGTTCACTATACATCTCAACTGCCCCTAATAAATATTTTATTGTTTGCTGCAGCATGTATTGCTCACATAAATTTGTTAGATAAATGTATTGCCACTTGTAAATTCTTTTAATATGAAGAAAGATTCGTGTTTTTGAAATGCACTGTAAACTAATCATTATGTAACATATCTTCTAAATATCAAGACATCTAAGTCATGCAGTGCTAACTAGATTTTATTCAGTCATTTACAGTTAAACTGTACTGAATACATCCCAAAACAACATATTTTACCAGTTTCTAGATGTTAAATAATGAAGCCTGTTTAAACTACTTGCTTTGGTGCAAGAACAAAATAAACAGACAAGCAGGTGCCTAATAAAGGTCTAGTAAGAAAAATATTTGTTTTGTTAAAATAATTACTGTTCTTAATCAGCACTGTAAGTACATTTTAAAACCACATGATAAAAGTATCAAATCATACCAATAGCTTTTCATTACATCATACAATAGTTTTCAATGCATTATACTTTTGTTCTACTCGGTTTGCAGTGATTTTACTTGGGTTGCAATTACTTTGTCTATTTGAAGGTAACTGTTTAACTATACTTAACCCGTTCAGCATGTTTTCAGAAATGTTTCATTTTGCAGGTTTTGTATGTGAGTATGCAGTTGTGGCAGACTGACATGTAAGGGATCACTGTCACCAACCCCCTCAGAATCACATTCAAGTTTATAATTAGCAAGGCCATCCGAACTCTTGACACATTTGAATCAAAATCCTTTCAGATTGAAAGTATTTATACAAGGAAAATCTACCCTACCATTCAAAAACAAGCATTGTGGGCAAGGCTTCATTTAGATGAATGGGGCACTTTGCACCTCTTCTCACACCTATTGTTTCAGTCTCCGTGTCAGCAAAAAGTTCTCTGATAGTCTGCTTTAACAGACTTTAAGTGTTCAAGTCTACATATGCATGACCAGACCAGAGGATTCCAAAACCAAAGCAGGGAAGTGAATCACATGAAAGCAGAGTCACATTTGATCCCTTCTCACCTCACACTGTACTGTTTTGGTCAAATCCAAGTCTGTGTACTAAATTGTTAGTATATCTGAGTAGATTTCCTTGAGAATTTAAATATTTTTATACAATTTCAGTCAAAAATTCCATAAATGTAAGAAATTGCAAGAAATTGCGGATTTTGTGCGGAGAAGGGTGAAAATTGCGGAAAAATTGTGCCTGCAATTTTCCAGTGGCCCTGGCAATTACTTGGCAAACTCATCCTGCCCATCTTTGATTTGATTATGCGGACATCATCTTTGGTGCTGCCCCTGCAACTACCTTATCTACGTTGGGCACTATCTACAACTCATTTTGCCACTTTGTCTCTAACTCTCCACCTCGCACCCACCACTGCTCTCTCTACTGTTCTCTCTCCCTCTCTTCCCTTACCCACAGGCGTAACTCGCACTCTCTCACACTCCTAGCCAAATACTGGTTAGGTAATCTACTGCCGTACATGACTGACCTTCTCGCCCCAGTTGCTCCCTCCCCGTACAGCGCACTTTCAAACTGCCCCATCCCCACTCAACCATGGGCTTCCAATCATTCTCCTATCACCTTCCTAACCTATGGAACCTGCATCCTGCCTCCCTACGAAACTCATCCTCCCTAAAAGTTTTCAAGGACCAGCTCTGTTAGTCCCTAGCATATGCTCGCGCCCAATCCCGCTGCCCGTATGCAACTCCTAGTGACCACTCCGCCATCCTGTAAGCACCAAACTACTGTGTCTACATTAGTTAGTAACATTGCTCCTTGGACAGACACCTACTGCAACAGTTTAGCTATCAGTTCCTGTTACCTGCTATTTTGTTTTTGTTCTGTAACACTGCACTTAGCTATGTCTGTATATTTTTACATTGACTGATTACTTTGTACACTGCATTATCATTGTTCTTTGTGTTAATACTTTTTACTATGTTGTTATTGCAATTGTAAAATTCCTCTTTTCCCATTCCCCGGGTCACACCTGGAAACGAGCCTCAGCTTAGTGTGCCTTTCCCAGTTACCAAAATTTAAAGAAATAAAAATAAAAATGGCTGCTATCAGTCATACTCTCCCCCTGGCTTGGAATCGGCTGCAATCATCCCTTAAACTAGCCACCTTAGTCCCCTAAATACCTTTAAAAGCCTTGCTGTCAATCTTTCTCAAGATGGTTGCCGCTGCGCTACAGTTTAGTATTCCTAGCCTCAATCCCCCTTGTTCCCCTTCCCTCGATCCAACATGGTATTCCCCCCATTGCCTCCCTCTATTCTCATAATCTTTACCTGTATCCAAGATCCCCCCCCCCCTTGCAGTTGACCCCCGGGCTCGCTGTATTTTATGTGACTGTGTATATATCTTAACTATATACTGCCTTGCATGTCGTATTCCATACTCTGTGTTGTTTGACAGACTCCTTGCACTCGCCTTGAACTAACTGCTCCTGGCACCTATATTTTGTACCTTTGGATCGCTCTTGTTTACTATATAGCTACACTGTACTCTGTGTATCCATTATTTAAATTTTTTTTTTATTTAATTATAAAACTACTATGTACATTGTACATAACCTGTTCGTACAGGACCTCCTTGTAAGTGAGCTTGCTCAACGGAGTCTTCCTGGTGAAATAAACTTGAATTTGAAACTTGAACTAATTGATGTGAATATCTAAAAGTGTCACATAAAAATGAATCAGTTCATCTGGGCGACGGGGAGATGTCCAATGTTTCGTTTAGTTCATAAGGCACCAGTGATTTAAGGGAATAAACCCAACGCGATTCTTTTTGTAACAACATCAAAGTTCGGTCCTCACCACATGGGTAAGCTAACTGTCTCTCGATGCCCATGAACCAAAATGAAGACACATTTTTATTATGGAACTGTGCAGAATGTAGTCCAATGGGAGTAAGAGGTGTATCTGATGTTACTGGATCCACATTTTGAAACATCTTACAGTGTGTCCACATATATCATATTAGAAGAACAAGTTAGAATGTAAACAAAATCAGAATCCCATCTAACAAATTGTTTTATCTGTACGCTCCTGCCACCTGCTGGATGAATGCATAAATTGCCTGTTATACTGTATCTACATATACTGCACCTGCCACATTTGTAAAAATCCACGGGCAAGGGTGGCGACCAATTCCTTTGTGTTTTGGGGTGTCTGTCCCCTATAGTGGGCCCACAACTGTAAGTAGTCTATCGTTTTATCCCCTATTGCTTGAAATAACTCAGTGTCACCTCTTAAAATGTGCCAGTGCTTAGTAATAATGTTTGAAATATTCAGTGTTAAATTACTTAACTGTGTAACAAAGGTTACTTTATTACTATCTTGTGTTTTACATTTGGGCTGTAGAAGAGTAGCCTATTAATCTTACAGGCTCTCTTACATGCTGTATCTAAAATTGCTGGTGCGTAATCTCGCTCCAGAAATTTCTTATACAGTTCTTCAGCTTGAATCTCAAAGGAGTATAGATCTGAACAATTTCTACGCACATGAATAAACTGCCCATAGGGCATAGCATTAATAGTATGTTTAGGGTGCACACTAGTAGCCAATAGTAATATGTTGCCACTCATAGGTTTATTCTAAGTGCTACTGTGACTTACTTTAGCTTCATCAATTTTTATACTAATGTCCAACAAGTTTATCTGTTTCTCACTTAACATCTGCTGTAAACTTTAAGTTGAAGTTGCTGTTATTTAACTCCCCAATAAATTCCATGGCTGAACTTCTGTCTCCATCCCATACCACAATAATATTGTCTCTATACCCCCAAAAAAAAAAAAATAAATAATCTGAGGCAATTTGGTTCCACCCATGGGCAAACACCATAACATCCTCCCACCTACCAAAAAACAGGGTGGCGTAGGAGGGTGCCATGGTGGTGCCCATGGCATTACCAGAGACCTTTAAATACTATTCACTGTCCAACATGAAGTAATTCAAAATCATTTCCATAGCTTGTAATAAAACTTCATGGTGAAAATCTTCAGCAATTTCATTCTGTCAAAAATGGTAATCCAATGCTTAAAGACCTAAACTGTGTTTTATACATGTATATATTCAATTCAATTTCAATTTTATTAATCAACCTTAATGATATTTCACATTATGGACATTACACAGTATACAATATTAAAAACATCACATTTATGAACGTCATTTAAAACGTAGTACTAAAACTCCTCCTTGGGATCTAATGGTTTGCTATTCATCATACTGATTTAGATTATCAGCAACCTCAAATATAAATAAACAAACATACAAATACCTTTAAAAACTGATAACAGTAAATCATATCTAGAAAAGGGAAATACCACCTTGGATTCATGTAGCTGTATACAGGGAGCATGAATCTATAGTCATCAAAAGGTGCCCTATTTCCATTGTATATTTTCCAGTTTAGATAGGAGATTCAATGTGTCTCATATACAATGCAGCTGTTCGTACTCAATTTCTGTAGAAATGAGTCCAGAAAGACAAAGAGATGTTCGTAAGTGACCCTGTCCAGAAATAATCAGATGACCCAGGGATTCTCTGAATCTTTGTGAACTTTAGGTAAAATGTAAATAGTGCGAATTTTTGGATAATTCACAATCACATAATCTTTTTCTGACTCTGTGAGCCACTCTAAACCACATGCTTCATACAGGAAAGTATGGATCTTATTCTTAAAATAGCTGGATCGGATGGTAACTGTTTATCATCATTTGATATAGATAACTGTCTCAGTATCTCCTGTTTCAGGAGCTCTGGCAGAATAACAAGCATAGTTTGCACTGAATTTTCAGCCTGGACTTTTCTTCCCAGGTGCAGCTTTTTTGTGTTCTTGGTGGGGGCTCTACATGCCAAGTCGACAACTTATTTATTTATTTATTTGTGAAATCAGTTTACAACCTTTGAGCCAGAGGCTCGTTTCCAAAGGTACCTCGTCACATTAAAGACATACATAGAGTTTTAGGTTACATAGCAAAGGTTTGCAAAACAATAGGCGTACAACAGAGGCACCACGTCGCACTGAGGTCAGACAAAATACATTTAGGTTACAGGGTACGTGTAATTGAGAACAGGTGTTACACAAGTTGGTATCAAAAATTGAGCAATCTAATAGGTATACAATGAAACAGCTGGCACTGGCCAGGTTAGACATAGGTACGGTGTACCGGGAAGCGGTGGTGGGGATGGCTAGGTGGAGAGCTGCCCTGTGGGCGTTGTCATGAGAAGTCGAGGTGGAGGCTACTTTCAGAGACAGGAGCAGCTACGAGTGTTGAAGAGTTGGTTTCGAAGGGTGGTTTTGAACTCGGAGATGGTGGTGGCATTGGTGATGGGGCTCTGTAGCAGAAGGACCTCTGGCCACAGCTGGTTCTTGATCTGGGGACCATTAGAGTGGTCTTGTTGGATGACCGTGTTGCAATAGTGGGTGGGATCTGGTGGATGGATGCCGTTACCCCAGGGGAGAGCCGAGTAGGGTTTTTGTGAGGAGGCAGGTTTGATATCGGAGCCGCTCATCCAGGTAAGGAGTTAGCCTCCGCTATACAGTTGATAGGTGTGTGTGGCTTGGGGCACCAGTAATCAATCTGCAGGCTTTATTCAGGGTTAAGTGAATTTTTGAGTGCAGTTGTGTCGGCAGCACCATAGACTGGTAGACCATAATCTACAAGGGACAAAGCGGAGGGTAACAGCGAGCGGAGCGCATTTGTAGAAGAGCAGGTTCTATGGCAGGAAGAGGATGCCAAGCCGTGTGTTAGTAGCGGATGTTAGGGCATCAATCTGGTTTTGAAATGTGAGGGCTGAGTCGAAGGTAACCCCAAGGTATTTGTAGGAGCAGACTTGTTCCAGTGGCTGTTTGGTACTAGGAAGGATATAGAGTGGGTGGTTGCTAGCTTTGTTTTGGGGGTGGGAAAAGAGCATAGCTTTGGTTTTTTTAAGATTGATGACGAGTCTGCGCTCCTTAAACCAAGCTTCGGCACTATTGAAAGACTGCTGTAGGGTGTCCTGAAGGGAGGACGGATTGCGGTGGGTGGCAAAGGACAGCGTCATCTGCATACAGGAGAATTTTGCCAGGGCATGCACTGGGCAGGGTGTTCAGATAGAGTGAGAAGAGAAGGGACCCAGGATGGAGCCTTGGGGACCCCAGAGTGAATGGAACGGTATCAGAGAGTATCCCATTGATTTTAACACACTGTGATCGGCGTAGATAGCTTGTGCACCATGCTAGGGGCCAGCCGAGAGACCAGTGTGGCAGAGAGCATTCAGCAGAAGAGGATGGGAGGCGGTGTCGAAAGCCTTTGAGAGGTCGATGAACACTGCACCAGCTAGGAGCTGGTATCCAAGGAGGAGTGTAGGAAGTTGGAGAATTCATTAGGGCAGTGCTGGTACTGTGACCAGCACGGAAGCCATGTTGCTCTGGGCATAAGATGTTATGCTTAGCCAGATAATCAGTGATTTGAATGGCCACCACTTTATCCAGGGCTTTGGGGGATGGAGATTGGCGGTGGTTGTTGGCGGCGAGCCTGTCGCCCCTTTGTAGATAATTGGTGATTATGGCTGTTTTCAAGCCATGAAATTGTCCCAGGCAGAGCAATCGGTTAATTAGGCTGGTGAGTGGGGACTTCAATCAGCACCAGCCTGAGGATACTGGGGTCCAGTGAGTCACTGCCGGGACTGTTGCTATTCAAAGCTTTGATTAGATGGGTCTGGCTTCCGGGCGGAAATCTTGCAGGTGGAAGCTGGGGTGCTGGAGGACAGGGGAGGTTGGTTGGGGGAGGGTCAAAGAAATTACTAGGAGGACTGAGCTAAGGTCAGTGAGGTGTTGAGCCAGTTAGCTATGGTGGCAGGCTCGTGGTGGTAAGCGGCTATGCTAGTGAGCTGGGATGGGGCAGGGAGCTTGATTTTCCATTTAGTTGTTTAATATTATCCCAGAAAGTCCGGGCCGAGCCCCAGGAGGAGTGTAAGGTGGCCTGATAATGGTTGGCCTTGGCTTTCGGATGGCCCAAGAGCACTTATTCCGGCTTGCACCGTAAGCCTGCCTATCAGACAGTCGACCCGCTTCAGTGGCAGGTGCCAGAGGTCATCCCGATTTCTTAGTAATTGTAGAAGGGCAGGGCTAACCCAGGGTGCATTCTGCTTTTTGGACCGGATTTTGGTGAGGGGTGCAAAGAGATCACAGGCCATGTTGAAGGCGTGTGTGAAGAAGGCGAGGGCAGTGTCAATGTCGGTTGCACGATGAATGGGGGACCAGTTTATCTGGGTGAGGAATAGTTTAAGTTTTTGCAGCCCACCAGGGCGGAGGTGCCTGCGGAGGGTGGTCTGGGCTTTGGGTTTGGGATTGGGGACTGCCCAATGAAACAGGATAGGGAGTGGTCACTCAGGGTCTGGTAGGACCTGGATGTTTTGGATTTTGGGTTGGGTTGGTTATAATAACATCCAGAAGGGTGCTAGTTCCTCTCTTTGGGTTTATTCTCGTGGGCTGGGTGACGAGTTGTGTCAGGTCTTGGGCGGCAAATGAGTCTCTGATCGTGGAAGAGGAGGTGCTGAGCCAATTTACGTTAAGGTCCCCAACTAGGATTTGTTCCGCCTTATGGTGGAGGGAGGCCAGATAGTCAGTTAAAGATACCAGGGCGGGTGCTGGTTCTTGGGGAGCGGAGGCGTGGTGAGATAGAGAGGGCCCCAGAGGGTCTGGGGTGAGTTGAGGAGTAAGAGCCTGGGCTCCATTTACAAGGGCAGGGGTGGGGAGTGCGTGTCCAAGTACTGTGTCCCTAGTGTAGATTGCACAGCCTCCCCCTCGTTTGCCTACTCGGTCCTCCCGGAATAAGGTATAGCCTGGGAGGGAGACAAATGACTCAGGGGTGGATTTGGACAGCCAGGTTTCAACCAGGGCAATGATGTCTGGTTGATGAGCCATGGCCCAGCACTGTAGGGCGTCAAATTTTTTCAGCAGGCTGCATATGTTCATGGAGGCTATTTGGAGACCAGTGGGCCGAGTGGGTGGGTGGGAGGGGCAGGGCCTGGGTTGGGATGTATGTTCCCTGTCAGGAGTAGAAGGAGGAGAACTGCTCTGGCCAGGGTGGCAGATGGAGAGTTTACGCCGGGAGGCGATAGGATGAGAAAGGGGTTTACGTAGCACAGGGGGTGGTAGGGCCACAGGGCAGAGAAGGCTTGTGTGATTAGATGCCCAAGGGAGCGGGGGAGGAAAGGTAATGTCCGGATGGGGGTGAGGTGGAGAGGAGCATATGGGGTGTGGAGGAGGAGGAGGGGAGGAGCAGTGGTAAAGGAGGGAGAAGGACAGGAGGGAGGTAGGAACACTGGAGTAGTGAGGCCGAGGGTTAACAGGGACAATAAGGGTTGGTGGAAGGCAAAAGGAGGAGGAGGAAGAGAGAGGCAGGTGAGCAGGAGGTGCACATGCATAGTTGGTAAGGGTGGGAGAGCTGAAGGAAGAAAGAATGGGGAACTAGGATGATAGGGGAGATAGTAGTAGAGGTCACCTCTAAGTGTAGTTGCCGCTTTGGTACAGTGGCAGAGCTGGTGCCTGAGGTGCACAGGGCACTAGGTTCAAGACTTGCCCAGGGTAGCAGGACGGACCCCAGACAGTGGCTGTAGCAGCAGGGAGCTGGGCTCAAGGTCTGCAGAAATAATCAGATAACAATTTAGCAGTGTCTGAGGGTTAGAGTGTTTTTTAGAGTTTGAAATCCTGCAGAAATAATAGACAGGTGTGCTAGCTGAGTGGTGGAACTGCTGACTTAGACAGTGAGGGTGAGGTTCAAAGCCTGCAAAGGCAGCAAGAGAGAAGTGGTAAAACTTTATATTTTGGCAGGTGTGGGGGGGGGGTAAGAGACTAAAAGGCCTAGAAAGTAGAGCTGGTTCGGTGAGGGGGTACAAGATGTGGGAAGAATGTAGCCAGGTCCCGGGCGCATCCCCTACAGCGACTTGGCGCTGTTGTCGGCAGCCACGGATGCCGGTGTGGTTAAGAGGCAGAGCTGCTGACTCTGACAGCAAGGGTACTGGGTTTCAGCACAGCTTAGGGACAGAGTGTAGAAAGTTTTTTAATTCAGAAAAGGAGGGAGGAAGGGTTAAGAGTTTGAAAGTAGAGGAAGATGTGGGCCTGGTTCATTGGCTTAGTGGTTAGTCAGTAGACTTTGGAATAAAGGGTACCAGGTTTGAGGCTGCGGGTTCTTAGTAGTAGGCTGATGGGAGGAGTGAGGAAAGTAGATAGCAGAAAAGGCTTCAAAAGGGAACTGGGGACCTCTAGTGGTAGGTTTGCAAACAGTAATAGGAAGGGTGGAGAGTTGAAAGAGGAGCTAGAGTGGCGAGTGCAGCAAACCCTTGTGGTTGGTGTCTATAAGCTGCAAATGGGAAAGTGGAAACTTAGTAAAAGAAGGGTAGGTCACGATGTGACCGTGACCTGCCAGCAACAATAAATGAGCGCCGACCGAGAGGGAGTGGTTGGGCGGGTGGGCGGGAAATGCTACACAACAGTCAGGCTGAGTGCAGGACACTTTACCTCTTACAGGCTCTGGCAATCCCGTGTTCAGGCTCGCTGCTGGGCAGGTGACTAACTCATCGACCGGCATTGCGGCACCAGGCTCCCCACCAGCTGCGAGTTTGCGGTCAGCAGGAGCCGAGGGACAGCAGGGACTGTTTTTCTTCGGGGCTGTGCCCCCCCACCCGTGCTTATGGATACCAACTCCAGGTCAGAGCTGGTTCGGTGAGGGGGTACAAGATGCGGGAAGAATGTAGCCAGGTCCCGGGCGCATCCCCTACAGCAACTTGGCGCTGTTGTCGGCAGCCACGTATGCCGGTGTAGGGGTTTCACTGCGGGAAGACTGCTGTTGCTAGCCTTGCTTGTAGAGCAGAAAGCAGCTAACTAAAAGAAGCTACATTTTCTTATTAATCTAACCCTTCTATCTTAGCAGGAGTCAGTGTCTGTTGAATTTAAGCAAACAGATACTTTATTAGAAGTAGAAGGGGCCTTATTAAGGGTTTAAAAAAGAAAGAAAACAAAGAAAGTCAGTGTGTGTTCTGTGCTGGGAAGGGTTCTGTTTCAGTTTACTTTACTAAACCAGTAGGAGGAGAGAGAACTTAATTAGGGGTGTGGCTTAGACACTATAAAAGCAGGTGACTCAAATTATAACTTCCTGTTGCTAGCCTTTTTTCTTACTAATTGCCCTCCATCCCAAGCCAGTTCTACTTTTATAGCCACTGGATTTGACTGTCAACAGGAACTTCCTGTTTGGCAGTAGGAAGGGAAGGATCATAGAGAAACATTGGTTTTGTCAACCCTAAAGGAAAAAAGTAGCTCACTCTCCCCCCCTAGCTGCTGGTGGTCTGACACTGAGCAAGGAAGGAGGAGGCAACTAAAGAATATAGGAAGTTACTGTCCCAGAACAGGAAGGGTGAGAGTTGTAAGGAGAGGAGAGAGTAAGCATACAGAGAAACAGGAGAGGGGACACAAAATAAGACATGACAGGAGTGGTGCAGTGCAATGGCTGTGGGGCGGCAGTGTTCCGGGAGACATTCTGGAGGCTGCGATGCTGCCTTGTTGCAGGCACCTCTCTGGTCTGAGGAGGAGGTTGCCCGTCTCCAGGTTGACCTGGCTAGGATTTGAGAACCTCCTCCCCACCCAGGGACCACCAGGGCCAATGCCACTACCTCAGAGGTTGCCAAGAAAGAGGAGAGGCTGGACCAGGGTGGGCTCAGGGAGGGAGAGGGTGGTGGAACAGAGTTGCATCCCTCCAGCTGTACCTCTCCACAATTCATTCTCTCTTCTGGTGGACAGTGGTTCCTCTATGGGAGGCACCTGCAGTGGAGACGTAAGGAGGATGCTGGGAACCTTCACAAAGGAGATCCACAGGAGGGTGGCATGAGAACCCACAGGGAAGGAAACAACTCCTGGTGGGGGACTCAATCATTAGCGGGGTAGAAATGGGGGAGGAAGGGGAGAGGGAGGTAAGGTGCCTGCCTGGCGCCACGGCTTGGAGGGACAGGAAGCGAATCCTCAGGATCGTGGAAGGAGCTGCACGAGGGAGGGAGCTGGATATCATTGTCCACCTAGGGACAAATGACCTGGCTAGGAATGGGATCAGAGCAGTGCAAGAGGAGTCTCTAGAGTTGGGGAGGGGCCTTAGACAAGTAGCGCATACAGTAACCTTCTCGGAGGTGCTGCCTGTCTATGGCAAGGGTGATGCTAAGGTACTCCTCGCCAAGGAAATTCAATGAATGGTTGAAAAACTGGTGTGGAGCTCAGGGTTTTGGCTTCATTGGGGACTGGGAGCCACCTGGAGGATGCAGACCTATACTGGTGCGATGGTCTGCATCTGTCCAGGGGGAGCCAGGATCTTAGGTGAGAGGTTTAATGCTCATTGAGCGATTTAAACCAGCCAAGGGAGGCACTGAAAGGAGCAGGAAATCCCAGCCTCCCACAAACAATAGTAATCAGTGAGGTAAACACCAAGGTAAAGAAGTCATTAGGAGCAGACCAGAAGTAAATGTAAAAAAGGCAAAGGCAGTAAGGACAGGAATGGGGCTAAAGGGTAAGGTCATCAAAAGTGGAGGGTGATGAGTACCAATGCCCGTAGTCTGTAACAAGCTCCCTGAACTAGTGGCCTTGATGGAAGAGGGTTGCCTGGATATTGTGGCAGTCACAGAAACATGGTACACAGAGAACCATGACTGGGATGTCAACATACCAGGATACACAATCTTCAGGAGGGACAGGGAAGGTAAAAGAGGAGGAGGAGTAGCTCTTTATATAAAGGAAGGGATCAAAGCAACAGAACTAAAGAGTAAACAGGGAGCAGATGAGACACTCTGGGTCACCCTGGAGACAGGTAATGGCACCACAATCCGCATGAGGGTTGTATACAGACCCCCATCTCAGGGGGAGGGAATGGACAAGGAAATGACAGAAGGCTTCCTTAGAATGGCAGAAAATGGGGAGATATTGTTGATGGGGGACCTGAACATGCCAGATGTTAACTGGAGCACCTTTGCTGCAGGCACATCCAAGAGCAGGGTCATTCCTGATGCCCTACAGGGGGCATGCCTCAGACAGCTAGTACTGGAACCCACTCAGGAGGAAGCAATCTTAGACCTGGTACTCTCAAATGGAGACGGAGAAAGAATCTCAGAAGTGGGTAGCCATCTGGGAACAAGCGACCACCAAACAGTGTGGTTCATGATAAACACAGCCATACAATCAAGCCATACAAAAGCAAGAGTATTGGACTTTAGGAGGGCTGACTTTGGGAAAATGAGACAGTGCCTCAGAAAGCACTAGCAAACAGGCAAGAAGGAGGGGTGGAGGAACAATGGTGAGTAATCAAAACAGCCACCACAGAGGCAACAACCCTTTGTGTAAAGCAAATCAACAAAACACAAGAAGGAAAAAACCGCTATGGTTTTTCAAAAGAGGTGGCAGAGAAGGTTAAGGAGAAAAGGATAGCATTCAGGAAATATAAGGAAACACAGAAGGAGAAGGACAGAGAACTTTATCAGTTAAAGCAGAAAGAGGCTGGGAAGGCAGTCAGAATAGCAAAGGCGAAACCGAGGAAAGGATAGCCAACTCTGTTAGAAGGATAAGACATTTATAGGCACATTAGAGGAGAAGAGAAAGGCCAAAGGAGGATACTGAGGCTTAATCAAGGGAGGAATGTGGGTAGAGGGTGACAATGAAAAGCAGGGATACTGAACGAATATTTCTGCTCAGTATTCAAAGGAAGAGGAGGGAGGTACCTAAACCAAACAAGAGAAGCATCCTGAAGACGAGGGTCGATACCAGTCCATTTACAGAAGAAAGGGTTCTGAAAGAACTAATAAAATTGAAGGTGGACAAAGCAATGGGGCCTGATGGGATTCACCCAAGAATTCTAAAAGAACTAAGGGTAGAACTAATGACACTGCTGACTACTCTCTAACAAATCATGGGAGGATGGGGTGGTACCTGAGGACTGGAGAAGGGCGGATGTGATTCCTGTGACTGGGATCGGTCCTTTTTAATGTCTTTATAAGTGACACTGCAGAGGAACTGGAAGGAAAAGTATGTCTCTTTGCAGATGACACAAAGATCTGCAACAGGGTTGATACACCAGATGGAGTGGAAAGGATGAGAAGGGACTGGGCAAGGTTGGAGGAATGGTCAAATGTATGGCAGCTCAGATTCAATGCAAAGAAGTGCAAGGTAATGCACCTGGGAAACAAAAACCCAGGGCAAGAGTACACAATGGGGGGTGAGATACTGACAACAGTAAAAATGGAAAGGGACCAGGGAGTAATTATATCAGATGAGCTAAAGGTGGGCAAGCAATGTGAGAAGGCAGTAAGGAAGGCTGGGGGGATATTGGGATGCATAGGGAGAGGCATCAATAGTAGAAAACCCTTGTTCTCTTCAACTGGGTAACCTCTCAGCCCACACCCTCTGTCAAAACCACCTCTCGGAGGCGGCTTAGACCTGGGGGGCTAAAAGACCTAAAGCACTACCTTGCCCCTACTGATTGGTCTCCACTGACAAACGCAACCAACATCGACTTGGCTCTGGCCTTCTTTGTAAACACCTTCAACTCTGCCTGTGACATCTTCGCCCCTATAACTGCTCGGAGGTCCAAAGTTAGACATGCCCTTGGATCACCCCTGCCCTACTGAGGCATTTTAAGCAGCGGGACAACCTTTGGCACCTTGCTGTGCATAACTGGCTGATCAGCAGACAGCAGTCCTATGCTGCAGCTCGCAACCAGTGCACCTGGACCATCCGCAAAGCAAAGGCAGAATACTACCAAGCCTCCCTTACCTCCTCTTGGGGGAACCCTAGGTTCTTCTGGGACAACGTCAAGCAACTGAATGGTCACTCCCGGTCCCCCTCTCCTTCGCTTCTTAACATCAATGGTGCTGTCTCCACTGACCCTGCCCTCATTGCCACTCACCTCAATGACTCCTTTACTGACCTCAGCTCAGTGCTCCCTGGAAACTTCTTCAGTCCTCCACCTCCCAGTGCTGCGCCACCCATCACACGCCCCTCTTTCCACCTGCGTTGTGTCACCATACAAGAAACCAGGCCATACCTGCTTAAAGCCTTAAAAGGTAACACCGTCGGTAATGACTCCCTTGATCCCTGCCTCCTTCGTCAGGTCCTGGATCATGTCATCTCCCTATCACATGCATATTTAACAAATCTCTCTGTCTCGGACAATTCCTGCTATCTGAAGGGTTGCCACAGTTACCTCTGTCCACAAAGGTGGCGACAGGACTCTGCCAGGTAATTACCGACCCATCTCGATCCTCTCCCCCCTCTCTAAGGCATTGGAGAAAATTGTGGCCACCCAAGTCTCTGACTACCTCTCTAAGTACAATGTTCTCTGCCCTGAACAGCATGGGTTCAGAGCTGGTCATAGTACCAATACAGCACTCCTGGAATTCGCCAACTTCCTCCATGCCTCCTTGGACTCTGGCGCCCTGGCTGGTGCAGTATACATTGACCTGTCTAAAGCTTTTGATACCGTGTCGCATCCACTCCTGTTATCCACCCTCGACCACATAGGCTTTGCCTCTGGACCAGTCACCTGGTGCGCTAGCTATCTCTCAGCCCGCTCCCAACGTGTGAAAGTCAGTGGTACTCTCTCCAGCACCTGCCCTATTCGCTCTGGAGTTCCCCAGGGCTCTATTCTTGGACCCCTACTATTCTCCCTCTTCCTCAACTCACTACCCGGCAGTTGTGCGGGTAAGAGCCTTCTCTATGCTGATGATGCTGTTCTCATTGCCTCTCATAGTAACCCCCTGATGCTTCAGAACTCTCTCCAACTAGCTTTTGACTCTGCTGAGACCTGGTTCACTGAGCACCGACTCGTTATCAACCTAAAGAAAACAAAAACAATGCTCTTCTCCCACCCCCAAAATAAGTACAGCAAATTTCCTCTCACCATCCACTCCACCCTCAATATCCCCATTGAACCTGTGCAGTCCTATAAATATCTTGGAATAACCTTTGACCCTGCCCTTTGTTCCATGGACATATATCTACCCTGAACTCTGCTGCCAACTCGTGGCTGGGCATCCTCTACCAGCACAAGAAATGTCTCCTCCGGATGCCCTCTGCCTGGCCGTCACCTCTTCTGTCATATCTCTCAGCCGACTATGGCCTCCCAGTCTATGGATCAGCTGATCAGACAGCCCTCAGCAAGGTTAGCCTTACGCTTAACAAGGCCTGCAGACTTATCACCAGTGCACCCAGACTTACACACACATGTCTGCTTCCACCCAGGCAACCCTACTCAGCCTGGATGAGCGGCTCATGTATCAGACCTGCCAGCTCACCTTTAAAGCCCTTCATGGCCTATCCCCACTGGCCTATCCGACTCAATCCACCAATCTCACCGACCCTGAACACTCGTGAGCTCATCCAAAACAACCCTAGTCATACCAAGAGCCAGGACCTCACAAGGACAGAGGCGTTCCCCCTCCAGAGCACCCTCCTGGTATAACTCCCTCCCTGCAGTATTGGACTCCCCCACTTTAGCAAGCTTTAAACTCAGGCTCAGAAACCACCTGTTCACCCTTCACGCAAATGCAATTGCCACTAAAATACAAATAAAAAAAAATACCTTTGACAATGCTCACGGGCTGCACCCCCTTTCTACTAACCTCCCCTCTTTTCCCTCCTGGCTTTCCCCTTCCATTCCTCCCCAGTTCCTCTCCCTCCTACCTCCACCCTCTCCTACCTTCACCCTCCCTCCCTACCCTAATTCCTTACATTCTTTGCCAAGTTGCTATCATATGTATTGAAGCCTACTGCAACCCTGAATGGTAACTATCTTGTTTCTGTAAAATCTGTTGTCCCTTGTACTGCTGTCTGATGTCCTCTATGTGACGAGGTACCTTTGTAAATGAGCCTCTGGCTCAAAGGTTTTTAAACTGATGTTTAAATAAATAAATAAGTTGTTATCCCTCTGTACAGACAGTTGGTGAGACCCCATCTGGAGTACTGTGTGCAGTTCTGGAGACCCCATCTCCGCAAAGACATAGACAGAGTGGAGGCTGTCCAGAGGAGGGCAACCAAAATGGTACAGAATCTGCACCAGAAGACATACGAAGAAAGACTAAAGTAGTTTAATATGTATACCCTTGAGGAAAGGAGGGAGAGAGAGAGGAGACATGACAGAGACTTTCAAGTACCTCAAGGGAAGTAACAAAGTCCAAGAGGGTGGCATCTTTCAGAAAAAGAGAGTGCAAGAACAAGGTGCACAATTTTAAGATAGAGGGACGGCTCAGAGGTAGCGTGAGGAATCACAGGTTACTCACCTGTAACAGGAGTTCTAGGAATGGTATATGTTGTTCATCCACACTTATTGGCAGGTTCCTTGCCGCTTTAAATCTTGCCGGAAGGTCTTCAAGCTGGCTCCTCTCACCCACCGGGTGGTAAAAACTCTCGGCTCCTATGGCCTTCAGATCTGGCCAGCTGGAAGCTCAGGGTTGTCGTCGAAGCCAGGAGGGTCTGGTGGGTGGGTGGATGAACAACATATACCATTCCTAGAACTCCTGTTACAGGTGAGTAACTGTATTTCTAGGACATGGATATGTTGTTCATCCACACTTATTGGCAGACTCCTAGCAGTTCTCCGGAGGAGGAGGCAAGCACACCCCAATACTTACTTGGAAATAAGGACTGGAGAACCGAGGTCCCAAAACCAGCATCCCGGCGTGACTCAGGTCGATGTGGTAATGGGTAATAAAGGTGTGTGCTGACTTCCAGGTAGCAGCCTGCAGATTTCCTGGATAGGGACGTCCTGGAAGCAGCCACCGATGCAGCAGTATACTGGTGAAATGAGCTCTTATCCTCTGGGAGGCTCCATGCCTGCCAACTTATAGCAGCGATCTATGTAGAGGTGACCCACCTGCCTATCGTCCGGCTTGGCTGCAGGTCTGCCAGGTGTTGACTTCAGCGTAGGTGACAAACAGCTGGTGAACCTCTCCCCGAATTTCAGCCGTGCGCTCCTTATAATAAGCGAGCGCCCTTCTGGGGTCCAGAGTATGGAGCCTATATTCGGCCTCCGAGGTGTGATTGGAGTAGAACACCGGCAGAGTCAGCACCTGGTTAAGGTGAAACTCCGACACCACCTTCGGAAGGAATTTCGGGTGGGGGCGCAGGACAACCTTGTCCCTGTGGAAGACCAGGTAAGGAGACTCCATGCAAAGCGCCTGGAGCTCTCATCCTTCTGGCTGACGTGATAGCCACCAAGAATGTCTTCCACGCAGGTGAGAGAGATCACACCTGTGCATTGGTTCGAATAGGCTTGCCCATGAGCTTTGCCAGTACCAGCAGTAAATCCACGGAGGTGGAGGTTCTCGCCGGAGGGAATGTGATCAAGGCCTTTGAAAAAGCGCCCGACAACCGTTTCCTCGCCACCGACTGCTTCCTGGCCCGCACCGTGGCAGCAGAGATGGCTGCCAGGTGCACCTTTAGAATTAGTGAGCCTAAGCCCTTGACTAGAAAGGGACCATAAATAGTCCAAATGCTTGCCACGGAACAGAGGAAGGGTCCAAGCCTTGCCTGACACCAAATGGAGAATCTCTTCCATTTGAAGGCGTAGCATTTTCTGATCGACTCTACGGGGACGCCTCAACAACATTGAGGACCTCGTCCGGAAAGACCCAAGGCCTGGAACTCTGGCAGCTCAGGAACCAGGCCGTCCAGGTGCAGGATCGAAGGTCCGGATGGAACACCTTCCCTGATTGACTGAAAGCAGGTCCGGGCCGAGCTGGAAGCTGCCTCGGGGAGCCTGGAGCTGAGGCTGAGGAGATCTGGGTACCAGAACTGTCGGGGCCAGTCTGGGGCTATCAGGATCACCTCGCCTTGTCCCTCCTTGCTTTGAGAGCACCTGTGAATCAAGGGAAATGGGGAAAGGCGTGAAGAGTGCCTGGGGTCCACAGCCTCGAGAGGCATCCCCTGCAGTGAGCCCTGCTGAGGGGGCGGCATGAAACAGCCTCAGCTTGCGTTCTCCTGGAGGCAAACAGGTCCACCTGAGGTGTGCCCCAGTGGGAGAACAGATCTTGTACTACCTCCGGCAGGAGAGACCATTGCGTGAGATGCAGCCCTATCCGGCTCAGGCATCGGCCAGGGTGTTGGAGGCTCCTGCCACATGAATAGCTAGGAGATCCGCCCCCAGGCTGCGAGAGTGACCAAATGCGAGAGCTTCCTTGCATAGAAGCATGGGCGCGTCCTGCCCTGGCGATTCAGGTAGTACATGGTGGTGGTATTGTCGGTCTGGACTCGGGACCACTTGACCCCGGAGAAAGCGGAGCAAAGGCGGTGAGAGCTAGGCGGACCGCTCGGAGCTCCAGCAGGTTGATGTGGCATCGGGACTCCTCGCGGGACCAGAGGCCGTGCACTAGTCTTCCCCAGATGGGCACCCCAACCCATCAGAGGCATCGGTTGATAGAGAGCCGTCAGCTCGGGCGGACAAGCGGGATGCCCTCCTGCAAATGGAATGGAGCAGGTCCACCACTGAGGCGTTCCCATCTCTGGTCACTATCACTAGCTGGTCCAAAGGATCGCAGCGTTGTGACCACTGGCTGGCCAGTCCCCACTGAAGGGGCGCATGTGCCAGCGCCCTCAACGGACCGCTGGTACAGGCCGTCATGAGACCCAGAGGCGCAGGAAGTCCCAGGCAGGCGCGATTGCCCAACCAGAAATGATTGGGCAAGGAGGTAAGAACCTCGGCCCTGTCGCCGGGAGTCATGCTCTGGCTCGAGAGAGAGTCGAGCTCTGCCCGATGAACAGGATCACCTGCTTTGGCTCGAGTTCGACTTGGCCTCGTTGATGAGAAGGCCAACTCGAGAGCAAACCTGGAGGCCAGATCTCTGGACTGCTCACCTCCCGTCTGGAGGAGGCTGCTATCAATAGTCGTCCAAATGAGGTACACGGACCCCTGGGCGCCCATGAAATGCTGTCACCACTGCCATGCATTTGGTGAAGACCCTGGGAGCTAGAGATAAGCCGAAGGGCATGGCTCAGAACTCGAGGATCCCTGCTTCGGCGGAGGGAATCTCAATGTGAGGCAAGATAGGGGACGTGAAAAAGCGCGTCTTGTAGGTCCAGAGCAGAACCACGCCATGTTCCGAGATGGTATTATCTGCACCAGAGTGACCATTCTGAAGGTTCGAGACCTTAGGAACTTGTTCAGGTCGTGTGAGAGTCGAGAAGGGCACCAGCCCCTGTCCGTTTAACCAGGAAATACCTGGACACGAACCCCAGGTCTGAAGGGGGTCCTCCACCGGTGATCACCTCCTTTTGGAGGAGGAGGCGATGTCGCTCGGCGAGCCGCCAGTGAGCCTGCGGACCCCGAGGCCCCGAGTGCGGCGGCTCTGAAGGGCGGGGCCTGCTCGAATTCCAGAGGTAGGCCTTTTCCCACCACCTCCAGTACCCACCTGTCCGTGATAACAGTGGACCAGGCTGAAAAGGAAGTGTCTGAGCCGTCCCCACGAGGAAACCAGGGTGAGGTGACAGGAATGGGCGACACCTCAGCCCGTCACTGGGCAGGCTTGGAGGCGGGACGGCCGAGGAACCTCCTGGGCCTTACCTCCTGCTTCCTGTTGGAGGAAGCCGGCGGCAGGGCTTGGGATACCAAGGTCGAGCCTGCTGGCCTAACGTTGCTGGGCGGGCGCGCCGCAGGTGCAGAAGAAGGGCGAAAGGGCTTAGGCTGTGGCTTCAGCCTTTGTCCTTCTGAGCGGGAAGAGACCGAGTCAAGGTAGCATTGGACTTCTCGATCCTCTGCAGGTGACCTTCCACCCCAGGGCCGAAGAGGTTAGTCCCAAAGGAACATCTGCCAACTTATGCTGGGTATCCAGTAAAGGTGGATATCTCAGCCAAGCCCGATGGCCTATAGCCACTGCGGCCGCCACAGACCTGGCACAGGGTCCCGATGTCTGCGCAGTCTGGAGCTGCTGTTTAGCCCTGCCCTGGTCCGCACCTGCCTGGCGGTAGTCTGCAGATCTGCGGAAGATGAGGACAACCTCATCCAGGAGCCCAACAGGCGTGAGAAAATGTGCCATGAGGGGCGGCGAACTGGCCTGGCCCAGAAGACGAGAAGGACGCAGCATGAGACTTAAGCCTGGCATAATCCAATTTCTTGGTTCCTTGTCGGAGGTTTGTCCACATCCTGGCGTTCCCAACACGCCGGAAGCGCTGTCGGTAACCAACCCCTCGGCCGAGGGTGTTCAACACGGACAGGAACCAGTAGGGACCGCATACTTCCTGGCCAACCTGGCCGGGCGCAGGGCAGGAAGCAGGGGCGCTGCCAAAGTTCCAGGCGGACCCACTATAACTTGGCCACCGGAAGGCCTCCGTGGGAGAATCCCTGGTCCAGAATCTCCGTGAGGATACCTGGCCCATTTAGAAAGCGGGTTCGAGCTTCATCCCGGTGGACTCCGAGATGAGTCAAGCAACCCTAAGAAGAAGAAGGGCTATCGTCCATTGACTGTCCTCCGAGGACTCCAAGTCTATCGCTTGGAGAAGAGGAGGAACCATCATCGGACTCAGAAGAGTCCTCAAGAGCTGCTTCGGCCCTGAGCCACCCTCCACCTGCCGAGGTTTATCGGGAGTGAGGGTGACCCGACAACTTATGGGGGAGACAAAGCCGACCGAGAATTTTTGGTCAGAGCCCCAACTAATGGCTGTGGGGCGGAGGTTCCACCAGAATCGGTGGGGCAGCTGGAATTGGCCAAACAACCGACCTGAGAACAGGCTCCCTGCGTCTCAACCCGAGGAAGTTGTTTAAACTGCTCCGGTGACAACCACTTAATGGCCAGGGAAGGCGACTGGGTCGGCTTATTCCCGTCAAAGGAGCTGTTGCCACATAAGTTCCTGTACCTCCGCGCAACTTAGCGAAGCCTCCCTCGTCCGAGGAAGAGGAAGAAGCGGTGGCGCCGCTTGCCAGCGAGTGCGAACCGAGACCGCCTATGGCGGGCGGGATCGGTTGGACCCTGAGGATGTCCGAACCGAGAGTCTGACTAGGCGAGGCGAGGAAAGTGTTCGGGAAATCGGCACTCCCTCGGCTCGGGCGATCCACCGAGCTCTGGAACCGGAGGCACAGGCCAGGCAGCAGGATCCTCCAACTCCACACGGGGAACCGGGAGAGGGATTCTCAGCTTCTCCAGCCGACAACCCGTCCAGCGGGTCGAGAAAAAATCTTGACCGTCGGCGGGTCTCGGCCAACTGGCCTGGCGGGGACACCGTGAAGCCAGTGGCGAGCTAGTGCGACGAGTCGACTGTCGACAGGGAGGGATCTTTCCGCTCCAAGGCGTCGACGGAGACTTACCTTGCTCTTTTGGACCTGGAAGAAGGTCCGAAGTTGGACCCTCACCTTTGGTTGAGAGGGTCAGACAAAACTCATAAAGAAGCGAGTAAGAGGCACCGAAGGCGGGACAAATGCATCGCCGAGGTAGAAGCGGCCAGCGCCGCCTCCTCTTCGAGGCGATCATCTGCTCAAAGCTGATCACCCGAGCCCGCCCTGCGGACACATAGTGAGGCCTCTTTAGATTTCACGGTGGAATTCTTTTTCTCGGGCGCCCCAGTTGTGTCGGGCAACAGGTCTTCAGGGCGTAGGCCGAAGGAAAACACAAGTCGCTGAGCCTGCGGGTGTGCTCAGAGCCCAGGCAGTAGGCATGCAGTGGGTCTGGATCCGTCCTAGACATCTTCTGCCGCAAAGGGCACCTCAAATCAGGAGTCGGTTGTCCATCGCGGCATGAGGAGAAGAAGACCGAGTCTTTGAAAAACTTTTCAATTCAAACTTTTGAAGAATTAGGAACCAGTCTTAAAGCGCCAGCGTTAAGGAGGGAACCTGAGCTTCCAGCGGTAAGGAAGATCTGGCGTCATGGGGCGGGCTGAGAGTTTACCACCAGGTGGGTGGGAAGAGCCAACTTGAAGACCTTCCAGCAAGATTTAAAGCGGCAAGGAACCTGCCAATAAGTGTGGATGAACAACATATCCATGTCCCTAAGTATTTTTTCACAGAGAGGGTTGTGGATGCATGGAACAACCTCCCTGAGGAGGTCGTGGAATCAAGAACAGTGGGGAATTCAAGAATGCATGGACAGACATGAGCAGTCCTAGTGGGGGTAGGAGGAAGTAAGCTGTTGGTTAATTAGGATCTGCAGCTTATCTGTTAGGTAGGAAAATGGGCAGACTAGGAGCAAGCGGTCCTTATCTGCCGTCAAATTCTATGTTTCTATGTTAGAGTATACCCTTCAGGGGTACTGTAAATATAATAAAATGGGCAATGAAAATACAGTGCCCACTGTTTACTCATGAACAAGTTTGTGTCATACCATTTTGCCTGTTATAGGAGATGGAGCGATGTCCAAATGCTGACTCAGATTAGGGGTTTGCGCTAAATAAATGATGTTACTTAACGTTGATACCAAAAGCAGTACTGCACTGTAATCAAACGCACTCAGTAAAGGCAGTAAAATATACTTTACTTTAATATACTTTGCTTTACTTTAATTAACTGAGTAAAAAAAAAAAAAAAAAGGAAAACTCCAGCACAGCAACAGAAACTGCAATGCTACGCCTACTTGTGTCCTGGGAAAAACTCTGTTATCCAAGTCTTTAAAGATCTCTATTTTTTGGCTTAGGGACATCGTCTTTCGTTTGCCAGCCATGGTTATAGCAGTCCAGATACAAACTGATCGCACTGAAGGTGCTGTAGCACCTCTTTTGTAATGGAACAATGAACCGCTTTGAGTGAGCCTTGCGATTAGCTTAGCAATTAGTAATTAGGAAAGCGATAATCGGGTGTGAAAAGTTTCAACAAATAGCAGAATCTGCCCGCTATAGAAGGCGGATAAGGATCGATGTAACCACTTGCTGTACCATTGGACTCTATGAGACTTGGCAAATGGTTTTGCAATGTTGCCCGATGTAGACGATTGCCCGTTTTAACCACGGGCCATATAAATTGAGTAGACTGTACTGTAACTTCACTTGTCGGAAGATCTCACATGACTTGATTAATTTCTGACAGCTGCGCACCTCACCTGAACTACATATTTTTTTTTTACAAATAAAAGCCAATTTTAATAGTGGGATGACACACTCTACGGTGTATAGACATTAAGGAATAATACACTTCTCAGGCAGCTGTGTCACTCAGCTATGCCTCATGCACAATCACCACCCAAGGCGTGCATTATTCCCTTTTATCCACACACCCTGCCATGTGTTATCCCTTACGTATGCATCTAGCACCAATGGTCCAAGATCAAACTTAGGAGTGGGGTGATCACCACTGATGGGACGCTAAAGGTGACACAGCAATGTGCAGCAGCAGTGGGTAAGGCAAATTAAACACTGGGCAGCATTAGAAGGGTCTTATAAAATGGGCAAGATAAAAGAAACCACTTATTTGTCTAACAGGCCCTCCAATGTGTGCAATTATATCACCATAATTGAACACCTTAGGACTGGGACTTGTTAGCAACCACATCACACAATTAGCAAACTAGTCCCCACCAGCCAGAACTGACCAGCTAGCTTAAATATTGCAGCCACCTTTACTCAACAAAAAACCTTTAACTAGGCCCTAAGAATAAATATTCCTTAAAGGGGAACTACAGTCCACCTACTTGTATTCTAGCCCCTCGGAATCTCCATGCTTGTATTTTGTTTTATTTAAAATCTGGTGAGACCTTGGGCCAAAGGCCTGTTTACAAGGGCAACCAGAACATGTAACAAAATCATACCATACGTAAGAAAATAAATACTGCAAATACAAGTACAAAGGCAGTTATATCCTAGTCAAAATAACATTTACACTGACATTTAGCAAAGAGATAATGTGTTAAAACATATTTGAAGTTCAATACACAATTACATTATCCAGTCAAAGTCAAGGGTAGGGAGCTGTAAAACAGTGACAGTTTTAAAAAACGCTGTTTTTTAACCAACAGAGGTTCCCATCCTGGGAACAGAAAATTGGTAGGAGAAAGATGGTCTAGTTGAAATATTAATGATGTGTTGGTTTTTGTTTTTAAAGTCGAGTGGAATGAGGTAGGGACAATGTCAAGAATTACTTTCTTTGCAAAAATGCCCACATTCAGTAAGCACCTTTGTTCTTTTTATTCTCTTCTTTTTCCTACAATGTTTTCAGTCCCATGTGACAGTCATGCCTTCATGACCACTGATTCAGTGAATAACAGCTGCTGCTGCAGCACTAGCATTCTACTGTTAGAGACTGATACTCTGGCCTCAAGGAAAGAACTCTTGCTAATCTTGAAGGGTCACACCCTCTCTTATTATCTTCAAAACCCACGTGTCTATTGTAATCCTTTTCAACTCCTCTAAGGTAATATGAGAGGCACCCTCCAAGTGGCAATGGCTCTATTGCAATAACAAAGACGCCAGGGGTTAGGCGTTGCCTAAGTTGGGGGAGTTGATGCAAATCTCTGTCTTTCTCCTCTTCTTCCTCTCCCATGTGAGACACTGTGTATTCATGATGCACATAGGGTCTGCTATAATAATCCTTTCCAATACTTTCCCTCACACCTCTCAACCTCCCTCATCACAAATCAGGGGCAAGGCTTAAAATGATCAGGGACAAATGACCAAAATCAGGGACACATCTGAAAAAATAGCAATATTAGTTCCAGAAGTTGTGTACAACATGTTTCTTAGTGTGAATATCATTTTCTTACTGAGAACTAGACTGTAACACCAATGGCTGACATTATTTTACGATTCAAATCCCTACTCTTCAGTAACAGAAATGTCAAATTTAGGAGGGACAGAATAAATTTCTGAGGCAAAATCAGGGACAACCCTGAAAATCAGAGACAGTTGAGAGGTATGCTTCCCCTTCTGTATCAGGCTTCAAGAAGGCATGGGACAGACACATAGGGAGCGGTAAGAATGCAATAAGAGAGGACATGTGGCTAAGTAGAGTTACACTGGTGCAAGAAAAGCACTAAAATGGGCAGACGCGGTGGGTCTGTGTGCCCTTATCTGCTGTCAACTTCTACGTTTCTATGTAGAGCCTGCAAGGCAATGTGGATCTCTCTTTTTCATTCAAATTCTGAAAAGCTGCTTTCCGCTCATCAACTTTTTCCATATATACCTCAGGTCTGTCACCAAACAGAGAGGTACCTGCAAAGGGGAAATCAGCTGCCTTATTTTCATTTTATAATTTAAGTTTTATTGCTAATCATAAATACAATCATAGCAAATAGAAACATTCATTGTACACAAATTAGGAAAAACAAACCAAGAAGAAAGCACTGAATATCCGGCCAAAAAACAATCTACAGCTAAACTAACAAGAACATAAATGTAAAATTGCTTCTAATCTATCTTGTTCAAGTGCAGTATATTGTATTTAAATAATTTCACAACACAACGTAAGTTTAAACCTTGGAATGGGTTATAAGCAGAAAGGAAAGGACACTCACGAGTGAAGCAAATAAAGAGAAGAAAAAGAGTGATTACAACATTTTTTTTCCTTTTTAGTAAAAACTATGTTTATCCTTGCCATGAATGAACACTGAGAAGATTAAGGAAGTTTAAAAGCTAGGAGAAACTGATAAGAAGGAAGAGAGAAAGAGGGATAATGAAAATCAAGATACTGACTGGCTGTTAAGGAGACTAGAATTACTTGAAAACCAGGGACACAACCCAAATTATTCACCCAACTTATTAACTGTTGGAGTTTTATTATTTACTTGTGGACACAGAAAGTTATAACTACTACCCCATCTTTTAAAGAACAGACTTCCATTATCTTTCATATGGAATGCTATTTGGTTGTTCTCTACAAAAACTTTCAACTCGGTTAACCTGAAACTCATTCAATTTAAAACATTACATAACCTTTATTACATACCATATTTAATACATAAAATGGGTCTCAGGGAAACTTCAATTTGTAGTAAATGTAATGCTCCTCAAGGAAACCTAAGCCACAGATTCGATGTTTCCATGTAATTTAAAGGGATTCCCTACCCTCTCTACCACCCAGGATGTTCAGTGATTCCCTTGGTAAGCAGCAATTCCTCCAGGCTCAGGTTGGAAGGCCTGTACTGTCTTAATTCCCACGGTCTCTGCTGGTAGGCTGGATCATAGATTCACCACCTTCTGGGAAAAGATGTGCTCTCTGATGTTACCCTGAATATACACCATCTCCAAGCTTCAGGGCATATCACCCACGTCCTGCTGGAGAACACCAGATCAAAGACCTGTTTTATCCTGTTGACACCCTTGAGTATGTAGAAGACTGGAACCATGTCCCTCTTGGCATCTGTTTCTCCAATGTGATTATGTTAAGGGCCACTAGCCTCTCCCCACAGATTTCATTTTCTATACCCTGATCATTTTGGTAAAAGTCAAAGTCAAATTTATTTATAGAGCGCTTTTCTGAAACCAAAGTGCTGATACAATATAAAACATCAGATTTAAACAATACCCTTAAAATATACATACAGATTAAAATGACCATAAAATAAACCGCAGCAATTCCGGGGTTAGCCATATTCTCCAAAGGCCTTTTCGAATAAATAGGTCTTCAGGAGTGATTTAGTGATTTAGCCCTGTGTTGCACCCTCTTGACTGCTTCAATGTCATTTTCGTAGTGTTAAGCCCAGAACTGCATGCAGTGCTCCAGTGTGGGCCCAACCAAGGCCTTGTAAAAAGGAAGGATTATTTCCCCTGCTCTGCTGGTATCCCAAAGGAAGGATTACTTCCCCTGCTCTGCTCGTATCCCAAAGGAAGGATTACTTCCCCTGCTCTGCTGGTATCCCAAAGGAAGGATTACTTCGCCTGCTCTGCTGGTATCCCAAAGGAAGGATTACTTCCCCTGCTCTGCTGGTATCTCCCATTTTGATGCACCCCAAAATTTCGCTGGCCCTTTTGACATGGGCCACACACTGCTTGTCATGCTTCAGCCCCTTGTCTAACACAACAAGCAGGTAATTTTCCTCCTCCACTTCAGCAAGGGGAGCTCCACACACTATGTAGGTCCTACTTCTATTTTTCCTCCCCAGGTGTAACTTCTTGCATTTATCTACACCAAGTTTGAGAATCCAGGTGTCCGAACAATTGCCCATTTTTCAGGGTTCTCCTGATGTTACGCCCCATTTTCAGCGTCAGCCAATTGTGCCAGTTTTGTGTAATTATCAAACTTGAGCAGCCTGATGGAAACTCCATCTTCCAGACTGTTGATGAAAATGTTAAACAGCAGTGGCCTCCACAGAAATCCATGACTGACACTCGGAGTATCCTCTCCACTCTTAGTGCCCATCCACCACAACCCTCTGCTTTCTGCCACAGAGTCAGTTACAACTCTACCTCAAATATGCCTTGTGCATACTACACTGATGTACTTTGCTCAGGGCTTGTTATGCACCACAATGTTAAAGGCCTTGACTGAGTACAGATAGACTTCAGTTACAGCCCTGCTCCAGTCACCCCCTCAAAGAAAGGTAATCAAGTTAGCCAGCCACTATCTGCCACTCATAAAGACATGATAAGGGGCAAAAATCTTAAACTCCACCAAGTGCTTCATTATTCTGTTCATGATAATGGTTTCAAGGACCTTGCCAGGCACTAATGTCAGGGTTACTGGCCTGCAGTTGCCGGGGTCCAACCTTGCCCCTTTTCTTGAACACAGAGATTAGTCACACTGGCCACTTTCTGTTCCTCATGTACCATACCTGTCCGGACAGATTCATGAAAGATTACTGCAAGCAGCTCCACCAGTTGTTCCATTAGTTCCATTATGATCTTGGGGTACCTCCTGTCCACTCCTTGGGGACGCACCTGGCTTGACCTTCACCACATATTCAGTTACCAGAGTGAGGGTGATGTCTGCAGACTGCATCATGGCTACTTCGGATGCTATGAGCCATCCCAATCAGCACCTTCCTCCCATGAGGCGCTGGCGAACATCAAAGCAAAGTATTCAATCAGCATCTCTCCACTATCCCTCGCTCTCTCACAGGTTCCTTTCCCAGCCTTGAAAAAGCACACGGCAGCATAAAACATTTTTTGTAGCTGGTTGTTGTTGGTCCACTCATTTGCATCTAGCTGCAAATAACAAACGTCTGTTCAAGTGGATTGACTGTTTGCTGAACTGAGCTGGTGCTGTGTTTCATGGCTTTTGTCTGTCCCCAATTCTCCTAATTTCAGACACCTTGAGACACTGGAGGAAATCTTTTTTTCTTATAATTTTCAGTTTAGAAATAGAGCCAAATCTAATCTCCTATATAAAGAAAATATTAAGCAGATGGTCTTTTAAAACCAAAAGGCCACCAAACCACGACCAAATGACTTTTAAACTATGTTTATTACAGTTTTCCACTTTCAGGCACACCCCAGTTCATACAGAAAAGGGAACCCATCAAAATGGAACGAAAAGTAAAACAGACAAAGCAGCAAAGTCCCTTGATCATGTAGCAAATTTTTTTTCTGAACCACCCCCCTTTACTACAGCTGACTCCTCAGATTCCAGCAACTAGAGCGGTCACTGGTCATACCAAACCAGTACTGTTAGAGGGCTGGGCCAATTTACCTATCCTGCCAAGCTGCTGCATCCTCTGGCTCACACAGGTTATTTGGAGCTGGTTCAACAGGTTTCTGGGCTATGAGATTCCAACTTATTATCAGCTGCTTAGAGGCATTTCTAAAATCTTGGCCTGGTTCACTGAGTAAGTTACAGTGAGACTGATTTCTACACTTAAAACCAGTATGCCCATATTCCCCCTAGAGGCCACACCTCGGTCTATCACAGACACTGCCGATATGTGATTCTGACTTGCATTTGTAGCAGGCATTCAGCTAGCCAGAGTAAAAATCATACTCCCCTATCTCTCACCAAAGTAAACTATTCGGCAGGGTGGTGCTGTATCCCATTTTCTGTACGAACTTGACACAGAATTTCCAGCTCCCCACGCAGACTGCTTCTGAATCAACTGCAGGGGCTGGCTGCCCCAAAACCTCCAACCTTTGCTGTAGTCAATGATGTACAGTGGATTCCAGATGTATGCACATGCTCTGGACAAACCGTTTTTTGTGCATACATCCGAATTGGCATAGATTTGAAATGCCACAGGACATACTGGGCTCCACAGGAATCAATAGATCACTGCTCCTAGTGCAACTGAAAATTCATCGAAAACCCACACAGACCACAAGTCCCACTGAACACAACCCTGCATAAATGTTGCTGTAGTTTCACCTGATGACCAAAAATGGGGATCAAGGATTCAACGTCTTTGTCCTTAGCTGACAGTTCGGATCAGGGAGTAGTCATCTTTAAAGTATGGTGATCAGGATTTGGTGCCCTGAAGCTACTATCTGCAGTGTTGCAGCCTGCTGTTTTCTTGTTGTGAGAGAGAGAGAGGCGTTGGCTGTAAATGTGGAACAGCTAAATGGGGACAGTCTTTGTCCTTAGCTGACAGTTAGGATCAGGGAGTAGTCATCTTTAATGTGTGTGGATCGGGGATTCAGCATCTCTGAAGCCGCTCTCTGCAGTGTTGAAGTCTGCTGTTTTCTTGTTGTTAGAGACAGAGAGACACACACACACACACACACACACACACACACACACACACACACACACACACACAGGCTCTAAATGTGGAAGAGCTAAATTGGGACAGTTATTGTTTCGTCCTTAGTTGTAGATATCTTTGAAGTGTCTCTAAAGCTCCCATGGCTTTTCCTTTATCTAGCAGCCGCTCTCAGCGACTATGTGGAATCGGTGGTCTTCAGATGCTGACCATAAATGGGAACAGCTAAACTGGGACATCGGGGGCAGCTGAGCAGTAATGAGTGGGGAACAGTGTTTATTTGCATCTCGTGCGAAGGGGGGATGAGGGTTACACTTTGAATCTTTTGTCCTTGGCTGACTGCTCAATGGAGAATCAATTGACACCTATTAAACAGGTGATAAAGACCACCTGAGGAGCATCTGTCAGCCAAAAAATGTGCACACAACAGAAATTCTATGTGCATACAAATGGATGATTTAACATTAGAGGAACAGGACAGGAATCAAGACAACAGGGTTTTGTGAGCACATCTGGAATGTGCATACATCTGAATAGCATACAAGTGGAATTGACTGTATGTTGTTGACATTGCGGCCTCATTTTTAAACATTACAAATGATTTCAGCCAGTCAGTACAAAGAGCCACTGTACTGCTTATCCTGTGTCCAGTGGTCCACGTGTGATCAACCATGTATCCGAGACCCAGGCATGGGAGCTTTAGAGACACTTTAAAGATATCACAACTAAGGACATACAGTAAACAATGACTGTCCCAATTTAGCTGTTGTATTTGTTATGAAACTTGTGTGTTAGATTTGTTGTGTAATGTTTCACTGCTGTTGATTTCATGCTACTCAGTGTATATTGCTCCTTCTGTAATGTAACCTGTGCCTATTGTTTCGACTTTGTATTGTCTGCCACTGTATGGCCCGGGTCGCAACTGAAAATGGTCCTTTTGATCAGCTTGCCTACCCGGTCACCAAAAACATAAATACTGTAAATAAAAATAAATAAATGGTCTCTCATACAGGAATGTTACAGTGGAAATGTTCCACTTCACAGCTAGGAGGATGGCGGCTTCCTTTAACTATTGAAATAAAAAAAACATTCTTAAATCTTACTATAAATCACTCTAGCTAACTTGAGTGATTTATAATAATTATCAAGTGCCACAAGCTGAGATTCGCAACAGCTAAAAGAGTAATTTTTTAACTAGATTAGAAAGCACCCTCTCCAATATTTTATTGAGTAATGAAACAGCACTAAAATTGCAGACTCTCACGTCCTCTGTGTCTGCACAAACTGTGCGAGTCTGGCCAAAAGTGCTACATTGGAGAATTAGTATCAGCATACTCCCAATAAATCTCATACCAATAATTAGGTTTCTACATTACTTCATTTTATTTTTGAACTTAAAAGACCAGTTTATTGAGTTCAAGATGACACATAAATCATTATTACAATACTGATATGTTTAACAAGCTTTCCTGAGGCCATTAATATATTTTTCTTTTGTTTATACAATGACTTAGAGTGAGTATGAATCCAATTTATGTCTAAAGGATGTCTTCTCTTGTTTTGCAGAGCCAATAGTTCATATCTCATCTTGATTACCGTTAATATAAACTAAACACCAGAAGAAGTTCATCTAGCTGTGTCTTGAGAGCTATATCTCCTTGTGCGCAGAAATCTGCAATTGACAAAGAATCTTTAAGAATTCAAGCATTTATACTTGAACAGTTCATCTAGTGTTTCTAATTAATAAAATATAATCTTTTACAATCCTTATATTGGGTCTTTGTTTCATTTCATTTAACTAACGTTTTTTATGAAACTAAAACTAGATCGATACAATAAATAAGCAATAAATACAGCCGGTGCAATAAGAGAGACTGGGTGTGTACACCCCTAGTTTTTATAACTAAGTTGAAACTCAGGCTACTAGAGAGGATAAACCAAGTCGAGGACCAACAGGTAAGGGTCCCAAGGCCAAGGTGCGAACCATACAACCCCCCCTGCACTCCAACTCGAAACCTCTCTTTTGACCCCTCAGGCCTGAAGCAGTTGTTCCAAAACTGGTGTGCCTCTCTCTCTAAATGATCGAAGATGGGCACCCATCTGGTGTTACATTTATCTATATTGAGTCTTAGGCGGGCTTTGACTGCTTCCATCTCTTTAATATTCTTAGTATTGCCGTACCAAGTATCAATCGGGGAGACATGTAGTCAACCAGTTTTGAGTCAAGGCTTTGAGTGCTGCTGCAATCAGGGTGTAAAAGAGTATCTCTGATGCAGTCCTGATCTCCTTTGGGCGCAGGACCAGATTATCAAAGTTTAGTGAGTAGAAGGGATAGAATCTGGGAGATTTCTTAAGCAAATATGTTTAAAAAGGGTGATTTTGGCACTCCCAAAGACATGGTAGTGTGTTCTGATAAGGCACACTTTCTCCAACACAAGTTGGAGGAATGTGCAGAATAATGAGCTGAAATCATGGGGTTCTAAAGAAGCGAATATTGATCTTCCAATGAAATTCTCACCAAGAGGGAGAGTTGGTGGTTTTGTGTACCCCCAGCCAGATATAATGTCAGTTTTGCTCCGTAAGGTTCAGATTTCCCTCCGATTCCCACTTCTGTTTCACTCTCTAAACTGCCAGTGTCCCTCCATCTTCTATCAGTATTTTATATATTTGAGATATAAAGGATCTGGTCTCACCTGTAATACTTCTTTGATGTGTTAACAAAATAGGAATAGAGGGTCCATGGGTTAGGTCTGCGATGCCAATAGTAGTGACAATATAGTGTACACACTAGGGTACCTAAAAGTCTGTTTTATGTAAATTTAATTCTGTTTGCATCTGTGGGAATGATTTTAATCTCTCCCCCTCCAGAAACTGGCGAGGATATTTAAGCCCATTAGTTGGCCATCTAAAGAAACAATGGTCATCTGGCTGGACAGGAAATGAGAGGGGTAGGTATTCCCAAACCGGTCTATTTCCCAGTTTTGTCTAGCTTCCAGCCACCTTAACACTGTATGCCTCGTAAAAATATTTTTTATACTTTTTAAATCTTTCGGTTGAATTTTCCAGGGCAAGATATTCAAGGGGGCTATTTCACAATTTCTTTCTTCAATTCCTAGCCAGCCATGCTTCCTTCCAGGTATCAACATTCTGATGACCGGGAGTTGTTGGGCAGCTAAGTAGTACATGGGGAAGTCCAGTAACCCATCCCTCCCTTACTCTTTTTCTCTGTTAATATTTCCCAGTGAATTCTCGGGCGTTTACCAGACCAGATGAATTCGGAAAGTTTTTTTTTTTTTTTTTTTTTTTGAGGTCTTTCAATCTTTGGTATTTGAGGGAGATTAGCAAACAAAAAGAGAAATCTGGGTAACACATTCATTTTTATTGTCTCCAATCGGTTTGTGAATGTCAGGGGGAGTAGGGTCCATCTGTGCAGGTCTGCTCTTATTTGTTGCCCCAAAACTTCATAATTGTATTTATACAAGTTAGTTAAACCTAAGAGAATTTGTATACAGAGGTATCTTATCTTTTGTTCAGCCCATCGAAAGGGCATTCCTGCTCCTAAACATGGCCTCGGTTTTCCCCCTACCTGTATGTAAAAAATTCAGACTTAGTTGCATTAACCTTGAAGCCAGAGATAGCCCCAAAGGTCTCTCGAAGCTTTAACAGATGTGGAAGGGCTACTTGAGGGTTTCTGAGATATATTAGAGTGTCATCTGCATATAGGGAGATCTTATGACAAGTGTTCTGGGACTCTATTCCTTCAATTTCTTCATGTTGCCTCACAGCCTGCGTGAAAGGCTCCATGTTAAGTGCAAAAGGCAAGGGAGACAAAGGGCACCCCAGCCTTGTCCCCCTTGCAAGGTAAAAGGGGGGAGAAATGGTGCCATTGACCCTCACCCTGGCCTGGGAGTTTCGATAACATAGCATTATCTAATTTAGGAAATTACCTTCAAACCCCATCCTTGCAAAATCTGAAAAAGGTATGCCCAAATGAGCCTATCAAAGGATTTTCCTGCATCTAGGAAGATGGCGAGAGCTAGGTTCATGTGGGATTTACCCGACTGCAAAATATTCAAATGTCTCCTCCTAATATTGTCACTTATATGGCGGTGTGGGATAAATCCCATTTGATCTGGATGGATTAATAGCTCAGTGTGCTTCTATAATCAGACTGACAGGATCTTAGTGAGGATTTTCTGATCTTGGTTAAGTAGGGCTATAGGTCGGAATGATTAGCATTTTGTTGCATCTTTGCCAGGTTTGGGAATAACTGTTATTATAGAGTGAGACCAGCTTTCCAGGGTCTTACCATCTTCTAAACAATGGTTGAACACCTCTGTTAGAAGTGGAGCCACTAATGTGTCCAGCTCTTTATACAACTCTCTCGCTAAATCCATTTGGACCGGAGTTTTCCCAGTTGGTAGCTGGTGGATAACCACAGGGTTTCTTCCACTGTAATGGAGAGGCTAAGCTCTGTTGCCACGTGTTTTGGTAGTTTGGGCAATTTAAGAGTGTTTAAGAATGCTTGGGTGTCCCTCTGTAAGGTTGGTGTATATCCTTATCCTCGGACTATAGTTCTTGATAATATTTTTGAAATTGGAGGGCTTTTCCTGTGGGAGAGGTCCATTTTTTCCCCCTAGGTCCCCCCTCTTGAATACAGGAAACATGGAATGTGCTGATGTTTTGCTTTATATGTTTTAACTGTTTTTACTGTTATGCGCCTTGGTTATGAAAGGTGCATTATAAATAAAGAATTATTATTATTATGCCGGTCTGCCTTAGCATTTCTTAAGCAAAATGCCAGTAATCTGGATGCCTTCCCCCCATCTCATTATATTTTTGGTTAGTGAATCGCAGCTGGCCCTCCACCCTCTTGTGTTCAAATTCCTGTAGATTACTTTTAACTTTCCTTAGTTCCCCTTTGCTTATCCTTAGGGTTCAGTCTGTGGCCTTTTCTAGTTCGGACAGGTTCCTGCATCAACCTATTGTGGGTTAACTGTGCTAATTTTTTTTCTGCCACAAAGCTAATGATCTCTCCATGGAGGACCACTTTAAGTGTGTTCCATTTGAGAGTTGGGGGTGATCTGTGGTTTGGTGAATTATGGAGAAGTCTAGATTTGTTGTCTTAACTTGGTGCCACAGAGTTTATTATTTAAAAGGAGACATTCAGCCTCCATAAAGTTTGTCTATTTTGTGGGAGTAGGCAAAGTGGATTGAGATTGGCTGGGTCTGATAAGGTTATGTTATGTATACTAGATTTGGTAATTGTGTGTAATGAGTAAAAAATAGGTTTATACGGGAGTAGGATTGTTGAGTGCTGGAGTAAAAGGTATAATCCTTGTCTTTTGGGTGGAGGGTTCTCCAGATATCCGTCAGCCCCATTTCCCTTGCTAAGTTTACCAAGGTCTTAGAAGCCGCTTGTTGCACATGGTTAGCTCCAGAGGAGCGATCCCTTTGAGGGGGGGGCGTGTTAAAATCTCCCCCTAGAAGGAGTTGTCCCAGCAGAAGGACAGCTATTTTTTTAAAGAGTAGATTGAAAAAGGTTTCCTGGTGGGTATTTGGGGTGTATATGTTGATAAAGTGAAGGAGTCTGCCTTGGGAGCAGGCCGAGACCCTAACATACCTACCTTGCATATCTCCCCGAGGACTCAATAGTTAAGTTTAGCCCTTTTCGCCACAGGATAGCCACCCCTGCCCTCTTTGATTGCGGGTGAGAAGCAGCCACCACCTCATCCACCCAGGTCCTGCGTAATTTTAGGTGTTCTTGTGTGGAAAGATGTGCTTCCTGCAGCAGTATCACATCTGCTCTCAACCTTTTAAGCTCTTGCAACAATCTTGTTCGTTTAATAGGGGAGTTAATTCCATTTACATTATAGGAGCATATTTTTAAGGTGGCCATAGATAAGTTTTTAAAAATGGGTTGATTGTGCTGGGGAAAGTATTACTATGTGGGTCAATGTTTACACTTCTACTTGGTTGGTACTTGACAGGCAACAGTTGTACTCTATGGGTCCCTGGTCTTGCATACTTTTGTCTGTGCCAAAATTTTCCTAAAAACAGAAACCATTTAAACGTGAGCAGTACCCTTAACATTGGGCAGTGCTAACTGCAGTGATACACTGTAACTAACAGTAACTACGTAATAACACTTACAGAACAGATATCAAATTGAAACAGTATGAAAAATATTAAAAGTTTTCTTTAACTGCTTCCTAGCTGAGTTTCCTAGTCCCTCCCATAGGGGGACCCAGGCACCACTGTTAGTGGCGAGTGTATCTTAAACAGACTAAGAGCAGAGATGTCGAAGTGCTCTAAAAGAAACTGAACGTCACAGAGGGATGAGACATCCATTGTTTCCCCCTCCTCCCCCATATCTTACATTCTGTACCATAATGGTCTGGAATTTATCCTGCCCCCAGCGCCCTAAGGTATATGAATAAAATGATCATTCGAGTCCAACAAATTGCTTCATGATATATATCTACGTCTTTCAGCGCCCAGGTCCCTGTAAATTTAAGATCAGCATTCTCTGCTTCGCTAGACTATAAACACTTACAATCGGGACAGGGCTCCTGTTCAACTTCTGATAGTAAAGCAAAATACATTTAATTTGTTTTCGATAAGGCGCCTCTGGCAGCATTCACTGTATTTGACTGGGTAGTTATCTTGAGGCTCTTTATCCGAGCTATCTTGCCCCCGGGCATCATGCAGCACTGATTTTAATCTTAGGTAATGTTGCATGAGGAGAATGTATTACTTCTGAGATAGTGCTCCACCTGGTAGTCATAGAGATTTATTTTTTGTGGAGATCTTCCAGGGGAAATAGCTACTGGACTCAAAAGCTCCCCCGCAAACTCTAAACCATGTGCCCCCTGTATAAATGTTATGCTTCATTCTGCTTATGGTCAGTCTGCTGCACAAGGAGGTCTACAAGTAGAGGGCCAAGGAAGTAGAACTAAAGTGAGATATACTACCCCTCTACCTCATTAGAAAACCAGAAATATTCACTGTTTTTCTTTGACACATTTCTCTTCCCCCACCCCCACCCCACAGAACAGGAGGAAAAAAACAGTCATTGCAAGAGGTTTGAGAGAAGTTGGAATGAAACTCATCTGAGCAGATTACAGTCTCAATAAGGAGAGTTCAGCCCTTATAAAAGTCGCTGTACCCATCTAGAGAAGCCTCTGCAGGTAAACTCAATAAGGCTTAGTCAATGAGTGAGTTCAGTGAGAGGAGTAGATCTAGCTGAAACGGTTGATCAGAGCTGGCCTTTTGCAGTCGCTAGTGTACAAAATGAACAGCATTTTTAGTAAGGCTTATGGTATGGATACTCGATGACAGCGTTTAGGCCCCTGTTCTCTACCTGCCACGATTTCTTCAGGAGGTTCTGTTCAAGAGGTTCTGTTCAAAGTTCCAGCTCCAAGCCTGGTACAGTAATCCCCAGTCTTTTAAAAGCGATGCTGCTTCTAGGAGATTTGTGAATGTTTTTGGGCCTGCTTCTAAATATACGCGCAGCTTCAAGGGGAAGAGGAGCTGCTTTTATGTTTCTTTTCTCCTTTATTTCTTTAAATTACTGAGCGTACTTCGACTCACTCCACTTGAAGAGCAGGTGAGAAGTCTTGTTCAAAGAATATAAGTGCAGTTTGGTATCCTTAAGTCGGCAGGCCTCCCCAAGAACGAGGCCTGGCAGCCGGGTTGGTAGGCGTAGGGACAAAGGATCTATGTGCTCTGTCCATGGTTAGCTCTATGTCGGAGGGCACTGAGAGGACTGAATGCAGGAGATGTTGCATGAAGTCGATCAGTCTGGCAAAACCCTCCTCCGCCCCCTCCGGCACTCCATGCACTCAAAAATTGTTTCTTCGCAATCTGTTCTCGATATCCTCCAGCTTATTATGGGTTTCCCGGTCTCTTTGCAACAAGTATATGAGGACTCGGTCTCCAGAGTCCTGGGCCTCCCATATCTCAGTCATCTTGGTAGAGTGATCAGCCACTTTAGAGTCTATCTTTTGGATATCTTGCCTTAAATCCGCAATTGAGGATTCGATCTTTTGCACCGATGATATCATCTTTTGTAGGGTGTGTTCAGATTTTCTAGAGGGGTATGTTTCATCATCTTCCATATCGAGGGATGAGTTGGAAAGAGCTGGGTCTCTCCTTAAGTGGGTGGAAAAGACCTCTATCTCCTCGTCTAATGTTAGTTGCTTCAGTTTCATCGTGAGGCATTATTTTTGGGATTTCTTGGCTTGTGGCCTTTAGTAGCCATGTTTGGTTGTTCAGCTCCTTGTTTTAATGGTTGATTTTTGAGTTTGTAAGGAGGATTCCACCAGATTTATTTAACAGGTTTGGGAGCTCGTTAGTCTAAGCTCTCATCAGGTCCATGACTTCACTGGAAGTCCTACTTCATTTAAAGTTATGAGCAGGGCCACTGAAAAGTGCGGGCGCAATTTTCACCTTCTCCGCATACAAAATCCATAATTTCTTGCAATTTCTTACATTTATGGAATTTTTGACTGAAATTGTATAAAATATTTAAATTATCAAGGAAATCTACTCAGATATGTTAACAATTTAGTACACAGACTTGGATTTGACCAAAACAGTACAGTGTGAGGTGAGAAAGGGTCAAATGTGACTCTGCTTTCATGTGCTTCACTTCCCTGCTTTGGTTTCAAAATTCTCTGGTCATACATATGTAGACTTGAACACTTGAAATCTGTGTTAAAGCAGACTATCAGAGAACTTTTGTGACACAAGGACTGAAACAACAGGTGTGAAGAGGTGCAAAGTGCCCCATTCACTCTAAATGAAGCATTGACCACAATGCTTGTTTTTGAATGGTAGGGTAGATTTTCCTTGTATAAATACTTCAATCTGAAAGGATTTGATTCAAATGTGTCAGGAGTTTGGGTGGCCCTGCTGATTATAAACCTGAATGTGCTTCTGAGGGGTTGGTGACAGTGATTCCTTACATGTTAATCTGCCACAACTGCATACTCACATACAAAGCCTGAAAAAGCAAACAATTCTGAAAACATGCTGAACAGGTTAGGTATAGTTAAACTGTTACCTTCAAATAGACAAAATCATTGCAACTCAAGTAAAATTACTGCAAACTGAGCAGAACAAAAGTACAATGTATTGAAAACTATTGTATGATGTAATGAAAAGCTACTGGTATGATTTGATACTTTTAGCATGTGATTTTAAAATGTACTTACAGTGCTGATTAAGAACAGTAATTATTTTAACAAAAAAAACATTTTTCTTACTAGAACTTTATTAGGGACCCCGGTTATCTGTTTATTTTTTTATTGCACCAAAGCAAGTAGTTTAAACAGACTTCATTATTTAACACCTAGAAACTGGCAAAATATATTGTTTCAGGATGTATTCAGTACAAACTAACTGTAAATTACTGAATAAAATCTAGTTAGCACTGTATGATTTAGATGTCTTGATTTTTAGAAGATATGCTACATAATGATCAATTTGCAGTGCATTTCAAAAACACACATTTCTTCATATTAAAAGCATTTACAAGTGGCAATACATTTATCTAACAATTCATGTGATCAATACAAGCTGCAGCAAACAATAAAAGATTTACTAGGGGCAGTGGGGATGAACAGTGAATCCCTAATTTTCCATAATTTCTGCAAAAGTCCCATAATTTTGGATAAAATTTCTTCCTTAATTTCCAGTGGCCCTTGGTTATGAGCTTTGGTTTTGTAACCCTTTATTTCACTCACTGTTCAAAAGCCAGTTTCAATGAAGAGCCACTAATGACGCCATAACCAAACTCATAGCCTAGTCCTTCCTGTCAGCAACGTTATAGGACTTATTTCTCAAAGTTTAAGAAACTGTAGCTGTAGCAATCATTGAACAAAAAAAAATGCATAGGGTTGGCTGCACTGCTTTCATTTCCATAATGTTCAGATGCACGGTACTATGCTTTACAATGTGTAAGGAGGTGGGTTTGTAATGTAGCGCTGCACCAAGATATAGAATTTTAAGGTTGTGCACAATTTTAGAATGTTGGGGGAGGACATGCAGTCTCAGAATGTGGCAGGGATGCGCTTCTCAAAATGTGGTGGGACACTAAATCTTGGAATGTAGGGATGCACATCAAGGAACTTGATGGGGACTGGCAATTTCGGAATACAGTGGTTATGCACACTGTCGGAATGTGACAGGACACACACTGTATTCTGGAATTGCTTGTCCCTGTCACATTCCAGAGTTGTATGCACTCACCACATTTCAAACTTGTGCATCACATCCCCACCACATTCTGACATTGTGCATCACAGCCATATTCTAAAACTGCACATCCCCACCACATTCCAAAGTTGTGTTTTAATGCCACATTCTGAAACGGTGTCACCACCACACTCCAAACTTGTGTCACCGCCACATTCCGAAACTGCAGCACCGTCACATTTCAAAATTGTGCCTTTCCAGCGCATTCTGAAACTGTGCATCACTGCCACATTCCAAAATTGTGCATCACTGCCACATTCCAAAATTGTGCATCACCGCCACATTCTAAAACTGTGCATCACTGCCACATTCTAAAACTGTGCATCAGCGCCACATTCCGAAACTGTGCATCACCACCACATTCTAAAACTGTGCAAAACCTCATTTCAAAACTGTGCGTCACCACCACATTCCGAAATTGTGCGTCATTGCCACATTCCAAACCTGCGTGTCACCATCACATTCTGAAACTGTGTGTCACCATCACATTCTGAAACTGTACATCACTGCCACACTCCAAAATTGGGTGCCACCATCACATTCCAAAACTATGTGTTTCAGCTGCTTTCTGAGATTGTGTCAGTAATACATTCCACAACTGCATCCTGATGGCATTTTAAAATCTCATCCCTGCAGAATTCTGAAAATTGCCCACAACTTTGTCATTCTAAAGCTATGTTTACTGCTGTATACCAACACCCCTCCACATCACATTCTTAAGTACTGTACCTTGCATCTACACATTTAAATGCACACTGTGACCCACCCAGTGTCAGCTTTCCTTTTTTACTAGATGTTTACTATAACATGAGAGAACTAAGTCCTGTAAGGTAGCTTTGCAGGGATGCCTAGACTGCAAGTTCTGGTTGTGACATCAGCAGCAGCTCTTTGCTGAAACTGTATTTTCAGAACAGGCAGTGAATCTAGGATTACAAAATGACTTGTAACTTTTTAACAAAGTAAATTAGAGATCTCATTTTTTTGTATAAGACTGATTAGGGATATGGTGATCCAAATTCTGAATTTAATGATGCCAGACATTTTGTCTGGACTCCCTCTTTAAGGAGCCTCTGTAACTTTCCGTCCTCATGTCCCGCTATTATTTATCTAAGAAAATTAAAGATTAAAGTACTTACACGTGCCTGAGACTCAACTGTTCAAAACATAAGAAAAATGTACTGTTACCAATCTCACCATCCAGATACACTGCTGAACAAATTGGTCTTAAAGAAAATATTCAGGTATCACATTCTTCCTCGGAGCCTTCTGTCTCTGTCCTTTGAGGTTTCTGTTCCTCCAAAATCTTGTCTGCCAGCCATCCTGCATTCATTGGATCTCTGTATACATATGTGTATATAATATATATATATAAATTTATAAAATGGGTAGGAAAAATTATCTCTGCTGGTTGGTTGAAACACATCACATGACCATGCGTATATTAGAATGCGACTGCACACCTCCACTTTCACCCATCTCTAAAACTCTTCTGCCATTTTATAAGATAGATAACCCACTCTAGGGTGTGCAGTTGCACTCAATATATGGGCGCCTTAGGTGGTTGATGCACTCGACCTGTGGCCTCCTGCAAAACACACACCAAAGTAGCATACAGATATCAGAGCGGGTCAAGACACCCAGAGGTTCTCTATTACGTATGTACTATATACATTATATATATATATATATATATATATATTAAAAGGAAAAAATATACAGATATATATATATATACACATACACACACACACACACATATACATACACACCCTATATATATATATATATATATATATACATATACATATATATACACACATATATATATATATATATATATATATATATATATATACATATACATATATAACTTCATGGTAGTTCAGCTATAGATTAGGGTTGCCCAGCCACTTGTATATTAAACCCAAAATTGTGCACTTTAATAACTTTGCAACCGTACAATGGATTTCCCTGAAATTTTGCAGGTGCAGTCAAGTATCATAGATCTCTGGATCTGGCAAGTTTCGTTCTGGCCGGATGTGCAGTGTGGTTGCGGAGTGCCAAAAGCCATGCAAAAATGCACTTTGGGGCTATTTCTTTGCTTGGGGCTACAGCCCAAACGGTTTGTCCGTTTGCTCTGAAACTGTCAGGGAATAAGCAGACTGGGTCACTGATGTGCATTTTGAAGATTTGGTGAAAAAATATTACACCATTCAAAAGTTATTCAAATTTAAAGTTTCCCATTATAGTCAATGGGAGAAAAATAACTGTGCCTTTCGAAAGCTGCCGCCAGTACATTTTACTGTAGCAAATACCCTCAGTAGTGTCGTGCCACCGCCGTCTTGTTTTCAGTTAGTGGCGGTTTAGTGTAGTTCAAATCTGACTGCCCCTAGGTAAACACTGACAGCTGTGTTTACCTAATCGGGGCTTGAGGAACACAATGCTGGAATCAGAATTGTAAAATTCAGCCTGGAAATATGTTTTCCAAAGCATCAGACCCCCCAGTACTGTTGCAATTTGCAAATCAATGGATGCAGCACTTTCGCAATTTGTGACACTTTTGCACCCATTCTTTCGCAAATGTTTCAAAAGTGTCGCAATTTGCGACACTACTGAACCAAAAAACACAATTTCTTTGTCATCTCACTGCTACTAAATGGTTAGGGCTCTGGGGCTGAAATTTGCAGGGTGGCACACTCTTGCCCCACAGATGTGCCTTTAGCTGAAAAAATTTACACCAGTTCCATAATTACGGCATTCCGAAGTTGAGAAATTTCCCATAGGATAACACTGCAGTGCCCATATCTCAAAAACAATTTGAGATACAGATGTTTTGCTCCAGGCAGCTTAGTCTACCTTTAGGTAGACTAAGCATGCATGGAGGTTTCCAAGTCATGAATACAACTGAAGCAGAATTGTTTTCATAGTTGTTATGGTTACTGAGATATTGTCAAATTAGTGTTACAAAGGTTCCTTTTCATGACTCCAGGGCTGCGGTTTGTCTGTGTACTTATGTGTAAGTGGGAGCGCAGTGCCCAGAGGGCCCATGCTCCCACATATGCATACCATTCTGCAAAAATGGGCACAGGCCCTGCGCTCCCACAGCCACATACCAGTTACCAGTTACATTACACTTTCTCAAAAAGAAAGGAAATTCATTGCAAAAAACCTCAGTTATTGCATCAGTTGGGGTTGACAGTACAGTGACAAAAGTTTGGAAATTCAGTGTTAGGGTTCCCATCCCCCTACCACCTCACTCTCCACACACCAACGAGAGTCGAGGTGTGCCATGGGGTCATCAGGCCTAACTCTCACCCCATTCCATGTGTAAGCAAGCTGACATGGTACAGTATAGTAGAATGGGTGAGAGTTGGGCCTAACCATGCTTCCTAGGCTCCCGACAGTGTAGAAAGTGAGGTGGGCTGGGAACCCAACATCAAATTCCAAACTTTGTCGCTGTACTATCAACCCTAACTGATAAGCATTAACAGAGTTTTTGCAACAAAATATAAATATAAATATATATATATGGGGATATAACATGGCGTGACTGAAGATATCATATTTATCTTCACGAGAGGCGGTGATATCATGGATATCTCCGGGTGCGGCGAAGCACGGGTGATATCATGATATCACTGGCCTCGAGTAGCATAAATATGATATCTTCAGTCAGGCCATGTCATATTCTTGTTTATACAATGTATGCTTTGCCCCACCCCCAATACAACTCACCACATGCCCCTCTCAATGAATGGGTGATATAAAGGTGATGGCCCTAAGCAATACAACCCCACTTACAGAAAAGCTGTCAAAACAGCAGATGTCATTTATTGTTTAAAAAATATCTGTGGATCCTGTTATTTTATGGTTAGTTTTAAAAGTCTTATCTGGTTTATCCTGCCATGTCCCCCCCAACAGAGCTCCACATGCCCCAACATAACAGATTACATAGGGTTTTAAATATTTGGTTGATCCTGTCAATTTAAATTACTAAAATATCTGGTTGATCCTGCTATTATTGTGGTGAAAAGTGATTTATTTATTTATTTTTTTAATTCTTATCTGGTTGATCCTGCCACTCTGAGCACTTTCACTTTACCTGCAGTTGTGGCGTGGCCGAGCGCTATGCACACTGACGACTGGCACATTGCCAAATGTTTTCTACGAGGAGCCCCGGGTTCAGTAACTGAGAAACCCTCTTCTTTACGCTTATTTGTAAGTATTTTGTTGGAAAAAAGCTTCCGACTGCTGAGTGCAGCAGTGACCCGAGCAGGCTTTTCAGCAGTAAAGGCGCGAGCATCTGTTTGCCTGGCAAAGGCGCCGGCGCTTCGCTACGCAATTAACGCCGCGACACCTACCCTCTGTGCGATCGGCACCAACAATACAAATGGCGTAAAGTTTCTCAGTGCTGACCAGACTCCGTGGCGGTGACATGTGCCAGTCGTCGAGTGGCTGCAGCTGGCATCTACCGCTACTGAAATAAAGTAGTGCTCAAAACAATGTGATCAACTGAATAAAGTGATTAATTTTTTTATAATTTTTTTTAAAAGTATGGTAGGAATAAAGAGATGAGTGAGGTATGTGGTGGTGGTGGGGTGCAGGTCGTATAGGCACAGCAGCACAGCAGCTTGTTGTTTGTAGGTGTAGTGAAGATTGAAGTGAAACGATTTCACTTTCAGAATGACGTATAGGAGTGTGACGATATCTCCATGACGTATAGGAACATGGAGATATCAATGTTATCTTCACTGCCTAGCTCAGATATCATGTTTTACACTTTTATTTATTCGAACACATACATTGTATAAATATATAGATATACACACACACACACACACACACACACACACACACACACTTTCTCATCATTTACAACTCGAAACTTGACCAGGAATAACATCCTGTGGCTGACACCCACTTCATGAAATTTTTGGTGAGTGTCGTCAGACTTCTTTTTGCACTGTCTAGTGGTCTAGCAGATATCGCGGAATAGATAAATCTGCTAGCCATCATTCAAAAGTAGAGCTTTCCTCCTGGCTAGCTGAAATAGCCAATCTTGAGGCTGTGATACCATCAGTAACAAACATGATATTACAAAGAAGGTCTCCTTTCTCCTTGTGACTGTGTGGCATAACTTATTTTCCCTCTTCTCCAGCCAGGCCCCCTTTGTAGCGGTCTTCCTAGCACAGTCACCCAGCTCCTCGTGGGCTTTTCTTCCAACTCCATCCTCCATGGTCATTCCCTTCTCCTGCAGGGGTAGCAGGGCATGCCATCTCACTGCTGGACCAAGCCAGACTGGAGAAGGCTCACGTCACCTGTGTGGGGCCTGCGGGAGGCTGTATAGTCATCCAGCCTGTGCCGGGGCACTTCCGCCTGCTCTTGTCCTAACCCTTGGTAAGTAGACAATATACAGGGGTGATTGCAAGTGTGTGTAGCGTGGCAACAGATAGCATCTCCCTCCCACAAGCCGCCCTAACTACACTGCCATCTGTGGTCACCCAGGTGGCAGTACAGCAGTAGTGCTGGCTGCCCTCGTTCCCCAGACGGGGAGATCATTATCTAGGATGCTTGATCCTTCTATCCCCAGCAAGTCCCTAATGATCAGGACTGGCTTCTAAACCTTGGTCACCAGCACTGCGATCGCTAGTGCTACCACTGTGCCAAGGGGCTGGCCTGTGCGTGACGTAACCCAAACAGATTTTTGCAATACAAAATGCAGGCTCTCGGATCGCTCTTTCAACTGTTCCCCAACAAGTTAGTAAGTGGACAATTTGAAATTGTCCCCTGTAATAGAAATTTCTGAGTTTATACTGGTATATGCTGTTACAGGGTTACAGAATGTCACTGAGGTTACTTGAGGTACATTTGTAGAAGCAGAAAGCAAGATAAAACTGGATAGAACTGGTTGTGTCTTGTACCAGCCTGAATAACAGGCTCGGACAAAGTATAAAATAACAACATGCTTGGGCAAAATATAAGATAACATGCGTTGGGGCATTGAAAGGCAAGCTATGCGTTGCTATGAATGAGTGAAACTCATTGTTTCACTCAGGTCAGATATTGAGGCATATGTATCAAGAAGTATTGGGAAAGAAATGAAATAAGCAGTGGAAAAGTACCCATACATTGGTATCAACTTGTTTTTCTCTTACATTGGCATCGTCAGGCATCAAAACCATATTAGGAAGTTGCTGACAGCAGTTCTTGGTATTGAGATAGCAGTTTTTGGAATAAGACACTCCTTTCAGTAGAATTAACAACGCCTTGATAATAAGTGTATATAAGCGATTGACTAATGAAGCTTGGGGAGCCTTGCATGATTTTTGAAAGCAGACTCCCATACGCATATGTAATAAACCGTTCTTTCTACTATGCAGTGGTCCTGAGTCCGATTTTAAACTAAAGTGTAAAAACATATATTTTTTTCCCCGACAATTTGGCGTAGTCGGCAGGATCAGCACGCTCGGACCTCGGTCGGTTCGGTCGGGGACCGCTTCCCAGGTCTCCCGCTTGGAGGAGAAGTCCTGACGCTGAGGGGAACGCTGAAGGAGAATCTCAAAGATACAGCCAGGGAGATTGAAATGGGGCGGCCCGATCATGGCAGATTTTGTTTCCCCTGGGCTCCGGCGCTGATCTGTAAGTACCTACCTTGTCTTTTTGCCTTGGGACGCTGCATGTTATAAAGAATAAGTAAACAAGTAAATGGGAAGTTTTGAGCCTGTTTTAATAGTATGAGACTTTAAGGCAGAAGGGGACAGGAAAACAGGGAGACCTGCAAGAGAACTCTTAGGTGAGTTGAGCACCCCTAGCAAGATACCCTTAGGTGGGTTGGCGCCCTAGCAAGATACCCTTAAGTGGGTTGAGCAAGGGGACCCTAGCAAGATACCCTTAGGTGGGTTGAGCGCCCTAGCAAGATACCCTTAGGTGGGTTGAGCACCCTCGCAAGATACCCTTAAGTGGGTAGAGCGCCTTAAAACTGTGGAGGAGGCAGGCAACAGTAACTCCCGGTGGTTGTTTTTTTATCTTTTCCTTTTTGATTTGCTCTCTTTGTGCAGGTTTCTTTTACTTGGGAGTGCAATCAGGAGATATTGGTTAAAATGGGGGGCGCAGCAAACATAAGCAGGAAAATAAGGAGTCTCCGTGGGTTGCCTCCGACCCTGTAAAATGCATGCTTAAAAGTATGAGTAATAATAAAAGTAGAAAGAGAGGGTTTGAGGACTCAGGTTTAAAATATGTGGAGAGATGTATTAAGGAAAAGTCTCTCAAACAAGCAGGGCAACTGCCCTTTGCCCTTGTAATCTTGCTTGCTACAAGTATATACTGTTAGAGCCAATAATGGGTTTCACAGTTCAGGCTGTTTTAGTAGAAAAGCAGCGGCTGATTAAATAACGTTAGATAAGCAACATTTAGAAAGAAAATAAACTACTGTGGATGTACGCACAGTAGGTGACTACAAACGGATGATTTGAAAATCCTCCCCCCCCATGTTGCCAATCTGTGTAGTTTCAAGTTTTTCTGTATCAATTTCAAGTTCCCTTGCCTCCTATAGAGGCTGAAACATTTAATCCCAAACCCAAGTACTGGGGACCTCTACCAGATGGATCTCAACCTAGTACTCTTAGAGATTTTTTTTGTTTTTGTTTTTAAACTGCAATCCAGAGCTCTGGAAAAAGACTTGGTTTGGCAGGTTACTAAAATGGCCAAAAGAAAACCTTTGAAAAGGTTAATAGCTGCAGCATTTGAAAATTATCATGAAGGTCCTGCAGTCAGTTTTCTCAATCGTACCAGTGTATCAAAAAAAAAGAAGAAGGAAAATACCTTGGTAAGTCTGAATTATTTTATTATTTTAAGTTTTTTTTATGTCTGTTTTATTTCTGTAATACATATACTAAACAAAGTAATTCTCCATCACTCTTGTGTGTATTTTCCAGCGTATATCTGTGTTCTGTAATTATGTTCTGATTGTCAAGGTTGCGAGATAGGAGATTGACTGCCTTGATTGCACAACATGTTACAGTAAAAAGAAAGAGGAAGCTTCTTTGCCTCATATCTGACTGTTTTAATTGGTTTTATTTTAATAAAACATTTGTGCTACCTAGATAGGGTCAGTGAAGAACTTTTGTATGTAGTTGTTGGTTGGAGCAGGTAGTGTTGAAGGTGAAGAGATAAGACGTCATAGATTGCAATGTGCAGAAAGATTTGTAGTTTGCAAGCAACGTGCCAAGCCACTGCTAGGTGAAAATGTAATGTGTTAACAGCTATAAATGGCTTTATCATACTTCTAGTTAAAACCAGAAACTTTTTGCAAAATGGCAGAGTGCCATATTTTGGCTATCAGGCAGGAGGCAGCACATATATCTAAAACACGTACAGTTTTCTAATAAAACTATGGGCATTACCTCAGCAAATTGGTGTGAAATAATGTCAGTCTTATTTATTTTGTGTTAAGTATTTCTTTGTGTGTATGTGTATGTGTGTGTACTGTCTTGGCCAGCAGTTTTATTGTGTGCTCTATTATTATTTAAAGATATTTTAATATTAGTAGTGTTCAAGGACACTACAAAAATAACTGGGTTTGAACGACCCTTGCATGCACACTGTGACCTTTTGCACGTTATCTGACCTTCTTGTGTTTCAACATTTTATGTTACTACCAGTTCAGACTTGATGTGTATTCCATACCTAAAGCACAACTTTTCACACAAAATGTATGTTTTCATGAAAGCACACCAAGAGTGAACCATGTAATTTGACTTTTTACTGCAAAACTAGTATTCTAAGTGAAGAGGAACAAACTTTTCTTCTCCTCTCACTGCTTCTGACTTGCAGCCAACATAGGCAATACTCCAGCTGGAAGGGGAGAATTATTCATCATCTCCCCATATTTTTATTATATATATATATATATATATATATATATATATATATACACACAATACGCTTTTGAAAAAGGACTATTACAGCTGTTTTGAGAGTTTACCATCTACAGCTAAAAACAATGGTTTTGGTTTTATGTGTGACCATGGTGTAATCATTTTTTCTTTTTGAAATGCATTCTAAAAATACGTCGTACAGTATTACCATCAATCCGGATCTTATAAACTCAGCTGACATTTTGTCATGCTTAGGATGAGGAACCAGGGACGCTTGGCTTCTTTCATCCTATGGAAATAATCGTTTTTGTTTTTTTTTAAAACTTGTGTTTGTTTTGTTGTTTGTCTGTGTTTCTTCTCTTTCTTCTATAGAAAAAAGTTCCCCATCTTTATAGTAAGGTATGAAACTTACTAAACTAATTGTAATATTATCTTGTTATAATTTAAAGTGTAGTAGGTGGGGACTGCAATGGGGCCACCCATTACCATTTATCCAGTGCACATTTTTTAAGGTGCTCTTGCGACTAGCTACTAATATTGCCAGACCATTTCGGGTTAATATTCATGTCACCATCCACAGCTAACCTTTTTATTGCTACAGTATTCAAGCTGTCTCTTCCACCAGTAGGAGCTCAGGGGAGGGTAAGCTACCTTCCTCCCTTCAGTGTAGTACCCTAAAGGTTGCAAGGTACATCACTGTTCCCCAAAGGGTAAATAAAGAAAATGTATTTGCCAAAAATTGTTTCTTATTTACAAGTTTTAAAAAGACCCAAAGTATTTTAACAGCATAACCCAGCCCATGCCCTTCTGTTTCTTCTAGTGCAAACAGTTAAATCCCACACCTATTATTAATACAAGGGCTTCTGCCCTTAGCAAGTAATCAGTTACGCTGGAGGGTAAAGTTGTGTATGTATGTTCACACATATTCATTCTTTTGATTGTCTTTTCAGCTTTCTTATCCTGTCAAAACAAATGTAAAACAACTTTTGTCGTAACCTTACAGCAATGAATGCATTTTTTTTTAAACCAGTAAATTCACAATACTCTAACATTCCTGGACTCTGAACTAAGTTTACAGTCTATATTTGTTGTTTAAAATGTATGTTATGCATTATGCTCAATACTAAAATTGTTCCATTGCAAACACTAATGTTTCACGTTTATGTTATAATGTTTTGATATACATCTTGCTACACTGTATCATGTGTGTATTCAGGAAAGTGCTCCACATGTATAACGTTTTAATGCTCATAACAAACCTAAATACTGGGCCAGCATTGTTGACCCACCTCACAATATGTTCCAAAGCAAAACCCCAGACAAATTAATGCTCCGTTTGTCTTATTATTCACAGGTCAATAGGCACTGTTATTAAATTGACATAGGCCAACAACATATGTATTTGTCCGCTAATTGCATAGTGTATCAGACATATTGCTATAAACTATATGTTTGAAGCATGTTATTATAACAGATTTTATGACTCAGGTCTCAGTCAGGCCTGCTTGCAACAGACAGGGAAATAATGTTCATCACTGTCACAACTGCTTCTGTGATTTGAAAGCAGGGGTGTAACCATAGCATTGTCATGATTTACAGATGGTCAAATGGTATAATTGAACCTGGCCTGCACCCCCAGGGTTTGCGGTTGATGTTCCATTTTTATTTTTCTCTTTCCAATTGCCAGAATTTAGGCTCTGTCACACCACTCTTTACAAAACAAAAAAGCCAAATGGGTTACAAGATTGTTATTTATGTGTTTTTAATTCAGTGTCTCACACACTTTGCAAGTTTGCAGGTTTCCACGGTGTGGCACACATAAGATCTCCACATTCCACAGCAGTATAATACTTTCAACTAAGTTGCCAAGACCTTCATCTTTTTTCCTGAAAAGAAAACAACTGCCACAGCTTTAATGTCATCACTATCTTTGTGCCTGACTAATTCCATATAAGGGCTATTGCATGAATCAAGTTATTATCACCTCTGCAAGTGTAATGTTTTTCAGCAAAATTATACCTATTAGTAGAACTTTAAATCCACTGAATAAGGTCCAATCAGTTCAGGCTCTGCAATCAAGGTTATTGTTTCTGCTTACTATGAAGTTAAGTCTGGGGTAGGCAATCCCTAACTTCAGCAAGAACATTTTTTCAACTAATCTTCAAGCAAGACATGCATTTTCTTCACTGCTCGTGTTGAAACATGGCTGGTACCCTATACAACCCTATTACTCTGGTTTATTGTAAACTGTTACTTTTTATGAACTGTTAATCTTTGTGTCGGATGTAATCAACTATCACGACACAAATGCCATCTGAAGTGTGTGTGTGTGGCTCCATTAAAAGAACTCAATGAACTCAATGCACAATCTAATCCACCCTGGCCAGTGTGTCTGCCAATCAGCCATCCAGCAGCCGCAACATGAACACTAACTTTTCTACTGTGCTGGTGTTTGTTTTAAATTACTGTCTGCATTGCCCCATGTGCCTTGTGGGGTTACCACCATTCTGTAAATGACATTTCACCTGTACTGTAATTACACCAACCTGTGCTTATTTATATGAACTTTATGGACTGTTAACTTTATGGACTGTTATGTTTTATAAGGACTTATCTGTCAAGAGACATTATCAACAGATTCTTCAATCAAGCTCCAAGGGTGTGCCACACCTCAACACAAGGTAGCATCTACCTTATCCACTCTCAAAGTGAATTCCATGAACTCTTTTTCATCGACAAAATTGTTATGTTATATTGTGTTATATGTGGTATCACATGTTAGCATTTTTTTTCACATATTTGAATTGTGGTGTTGACATCCCTCAGTTCTGTATTGTGTTTTCCAAACTCACCATTTGTGTTCCATCTGTAACTACCTCTGTATCAACTCCAGAACAGCATGTTTTTATAAATGCCTTAACTATCTGTATGCTGGCAACCAGTTTTAAATCATATAGATGGAAAGGGGTGGTTAGTTGATACAAAGTATCAAGGGAGAATGTAGTAGAAATTTCTGAGTTCATACTGGTATATGCTGTTACAGGGTTACAGAATGTCACTGAGGTTACTTGAGGTACATTTGTAGAAGCAGAAAGCAAGATAAAACTGGATAGAACTGGTTGTGTCTTGTACCAGCCTGAATAACGAGCTCGGACAAAGTATAAAATAACAACATGCTTGGGCAAAATATAAGATAACAGCACGTTGAGGCATTGAAGGCAAGCTATGCGTTGCTATGGTGTGAGTGAAACTCATTGTTTCACTCAGGTCAGATGACCAGGCATATGTATCAAAGTATTGGGAAAGAAATGAAATAAGCAGTGGAAAAGTACCCCATACATTGGTATCAACTTGTTTTTCTCTTACATTGGCATCGTCAGGCATCAAAACCATATTAGGAAGTTGCTGACAGCAGTTCTTGGTATTGAGATAGCAGTTTTTGGAATAAGACACTCCTTTCAGTAGAATTAACAACGCCTTGATTATAAGTGTATATAAGTGATTCACTAATGAAGCTTGGGGAGCCTTGCATGATTTTTGAAAGCAGACTCCCATATGCATATGTAATAAACCGTTTTTTCTACTATGCAGTGGTCCTGAGTCTGATTTTAAACTAAAGTGTAAAAACATATATTTTTTTCCACGACACCCCCTCAGCACTTTCTGGCATCCCAGTCACCTTAATGTTGGATGTACAGACTTGGTTTTCCAAAGTCTCTTTTTTTGTTTTAAAGTGCTGGGTTTCTCAACCCTGCATGGTGGCAGCACAAGTCACAGCGCCCACAAGGCACTTCACCTTGGCTAACTCCACCTTTACCCCATGCACGGATGACTCAACCACAATCATCTTGGCATTAATTCCATCCAGTTTATCGATCAGAGCTGCTACCAAGGTCTGTTTGCAGGGTCTCCTCCGATTTGGTTCCCGCAGTACAGTCAGTTGGGCCTTCACTCCCTTAGTCACAGTGGTACTTGACGTATTTTTCCCTTTAGCACCATCAGCCTGCAGCCTTCTTGGTGGTCCCATCTTTTACCACCAAGGTTAGGAAACAGTTATTTTTCAAATTCAAAGGTCAAACTGAACTTTTGCTTACAAAAGCAAAGCTTGTATTCCAGTAACCTAGAACAGCAAAACAATTAAACAGCCATGTTTTGCGGGCTCCACAACACCCCCAACGCTGTATCAATATCTGAAGGATTCAGCCCTTCTACTACAGGATGGTTCTGTGCCTACCTGTCCAGCAGGTCGCAATCAGTAAGAATAGCTGATGCTATCTCTACCCACCTGCCTATAACCACTGGAGCCCCCCAAGGCTCAGTGCTAGGCCCCTTTCTGTTCTCCATCTTTTTGAATGACCTCCCCCTGGTTTGCACCGCATCCAGCATCCACATGTGTGCGGATGATACAGTATTGTTTACCTCTGACAATACTGTTGCTGATGTCACTACCAAGCTCCAGTCTGACTTCACTAAAGTCCAACTCTGGTTTAGTTCTCATCAACTCTTTCTAAATGCCAAAAAGACAGTCTCCATGTCCTTTGGCACAAGGCAGAGATTTCGCTAGGCTAAGTCACCTCTCCACCTTTCACACCCTTGATGGGACTGCTCTTGAGGACCCCTTCTCTTTCAGGTATCTCGGCATCTGGCTGGACAGACACCTTGACTTCTCTGTACACACATTGATGCCATTCTGAAAAAACTAAGGCCCAAGCTTGGGGCCCTTTACAGAAACCGCAGCTGCATCCCGCTCGCCGCCAGTGGTGAGCTGGTACAGAAGATGACCATGCCCATTTTCAACTACTGCGACATAGTCTACGATGCTGCTCCACAGTCCCACCTATCCAGACTGGACTCTCTTCAATTCCTTCTGTCGTTTTGTTCTTATGCCCCTCCCCACACCCATCATTGTGACCTCTACCACTCTCTCAACCTCCTTCCCCTACACTCCCAGCATGCGCTACATGGTGCTAAGTTCATCTCTAAATTCTGGCTTAGATCTCTCCCCTCATATATCTCCTCCTATCTTGGCACCCCTACCCACTCCCTCTATTCCCTGAGATCCCAGGTTGACACTTGTACCCTCTCAGTCCCCTGTAGAACTACTTCCTCTGGCCAAAAAGCCTTCTCTTACCACTTGCCTAAAATGTGAAATGCACTCCCTCCACAAATACACCACTCCTCCTCCCTATATTCCCATACCTCTGCTCTGCACAATTACCTTACACCTACCTGCACCTGCTCCTGACCCCCTCCTTGCATACCTGTCTCTCTCTCTCACTTTTTTCTCTCCCTCTCGCTCTCCTCTTTCTCATCCCCCCACCCCACCTGCACTTATACTACCCCTTACAGACTAGCTCTTAAAAAGGGGTGACTGGATCCTATGTGTTCACCCTGCTGTATCTGCATCACTAGTTAACTGCCTGTAATGTATGCATTGTTCAACCTTGCATCCTTCACTTGGTCCCTGTACTGATTCTATATGTGTGCTGCTCCTATGAACTGCCAGTACAGTAACTGTTGCATCAGCCTATTATGTACTCAATTGCCATGAACCTGTTTTGTAACTGTATGTGTGTATTCACCATCTGTTATGTATGTATCTAAGAACTCGCACTCTGTACATCCCTCTCCCCATTCCCCCAGGAGGCACCATGAGACGAGCATTAAGTTGCTCAGTGTATCTTTCCTGGTGAAACAATTCAATAAATAAAATAAAAAATGGAGGGCTGAAGCACTGGACATCACACCTCTGACTATACTGGCAGCCTGGGTCCGGGAGCAGATTTGGGCTGCTAGGGGTCAGCCAGAGAGGAGAGAATTGACTGTCTAACAGACTGCCCTCCACTCTGGGGGGGGGGACTTGCCACACCCACTGCAATGCTGCCGCCATGTGGAGACGTGATGGTAGGGCAGCAGGTGTGCCAGCAACACGGGACAGCAGGGCAGCATGATGCAGGATGTATGCGTGCCTTTATACAGACACCCAATTGCATAAGTGCATGCCGCCTGCTGAGTGGAGAAAACAGGGAAAATGCCCGAATTGTTCCTGACCCATAGTACGACCTGGTGCTCCTGACCCAAATGAATTGTGTTCTGGAGGAGGAAGGACAGCCCCCCTACTGGGTGCCCCCAACAGGGAGGGGCAAGCCGTTGGGGGAACATGGCCGGTGAGTACCGGGGAGGCTGGCTGCCAGTTGGGGGCAGCCTAAGGCAGAGAGGTCTGACCAGGCTCAGGGACAGAAAACTGCTATAGGAAAAAACTACTATACTGCCTAAAACTAATATTGGGTTTCAAAAGCAGCCAACCGTCAACCTTATATACAGATCTGAAAGAATGACCTATAATTTAAATAATAAGGCGGAGCTGGGTTCTTTAAAATGGAGAAGATGGGTCATACATATAATGACTAAGGACCCAAGCTTTGTGCCGTAACACCACACGCAGATTGCCTGACTGCTCAGATCAGCTGGGTTGGGCTCTCTTACTAAGCCCCTTAACTTACTTAAGTGTAAACGTAATAAGCAAGGCAAAATCATGGTCTGGATAGGGGATGTGGAAGGGGGTGGGTGGATAGAGGAAGATCGGAAGCTTTTATTACATGGAACTCTGGAAACTGTTCTCTGGGTTCTTGCTGCAGATAAGAGAAAGTTGTTCGATAGCTCTATGTCGCTATTTATTTCTGAACTGAGCCTCTGTATAAACAATGTATTAATATTGGTTCAAAACCAAGTGATCTGTGACTGTTAAAGTATAAAAGTTTTAATAAAAATGAAATTGGGAAAAAAAAAAAACAAAAGCAGTCAACCATTACCTTTTATATCTAAGGTACTTTTCTTTTCCCGTTGGTCAGTCAGAAGACTGTGTACCTGATGTTAGTAGGTGTGCTGTGTGTAACAGCACTCTGCCTGGCAGCTGACATATCTGCTCCACCCAAGACATCCTCAGCATTGTGAACGCACCAACTGTGACAACACTGCTGCCAGGTCCGTCACCTGTGATGTCACTGTCAGTGAGATCACAGTGCTGATGATGTAGCGGAGGGGGGCCAAGACAGATATGTCAGCTGCCAGGCTGAGAGCTGTGCCACACATCCAGCACAATATTATCACACAGCAGGCATTTTAATGAGCAAAAGGAAAAAGATACATACCTCAGAAATAAAAAGTTACAACTGACTACTGCTTACAATTTGTATTATTTTTCTGGTTGTCTGTTTTGGTTCCACTAAAGCGTTACAGGACTTTTATTTTCCAATCAATATTTTAATAGATCTTTTGGTGATACAGACAGGCTACAAATTCACCTCAATGAGCCTTGATTTTTTTTTGTCCCCGTTCAGTGCTTTCCCTCCCAAGGCATTTATTCACAGTGGTACCCCAATATTTTTGGAAACCCCAATGTTAACAGCATACCCCAATTCCCCAAGCGTTGCTACAGTAATAGAATAGGGGAGGTGGACACAAAGAGAAGAAAGAGAAGGTGGCTGACACCGAAGAAGGAGAACAGGGCAGACAGTAAAGTACCTTGAGCTTAGCAAAACAAGGGAAGAAAACGAAGGACACGGGGAGCGTACTCCTTGGGCCTTTGCTGTTTGACTCCCCTTGCCCCCCTCCAAAAAAAAAAAAATGTATTTCATATTTTCCTGGGAGAGAACACTGTTTGTGAAACAAGGAGGCTGTGCGCCTCAGGGCTCTGTTTTGACAGAGAAGCTATGTCTCCATATTAATTACAGAAAATGGCTGTACTAACCAGTTATGTATGGGCTGTGTCTGACCAAACTGGAAACGAACTCTACTTCCCTTGAAACAGAGTTGTACCTCACTCACTCGCTCACAGGACTGTGGCTCACGCTTTCATGTTTCACAAGGTTATGCCCAATGACAACACAATTTAAACACAATATGCCTCAACCAACAGACAGTTCAGTTCAAAACGTCATTGAGCGACCTTAAAATGAGGGTCATTACAATTATATCAAAAAGCATTAAAAAGAAATATCACAAAAATAAAATGTGCTGTGTAAAACAGTCACCAAACATTCCACACACAAGTAGATTAACAATATTTCCAGGAAGATCATTTTTTCACTTAACACAACAGTAGATGTAATTTTGCCATTTGTAGATGAATCAAAGCGATGACGATCAAAACATTTTAAAATTAGGGCCGGCTGGTTGGCGCAGTGGTATCGCTACTGCTTGCCATCCAGATGACCCAGGTTCAGGCGTCCATCTAGGATGCCTCCTACTTCAGGGAAGGAGGGCACTTCCTATCGCAGCACAACTGCCCCCCCATGGCCCAGGAAATGGCGTGTTGCACAGGAAGGAATAAGTGGTCCCTCTGGAGTGGCCTTATATTGGCACGCATCCACTCACCTGGCAAGTGACACATAGGCGTCATCTGCTCAGAGTTGGGCCAGCAAGGAAGCTCCAAAGGTAGGACAGGCCTCACCCACCCACCTTTCTGACAATCCTGACAGGCATTCTGCCAGGTCACTCCTCCGAAACCCCACACTGGGAAGGGATAAGGGAGGGCTTAGTGTGGGGGGGGGGAATACTCCAGCAGCCCCAGGCAGATGAAACAACCCCGCCCCATGCCACAGTAGGACCCTAATGACTCCTCCCAAACCCTAACTATTGAGTAAAGTATCTCCCTCATGGATTGGGAGACCAAGGGTCCCACCCACAGAGCACAAGCTGCGGGTTACAATGAAGATTCCAAAGAGGCCGGCCCGGTGGCGCCGAGGGTCGAGGTGTTGGGACGCCACACCTCACGCCATGCTGATGACCCGGGTTCGGGAACCGACTCAGGTTGCTTGGGGGTCAGCAGGGGTGAGGAAAGATTGAGCGTCTGTAGATAGCTCTCCTTCCTTGGGGAGAAGGGACAATGCTGCGTGCTGTAGACTGACAACCAGTGGTGGCTGGTGCTGCCCAGAAGAGGGAGGGCCCACATCCAGGGCGTATGGCTGCTTCTGTGGAGATGGAGGCCAGCTGCTCCACCCACTGCATAGTTCGTGGGCCCAGGGGAAAAACAGGTGGAAAAAACAGGAACTGACAGGGTCCATGACGACCCTACGCATCCCCCCTGCAACATGCCACCCTGAAGTCTGGATTTGTGTTCCGGGGGGGGGGCAGTAAGCCAGTGCTCCTCTCCTTGGCCCTGCCGCAAGGGGCAACCTGTGGGAGAATTAGGGGGCCTTGGCCCCGCCGCAAGAGGCAATCTGTGGGGGAATTAGGGGGTCTGACTGAGTGGGGGACGGTCAGGGTCGGAGGATGAGTCCCTCCAAGGGAGGGCCGGAGCTACCCGTCAGCTTTACAGAGGAGAAAAAAATTGTAAATTAAAAAAAAAAAGATTCCAAAGAGACTGTCAATCAGAGGCTAGGATGGGTTGGACAACTAGAGGACTCCTATTGCAGGCAGAAGGGCTCAGGTACACAAAAGGAAGATCTGGCAGCTGGTGAGGACAAATGGGGGCCAAAAATATAAAGCAAAAAAAACAAAGTTCTGAAAGAAACGAGTACAACTAAATAATCTAAGAAAATAATGGGTTACAAATACAGCATACTGAATAACTGATTGTATTATATGACTTGGTTTTTATACAAAAAAAGGGAGCATCTCTCATGATTCATCTTCAAATTTTTTGTATTACACAACTTCAAAGTATACAATTATTCCATTTCCTTATGGGTCCAATCAGTACATTGTCTCAGTTATTCAAGTAGTACTTAAAAATATAACAAACTGGTTGCTATCAGATTTTTTTTTTTTTAATTTAATGCACAGGAGGTAAAATTTTAAGCAAACCATTTCCCCAACATACGCTACTCAACATATAGTTTTAGATAGGGTTTGCATAGCAAGGCCACCGTGTCATCTTGTTGTTTTTTTCTAGACACAGAACACAGAAACTCAGTCTCACTTTAATTGCCTATTTTCCTGCCTGAGCCATATCATCCTACCATTTGTCATGCCTAGGCTGAACGCCCACTGGCAGTCTATTCCCTTCCCTTCTTCCCACCACTCTGCTGACTCAGTGTTCACCATCCCCTTATAGCTGTAACCATGCTCTCTTGAAACCATGTTGGCATTCACCATCTCTCTCGGCAAACCATTCCATCTATCCACTTCCTGTCCTTACATTGTTCCTGAATTGACCCTGCACCATTTTATACTCGTGTCTCCTAGTTGCTGATCCCACGCTATGCTTAAACAGGTTATGGCACTCTACCCTGTTAACCCTTTCAGATACTTAAAGGTTTCTATCATATCCCCATTTTCCCTTCTGGCTTCCAGCAAGTATATGTTCAGGCTTGACAAATGTTCCTCATATGCTTTTCCTTGCCGGCCTTGTATCATCTTTGTAACCCACCGCTGGGCAGATGGTATGCAGTCTTTATCCTTTTTACGTTTGCTTGCGTGCATGCGCAAGAAACATTATGTGGCAGCTTAGGAGAGAAGCAGGTTGTGGAGGTACAGCACTGTGGCAACCAACGCCGGCACCACATTTGTGGGCTTGGCACTGTTCACCCAATGCAGGCCCAGTGTCCTGATGACACTGGTTCTGCAGAAGTGCCACCAACTTGAAACAATTTGGCCACTGCAGTGAAGGGCTGGCTCGTCATTGCAGCACCAGCCATTTCCCTGCAATGAGGGAGCGACCCATCATTGCAGGGTGGTACCTTGCCTGGTGTAATATTTCCCTAAACATGGCAGCGGTAAGCCCCATGAAATCAAGAGTGCCCAATCCCGTTGGCATGTCCCCGACAGTTCGTTTGCGATGGGGAGCCCCTCCCCATCGGCATAATCTCCTCCATCTGTTGTGTGCGAGGAGTGCACAATCCCCCTTAGTATCATGCCCCCACATTTCTGTGCCCGGCGGGGGCCCAATCACTCGGCTTCAGTACCCCCACCCCAGAAAGCAGGCGGCACACTGGGGCCCACCCCAGTGTGCATATAGGAAGCCTGCAAAAAAAAAAAAAAAAAAACTTCCCGACATCTTTTATTTTAAGTTGTGTCCCTAAACAAAAGAAAAGCGGTCCCTCGTGGTCTCTCCTGCCCCCTCCCCCAACCCGCGTCCGCCCTCTGTGCACCCAGCTCCCCACACCCTCACCCCATATTTACCTCCAGAGCCCAGCACACCGATCTTTGGTGGACCGGGAACACGTCTGCACTCTTCAAAGCCGACCGCGAACTGAAGAAATGCCGGTAAGCTGTGTAATGGCATATATTGGGTTTTTTCCAACTTATGTGGATATCTGGGCCATTTTTTGGACTTTTGGCACCAAATTTTCAGCATGGAGTTATTAGGACCCCTCCTCATGAATTCAGTCACTGTCGTGGCGTTATTCAGTCCCGAAAGGCGATTTCACGGTCACTGCGCAGAATCACCTTTTGGGACTGATTAATGAAACGACAGTGCCACTGTTCAAGTGGTGGGCTGTCAAAAAGCCTATGTTGCAAATTTGGTGGAAAAAAATTACTGTGTTACGAGTGTGCATTGCGCAGTTTCCACGCACACTCATAACTTCACAAATTTGTATTATTTTCACTCCAAATTTTCAGCATTGGCATTTTTCGACACCTCCTTATGAAAAGTACAGCTGTCCTTTTTCACATCCTGGCCGAAATGTGTTTTCGCACTTCCAGCGCAGATTAGCACGGTCGCTGTGGAAAATCAGTGTTCGGGACAGATTAAGAAAATCACAGTGACTCTGTTCATGAGCAGAAGTGCTAAAATGCCTATGTTGAAAATTTGGTGACAAAAGTCCATAAAATGACTGTGTAACTCCGCAAATTTGTAATATTTTCACTCCAGATTTTCAAGCCTGGCATTTTTTCACACCTCCTTATGAACAGTACAGCTGTCATTTTTCATATCCTGCCCAAAATATGCGTTTACACATCTAGCACAGAATAGTGCGGTCACTGTGGGAAATCAATGTTCGTGACAGATTAAGAAAATCATAGTGACAGTGTTCATGAGCAGAGGTCACAAAATGCCTATGTTGAAAATTTGGTGAAATAATTCCACTAAATGACTGTGTTATGCGCATGCATTAAGCAGTTTCCACGTATGCTCGAAAGTTCAAGCATTTTTAATATTTTCACTACAGATTTTCATCATTGCCATCTCTTCACACCTCCCTATGAATGGTACAGATGTCATTTTTCACATCCTGCCCGATCTGCGTTTTCGTACATCTGGCGCAGAATGGCACAGTCGCTGTGGGAACTCAAAGTTTGGGAAACATTAACAAAACCACACTGCCACTGTTCATGAGAAGAGGTCCCAAATGCTTTCATGAGATGGGGTCACAAAATGGCCATGCTGAAAATTTGTAGTGCAAATACCAACAAACGCCCAGGGCGTTGGAGTTTCTAACCATAATGTCCCATCCTGTACAGACTAAAAGGCATCAGGGGTGTGCCTTTGGATTGCCGACTGTAATGCTCATGCCATCCAACCCCCACCCTGCAGCCAGTGACAGGCATCAAGGTGTGCCTTGGACTCTTTGGCCCCAGAGTTCACCCCATTCTCCTATACTGCACCCATTTCAGCGTATGTCCTTATAGAATGGGGTGACTGTAAAACCAAACATCCCAAGGCACACATCAACACATGTCGGTGTCTGCAGTATAGGTGAGGTGAAATGGCATGAACATTTTGGGCGACGGCTCAAACGCATACCCCAATGCCTGTCCATCTCTGCAGGGTGGAGGTGGGGTTAGTGTGAAGTTCAATACTTTACTGCCATTTCTATTCTGCATCTAACTCCTGCATTTCTAATGGTAATACCAGCAAGCAACCATTCAGCATTGACAAATGCTTGTTCAGGTTGGGGTTCCGTAATGGACATAGTACTCCAGGTGTGGCTTCAACAGTGATCCATGGAGGGGCAATGGCACCTTGTTTCTCCTACTGAAGAACTCTCTCCCTACACACCCCAGCATCCTGTCTGCCCTCCTGAGTGCTCTGGTGCACTGGGTAATGTACTTGAGGTTATCACCAATGACTATACCCAAATCCCTTTCCTTAGTGGTAAGACTGTTTTTTTTTTGTTTTTTTAACTCCTGGGCCCTGACCAGTAACCTGGCCTTGGGTTACCCTTGCCTATGTGCATAACTTTGCATTCTTTGCATTAAACTTCAGCTGCCATGCTCTGTACCATCCCTCCAACTTGTCTCAACCCTCTTCATGTTCCTGACCCTCTCATTGGGGTCAGCTCTGCCACAGAGTTTAATGTTATCTGCAAAGAGGCAATTTCTTCATCCCTTCCCCTATGTCACAGTGAACATAATAAACAGTACTGGACCCAGCAGGTTGTGGTGCCCCACTTATGCCTTCACCTAATCTCTAAATGTTTCCCATTTACAATCACCCTCTGGGTCCTTTTGCCTCATCAATTTGCTACTCACCTTGTTAGCTTACACAGCACTATGTGAAGGGTACTGCCACATCACAAGCTGGCACAGTTTTCCGTGAGATCACATTCTGTTTGGCAGCACTCGTGGGAACATGGCAAGCAACTGCGACACAAAAGCACATTAGAAACATCAGGCAGCAGTGAGGCGACCATTTATTATGTACAGTGGAAAATGCTTTCTTTCAGGTGGATGTTTTAAATAAAATGTGAGGCAAAGTCTGTTTAAATGGTGTCATCTGGCACCACTCTCTGTAGCTTCTGCTCCCTGGGTGGTCGGGACTCCCCAGATTACGTCAAGGGTCCTGCAGCAAAATCTTGGAAGTTCTACAGAGTTCCTCGAGCACCCTTTGAAGTGTTCCACTACAATGAAGGTGAAAGACAAGCACACAGTTGTGTATCCTAACATGCTGCAGCATGTTCCAGGGTTACAACATACTGATCAATGTTGAGCCTGACAGGCTGTTGGCAAGTAAAGGGCATGGAGGCCCATGTCTCAAGAGCCCTGCAAAACCCTAAAAGGTAAGAGGCACAGTTTACTTAAATTGAGTCATCGGGAACATCTCTATTAAGGTGTGAGGTACAGTCTGTTCAAACTGTATCGGGTGCAGCCTCATTTAATAAAATGTAAATTTCTACTTGTAAACACCCACTGGGGGGGTGCAACTTAAACTGAAACACAGCCTAGCCCCCACCTGGGATGCAAACTCACCCCCACTGTGATGCATTTGCTCTCCAGTGGTCGGGAGGGAAAAAAAGGACACAAGTTCACTCCTAAACCTGTATGGCCTGTGCTACAACAACCCAGTATAAGAATACTTGAGACTGGAACTGGCTCAGGACCAGATAATCTTCTTCTAATCTGTCAGAATCTGATCACTTTGGAATGTGTGCTATCCGAGCATCTTTAGTGTGAATCAAGCGATACAGCCAAATATAGACTCAAGTATTCTTATACTGGCTTGTTGCAGCACAGGCCATACAGGTTTAGAAGTGAACTTGTGTCCCTTTTTTCCCCGACCACTGGAGAGCAAATGAATCACAGAGGGGTGAGTTTGCTGTCCAGGTGGGGGCTATGCTGTGTTTCAGTTTAAGTTGCATCCCCCTAGTGGGTGTTCACAAGTAGAATTTTACATTTTATTTAATGAGACTGTACCTTACTAGGTAAAATGGACTCAACGATGGAAGAGGCATGGAGGCCGGCCAACCCAGTAAGATTCAGCAAAACAATCCAGAAGGCGAGTTATGAAAAAAAAACACTGGAATGGCCATGTAACCTCTGGATATGTATTAAGGAGACAGACTGAATGCTCTGAGGCCTAGAGGCAACAGCCTTAAAACAATAACCACCAATATTAAGAAGTGGCTATTAGCCATGAAACGTCAGCTTCATAATAGGTGGATGTTACGAATAAAAGCATGAATGTAAAAATAAAAGGAGTGGATCCATAATTCTTTGTATTGCCTAGAGACCAGCTGCCCCTTACCGCACATGCAGTACATTCCCTTCTCCACCTACCTGCAAACCCAGATGCTTCCTGCATCACCCCTCCCAATCTCCGAAACCCCCTCTAGAATTTTCTGAGCTTAAGACCCGAATTCAAATCCCACCAGAGCCACTTAATTCGCAGTGCAACCCTGAGCAAGTCACTTAATCTCCTGGTGCTTCGGTCCTCCCAGTTATAAAACCAGGGGAAAAGCTGGACAGCACTGAAAATGAGATGTTGCTTCACAGCTGGGTTATGAATAAAGTCTCAAAAAGTAGTGGCTGCAGTTGGTTCAAAATGCAACAAGTGGCCTCACTTAAAGCAGCAGGCCATGCAGGGCAACAGATAAGGTGAGCAGAGAAGTATTTTACTACCATTTTTGCATGATTTACTCCCACTTTCTGTTTTTAGGAATTTGTTTCCCACCCTACACAATTACAATATTTGCTACACATGCACAAAATTGGCAGTACCTTACAATGCTAGCAGCAATGGCACCACACACTAACAAGCAGTACGGGTTGGGACAGAAAAGACTATCAATATCACTTGTGCACAGTGTAGGAGTCGGTTTCAAGAGCTGCTCACTGGCTGGTCAGAAGGGTTGTTTCTGGGAGGGAGGTGTACAGGGGAGGGGGGAAACGGAAAACCCAAAGGTAAAAAGTAACATGAAAAAAAAAACATAAGATCACAACAAGATTTCATAGCAGTATCAGACAAAAGCTCTGCTCACACAGCTGCTCAGCTCAGCATTATGGTCCATGTTAGTGCTCCGCCAACCTCCTGAGCTGAGTACTGATTGAGTTTACATGGGCCCTCCCAGCACCAATGTGACACACTAGAGAGGGCTGTGAGGCGCGGAGGAATGCTGGGAGGCACTGCTGTGAGGGACTCTTCTATGTTGCACCAAGTGATGCAACCTGTCCACACGGCTGCTTAGACCGCCCGCTCCGACCAACATTCCCAGAATTGCAGCAGCTCCAGAATCAGTGCAGTGAAAGACTTACAGAACCATCTGGTTAAGTGTCCACATGGACACTTTTGCAGCAGAGCAACCCGAGCACGCAGGGTTGCTCCAGTGCAAAAGCTGCCATGTAAACAGCCCTAAAGAGAGTGTCAGTGGCTGCAGGTGCTCAGTGGGATTAAGACTTAGCTTAGTGGTGTGGGGTTCAAGACGGGTGCACAGGTGGTAGTACTGTACTACCATTTGGATGAAAATACTACCAGGTGGAAGAAGCTAGCAGAAAATAGTTCCCAGTCCTAAAATATATTGGGACTCCTGAGGCCATGTCAACAAATATGGGGTGTTTTCCACATCTTTTTTTGTTTATCTTTTAATCTATCAATCAAGCAGTTTATCAGTAGACACATTTATGCAGAAACCTCTCTCTTACAGTTGCAACCATGAAAAATAAGTTACACAGCTGATCTCTGACCTTAAAGGGGAATAGACAGCACCAAGGGTACCACACCCAAGTTTGGGGCTGGTCCCAATTTGCACCACACATTACTGTTTACTGTAGTTTACTATATGGATAGGTAATTTTAATAGTATTGTAAAGCATGCAAAAAAGTTACGGTAATACCATTGTTCCCAACGCAATAATAGCACAGTTCACAACTGACAATACTATCATTCATGTGCCATAATAGTATCGTTCGGGACCTGAACGATAGTATTATCCATAAAACTCAACAGCGCAACTACAAGTCTGCCAGCCGATGTCTTCCAAAGCGTGCCTTCCGATTGGCCGCTTTTCCTTTGTGGGCAGGCAGAACAACTTTCAAAACATGGTGTCTCTCTCTTTCGCTCAGCGAGAGAAATGTCCATCGGTGCCAACAGCAGCAGTATTTTTCTTTTATTTATTGTTACCATTGTAACTATCTGGTTGATCCTGCTTTCACTCTTCTCGCCACTGAACTGAAGTCGCTACTCAAGGTAAGAGTGAGAGGGAGCAACTTGTCAGTGCAGAGCAATGCAGTGTTCCTGTCTCCAGCACGCAGTGTGTAGACTAGACATCGGGCGCCAGCAACGAGTGTTTTAAGTGAAGTAGTCGAGCGCCTGTTTTCGATCCGAGGAAATCGGACGCACATATTAAAAAAAAAAATAAGATAGGTTTGTGTGCATTACCAGGGAGTTTAGCATCTCAAGGTTCTGGACAGATTGGAACCTCCTGAGCTTCGCTCTCGAGGTTCCTGTGTCCAGAACCTCCTGATGTGTACTCCCTATTAATACCTTCCTATCATATCTATAATAGATTGTATCAGACTCATTTTGCTTACTTGCAGGCTGGTATTTTCTTTAACTACAAATCCCACAATTCCCTGCAGTTGACATCAGAGCAGGGCTGCAGCAGTGGGAGATTAAACAGCTTGCAGTACATGTTAGAGTTTATATAAGCTCTAATTTTTTTTTTGTTTGCTGGTCCCACTGTCCTACCAGGGCTAAGTACAGCCACAGAGGACTGTACTTAGGCCCAGGAGAACAGCGGGACTGGAAAACATCCGATTTTTGAGCTTATAAAAGCTCTAACATGCACTACAGGCTACTGAATCTCCCACTGCTGCAGTCCCACTCGGATGTCATCTGCAGCGGATTCTGGGATTTACAGTTACAAAAAATGTCAGCCTGGAAGTAAACAAAATTAGACTGACACAAACTACTATACGACAGTAAACTGTAATGTGTTTGCACACATAGTGCAAAATGGGACCAGACCCACACTTGTGTGTGGGGCTTGTGGTGCTGACTGTTCCCCTTTAACCTCACTGAAAACACTGAAGCTCACCAGAGACCCTTACCAGTCCCACCATCTTTACTCTCCTGAGAAAAATATGTGGTTTCTTGCAGAGAATGTCTGTGCAAATCTCCCCTGCCTTCCCCGAGCTTCTCTCTGGGCACCTGCTGCAGAATACTAGCCAGTAAGGAAACAGCAGGAAGAAAATTTGTCATAAACACACACATCTCTTTACATTTATTTCCCACATTAAGGCTCCCTTGTATATGAAATGTTGCTGGTACTGCAGCAACTACAGCTGCTGCTAGGGATGTCACAATATGATATGATACGATAGTTCCCACTGACAATTTTATCTTTGTAAAAAAAGAACACAATACTGTGATTATCGTAAAGCAAGATATACCATAGTATACTACAATAAACCATCTTGGCTTTCTCATCTAAGCGTCTCTAAATCATTCCCCTTTCCAAGTGCGACCAACATACCCCAACTTCCCACCTTCTCCCATATCAGATTTTTACCATTTCTCATAAAAATTGAAATACTGCAAATTATCATGATAACCAATATTATGTGATTTTTTTTTTTTTTTTAAACAAATAACCCAATACTCAGAATCTAATATTGTGACATCATTCATCACTGCTGCTGCAGCTCTGGATTTCCATTACCGTGCACTACTTTTTATGCAGGAAAGGCATTACTTTTATACCACTTTATTATGCACAGTGGCTTGAACCCTAAAACAACACTACAGAAATAAACTGTTATTTATTTTCTGATTATACTGTGCTTATTAAAGTGGGACTGCACTGGCTATCTATGGCATACCACAGATGCAATTTGGTTCTGCATGTAAATAACACCATAATACTTGTGTAAAATGCATTTGGACCCCATTTGTTAACCAGGCCTTCTTTTCAAAATACACCTGGTCCAGGTCTCTCCGGTCACTAGACATTAATGCTCTACACTCAGAGTGACCCCGCTGCAACAGACTGGTCAGCCATCCTCTCTGCCCCTGACAGTGACGTAGTTCTTGTCCTATTTCACTCCAAATTCTAATTCGTCTCAGACAAGCATCCCCCCCCCCCCTCAGGAAACCCAGAGTTAGAACTTCCCACCATCCCTGGATTACTTCTGAAATCATTGACCTGTGTAAGTCTCGTGATCTCACCTTGGCCCACTGTAAATTATCTTACTCCCTTCCTGACCTCATCACTTACAGAGCTCTAAGAAACAACTGTACTAAGGCTGTCTTGTCCAGGCCACAAAAGCACACTATCTCAAGGCCAACCTCCAGAAAAACCATAACACCCCAGCTAAATTCTGGAGGTTATCCACTCCTTTTTTGACCCCCCGCCTGTCAGCCCCAATCCTCGTGGTTAATGGCTAACCTTTGTTTGACCCTCTTGTCGCTGCTTACTTCAATGAGTTCTGCTCTACCTTCGCCCTCCCTTCTTCTCCCCCTTCCTGGTTCTTCTCCTTTCCCACCAGTTCCACCTTCCTCCCCTTCCCACTGTTGCGCCTGGGTTATGCCCCCATTACCCCACATATGCCTTACACTATATCTCTGGTCTATTATACTGTGATACTGCAATTTTGCACTAACATTGTAGATTTGGGGCACACATTCTCTAAGCATGGGTGCTAGGAATGTGCTTTGCTGCTAAGATATGCTAATGTGTCATGCATGGTTCATTATACCTCATTATATTACATTTATCTAGATTATGTTTGTTTTTCATATGTATTCCATATATAATTGATCTAATCACTACTAAGATGTCTCTGAGGCATCATTAGTGATTATGTACTTATATTCTGATATAGTTACATGTAGTGTGTGTTTTTACACTCAGGCACATAAGCTATGTGTAATACAGCTTTGTAAGCAATTCTTTAGGTTCTGCTGACAAGAGACAGACTCCTTGTTTAGTCTCTCATCTACGCACATGTAGATTGGAATTGTCAGCATTCTCTTGGTCTAAGGTTTATGCAACAGAAGCATTATTTCTTATACTTATTAGTAATTCTGTCTCCTAAGTAATTATCCAATAGAGAATGTATGTGTAACACTGTTTATAGTGCAGAACCAATACATAAGATTCTGTATATCTCTGATTTAGACCTTATCTCAGTACAGTATATATAACACTGTTTTGCCAGTTCTGCCTGCTAGAAAGATCTGTACATTGCTTCTCTAGACTGGCAAGGTACCCTTTGTCTGTGATTTACTATCATATGCTTGGCGTGAACATAACAAATCTCTTTATTTATGACTGCTTGTGAGTGTTATCTCTGGCTAACATTGTAGACATAGAACGAATCTGATTTATTATCTTAGCAGTTAGTCTTCTAACTGACACCACCCCTCCCCAGGTTTCCACTTCCCCCCTGTCACCATCCAGGAAACGCTGCATGCCCTCTCCTCCCTCCACTCGTCAAAGTCCAGCCTAATGGGCTGAACCCCAAGCTCCTCCACCTGTCAGCTCCTGCCATTGCTTCTCCCCTTAATCACCTTCTCAACCTTTCCTTCTCCCTCTGCACTGTACCTCAGTCCTGGATGTTGATCAAAGTTATGCCACTTCATAAAGTGGGAGACCCCTCTTCCCCTGGCAACTTCCACCTCATCTTCCTCCACCCCTTCCTCTTGAAGCTGCAATAGCAACTCTCCATTCCAAACTCCTCAACTATCTCTCATCCTTCAGCTTCCTCTCCCCCTTCCAGTCTGGTTTCTGAAAGCACCATTCTACTGTCTCCTCCCTGCTGCATGTCACTGATTCCAACTTCACTGGGATGGATCAGAGGCACATTACAGCTGCCATTTTCATCGATCTGGCCAAAGCCTTCAATTCAGTGTCCTGTTCACTCCTCCTGGACAAGCTGAGCTCTACTGGCCTCAGCTCCCGCTGCTTACTGGTTCTGCTCCTACCTCATGAGCTGTCAACACTCAGTAGAGACAGGAGGCATCCTGTCACCTCCACTACCCATCCAGGCTCAAGTCCCACAGGGTTCCATCCTGGGTCCCATCTTCTTTTCCATTTTCTTACATAACCTCCCCTTGGCCTGTGCCAACTTGCATATTCACATATATGCTGATGACACAATCATCTTCGCGTCCAGTCCCTCTGCTGCTGCTGTTTAAGACCTGGTGCAGCAGGACTTCAGCAACATTCCACACTGATTCCATCCAAACAAGCACAGGTCAACACTACAAAAATGGCGTCCATGACTTTTGGTACTAGCCAGAAACTGGCCAGATTCATGCCCCCCCCCCAAGCAGTGCAGTCCTTCAAGTACCTCAGTGTGTGGCTTGACAGTAGGCTTGACTTCTCAGTCCACACTGATGCCATCCTGATCCATGCAAAACTCTATCCGAAGATGGTGCCCTGTACCTAAGGACTGTTTATCTCTGCAGGTTCGCAGGGAGCTTGTTACCAAAATGGTGCTCCCCTGTCTTCTACGATGTGGATGTGGTCTAGTACATACTAACATACGAAATTTGCCAGCAGATAAAGGCCTAGAGGTCTATCAAGTCTGCTCGAATGTGCAGCTCGCTTCCCTTATTCTGCAGCCGCCCCTCCCTTCCACCCTTCCCCTTCATTAACCCTTCCCCTTGTCCTGTCCCATCCCCTTTTGAAGCAGTCCACTGTTCTACTGGATACCACTTCTACAGGTAATGCATTTCACCCAGCCACCACCCTCTCTGTAAAAAAGTGTCTCCTCATCTCCCTCCTGAAACTTCCTCCCTCCAGTCTCATATCATGGCCCCTGGTGTCCCTCCCCTCCCTTACTTTGAACAGCCCCTCTGTACCTGTCTTGTTTATTCCTTTCCGTGCCAAAGGTTTTCAATCATGCCCCCGGTCCTCCTCTCCTCAGTGAGTACATGTTCAACTCCCTCAGCCTCCTCTCTTATGATAAGTCCCCAGCCCCTTGATCATCTTTGTCGCCCTCGCTCACCCCCTCCAGTAACTTAATGTCCTTCTTCGAATCACGAGCAGTACTGCGCAGTACTCAGGTGCAGTCTAACTAATGACCTATACAGTGGCAGAATCACCTCCTCCCTCCTCGGATATATCCCTTGCAATACAACCCAGCATTCTGTTGGCCTTTGCAGCTGCCTTCCTACGTTGTGCCGAGTTGTTCATTGACCCTGTAATGAGCACCCCCACATCCTTCTCCTCCTCTGTCTGGGCTAGCTGCACTCCCCCCAGCTGGTAACTCCTCCTTGGGTTCTTCATCCCAAAATGCAGCACCTTGCACTTTTTGGCATTAAACCCCAGTTGCCAGGTGTCTGACCAGCTTTCAAGCTTTGAAAGATCATCCTGCAACCCATGTCATCCCCCTAGGTCATCCACCACCGCTCCTACCTTGGTAACATCAGCAAACAGACTGATCTTGCTCTTGATGTCCCATGATATGTCTGCAATGAATATCCCAAACAACACTGGTCCCAACACCAAGCCCTGTGGAACACTGCTCATCATTACCCTTGGGTGTGAGAGCTCCCCACCCACCACCACCCTCTGTTGCCTTCCCTGAAGCCAGTTTCCTACCCATCTCACCAACTTTGCGCCCGCCCCTGTGCCTACTAACTTACTCATAGCCTTCCATGCGGCACCAAGTCGAATGCCTTACTGAAGTCCAGATACAGGACATCCACTGCATGGCCCCTGTCCAGTTGCCTAGTTACACAGTCATAAAACTCCACCAGGTTGGTTTGGCAGGATCTGCCCCATATGAAGCCATGCTGTCTGCTGTCCTGTAGTCCTTTGGCCTCTAGAAGGGCCACCAGCCTCTCCTTCAGGATAGTCTCCATTAGCTTACCCACGATGGATGTGAGGCTCACTGGTCTGTAGTTTCCCGGTTCATCCTTGGGACCACTCTTGTGGAGGGGCACCACATGAGCCATCCTCCAGTCCTGAGGTACACACCCCGAATGTAGTGAGGCATTAAATAGGTCTGCCAAAGGCCCTGCAAGGACCTCTGCCAGCTCCTTCAGTACCCTGGGGTGGATGCCATCTGGGCCTGGTGCCTTGTCCACCCTCAGTGCCTTCAAACCCTCCCGAACTCTGCCTTCCATGATTTCCCCATCTGTCACCCCTTCACCCCCGTTTCTGCCATTTCTCCCCCCTTGGGTGTCACCCCCCTCTTCTCTTTAGTAAATACTGAGCAGAAGTACTCATTTAGCACTTCTGCCTCATCGTACCCTGCTTCCACCCAACCCCCCTCCTTTCTAATCCTTACTATGTGGTTCTTACAGCTCCTTTTCTCCCTGATGTACCTAAAGAAGTCCTTCTCCCCCTTCTTAATGCCTTGTGCCAGCCTGAGTTCCACAGATGCTTTGACTCCCCTTACTGCCCTTGTCACCTCCTTCGATTCTGTCAAGTACTCCTCCCTGTCCTCCCCCCTCCCTGTTTTCTTGTACTTCCTAAAGGCAGCTCTTTTCCTCCTTACCTTTTCTAGGACCTCCTTGCTCAACCAGCTCGGTTTCTTAGCCCTAGCCTTCCTGCTCTGGGCCTTGCAGCAGGTTTTGGTTGCCTCCACTATCCCCAACTTTATGAGTTCCCACCTCTGGTTAGTGTCCATACTAGATTGAATTCTGGCCAGGTACCCTTTTACCACTTCCTCTATCCTCCCAAAGTCGGCCCTCCTGAAGTCCAGCACTCTTGTGCCAGATTCCACTCCTTCCTTGCCCATATCCAATGTGAGCCATACTGAGTGGTGGTCACTCCCTGACAGCGGTTCCTCCACTGTAAGTTCTCTCACAAAGTCCCCATTTGTCAGCACAAGGTCAAGGGTATTCCCTAACCTGGTTGGTTCACTGACCATTTGCAGCAGGAAGTTGTCCTGGAAGGCATCCAGCAGTACCTGTTCCTTCTCTTCCTGGTTGTTGGGGTACTCCAGTCCACTCCTGGCATGCTGAAGTCCCCACAATCACCACTACTCTTCTCTTGGGTCCTCCTGATCTGTCCGCTAGTTCCCTGTCTAACTTCTCCGTCTGAGATGGTGGCCTGTACACCACTCCCATTGTAGAATCCTATTCTTGGAATCCTGGATTTGCATCCAAAGTGACTCCGTACTACCCTCCTCCCCTTCCTCCCTTACACACTTCAGTCCTTCCTTCACATATAGTGCCACACCCCCTCCTTTCCCAATCACCCTGTCCCTATGAAATAACCTGTACCCTGGTACAGACGGGTCCCAGTCATTGTATTGGGTGGCCCACGTTTCTGTGATGGCTGCAATGTCCACTTCTCCCTCTGCCATAAGCACCTGTAACTCTGCAGTTTTTCTCCCAAGGCTCCTAGCACTAAGGGTAACCACCTTCCACCCCCCCCCATCCTGCCTTCCTTTACTAGCATCACCAATAGTACTTGCCATTTGTCCTTTGTCACTGTTATGGGGGTAAGCTCACACGGTTTCCCAACCTGTGGTCTCTGCATATCTCTTGCCCAATTGCCACCCCCCGCTCCTAGTTTAAATTCCCAACTTCCTCTATGTACTCCTCCATCCTCTGTTTCAACACTTTCTTTCCCTCCTCACTTAAGTGTAGTCTGTCCTTGGCATAGAGACTACTGTCCTCCCAGGTCCCGCCCCAACCCCAACAGACTGGATGGACCAGTGGTCTTTTTCTGCCGTCACTGTCTATGTTTCTACATTCTAGGTGTTTTATAGTGAAATTAAGTTTTGTAGCTATAGCGAGCAGGTCCAATGACTGGGACAATCCACCAGCCCCACAAACTTTTCCACTGGCATAACTGGTGTACTTACTGAATTGTAATAATAGAATTGTAACTTTCTCCAGTACAAGTCAGTAGGGCTAGTGAAAATGGTACCAGCCCAACCCCCAAACACAAAAGCGCCTGTTAGTGTGGTTTTGTGGTTACAGCACCAGATTGGGAACTTGAAAATCACAGCTTCAAACCCTGCTAGAGCCAAATACTCACTGCGTGACCTTGAGCAAGTCACTCAACCTGTCAGTGCTCCAGTCCCCCCAGCAGCAGAAACAGGAAGATGCAGGATCACACTGGAACGGAGATGCTGCATCTCAGCTGGGTTACCCTGGGTAAATAAATTGTAAATAAAATAACAAATCTATGGCCTACCTGGACTTTAGCAAGGTCTTCAACATTGTGCAGCACAGAAAAATGGTAAAGAAACTGAGCAGCCTAGGTTTGGGTCCTAAAGTAATGAACTGGGTAAAGAACTGGTTAATGGACAGGCAGCAGAGTGTGGTCCTTAACGACACTCTAATTTGGGGAGACAGACCAGCGGGGTGCTACAGGCTCAGTACTGGGACCGGTCCTCTTCAATATCTATATAAAACATTGAAGAACAAGAAAGGAAGGTATGCCTTTTTGCAGATTACACCAAATCTGTAATAGGGTGGAGACTCAGGAGTGGATGGAAAGAATGTATTGGGACCTTAGGAAACTCAAGGAGTGGTCCAGAGCATGGCCGTTAGAGTTCAATGCCAAAAAGTGCAAAATCATGCACCTAGGGCATAGGAACCCAAAAGTGGAGTATAGGATGGAGGAGGTACTGGCAATCATTAAGCAGGAAAGGGAACTTGGGGTTCTCATAGCTGATGACCTCAAAGTGGCAGGGCAATGTGACAAAGCAGTGGGTAGGGCCAGTGGGATGCATAGGGAAAGTATTTCCTGCAGGAGGATGGAGGTGATGTTGCCTCTGTATCGCTCGCTTGTAAAACCCCACCTGGAGTATTGTGTGCCCAGTTCTGGAGGCCGCACTTCAGAAAAGACATAAACAGGGTGAAGACAGTCTAAAGGAGGACAAATAAAATGGTGCAAGAGTTGCATTAAAAGCCCTACAAAGAGAGACTGATAATCTCAACATATATACCCTGGAAGGGAGAAGAGTGAGAAAAGTACCTCACAGGAGTGAATAGGGTGCCGTAGGAAGTCTCTTTCAAATGAGAAACAGCACCAGGACTAGAGGGCATACGATGAAGATTGTGGAGGGTGTTTAAGAGGGATGTGTTCTTTTGACTGCTCTCTGCGTTGGTTTACCCCTGCTGATGAGGAGCTTGTACCCTGCTGACACCTGGCCATGGCTTCCCTGTTCACCCATCTCCCAAGCAGCATCCAGATTTGTATTCTGTGTGCGATCTCCCTGGATGAGTGAGAACTGGAATGGGCCACGGCATGCTAGGTGGGATCCTATAGTCATCCTCCTGCTGACTATCCCAACGATTTTGTACATTTTACTTTGCTGGCACGGCTCTGAATATACAACTAGCGCCTGAACTTATGGAAGAGCTTACCCTGGCAAACTCTGACTTCTGTGACTGTAACCATCAGTCCTTTAGGCCAGGAGAATAACAAGGCTCCAACATGGGACTGGAACCGACATCTGGAGGATCGGTGACCGTGGGATTGCGCCTGGAGGACTTCAGAGCTGCTGATCAGGTTAGTGGGGCTGGGGGGGGGGGCACATGATTTAACGGGCATGGGCCATCTCCCTTCCTTAGTCCTGAGACATGGAAGAATGCTGTTTAATGATGGGAGAATTAGACATGGGGTTTGCCTGGGCTTCTTTGGGCCCAACCATAGGGATCCTGGTCTGGAGCTCGCTGTCTCGAGGAGGTCTTTTTGCCTCTATTCCCTGAGCTCACCAGTCCCCTGGGTGGGGTACTTGACACAGGCAGGGAAAGGCAGTGCCAGTGCAGAGGTTTTGCCTCATGCTTGTCCCCTCTTTATTGGGGAATGCTGCCGGGGGGGGGGCAGGGGGGAGACCAAGTTAGTTTGCGGCCGGACGTGGGACCATCCATGCGACTGCAGAGAGCTGTATGTGTGTGAGGATGGGGAACCTTTACACCTTGGAACTGGGAAAGTTTTGCTGATAAAGCTAATAGCAGGGCCATAGTTTTTTGTTATCGGAAGATGATCCACTCTGCTAACTGATAATGATAGGAAAAGTGGAATGGAGAGAGAAGGATGTATTGGGCTACTGTTTCACACTTACTATTTGACAAACTTTTTGGTGGATACTTTAAAATGTTGCAGTTCTTGCAAGCTTCGTTGCTGATTACTACACACAGTAAAGTTGTTGGTTGTTATTCCTTGACAAGAGAAGGGAGGGGAACGTTGGGGAGAGGTCCTGGGGGAAGTTTAATGACTTTAATGTTCATTCTTAATCTCTTTACGAGGTGTCATTATCTGCTGACTAAGGAATATACACCAGTAATTTATTCTGCTGCACATTTCAATGTTCAAGGGTCTAAGTGGAGGTACTGGGCCGTGAGGCAGGATATGCTAATGTAACCCCCTGTTCCCTGGGGTTACTAGAATCCCATCAGTGTCAGTGTTAGGTAGGGAGAGCAGTTGATGAATACCTAGTTAAATGGATTTTCACCTGCTCCCTCTCTGTTTACTTGGTCTCAGCTGAGAGCAGAGAGGTTATGTTATTTAGAACTCTCGCAGCAACATAAACCACAGCTTGTTGTGAGTGTGGGGAGTTCAGAATTCTGAAGAGTAGTTCAAGGGAGTGGAGTTCTAGCTGGAGTGAGTTCCAGTAGCAGCTCAGAGAGTGAGCAGCTGGAGGAGTGAGGAGAGTCTGTATTTCTCACCCTAGTCTGAGGACATCTTTTGCCTGACTTGTGAAGTGGTGGAAACCATCTCCAGGATTTCCTGATGCCCTCATTCCCAGTGGGATGAGGGGGGACTGCAGAGATTTTGAGGTGCAATCTCCTGATCCAACCAAGAATATTCTGAAGCTGCCTTTGGTGTACAAACTGGGACCAGATTCTGTCAGAGTTACCCAGGATATGTACCTGCCTTGTTTTTCTGTGGGTGACACTCTGATAAAGGGACCCATTCACCCATTTCTGAGAGACTTTTCTCAAGAAGTTTGTTTTAAAGTTTGCTAACAGTGGATGTCCCATATGTGACTAGGCACTTTGTTCAGAACATTAACTTTACACCCTTGTGGTGTTTCTGATACTAAAATGTGCTAAACATTTTGAAGAAAGCATGATTTCTACTGTTCATTATCTGTTGAGGTGTAACTCTGAAAGAATGGCTGGGTATGGACGAGGAAGCAAAACGTGGGAGACCCCCCCCCAAATCTGGAGTAACCAGTTCAGCACTTCAGGTTCTATAAGGGCGCCTATTTCTTTCAGTGCATGTGGCCAGTGCCTGAAGGTGAAGTTTATCCCTTATATGTGGGTTTTGCTAGTTTTGAGCCCTCGTGTGCTCCATCGTGGCCAGTGTGCCACAATTTCCTTCTGTAAATCCTATGCCATATGGGAACTGTTCTAAGTCATGGTCTAGTGCCACTTCCAGGAGATTTTTGGGTGTTTTCATCGTGGCTAGTACCACATTTCCAGCTATCGAATCCTATGCTATATGGGAAGTTCAGTTTCTGTTTTCTACAGATATGTTCTGCATTGCCTTATGCTTCAAAGCATAAACCCTTGGGGGTCCATCTTTGCTTTTGTGTTCCAACTTTGTATCAGAATTTATTTATTTATTTAGTTTTTGTTAACCGGGTTAGGTGCACTAACCAAAGTTGACTATTTTCAGGCACGACCCAGGAGAATACATACATAAAATGAGATGAGACTATACAATACATAGTATATAGTACAGGTACATAGTATATAGTACAGGTAGGTTAGAATACAGATCAAGTCAGACAGTACTCAAGATAATAAGGCCACACTCTAGAATCCCAGCCTGGTATGGACAATCTTATTTATTTATTTAGATTTTGGTAACCAGGTAAGCCCACTGAGACCAGAGATCCCTTTTTCAGGGGCGACCCGGAGTTAGTTACAATGACTACATACATAGATGTAAAATACAGTAAAATAGAGTGAAATACGTATTAAGTTACAGTGAGTGCATACATAAACATTGGGGTACAGTAGATTAATAGCAGGTACAGGTCAGGGAGTGGGTAACATGCATGGGGTACAGGGAACAGCAGGAATCACAAGGTTAAACAGGTGCTTAAGTCAAGTAAACAGTATTTTTAGCATTTTCCATAGGCAATTCAAGGGGTGGAAGGCGTGGGTCAGCAGAAGGTAGCAAGGGGGTAGGTCAGGACATGGTCTAGCGATTACAACCACAGAGGCTGAGTTCCAGGAGGTACGCTTTGAGGCCAGATTTAAACCCTAGGAGAGTAGGTTTGTCAAGTAGGCTTGCTGGGAGGGTGTTCCATATATAGGAAACGCTTATTGAAAGGAGCGCTTTCCTAGGTTAGTGCGAACACGAGGGATGGCTAGGGGACGACTTGCTGCGGACCGGAGGGTTCGGCAATGGACTTTAGGGGTGAGCAGCCCACTCAGGTGAGGTGGGTGGCCTAAGGAGGTGAATTTAAAGGCCAGACAGGCCGTAGACTAGGCCAGCTTATGCCGGAGGGAGGGCCAGTTTAGGTCAGAGAGGGCCTTACTTCTTCCTGTGTGGATTTACTGGGTACCCCTGTCCAGAAGTGCAAACCTAGCATAGCCTTCAGCAAAAGTTCTCTCCTCAGGACCGAGGTTTTGGTATAGGTCTGTTTGTGTCTTGTACACACTTTGTGTTTCTGTTGCAATTGCTTTGTACCCTCACCCCTCTCTTTTCCCCTAGACAGAAAAAGTATGGGAGGTGTGCCTACTAGTTAAATAAGGGGCCGGTGGGGGGTTACACCAACAAGAAAGTTTTTGATATATCTTAATGCATAGTATGGCGAACACGTAAACAGAATAATTTCATGGAATGTTAAGAGATTTGCCTCTCCGATTAAACAGTCTAAAATTTTAGCTGCTGTGAAAAGGAAGAATGTACAAGTAGCATTATTGCAGGAAATACACCTGACCTCACAAGAGCATGCTAAACTGGTGGGCGGCTGGGTGGGATCATGCCATACTGCTTCCTACTCTTCTCATAAAGGGGGGCAGCTATCCTCCTTCATAAAAACTTTCCGGTGGAAGTGATTCGAGTTGTTATACGTGATCCAACGGAGGGCCAGTACATCTTCGTGGTAGGAACAGTCTGGGGTCAACCCTTAACCCTCGGAAGTGTTTACGCTCCATCGGTATTTGACCCGGGATTTTACCAGCACATATTAGATGTTCTTATTAAAGAGCAATTCCCTGGCTTAATAATGAGGGGAGGGATTTCAATTACACCACAGACTCACAGTTGGATTACTCTGGTAATAGAACCCAGACCAATATGGCCATTGTGGGCTGGATTACTGGCCTACTAGATCTGGATCTTGTTGACAGCTGGAGGGCGGCCAAATCGGGAGCACAGGAGTATACTTTTTACTCCAGCCCGCATGGCTCATGGTCCAGGTTAGATTATAGTTTTCTCCCAAATGGTATGTAGGGTAGAGTGAGGAGTGGTTCTCACTGTCCAATTTATATCTCAGACTACTCCGTGGTGCAGCTGGACCTTCAACTGGGGAAGGAGGTGGTCTCAGGGAGGGATGGAGGGTCCCCACTTATTTAATGGTTAAGGAAGACTTCCGGAAGTATCTAAAAACTCAGTGGGAGACATTTATTACAATGAACACAGGCTCTGTGGGCTCCCAGGGTGTTTTGTGGGAGGCTGGGAAAGCCTTCATGCAGGGGGCCATTATTAGTTATAAGCCAAGTTCAAAAAAGAAGAGAGAGATAAAATAAGTCAGCTAGAGCAAAAGGTTGAGGATTTAGAACGACAGGGAGGTGGGAGAGAGGAGGATACAAGGAAACTTCGGGTTGTTAGGGATGCCCTGAACGACTGCTGCACTGATGAGTCCAAGTCTAAACGGTTCTTCGACAGACAAAAAATTAATGAATGGGGAAACAAACCAGGACCCCTACTGGTGAAGCTTATAAAGGGAGGCAGGGTTACCAGTAGAACTGTGGCAACTAGAAATCAGCAGGGTAAAATCACTTATGATATCCAAACTATGGTACTATGTATAGGGCGGAAAGTAAGGGCAAAGAATCCGAAACTAAAACCCTCCTGGATGGCCTACATATTTCTACTTTGGAAGAAACACAGAGGGAGATATTAGGAGCCTCAGTTACTACTGAGGAAGCCTCAAGTCTGGTAAAGCAGGAGGTCCTGACGGATTTGGGGCAGAATATTATAAAGCGGTAAAGGAAGCTCTTGCAGGCCCTATTTGGGATCTTATGGAGGAAGCGAGGGAGGGGCTCCCCAAGACTTGCCTAGATGCAAATGTGTGTGTCATACCGAAGCCAGGAAAGGATGGATTAGAGTGTTCTTCACATAGACCCATCTCCCTCCTCAATTACGACTGCAAAATTATGGCCAAGGTTTTAGCCCCAAGATTGGAAAAGGTGGTATGCAAATTGGTGCACCCGGACCAAATGGGCTTCGTACAGGGTAAATTCTCTTATAATATGAGGCGCTTGCTCAGTATCCTGTGGTGGGGCTCTTGGCATCTGGGATGGGCTTGTGTACTATCCATGGATGCCGAGAAAGACTTCGACGGGACTATTTGCGTCGATCTGAGGTGGGAAATGGGTTAGTAAATCTTGTTAAAATGTTATACCATGACCCTAGAGTGAGGGTCTTAGTTAATGGAGTTCCATATGAGGAATTCAAGCTGTACCAAGGCACCAGACAGGGGTGCCCCCTCTCCCCCCCCTTTTTGCTACTGCGATAGAGACCCTTGCCATTTGTATTCGGCAGAGTCAGGAAGTAGATGGTGTCATGGGATTAAAGAGAGGTCAACATCGAATTACTCTCTAAGCGGACAGTCTCTTGTTTGTCACACAGGTCGTTACCTGCCTTGCTCTGAATTATTGAGGAGTTTGCTATTTTTTCAGGGTAGAAGTTGAACCGCCAAAAGTCAGAAATTCTAGCCTTGGCTGGAGATAGGCTCGGCTTGCTGTACCATTTTTATTTTTATTTAGCTTTTGTTGACCGGGTAAGTGCACTAGACAAATCCTGCCTATTTTCAGGCACAACCCGGGGGAGAGGGATACAGATGAATGCCAATTGACCTTGAACCAGATTAAGCTGTTGGTGGTATTTTTACTGAATGAGGGAAATTTAGCCAGGACACCGGGGAAAATTCCCCTACTCTTTTCGATAAGTGCCATGGGATCTTTAACATCCACCTGAACTACCACCAATCCAAGCAGATGGGACCCCATGCCTGGGGGTTAAAAAGGGCGAGAGATTCTTTCACCTACCTTGAAATTAAAGTGGGCAAGGACCTTAAGAGATTATATGGCCTAAACTATACCCTGCTTTTTGACACAATATTGGCAGATAACACTAGATAGAGGGCCCTCCCGATTACTTGGCTCGGCCAGATAAATGTATAGAAAACGAACATCCTTCCCAAGATTCTATACTTGATATAGATGATTCCGGTCTGTCCAACTGTTCAGGACATTAAACGGCTTGAAAAAGGATTTATAGAGTTCATTTGGCAGGGGAAAAAATCTAGAATTAAACTGGTTAGGTTAAAGGCCATCGGGGGGCTGGATTTCCCGGACTTGAAGGAATATTTCCTGGCAGTGCAATACAGATATATTTACAACTGAGTATACAGAGGGGAGGCCACTTCCTCAGTAGAATTAGAGGAGGACGGGTGTCAAGGTGGAATAACCTCATACCTTTCAAAGGGGGAAGGGAGAGATAGAGCGTACAGACAGTTGACCGACCCAAACCCACTAGTTCTGTCAGTGCTAGAGGCTTGTGGGGTGATAAAGAGAAGACGGAGAGCAAGCGGAGACCATACTTTCCTAGTTCCGGTGGCATGGAACCCGGAGTTCTTAGCAGGCTTATAGGACCCGGGGTTTGCAGTATGGGAAGGAGGGGGGACTACATGGGAGATCTTTACAATAGGGATGGTATGTATCCTTTCACAACAATTAAGGAGAGCCTGGGACTCCCTGTGATGAGGTAATAAAGGCCCCCTTTATTCCTTTTATGATTTGGTATGTAGTGTTATGAGTCTGTACAGTGGTTTGGATTTTTCTTTTCTTTATCCTACTTCTTTCTACTCTCTACACCCAAGTCTGTTGCGCAACGGCACCTTCTGTATATTCTTGTCTATGTTAAAACTCAGTGGAATGACCACCTACTGTGTACTTACAGTTCATTCTGAGCTCTCTCTCTCTTTCGTAACAAAATCCAGACATTGCACACACCGGTATAGAAGAGCCTTAGATATGTGAGTGCAGAAAGGCAAATGAAAGCGCTGCACACACGCGCAATAAGTAAATGTACACTGATTCGGCATTTTTTTTTTTTTTTTTTAAACAGGAGAAACCCTGCTGTTAGGTAAAGTACAAGGTAAAACTGAAATTAGATGAACAGAGCAGGAGTAGCAAATGTGCTGCTTCAAAGAAAGGTAAAAGTCTTTGGCTCCAGGGTTTTAGCGGTCTGTTCCCCTCGAAGGTTCAAGCAGGACACCGTTCGCGTTCTGTTCTCTTCAATTCCTTTTGAGTGCCGCAGAGTGCGGCTTAGCATTTTTATTTATTTATTTTTTATTAGGAATGCTGACAAACAGCAAGGCTAGGAAGAGGGATGGTAATTGACCTGCCTCTCCTTGCAGAACACCTATCTGAGTTGCCCTTTTATTTTTAATTTCATGTACCACACCAACATGGCACTCTGAGCCTGTAGTATACCGTTGGCTCCGCAAGCAAGCATCGGGTCTTGCTTCTTGTAAACGCCACTTGTAGCCAACGCCTACCAAAGACAGCAAACAGACCAAAGAACGGCTTTACTACCCTTTACTTCTAGCATGTATTTTATGAGGAATAAGAGTAGAGGTATAATTACCTGTTCAGTACCGTTTGTTTTTGTTAGAAAAGAGGAGACTGTGGGATAGTAGCTATGCAAGGTGCTCTCCAAGCGAAATCCTCTTCTTGACTGGGTGCTCTTGGGCTCCTATAGGGAGACAGCGGCACCTATTATGTTCCTTTTGTAGACACCCAGGATGTCTTTCACCCAGCCTAGGGGCAGAGTCTAGGTATAATGCAGCTCTATTGTTTTAATAAAAGAAATGGGCTCTGTAAACAAAGGATCTGTAGCAGTGCATTCCCAGCACTACTGAATATTAGTATGTGTCTTGCTTGTCTTAAAAGTGGAAGATGCAAATGTGAAGAAATCATGAATATTTCTGTAAATAAAGCTTTATTGGGGGTGCGACCAAATTTATGGGAGAAGTAAGCTGGCTATAAAGGGCTAGTCTAAACAAAAAACAACTGGAGTCTGCTGTTCCATAAAATCATTTCTTTTATTCCAGTTCGTATACCCCTACGTTTCGCTCCAGTGAGCTTGTTCACGGGGTTCATTGAAATCTATTGAAAAACAAATTGACAATTAATTTATGTCCTGACTTTTACTCTGAATAATAATTTATAACGTAAAATTCAATTCCATAGGTCTACCTGGTAAATATATTTCTGTATGTCTCAATTCATTCACACTTCAAACAAGTGTACCTTTTAACTTCTTCCTAAGCGGAATGTGAAAACAATTAACAAAATGTAGTTTTGATGCGCTAAAAGCAGAAGCCGTGTCATAAATGCTAACAAAAGTTGTAAAACTTTCGCCCCATAACCTGCATACCTGGGGAAAATAAACGATTTCACAATACACTCTCTCTGTGTTATAACGGATTCTGTAAACATTAAAGAAATATCCGTGTAACCAAAACGATTTAAATGCTAAACTTATGCGCTTTCAAAACAAAAACTTCTTATTGTTACAATGCAGAATATGGCTTACCTCCTTTTGACATGCTCAGAAAGAGTATCAAAACGTTTTAATTTCGCACTGGCTTTACGAACTTAAACCGAAATATTTAAAAAAAGGCTTATGTATAGCATAATGGCGTATGCTTACTAAAACACTGTGGCGTTTCCCTTGGCTGCAGTCCCTCTTGAGCAGCCTGAATTTCCCGTGGGAGTGACGTATCACATCCTGTGACTCTCGCAAAAAGCGAGAGCGTTGCTAAGCAACAATACACCCATTCTCTTACCATTGGGAATGAGCGCGGTTGGTTCAGGCTGCTCTAAAAAAATGAACAGAGCTAGCCGCTTTAGCGTCAAAACTACTATATTTTTTTTTACACAAGATGACTGAAAGGACAAAAACTATTACAGGCACGAAGGTGGCACATTATATGCACTCTAATATTTACTTTATGAAAACTTCACAATTTGTATGATAAACAGCTAACTACAACTTTAAAAGCAACAAGGGCTGGGGAACTAGATGGGCTATAAACTTTTTAAACACAATAAACTTAACTTTTTAGCAATTGACATATTGAATCTATAATTCCTATTGCCAGGATTATGCACAGTGACTACCTGATAGATTCATATACATTTTATAGATGAATTAATTCACTCCAATGGTTGGTCCTAATTCGGACTCAGAATTAAGCATATAAGGATTCAGCAGTGTAATTGTCAGCTAACATTATATATACATATATATTATCTCTCTCTCTCTATATATATATATATATATATATATATATATATATACACATACATATATACACACATACACACGGCAATTCTAAACCATGTTAACACGTGTCAAAAAAATCTACTTAAAGAATTTTTACAAACAAGCCTGCCAATTACAATCTATATTCAAACCAATGGACTGTTCCATGGTTCTCAAACTGAAAATCCACTTCATTTCACTTCTGTCAAGCAATTTAATATAGTTACCTCCTCTAAGAGGTTTTTTCACTACTTCAAGACCCCAGAACCTTAAAGAGGCTCCCGTATGTCCGGCCTCGTTAAAATGTAAGGCCACTGGTGACTTGTCATCTTTATTTCTAATATCGCTTTTATGTTACAATATCCGGATTTTAAGAGCCCTTTTTGTTTGTCCCACATACAGTCTGTCACACGGGCATTGTAGAACATAAATGACCCCTTCAGTGTTACAGTCAATATGGTCTTTGATATGAAATTCTTCATTAAAATGTGGATGTTTGAAAATAGCTTTTTTACTAGTATTATTGCAAACTGTGCATTTGCCACATTTAGCCATCCCTGGTTGTAAAGGTCCAAGTAGTAACTGAGTTTTGTTGGTTTCCCGGTACTTAAATTGTGAATGTACTAATCTATCTTTCAAGTTACGTACTTTTTTTGCTACTATGATCGGTCTTTGGTGTAAAGACCTATTATTTGGATTGTCCATGGTAACTAAGTGCCAATATTTGTTGATAATCTTTCTAATCTCTGTCATTTTGTGATTATATTTCGTGGCAAACACCATTCTGTTCTGTTTTTTAGTCTGTTTTTTACTAAAAAGGTGTTCTCGAGTCACATGGTCTATTTTGTTACTGGCTTGTGTAAGAACCTTCATGGGGTAACCCCTACTGTGAAACCTATCCAGCATATCTTCCTTTTGTACTAAATATTCTTTAGACTCTTTACAATTGCGTTTTACCCTTACCAACTGTGCATAAGGGATACTGTTTTTTAACTTACGTTCATGGTAACTTTTATTGTGTAGTAATGTATTCCTGTCTGTACTTTTTCTAAATAATGAAGTGCTAAAACTTGATTCTGTGACCTTGATCAACAGGTCCAAAAAAGGAATAACTGCTTTATTGTAATTTAATGTAAACTTTAAATTCCTATCAAAATGATTTAACATGTCATTAAAAGTTAGCAATTCCTCTTCTGTTCCACCCCATATGCAAAATATATCGTCTATATATCTTTTCCATAACTTAGTTTTGTCTTTATAAGGATTTTTTTCAAAATTCAATACACACTCTTCTTCAAAATTAATCATATACGCGGTAGCATAACTCGGTGCCATCGTGCTACCCATAGCTGTACCTTTATCCTGTTGATAAAAAAACCCTTCCAATTCAAAATAATTATTCTGTAGAATGAATAATGCCAATTCCTGTAACATGGATGTTCTTGGTACTGAACCCACTGGTCTCTTATTTAGAATTTTTCCCATGTTAGTGACACCCTCCTGGTGTGGAATGGATGTGTACAGATCTATTATATCTCAAGTAACAAGAAAAATGTAATCCAATTCAATCTGATCAGACAAAGTTTCTAATTTAATCATTAAGTCAGTTGAATCTTGTATGTATGTTTCATTTTTTTCTATTAAAGGTTGCAGATAGTAATTAACATATTTCGATACAGGATCAAAACTGAATCTATCCTGACACAATTGGTCGGACAGGGGGATCCGACATGTTTTTATGGATCTTTGGTATACCATAAAATGTAGGAATTCTTGGAAATTCTTTCAATAATACTCTCATTTCCCAATCCTGTAACCAATTAAGATCTACAAATTCTGCCAATAATTCCCTAAGTTTGCCCTGTAATGAGACCGTAGGATCTTCCATTAATTGTGAATAATTATTTCTATTTTGTAACAATTTTAAACACATTATTTTATATTGTTCTCTATCCTGAATGACTATTTCTCCTCCCTTATCTGCCTGTTTAATAACAATCTCTGCATCATTACTTAAGTTATATAAAGCACACCTTTGATCTCTTGTGAGGTTTTGGTGAGAGGGGCCATAGTGAGGACTTATCTTTAAAAAGTGCCATAATTTCCTTTTCTACAATGGAACAAAAACACTCTATTCCATGATTTCTGTCTGTGGGAGGACTAAATTTGGATTTTATGTTTAGGGCTTGTTTTAACTTCTTTTCTTCACTAACCTGTATACTATCAACTGCAAATAGATTTTTAATTCTTAGGTTTCTAAAAAAAATCCCTGTAAATCTACCTCTAGATCAAATAAATTAACTGGTCGTGATGGTGCAAAAGAAAGTCCTAGCCCCAAAACATATGATTCTATTTCTGTCAACTTTCTTTTATTTAAATTGAAAATGGGTATTACTTCTGGAACTCTCTGGCTGGCCCTCTGTCCATATTGGTATTTCTTATTGTTCTTCCACCTGGTCCTCCTCCTCCTCCTCCTCGACCCCCTCCCCTCTTGGCCCTGTGAAAACCCCCCTTGTGGTCTCGAATAATAACGGTGGGTGTTAGAGGTTCTAAGATCATATCTGTGTTCCGTAACATCTTCTGATGATGTACTTGGTTGATGGGACTCTCCTATACTGGAATGTTCCTCTCCTGGACGTGTGGAGGAATCAATAGTGTAACTATTGTCACTATCTGTGCCACTTTCTATATTGTAACTGTATCTTTGTTTAGAGAATTGTTTATATGTATAAACTTTATTATCTTTATAATCATTTGTGTCTCTTATGAATTTTCTGATTTTTTGTTGCTTCAGTTTATTCTCATAGTCCAAAATTTTCTTTTTTATCCCGCAGGAAATTCAGGCTGCTCAAGAGGGACTGCAGCCAAGGGAAATGCCACAGCGTTTTAGTAAGCATACGCCATTATGCTATACATAAACCTTTTTTTAAATATTTCGGTTTAAGTTCGTAAAGCCAGTGTGAAATTAAAACGTTTTGATACTCTTTCTGAGCATGTCAAAAGGAGGTAAGCCATATTCTGCATTGTAGCAATAAGAAGTTTTTGTTTTGAAAGCGCATAAGTTTAGCATTTAAATCGTGTTGGTTACACGGATATTTCTTTAATGTTTACAGAATCCGCTTATAACACAGAGAGTGTATTGTGAAATACGTTTATTTTCCCAGGTATGCGGGTTATAGGGGGCATTAAAGTTTTACAACTTTTGTTAGCATTTATGACACGGCTTCTGCTTTTAGCGTCATCAAAACTACATTTCGTTAATTGTTTTTCACATTCCGTTTAGGAAGAAGTTAAAAGGTACACTTGTTTGAAGTGTGAATGAATTGAGACATATAGAAATATATTTACCAGGTAGACCTATGGAATTGAATTTTACGTTATAAATTATTATTCAGAGTAAAAGCCAGGATATAAATTAATTGTCAATTTGTTTTTCAATAGATTTCGATGAACCCCGTGAACAAGCTCACTGGAGCGAAACGTAGGGGTATACGAACTGGAATAAAAGAAATGATTTTACGGAACAGCAGACTCCAGTTGTTTTTTGTTTAGATTGGACATTGAAGCACCCTCTAGGAGTCGATGAATAATTCATTATTGGTTCACCATTACCCAGATACTTGTGTATTTTTCTATAAAGGGCTAGTCCCTCGACATCTAAGGCAGATGCAGTTAGGAATTGCACTTGGTCAATTCTCCCAAAAAGATTGATCTCAGTGAGAGAGGTCAGGCACAGACCACTGTTGGGGAGTTAGCTGCCATTACTCCCCAAGCTGTGCATTTTTGTGTTTCTTTATTTTTTGTTTTCTGAACGAGTAATTATTTTGGAATTGATGATCTTGATTTTATTTTCTATTCCTGATTATTTTTGCTGTTTTTTAATAAATCTAGACACATCTGTTGGTGTGTTGTACCTTACAATATGTTTGTGTGATCTGTTCTACCTCACCCACGACACTCCCAACATCACATTTTTACAGATTCTTCCAAGTGAGGAACTTTAGTAAAAGCCTGGGTAGGGCACCAGTGGAAAATTCCCCACTAATGGCTGTAGAACAAGAAATCTATAAGGCCCGAAAACAAGAGAAGGGGCTAATAAGGAGAGCCGCCAAGCAAGACAGGATGTATGTGCCAGACTCCTCTGGACTGACCAGATGTAGATGGGAGAGGGATTTGGGAACACCCGTAATGGAGGACAAATGGCAGATGATCATCACCTCTCATATGGGATTGTTGCTGTGTAACAGATTAAAAAAAAAATGCAGTACAACTTTATTCATAGGCTTTTCTATCCTCCTAGCATGGTTCACAGATTCTATCTGGGGTCTCTGCGCTCTGTGGTAGATGCCTAGTAGACAAAGACACATATTCCCACTGCTTCTGGGCTTGCCCACCACTCCAGAGATACATACGAACCTATGAAGAAGCCAGCAGAAGAAGGCCATTTGGTCTATCAAGTCTGCTCATATTGCAGGGTCCATAGCTTGAGCTACTGTCCCTGCCCTCCCTCCCCACTCCTCCCATCCTCCCTACCCATGATTCTTACCTTCCCCCATGCCTATCCCAGCCTCTCAAAGCTGACCACTGTCTTCAAAGAAATGACCTCTTCCGGCAGCACATTCCAAGTATCTACCACCCTCTCTGTGAAGAAGTGCTTCCTGACCTCCCTCCTAAACCTCCCACCCTCCAGCTTAAGACTGTGCCCCCTTGTGATATGGTTGCCACTTACCATAAAGAGACTCTCCTTATCAACCTTATGTATCCCTTTCAAGTACCTGAATGTCCCAATCACGTCCCCTCTCTCTCCTGTCTTCCAGGGAGTACATGTTCAGTGCACCTCCCCAACTTTTCCAGCTCTTCCTGTAGGTCCCATATCCCTTCAGCTGTGTCCACTCTCCCACAGAGCTTGGTGTCATCTGGCGAAAAGGCACATTTTGCCTTTAATGCCATCCCCAATATCATTGATGAAGACATTGAACAACACCAGCCCCATCACACAGCCCTGTGGGACCCCACTGATTACTTCTCTGGTGCCAGATAACTCTCCCCCCACCACTACCCTCTGGGTTCTGTCCCTCAGCCAGTTTTCCACCCATCTGACCATCTTTTCCCCAACTCCAAGATCCACCAACTTCCTGATCAACCTTTTGTGGGGCACAGGGTCAAAGGCCTTGCTGAAATCAAGACAGAGGATGTGTACCACTTGGCTCCTGTCCACTGTGAGGGACGCTGCGATAGAGAATATGGGGAAGGAATGTGGAATTCTTGCCACTTTCTCTCCTCTTTGGGGTTAAAATAATAGCAGGGGGAGAATGGGATCTCTACCCTAGATGGGTTAAAATAACGTTATTAGTGGCCCGACAAATTATTCTCAACACTTTTTTTTTTTTTTTTAAGTTGTTTAATCAGGAGTAGCATACTAAGCTGAAAGCTTTTTTACAGAAGCATCCTGGGAGCATAGGAAGTTAAGTGACTTGCTCAGGGTCACACAGTATGTAAGTGGAAGCTGTGGGATTCAAACCCAGGTCTGGTCTGCTGGATGTCACCAGATTTGCAGCTCAGAGCCTTAAACCACTGCGCTATACTGCCTCCCTTGGGTCTCCTGTATATTTCTCACTACTGAGATGTGGAAGAACCTCCTACTGAGAACACTAGCTACAGATAGACTTACCCATACTCTAAAAGGAAGGGAGGAGCGGTTTCTTCTGGAGTGGGATGGTTTCCTAGCTTCCCTCTCTCCTGTAGTGGTGTAGATTCTCCGAGAAGGTGCAAAATACTAGGTGGCCAGGTAACCTTATTTATTTATTAAAATGTTTCACCAGGAAGGCACACTGAGCGACATGACGCTCAACTCTCGGTGCAACCTGGGGGGAAAGCGGTACAACAGGAGTGAAACATTAAACATTGAAGTTACAAGATCAACATTAACATACAGTTCTAAGGCAGGTGTTACAAGCAGTGGTACAACAGTATTGCATATAACAGGTAGAAAGAGTGGACAATAATAGGTGCAGGGTCAATATGTAAACAAGTGCTTACATGAAAGAAAAGGGGGGGGCGTTCACAGGGGGGAAAGGAGGGGAGGGGAAGAGTCATGTTCACGTTACATTCAAGTTACAAGATCAACATTAACATACAGTTGTAAGGCAGGTGTTACAAACAGTGTTAAAACAGAGTTGTGCATAATATGTAGAAAAAGTGAACAATAATAAGTGCCGGGTTAATAAGTAAACAATTGCTTACGTGAAAGGTAGGGGGGAAAGGAAAGGGAGGGGTTAGGTGGAGGGATGTAGGGGGATGGAAGTAGATGAGGGATACAAGCCACTGGGAAGGGTAGGAGAGGGACCCATGGAGAGCATTTGGTGTCCCTTACATTCTGTGAGCGATCAAGGGAGGCTAGTAAGGGGGTAGGGAGGAGAGCTAGAAATTTAGGGGGGGGGGTGTACAGGGTAAAATGATGGTGACGGTAGAGGGGTAGGACTTATCCAGGGCTTAGAGGAGGGAATTAGGGAGGGACATGGCAGGAGCAGCTAGGCGCAAGGTAATTTTTGAGGGCTGTGTTGATGGAGAGGGGAGTGAATTCCAAATTTTTGGGAGGCGGTGAGAGTAAGCAGATTGGCTGATTAGGGTGGACCTGCAGGGGACTACCAGGATGCAGGAGTTGGATGATCTAAGGGAATGGGAGGATGGGGGGGGCTGTTATAAAGGAGGAGGTTAAGTAGGAAGGGAGCTCACCCAACCAGTGCTTGGAGGTGAATTTAGCACAGTGGGAGAGTCGCTTATCTGTAAGAGAGGGGAAGGATAGGGCACAATAAAGATCGCAGAGGTGGGTGCGAGGGGGGCATCCAGAGCAAAGCGGCAGAAGGAATTGAAGAGGATGTCCAGCCCGGCCAGGGAGGACTAAGGGGCAGCACCATAGACTACATCACAGTAGTCGAAAATGGGCAGTATCATCTTCTGAACAAATTCACGCCTAGCCATAGGAGGGATGCAACTATGGTTCCTGAACAGGGCACCAAGCTTGGAGTGCAGTTTTTTTGGATGCCGTCAATATGTCCAGAGAAGTTTAGGTGTTGGTCCAGCCAAACACTTAAGTACCTGGAGAAGGATGTGTCCTCAAGTAAAGTCCCATCAAGGGTGTGGAAAGTCGATAGGGATGGAAGCCCTGAGAGTCTCTGCCTTTTGCCAAAGGTCATGGAGACTGTCTTCTTCGGGTTGAGGAAAAGTTGATGGGTTAGCATATCAGGGCTGAACCTTGTCGAAGTCTTGCTGTAAGCCGGTTGTAACCTCAGCAGGACAGGAGCCAGATGCATACTGGACTGTATCATCGGCATACATATGTATAGTGGTGGAAGGGAAGCAAACAGAGGAAAGGTCATTTAAGAAGATAGAGAATAGGAGGGGCCCTAAAACGTGCTATTGCATATGCCCTTCCCTCCATTTGGAACCAATTACAAACCGTACTGAAACTAACTAGCACAGTTTCAATAAACTTCTACAAATCGCTAAGTTCAGCCAAAATAAAAGACACCTGTAACTATCATTAAGTCTCTTCCTTCCCATGTGTGCCATATTTATCCACTGGTAAGGTATAATTGATTTGTCATATTAACTGCTTTCCTTCCCTTCTACTCCTGGCTTTATCTTTGCTTACGCTCCACTGCTACTCTATCAAATCACTCCTCCCCCCCATATCAGTTGTAGACTGTTTGTTCTAGCTGCCAAAATACTGTATATGTATTGCACACACCAGTCATCATGTTTCATTTATCAGTATGCAACCTGTAAGTCGCTTCCCTGTCTCATATCAATGTTTACCACCTGCGGTCACCCTATGTGGTACCCTTGTATGTATATCCAGCCTGTATCATGTAACGTGCATTTCATGTATATACTGTTATTACCAGGGCCCCGATTTTTCTGCGGCACATCGGAGCAAAGTTCTGCGGCAGGGTTCTCATTTGCCGCAGAACTTCTGCGGCACTCAACACCAATTTCTGCGGCAATTCTGCGGCACATTTTTACCCTTAATTTTTTTCCTTTTTTTGTTTTTTTTGCCATATCTGACACAATGCACGCTCGTAACACAGTCATTTTATGGGTGTTTGTCAGCAAATTTTCAACATAGCCAGTTTAAGACCTCTGCTCATGAACAGTATCACTGTGATTTTATTAATCTGTCCGGAACATTGATTTCGCACACCGACCGCGCTATTGTGCGCTACATGTGCGAAAACACATTTTGGGTGAGATGTGAAAAATGACAGCTGTACTACTCATAAGAAGGTGTGGAAAAATGGCAATGTTGAAAATCTGGAGGAAATACTGAAAATTCGAAACCTATGAGCATGCGCAGAACTGCATAGCATACACTACATAAAACAGTCATTTTAGGAATTTTTTCATCAAATTTTCAACATAGCCATTTCAAGACCTCTGCTCAGAACAGTGTCACTGTGATTTTCTTAATTTGTCCCTGCACATTGATTTCTCAAGATACCGACTGCGCCATTCTGCGCTACAAGGGTGGAAACACATTTTGGGTGAGATGTGAAAATGACAGCTGTACTGCTCATAAGACAGTGTGGTGAAATGGCAATGTTGAAACTCTGGAGTGAAAATATTGAAATTTCGCGAACTTACGAGCCTGTGTAGGAACTGCATAACGACGCTGTTAAACAGTCATTTTTGATTTTGCACAAATTTTCAACATGTTTGGCTCTTCTCATGAATGATGTCACTGTCATGGCGGAGATTCGGTCCCAAAGGGTGATTTCGCAGTCACTGCTGCCGAAATCACCCTTCGAGTCTGGTCACGCCATGACAGTGACATCATCTATGAGAAGGGTCCCAAAACCCATGTTGAAAATTTGCAAAATATTCCAAAATGCCCGAGATATGCAAAGTTGAACCCTCCTATCTAGCCCATTATACAGCTTACCGGCATTTCTCAGTTCGCGGGTCGGCTTTGAAGAGTGCAGACGTGTTCCCGTCCACCAAGATCGCCGCGCCGGAGTCCGGAGGTAAGTATGGGGTAGGGGGTGTGGAGGTGGGGAGGGTGGGTGCTGGTTGGTGGAGGGGCAAAAGAAGCAAAGCGATGGAAGGTTTTTTTTATTGCAGGTTTTTATTTTTTTTTTTTTTTTTTACTACACACAAGGAGGGACGGTGAAGCTGACGGGGATTGGGCACCCCGTCGGCAAGGACGCTGCCACGCTTGGGTGGCTCCAGCGTGCATGTAAGCATTTGGGATAGTGAAGCCGACGGGGATTGGGCACTTCGCCGGCAAGGACGCTTTGCCGCTGGGGTGGCTCCCAGCGGCATGTGCATTTGAGGGGGATAGTGAAGCCGACGGGATTGGGCACCCCGCTGGCAAATGAAGCGGACGTTTGTTTCGGCGGGCGGTCACAATTTTGAAGGGTGATGGCAAATTCTCATGGATATTTCCGCTGGTTTGCCGTGATCTGTGGAATCAAGGAAAACTCGGGGCCCTGGTTATTACCTATCTGTGTTTGTACTTTAAGTGTTTATGTCACAGGACCTCCTTGTGAATGAGCTTGCTCAATGGAGTTTTCCTGCAATAAACTTGAACTAAACTTGAACTGAACTAACTAATACAGAGCCCTGGGGGATGCCACTGCTAATCGATAGGGGAGTGAAGTGGCATCCAAGATCTTAACTGATTGGGTTCTGCCAATAAGGTAGGCCTTGAACCAGTTTGTGGCAGAGGCAGATAGGCCAGCTGCTGGGAGTGAGTTGAGGAGAAGGGAGTGAGACATGGTGTTGAAGGCCTTGGCCAGGTCGACAAAAATGGCAGAGGTAATTTGCCCACTGTCCATCCCGGTTAGGACAGAATCTGTGAGCCGTAGGAGAGAAGTGATGGTTGAGTGGTTTTCCTAAAATCAGACTGGAAAGGGGTGAAAAAAGAGGTGTCAGACAGAAATGAGGTGAGTTGGGAGAGGACAATGTGTTCTTGAAGCTTGGCAAGGGTAGGGAGCAGAGAAATGAGGCGATAGTTGCCAGGGGATGAGGGGTCACCCCCTTTGGGTAGAGGGAGGACCACTGCATGTTTCCATGAAGAGGGGACCATGGTAGTAGAGAATGAGAGATTTAGGATTAATGAGGGGGGGAGGCAACGGCTGGAGCAGAGAGGGAGAAGAGTTTTGGGTCGAGGCCCTAAGGGGAGGCACCTTTAGAGGGGTTGATGGTGAGGAGGGCACTTAGGGCATCACTTGGGGTTACAGTAGTGAAAGAGAAGGAGAGGTGGGAGGGTGGTGAAGGGGGCACACCAGTGGAGGGTGGGAAGGGTGATGGGTAGGAGGGGAGGGATTTCGGTGGCGCAGGAGGTATAGTAGTAGTTAAATTCTGCTGCTATGGCTGGTGAGTCAAACACTAGTGAGCTATTCAATTTAAGTACCGGAGGTGGGCGAGATGATGGGGATTTAATAGGGCGCTGACCACCTTCCAGTACTTAGAAGGGGAATTTGTGTTGGTGATGAAAGCAAATTTGAAATATTCAGACTTGGCTAACCTTGTAACCCTGGTGCAAGTGTTTCGGAACATGCGGTAGCTCACAAGGTCACTAGGATGCTGGGTAGCTTTATGATGCTTCCAGGTCGGATCTCCAGCCCTGAGACAGACCAGAAGTTCAGGGGTTATCCAAGGTAAGTGGTTACCTCTGACTCTGGCTTGTTTTAGTGGGGCAAAGGCATTCCAGTTTACAAGAAAGATTTATTTGAAGTAAGCAAGGGCCTTATCAACTGAGGGGAAGGAGGTTGGGGGGGACCAATCAGAAGTGGCGAGGTTACTCAGGAGAGGTTCAAGGTCAAGAGACTTGAAGGAGCGTAGTTGTATGGTTTTGTGTGGTGATTTGGTTCTGTGGACTTTCCTAACTATGAATATTGGGTTATGGTCACTGAGAGCATCAGGGAGGATGCCAGAGGTGATGACGTGGTGGGGGTAGAAGGTAAGGGCCCAGTCGAGTAGGGAATGTTGTTGTGTCTTGTAGTTTGGGCAGGTGGGTTCGGAGATCAGCTGGGAGAGGTTTAGCGCTCCAATTAAATTTTTAGTTTTGGTAGTTTTAGATGGCAACCAATTTATATTGAAGTCGCCTAGGATGAATAATTCCCCAGAGCGAGCAAGGGAAGTGTCCACTGTCTTATTGCTTAGTGCTACCTTTGATTTACAAAACAGAAGGCAAATCTCTGGATGATGCCTCACAGACCCATGTACTGGAACTTCACACTATATTAGATCTATAGACTGACCCGAACAAATATATCATGCCTGTTTCAGCAGAATGACATCTTTTTCTTACCTTATATCTACAGTTCTTGTTAGTTTTTCCTTTTTTCTCAGCTCTTTTCTTAATATTGTTTGTATTATTTATTTTCGGTTTGCAAGAATTACTTACAAGCTTCAATTACAGAAGATCAGTACAACAAAAATTATAAACCAATACATTTTTTCACATAGGATATAAAAGACCCCTTCCCATGCATTACTACATAGGGGGAATTACATAGAGAATAATATATGGGGTGGTGTGTGTAATGAGATTTTACACACACCCAAGTTGTGGGATGCTATAAAAAGCATCCCACAACAAGGGTGTGTGTAAAATCGAGTTTTACACACACCAGCCCATATTTTATTTTTTATAATTGCTGGCCAGTGCTTTTTCACCTCAGCAATTACACAAAATAAAATTAGGAAACAGGTTGGGTAGTCCAGTCGGGATTCTGAGCAGTCCACCAAATTATAGAGCTCCACTTGTTTAAGGCACAAAAAAACAAGTGGAGAGGTTATAAAATACGTTATTTTAAACGTTATATTTTATTTTTTTTGTAATCATTCAACTTACTGCGCAGCGGCGGTTGTGGAGCTGCAGTGTCCTCCACTGTGAAAAGGTGGGAAGATCTGCTGACTCATGCGTGCAGTACTGAGAAAAAAGTGGCGCGTTTGGAAAGTTACCCTTTTGTTTAGGTTGAGTAGAGAAGACTGCTTTTGTTTTAGCTTTTTAAAATACAAATATTAAGTTACCACCCCTTGCGAGGGCGGTGAAGTCTGAGGCCATACAGAACTGAGCTGCTGCGAGATACGTAAAGAAAGACAGGAAGTGGCACATGGTGTTCTGAGGAAACCTAGCAGCGTGTCGCTGCTTTAACCAGCTGGTTATAACGGCAAATTACAACTGGGTTTCCATATGGGAAAAAGCAGTGAACAGTAATTGTACATACATAAAGTACTACCCTATAAAATATCATCAAAGGCATACAACGCAGAGCAAAGTCAGGGATGAGTTAAAACAGACACATTCAGGTCATATCCTGCTTTCCATTTAGAGAAAATTCCCACATCATCCCCAAAACATAAAAGTAATCAGCACATAAAGCTTTCCAAATACCTAGGAGAAATCATTAAGTAACCGCTTACAGTTCCATAGAACCTGCATTACATGTACAATAGTAACACAGTATAGTTCGCGCAAAGATAACATTAATGAACCATGGACCTTCAAAAACAAAAGGGGGAAAAGAGGAAAACCCAGGGGTCTCCAGCAGTAGAACATTATACACAAATCGGACACCACATGAACATACAAAGGGGAGGGGGAGGACCCTCTCTCCCCACTCAGGAATCCTAGCCCCACTAATAGCACCCATACTAACAGGGCTACAGTAAGTACCAGTAGCCATATATAAAAACACAACCTCTGTACTCTCGCAGAGCTGCCCTGCGGGGTGCATAGGAGAAACCTGGCGACAACAAATACGAGAGTCGCCATGCTGCTCACACTGTGATCTAAACCTCGTGGAGACTATATCAAAAAATCGCCAACCCAATTGCCCACCCCACACATATGACCTCAAGAAGAATTATCTAGATGTATCCCCCCCTCACAACTGTCTACACATAACACTGTTCCAAGGCAATAACAGAGGATCAAACAATGGGAACAAATGGCACATTTAACTCCCAGTTCAACAGGTGTCATAAACATGTAACTATTTATTTATTTTTCATTTATTTAAATCTCGGAATTAACAACCTATGAGCTAAAGCTCATTTACATAGGTTCCGCATTGGCAGAAATGCACACAAGAAAAAGCAAATTACATTAGAAAAAATTACAAGACTATAGTCAGAATGTCAGATCTGAGTACCAAGTTACAATGTGATGCACATAAAATGCTTGTGAACAACAGGATGATATTTAGTTTTGGGGTTGGAACCAAAATACAAGTTGCACAGGTACAGCAGTGAAACAGGTGAGATAGTGCAGGAGACCTAAACAAAAGGCCCCCATTATCAGACTAGGGTAAGGGGGGGGGGGAGTAGAGGCACTGCGATACAGGAGGGAGGGTGGGACTAATGAGACAGAGTCAGAAATTGGGGCAACGTATTCCATTGTTAGATAGGAAGATAAGAGGGGGAGAGGAAGATACGGGGGGAGGTGAATTAGCTTGGGGAAGGGTGGGGGCAGGACGAGGGGAGGGAGTGGAGAGCAGACAGAGGGGGTGGAAGGAGAGGGGAGTGGGCAGCAGGCAGAGAGGAGTAGGTGGTAGAGTGTGGGGGAAGAGAAGTGCTGCTGATTAGAGGATGAATAGAAGTGCTATAATCTGTGGGGCAAGGATGTCAGTGACGAGAAGAACAGGTTATTGAAAGCAGAAGCAGGACATTTGATTAGAGAGGTGAGTGCAGAGTTTGGGTTTAAAGGGCCCAATCCTGGGCTCAGTAAGTAAGCAAGTAACTAAATACATGCAGTGCCGCACTTATGACTCAGTTTCAATCCTTAAAACATAAAAGTCCATAGTCCCTTCAGTCAGGACCTACGCCCTCAGAGGCTTCCTCCTCTCCCTCAGTCATCTCCGTTTCAATAATTCACACCAGTTTAGCAGCGGCTGTTGGGTCATTAAAAAGATAAATTCGGCCATTCCAGGATACCAACAGTTTGGCAGGGATCAACAACTGGTGTTGCACTTTTAACATCTTGAGAGAAGTCTGGACCTGATCAAAAGACTTCGGTCAGAGGGGGGGTACTATAAGATAGATCCAGAATTAAGGAGATGTCCGATTCACCATACCTCAGTCGACAGATCCTTCTTGCCAGAAGCAGCACTCATTCGCGGTCTCCCACCCTGGTACAGAAAATCAGGAAAGTGCTTGGAGCAGTGGAGTCACCTTGGGCTCGTTGAGGTGTAATCCAAAAGGCCTTATCAATGGAGAACCTGTTATCCGCTTCTGAGAGGCCCAACAGCTGAAGTAAGAATACGTTGGTGAATTCTAGAGGGTCCTCACCCTCCGCTTCTTCAGGGAGCCCGATCACTAATATTTTGCTCCAGTGCCTGGTTCTCCAAATTTTCCAGTTGCTGCCTCAGTAATGAATTTTCTTTGATGAGTTTGGCCGTTGTGTCGACTGCCTTTCGAGCCGACCCCTCCGCTTGCTGAATCAACTGTTCAGCTCCATCCAGACAATGTTCCAAAGTGGTCACCCAGGGTGTTAGCCCATCCAGTTTCTTAACTATCTTAAACGGTGCGTATAAGGTGGGCAATGTTAGTGTTCAAAGTCTGTAAAGTCACCTCTCCTGCACCAGAATCACCATTCTCCGAGGCTGCCTCATGCTGCTGAGGCCTAGCATCCCTCTGCTGGCTGGATTTTGGCTTAAAGAAGTCTGTAGCGGCAGTGGAATTCTTCTGTTTACCCATCTTTGAAGATAGCAAGGCCGTAGGTATAATATTCAACCGAGGCAGCAACAATGAAGGCATATAATCAGATCCAAAATATATAAAAAACAGACTTCTCCTAGGAGCTGAGCTAAACAACATCTGCTCTGCTCAGCTGCTAAGCCACACCACCTCTAAATTTTAATGATATGCTTGTCACTACACATTGCTACACATATCATTGGAAGCTTCTGTGGAGCCTAGACGTTAAGAGTAAACAGGCTCTATTGCATCTTGATTATAAACCGGACAGAAGCAGGAAGCTTTATTCATGCCAGTAAGCTGGTTACATATGCAACATATATTGATGTGACTCTATTTTGCTTAACTAAAAGGTTTTATTTAATGTTGATCTATTCTGATGCAATATGCGAACAATTTGTATCCTATACATATATCTTGAAAACTCAAAAATAGGACACAAAAAAAACAGGGATGTGAAGAAATACTAAGTCACTGAAAAAGTAGTGGATGCCTGGAACAGACTGCCAGCAGAAGTGGTGGAGGCAAAAACAGTAAGGGGCTTCAAGCATGCATAGACTAGACATAGGAGGGTATTTTTTTTTTTTATTATTATTATTATTTTGTTTTTGTTCACCAGGAAATACACAGGGAGGCAGGACGGTCACCAGAGACCAGTTAGGGTCTGCGGAGACAGACTAGGCAGGGGCCATCTGGACAGACTGAGTGGGCCAACTGGTTCTTTTCCTCTCAACAAATTCTATGTTTCTATGTTAAAATCAGCCAGCATGTGGCTGGCTAGTGGGCCAGTGCCAATTTCAACACCTGCAGATGCAGTCCAGTTCCAGACACATTCTGGCATCAGAACCATTCTAGTTTTTACCCATACCTCTAGGGGGTTCACCTTATGAACCCCAGAATATCACACAGAGGTAGGGTTCATCAAAGAGGTAAGGTACTCTGAACTGCACTTGTTTTGACTAGTTTGTCCACCCTCCTAGCTGCTGGATGATGGAAAGGTGATGCTGGGTAAAAAGTCATGCTGTGGTGGACCCAAATTGTCGGTGCAAAGGACAAGGAAAAGAATGGGGTAAATAAAAAAGATAGGGGCATGACAAGGAACTAAAATAGCCATCGTTTTAAATGAAAGCAAATTTTATTACCCCACTGCAATGTTTCTGTTCCCTGACGGGGGTGGGGGGGCCACATAACAGCGAGTGTAACGAGTTTAGTGACGAGTTAGCCATATTACTATCCACTTAGAAGAAAGCCTCATCATAAAAATGCTTCTTAGATTCAACTTTATTTCATAAATTAATAAAACGTCCCCTTGTGGGCACTTGCAGTTTTCCTTGTACGTCCACCAAATATGTCCTACCTTTAACATGCCTTTCATTTTCTCCGACAAAGCTCGAAACTCTTCCTGCGACATATCCGGGTAGAGTTCATCTTTGAGCAATTCCTCCGTGATGACAGTGTTGTCATAGTAAGTGTACTGAGCGATTCCATTTAACAAGCCATTCAATGATTTCGAGATCTCCACTTCTGCCATGATGAGAGCCTGTCATGTGATACTGTTCACGTGACTCGACTTTCGCTAACAAATTCGAAGTTCAGTCGCACCCGGTCACGGAGCTCTGTGAACTACTAGAGCGCTAAGCTGGTTGACGCCGCTAGAGGGCACCATGGTGCTGGCTCGTAGTCCAGCTTTCTTGTGAGCTACAGTTTTTTTTTTGCATTAGCGGAACATATCATCGTTTACCAGGATCGGTGTTCCGCCGGTATCCTATGATAAGCATTGTGGCGTGAGGCAATTGAACGCGTTACATTTGACGGATTTATGATTCCGAGTTGCTCGACAACTTTCTATGATACAGTGAACTCGTATGATGTGACAGTAATGCTGTCTCTGACATGCAGGCTGTACAGTAGTCGATTTTGGTGCGTCGTCAGGATTTCGCTTTACTTCACAAAATACGATTTGCTAGTTGTCTTACTTACCCATATTTTGTATTGTAAAGTCTGCCATAAAGTCAAGATCATTTTAAGTGTGTGTATTTGTATTTCTCTCAGAACCTAACTTTATATAATCGTGTACCGAATGTGTTATATGTAATTACATACCTCTCAACTGTACCATATTACGGGGAATGTTCCTCATTTTACTTTATAAAAACTCGCTGTTCCACATTGTGAGGACTTTTCCCACATTCAGTGTTAACATTTTAAAACAAAAATATATAGTAAATGATGCATAAAATATATTATTCAATTAATAACAGACTTTCTGAATATAAATGCAAACATTTTAACGGTGTTCTGAGCTTCTTAGGTAAAGATTTGAGTAAGTGTTCCACATTTAGCTCATTTGTTCCACATTTTCAGAGGCAATGTTCCACATTTGGGGGACAAAAGATTGAGAGGTATGTAAGGAATAAGACACGACGAGGTGTGGTTTATGGCCTGATAAGAGCATGCCCCAGGTGCGTAATGAGGCACGAGGCGCTTGCACCAAGTGCCTTTAGCAGCTGGGAAGTGCTCTTATCAGCCCATAAATCACACCTCGGAGTGTCTTATTCCGCTTATAAAATGGGTCCCCCATAACATTAATTATTTAAAAGAAGTCTGATACACATAGGTGTTAAAATCTAGGTTAATTAAGGTATAAACAGAAAAATAGTCCTTGCATATTCAGACCATATATACAGTTCACCTATTAGAGGGCATTTGAGTTGTCTATCACCCCCCCCCCCACACACACACACACACACACTTTGTTTCTTTCTCCACACCCAGGCTTAGTTTTTTTTATTTTTACATTTTGATTAGATCTTTGTTTTATGCTTTTAGCAGCCTCTCTGAGATGCCAGCGATGACGTCTGCTCGAGAAGTGCGACTTTCAAAGGCAAGCCACGAGCTGGCAGAGCTGCTGTTTTCACTGCGGTGATTTGTGTTGTCTGTCTCATCCCCCCCCCAATCCCCACACCCCACACCCATTCTGTTTCTCCCTCCACACCCAGGCTTCATTTTTTAAATTTTGTTTAGATCTTGCCTTATGCTTTTTTAGCCGCCCTTCTGAGATGTCAGCGATGACGATGTCTGCTCGGGAAGTGCGGGTTTCAACGGTAAGCCGCGAGTTGGGAGAGTGGTTCTTTTCCAGCACGGAGAAATAAAAATTTTTTTGTTTCTTTTAGCTTGATATTATTTAAAGCAGTTTTGTTTTAATCTGCAAAACATTTAATTTGCTGCCCGCGGCCGATTGACTTCAAGCGAGCATGTCCCTCGGCGGCCACTGTAGTTTGCGATTTCTCTTAAATAGTATTCAAATAAATTAGATATTGTCCTATCTTGTGGAGCTTCTCAGTTCACTGGCTAGTAGGAGGGTGGAATTGAGGGGAGGACTGCACATCCGAGATGGCTCAATCTTGTTTTTTTTAACTGGGTCTCAGTGCAGTTTCAGGAGCAGAAGCGCGGTTTAAACAGTGGGAGCGCAAGGCCTGTGAAGGTGGTACAGGAAAATGATCAGTGGGAAAATACAGAATACGGACTAAAAGTTGAAACTTTTTACTTGAGGGAGAGGTTGGCAGCTTGCAAAAAATTACTTTTTGCTTTTTCTGTTGGTGACAGTGCTCTCCCCATGCAGCTGTTGCAGTTTCATGACATGCTACTGTACAAATACATGTTGAGCTGCAGCGGGAGAGAGTCATTTCATGCATTGATATGTGTCAAGGTGATGCGGTTTGCTTGGCTAAGTAGTACCAGTTGCCAGTATATGTCCTGATAAGGACATGGCAAATGGTACCTCTTGGCCAATCAAAATGCAGGAAAATTTCTACCCATTTTATAAGTGTAATTATACAATGGGCATAGAAATGAAGCACAAATCCTCGAATCTCATTGGCTACCTGGCACACCTCTCCCGTTGTAAAACCTACAATCACCCCACGGGAAAAGTGCCAGGCAGCCCTCGACATATCACCCACCCAAAAAATCACTGCGGGTCCCATTTCAGTAAAATGCAGCCGACAACTTAATCGCTCGGTAACTCACACTCCCTCTCAAACCAAGCCGCAAGTTTCATTAAAAAAAACAAAGCACACGAAAAATGTATAGCTCCTTTGAATTAACTGAGGAAAAGGAGCTACAACAAATGCTCAACACACGAGAAAACAGCACTCACGAACTCCACATCAAAAGTCAGCACGTTTTCCACTCTCGGCGCCGTTCTCACCATGCGACTAGACTCCTCCTGCTCAAAGCGACACCGCGCTATCAAACCACAACTTTCAATAAAAAAAAACAAACAAAATGTACAGCTTCTTTAAATTAATGAATGAACCTGACCTGCAACAAATGCTGAGCACACTCCAGTGCAAAACAGCAGTCACGGAACTCCACCACAGTAAAACTTGGCGCGTCTTCTACTCTTGACACCATTCTCACCATAGACCAGACTCCTGCTCGAAGCCCCACCGCGCTATCCCATCAAACAAACCACAACGCAGTGCACTATTTCCTGTGGCATACTAACACTTTCACTATTTCTTCTATTTAAAATAAAACAAAAATTACTAAAAATTTTAAAAAAATTACTAAACATAAAATATAAACATTGTATAATAGCAATATCCCACTCGACGGTGTTGGTGATGCCAGGATACCCACTTTCAAAGAAATATCACCGCCACGCCGTGACCCCAACAACACCCCAGGCATAGTAAATCTCGCATCACCAACATCCTCCCGTGGTATATTGCTTAATGCTCTTCTGTGTACTGATACATTTAACTTTGATGGTCATTCTAATTAATAATTTTTGTGTGTCTTCTGCAACCCCAACCGCCCCTTTTTGTTGCTCAGATAAAGCAACAACCACAGTTGGCAGAAAAGGTATCACCCCTAGCATTAGGGCAACACTTGGCTCAGGCATCTCAGAGGTCAGGGGAAGGGCACAAAACAACATTTCTATTTATACCCAGGTCCGGGTGAGAGGTGCCAGGTCTGTGGTGTGTCACCTATCTGTGGGGCCCCAAAAACTCACACAGATCACTCAGAGATGGAATGTCCACAACCAGAAACTGGGATTTTACTGTATGGCTTTATTCCTGACAAGTATGTAAATGTGCTGTATATCTCCGCTTTCCTTTAAGAAAATTGTACACTGTCATTGTATTTCAGTACGCTATGTCCTACACTGTATTACTTGCCTGTATATGCTCTTCTCTAACTAACTCCGGGTCGCCCCTGAAAAAGGGACCTTCGGGGCCCAGTGGGCTTACCTGGTTAACAAAATTTAATAAATAAATAAGAGTGTTAACAGAAATACGGTGGTGCCCCCAGGGATTGTAGCTGTATGACACCGATGGCACACTTCTAGCAGGCAAAAACATTTCACAACTCTTTCTGGCAGTGCAGAGACTTATTACAAGAACACTTCCCACGGACATCTCTGGACTTTACTAGTGTACAAAGTGGTTAATGTCACAGCACTAAATTTGAGCACTACTACATGAACTAAGTTAACACCTTCGACCCTTCCTTGTAACCAGTTAGGTCCCCTTGAAACCTGGAGTGAGGGGCTCAGCTCACTCTGGCCAAAGCTAGACTCTCTGCCATTACATTTTAGGAAAAACAGGATTCTCCACCACACGGGCCATAAGAGGCATCCCCACAGCACATTCTTTGTGCAAGGGTTCTGAGTACCTGCATCTTAACCTTGATGGGCTCTTAGCGAGGCACCAGCCAACCCACAGTCAAATCACAAATGAACCTTGTATTTACAGCATGATGTGCCCCCCAAGGCATTTGTAAAAACACTTAAAATTCCACAGTGCTCGTTTGTAAACACACAGTCTCTGCATTCTGGGCACTTCCATTAGTTCTTACAGTCTTTTGGAGGTTGCCCCAAACTACTCACTGAACCTTCGGTCCCATTTCTCCTTCTGAGGAAATCTTCACCCCCCTCGGGGCTTCACAGGATCTGGTGACATCTCTGACTGCCCAGCATACAGATCTTATTTAAAAAGACTAGAGGGGACATCACATGGAGTACTAGTGGTTTTCATGCCACCATATGTAAGTGGCCTATACTATGTCTGTGGGAATAAATAATATTGTAGCGGTATCTACGTATCAATGGCATCACCAAGATGGCACTCTTGGCGGTGCCACTCTCAGCCACAAATGTAGTGGACTTAAACTGGCTAAGGTGACAGTGTTGAGCTGTTTGGCCTGATAGCTGGATTCCCAAACGTGGTGGTGTCAGCCTCTAGCGAAAGCGAAAAGTACTACCACCACCCAGAGGAACAAAGTAATAATACCCACCAGGGTGGGCAGTATTGGGTAATACCAAACCACCCAGGGGCGTAATGAGGCCCGATGCCACAGGCAGAGGGCCTTATAGCCCCTGGAAGGTCCGGTATTGCCCATACCACCCACCCTGGCGGGTATTATTGTGCTTAGAAAATGGGCTTTCAGTAACATTTTTCATAAAATTCAATAAAAAATTTAAAACAAGTAGAAAAAGATGAAAACTACATGTTTCTTGTAAAGTAACCCCTTTACTGCTGTTCTTTGCCAGTAGAGTGCATTTCTGTCTAGGGGCCGTATTTCAGTAAAGTCATAGCTGCCCCACAGTTTCATGGGAGTTGTAGTTTGTGCAGTGGCGGTTTAGTTTCCAGTATGTTATCGCACGGTCACGAAAGAGAGGAGCAGGACTTTATTTTTTATTTTCTTCGAGTTTGGGAATGATACTTTTTATTTCTTTTTTTTGAAGTTCTCTTTGGTGGTTTGCTTCAGATGGACTGTTGCGAGGATGGTGGGGCAGACAGCGAGTGCTACTGTGTCATGGGGGTGCTACATTTGTCAAGAGAGCCGGTGAATGCTACTTTTTTTTTCATTTCACTTTTTTTCAGTTCTCTTTGGCAGCTTGCTTTGGGTGGACAGTTGCGAGAATGGTGGGGCAGACAGTGAGTGGGATCATGGCAGCGCTGCACTTGTCAAGACTAGAGAGTTGATTTTACCACATTAGGCTGTAGTGTTCTGTTTTAGCCTTTACCAGACTGCTATTGCAGCAGTGGGAACATGAACAAGAGGCCAGACAGAGGGACCGAATTATGGGGGAGACTGGGGAACGACTCTGATAGACTGTCTGACGCTGATATGTGAGCTGCTGTATGTTTTTTTTTATTTGTATTTTTTATAAAAAGATAAAAAAGAAAACAGAAAAGAAAAATGGAGTTATCTGTCTGAATGTTTTCTGAGTTGTGTTCCACTGTACAGAAGCGCTGAAGATGCGACCGATGTGCTATCGCTACTGTTTCTCTGAAATAAAAAACAAACATTTTTTTTAGTTCCTTTTAAATTTGAAGTTGTTTGTGTGGGTTTTAAATATTACTTTTCACGGAGATACTCAGTTTATAGAACGGGGGTGGAGGTAAGTGAGCTTAAAAAATGGCGGCGTTTTCAAATTTGTGCCCACTGCCTAGTTGGGCTCTTTCGCCAATGAGGAAGCAGAGTGGGCATAAGGATATGTGTGTGGGTGAATGGGCACTTGGGCTGGTACTTTTTATTTCCTGGGTATCTATTGAGAGTTAATGTACCCCTCTGGCAAGGATACCAGCCAATCAGATGCCAGGAAATAAAAAGCCCATTTCTAACTAAAAAGGGGCACCAAGATCTCCTAAGAATAACCACCACCAAGTGGAATTAAATAGAATAAATAAAACTTAAGCTGATAAATAGCAATGCAATAAAACAGAATTTAGCAGAGTTAAAATTCAGCACAATTGGCAATTACATGTTCAGTGCAATTGTTATTAAAATTAGGCAACGCAAATCCTAAAATCAAGCTTATCACTCTTAACATTAACAATAAATGCTTAGCACTCTAACATTGACTGCTTATCATTCTAGGGCCACCCCCGAAATTTGTCTGGTCGCTTACCCTAGGAGCCAGGACAGAGCCTGGAGAGCGAAGTGGCAAACGCAGATGAGGTGGAGGACTCATCCTGGGTGCTTCACTGGGGGGGGGGGGGAGCATTCTGCCCATGTCTGGGAGTCTCAGGATCAGGACGGGTTCCATTTGCCGGCAGTTCCTCCGCTCGCATTCTGCACTTCGTGAGTCACTCCTCACTGTTGAACTCCTGTGCACGGGGAATGCTCTGCCATGCACAGATAGCGCCAAGGCTGGACTGCGCATGACAGGAGCATTCTTCTTTTTTATTCTCCTGCGGCTGGGCTGTGTGGCAGTGAATGGTTGCTTACTTAGCAACAAACAACAAGTCCTTTGCCAAGGCCAAAACCCGGACAAAACAGCACTAAATAAAAAATCTGCCTGGACGCAATTAACACAGCTTAAAAAGAGGACATGTCCGGGTAAAACCGGACATCTGATAACCCTAAGTTTGGTATTGACGGACTTGCAAATGTTAGAGATATGCTGCGAGAAGTCCAGAGCAGGGTCAAGTGTAATACCTAGGTATTTGAAATAGTTGGTCACAGAGAAGAGGGAGCCATCAAGACTCCGGATGTCAAGACCAGTGACACTAGCATGAACCTTTTGAGGGAACCCAGAGAGCATGGCCTGGGTCTAGTCAACGTTCAGTACAAGGCAATTTTGGGTGAGCAAGGTTTGGACTTTGTGGAAGTCAGAGGTGAGCCCGGAATTAATATCAATCAGGGATTTAGAGCCACAGTAGAGCACTAAGTCATTAGCCTATATAAGAGTATAGCAGTTGGAAGGGTTTTGGGGAATATCATAGATAAAGACAGAGAAAAGCAGTGGGCAAAGGATGAAACCTTGACAGCCAGTGTTTATGGAGGCAGGGTTGTAGAGGACCTTATTGAATTAGACCAATTGATGATGGTTACAGAGGTAGCTAGAGAACCACTTTGAGGCAGAGACAGAGACTCCAAGGGTCTCAAGTATGTGTAGCAGGAGGGAGAGATTAACCAGGTCAAAAGCCTTTATAAGGTAGATGAATATGGTTCTGGTAAGCATACCTTTGTCCATGTTAGATTTTGCATTGCTGGTGAACTGGGCGAGGGAAGTGGAAGTGCTTTGAGTAGGCCTAAAGCCATCCTGGGCGGGGAATAGCAGGTTATATTTTAGTAGGTAGTCTGAGACCTGAGAGCAAACAAGTTTTTCCAAAAGTTTACTGAGGGTAGGTAGCTATAGGGCGGTAGTTATTAATAGAGTTAGGATAACGCTTCTTAAACTCATCTCTCATCACTTCTGCTGCCCCTGTGGGCAGTAGAAGTGAAGAGAGAGGTTAAAGAGTCGGATGATGGGAGTAGAGAGGGGCATCCAGCTTAAGTATTTTTGGTTCAGTCCCATCTGGATCAGCACTACCTATGGGTGAGATGGAGTTAAGGAGACTCAGAACCTCTTGGCGTGAGACTGTAGGAAAGTACAGGGGAGGGATAGAAAGGCAGGTAGAGGAGGGGGGAGTTGTGAGGGGCAGAACATAAGAGACTCGAAACAAGATAGATCAGAGAAGAACAAATGGAATGCATTAGCAATGGTGGTAGGATTATTGCAGTTGACTTTGCCAACGACCATATCGGGAGGGGTTTGGCCTCTACAATTGTCCAGTGCAGTCTTTTTCCTGCCCAGTATTCATTTTTTAACGGCTGCATAGCAAGAGCTGTGCTGATGTATGGCTAACATAGGAGAAGAGAAAAGGGGTCTCTGGAGCTGTGAACAGACACCTAATGCATCACAAATTTTGCTCTGTGGAGAGTTGAGTTGAAGCACATAAAATGAATCGGTTTTCTCTTTCTCTCTCTGTCCCCCAAAGCAGAGAGATGCTCTTTTTGTCTCTCTCCCCTATCCCCCACCCTTGCCAGATCTACTTCTATGTCCCCCCCCAAACAGTACATCAGAAAGTCCCTTTCCTCTGGCTGGTCCGATCCCCGAACTTGTCCTTCCAAGCCTCCCACTCTGCAGCACCGATCCCGATCACAGTGTCCTACGACTCCCTCCCTGGTCTTGTCACCACCCCCTTCCAAAGCCTCCCCCTCCCTCTTACCGGTCCCAATCACGGTGTCCTGTCCTATGACTCCCTCCCTGGTCCCAGTCACTCTGTCCTGTGACTCACCATCCCAATCATGGTGTCTTGTGACTCCCCCTTCCTCCCTCGCCCTGGTCCTGATTGCGGTATCCTGACACTCCTTCTCCCAGGTCCCGATCACGGTGTCTCAAGATTCCCCCTACTCCCGATCTCAGCAGCTCTGGGGCTCAGTTAGACTCACTTACACTCCCTGCCGGCTTCCCCCACTCTCTGGTCTCACAGGAATGGTCCCCACTTACCCCCTTTTTTCCGTCTGTCCCGTCAGAATTGTTTTAGAAATGAAACAACACATGCCTGCAACTGCAGTTGAATTTAGTAGATTATTTGCACAGTGATAGGTGTTCCTCTGCTGATCTTTTTTTTTGAATGCTGCTGTTTTGCAGTCATGGAGGGCCTTGCAGTGACGAGAGATGAGAAACCATCTTTTTATTTTGGTGCATGTGCACACAGAAAACTTTTGGCAGCTGTAGCCTGTAAATGTTGATGATGGAGTTCAACAATGCTCTTTTTTCCCCCAAAACAGGAAAGCTCTGTCTGGTCGAGCATAGGTCTTATAGTATGGGAGGTCTGCTGAAATAATTTTGAAAGAGTGTGTGTGTGTGTTCCCCTTTTCTCTTTCTGGCTTTCTGCTAATCTGAACTTTAAAGCCCCTCTAACAACGTAGCATGGGCGGCAGTTCTGAAATGCTAATCGCACTGAATGGAGATCTATAGCAGAAACATAGAAATTGTCAGCAGATAAGGACTGCTAGGCCCATCCAGTCTGCCCATAAGCCCTATACAGGTATGCATTCACGCACCCTAAGTGGTTAATGGCTTTTCATCACTCCCTTCCCGCCCAAGGTTTCCCTGTGCTTGTCCCAGGCATGTTTAAACCCCTCCACTGTGCTTGCCCCTACCACCTCTTGTGACAGACTATCCCAAGCATTCACCACCCTCTCCTTGTAGAAAAACTTCCTCACGTTACCTCTTAATTCCCCCCCTCCAGTTTCATATTGTGCCCCCTTGTTCTGGTATCTTTTCTACATTGGAAAAGATCTCCCAACCGCACCTTGTTTATGCCCTTGAGGTACTTAAAAGTTTCTATCATGTTGCCCCTTTCTCTCCTCTCCTCCAGTGAGTACATATTGGGGTCTCTTAGTCTCTCCTCATATGTTTTGTGGTGCAAACCATGCACCATCTTTGTTGCCCTTCTCTAGATAGCCTCCACCATGTTTATGTACTTATGCATGTGCGGTCTCCAGTACTGCACACAGTACTCCAGGTGAGCCCTTACTAGTGTTTTATACAATGACATCACCACTTCCTGCCTCCTACTACTAATACCTCTGACTATGCACACCAGTATGCCACTGACCCTCCCTTCAGCCTTTGCACACTGCTTTGATACCTTCAGGTCATCAGATATGATAACCCCTAGGTCCCTCTCCTGTTTGGTGATGGTCAGCACCTCCCCCCATTCTGTAGGTCTCCCCAGGTTTCCCCCTACCCAGGTGCATTATCTTGCACTTTTTTGCATTGAACCTCAGGTGCCACACCTCTGACCATCTTTCAGGCTTCTCCAGGTCCTTTTTCATTATCTGCACCCCTTCTGGAGTATCCACCCTGTTGCAGATCTTGATGTCATCTGCAAATGGGCAGACCTTTCCTTCCAGCCCCTCTGCAATATCACTAATGAAGACATTGAACAGGACTGGTCCCAGTACTGATCCTTGTGGCACTCTGCTGGTCACCCCTCTCTCCCCAGATTGGATCCCATTTACCTCCACCCTCTGCCTTCTGCCTGTCAGCCAGTTTCTAACGTACTGTATCACCTTATGCCCCATGCCCAGACTACTCACCTTGTTAACCAACCTTCTGTGTGGAACAGTATCGAAGACTTTGCTGAAATCCAGGTAGGCGATGTCTACGGCCCCTCCCTGACTCACTTCCCTAGTCACTCAATCAAAAAAATCTATCAGGTTCGTTTGACAAGACCTTCCTGATGTGAATCCGTGCTGCCTCAGATCCTGGGCACCAATGAATTCCAGGTGTGCCACTATCCTTTCTTTCAGCAGTGTCTCCATGATCGTCCCCACCACTAAGGTGAGGCTGACTGGCCTGTAGTTCCCTGCTTCCACCCTACTGCCACTTTTGTACAGTGGGACTACATGTGCCCTCCTCCAGTCCTCTGGAACCACACCTGTGTTGAGTGACTCTGTGGATAGGGTGGCTAGAGGTGCTGCTAGTTCCCTCCACAGCTCCCTTAATATCCTCGGATGTATGTCATCTGGCCCCTTGGTTTTATCCACCTTCAGCTTTGTGAGTTCCTCCAGAACTCTCTCCACTGTGAACGGACTGGTGTCCATTTCTCCCCCCTTCCCCGATTGCCTCTGCTTCCCAACTGTGGTCCTTGACCCTCTCCCTCCTCAGTGAATACTGAACAGAAGTATTTGTTCAGTATTTCTGCCTTTTCTTGATTCCCCTTCTTATACTCTCCGTCCTCCCCTTTGAGCCTCACAATCCCCAACCCCCAGTTTTTCTTCTATTACTGATGTACCTATAGAATGTCTTGTCCCCTTTTTTCACAGACCACGCTAAACCCTCCTCTGTCTGTGCCTTGGCTTTCCTAACAGCCTTCCCTGCCTCTCTGAGACATTCAAGGTACACCTCCCTGTCCTCCTCCCTTTGGGTCCCCTTATACTTCCTGAAACTTGCTGTTTTAGCCCTTACTTTGTCTCCCACCTCTTTAGAAAACCATAGTGGTTCTTTCTTCTTTTCCCTTTGGCCACTATCCTAATGCATTGGTTAGTTACCTCCAGAATGGCTCCTTTTAGTCTCCCCCACTGTTCTTCCTCCACCCCCTCCATTATCTCTACCTTTTCCAGGGCTGCTTTTAAACATCTACCCATTTCATTGAAATTCACCCTCCTGAAATCTAATACTTTTGCCCTTGTGCGGCTTAATTGAGTCCCTGTCTCTATGTCAAACCACACCATGTGGTGGTCGCTGGATCCCAGCTGCCCTTCCACCTGGGTTCTTTCGACTCTGTTCCCATTGGTCCATACCAGGTCTAGAATCAATTTGTCCCTGGTTGGCTCATGCACCAGCTGTCTGAGTCCAGCTCCCTGCAGGGATTCCAGGATGGCCATGCTTCTGGCTGAAGCAGCTGCCTGGGTGGTCCAATCCACGTCCGGCATATTGAAATCTCCCATCAACAGGATTTCACCTTCAGCTGCCATGTCATGAATTTCCTCCACTAGTACCACGTCCACTTCCTCCCTCTGTGCCAGAGGTCAGTAGATCACCCCTGTACATATTGCTGTGCCATTTCCTGATTCAAGGGTGATCCACATTACCTCAGTGTCCCCCTGCCTTCCCTGTACTTCTGTAACCTTTCTGCCTTCTCTGATGTACAGGGCCACCTCCTCTCCCTTTTTATTTTCCCTGTTCCTTCTGAACAGTGTATAGCCTGGTACAGTGACGTCCCGGCTATGAGTAGCAGAATACCATGTCTCTGTTATTGCTGCTATGTCAAGGTCTGCATCCATCATCAAGGCTTCCAGGTCTGGAACCTTATTTCCCAGACTGCGGGCATTTGTGAACATGACCTTCCATGTTTTACTCCCTGCCTTCCCTCTGTTCCTGTTTTCTCTACTTTGCCTCTTCCCCCCACCCCGGTATTCATGCTCATCCCCCTTATAAAAATTTCCCCTGCTCATCCCCCTTATAAAAGTTTCCCCTGCCTGCCCCTCACTGCTCACTTGCATTGTTCCTGTTTTCAATTTGTACTTTTGCATGTTCTTGCAGGGGGTGTTCCTAAGCCACCTGTCTCTCCTGGCTCTCCCCCTTGGCCAGTTTAAATGCTCTCTGCTGAAGCATTCCAACTTCTCACTATGGACTGAGGTCCCCTTTCCAGACAGATGCAGGTCATCCTCCTGATACAGCTCGCATCTGCCCAGGTTGGGCCCCAGTTCCCTATGAAGCCAAATCCTTCTCTTCCACACCAATCCTTCAACCAGGACTTGAAGGTTTGGATGTGGAGTGCCCTGGCCTCCCTCATGCCTTGGACAGGTAGAACCTCCGAGAATGACACAGAATGTGCTACCCATTTCAGGTCCTCTCCCAGCTTACTGAAATTCTCCTGGACTCTGGCTAACTCTACCTTTCTCCTCACCAAGTCATTGGTCCCCAGGTGGACAATGACATCCAGCTCCTCCCTCCTGGCTATCACCCTAGCAATCCTATGGATTTGCTTCCCATCCTTCCATGCAGCGCTTCCTGGGAGGCACTTGACCTCCCTCTCCCCCCTGCTAGTTGTCCCTTAGTTCACACCCTGCACAACAGAGTCCCTTACTAGGAGAAGCTTCCCTCCCCCTCTGGGGTCCCTTGCCTCCCTTCTCTGGGACTCCAGATTGGAGATCCCAACCATCTTCCCTGGTCCCAGCTATGGTTGCCTATGTGGGGCAGTCCTGTTCCTCCAAAACAGCGTAAGAGTTATTAAGCTGGACTGGTTGGGGGATGTGTCTCTTACCCCTCCCCACTGTCCCTGAGCCCACTGTGGTCCAGTCATCCTTCTTCCTGGGCAACCTATGAGGTTGATGCTGTGGACCCAGTGGTCTCTGGGTGGGGGTGGATGCTGCCTGCAACCTGGCCACCTCTGCACGGAGACAGGCAACCTCTTCTGTTAGCCCAGAGAGGGGCCTGCAGATAGGGCAGCATCGCAGCCTCCAGAATATCTCCCTGAAGACTGCTACTCCACAGCCACTGCACTACACCACTCCTGTCATGTCTGATGTGACCTGGCCTGCATTATAACCTAGGTATGCCCTGTAGATGAACCCCTATGCTCCTCCCTTTCCTTGGTGTGGAACTTCCTGTGTGGTGTAGGAAGGTGTAACACTATGGGCCCATACTCTATAAAAGGAGAACTAGCCCAGGGGTGGGATTACCTTCTGGTTGAGTTCAGAAACAATCAGCCGAGGACCTCTTTACCGTATGTTCACAGAGGACAAGCCCCAATGAAAAAAGAAAAAAGAAAAAAAAAAAAAAAAAAAAAAAAACGGATTCCTGAAAATCCGTTGAAATATGAGACCTGCCCTAAAGATAACAGACTCAAACAAGTACAAACAGTTCCAAGCTCACCAGCAACTAAATCCTTAACTCCTGCCCCTCCACAAACTTAGCAGCAACAGAAAGGTACATCTACCTGAGCCAGACTAAGTCTGCTTCTGCACTACTGCTGTGTGAGAGAACCCGCTGGTATTTAAACCACAATTAGCTGTAAATAGCTCCTAGGTGAGGGGAGAGAATAGAACCTTCCAGAAAGCTGCTACCAATGTCTGTTGAAAAAATAAATGAATCTCCAGCTCACACTATAGATCCCCCACACAAAAAATACACTGTATTAAACAAACTCAGCACTACTGCCCTAAAGATAACAGCCTCAAACAATTACAAACAGTTCCAAGCTTACCAGCAACTAAATCCTTCACTCCTGCCCCTCCACAAACTTAACAGCAACAGAAAGGTACACTACTGCTGTGTCAGCTCACACTATAGATCACAGCACAGCAAGGTACAGCTACCTGAGCCAAACTAAGTCTGCTTATGATTAAAACAGGCAGAGCAGGAGGTCACACGGGGATCATTCTGCCCATTCAGCAATGTTGCAATGGTATGCTTAGCCTGTCCAGTGACCAGCTCCACATCTGACTGCTAGCCCCCTGAATCTGAGCCCCTGGCAATCAATACCAATTTACATGCAAATTTATTTATTTATGTATTGAATTTTGTTGAACTGGTAAGCCCACCGACACTAGAAGTCCCTTTTTCAGGAGTGACCGGGGATATAGATGGTAACCAACTGAAATTGAACCAGATTACGCTGTTGATGGTATTTTTAGTGAATCGGGGAAATGACACCGGGGAAATTTCCCTACTGCTGCTGGCGCTCAGTAGCCAGTGGGGGGAGTAAGGGTGTGGTGGAGAGATGACCACAATGGCCGCGGCTCAGTCGGAGGAGGAGGTGGTGGCGTTGGTAGACGCAGAGTTAACAGACCGCAGAGATGCAAAGCAGACTGGCGATATTACAGATGAATCGGAGGTTAAAGAGATGATTTCGGGAGGCATACCAGTTTCAGAAGATCTACAGAAGAGAATGGCAGGGAGTTCCTTAAGTGTAGAATTTGCGGCGGATCCCTGGGCATCTGAGGTGACTTTAAAAGGATCGGCGCCTTTAAAACCAGCGGGAGAAACTGAAAAGCAAGGCAGAAAGGCAGACGTCTTGCAAACCGCACAGAATATTGGGCGTTTAGCGGATATGGCAGCAAAAGTGATGAAGGCTCATCGAGGAGGCGTCTCGGAGGTTTCGGGCAAGTCGGCAGTGAAGGAGATGGAAGAAATTAATCCAGAGAGGGCGTGAAGTTCGTGGAGTGCTGGAAATCGGAGAAACGAAGGGGACATTGAGAATATACGGTCAGTGAGTACGCTATTCCCTGACAAAAACTTCCCTACAATCCGCATAAACAAAGAGACTGGATTTGTTTTTAAACCTGAGACTCCACATGAACAGGGGAAATCCCTAATAACTTATCAAACTAAGAGCGGTGCACAAGAGGGGGTGACTGAGTTTTTCTTTTGGCCTAAAACCTGCTCCAAAGAACTCTTACAAAAACCTGAAGTGTTTATACCTAATAATGTTGCCAACAGTAGTCCTATGAAAGCTCATCCCAGGGGATCATTGCAGGCTGGGGAGCATGACGATAATTGGAATCCACAAGCTGCTTTAACAGCAGCAGGGTGGAAGAAGCTCGGCCAAGGAATTTGGACTCCTGATTCTGCTTGGGAGAAATCATGGGAATTACATAAAGCTAAGCCAGAGTGGAAGCCGGGGGAGACAGAGGAATTGGCTGGTAAATCTATATCACAAAATGAGTCTATTCCTGGGGGGTTGTCTAACAATGCACTTAAAACTAGTTCGGCTGATGGTTTGCCTAATTTAGATAAGGCAGACAAGGGAGATGTTACAAGGCCTAGGCCTGAAAAACCCTTATTGTCTAGTTTGTTTGCTCAAAGCAAGAGGGAAGCGGCTCCACGGAGAAATGCAGTTCGCATCAGATATGAAGGGGGTTTAAAAGAAAGACCGAACAGAATTTTTGTAGGTAGAACATTAATAAAGGATTCTTTGAAGTTTTCTCCTAGAGACGTATTTGCCTTCATAAATATATCAGGGGAAGACAACTATGACATTAGTTTCCGTTCCCCAGCTTTATTAGATCTCTTCTGGGAGAGATATAATCAGGTCAAGTTCTCTCCTTTGTGGGCCCCGTTTTTTGTTATGCCTTTGTCAAAACCATTAATAAAGTTCGTAACAATAATGTTCAGGAATGAGGGAGTTCACGTAGATGATATTAAATTCTGGTTATCACAGAAGTGTGATGTGCTAAGTGAACCAGAACCAATTCTAGACTCAGAACTTTTTTGGACGGGAGGGTGGAAGTTTAAAGTGAAGTTGAGACAGACAGTGGCAGGAGTGGAACACATCCCTAATTCCTTTTTGTTAGGCAGGGATAGGGGGGTCTGCTTTTATAGTGGACAGCCCAGGGCTTGCTACAGGTGTGGAGCTCATACTCACTTATCTAGCTCCTGCGACCAGCCAAAATGTGACAACTGTGGAGAAGTGGGTCATATTACCATGTTTTGCACTAATTCATTAAAATGTGATTTGTGTGAGGAACTGAATCATGCATTTAGGGATTGTCCCTGGGCAGCCCAGAATAAAATTAATTGTGGTAATTCAGATTCTCTTATTCAAAAGGCACAAGAGGCTAGTGTTTCCCAGCAAGAGGTAGAACCGGTGGCAAAATTCCCTTCTGTCCCTCAGTGCACTGTTGAACCTCAGGAGGAATCAGGAGTTAACAGAATGGAAATAAAGACGATTAAAAAGGAAGTAGACAAGGTAGTTCCTAACCTTTTACAGCCAGTATGTTATGTAGCGACAAATGAGGAAAATGGTGGGCCTATAAACCCCATCATATGACCCCCTTCTGCTCCTTTAACTTTAAGAAGATCAAGCAGAGCATCCAAAAATATGGTGCCAATAGAAACAGAGGCTATAGAATCCAAAAATTCTTATGCAGAGTTATTTTGGGGGGATTCAGAAATGGACATGGGGGATACTGATTCCCAAGTGTCGATGCAGGAGGTAGGGGTGCCTCAGAAGGAAGATTATAAGGGGAAGAAAAAGAAAAGAAGGAAAAAATAAAGATAAACAAATGGTTCTTTCTGTTAGGCCTTAAACAATGGTTTGGTATGGGCCACTTTAAATACCATAGTCTCTTGAAAGCACAGAAGAGACAAGCGGTTTTTCAATTAATTTATGATTTACAAATCTCCATTTGCTTTTTACAAGAAACATGGATGTTTGCTAGAAGTCAAATAGCTACATTTTCTAAAGATTGGCCTTGGGGCCCTTCATTTTGGTCCTTTGGGGAAGAGAGAGCAGATGGTTTAGGGATTCTTTTTAATTCTTTCACTTTCAACTTACATAAATTGATAGAGGTTTGTCCAGGAAGAATATTAATCATAGAGGGGAAATGGTGTACAAGCACGATAAGATTAATTAATATTTACAGTCCACAAACTAAAGCAGGAAGGGTCAAGTGTTTTACAGAAATTCAACCATTTCTAGTTTCAACCATTCCTATTCTGTGGGGGGGGGGGTTTAACTGTAAATTAATGGAGAATGGAGGAGGGGAAATAAAGGAAAGAGGGAAAAAAATTTATTGTGATACTTTTTGTTTAAGAGATATTATTAAAAAAGCAGATTTAGTTAATTGTATCAATGATAAAGCAATTGGTCCCAGGGGTACTTTCTTTACGACGGGGAAAAGTTTTACAATAGATTATCTGTTTATTTCAGGGAAGATTCCAATACATGGTCCCCAGATCATTCCAATAGAATTCTCTGACCACGCTTTGGTATTACTTAAAGTAGGTGAGAGTAACAGACTTCTAAGGCAACACAATAGGTGGAAATTGAATACCTCGATTCTCCATGAAAAGGTAGTTACAAATTCCATTAAACTTATATTAAAAGCTAGATTATCTGTTGGCTTCCTGTATCAGGATTTAGGGGCATGGTGGCAGGAAACTAAAGAAGATTGTATTTTATGGTTTAAAAAATATGGGGTGAGACGGCAGCAGTCTGTTTTTTTTGAATATTTAAAACTAAGGAACCGTCTTCAACAAGTTTTAACTTGGGCAAACTCCTCTAGAGAAGATTTTTCAGCACAAATTTCGGAAATTAAACAACAAATGAGAACATTGCAATATGATAGAACTAAAACTCTTCAAGCATTATTGGAGGACCACGTACAAAAATCAGTGTTTGGGGACCCCTTCGATTATGTAAGACCATAAAAGATCATGGGTCATTAGAATTTTTAAATCAAGGGACTGAAAAGGTTGGTTCAGTTAAAGCTATAGGGGACATAATCATAAATCATTTCAGGGACATAGAGTCTCATTTTAATCCTTCTTTAATCCAGATTAGACAGTTTTTAGGCCCAATTTTAGCTAAAAGGGTTGATAAGGCGACCTTGAGTAAGATGGAACAGCATTTTACTAAGTCTGAGATCATGGAGGTCATCAATTCTCTGAAGCTCAATGTGGCTCCTGGTTTAGATGGTTTATCAAATGCTTTTTATAAAAAGTTTCAATCAGAGATCGTGGATTGTCTATTATTGGTTTTCAATTATTTCAAAAAAGGATGTTGGGCCAAATTCCTTTTCAGTCGGTCTTCAGACGTATATATACAAATCAGGGGATAGGGGAGACTTCAAAAATTGGAGGCCCATAACCTTGTTGAATTCGGATTACAAAATCCTTGCAATTTTGATTAACAATAGACTAAAACTGGTAGCCGAGGGGATGTTTTTGCCAGTTCAACATTGCGGAATTCCAAAGAGAAGAATTCAATCAGTTTTGTGTCTTATAAGGGATATCATTGAACAAGTGAATTACAGTGGGGGATCAGGGGTTATAGTATCTTTAGATTTAGAGAAAGCTTTTGACAGAGTTAACCATTTTTTCTTATTTACGACCTTAGAATGGTTTGGGGTCCCTCAGGTAATTTTGAAGCTAATTAAGGGGTTATATAATTCAGCGCAGGTCTTTCCATTTATTAAAGGGGAATTAGGGGAGGGTTTCAAAATTAAGTGTGGGGTTCGACAGGGGTGTCCGTTAAGCCCTCTTCTGTATAATTTTTCATTAGAGCCATTAATCAGAGCGGTAAGTGTACCCCCCTTTTGGCAGGGAATAAAAATTCCGGGCACTAAGCAATCCTATAACATCCAAGCGTATGCGGATGATACTTGTCTTTTTTTTTCTAAGCATGCTCAATTAACAGTTTTCTTCTCGGTGTTTACAATTTATGCAAGATTAGCTAATGCTAAGTTAAATTTGAATAAATCTAAAGGTTTATTATTGGGTAAATTCCAACAGAAAGCATTTCACTTTAGGTCCATAGAATTGTCTCTACAGCCATTATCAATTTTAGGGGTATTGTTTAAGAATCGGAACTGTCCGGTGGATAATTGGTCTGGGGTATTAGATAAAATAGAATTTAAAGTTACAATCTGGAAGAAGTTTAAGTTTACTAAAATGAAAAGAATCCAAGTCTTAAAACAATTTATTTTACCAAGACTCCAGTATGTGGCGGCAATTTACCCCTTACCAACGGAGTTTGAGACAAAACTCTATAGCATCTGTTTTCAGATGCTATGGGGAAATAGATTGAACCCGTCAAGAGAGGCTGTACTTATTTAGACAAAAAACAGGGTGGGTTAGGAATGGTAGACCCGGTGGTCTTTTGTTTTGCCCTTTTTTTCTCATTTTCATTAAAAAAGGGATTAGGACCTTCAGATGAGCAGGATAGTTTGGTCTTTAAAAATCTATTAAAGCTCTACTTTTCTAATTGGCGGCACTGTGCACCTAAATGGTCCCTGCGACTAGGGGTTCCAGAGTATTTCAAGCCAGCAGTACAGAAATTATATAAATGGAAAATTACTAAAGAGCAAATAACATGGTATATGGCAAGGGCATTATATAAAGAAATAATGTTACAATATTATTATTTAGAGCCAAATTTTAAAAACTGTCCGGGAGAAAGGATGGGAGATGTTTTAGTGCAACTTAATAATCCTAGGCTGCCAACATATATGTGGGAAAATTTATGGCTCATGATGTACGGGAGCTTAAATGTGAGGGGAACGGCAAAACATAAGGCGTTAGAAGAGAGATATTGTCCGTAACCAGAATGTATAAATCAAGAAGAGACGATGGAACATTTCTTTCTTCAGTGCTCTTTCCCTACAAAATTATGGAGTTATTTAGCGAAGGCTTGGGATTTACCATGGTTGGCCAAGCTAAACTATGATATCTTAGTGATTGGGAGTTTCCCCCCTCTTTTGATATATTATGAAAAGGGTACTTTACGCTTATTTCTGGCTAGTCTACGATTTTGTTTATGGCAGACTAGGTGCCAATGGGTTTTATATCAAAAACGTCCTACATTGGAGGGATTTAGTGGTTACGTTACGAATGTTTTGACTAATATTTATTTAGAGGAATGCCAATTATATAATTCAGAGAAAGTAAGATTATGGTGGAAGGGAATTTTACACTTTATCAAATATAAATAACCAGTTAGGGGAATAATTACCTTTAAGATAATTTGTATTTGTCTGGGGAAAAAAAAATACAAAGTAATTTCATTTGATTGCTCTATTTTCTTTTTAATTTTCTCCTTTCGAAATAGGGAGGTGCATATTATGGTTTTGGTTATTTTACAATGTGTAGTTGAATTATAGTATTTAAGAAGTTGGTATTGGTACAGTTCTTTCGTTGTAATCTTTTCTTTCTTTTGTTACTTGTTTAAGTTGAGTGTCTTATTTTTGTATCTGTGAATTGTATTAATGTGAATATCCTAATAAAAATTACCCCTACTCTGCTTCCTGTGAGCAGGGCGGACCCATTTTCCTGTGGGACCAAGATGGCTGTCTCTGGAGTTGCTGTGGAGGACATGGAGGTGCTGGAGGCAGGGGAGTTGGTCTCCTCCCCTGTCTCTGGATTGCCAGAGGCCTCATCGATTCTTCCTCAAGCTTCTTCTAATGGATCTAAGTTGCATGCATCTCCCAGTTCATTTCCTTCCTCAGAAACCTCGATGGATCAAAGTAAGCAAACAATTGTTTCTTCCCAGTCTTTTCCTATACTGCAACAGCTGGCATCTGCTAAAGAGTCTCTACATAATACTGAATGTTTACGACCTACAGATGTGGATGCTTTGCTATTACTTGAGGAAACACGCTATCTTACAAAGAAACAGGAGCTTTTAGCACTTAAGAACTCAGCTTTGCAGCTGCCTACTGATTCTGACTCACTGTTGCAGACTGCTGCGTCAGATGCCTGAAAGACAGCCTTGACATTTCCGCATTCCAATGCGGTCTGTTCGACGATTTCTTCTGCTCCTGCTGCCGAAACTTCTCCTGAAAACCTTGCTGTTTCCCCCGATCTTCTTCCATGAACCTCTGCGTCTGACTTGCCCCCTGCAGAGGTTGTTCCTCAGGGAGACTGGTCAGTTGACTCTGCTCTTGTTGCGGCAGGGTGGGAGAGCGATCCAGTTGTCGGTACCTGGCACTCCGGTCCTTCCCCCCATTCGGATCACCCCTGCAGATGCCCCAGCTGTTTCTCCTGTGCAAGACAAGTTGAACTTCATGCTTACACCTACTTTGCGCTTAACACAGAATCCAATTCTCAATTTGCTGGCTTCCACTTCTCCTGCAGCTCCATTTTCAGACTCCGACCCTCTTCATCGAAGTTTACCACCCCAGGGCCCTGGTCTACCACCTCAACGGACTGAACGACCGACTTCTCTTGCTTCTACATCTACTAAAATGTATGCATCTTGTTTTTCTGTTCCCACCCAACAGGCTAAGAGACACAATGCTGTCAGATTACAGTATTTGGGGGGTTTACCTGAAATGCCTGATTGGGTTTTTGTTGGGCGCACTTTATTTATTTATTTATTTATTTATTAGCTTTTGGTAACCGGGTAAGTGTGCTAGGCAACAGACCTGCCTATTTTCAGGCACGACCCGGGAGAGCACAGGACATTGGTTACAATATGCAGAAATGCACAGACATAATATAGGTGTACAGGAGCAAACAAGATATACATTGGGTAGCACAGTAATAGTTACATGCTTTGCTTAAAGACTCCATGAAATTTGCTGCTTATGATATCCACGCATTAATACATGTTTCTAATGAGTCCCATTTTGATATAAGTTTTAAAGCCTTAAAAGGTTTAGAGAAATTTTGGTCCCAATTTCATCTGTTGAAAAATACCCCCTTTATGGTCACCTTTCAGTGCAATTCCTTTAACGAAACCTCCACAAAAGACTGTCACTATTCTGTTTAGAAATGAAGGTGTTAGTTTGAACGATATTACAGTTTGGCTGAAACAAAGATGTACAGTGCTCTCTGACCCTGAAGCTATTTTTGATTCGGAAAATTTGTGGATGGGAGGGTGGAAGGTTAGGGTTATGCTCCGGACTACTGATACTGGTATTCAATACCTACCCAATAGTTTTCTGTTAGGCAGGGATAGGGGAGTTTTGTTCTATTCTGGACAACCTAAAGCCTGTTATAAGTGCGGTTCCACCTCTCATCTCAGCAGCATTTGTGACACTATTAAATGTACTGTTTGTGGTGGTCTTGGTCATGCAGGCTCACAGTGTACTGAAGAGCCTCTCTGTGTTTTATGTGAAGACCTGGGACATACTTTTCAGCAATGTTCCTGGGCTGCCCATAATTCTCCTACTTTAGCTGATGGAGAGGAGCAACAGCTTATTATTACAGTGGCCCAATGTTCTAACATTAAGGGTCCCTTCTTTACTTCTACAGTTGCCCCCTCCCCCCTCCTACTACTTTAGCTGAATCACATAGTGTTGTTTCCACTGCCACTGTAGTAACTGCTGGGGAGGATTTGACTGAGCCTGTCCCACAACCTGTTACATTTTCTCTACCTCCCCACCCTCCTTCTTCCCCAGTTCTTCCTAGCTGTTCTACTTCAGGTGGCTCTTCTATGGGACCCCCCCCCAGCATCATTAGAAACAATGGAACCTTCCCCTTCTGACCCTTTTACTACACCTTCTAGAATTACAAAGGGTTCAAGAAAGTTTGGTTCACCTTCCTGTAAGGCTCAGAGGGTAGAGACTCTCCCTTTGATGAATAAATATGAATTGCTGCGACATACTTCTGAAAACACAGACTCTGACTCTTCTTCTGTCCAGTCCTCTCACCCTGAACTTACTACAGATACTGAAGTCCCTATCGACAATGTGGGGTCCCAAAAAAGGAAAACCAAGGCCAAGACAAAACATAAAGAATGTACCTCGAGGAAGGGTAGACAGAGGTGATTGCTGTGCATATGTCTACTTCTTTTGCAATACACACTGTTAATGTTAACAGTATAAAAAAGTAACATAAGAGGGATTCAGTTTTTTCGTTTTTGTCTTGCCTTACTGCCGGTCTCATACTTCTACAAGATGTTAGATTCCATTCTTTGCCTAAAATTTCTAGGGCCCAAAAATCCTGGCATTTAGGCCCCTCCTATTGGCCATTTGGACAGGAGATATGTTCTGGGGTGGGTATTTTGTTTCATCTTCCTAATGTCTCTATTATTAAGATTCTAGATTTATGCCCTGGCAGAGAATTATTGATAGACTTTAGGTTCCTTTCTATCCCTTGTCGGATTATCAATATTTATGCCCCACAAACCAAGTCGCTTAGGATTGAACTCTTGAAAGTGGTTCGACCCTATCTTTACACCTCTATGCATGTCATTTTTGGTGGTGATTTCAATTGTGGGTTGTCCACTAAGGACAGGTCCTCGGTCTCAAAAAACCACAAAATTATTTTGTGATACCACTTTTCTCAAAAATCTTTTATTTTCTGCAAAACTGAAGGATGCTTATCTTTCTCTCACCCAGACACATACCCCTACCTTTCATAAAGGCTCTTTAGCTATCCGGTTAGATTTTTTTTTTGTGTCCTCCTTTTTACAAACTTCCGCTGCTGAAGTACAGGTGGCTGAATTTTCAGATCATGATTTGCTTACCATTTTCCTTGGTCCTAAGAATGTTGCTACTTTTGGTCCTGGCACTTGGAAATTTAATGTTTCCTTATTGGAGAATTCTCTGTTGTTAACACTTCTTAAATCTTTTTTTCAAAACAGAAAATATGTGTTTTTTCTTTTACGATGATCCTTGGTGGTGGTGGTTAGATATGAAGAAGGATTTGACGAAATTACTGAAATCCTTTAGCAAAACCCATCATGAAGATTGTTATTTCACATACCATAGGACACGACACCAGCTGCAAAAACTCCTTACCCTTTTGTATACCACTGGCCAGGATTTTTCTTCACAAATTAGTACCCTGAAAAAATCCTTAATGGACTATCACTCCAAAAAATATGCTTCAATGCAACAGCGTCAACGTTTTAGTGTAAAAGGTGCCTATGATGTAATCTGCCCATTTGCACATTTTTCTAAACAGATTACAGGGAGAACCATTGATACTATTGTGACTGAAGCTGGTCATACAATTACTGATTCTAGGCTTACCCAAATGATGTGGGTTTGAGTATACTAAAACTTATTCAGTCCATTCCTATATGTCTACATGATATATTGACTTCCTTAGTCCCATTTATGTTCCTGATGTGCAACAATCAGTATCTGATATGTTTGCTTGTGATATTCAGGCACGAGAAGTAGTTGAGGTCATCACAACTCTGCGATCTGGAGTATCTCCAGGCTTGGATGGCCTTCCGAATGAGCTTTATAAATTGCTTAATATTGAGTTGAGCGTGGAATTGGCCGCAGTTTATAACTTCCTTTTAAAAGTTGATACTTTACCATTAGAATTTAATATGGGTAGTACCTTCTATATCCAAAAGAAAGGAGACAGAAAATTACTGACTAATTGGAGGCCTCTTAGCCTATTGAATACAGACTTTAAAATTGTAACTAAAATTATTGCTCTTCGTCTAGCAAAGCAGGCCCCTCTCCTTATTTCAGAAGCTCAATCTAGTAATGTTCCAGGCAGAAGTATACATAATCATGTCCTTTTATTACGGGAATTGGTGGAACATGGCAATTCAAATAGGTTAACAGGCCTCCTGTATTCACTGGATCAAAGACAGGCATTTGATTCGGTGAGTCATGACTTTTTACGGCAGGTTTTGAGACATTATAGGGTTCCTGTGACTACTCTCTCCTGGTTACGCTTATTATATTCTATAGCCACTTCTATCCCTCTTGTTAATGGCTGGAAGGGTCCTTTGATACCTTTAAAGAGAGGTGTTAGACAAGGGTGCCCACTCAGTCCCTTTTCTATATCTTTTTTTTTGATCCTCACTTTTACCATTAACACGGGTAACACAATGTTAGGGCCTATTTGTTCCTTACCACTTTCTGTTTTAGCCTATGCTGATGACATGAGTTTAATAGTAGCTGATGTTCCTTCGGCAGACGCATCTCTCCATCTCTGTAAGTCCTTTGGTCTTGTTTCAGGAGCATCCCTGAACTTGGAGAAATGTGTCAGTCGATGGCTTGGATCTCAGCAGTCGAATGATGTAATAGTTTCCAGTATTGCACTTTGTGACACCCCTATTAAGATTTTGGGCATTCTATTTGGCTCAGGTCCTTTAGACATTCTCAACTGGACTCCCAAACTGGACCTAGCGCAAGCCAAAGTTTCTCTTTGGAACACCCGAAACTCAGTAAAAAGAGGGTTTACTTGATAAAGTCTCACTTGCTCCCGATTTTTTTGGTTTTAGCTTATGTTTTTCCCCCTCCCCAGGTTTTTGAAACCAAACTTCTGAGTATATTTTTTCAGGCCTTATGGGGCAGCCGCCTGAATCCCATTAAGCATTCCATTACCTGCTTACCTTTCAAGGAAGGTGGTCTTAATATGATACACCCATTATTTTTTTATAATAGTTTATTTTTTGTGACTAATCTTAAAACACTTTTAGTTGATTATGATGTGGGATGGGAATTTTATTTTTTTCAATCCTGTCAACCCTGGTTTCATCTTTGGGACCTTAACACTTTGAGACAGGTTAAACACGTATCTTCTACCCCTTCTTATCTTCGCGATACCTTTTGCCGTTTAAAACAATGGAAGATTACTAGCCATATGATTATGACTCAAAATAGGAAAGCCATTTATAGTTTTTTGATAGATACCACTTGTGCAGACCTTGTAATTTTTCCCAAATGTCCCCCTACTTCCTTATCTGCTTTATACACACTGTTAAGGAATCCTCGCGTCCCCCAGAAGATGTGGGATCTACATTGGCTTAGTTGTCATGAACGGATCAATATTAAGGCAAATCATAAACATAAACAGATGAAGGAAAGATTGTGTTCCAGTCCTTTATGTGTAAATCAGGATGAAACAATACAACACCTGTTTTTTCTTTGTTCCTATATCACTGGTTTTTGGTTATTTTTGGCCAACAGATGGAAGGGACCTTTATTTACTTCTGTTACTTATGAGATGTTATTGTATGGTAGATTTCCAGCTACCTGGAAAAAGTGGAATACTGACACTCTAAACTTATTATTTACATCATTAAATGGCATTTATGGACTGCTCGCTGTCTTTTCACCTTGCAGCAAAAAGATATGTCCCACCTACTTGTGGTCCAAAGTATTGAACAGGATTTAAAAGATGTTTTTTTTTTCTGAACTAAGAAGTTTGTCATCTGGATCATTGTTTGCTTTATGGAAATGCTTACCATGGGTGACTGATTCTGATTTTCCTGTTACATGAGTCTTTTGTATTTATTTTTGTCAGTGTGATTTTGGTTTGTAGTTTCTTTGTCAATAAAAATTTCCCCTACTCTCCACTGGGGAAATTGCTGGCCGTCAGCCGAGATGGCCACTTCGAGTGTGTCTGAGGAGCGACTGGATGTGCTTGAGGCAGGGGAGAGAGCCTCCTCCCCTGTCTCACTCTCTGTAGAGGCTGCTGCTCTGGTTTTGCCTGATGCTGGAAATCCTGACCAAGCTACAGTTCCTTCTGTGATGAATGTTGTTTCGTTACCTGCTTTGAATGTTTCAGGCATGGTTGTTGTTCAACAGACCTCGGTGGTTTCTCCGGATTTACATTCTCTTGCTCTTGCTGCTCAAGACGTCTTTGCTGCTCAACAAGCTTTTCCAGGCCGGCCTTCTGGCTTGCCGACTTTGGTGTCTTCTGACATTCCTTTGGCTCATATTGACACTCGATGTCAGCTGGAGTGTGACGCAGTGGCATCACAGGCTTTGGGAGTACAGTCCACAGAACCTGCGGTTCCGGTTGCTACACTGTCCGCTTCCCCTGCTGTTCTGACTGGCAGTTTGATCACTGACTGGAGTGAGTGCCTAGAGTCGGATTCAGGTGAGTTGTCTGTTTTTCTGGCTTTGTTTTCTCCTCAAGAAGTGTGCGATGACTTCCCAATCATTTCACGGATGGATTCTGCTACTGATGCTTAGCAACGAGTTCTTGCACACCTCTTTTTCTGAAAGATGCTACTCTCTTGGACTTTGTTGATTCCCTTGAGGTACTTGAACGTTTCTGTCATGTCCCCCCTCTCCCTCCTTTCCTTGAGGCTATACATATTAAGCTCCTTAAGTCTCTCTTCATATGTCTTCCGGTGCAGACCCTTCACCATTTTAGTTGCCCTCCTCTGGACAGCTTCCATCCTGTCTGTCTGTGCGGAGATTGGGTCTCCAGAACTGCACACAGTACTCAGATGGGGTCTCACCAGCTGTCTGTACAGAGGGATAACAACTTCCTGTTTTCTACTGGTGATGCCTCCCTATGCATCCCAGTATCCCCAACCCTCCTTACTGCCCTCTCACATTGCTTGCCCACCTTTAGGTCATCTGATATGACTACCCCAGGTCCTTTCCATTTCTGTTGTTGTTAGTATCACACCCCCATTGTGTACTCTCCTTGGGTTTTGTTTCCCAGGTGCATTACCTTGCACTTCTTAGCATTGAATCTAAGCTGCCATGCATTTGACCATTCCTCTAACCTTGCCAATTCCTTCTCATCCTTTCCACCCCACCTTGTGCATCAACTCTGTTGCAGATCTTTATGTCATCTGCAAGAGACATCACTTTTCCTTCCAGTCCCTCTGCTATGTCGCTTATAAAGACATTGAAGAGGACCCGTCTCACATGAAGCACGATACGCCAGACACGCCATGGTTGCAGCAATCAGCGGGGTAGCAGGAGAGCTAGCTGGTCTTTCTGCACTCCTGTGTTAATTTTTTTTTTTTTGTGGGCTTTCCCGGCAGCTCTTTGTCCAAACATTTTAAGAAGGGGGGGTTCTCAATCAGGTCCGCTGCCAAGAAAGGAGGTGTGGTAGTGCATAAGGGGCGTGTCAGGCAGGCTCTTTAAATGTCCTTGTAAAAAAAAGCAGTGCGCTCTGTTTTACTTATTGCTTCCAGCCTTGCATCGTTGGGACTTTGTTGGAGAGAGTGAGAGTGAGAGAGACCGAGAAAATACCGAAGAGACGACAAACTATTGCTTGCTTTGTATTGGGAGCCGCCTACGCCCTACAGGACTCAAATTTTCCAAATTCTGACTGGGAACTTGAAGAAGAAGGATGGAGTTGCTGGCTGCCTGGCGCTGCTGCCTTCTAAGGTCCACCGTGTGGCTGGCTGAGTAGTACTTACTCAATTTCGGCGAGTCAGGCGAGACAGAGTGCGGAATCTGGCTGTACGTGGACTTTAGACAGCGAGACTCGAGATCGAGAGGGACTTGGCGGTTGGCGTGTTGGGCAGCAAATCTAGAGCTGAGGAGACAGATGACACTCCTGTCCTGGCACTGAGGCACCTCCGTTGCTCCCGTCCCTGGCCAATCTTCAGGTATTTTAGTCACTGACTGAGGGAATCCGCGATTGTTTGCTTTTTTTTTTTTGTAAACTGTTGAGTGCTTTGAGAAGCCTCTGTACCCATGTGCCAAACGAGCATCTTGTTTTGTACACTGTATAAATTTCAGCTGGCTGTGATCATCAGTAGTGTAGTGTTGCAATAAAGTGCCTTGGTTAATTGATTTCAAATGTTTAGCACCAACAATTCCTTACCATCCTAGCAAAGGTAAAGAGATAGTATACCCCAAATCAGGGGGGTTTCCTCCAAATGAATGAAATTTGGCTGGTCTGCTTGCTGCTTCTCCCAAAGTACGTTTTCTTGATCTGTGTTTCTCAGCTGCACTGCCCTTTGCTGGCTGCTTAGAACAGCCAGACGATTCTCCTAACCGTTTTTGGGGTGGGGCGAGTAATGCCAGGGCTGGGGTTAGTAACACTGTGTAGCAGGAGCCTATGGTCACAAAGTGGTGAAGCATAGGATGTCACAACAAATGACAGGTATATAGCACCGTACAGGATTTGAGTTTGTCTGTAACAGCTTTTGTAATGACATCATGTTGGTACAGTCCATCTGCTTCTGCTGGCTGCTTGAATTGAAGATTAATAACCAATGAGAATAGCCTGTTGGTCTTTAACAAAAACTCCTTTAATCAGACTGTGGACGAGTATAATTAACTGGAAATGGTATGTCCTCCCACTCACTTGAAGAATTTGTCAAGTCCAGACTCAATAATTAGCAGGAAACTGACTTTTTTATTCAGATCTTGTCTCACACTGTTGAATACACAGATGTGCGCACACACACACACACACACACACACACACACACACTGTGAATGATGCATCCCACTCACCAATTTTCAAATAAATAAATAAAATGATACAAGATCAAATTTAAAGTGATCAAATTACAATGTAATGTTTATAGCAGCCTCTAGTGGTTTTAAAGAACAAGTGTACCCTCAAGTAGAAAACTGAAAATAAGGCTCATTTTCATTGATTTTACTGGATTCAAGAGGGTAGGTACTCTAGGGAAACAAAGTACATCAGCCAAGGAAGCAGGTACTTGTGATCTTAGTTTTTCAGTAAAGAAACCAAGGGCCAAACAGCACTTGTCAGCAGGGGAAAGCCGACTCAACCCAGAGGATGAAAGGTAGTCCTGAGTGAGACAATTAGTTCCAAGGGCATAGCGACCACTGTTATTTTAAGTGGCTTCCCACTTATTCATATAACTTTTAGAAATATTAAAAAAGGATATCAGTACAGCTGGCTGCATAGTGTTGGGACATTACTCTGACACCCTGTGTACCCAGGTTTGTGCCCCAGCTCCAAGCCTGGGATGTTGGGAGCAGATGCCAGCAGGGAGGGATTCATGACATCCATCCAAATGCTTCCCTCCTGGCTGGTGCAGCTCCATTTGTCTGGCTCCAGATGGTGGTGTTGCAAAGGTGCTCTTGGTGATGTGTGTGTGATCACGCACTGCTTAGCATCCCTACCCCCTAGGACACCATACAGTGGGTATGCTGGTGATGGGCGGGGCCCGAAAAAGGAATGGTGCTTGACATGCTAGCTGATAGCACCTCTGGCAACCTTTCCCCATACCACCAAATCCCCAAGTGAGCTGGCCTGGTAACACTACAACTGTACCCACCAACATGTTATCTTAACCAGGAGGACAGGCAAGTAGAGTCTTTTGGTGACATCAGTTATGCTCAATGGTTCAGTCAGGAAGGGTAGTTACTGCAGTGTGGTGTAGCTGACACTGCCTCCTCTGAAGGCTGATCATCTCACCTGTGAGGTGCACTCTAAACTTCTGCTCTCCCACAGTTTGATTCCATTTCTTAAGCCTGCTCACAGCATGCTGTGTAGGTCCCATGGCACTGGGTCATGCTACCTTTGTGTCTTAGGGGCTCTCCATTTGTCACAGTGTTTTCTTTGTGTTTGTTATTTGTAATATATTTACTGAGTTGGTGCTGTACAAATTTAGTACTGGCATGTATAGCCTGACAGGTCATCATTTGTCGGAGCGGGGAGGAGGCTGGCAATTATCGGCCAGTCAGCCTGACTTTGGTGGTGGGGAAACTAATGGAATTACTACTTAAGGAAAGGATTGGTGAATATCTCAAATCCATGGGTGGCTTACAAGATCCAAGGCAACATGGATTCACAGCAGGGCAATTGTGTCAAACAAATCTGATAGATTTCTTCGACTGGGTGACCAAAGAACTAGATCGGGGTGCAGCTGTGGATGTGGCCTACCTAGATTTCAGTAAGTCCTTTGACACCATTCCACATAAGAGACTCGTAAAAAAAGCTGGGCAGCCTGGGAGTGGGTCCAAAGGCACCAGGTAAGAAATTGATTGGGGAACAGGTGACAGAGGGTGGTGGTAAGTGGAGTTCATTCCAAGGAATGAAAGGGTGACCAGGGAGTGCCACAGAGATCAGTACTAGGACTGGTCCTCTGTCTTTATCAGTGACATTGCAGAGGGGCTAGAAGGGAAGATGTGCCTTTTTGCTGATGACACTAAGATCTGCAATAGGGTAGACACTTTGTGGATGTGTGTGTGTGTGTGGGTGGCAAGTGGATGGTAGTGTAGGAAAGATTTCAAAGGATGGGAGGAAGTATTATTTTACAGAAAGAGTGTTTGAGCCACTAAATGGTCTGCTGGTAGGGGAGTTGGGGGGAAGGAACCATAATTAGCTTCAAGTACAGCTGAGACAGAGCTAAGGGTACATTAGTTACTAAACGGGATGAGGTAGGCAGAAAAATGGAGAACAATAGGGGACTACCCTTGACCTTGTGCTGGCAAATGGGGACTTTGTGAGAGAACTTATAGTGGAGGAACCGCTGTCTGGGAGTGACCACCACTCAGTATGGCTCACATTGGATATGGGCAAGGAAGGAGTGGAATCTGGCACAATAGTGCTGGACTTCAGGAGGGCCGACTTTGGGAGGATGGGGGAAGTGGTAAAAGGGTACCTGGCCAGAATTCAATCTAGTATGGACATTAACCAGAGGTGGGAGCTCATAAAGCTGGGGATAGTGGAGGCAACCAAAACCTGCTGCAAAGCCCAGAGCAAGAAGGCTAGGGCTAAGAAACTGAGCTGGTTGAGCAAGGAGGCCATGGAAAAGGTAAGGAGGAAAAGAGCTGCCTTTAGGAAGTACAAGAAAACAGGGAGGGGGGAGGACAGGGAGGAGTACTTGACAGAATCGAAGGAGGTGACAAGGGCAGTAAGGGGAGCCAAAGCATCTACGGAACTCAGGCTGGCACAAGGCATTAAGAAGGGGGAGAAGGACTTATTTAAGTACATCAGGGAGAAAAGGAGCTGTAAGGACCACATAGTAAGGATTAGGAAGGAGGGGGGTTGGGTGGAAGCAGGGTGCGATAAGGCGGAAGCACTAAATGAGTACTTCTGCTCAGTATTTACTAAAGAGAAGAGGGGGGGGTGACACCCAAGGTGGGAGAAATGGCAGAAGCAGGGTGGGAAGTGGTTACAGATGGGGAAATCATGGAGAGCAGAGTTTGAGAGGGTTTGAAGGCACTGAGGGTGGACAAGACGCCAGGCCCAGATGGCATCCACCCCAGGGTACTGAAGGAGCTGGCAGAGGTCCTTGCAGGACCTTTGGCAGACCTATTTAATGCCTCACTACATTTGGGGTGTGTACCTCAGGACTGGAGGATGGCTCATGTGGTGCCCCTCCACAAGAGTGGCCCCAAGGATGAACCGGGAAACTACAGACCAGTGAGCCTCACATCCATAGTGGGTAAGCTAATGGAGACTATCCTGAAAGAGAGGCTGGTGGCCCTCCTAGAGGTCAAAGGACTACAGGACAGCAGACAGCATGGCTTCATACATGGCAGATCCTGCCAAACCAACCTGGTCGAGTTCTATGACTGGGTAACTAGGCAACTGGACAGGGGCCATGCAGTGGATGTCCTGTATCTGGACTTCAGTAAGGTATTCGACTTGGTGCCATATGGAAGGCTGGGAAGGAAGTTAGTAGGCACAGGGGCCGGTGCAAAGCTGGTGAGGTGGGTAGGAAACTGGCTGCAGGGAAGGCAACAGAGGGTGGTGGTGGGTGGGGAGCTCTCACACCCAAGGGCAGTGACGAGTGGTGTTCCACAGGGGAAGGGTAGCTCACCCTAAAGGGGGGGTGGGTAGCGGTGATGAGTCTACTTGGTGTGAAGCTCAGAAATTCCTGGCTACACCCCTGCCGGTCCTAATACTGAATCCTGCGGCACCCCACTAGTAACCCCCCTTTCTTCAGAGTGGACTCCATTTACTATTACCCTCTGTGTCCTATTCTCCAGCCAATTCTTTACCCAGGCTATCATCTTGGGACCCACTCCCAGGCTGGCTAACTTGTATATTAATCTTTTGTGTGGGACTGAGTCAAATGCCTTGCTAAAGTCTAGGTAGGCCATGTCCACAGCCCCTCCCTGATCTACTACTTTGGTCACCCAGTCAAAGAAATCTATTAGATCTGTCTGGCATGACCTTCCTGCTGTGAATCCATGCTGCCTTGGGTCCTGTGCCCCTCTGGCCTCTAGGTACTCGACAATTCTTTCCTTCAGAAGTGATTCCATCATTTTCCTATCACTGAGGTTAACTAACTGGTCTGTAGTTTCCCCTCTGCCCTGCTCCCACTTTTGTGAAGAGGAATCACATCGGCCCTCCTCCAGTTCTCAGGTACCACCCCATCCTCCCATGATTTGTTAAAGAGGGTAGTCAGTGGTGTCACTAGTTCTACCCTTAGTTCTTTTAGAATTCTGGGATGAATCCCATCAGGCCCCATTGCTTTGTCCACCTTCAGTTTTAAGAATTCTTTCAGAACCCTTTCTTCTGTAAATGGGCTGGTATCAACTTTTGTATCCAGAGTGTTTCTATTGTTTGTTTTAGGTACCTCCCCCTCTTCATTTGTAAATACTGAGCAAAAATATTTGTTTAGTATCTCTGCCTTTTCACAGTCACCCTCTGCCCACCCTCCCTCCTCTTTATTAAGCCTCACTATCCCTCCCTTAGTCTTCTTTCATGCCCTGATGTACCTAAAAAAAGGTTTTATCCCCCTTCTTAACTGAGTTGGCTATCTTTTCCTCAGTTTGGGCCTTTGCTGTTCTGACTGCCTTCCCAGCTTCCTTTTGCTTTAACTGATACAATTCTCTGTCCTGCTCCTTCTGTGATTCCTTGTACTTTCTGAATGCTTTCCTTTTCTCTTGAACCTTCACTGCCACCTCCTTTGAGAACCATAGTGGTTTCTTACATCGTTTTGTTTTGTTTATTTGCTTCACACAAAGGCTTGTTACCTCTGAGATGGCAGTTTTTATTATTCCCCATTGTTCTTCCATTCCTCCTTCCTGCCGATTTGCTAGTGCATTCCTTAGGCACTCACCCATTTTGGCAAAGTCAGCCCTCCTGAAGTTCAGTACTTTTGCCTTTGTATGGCTTGACTCTATTGCTGTGTTTATTGTGAACCATACTGTTCGATGGTCGCTAGTTCCCAGATGGCTACCCACTTCTACATCTGTGATCCTCTCTCCATCTCCATTTGAGAGGACGAGGTCTAAGATTACTCCCTCTCGAGTGGGTTCCAATACTAGTTGTCTAAGGCATGCCCCCTGTATGGTATCTAGAATAACCCCACTCTTAGAAGTGGCTGCTGCAACTGCACTCCAGTTAACATCTGGTATATTCAGATCACCTATCAGCAATATCTCCCCCTTTATCTGCCATTCTAAGTATACTTTCTATCATTTCCTTGTCCATTTTCTCCCCCTGAGAGGGGGGTCTGTATACAACCCCTGTGCAGATTGTGGTGCCAATGCCTGCCTCCAAATTGACCCACAGTGCTTCTTCTCCTCCTTGTTTTCCCTTTTGTTCTGTTGCTTTGATTCCTTCTCTTATGTAGCGAGTTACTCCTCCTCCTCTTTTACCCTCCCTGTCCCTCCTGTAGATAGTGTATCCTGGTATGTTTACGTCCCAGTCATGGTTCTGTGTGTACCATGTTTCTGTGACTGCCACGATAGCCAGATGTTCCTCCTCCATCAAGGCCACTAATTCAGGAAGCTTGTTACCCAGACTACGGGCATTGGTACTCATTGTTTCATTTTTTGATGGCTTTACCTTCTGTAGCAGCATCCCCACTGACCTTTCTACCTTGGTCTTTTCTCATTTAGTACCCTGTTTTGTAGGGAAGGCTGGATTTTCCTGCTGCTTATCGGTGCCTCCCTTGACTAGTTTAAAAGCTTGCCAATGAAGCATTTAAACAGATTGCCCAAAAGACTTGTTCCCTTCCTGGACAGATGCAGACCATCCTGCCAGTATAGGCTGGTGTCCCTCCAGGTGGAACCCCAGTCCCCAGTGAAGCCAAACCCCTGTGCTCCACACCATTTTTTCAACCATTCGTTAAACTGCATGGTGCAAAGTACCCTTGCCTCACCCATGCCACTGACAGGCAGCACCTCTGAGAAGGATACTGTGTGTGCTACTTGTCTTAAGCCCCTCCCCAACTCTACAAATACTTCTGCACTGCTCTAATCGCATGATGAGCCAAGTCATTTGTCCCTAGGTGGACAATGACGTCCAGCTCAGACTCCCGTGCAACTGTTCTCGTGATCCTAAGGATGCGCTTCCTGTCCCTCCAAGCCTTGGCACCAGGCATTGATATTTTTAAATATAACCAAGAATTCAACAAAACTAAAATTATAGATACTATAAAAACTGAACAAAATACTGTCTTACATCATAGTAATCAAATATTACAATATGTTGAAGAATATTATGGATCCCTTTTTCCACTAAATTTAACAGTACTTCTTTGGGAGATTTCTTTAATGATGTGGCACCTTTTTCCTTGTCATATACTGAAATTTCCTCACTCACAAGCCCTATAACTTTAGTCAAAGTGGAGGAAGCCATTACTGCCCTCCCTTTACATAAGGTACCAGGACCTGATGGCATTAGTTCAAAATTTTATAAAGTACATAAAAAGATAATTCGAACCATACTCACTGAACTCTATAATGAAGTTTTAAAACTAATTGTGTCTCTCAGGACTGGCTCCAGGCAATTATGATTCTCTTATACAAAAAGGAGACACTTCAGATTTACAAAATTGGAGATCGAGTTCCCTACTTAATTTGGATCAGAAAATCTTAACCAAAATCCTTACTAAAAGACTCAATGTTATATTATTACACCTAAAATCATTTTGAATTTCCAAGTTTGTTCTGTTCCAGATAGGAACATCACTGATAATCTTATTCAAATAAGAGAGATTATTAATAAATACAATAATGGTACACATTCAGGTTTTTTTCTCTCACTCAACCAAGAGAAGGCATTCGACCACCTATCACATGAATACCTTTACTGTGCATTACGTTATCATGGTATTCCAGAAAAATTCATCCTTTGGGTTAAACTTCTATATGACAGTGCTACCTTCCATTTAATGCTTAATGGTTACCAAGGTAAAATAATTCAACAAAATCAATGGGTCAGACAGGGCTGTCCTTTGAGCCCTATCCTGTACATTTTTGGTTTGGATATTCTTTTTAAAAAAAATTCTGTTTTTCCACATATTATAGGCCTTACTCTTCAAGAAAATTGCCCTCCTGTTAAGGTTCTCGCCTATGCAGCTGACATCTGCCTCTTCCTGGCAAATTTACAGTCTGGAAAAAATATTCAGAATTTTCTGCAAGAATATTCTTTAGTTTCTAATGCAAAAATTAACTTACAAAAAAGTAGAGCTTTACAGTTAGGAACAATAACATCACTATCAGATTCTATAGCTGGTATCCCAATAAATACAGGACCGATTACGCTATTAGGAATTGTTTCTGGAACACCCAACAAAGGGAATATAAATTGGGAAAATAAACTTCAAGTAGGAAAAGCCTTATTAGCCAAATGGAAAAATATGTAAATTTCCAAACAAAAAAGGGTTTTATTAATTAAAACCCTGTTACTGTCTATTTTTTGTATATTAGTGCAATCTTTCCTTTACCTAGAAATCTAGAAAGCCAGCTTTATAGCCTTTGTTCCTGGCTCTATGGGATAACAGCTTAACCTCCTAAAAAGAAACATCACATATCTACCCCAGAAAAATGGGGGTTTGGATATGATCAACCCCGTAGCCTTTTTTACAACCAACTTTCTTTTTTATAACATAAAGCCTCTTTTAGTGACCCACGTAATAGATTGGCATACTTGGCTCCATATCGAACTAAAGAATTGCTTGAAAATACGGGAAATGGGGAAAAATCATTTTCACACTATCTGGAAAAAAGAAACCATTTCCCCACATATGCTTGTTATTTTTAAAAGAATCAAACAATGGAACATTACCAGAGAAGAAGTTCTTCTTTTCAGTAAAACAGAATTTTATCAACATCTATTACTGCGTAATTTTTGGGAACCTTTGGTTTTCCCCTTCGGCACACCTGACACTACAGAACACACTCTTAAAATATTAACATAACCTAGGATGCCAACTTACATATGGGACACTATTTTGCTGTCTTGTCATGATAGATTAGGAGTCCGAAACAACCATAAACATAAGCAGGTTAGTGAACGGTTTTGCCCCAAAGGCACATGCAATGGATTATTAGAAACGCAAGCACCTTTTTTTGTTATGTCCCTACATTATTTCTTTCTGGGAATTTCTTGCCTCCTATTATAATACACCTGTTTTTTTTCTAAAATCAACTATAATACCTTGGCTTTAGGTGTTTTTTCTGGTTCATGGACAAAATTCCATCCTAGTACTTTGAGAGTTGTTACAGGACTTTTGAGATATTACATACGGATAGCCAGATGTAAATTTGTCTTTCAGCAAACCTTCTGGACTCAAAAAATAACGTTTACACTGTGTAACAAAGCAAATTGAAAATTTACATAGTAGAGAAATAACTTGTTTTACCCAAAAAGAAGTTTCTCTTTTTGGGAAAAATTGTGAAAACTGGTGGTATCACCCACCTTGATGTTTTTTTCTTTTTCTTTCCAGATATTATGGGTGGGATATTCAAAGGGGTTGCACATGGCACAACAGTGTTGCGCCATGCACAACCCACTGATGCGCCCCGGTGCGATATTCAGAGGGGTTTGTTGCACTGCACAATTCCCGATGTGCCAAGTGCGCGGGGCGTGCCCATGCATATGCGGCACATCCCGATATTCAGCCCACGATGTGTGGCACATATGCAGGCACAAACCCACCTTGTGCTGCACAGGGGGCTGTGAAGATGTGCCTGTAAAAAGCAGGAGCATGTCAGGGACACCCACAGGTGGGCTGCCGTATTGCCGGGTGCAACACGGCAGCCGCCTGCTGTGGGTGGCCACCCAACCTCCCCAGACACAGGCCAGGCATCGTGCCCTCCCTCACCCGATCGCAGGCATAGAATATTAATATCCCTGGTGGTCCGGGTGGACCTTACCCCATCACCCTATCATGGATGTAATATAAGTATATCCCTGGTGGTCCAGTGGACCCTACCCCAGTGCCCGATTATGGGCGTAATAAGAATACATCCCTGGTGGTCCAGTGAACCTGCTCCCCTGCCCGATCACGGGCATAAAGTGAAATCAAATTCCCTGGTGGTCCAGTGGACCTGATCCTCTGCCTGATCGTGGGCATTTGAATAAATAAATTCCCTGGTGGTCCAGTGGTACCCCCCTCTCCACCTGCCCAGTGAGATTTGCCACCCAGCACCCCCCCCGGGCAGTGGTGGGTGGCAGCTCCCCACCTGCAAGCCGCCCGGCCGCCCACTGACTGACAGCATACAGTATGGCTGTACACCTATTGGTCCACTGCGTGGGCCAATGGGCATGCAGACTGTACTGTACCACACAGTACCAAAATGCGAATTCATTCACATTTTAGCTCAGTATGTTCTCAGCCTAGGTGCAACTTGTGTCTAGAACATGGTCACATTAGTTTAGGGTGTCCAAACCCTTTCAAATGTAATCTATGTGATGAGTCTGGACACTCTTACAAACGATGTCCCTGGGCTGATCATAATAGGTTAGATAAAGCCCTGCAGGATCAGGAGCAAATAATTACAGAGTCACAAGTCCATATCCTACAAACCAGAGCAGGCCCCTCTGGCCTATCTCCTATGGAAAACACAGAAGTAAATTTGGAGGCGCAGGCCCCCCCAGGAGGTTGCTGGAACTCCTATTGAGACTCCTGATTCTAATAACATACCGAACCAGATAATCTCAAAGGAGCCTGAAAGTTCTCTTGGCTCAGAGTCATTACATCAAGAAAAAGCAAGTACTAGTACTGGAAAAGCTGTGCCCCCAACCCCCATTCCACAATGGTCAGAGTATGAGTTAGTCAAACACACTAGGAAAAATAAAGGGAAGAGGAAGGCCGATACTACTCCCTCAAAGGTAGTCACCCGAAATAGATATCAGACTCTAGCCAAAAGGAGGCAGTGGGGTGATACTGAAGAAGATGGTGATGAGTCAGCTTCCTCTGTAGCTTCCTCAAAAATGGAAGTTTCATCTGACTCTCAACCTGATTCTTCGGGGAGAAGAGTGCAAAAAAAGGATACAAAGATCTCTGATGCGATCACTTGACCCTAATTTCATAAATGCAGGAAGGTTATTTTTCTCCACTCACTTTAAATGTGAGCAGTATTAAATCTTATAAAAAGAAATTAACCACCCTGCAATTTTTGAAAGATTTACCAAACAATATAATATTTATACAGGATACCCACCTCAAAAAAAAACATATGAGGTTTCTCAAGCACAGCGTATCTGGACAGCAGGACCCTCCTTTTGGTCTCAGGGTGAGGCCCTCTGTGATGGGGTAGGAATTTTGTAAACAAACTAGTGGAAATAGCCCCGGGTCAGGCCCTGATGTTAGATACTATTTTCAATAATATGAGGTTTTGGCTGATAAATGTATATGCGCCACAAAGTACTGCTGCAAGATCAGAACTTCTTAAAACTATCCAACCCTACCTACATACTAGCAAACACATCATTTTTGGTGGAGATTTTAATGTGAGGCTAGCCCCAGAAGCCAGAGGTGGCCAAACTAAAAAAATATTTGGAGATGTGAACTGTCTTGCTAATATTTTGAAAACAGCAAATGTATATGATGCATATAAAAATATTAATACTACTAACCCAAAACCATACACAAGAGGTACTATAGCCACCAGGATAGATTATATTTTGCTATCACGACAATTGACAATATTAAAAGCCTCTGTTAGTCCTTGTGAAACCTCAGACCATTTAACAATCTCCCTGTTGTGTGGTAAAGGGCCAGATATTAGCTCCTTTAAAACTAAATATTGTTGGAAATTGAATAACTCTCTTTTAGAGGACTCTAAGATTTTGCGTCATTGTGAGGAACTCATTAAAGCAAGAGTCTCTGTATTGGATGCTTATGAAAACATAGTTTCTTGGTGGATGGACTCAAAAAAAGAATTCAAAACTTTTTTTCTCAGACAGGCCCATCATAATTTAAATGTTTAAATGCTTTTTAAATGTTTGTGTAACAGGTGAAATTTGTATTGAACAATTGATGAATGGATGTATTTATAAATGAAATGTTCGTATGTACTTAATTGTTTGTTAATGTATTTTTATGGTATGTTTTGTGTATTATGTATATTTACATTGTACAAATACAGGGATGCCTTGTAAATAGGGATTTTCGAATCCCTAATGGCATAATTTTCTGTATAAATAAAATTTTACCTACCTACCATAAATCAAAGAATATGTATTTTAAATAACTTAAGAGAAAAACTGATGAAGTTAATTTCCAGGGCTTTTGAACAAAAAATTGATCTTACACAAGAAATAAATACAAAACAAGAAATGATGAAGTTTCAGTATAAAAGGGCAGAATCTTTAAAAATAGAGGCCCACTATGGCACTCAAGGGAAGAAACCAGGAATAGACATTTTTAAAAACTATAAAGAAAGAATTTCTATGACTAATTTAGAATCGGTTCAAAATATACATTCGGCACAAAAGTCATGAAACCAAGTTGAATTACAATACTTTGTGCATGAATATTTACAAACCATATTCTCTATCTCCTCCCCTACAGAGTGGACTGAAAGTTATTTTCACAACTTAAATATTCCTACTTTATCAAAAAAAGAAAAAAAGCATACAAACACGGCCTATCTCCAGTTAGGAAATACACCAAGCCTTAAAAAAGTTACATAAAAATGTATCCCCAGGATATGATGGATTAACTGTTGAATTTTATCTGGCATTTCAAACCTTTTTTTATCCCTATTTTTGTAGAGGTATTCAACGCCTTGCTACAAATGAGTGATATCCCGACATCTTTTACAAAAGCCATAATGATACTGTTATTTAAAGAAAGGTGACAGATCAAATATTAGTAATTGGAGACCTATTAGTCTTACAGTAGACTACAAGCTATTTGCCATGATACTGCTACACAGACTATCATCAATTGCCCATCTCTTAATAAGTTCAGCACAAACTTCTGCAGTACCAGACGAACCATGTTTCATAACCTTATGCTTCTCTAAGATATCTTAATAAATAGAAATAGTATGGAATCCCCAGGAATTCTACTCTCACTCGATCAAGAAAAAGCATTTGACCAAGTAGATCATAATTATTTTTTAAAGCATTGGAAAAATATGATATTCCTCCCAAGTTTGTTGCCTGGATTCGAATACTTTATGAGAATGCGTGGATCTAACCGTATATAAATGGGGTACCGGGTAAAAGCTTTAAAGCAACTATAGGGGTATGGCAAGGCTGTCACCTAAGCCCCGTTCTTTACGTTTTTCAAAGAGACCCCCTTTTGAGACATTTTTTAAATCAACCTAAGATTCCTAGGATAACTTTCCATTCAAAGCAGCAGGCACCTCTGGTAAGTGCCTATGCAGATGATTTATGACTTTACACTACCACACAAGCCAAGCCAATTGACATAATAGATAATATTACCTCCTTTGAAAAAATCTCAGGTGCAAAATTAAATTATGAAAAAAGTATTGGGCTTTCTATATGCCCAAGTGAAAAACAATGTGGTTTGCAAAAATTAGCAAACATCACTATATCTTCTGACCCAGTAAAGGCTTTAGGGCTCACCTTTGGCAGCACAGATGATGCAACTTTAAACTGGGACATAGCTGCAGGAAAAGCACTGGGACTAATACAATCTTGGAAGTCAAAACTTATAGCCAAAAGAAAACGAGTGTGCCTGATAAGAATGCTAATATTGCCTTTATTTCTTCATGTTGCCCATATTTTTCCCCTTCCATTAAAATTGGACACTAAAATATGTAATTTATTATTTCAAGGTTGCTGGGGGAGCCATTTGAACCCCATAAAAAGGCTCCATACATACCATGATTATAGTCTTGGAGGGGTCAAAATGCTAAATCCAATTTTTTTTTAATACCATTTTTATTTTCTGGAATATATGTCCATTGCTAGTTGGTAATTTCTCTGAATGGACTTTTCTCCTTCAATTTTGGTTTATAAACTTAATAACAGTCTGGACAAAAACACCCTATTTAGTATCAAGAAATTTTCGTTCTTATAGAATTCCTGATATATTTATCCTAACCTACTGTAAAATTAGGTTGTGGTCCTTGTCTTCACGTTCAATATGTTCTTTACACAGGAAACAATTATATTCTGGAATCATTTCCACACACTACTATGAGCTCCCAATTGCACCTTCCCTGCACGGGACATCTCCGGATGATCTTGTCTTGCAATTAACTGATAAAAGAATTCCTAGCAAATGCTGGGATGATACGTGGCTCTCATGCTATGGAAGATTGGGAGTAAGGAATGCACATAAGCATAAAGCATTGGAAGAAAGATATTGTCCAAGACTATCATGCTTAACTACACTAGAAGCAATGGAACATTTTTATATTCATTGCCCATTTTCACAAGAATTTTGGTTTCATTTTCAGAAAACATGGAGAATCTTGAACATTTCTGACATTACATATGAAATAGTGATTTATGGTTCCCTTTCACCTAGTGTAGCAAAATTTCATCCCAGCACGGTTAGAATGGTTTTTGCTCTTTGTAGATTTTACCTTTGGCAAGCACGCTGTGCCTTCGTGATGCAACAGAAAGAATTCAGTCCAAGCCAAATTGTTATTCAAATAGCAACAAATCTAAAATCAATTTACCAAGGGGAGCAAAACAAATTGTCAAAATCTATGTTTAACTCTGGAAAAATTGCACATGGTTCCTTAACAGAAATGTAATCTATTTAAGTTTCTTTTTTGTTAATTTCAAGCTGTTCTTATTTTATTTTTTTGAGAATAGGCAAATCTATTGCATTAGACCTTATGATGTTGTTCATATTTTGTATATGATGTATTGGTTTGTTTCATATGTATTCTAATATTTTCTACTCAATAAAAAATTCTCCATCTCTTTCCAAGAAGTGTCATGGGATTTTTAACGTCCACCTGCACTACCACCAGAACAGACAGATGGGACCTCAGTTTGATGTCTCATCTGAAAGACGGCACCTCAGGAGTACAGCACCCCCCCCCCATGCTGCACTACAGTGTCAGTATTAGGATTTAACCCAAGTGCCTGGTGTGGGGATAGAACCCACAGCCTTCTGATATTCTGGCCTCAGAGGCAAGTGTGCAACCTGCTGAGCCACTGAGACTGCTTTTGCAAATGTGGACTGCCTGCTTTTATAGTAATGACTTGTGCCATTCTTCACCATCTGCTATCAATCAATCTTTATTTTACCATGCAAAACACCATTGAGTGAACTAATTTTCAAGGTGGACCTGGGCAGTTAACAAAATAAGTATAAAGTACAATAAGTAAACATTATACAGAATATGGGTGTAACCCCCACTACAAATTGGGGTTTACTATAATGTCTTCCTGGGCTCCGTAATGCCCACTGTCAGGCTGGTGTCCTGTCTTCAGTAGTTCTAGTTGTCTGCATGAGAGTGCCCTAGTAAGTCTCTGCGCCTGTCTCTTTAAGAGCTTAGCTATTCTGTGCTTAGAAATTAGTCTGGCTGGGTCTGAGTGATTTAAGGCTTGTGGCCAGCCAGACAGTCTGTTATTTTGCTCCATTCTGCAGTCACTACTTGCACAGAGGGAGCCCCCTTTGGAACTGTGATTGTTTTTTATTTATTTATTTACTTCTGTGCCTTACTTCCTCAGCTGGGGTGTTCCCTATGGTTCCCCTTCCAGTCTGTCTTGGCGGCTCCTGCACTGGGCACCATGCCAGAGCTCTGACCTCCTCCATCACCCTCTCTTAGGTCACATTGTGTCCCCCACAGTGCAGAAGACCGAGGGGTCAGGACAGAGGGAGCACCTAGGAGCATCCGGTGCATCATCGTGGATAGACCTTCATGAGCACTGGAGGATTTGGGCAGTATTTTTCTTCTCCTGAGTTCCCCTCCATGGCACAGGTGTGCAGTGATGCCAAGGACGCTGCAGCACATGCTCCCGCATGCCACACATCGGACGTATGCCCGCGCCAACCCCATCATTGCGCCATGAGTTGCGTTACCCCCTAGCCATCACCAGGAGCCAGCACCTTCGTGGGATTCCCACCTCACCTTCCCTGGTGGAGGAGAGCAGTCCTGGCTGACCCCTGACAATCTGAGTCTGCACCCGAACCCGGATTGCCAGCGTAGCATGAGGTGTGGCATCCAGCACCTCAAAGCTCAGCGCCACGGGGCCAGCAGAACTGTGATTGTTTATTGCTAATTTGTTGTTATAGTAAAGATAGAGAAGTTTGTCTAACCTGCTTTGATTGCAGCTCAAACATTTGGATGGCAGCCACCATGTTAGGTTCTGGACTTCCAGTATTTGGACCAATCGAACCACTGGGGACCTAAAATGGAGACTGTCCCCAGGGGTCTTGTGGGAAGGAAATTCTGTAGTTTTTGTAGTTGTGAGTGTTGGCGCCCAAATGGACTTGGAGGGGGAGCCCTTACTGTTACTGACAGTTCCCTCAGCCAACAGAACCTTTTGGATTACAAAGAAAATAGTCAGAACTGCCTGAAGCAGTGGATTAGAGTTGGAGGTTGAAGAGTGAACAGCTCAGGCTTTCAAGCAGCAGCTACCTGAAGGAGCATAGAGGATTCGGTTGGAAGAGGCTCTGCCGGCCTCCCTGCCATGTTTCTTTTGCATCTGAACTGCTTATTGCAGAAGTTGGATTCGTTCCAATTTCCAGCTTGGAACTGCGGCAGAAGAAAGAAGAAGTTTGTTATTGCGACTTGTGATTTGGACTGAAGACTTTCTCCAGAAGCGATCGGTCCTTCTGATGATAGAATTTGTCTCAGATTGAAAGGTTTGCACAGTGAAGCTGTCATTTGCAACTGGACTGTATCTGAACTGTTGTCTAGAGAAATTAGTGATTTAAATGTGCTGAATGTGTTTCATGGGTCGCGATTGGTTCCCCACGGTCGAAACTGTTATGCCAACTGGAGGTTTCACCAGCAGAAGATCACGATCTCTTACAGAACTGTTCATCCTGCCTGGACCTTGCAATGTTGGTCTAGGCTGCTACTCCCACTTCGGAGACCATCTCAGCGAAAGACCAGCTTGGGGATTTGGCGCCAGGTAGTGAGTCGTGTCGGCCCTGCTTCTCCTGGCCTACCTGATCATCACCACAAGGTCTACATCTCACCTGTCCTGCATCCTGGTCTGGGTAGCATGAGTACAATCCAGGGTAGCTCCCTGCAACAAAAGCAAAAATCATTGTGGTACCATCTAATTGTGTCTTTTCTGGGTTAATGCAACGGACTGAGCCATCTGACTTGGATTGCAAATAATTGGGTTATGTGCATGTGTAACTCTTTTTCCTTTCTTAAGGCCGCCTCCCTGGGCAACGCTTCAGGCTAGCCTACATGACATACTGGGTACCCAGGATTGTTGAACTGTTTAATTGGGACTTACAGTGCATGCTGAACAATCCTGATTTAATTCAGATTGCTAATCATTCTGCTAGATTCACGCCCCTTCCTTGTTCACTGCCCCTAAATAAATCGGATTGTCTTTTTTCACATTTAACTTGGCAAGTGTGCATCTTATTAGTTGGGTTACAGTGGTAATATTGTATTTCTGCATTGCCGATCTTATTTTCCAGGTGGTCTCCAGGGTAGCTGCAGCAGATCCGGCCTTGGTGGCAAGTGAAAAGGGGTGTGACCATATTATTACTGCTATCTACTGGATGTGAATGTACCATTGTATTATTATTTAGGCCACTAGAAGGGTTTGTGGGTGGTTATAGCATCCCAGAGGGCTATACCAGAACAGTTGAGCTACCCTAATACCATTCCTCTGGGTGGAGACACCAGATCACAGAACTCAGGCTCCTCAACCTATGTATTGCCATACAGGCAGGGGTAATAGCCCTTAGAATAGTGCCGTCTAGGGGTTATATGTTGGAAGCACCACTCGGATTAGCTCCCTCTAGTGGTCGAAAGTTAAAATTTCAGACAGCTGCAAAATTGAGACAGGATTTGAAATGGAGGCGCTTGCTACTCCCAAATGGAAAATCTCCCCCCACAAACACCGCATGATGAGGTGGAGTGAGGCCATCCCTGTGGGGACCACTAATTATACTACTGAAGAAACAGTGGGGAAGGTTAAGTGTCTGGGAAAGGTTGAAGTACGGGGGCGGGACTCAGATCTATTTGCTCAGACCTTGGTGGCCCTCCTCTCTTGTAGCCTTCCCATAGACCCTGAAATGGTACCCCCGTCATCATGTTAGAAGGATCCCAGAAGGGGTGGAGAGTTACTCATTTGCATAGTGATCCATCTTCCCCTTGGGGGTCCCCAAGGGTACAGGGGTTTAAGGACAAATTATTGAGGCTTCTAGCTGCTGAGGGGTGGACAGCTAAGGAATTGTTAAAGGCTTTGGAGGATTTGGAGGAGACACTCCAGTACAATCTCCTCTGGCCTCTCCAGCCATCCCTAAGGCATCCTCTATTGTAGAATCTCCCATTGTGACACCCTCTGTACACCTGGACTCCTATCGCAGGCTCAGATTGTTCTCTGGTGCAGTTCCTGTGCCAGTGGGGGAAGACGACTTAGAAACATGGATAGGCTATGCTACTCCCCTGGTTCAGGAATGGCAGTTCTCTGAGGGAGAGAAGCAAAAGAGATTAATGGAACGTTTAAGGGGCCCTGCACTGGAGGCTATTCGGTTCCTTCGGTCCACAAACCCAGAGGTCACTGTAGCTGAGTACCTCTCCACTTTAGAAGGGGTGTTTGGCAGCACTGAATCTGGGGAAGATTTAATGTGGAAGTGCAAGTCTGCTAAACAGTGGAAGAATGAGAGTTGTCTGCTTATCTCACCCGAATTAAACGGGCCTTGCAGAGAGCCCATAGAAAAGGGGGTGTCCCAGCTAGTGAACTGAATCGTGTCAGGCTAGAGCACATCCTAAAATCTGCCCATTACTCAAGCATGCTTATGTTAAAACTGAAGTTTCAGGACAGGAAAGCTAATCCTCCCGAATATTGTTGGCTGATGAAGGAGATTCAAGAGGCTGAGAACAATGAGGATGGTTGGGAACCATATGCTGTGGTTGCATGCACCACCCCGACCCCAGACCGACCCAGTGAGAAAGAGGAAGCTCTTGAGATGCAGCAGGTCTGAGAGTTGCTGAAAGAGATAAAAGAGATGCGAGCCTGCCAACAAGCTGCAGCTGAAGCAAGCAGAAACTAACATTTGTCCACTTGAGACTGAGACTGGCAGTGAGGCACCACCCGTGGGTGTGGGGGCTCATGCTATTGCCCCTGAACCTCGAGCTGAATCCAAACTGGTGGAAGAAATGAGAGAGCTATGAGCTTTATTGGGGGACCTCATACACGCCACCTGAACATCTGCCCCTTGGCGGAACTACGGAGACATGGAACCTCAGCCCAAACCAAAAGAGGACAATAGGACTCCCTCCTCCAACCGTTACAAATTTTGTGAACAAAAGAACAAAATCGCCCTAGTGATCATACAGAACAGGTGTTCTGCTACAGGTGTGGAGAAGATGGGCATACCCAACAAAGCTGCAATCCTCCTGAGGATCTGCGGAAGGTCAGTACTAAACTGCTTAATCTGGTTCAACAGAGCAATATAAATCCTCAGCCAGGCCCACCACGAAAATCTTTTTCCTTCAGAACTGCTGTGGGTCAGTCTGCAAAACAAACTTCTCCAGATTGGTCCGAGATGGTGGGTCCCTCCATGGAGACTATAGTAACAGTTAATGGCATCTCCACTCGAGCTGTGCTAGACCGTGGCTCGCATGTCACCATTATATTTCAAGATTGGTACGACCAGCACTTATCTGACCTTCCACTCCTATAAGGACTGCATGTGTGGGGGTTGAGTAAAAAATTCTATCCTTACTGGGGGTATGTATGAATTTGGTTGTCTTTCCCTATTGCTGGCATGGATGAACAAGTGGAGACCCTGGCCATGCTGTGTCCGTCAACTGGACTGTATGATGGTGCCCCTTTGTTGATTGGCACCAATGCTCATATGTTTGGACGGCTAGCCCAGCTCTGTCAAAAGAAACAAGCCAAGCGGACTGGAAAGGCTCTACACATTCTGGCTTTGGTGCACCGAGCCTGTGATTAACAGATGCAAACCAAAGAGACTGAGAAAGATGAACCCATGAGGGTAGTATGGAAAAAAGACCCTGACTCACTTGTATTGCCTCCAAATGCTCAGCGTACCATTAGTGGCAAAGTGCACATAAAAAATTATGTCAAAAAGAAGATTCTTATGCTGGACACCCCAGAAGAGAAGAAACTGCCTGAGGTACTACTGGTCAAGCCTAGCATTCTAGCGGTCCGGGCCCATGCCTGCACTAGGCGGGTAGTGGTGCAAGTCCAAAACATGTCAGACCAGGAGGTTCGAGTAAATCGAGGGTGCACCCTGGCTACTGTATGTTGTGCAGATACTGCTGTACTGCCCAGCAAAAAGTGCCCTGGAGAGGATGACAAAGTGACCCCTGACTGTTAGACTTTAGAGAGTCCCCTCTCCCTGCAGAATGGAAAACTAAGATCAGCTGGAAATTGGCTCAGAGAAGCAAAGTGCTCAGAGAAGCAAAGTGTTCTGATTGAAGAGTGCGATGTGGGATGCATAACAGACGCTGAACACTACATTAGACTACCTTCAAAAGTTGGATACCTTATACCATAGAGCAATAAGGTTCATTACAGACCTGCCATATAATACTCACCATTGTTCTCTCTATGATTCAGTTGGATGGGTTTCCCGTCATGTCAGGAGGAGCAGAAATGCAGCTCTATGGATCTACAGAGCTTTATCAAAAAAACTCCCAAGCTATATCCTGGACTGCTTCAACCTGACCACTCCAGCTCCTATGCCCTAAGAAGCAACAATATCATCCTGCTCAAATTGCCCAAAGTCAACACCAAAATAGGAGGGCAGCAATCAGCTACTCTCTAGCCATAGCATGGAACACCCTACAAAAATCCCTAAAACTGTCCATTATCATTCCATTTACATCCTTCAAGCAGCACTGTACAGCCTTCTTCACAGAGAAATGCAGTTGCTACCGCTAGAGATAGAATAGTCATCCCACAAAACCTTATTCCAATCACATATGGCATATTCCTTCCAGCCAGATACGCCAGTATATGGCACCCAATATTCCTTCACCATCCTTGTACTCATTATGTGAGTGACTGTCATGGCCTCATTGTGATATATATGTATTGTACATATTGTAGATGTTAGTTTAACTTTCTCTTGCCAAGCTTTAACATGTGAATTCTCTGTATATTATTGTGTTATAAATAACATTTTCTTGTTTCTGTATGTATAACTGTCTCATAAGTATGTGAGGTAATTGCTGTGCACCAACTCGAACCTTGACCTTATCAGGTCCATCTTGTAAATGAGCCTTGCTCAATGATGATCGCCTGAATAAATAAAGATTTGATTGATTGATTGATTAATTGATGATGGGAGGCTGTTCCGAGAAAGATCCCGTTGTCTTGCGCCTGCTGACATCGACGATGTCCAACACCACCTCCAGGAAATGCTGGCTGCAGGAATCATCCAAGAGTCTCGAAGCCCGTATGCCCCCAGATTGCGGTAGTCCAGAAGAAAAACAGATCAGTAAGGATGTGCGTGGACTGCCGGATGTTAAATCGAAGAACTGTCCCTGACCAATACACCATGTCATGCATCCAAGATGCCCTTGACTGCCTCAATGGAAGCCAGTGGTTCTCTGTGCTAGACCTTCGGGAGTGGGTATTATCAAATTCTGATGGCCCTGGAAGACAGAGAGAAAACAGCCTTCATTTCTCCCCTGGGTTTGTTTGAGTTTTTGCGCATGCCACAGGGTATTTCGGGAGCACCTGCCATGTTCCAGCGGTTGATGGAGCGAGCTGTGGGAGACATGAACTTACTAGAATTCCTTGTATATCTTGATGACGTCATTGTGTTTGGCTGGACCCTTGAGGAACATGAACCCCATCTGTTTAAGGTTCTCGACCAATTAGAGGATTTTGGACTAAACTTGTCGATAGACAAGTGTCAGTTTTTCCAGAAATCTGTGAAATATGTTGGTTTCATAGTGTTGGCTGAAGGGATTCAAACAGACCTGAGTAAAGTGGAGTCTTTGACCACCTGGCCTCAGCCTAACAATCTTAAAAGAACTGCAAAGATTCTTGGGGTTCTGCAGCTGTTATCGCCGGTTCATAAAAGATTACACCCGAGTCGTCCATCCTTTGCTCAATTTAACTCAAGGTTACCCACCTACAAACAGGAAATATAATAGAAGCGCACTTAAATAGTAGGAAAAGGTCTGCTTTCGGACAAATGACACTTTTGGAGCCAGGTGGACTCCTGAGTGTGAGGCGGCCTTCTGTGATATCATTCACCAACTCACCCATGCCCCTGTGCTTACGTATGCTGACCCCACCAGACCCTGTGTTGCACACTGATGCCAGCTTGAAGGGACTTGGTGCTGTTCTATATCAAGAATATGAGGAAGGCTTATGCCCAGTGGAATTTGCTAGTCGAAGCCTAACGCCGTCTGAAAAGAACTACCCTGTACACAAACTTGAATTTCTTGCATTGAAGTGGGCCATGGTAGACCAATTCCATGAATATCTTTATGGTGCAAAGATTCTAGTGAAAACTGACAACAATCCCCTCACCTATGTCTAGACTTCAGCTAAGTTGGATGCCACTGGGCATCGCGGGTTATCTGCACTTTCAACTTATGATTATTCAGTAGAGTATCGACCAGGCTTTAACCACATTGATGCTGACACCCTCTCCAGAAGACCTGACTCTAACGCCAAGTGGGTGAGAATGTCTGAACAGTCTGTCAAAGCCCTTTGTCAAAAATTCGATAAAGATGAGCACCCCTCTCCAGAAACAGTTGACTGCCTGGTGGACTGCTTGGGCCATCCTGACACTTGTGTTCCCGTGGCCTACTGCCATCTTGCAGCCCTGGATCTCAGCATGCTGCCCCAGTTCACCCCCGATAATATACAGTAGGCCCAGGCTCAAGACTCATTGATTAAGCCAGTGCTGGGTGCTAGTCATGCTGGAAAAAATGTGTCCAGACTTCGTTCTTCAGATCCATGAACTGCCCTGCTGTTTAGAGAGGGGGCCCAGATTAAAGTTGCACAACCAACTGCTTTACAGAGAAACCACAAATTGACAAGGTCAAATTGCCAAGCCACAATTAGTGTTATCTAAAGTCTTCAAACGTGTGGTTCTACTGGCCCTTCATGGCCAGATAGGACACTTAGGCTGTGACCGAACTACAGACTTGGCCCATGTTCAGTTTTACTGGCCAAAAATGGGGGCTGATATTGAGACTCACATCAGAACTTGCAGTCGCTGTCTCCAGAGGAAAGCTCAGCCTCAGAGGGCTGCACCCTTAGTCAATATCTCTACCAGTGCACCCATGGAGCTTGTGTGTATTGACTTCTTCTGTCTTGAACTAGATCAAAAGAATATTAGCATTGTGCTAGTGGTGACTGATCATTTTACTCGTTATGCCGAGGCATACCCAACCAAAGACCAGAAAGCATCCACAGTGGCAAAGGTCCTGATTGAAAAGTTCTTTGTCCATTATGGTGCCCCCCCAGAGAATTCACTCTGATCAAGGGAGAGACTTTGAAAGCCGCTTGATTAAGGAAATGCTCTCACTCTGGGGAGTGCGAAAGTCCAGAACTACCCCCTGTCACCCCCAGGGGGATCCACAGTCCCAAAGGTTTAATCGAACATTACTAGACATGTTGGGCACACTTCATCCTCGGGACAAGTCCAAGTGGAGCCAACAGATAAGCACCTTAGTACATGCGTATAACTGCACTAGAAGTGATGCCACTGGGTTCTCCTCCTACTGCCTAATGTTTGGTCGGGAAACTCCATTGCCAGTAGACATCTGCTTTGGAGTGTTTCTTGATGGAGTAAGAGCAGAGAATTACCTTCGGTATGTTCAAAAGCTAAAAGCTCAGTTAAACCATGTCTACCAATTGGCACACACCATGGCGGCAAAGAGGAACTTAGCAAACAAAGAAAGGCACGACAGACGTGTCAAGGCCCAAGAACTGCAACTTGGAGACAGAGATTTGTTACGAAATTTGGGACTGCATGGGAAACACAAAATTGCGATAGGTGGCATCACACCCCGTACATTGTTGCCAGCAAACTGGAGGATCTGCCAGTCTATAAAGTGTATACAGAAAATGACCCATGAGCTGTCAAGACAATGCGCAGAAATCATTTGCTGCCAATTAGTCAAACTATCATTGATTCTGCACACCAAGACACTGCCCCTCCCGGGCCTGTAACCAGAGCAGCAGCTAAAAAGAAACAGTTGACCCCCTCTCCAGTTGTTAAGGTTTCAAGGCCCTCTATCAGTCACACCCTGAATGAAGCTGATTGTCAATCAGAGTCTGATGACAGTGAGTTTGAAGCTCCCTATTACCCATCTTATGAACTAAGTCAGTTGTTTCAGGGTAACCCCACGTACAACTTTGGGGATGAAGCTGGACCTTCAGGACTGTCTAACCCACCAGCCTTCTCCACAGCCCCTGTGCCCCCTGAAAGTGAGGTGCAAAGTGTGACTACGGATGTAGCTGACTCTTTGTGTCTGGTAGAACTAGCTGAGCTCCAAGAAGGAGAACCAGAAACAGAAAGCACCACTGGTGACATACCAGCAAGTACAGAACTGTTTGTAAACAATGAATCTGACAATGTTATGGAAAATGATGCTGATGAAGTGAATGATTCTGAAAGTATCAGTAATGTGTTGCAAGATTTAAACTCCATGGAATTTCCTTTAAATGACTAACCTGGAATTTCTACAGAACCAAGTAACGAAAGTAATATTGTTGAGCAAGAACTAACAGAACCAGAAGCTAAAAGTGCTTCCAGTCCAGAACAGACAATCAGTGCAGAGGTACCCTTTTCTTCAGAAGCAGACTTATTGATAAGCAATGAGCCGGGACTGAGAGACCCAAATGCAAATGTTGAAAGAACTGAACCTGTGTCTGCCCCTCCCAGAAAGTCTGGAAGAGCCACAAAGCCAGTAATACGCCCATAGGTGGATTTAGAGGGGGGGGGCTAAGGGTGCTATAGCTCCCCCATCATGGAGCTCCTCTATTAGTAACACACTGTGCTGCATTCTTAATCTGTTTGCACTAATGCCTCCATGAAAGCTTCCTAAGCCACACGGGTCTCATCTGTCCTCCAGTGTCCTGGTTGTGCAGTAAAAATCACCCCCACCCACATTACATAGTTGATCCCCCCCCCCCCGGAAAAGCCAGTCTCCAGCATGAATTTCTTACTAACTTTCATCCTGCACCATGTGGTCAGGTCCCAGCACTGTGGCAGCAGCTGGTCTTGCCTTGGTGAGCCTGAGCATTCGTTCTCTACTTTTGCAGGCTCGGTGCATCTCCTTTGTTTGTGCACGGGAGTGGGTACAGCTGCAGCAAAGCGGAGTGGACCTTAACAATACAGATCTCAACCAGGTTGCTTTTTGCTCACTGCTCCTGATTTGCTGTTGCGTCCAGTAGTAGATGTGGCTAGCAAGGGGCACCTTCTTTAAATGTCTGGGCTGCCGAAACAAGAGTGAGCTGTAATTCATTCACTCAGAAGATTAACGTTGGAGCAAGAGAGAAGCGAGTGTACTACTAAGGAGCAGACAGAGGGATGGCAGAGCCCACAAGTGAAGAGCAGAGCCTGGGGTTTCAGGTGGCAGCAGTCCAGTAATGTGGGGTCGGTGTGGCCTTGGTAAATCAGCACAAGGAGTTGGAGTGAGGTTCAGGTCATCTTCTGGTAGCTGAAGCAAGCTGTAGCTGAGAGCTCTGCTCATTAGGAGTTATGAGTCCGTGTGTGCTGTCTAGAGAGAGACAGAGAAAGACTTTGGCAGCCAGGTAACTGGAGATAGTACTCAACTAGGGGCACATAGACTTCAGCCTGCTGAAAATGGATCAAGTCTTCATTTAATCAGGTACTTCTTGTTTTAAAAAGAAAGACTTTCACAGTCTCAAATTATGGTAGGTGGGTGGGAGGTGGCTGTTGGGATGGGATAGGACATTAGTGTTCCATCAAACTGGGTGTGTAATAAATGTAGTACTAGTGTTATTAATTTCTAGTATAGGGAGTTTAAATTCATGACATTAAAATAGTTTAAGGTCACTGCTGGTTTTACCCTATATGGCAAATTGATTTGGGTGTGGATTTGCAGGAGAGGGAGTTGGAGGGTAGTGTCCTCTGGAAGCATGCTAGAAGTGGTACAAAACTAATGCTGGGGCAGGTCTGGTTTCATCAACAGCATGAACCAGGAGAGGCAAAAACTGGCTCAGGAGACCTTTGAATTGAGGTAAAAACTTCAGCATGTACTGAATGTCTAATCTGTGTGGTCTTTTCAGTCGTGGTTGTACAGTGTGAATAAGCACATAGGGAAGTAATAGACGTAGCGGTTTTGAAGGTGTTCTGCTGTATATTATGGTATGTGCAGGAGTTTCTGCATGCTTGGAGAGCAGAGGTGTAGCCAGGATTCTAAACTTGTACTCAAAATTGATGCACTGTTGCCCCCCCCATTATTAAACATAAACCAATATATGTGCTGCCACGCCAACAATAGACCCCCGTTTTGCCATATCTGAGTTCAAGTAATCAGTTTCTTCCTGTAATCCTCCTTCCTTTGTTTTTCTGCCTGCCTGGTAAGTTGATCTTCCCTTGTCAATCTTCACCACTCATTACTGCTTGGGTTGTGCTGGAGGCGGCACCCGCACGGAGATTTTTGTTTTTGGAGTCGGCTTTACCGGCGCCCGCTCGAGAAGCGATCACCGCATCATGCGCGCGAGGAGCGCGCTGCGCCACAGACTCCTCCCTCCATTTCAGTTCTGTTTCCTCCTGCCGTCGAGGCTGCACCTGCTACCGCGTGTGAGATTGTTGAACTGCGTCATAGGCCTTCCTGCGACTCCTTCTCCAGTTCCTCCCGACGCCGTTGAACCGTTTTCAGTCCAGTAAGACCGTTCCTTATTTCTATGGCGCCGGGAGCCTTTTTCTGTGTTTTATATTGTTTTATACTTCGCTGCCTGGGACCCAACCATGATATGGATTCATACAACGCCTATTTCTCGATGGAACGTCGTGTCCTAAAAGTCCACGTGTTCAAGATCGGCAAGGCTCCGCCAACTTTCGGGGGATGGCATCGCTCCAGGGCATCCCAGGTAAGATCTCTAGACCCTTCCTCCGGGTCCCCTCCCAGGCCTATACGGTCTGGAGAGGAGGAGGCCTCCTCATCTCCTAGTCTTGCCGAGGAGGAGGCCTCTTCTGCGGTGTCGGAGGAGCGCCGTGGTCCCTTCCGGGGCCGCAGTGGAGACACCGCCTCGGCAGTGCAGGCTCCCTCAGTGTCGAGGCCCAGGTCTGCTGGGCCCGGCATCGGTGGACCCTTGATGCCACCTTCCAGCGCCGCTCTGGATCCCAGCACCATTCGTGGCACCAGTGATCAGGGCGGCGCCGCTTGGGCACTGTGTTGGCTCTCAGTGCCGCCTGCGGCACCATGGGCCCGGTCAACTCTTCTAGCGGTGCCAAGTCAGGTCCCGGTGCCAAGGGCGTTGCCGCAGGTCTGACCGGTGCCATTGGGGAGTCAGGGCTGGGTTTGGGCATTGCGGGTGGTCCGAGATCGTCCGGCGCCACAGGTGACACCGGCACCGTTCGTGGTGCCGTTTCTCTGGAGACCCTTGGGGTGGCCAGTATTGAGGTCCAGCTGGTCTCTTCCTCCTCGGAGAAGGATGATTCGGACGTGAACCCGTCCTGGCACCCTGACTCTTCGGAGTCAGGGTCTCCAGTGAGACGAGGTGCTAGGCGGCCCAGCACGCCTATTCCTCTGTCTCCTCTGCTGTCCTCTCCTGAGGCCTCCAAGGCTGGGGGTGGTCTGGGGTCCCTGAAGGGGGATAGCGTGGAGGCGGGGGGAAGGGCTCATCCTCCTGAGCGGGTTGTGGTAGCTGCCGATCCCGGTGCTGCTGCACCTGCTCAGGGTGGATTGTCACTGGGGTCGAGGAGGAGGGCGTTCTCAGAGTCCGGGGGGTTGAGAGACCGGGTTGAGGTGCCTCGGTCTTCACCTGCCACCCCTCGGGGTGCGAGTAGGAGCCGTAGCACTAGGCCCTGTCTTTCCCTCTCGGGCTACAGGGACCCCTCTGGTGGCATTGCTGTGGGCTGCCCTTCTGGACCCATGCAGCCCCAGGTTCGTCACAGGGGAGGATCCCCTACTAGGCTCTTCCAGGCTTCGCACCCCCAGGGTTCCGTTCTGCGACCTGGTTTGTTGTCCGGGATCCTGCCAGCTCGGGCCCCGTTTTCTGGATTTCAGAGCCTCAACAGAGGACAGTTGCCTCGTCGTAGGTGTCCCTCTCCTGTTCCTCTGCAGCCACCCCCTCTCTCCTAGGCCATGTCGGTCCTACGGGCCCATTATCCTGGGAGATGCTCAGAGGCTCTGCGGCGGCCTTCCCCTCATACGTTAGATATATGCATGAGCGGGTTTTTCACCTATCCCCACCGCCGCAGGAGTCCTCTGGACATTCGAGCTCCCCATCATCCTTATCTCCCTCCTCGGAGGGAGAGGAACCCCCTGCTCATCTCTCCTCCGATGCTGATTTCACTGAATATCAACGATTCCTTTCGAGGATGGTGAGGGATCTTCGTATCTCCTTTGTTAGGCAAGACAATAGCGAACGGGAGACGTGTGAATTCCTCAGCGAATTCAGTGCCCAGCATTTGGTGGTACTGTCCTGGCCTATTCCTTTCCAAGAGGCGTCTATCCGTTCCTGGCAGTCGCCAGCCATCCCTATTCCAGCCCCGGCAGACTGCAGGAGAAGGTATTCTGCCCCATTGGAGTCTCTAGGTTCTCTTCCCAACGCACCTTCAGGATTAGCATTCCTAGAAACTCCCTTCGGCGCCACCGCTCTGGCGCATAAACCAATCGATTGAGATTCTTTATAATTTGACTGGTGGGGGAGAAGGGTGTTCTCTTCTTCTCCTGCGATGCTGTGCATTGCCTCACATCAGATGCACTATGCTGCATACAATAGGCATTTATGGTCGATGCTATCCCAGCTTCTAACATCAATGCCTGATTCGGAGCAATCTAGACAGGCCATTGCCCTCTCTTCTATAGGCCTGGAGCTGGCAAGACACCAAGCAAGGGCATCTAACGATGCCAATGAGGTGGCTTCCAGGCTTGCAGGGACAGCGATCTGTATTAGACAGACGGCATGGCTTCATCTATCAAGGTTATCACCCCTGGCCCGGCGTAGGGCGATTCGCTCTGCTTTCCAGGGGACCCGTCTTTTTTCCTCCAGGGCTAGGAGGCTTCTGCAGGGGCTTCCTTCGTCTCCCCATCCCCGAGGGACACCTCCTAGCTCTCCTCTGCCATAGGCTTTTCATCTGATTAGCCCAGGGTCTTCCCCTTCTGTTTCCCACGAGCAGGAGGCTGCGGGTCTTGTTACCTCAGGGTTTCTATTATCCCCCACCCCCTTGGGGGGGAGCTTGGTACTCACCCATGCAGTAATGAATGGTGAAGATTGACAAGGGAAGATATGAAAATTACGTACCTACCATAATTGTTGATCTTCTCTTGTATCTTCACTATTCAATACTGATACCCGCCCACCTTCCCCTCAGTGGCCTCCTACTGTGGTGTCTCCCCCTTCCTACTTGTTCCTCTCCCTTCCTCGTTGGCCTTTAAGCCAAAAAAAAAACAAACCCTATCTTGATTTTACGTTCTTCTCTGGATGGATCCTTTTCCCTCAAGATAAAGGGGAGCGAGTAGAATTTATTCTATCCTGAGGGAACTCTTTCTGATTGCCCCTAGGGGTGACCTCTTGGCTTCTTAGTCATGTTGTTCAGTTCACAGCTGAAGAGGCTGTCCCTCTATGGCTCGGCCCCAATTTTCAGGTTCCCTCTGGCAAGTATTAATTTATATTGTGTCAGCTTCTTCTGGTTGGTGCTTCTGGCATTTCATTTACCTTGAGCTGTTGTTCCTGCCTTGCCTTCAGGGAGTTGATTGAGTTCCCACTCTATCCTTTTATACAAAGCTGCCTTCTGTAGGGCTTACCCCCTCCCCACACACATCTGTGTTAGCACTTAACAAGGTGCTAAGGGGCTTATTCCCCTTCCTAGTTGGGCGCTGTCTTCCCGGAACAGAATTTCTGCCTGGGCAGTCTGTGAGCTCTCAGCTAAAGTGTAAGGGGTTGGGATGACTGGAGGTTAGAGAATCTGCCCTTTGTGTCCAATCTGTACAAGCGGTTCAGTTGAACCTTCTCTCAGTCCTATCAGGAGGGATTCTTGCTCCCTTATTTTTGGTTCCGAGCGTATAAGCCTCTCAACCAGTATATCTATGGGCAGTGTTCTCCCCTCTCAACATCCCTTGTTTCCTTCACTTTCTTCTTCTTCTTCTTTCCCTTTTTCTCTTTATCTTTATCTGTTCCTCCCTTGGAGCCGCCCCAGAAGTGAGGCCCTGCGGTCCCTTAGGGTAGGCATTCTCTCTCTTTCTTTCTGTCCTCTACCGGCTTATTCCTTTTTCAGTTTATATCCTTTCCTTTTTATTGTCCCTCGGCTCTCTTGCCTCGTTCTCCCTTTTCTTTACCCTTTGTTTTCGCCTCTCCGGCAACCAGAACTGAAATGGAGGAGGAGTCTGCGGCACCTAACGGCTGCCCCTCGTGCATGATGCAGCACGTCACTCTCGGGGGCGGCGCAGTTGGAGCCGACTCCAAAAAAATAAAAAAATCTCCCATAGTGGGTGCGCGCCTCTGGCACAACCCAAGCACTAATGAATGGTGAAGATACAAGAGAAGATCAACAATTATGGTAGGTACATAATTTTCATTTCTTGTTTGTGTATTTGGCTGGTGGCATCAGTGTTCCACAGTGAACAACAAAGGCAAAAGGGCTCAGCGTGACACAGACACAATGTGACTCACAGTGTCCTTGTTTTTTCCTGTTTTTGTTGCCCCTGCCTGATTTTTTTTTACTGTATTCTGCTGAGTACAGTGCATATGTCTGCCGACACCCCTGTTGGAGAGCAAACTTAACAACAGAAGTCATAAGACCTTGTTTGGCACATTGACACAGGCAGTTACAAAACCGGAGAAAAAATGATAGAATCAAATATTTAGTTTATGTAGTTATATGTGTTGAATGGGGAAGGGTGCAAGTTGTGATGTACTCAAGCAAGTGGTGTTGCTAAAAAAAAAATGCATTTTCATATTTGTTTAAAAACTGTGTTCTGCTGTCTGCTTACTGACTTCTTGGGCCTATCATAAACATGAGATGCCTCATACCATGGGGTTATCCCAGTAAATACAATTTTAAAACAATAAAAAATATTTTATTTAAAATTTTATTTTCTTTGGAATAAGTTGCTCTATAGAAAAATCTGTTTTGCAAAAATAGCAAGCAAACTTGAAATTACATTTTCAGAAACTAGATAGCAAAGTGTCTTTGTTCCCATATTTCTATAGTTATTGTATTCATTTTTTTACTGAGGTAAGGTTGGGGGATAGGTTAATCTGTACTGCAGGACAAACTGGGATGGGTTGGCTTTATGGTAATGTCATAACGTGCTTGAGTGAGTGACATTTGTGAACTTGTTTACTTGGATTGTCATTTAATTTGTCTGCAATTTGTCCATCACCAAGTCTCTTTCAACTTGTCTCATTTTTATGTGTTTTGGATGTGCTGCTGCCGTCTTTTGGTATTTTGTTTTATTTTTGGGGTGGAGAGTATTTTGGGCAACATACTCTCATGTGGACTGCGGGTACTCTGGGGGGTGGTGCTAGGGCACAACTCACAAAGCATGGGGAGGGAGGAAATGGGTAGAAATTGCATCAGAAATACCCTCCAAAATGCACCAGAATGCACCAAAATGTTAAAAAATTTCAGGGGGCCTAGGCAGCCCACCAGAACCCCGGCATATTATTTTTTTTTTCATCTGTCTTGAGCTCCCTCATCTATAGTACTCCTGGATTCACCCCTGATGCCTCAGTTATGACTCCCCTGGAAGGCCTGTAGACCTTCCCTTACATGTAGTTCACAAAGGGGTGTATATTTCTGAAAGCTCTCTTCTAAAACTGAGTTATTCTGCCACATCTAAGTTAATAGTAAAACCCTCCAAGCAGTGTACTGACACCCCTGTCCATTGTAGCCCTAGTGTAGCTGATAGGGATAGGCCCCAAGCCATGTGGGTTAAAGTGCAGGAGGTGATAAATACTAGAATTGTAAGGGTAATGTGTTTGACTGTTTGAAAACGGTTTGAATTTGCTAATATGTTTATGAAAATGTATGGATATGTGTTACTGTGAAAATGTTCATTGCAAATGAAAAAGTATAGTAATACTGTAGTGTCATGACCAAGCTATTTTACTGATGCATCAGTTTTTCTTTCATGGTATATTGAAACATGCATGTATTTTCGTATAATGTTTTCTATATAGAATGTTATAGTATGTGTAGACTTGACGCGCATGCCAAGTTTTTCCAGGCAGGGAAGAGTGTAAGCCCCCTACAAACTTGGGTTTACTATAATGTCTTCCTGGGCTCCCTAATGCTCACTGTCAGGCTAGTGTCCTGTCTTCAGTAGTTCTAGTTGTTTGCATGAGAGTACCTTAGTGAGCCTCCATGCCTGTCTCTTTAAGAGCTTAGCTATTTTGTGCTTAGAAGTTAGTCTGGGCTGGGTCTGAGTGATTTTAGGCTTGTGGCCAGACAGACAGTCTGTTATTATGCTCCATTCTGCAGTCGCTACTTGCGCAGAGGGAGCCCCCTTAGGAACCATGATTGTTTATTGCTATAGTAAAGATAGAGAAGTTTGTCTAACCTGCTTCGATTGCAGCTCAAACATTTGGATGGGAGCCACCATGTTAGGTTCTGGACTCCCAGTATTTGGACCAATCAAACCACTGGGGACCTAAAATGGAGACTGTCCACAGGGGTCTCGTGGGAAGGAAATTCTGTAGTTTTTGTAGTTTTGAGTGTTGGCGCCCAAATGGACTTGGAGGGGGAGCCCTTACTGTGACTGACAGTTCCCTCAGCCAACAGAACCTTTTGGATTACAAAGGAAATAGAACTGCCTGAAGCAGTGGATCAGTTAGAGTTGGAGGTTGAAGAGTGAACAGCTCGAGCTTTTGAGCAGCTGCTCCCTGAAGGAGCATTGGGGAATCAGCGGGAAGAGGCTCTGCTGTCCTCACTGCCACATTTCTTTTGCGTCTGAACTACCTATTGCAGAAGTCAGATCTGTTCCGATTTCCAGCTTGAAACTGTGGCAGAAGATAGAAGAAGTTTGTTATTGCGACTTGTGATTTGGACCGAAGACTTGCTCCAGAAGTGATCGGCCCGTCTAATGATAGAATTTGTCTCGGATTGAAAGGTTTGCGCAGTGAAGCTATCATTTGCAACCGGACTGTATCCGAACTGTTGTCTAGAGAAATTAGTGATTTAAATGTGCTGAATGTGTTTTGTGGGTCATGATTTGGTTCCCCAAGGTTGAAACTGTTATGCCAGCTGGAGATTTCACCAGCAGAAGATCACAAACTCTTGCAGAACTGTTCATCCTGCCTGGGCCCTGCCATCTTGGCCTAGGCCGCTACTCCCACTTCGGAGACCATCTCAGCGAAAGACCTGTTTGGGCCCCCTGTCCAACACCATCGAGCAGGTAGCGACCACCAGGAAGTGAGTCGTGTCAGTCCTGTTTCTCCTGGCCTGCCTGACCATCACCATGAGGTCTACATCTTGCCTGTCCTGTGTACTAGTCTGGGTAGCATGAATACAATCCAGGGTAGCTCTCTGCAACAAAAGCAAAAATCATTGTGGTACCATCTAATTGTGTCTTTTCTAGGTAAATGCAACAGACTGAGCCATCCAACTTGGATTACAAATAATTGGGTTGTGTGCACGTTTAACTGTTTTCCTTTTTTAAGGGCCCCAACAACAGCTGCAACACCAGCCACCCCGGGCAACACTTCAGGCTAGCCTGCATGACATACTGGGTACCCAGGGTTGGTGAACTGTCTAATTGGGACATACAGTGCATGCTGAACAATCCTGATTTAAATCAGATTGCTAATCATTCTGCTAGATTCATGCCCCTCCCTTGTTCACTGCCCCAAATAAATCTGATTGTCTTTTTCCATGTTTAACCTGGCTAGTGTGCATCTTATTAGTTGGGTTACAGTGGTAATATTGTATTGCTGCATTGCTGATCTTATTTTCCAGGGGGTCTGCAGGGCAGCTGCAGCAGATCCAGTCCTCATGGTAAGTGAAAAGGGTGTGAGCATATTATTACTGCTATCTACTGGATGTGAATGTACCATTGTGTTATTATTTAGGCCACTAGAAGGGTTGCTGTATGGTTATAGCATCCAAGAGTGCTATACCAGAACAGTTGAGCTACCCCATTACCAGTCCTCTGGGTGGAGGCACCTGATTACAGAACTCAGGCCCCTCAACCTGTGTATTGCCATACAGGCAGGGGTAGTAGCCCTTAGAATAGTGCCACCTAGGGATTACATGGGTACACAGGATGAATACAAATTGATAGGAAACATATACAATAAAGAATTCTGGAGAACAATACAGTAGGAAAAGGGCAAATGACTATATACAATATATACAAAGATCTTGCAGTTTACAATATATACAAGTGCTTGCAGGTAGTTGTGTGAGAATATCCTTGAGACAAACATATAAATAAAAACTAGGTTTCACACTGAGCACCTCACATGAGGGAAGGGAAAAGGAAGTAGGGACATTTTGCATAGTAGAAGGCGGGAGGAAAGAGAAGGATGAAAAGAGGAGGCAGAAGGAAGGAGGAGAAACAAAACATTGGGAGGCACCAAGTTACTTAGCAATGGATGGTTCCACAGGCACCGAAGGAGGCATCTACAGGCAGGTAATACATGGCCACAATCAGGTGATGCTAATAGCCACTGAATCCAGGTCAACCTCCATCATGATGGCTTCAAAGTCTGAAATGTTGCTTCCAAGACTCCTTGCATTGGCACACATGGCTATCCACACCTTTTTTCCCCCGGCCCTACCTCCCCCTCTGCCCACTGCCCTGCTTCCCCGCCCCCTTCTGCCTGTGTATTTCCCTGAAGCTCCCCCTGAATTTCCTCCTACCTTTTTAAATGTGTCATTCCTTGTCTCCTTCAATCCCTTACCCTTGCATACCTGAGTCCCCCCCCTTTTTTCTGTCTTATTCCTTTCCTGCCTTTCTGTGCCCCTGCCCTAGGTGAGTCCCCCCCGGATCCTTCCACCCTGCTGCTCCATCATCGGGGGGGGCAATTTTTGCCCTCCTTATTTTACTGCCCCCCCGGCTAGTTTAAATGCTCAGCCAAGTAGCATTTAAACCTCCCACCAAGGACTGCAGTCCCATTCCCAGAAGGATGCAGGCTGTCTCCCTTATAGAGACCCATATTCTCCCAGGTTGGCCCCCCAGTCCCTAATGTGACTGAAGCCATCCTCCATGCACTATGCATACAACCAGTTGTTAAATGCTCTGATGCAGCGTACCCTTGCATCTCCCCAGTCGTACACAAGTAACACTTTAGAACACACAACTTGCATGCTACCTGCTTAAAGACACTCCCCAACTCCCTTAAGCTACTCTGTACTACCCCACCCTGCCCCCTGCCAGGACATTTGACCTCAGGTGGACAATGACATCTAGTTCCCTCCCATCCCCTGCAGCCCTAGCGATTCTCTGGAAACAATCTCCATCCCTCCAGGCCAATGCACCTCTCAGGCACTTCATCTGCCTCTCCATTCCTCCCCCTGCTCCCAGGTCTATCTTCTTGTCAGGGGGATAAACCCCATATTCCAGTCAGGGAGTTCCACCCTCTTCTACAGAAACTTTGTACCATGGAGGCACCATCTGGACAGTTGTCTTTCAAACTTGTCCTCACATCCTGGAATTTTAACTACTACAAAACCACACAGGCATTCCAACTGGGGCAATCCTGGTGAATCCAGTTCTAGGCAGCATCCCAAATGAAAGTCATAGTTTAGGGTTTGCACCCACAAATAGCTCACAGTTCCTTGGCCCAGCTGCCTCTAAGATCTTCCACCCCACACAGGGGTATACACAGGAGACGGCCGCCACCATGACTCAATGCTCAGCTACTCCTTGACCAAACTAGGACCAAAACAGGACAGGAAAGAGTTGGTACCTCTACTGAGGCTCTCCCCAGTCAGACTGACTCAAAGCTCTAAGTGAGCAATTGACAACTACTGCAGCATTCCATCATGGCTTATGCTACTGCAAGGTTCCTCCCACTCAGAACCTCTGTCCAGATGACTGACATGGGGTTCAGGGGAGACTTGGAAGTTAACTGTTTGCTGCCAAGACTGATTAACTACAAAAACTCATTACACTACATAGGATTCTAGTATTCATAAAGGCACACAGGTGTTACATCTAAAAAAAAAAAGAAAGAAAAAAATAGAAACATTTTGGCTAAACATACCCTCTTCAGCAATCTAGCATTGAAGCATAATAGCTGTTTACCGCAACAGTACTGTTAGGGTTTCGTGGGCCTACCTCAGTACAATCTGTTAATTTCATACAATTGTGCTTAAAAGTAATGCTTGAAATGCCAAACTATATTATTTAAGCATCAAAATAATACTATATTATTTAAAATTACTTAACCTTGCAGGGAGACTACTTTAAACTGGCTGATTTAGCTTACTTACTACTACTTATATCCTGCAATTTAAACATTTTAAAACACCTCCCCTTTAGCTTCACTTCTTTAGTCTCCCCCTGGAGTCTCCCATCACTCCAGCGGGTAGCTGCTGGAGTGGTTGTGCTTAACAAGGCCACAGGCTCCATCCCCAATGATGCTGACTGGCTGCTGACTGCTCTCCCAACCCGCTCACACTTTGTGCAGTGACGTACTGCTCTTGAATGAAAATCCGTACAGCCGGGGCAAACTGGCATCTTGGGCTGGCCGACCAGATCAGTCTTTCAGCTAGTGTCTCTGGCTGCTGGCTGTATAGTGCTCAAATGTTCAGTAGAGCAGCTCCGCTTAACAAAGTACTTGACTGCACTCCCAGTGATACTGCTTGGCTGCTGTTTGCCCTCACAACCCCCTAATATACCTGAGGCAGAGTCCCTCGTGGTCTGGGGACTGCCTGCCATGCCCCTGTGAACTCCAGACTCCTACTCCATGGCACCTATACTCCGGGATGCTCATGTACAGTAAGGACCAGGAATGGGCTATTGAAAACTTAATGAAGTGCAGCCAACTTTACAGAAGAATTTAGGTTTACCAAGCAATACCAAATTTCAGAACAATGGGTGTTAAATATAATAAGCTGAGTTAGGAAAGAGGGAGTTTTGCCTACAACGACCTTGTAACTAAAGCTATACCAGTGATGGAGTCCTCTCCAGCAGATGACCTCACCAGGCCTGGAGTAGGCTGTTCCTACTGGTACCCCCCCAGCATGGTCATGCCTTTGACCTGGTCTTCTTGTTGAGTCTGGACATAAGCAAAATCAAGGTTAATCCGGTTGTTTGGTCATATCATCATGCTGTGTCATTCCTTTGGGGGGAGGCCCTTTTAATCTCCCCCCACGGAGATGGTCTGATACCACACTAAGTATAATCTGGAGCCTTGCAGACTCTTGGCAGTATTGAACCTACTGAGCATGACGACAGCACGTGCTGGAGGCCATGGAGGGCTATTATATGGCTCTTACATTTACCCACAATTCCCTGGTGCCTTACCGTGTCCATCCCTTTATATCCCACTGCAGTTCTCCATGGTACTGAGAGGAGATGAGGCAATTTAAGACAAAGGGACAGAGGTTGGAGCATTCGTGGTAGAAATCCCGCTTATTGAAGGAAAAATTGGCCCTGAAAACTCACTATTGTGAGCAGGGCTCCAGTTAACTCCATTTTGGGATTATTTGACTTCCAAAAATAAGGCAAAAAACTTCCAAAATAAAGAGGAGGTAGTCATTGACTTCCAGATGTAAAACCAAAAAAATTAGATGACTTCCAAAACTGCAAGCTTAGAAGTCAGAAATGATGGATTTTTCTGAAAGAAATTGTATTTTACCACTAATTTATTATGTTAACATCCATAAATTTGTCCATCCTAGAATACTGACTTCCAAAAGTGGGATCCTGGAAGTATTTTGACTTCCAAAAAAATGGAATGACGTCCAGATTTGAACTCCTGGAAGTTTTAGATTTCCATTGAAAATAAATGAACTGAACCCCTGATTGTGAGTATCAGCAGGCAATCACCATGAAAAAAGAGAGCGTTCCTGTTATGGGTGATTGCTGAGGGGGACAACCAATCAGCTAAACTCATTTGCACTGTAGAGAGGTTGCTTAATCACCCATCTTCAGCCTGAAAGTGCTTTTTTGGCTGAAATATGCAATGAGTGTAATCAGGTCTTCCATAACAAGGTGTCCTCTATTGGTCTGTTACAGGTGAGCAGTGCAATTCCTAGGATGAGCCTAGTGAATTATGGCGACACTATAGATGGGTGATCGGGGGGAGGGCCCCATGACTACCAGGGAATAATAGTGTCACTATGGATGGGCAATCGGGGGGGGGGGTACCACTAGACTACCAGGGAATAACATCACTACAGACAGGTGATCATGACAGGGGGACCACTAGACTACTAGGGAACCTTCAAACACTGTGGGGGGAGGATATAATCTATAATCTATGTTTGCTCTTGGTTTATAATGAGGCCTTAATGGTATACAAGTAACCCCAAAGTGTATTGCCAGTGCTATGGGGTAATTTGCATGGGAATGTCCGAATATGTACCATTTGTGGCCCTAACTACTCATTTGCTCCTGCTAGCCCCATAGCTGCCTCTTGGCTACATACCCGGTATTCACTGTGTGAATCTGAGCAGGGCCTCCATATACCGTCTAAAGATCCCTTCCAGCCACCCACGTTCTATAGTGTTTAACGCGGGGGGCTCCGCCCCCTGCCCCCCCATCTCTAGGATTCTTACTCCATGCTGCTCATTGATGATGGGGGTATCAGCTGACACCGTTCACCCAATTGTGCTGTCGCTGTTTACTGCCCCCTCGCTAATGTGTCTGTCGCTATATTTGATTTGCCCATTTTGGTTCGCTATTCTATACTCGTTGTTTTGACATGCTACCCATTATGGAATCTTTGAGAATCCAGACCATTGTTTTTCTAATTTGTAGGTTAAACACTGAATTAATTTCCCTGTATCCCTCCCTGGGTCACTCTTGGAAATGAGTTTTGGCTCAGTGTACCTTTTCCAGTTACCGATTCACGATAAATAAATAAGTATTACAAAGAAGGGTTTATTTATTTTTGACTGGGAAAGATGTTGGAAAAGGAGAACCTGCAAAATTTTCCTGAGAATTCCAGGAATCTGCTTTTGGATCAATTGCAGGAATCCAGGGCAGGGTCCCTAAGTAATAAGAGACTGTTAGTATAGGGGATGGGAATGTGAACTAGAAAAAAAAATATTCTTAGAAAAAACACTAGTACTGTCCAACCATATCCAAAAATAATTTGTTATAATATTTTATAATGCTCAAAATGCTTGGGTCAGTCTTGGAGGTGAGACATTTGCGGTATCACTGGGTTCATGAGGCATGAGGGTTTACTCCGCTCAGTAATTTACTCCGAATTCAGGTGCTCACTCACTTCTTAAACCCCTCCCCCTGTTTCTCCCACCCCAACTATTTAAATCCCTTACCTTTCCTTACTTTCTCCACAGATCTACACCGGAGGTTGAGAGGGCTAGTGGCTGTACGGCGCCCTCCCCCACCCCCCGAAACGTCTTAAGGTACGTCGGAGTGCGCTGAGCTGCCGAGCAGCGGTGAAGGACTTTGCTGCTTGGCCCCGGCGATGCAGAGCGTCGGCTCCCCACGGCCCCCGGCGCCACCCTTGGTGAGCACTCCCTTTTATAGGCGGCATTAACCAATCAGCCTAGATCTCCATTAGCAGCTTATACGGTTCAGCCACTAGAGGCTGCTCTACTGCTAGCTATCTTGTGTCACTGTCCTCCCTTGAGCGTTTCATACTTAGTGTTAGGATGCTTCCTATAATTCTGCTGCTTTGCCATTTGTTTCCCTCTGCTCAGTCCCCCTCCCTGTTGTACCTCAACTCACCCCCCCCCTCTGCAATTGGCCTCAGCCTGGACTCGTGGCAGCTTGTGAACATACGGGTAGCTTCTCTCTCCCCCCATGACCCCAGGAAGGGGGCTGGGCATACTGCATACACTTCTGTCACTCTCTCCGAATGCCTGCCTAGGCGTACAACTCTGGCTATGCCCCTTGTCGCTGTCCAGACCCAGCTACTGCAGCATATGACACTGTCATCCACTCCAGAGTTTCATCACCTCCTCCAGGCCTACCTCAACGCTCAGGCTCTCCCCATTCCTACCTTCTCCCCCACTATGCGACCTACCCAGCTCTCCCACTATAATAAGAGGAAGTGCTCCTGGAACCCCACCATAAGGTTCCTTCTCCTCATGTCAGGGAATGTCCATCCTAATCCTGGATCACCAATAGTCATGATGCCTCCACAACGTACCCCTGGTGCGCTGCACATTGCCTCCCTCAATATTTGTAGCATTCTTAAAAAGTGGGATTCCTTCCAGGGCTGGGTACTACAGCATCAACCGGATGTCACAGCTGTGTGTGAAACCTGGCTCACCCCTTGGACCCCCGATTCTTCAGTATCCCTGCCCGGGTTTACCCTCTACTGTGCTGATCGACAGGGTAAGCATGGGGGTGGTTGCGCCCTTTACACTAAGAACATATTGCAAGGTCACCTACTCCCCTTCCCTCAACTGGGAGCAGGCCCACAGGCCCTCACTGTCAAACTGTCATTGGGACAATCCCAAAACCCTTTATATATCACAACGGTATACATTCCCCCTAGGGGTCAAAAAACAGCCTTCCATGCTATATTGTCGTATCTGGACACACTACCATCACATTTGGAATTGATTGTACTCTGAGATTTTAATATCAATTGGCTAAGTAAGGACGCCATCCCTCTCATCGATATCACCGCAGCCCAAGACCTAACTCAATTGGTCACTTCCCCTACCCATTTTGACCTGCGCACTGGATCTTCCTCCCTGTTAGACCTCATCTTCTCCAATCGCCCACACAAGATCATCAATGTCTCCGTCCTACCAAATGCCCTTAGTGACAACTCATCAGTTCTCTGCTCCTGGTCCTGTAAAACTCCTAGATCTCCTCCCAAATTAATTGAGCAACATAAACTTGGCCCTGGTAAACTGGCACAATTAAAAGCTCACCTCAGGGCCTCAGACTGGTCCTTCATTACAAACTCCATAAACCCCGATAGTGCCTTGGACCTATTTACCCTGTCCTTCAATAATATATGCAACCTCTTTGCACCTTTCACTAAAAGAATGGTTAAAGGCAATCATGCACCTTGGTTCACTGAACGGCTCAAGACCTTAATGCGAACTAGAGACTCATTGCGGCAGCTCTCAATGAGTCCAGCCTCCCCATATTAGGCATATGTAGAATGGCTTCGGAATGCAAGTGCACTTGGGCCATTAAAAGCAAAGCAGAATACTATAAATCCACCTTAACCTCGTCTTGGGACTCTGGGCTGCAAGTTCTGGAACAACATTAAGGAAATATGCGGTAAGGACTCTAATCCGGTTCCCACTCAAGTCATGGCTAACGGATCCTTGACCACAGACCCCATTCATATTGCCTCAGTTTTCAGCAATGCCTTCTCCAACCTTAGCCATGTTCTCCCCCAAAATTTCTATGATCCTCCAGCTCCTAGAGCCCCTTCTCCCCCCCCCGGTGCTCCCCCCTTTTATCTGCGCCGTACCTCTCCTAAGTCAGCAGAACCATACCTTAATACTGCCCTTAGCCACACCTCCTCCAGCTCTGACTCCCTTGATTTCAGAATTCTTCGGCTCACCCTTAAGGAAGTCCTTGTTCCTCTCACCCACAATTTAAACCTCTCCCTCTGTCTAGGTAAATTCCCTGCCAAGTGGAAATCTGCATCTATCACGCCCATATTTAAAGGTGGGGACCGCTCCTCTGCTAACAATTACTGCCTTATCTCCATACTTCCTCCCCTCTCCAAGGCCTTAGAGAGGATTATTTCTGATCAGCTCACTGAGCACCTCAATAAATATAACTTTCTCTGCAAACAACAACATGGTTTCCGAAAAGGGCACAGCACGACTACTGCCCTGCTTGAACTTACTTCACACATCCATACTGCATTTGATAATGGCCACATCACGGGTGCAATCTTCATAGACCTCACAAAGGCCTTTGCTACAGTTCACCATTCTCTTCTCCAAACCTCCTTGATCAACCTGGGTCTCTCTCAGGAAGCCGTGGGATGGTTCTCTGACTACCTCGCGAACCGGACCCTTCAGGTCAAAATTGGCAATGCCCTATCCATCAAATCTCCTGTCCTCTCAGATGTCCCACAAGGGTCCATTTTGGGTCCTCTTTTATTCAGCTTCTTCCTAAACTCCCTCCCTGTATTCTGCCCCTTCAACCTATTACTATATGCAGATGATGCTGTCATCTTCTCCTCCAGCACAGACCCCCTTCAACTTCACCAGTCTCTCCAGTCCTCCTTCAACTCTGTCAAAAGCTGGTTCTCCTCACAACGCCTTATTATTAACTATAAAAAAAACCAAGTTATGCCATTCGCACATCTGCAGAATGCCAGGATGGGAGCTTTTCCTCAAATACTATGCGGCAACCCAGACTTCCTTGGAACTAGTGGATTCCTTTAATATCTGGGCATCACCTTAGACACTGTGCCTTACCTATCATGAGCATATTCACCAACTATCTAAGGCCCTAAATATTAGGCTGAGGCTTTGCATCGCTTCAAACATTGCCTTGCCCTGATGCCCTTAGGCTTGCTGTCTCCTCCTGGTACTCTCTCTGCTCCGACTATGGCTTACTGACTCTTTGGAGGGCAAGCACCTCAGCCCTTGGTAGACTTTGACTTGTCTAAACAAGGCCTCGTCATCTTGTCTTGGGCTGTGATAGACTCACCCATACCTGTTCACTATATAAGGACACCAATTGGCTTAACCTTGACAACAGAATCAGATTCCACACCTGCATTCTGGCAAAAAAAAAATCGCCTTAGGCCTCTCGCCCTCGGTACTTGCCCCTTTAATCACCCCAGACTCCAAAGTTAAACACACCCGTAGCTCAGACACCCATCTCTTCTCTATCCCTTCCTGTCATACCACTCAATTCCAAATATCCTTCAGCTATAGGGCCCTCTTGTGGATTAACAACCTACCCTCCTCCTTGGATTATGAACAAAGAATTGGTCAATTTAAAACTCACCTTAGGGACCACCTCCTGTCCACAAGTGACTCCGATTGTACCTGAACCTGGCCCCTCCCTTCCCTTTACCACTGGCAACGGCCTCCAACCCGCCTCTTACTCATAGCTCTTAATTCTAGTCTTCCTGGGGTTGTTATGCATCCTGTTTTTTAACTGTCTTAAACTGCTCTAGTACCTGAATGTTAGCCTGACTGTTCCTTGTAACAAACTGAATTTTTACTCTGTAACAATCATTGTAATGTTTGTCTGTACCTAATCTATGTGACGTGGAACCTTTGTAAAGGAGTCTTTGACTCAAAGGTATTCTTTCCGAAATCTGAAATAAACAAATTAAAATCCATAGCCAATATGAAGAAGCTGGAAGCACAATTCAGATTTGCCGCCAAAATCACTGACGTGTAAATATATACAATCCCATAGAAGATGTAAGTTTGCCAGGGTTATCTCAACATTATTAATAAATCCACAAACCACTACCAGATGGCCATCTCTGCATAACTCAGCACCTTGCCCAAAGTGGTATGTCATGGAAAATGGTATGGTGACCCCCCCACCTACACACACACACACTATCCCTGTTGATAGGAGGCAGAATATACTGTTGATTAACACAACTTGAGACATTTTTGATGCTTAGAGTTAGATAAATGTGTTTTCTACAGGTATACTAAATCCACTCGTTCAATTTTAATAGCTGCCAGGACCTTTGCCCTTTTGATAGGGTATTATAATGTATGGTAGAACGTCGTAAACCTTAGGAAATCATCATTTCCTAAGGTTGTTATACCATCGCTGTGACATAGAATTGTTAACGCATCGATGTTATGTTACATCAGTGGGTTAACAACATGGAATCCAGTCGGACGGCTATCTCTAAGAATGCGCAGACAGCCACGCATTTCTAACAGCACTTTTGTTTATTTGCATTTAGCAGGCCAGGCCCAACCTCGCCCGCCAGCCCATTCAGACACCCTGCTATCACTGTCCTCATTGTAGCTTTTTAGTGATAGCAAGTAAGTTTGCATTTGCCATACACTACTTGCCTTTCTAATGTTATGCTTTGTTGTTTTTATTTTCCCTCTCCTCACAGGTCAGCAGTACAAATAACCGAGCAGGAACTTCCCAGCTTTTCACAGCACTACAGTTGTGACAACTGACTTACGACAATCTCTATTGGTCATTGAAGGTCACATATTTCTTGACCTTATCTTAGTTACTGAGACTTTTGCATTTTTAAACTTGGTGTAGTGTTTACCACATTATTATTTTTTTTTTAATAAAAAATTAGTTTCTTTTAATTGTAGACTCAATATAAGTTGCTAGGTGTGTTTGAAATAAATACTTGTCTTTCGAAATGGATCAGTGTCTCAGCATCATCTGGGTAAGGTAGGGGCAGTACTTGTTCTATTAATTGAAGCAGGTCTGAGTGTATATGTGCCACACTTGATTACAACGATGTCCATACGATGCCCATACACTATAAAAGACAATGTATGACATGAACAACCAAACGCTAACCTCTCGTGGTTCCCATGGCAACCTTGGTAAACCTCTCGAGCTGCGCTCTCGAGGTTTACTTGGGTTGCCAAGGGAACCAGTCGATGCTAGCATAGTGTAGTTGTTCATCGATGCCCACACATTATCCTCTATACAGACATTTATATTTAAAGTGCAAATCTTAAACAGGACAGTAGCATTTAATGCCATTAGGGAAGGTCAGAAGAAAAAGCTTTGAATGAACAACATAACTGGCCATCAATAAGAGGTGAAAAGAAAAAAGAGGCCTCCTCTCGTGGCACCTCCGAGATTCCCAGTCTGGTTAGACATGAACATGCGAGCCTGTAACAACAGTAAATATTGAGAAGAACAATAGTAGCGCTACAACTTCAAGTCCCTAAGTATATGGGGGAAGAATGCCCCTGTAAGGACAGAAATTATAGATATGGCTCAATTACTAATATGAACAAGGGGAATCTATTCCATTAAATAAACAGCCTTATGCAAACCAGTGAAAACAAGAACAAATACCCCTCACTGCAAAGTAGCAAACAAATATGCAGTACAAACTATAGAAATATTATATAACTGTAAGATAACCAATATTACACTCTACAGCAATGGAAAAATGAGGGGTTAAATTATATCACAGCCGCTATAACAGCAAATGTAGGCAGCATCAGACTTCCTTACAGCTACATGAGCTTCATGTGGTCCCTGTATCATACAGAGAGCTCATGACAGAGTATCCCCCAACATATGCTATTGTATCTAAATATGCCCCAGCATTATTTATTTCAGATGTTTTACGAGGAAAGGCAAACTGAGCTGGGAACAGCTCATTTCCAGATGCTCCCTGGGGGAAGGAGAAAAGTGCATGACAATAATTCAATCCATTTGTAATAAGGTACCAAAGCTAACAAGGGAGCAGTAGTACAAGTCAACCTATACAATCAGTACAGTTGTTGGTATCAAGTGAGTGCAAAGAAACATGATGACACTGATAAAATCCTTGGAGCCGCAGATAAGTGGATTAGGCAAGCGAAGCAATCAGGCATGCTGTGTCAGTGTCATCAAGACAGCAAGGACCAGGGCCATGCTGCAGTTGTCATTGTTTTCAATAACCCATCCAGCAGAAATCATGATAAATCAGAAGCTGAGAGCACATGACCAGCACTGCCTAGTCCCAAGAATTCACAAACAGTCTCAAGCCTAGTCCCAAGAATTCATAAATAGTCTCAAAAAGCAGAGGAAACAATTCACAATCCAGACTGAACTACACAAATCCAGGTCCCATATCTGCAGTTCTTCCATGGTAGCCAAATCAGAGTTTTAGTTGTTGGTGTACCACTGAAATAACAGAGAGAAACAAGGGCCAATATAAAGCTCAGGTCAGGGCTGGAGGTGGTACAAATTTCCCATGTAAGGGTCACCAAGGAGAGGTCAATTCAGTTCCCAACCCTCCAAACCCCAGTTAAATAAAGCCTTACAACAAGCATCACTCACCCAATACCCTTCCTCTCTTCCTAGTTTCAAGTATAAACTATACCGGACCTTGCTAGTGCTCATATCCATGAATGTCTAGCTTCTTATGGTAAAACTGTTGGAGTTGCTTATGTCCTGCATGGTGTCTTCAGCCTGTCTTTTATGTGCTGTCCAGGAGGTAGAAGGAGAGTGCTGTGGGACAGCATGCCCAAGAGCAGTAGGGTTTAACATTAGTGAAGATGGTGGGTCACCACAATACCCCAGTCTTGAAGGTCCTTCACTGCTTCCTCCAGAGTAGCATAATGTGGAGCCCCCTTGGGGAACTGAATCACCAGATGCACCAAGAAGAGTCTGGAACTTGAGATGGTTATTGTGCAGGGATTTCAGCAGGGGTATATACTCTATGAGCTTTATGTTGCTTGCACTGGTGGGGCATATTCAATACAGGGCTCTCAGTAACTTTTTTGGTTGGGAGTCGTGCACTTTCTAAGAAAAAAAATTGGGGTTCTCAGCTAAAATTTGGGGGTCTGTGAAATTCTGGGGGACCCCATTACAATGAATGCAACGAGTCTGAAAAGTACAGTTACTCTTGTGTGTTTATTTACCATGCTTATTTTTTACTTTCCAGGAGATTCCTTTGTCAGGATTACATCATTGTTGATGAGGGACCTGAATATGCCAGATATTAACTGGAGCACCTTTGCTGCAGCAACATTCAAGAGCAGGGTCATTCTCAATGCCCTACAGGGGGCATGCCTCAGACAGCTAGTGTTGGAACTGACTCGGGAGGGAGCAATCTTAGACCTTAGGAGCTTAATATGTATAGCCTCGAAGAAAGGAGGGAGAGGGGGGACATGATAGAAACTTTTAAGTACCTCAGGGAATCAACAAAGTCCAAGAGGGTAGCATCTTTCAAAAAAGAGTGTGCAAGAACAAGGGGCACAATTTGAAGATGGGGGCGGCTCAGAGGTAATTTAGAAAGTATTTTTCACAGAGGGTTGTGGATTCATGGAACAGCCTTCCGGAGGAGATTGTGAGTCAAAAACAGTGGTGGAATTCAAGCATGCATGGGACAGTCATAAGGCAATTCTAGGGGGTGGGGGTAGGAAGAAGTAGGCTGCTGGTTTACTAGGATCTGCAGCTTATCCAGTAGGTAGGGAAATGGGCAGACTGGATGGGCCAAGCGGTCCTTATCTGCCATCAAATTCTATGTTTCTATAATAAAACACCAGAAGGGAGTAACACGTGAGAACACAGACTTCCTATCAAGATATGGAACAGAAGAGCATCTATCTTCAGACCCTGGGGTAATGCAGAATAAAAATGTGGAAGACATTTGTCTTCTTCTTACTTGTTAAAAGTTTTGATATGCGTATAAGGGACCCCGGGGTGGAGCCATGGAGAGGATGGGCTGTGGCTCCATCTTCCCATTCTGGGAGATTTGAGAGATAGAATAAACACAGTATTAGAAAGTGTTTAGTAAACAAAGGGAAGGGTTTATTCAAAAGGGGGGGAGGAGTATGTGGTAGGGGCAGTAGGTTCTCCTCCCCCTTACTGTTTTATGTTTGTCATTGTCCTGTAGTATGAATGCTGTCTATGTGGTATTGTGGTAAATTGCGTGTAATAGACTGGCCATGTATTTACACACTATTTAAAATAACCCCTCCCTCCTCTTTGTCCCTCGTAGAAATGTCCAATAGTCGCATTTTGGCATTTGTTTATGCCGCTATACGTTGCAGTCCATTTCCCGAATAAAAACGAAAAGGGAACTCTCTTTCATTCTTTGTTTCATTGTGCAGCATTATGAGAGCCAGGAGACACAAAAGCTTCCCTCTTAAAAACAAGTAAAACGCTCATTTGAACAGGCGTTGAAAAACGAATGCTAGACAGTTGTCCCTGAGTGTTCCTAATACATTAGCCCCTTTTCCTTGCAAAACAGACACTCCTGCCACCTCTGTATCTGTCAGCATCTTTTACAGCCCAAATGAACCTGGCAGAATACAGCTACTTCATTAGTTCGTGTCCTGAAAAGCTTTCCTGGTTCGCTAATCGCTTACCTTGCTTGTTGTTCTAGTAAGGCTAGTCCTCTCCCAAAGTCCCAGTCCCTTCACGAAGATGCGCATGTTCGCATTGCTGATTTGTTCTGTTTTGGGCTTGAAAGCCAAACACTACCAAAGGGGGTTAGGCAGGCTAGGCACGAGTTGCCCTACCTCCTGGAGATGTATTTCTTGTTTCTGAATGGTTTAACAAGGTTTTAACCCTGGTTTCTGGTACTTCTATAAATATTCGTTTTCCTTTTGGAAACGCCACAGAACCGCCCAGCTTACCTGCTTTCTGAGAGCCGGCCAGCCCCTTTCATCCTCAATTTATGCAGGAAAGCTGGAGGCGGTTCCTGTTAGCGTTTCTAAACTAAAATCCAAGGAGCAAAATGAGTTTAGGGAAAGGTAGCAAAAACAGAAATCCCTATAAATGTCAAAATTAGGAGTTGTTGTATTAATAATTGTACTGAAATACCTGTTTTGGTTATATGTTTTAAAAGAAGTATATGATTGATGGCTAAAATGAACCAATCATGTTTCTTAGCTCCCTTTATATGTCAGCCTTTTGTGTGAAGCAATTCAGATTCAGCTTGGGTGTTGTACCATGAACACCTTGTGGAACTGATGAGTGTGCTACTCCTGTTATGCTAAGGATGGAACAAAGTCTGCCGGTGTGTTCTATATTTAATTATACTGTTTTATTTTTGTTTGAATGATCAGTTTGTTTTATTTTGCTGCTGTTTTTTTGGTTCCTGTAAATAAAGAGCCTTGCAAGATTCCTGCATCTACCAGAGCTTGTGTCAAGTGTCCATCTGTTAGACCCTTAGCCTTCCATATTGGTGCCAGAAGTGGGATAGACTGGTTGGGGCTGACCAACTGGAGGACCCGAGCCAAAACCTGGTGGACTCCTGATGCTGCAGGAGAGAGTGGACCTGACGGACCAGCAGAGGCTTCGGGAAGCACAAATCAGATCAGTGACAGCAAAGTATCAGCTACCTCTACTCCCAGGTTTGGATCCAGTTACCCAGAAAAGAACACCAGTAACGGTAGAATCCCAGATGGAGGAACCAAAAACAGAGGGATTGGCTCAAGCTATTGGAGGTGAAGAGGAGGAGCACCTCCCTGAGGAACCCCAAGATCTGTTACGATGGCTATGTACAAGACAGCTGGAAATAGAACGACAGAGGTATAGAGATCAGAGGGAGTATGAGGCCAGGTGGAATGATACACTAAGGGCGTTTCAAGCGATGTGCACGGGTAGACCCCCTGCTGTCCCTGGAGGAGGCCACAAAGATATCAAATTGGCCAAACTTACTGACTCGGATGACACTGAAGCTTACCTATTGACTTTCGAAAGAGTTGCTACCACCTGTAACTGGCCCCAAGATCAATGGGTCATCCGTCTAGCCCCGTTTGACTGGGTAGGCTCAGCTTGCTTACAGCCGAGTAGAGATGGTGGATGTAAATAACTACAATTGAGTCAAACAAGCCATTTTAAAATGTTAAGACATTAATATAGAGAACTATCGACAAAGGTTCACATCATATAGATATGGTACTGCAGACAATCCCCAGGATGCGTTTACCCAACTAAAGGACTTGTGTGTCAAATGGCTGCAGCCTAATACCCGGACTGTAAATCAAATCATTGAGACGATAGTATTAGAGCAATTCATCCGAGTTCTTCCTCCAGATGTCCAATTATGGGTCAGGGAACATCACCCAGAGGTCTCCGATATAGCAATCCGATTGGCTGAAGATTACATCGCTGCCAGACCCCATAAGCAGAGAGGCATTCATCAGACATCTCATCAGCATCCGGTAAGACTTCTCACTACTCCTACTACTATGGGAAGCATTGGTAGCACTACTATAAGTACCGGTGTACAAGGCGCTGGTAAAGCAGGAAGGGGGTACAATCAGGATATTGTTTGCCATGAATGTAAAGCCAAAGGCCACATTGCAAGGTTCTGTCCGAAGAAAAAGATTGAGTCTACCCATCTTGCTTTAGCTAACTGCGGACAATACATGGTAACCGTACAAACTGGACATCACCTAGTTACAGGACTTCTAGACTCAGGAAGTAAACAGACCCTGATACAAGCAAAGTTGTTGAGTGTACCCCCATCCCTAGAACGTCCCACTACAGATGTAACCTGTATTCATGGTGACACTCATCAATATCCATTGGAAGAGACCAAACTAACCATACAGGGACAGGTACAAATTATGAAGGTGGGTATCGTGCCTAACCTTCCTATTCCAGTAATAATCAGGCATGACTGTCCCGCTTTCCAGAAACTCATGTCTGCTAATCTTTGTGCCATGGTGGCCAGATCACAGACTCTCCCTGATCACATGTTGAGACTCTAGAGCACTTCTTCCCCTTCGACAAGGATATTTATGGGGCCCTAGGGAAAGACAAGAAGACTAGAAGACAGAAGAAAAATGAAAAGCATAACTAGACTATAAACCAAAATAGTAATATTAATAATAGTAAGATGTATGGTATACAGGGATGTGAAAAACCTATGTTTGCTGAATTACAGAGGAGGGATGAATCTTTAAAGCCATTTTTCTCTTAAGAATCAAGGGACTGGAGATAAATATCAAGTAAGAGAAGGGTTATTGTATAGGATATGTACAAATCCTAGGACTCAAGAAATTGTTGAACAACTGTTAGTTCCTCAAAAGTATCAACTGATCCTAATAAGCCTTGCTCATGACATTCCCATGGCTGGACATCTAGGGAGGGATCGGACCTTAAGTACATTGTTTTGGCCTGGAATACATGAGCAAGTTGCTGAGTATTGCAAAAGTTGCCCAGAATGTCAGAAAGTATCTAAGATCATAAAGAAAGATAAGGTTCCTATGCAAGTAATGCCTTTATTTTCGACACCCTTTCAAAAAATTGCCATGGATATTGTGGGTCCGGTCCAAAAGAGTGCTAAGGGTAATCAGTATATAGTAGTGGTATGTGACTATGCAACCAAATATCTGGAGGCTATACCCCCTCCGTATTGTCACTGCCCCTAGAATTGCTGAAGAGCTGGGAAAAATTTTCAGCAGAGTAGGTATCCCACAAGAAATACTCACTGACCGAGGCACAAATTTCTGCTCTCGGGTTCTGAAGCGGCTCTACCAGACCCTGGGCATTGAGGCTATACAGACTACACCATACCACCCTCAAACCGATGGTCTGGTAGAACATTTCAACCAAACCATGAAAAAAATGATTCAAAAATTCACACAGGATGAGGGTAGACAGTGGGACATTTACCTTACTTATCTGATGTTCGCTCATCGAGAGGTACCCCAGGCCTCAACTGGCTTTTCACCATTCGAACTATTGTACGGGAGAAATCCAAGAGGGCCCTTGGATGTAATAAAAGAATGGTGGGAAGAAAGTAAGGATGCCCAAAACAAATGTTCCCCTGAATATCTACATCAATTAAGAGAGCGAATAAAGAAGTATAGCCAACAGGCCCATGCTAACAGCCCCAAAACAACAGTTGACACAAAAGATGCATTATGATAAAGGGACAGGTAAGAAGGATTTCATAGAAGGGGATCAGGTGTTATTATTATTATTACCGTCTTCTGACAATACATTTTTAATGAAATGGCAGGGCCCCTATAAGGTTATACGAAAAGTGGGACCTGTTACGTGTGAAATCAATATACATGACAAGACCAATAAAAAGCGGATTTATCATGCTGACCTTCTCAAACCTTGGGTAGACAGAACACCCAAACTATGTGGGTATGTGTGCCCAGAAGATGGTACCAGTGAGCTAGATATAGCCTACAGATGATTGGAAATGGAAGGGGATATTAAAGACATAAAAATAAACCCCAACTTAACACCTCAGCAAAACGCTGAATTATTAACTATACTACCGTCACATAAGGACACTTTTAAAGGAACACCAGGGAGGGTGAAGGATGCAACACATAGTATTGTAGTGTCCCAAAATAACCCCATCCGACAGAAACCATACCGCCTACCTGAAAGAGTTAGACAAAAAAGTAATACAAGAACTACAGAAAATGCAAGATATGGGGATTACTGAGCCTTCACACAGTGAATGGAGCTTTCCATTAGTTGTTGTAAATAAGAAAGAAGGGGAAGTACATTTATGTTTGGATTTTCGGCATCTTAACGCCATTTCCAGATTTGACAGTTACCCAATGCCTCGTATTGACGATATATTAGGTCACTTAGGAAATTCCCAATATTTTTCTGCTATCGACTTGACAAAAGGATATTGGCAAATTCACTTAGATCAAGAAGCAAGAGATAAAACAGCCTTTAGTACTCCCTTTGGATTATTTCAATTTACAGTAATGCCTTTTGGGCTGCATGGTGCCCCTGCTATGTTTCAAAGGGTTATGGACAAAGTCCTAGCTTTACATGCTGCATACAGTGCAGCATACCTAGATGATGTAGTGATATTTAGTCCTACATGGCAAGAACATCTACACTACCCGTCAAGAAGTCCTGTCCGCTATTTCCAGCTCTGGTCTTACCATAAACCCTGAGAAGTGTACTATGGGAATGCAGAGACAAAATACTTAGGTTTCTTGATAGGGAAGGGGTGTATAAAACCAGAAATAAGTAAAGTGGACGCCGTCACCAATTGTCCTAGACCAAAAATAAAGAATGATGTCTGTGCCTTCTTGGGTCTAGCAGGTTACTATCGGCGTTTCATTCCTTCTTTTTCAACTATAACTGGACCTTTATCCGACCTAACCAAGAAACATATGCCAGACAAAATAAAATGGAACCCTAAATGTGAAGAGGCCTTTTGTTCTATAAAAGCTCAATTATGCTCTTCACCGATTCTCCATACTCCTGATTTTACATGTCCTTTTATAGTACAAACTGATGCCTCTAACAGAGGTATTGGAGCTGTGCTGTCACAGGTTATTGATGAAGAAGAGCACCCCATCATATATGTAAGGCGCAAACTACATGAACGAGAGGCCAAGTATTCCACTATAGAAAAGGAATGCTTAGCCGTCAAGTGGGCTATTGAGGCCCTTCATTTCTATTTGTGGAGTACCGAGTTTGAAATATGGATGGACCATAATCCGTTGTGTCGGTTGCACAACATGAAAGACAAAAATTCCCAAATTATGCGGTGGTATCTTTCATTGCAACCATATCGCTTCATAATAAAACACCGGAAGGGAGTAACACATGAGAACGCAGACTTCCTATCAAGATATGGAACAGAAGAGCATCTATCTTCAGACCCTGGGGTAATGCAGAATAAAAATGTGGAAGACATTTGTCTTCCCCTTACTTGTTAAAAGTTTTCATATGCGTATAAGGGACCCCAGGGTGGAGCCATGGAGAGGGTGGGCTGTAGCTCCATCTTCACATTCCGGGAGATTTGAGCGATAGAATAAACACAGTATTAGAAAGTGTTTAGTAAACAAAGGGAAGGGTTTATTCAAAAGGGGGAAGGAGTATGTGGTAGGGGCAGTAGGTTCTCCCCCCCTTATTGTTCTATGTTTGTCACTGTCCTGTAGTATGAATGCTGTCTGTGTATGTCTGTCTATGTGGTATTGTGGTAAATAGTGTATAATAGACTGGCCATGTATTTACACACTATTTAAAATAACCCCTCCCTCCTCTTTGTCCCTCGTAGAAATGTCCAATAGTTGCGTTTTGGCATTTGTTTATGCCGCTATACGTTGCAGTCCATTTCCCAAATAAAAACGAAAAGGGAACTCTCTTTCGTTCTTTGTTTCATTGTGCAGCATTATGACAGCCAGGAGACACAAAAAGCTTCCCTCTTAAAAACAAGTAAAACGCCTGTTTGAACAGGTGTTGAAAAACAAATGCTAGACAGTTGTCCCCAAGTGTTCCTAATGTGTTAGCCTCTTTTCCTTGCAAAACGGACGTTCCTGCTGCCTCTAAGGATGGAACGAAGTCTGACGGTGTGTTCTGTATTTAATTATACTGTTTTATTTTTGTTTGAACAATCAGTTTGTTTTATTTTGCTGCTGTTTTTTTGGTTCCTGTAACTTAAAAGCCTTGCAAGATTCATGCATCTACCACAGCCTGTGTCAAGCGTCCATCTGTTAGACCCTTAGCCTTCCACATTGTGTATCAACCCTGTTGCAGATCTTTGTGTCATCTGCAAAGAGACATACTTTCCCTTCCAGCCCCTCTGCAATGTCACATATAAAGACATTAAAGAGGACCGGTCCCAATACTGAACCCTGTGATACCCCACTAGTATCCCCCCTCTCTTCAGAGTGTACTCCGTTTACTATTATCATCTGGGTCCTGTTGTCCAGCCAGCTTGTTACTCAGCCTACCACCCTGGGACCCACTCCCAGGCTGGCTAACTTGTTTATTAATCTTTTGTGTGGGACTGTGTCAAATGCCTTGCTAAAGTCTGGGTAGGCCATATCCACAGCCCCTTCCTGGTCTATTACTTTGGTTACCCAGTCAAAGAAATCAATTAGATTCATCTGACATGACCTTCCTACTGTGAATCCATGCTGCCTTGGGTCCTGTGCCCTGCTGGCCTCTAGGTACTCAACAATTCTCTCTTTCAGAAGTGATTCCATCATTTTCCCTAACACTAAGGTCAATCTAACAGGTCTGTAGTTTCCTGCCTCTGCTTTGCTCCCACTTTTGTGAAGAGGAATTACATCCGCCCTCCTCCAGTCCTCCTCCTGTCCAAAGATCACAAGTGAGTTTATTAATTATGTCCCAGCCAATTCTGTGTCATTTTGTCTTCTGACTTTAACAATCATTATTTAAATTCTGCTGTCACAGTTTTAAAACATATTCTCCGTCTTTTTTAAATGAGGCTTGCAATGGAGGCAGAAAGAAGGGAAAAAAGGAATGACAAAGGCAGTGAGCACAGCTTATTCATCTGTGAAAAGTGCCATTATAGCAGAAATGAGAAGCGTTTCTTACATAGGAAAAACTCTGACTGCAAATCATAACCTCCAGAAACTTCTGGAACAGCAAGTTCAGAATGTAGGTATTTTTGATTTGCCATTATTTCCGAATGGAATTGTAAAAAACAAACAAAAACAACCTGTGTTATAGCATAACTCTCGTGTCACGTAAAAAAAGTCACATTTGTGTGTGTGTGTGTGGAGGGGGGTGGCAGACAGCATAGTCTCGCTGTCAGTTAAATTCCTTTTTTCTCTTTTTCCACACAGGATTCCAGTCTACTAGCACCCATCAAGCAATCAGTTCTCCAAGGCACAGGATTATATACATATTCTGAATCCATTAATGACTTTTAAAAAGCAATATCTAAGACTGGGCAGGATGCTTTTTTAAAGGAACCGGAGAATGCTCCGCATAAATTATTTTCCTTACAAACTGATGAGGGAACAGATGTGTTCCAACAAGGGTACCCTGATGGTATATATCAGATTCAGTGACAGCAAGGGTTACATTCAGTCAAAAATGTTTGGTGTGGCTGAGCTTGCAGAATGTAAATCTGATGCAGTATACAGTGCTGTGAAGTGCATGATCTCTGATAAAAATCTAGGCGATTTAGAGTGGATAGGACTTTGCAACTGATGGGGCGCCTATAAAGACAGGATGCAAAAAAGGTGTGACCACTCTAGCCAAAATTGATCATCCATATTTAGTTGCCACTCACTGTCTTGCACATAGACTCGCCTTAGCATCAGAGAAAGCAGCCTACCAACAGCAGTATCTGGTCAGTTATTTGTCCACAGTAAATCAGCTTGGGAAACTGATAAAAATACTCGCCCAAATTTTGTCGAATACTTGATCAGAGCAATGAGCTACACCAGGAGCGTGCTGTAAAGCTAAAGCAGATTTTCTTCACTAGATTGCTTTCATTCTCTGATTGATTCTGTAGAGGCATTACAAGCCTGCATTGCATCACTTATTTCTGCTTTGTCACAAATGGTTGAGGATAACTATCAGCGAAATCTTGATATTGGATGCCTTTAAAAAATGGGGACTTTCAAATTTGTTGCCACTACTTTTTTTCTGGCTAATGCTGTAGGTCTTCTTGTAATTCTTTCTAAACTTTTCCAGAAACGTTCTGTCATCTTCTCTGAGGCAAGGCAACTGGTCAGCACCACTGATGCACTTCAGGCACTTCTTGAAAATCCAGGACCACATTTAAAAGTTTTTTTTGCCCAAAGTGCCAAATGAGCCACCAGAGGAGGGGATATCTATATTTAGAACACATACACTGAAAGATACATGGGATCAAAGAGAACAGGTCAAGAATCTGAAAACTTCTTGTATACAGTCTACAGTTGAGCAACTTGAAAATTACTTTCCAGAAGGGACACGGTTGGACAACTGGAAGGTTTTAGATCCACACAATGCTCCTGAGAATGAGAACATTGATAGCTACGAAGAACAGGAGACTGAGAACCTACTTGTCCACTACAGTATCCCTAAAGAAGCCGGTGTCCCACAAGTTACTAACATCCTGCCAGTTAACCCAGATGAAACCAAACTTGAATGGTCTTTAATATGTAGACTATTCTCAGCACACAGTGTACTATTGAAGAATTCAGTGTCAAAGTGGTAGTCCCAAACAAGGAATCTTGGCCAAACATATTCAAACTGTATTCAGTATGTCTGGCAACCCCATCAACTTCAGTGGAGCGTGAACGCGGGTTTATTGCATACAACATTAAGACTGCAGAGAGGAATCATCGGAAAGTGTGGAATGTGAACTATCTAATGACTCTTCTGGTCGAGGCTCCTGATGACATTGGAAAGTTTGATTTCGAAAGTGCATTTGAAATTTGGGCATCAGAGAAGGACAGGTGTGGTTCTGTTCAAACTGTCAAGACAACAGAAGATGCACCTCCAAGTTCTTCTCAAGATGACCGGTGGGGGCACTGCTAAGCAGCTAATGAGGAAGCAGCATAACTCCGGAGCTCCTGAGACTTTTATTAATAAATTGTTTTAAAAGTTGTAGTTTGTGGAAAAAAAGCACAAAAGTCTGTGCAAAATTTGTCTGAGACTGGCAGCATGGGTAAAAATCAGGGAGCAACTGCCTCCTCCATGGATTTCTTTGCCCCCAAGAAGCAGCAACAACAGTAGGAGAAGCAGTCTACATCTGCGGAAGGAGCCTTGGGACCTGTTGAACAGCCACCTGCAGGAGTGTTTCTCCCCTTTCTATACAGACCACCTCGAACCAGCTTGTTAAAACGGTTCAGGACATCGACAAAAAATTGGATACCTTGACCCCCAGAGTGATAGCTCTTGAGATCAGAATGGACCACTGTGAGCAGACAGTGTGTGTGTGGGGGGGGGGCTGAGGCTTCAGTTTTCAAGGCCTGTGATGCTACAGGTAAACTAATTAAGGAGAACTCGCTGTTGTGGCAGCATTTGGAATCAGTGGACAACCAAGTACAAGAGCGAAACTTAAGAGTGGCAGGGTTGTCTGAGGTGGTGGAGGGAGAGGTCAGCCTAAGTTATGTACGCTCCTTTCTCCCTGAGATTTTGGGGCTCTCTGAGGATGATCCTCCCGTATCAATTGAGAAGGCATACCGTAACACCCCACAGCAAGCTATGTGGGATCCAGCAACCCCCTGGACTTTAATGATTGTTTTCACCGGCACTGGTGATAGAGATTGTGCCAGGGCTTTGGCGAGGGACTGACGGACTCTTAAATATGGTGAGGACCTCTTGTTTTTGTTTCCAAACCTTTCCTACAGCACTAGGCAGTGGCTCAAGGTGTTCAATTGAGATCCGAAGTTGGCTCCGATTACTCAGGGTACAGCATCAGCTGTTGCTTCCCAGAAGCTCCACTTGACCTGGCAGGGATGACAATATCAATTTAATGACCCAAAGGATGCTGAGAAAATGATCCATTGTATAGAGCAAGAGAAGACTGGGCCAGCGGAGGGGACAATTCGCCTGATGACGACTGATGTGGAGAGGAACATGGAACTTTGGGTTAAGTGTTTTTGTTTTTTGGGCCAACTGGAGTTTGGACTATAATAATGATAGGACACATACTGGCTTTGTGTTGATTTTGCATGCATTTTTTAATGTTCCACTGTTTTCAGGGGGATGTGTATAGAGCTGGTTTTGGGTCTAATTTGATTTATGCCGCGCAAGATGTATATTTCCTGTCGATCCTGATGTCAGCGTTTTGGACTTCCTGGGACCGCAGTATTTGAGCAGGGGGCGCCAACATGAATTATACTGGGCAGTTACGCTATAGTTTTGTCAGTGACTGACTGCCCCCTCTATTATTATTTGCATGTTCCTTTTGTTGCTGCACTGTCCTAGATTTTTAGTGCTCTGCTTCCTATTTAGCTCATGGGAGAACTGGAAATGTTGTTTATTATTCAGTGGAAAGCTGAGTTGGGGGAAACTTTCCTGACCTTTTTTTTATGATGGTCCATGATTTCTTCTGATCTACATTGAACTATCTACGTCAGTTTCCCCTTTGTTCTTCCTCAGCTGCATGCAATGGACTTTCTTTTTATTGTTGAACTTTGGGTTCCCCCATGTAGTAACTCAAGGGGAGATGTCATAAAAGGATTTTTTGTAAGGGAACATTTTGTTTATGTACTATAGCGTTAGCCTCTTGTGTATTTTATATTTCGTGAGTTTATGCTTATAAAATTTGTAAATACAAAAAAAAAATGATCTGCAGAGCTGCATTTGTCAATGCCGAATGTTGATTGCTTTGCTTCATTGAGCTAGCTCAGTCACCCTCCCTCACCCGCTCGTTCTGTTTCTCCCGGCGCTGCAAGCTGCCCTTTTGTACTGGGCTCCTGCCTGCGCTGGAGCCTTTTTCTGCCCAGAAAGAAATCTGCAGCAGTCCCGACAGAGCTCAGTTGAGCTCGGTCACCGTCCCCCCACACACACACACTCGCTCGATCCTAATCTGTCCCAAACACTGATTTCCAAAAAGTCGACTGCAGAGTTTATGCCGAAACGGAAAACACATTTCGCCAGGATGTGAAAAATGACAGTTGTACTGTTCATAAGGAGGTATGAAAAAATGGCAGTGTTGAAAATCTGGCGTGAAAATATTACTAATTTGTGAAGTTACAAGTGTGCGTGGAAACTGCACAACGCATGCTTGTAACACAGCCACTTTATGAAGTTTCATCACAAAATTTTCAACATAGGCATTTTAGGACTTCTGCTCCTGAACAGTGTCACTGTGATTTTTGTAATGCGTCCCGAACACTGATTTCCCACAGCACCCACGCTATTCTGTGCCGGAAGTGCGAAAACACATTTCGGCCAGGATGTGAAAATGACAGCTGCACTGTTCATAAGGAGGTGTGGAACAATGGCAATACTGAAAATCTGGAGTGAAAATATTGTAAATTGGCGAAGTTAAGAGTGTGCATGGAAACTCCGCAACGCACGCTTATAACACAGTCATTTTATGTACTTCCGTCACCAAATTTTCAACATAGGCATTTTAGGACATCTGCTAATAAACACTGTCACTGTGATTTTCATACTGTGTCCCAAACACTGATTTCCCACAGCGACTGCGCTATGCTGCGCCGGAAGTGCAAAAACACATTTTGGCAAGGATGTGGAAAATGACAGCTGTACTGTTCATAAGGAGGTGCAGGAAAATGGCAATGTTGGAAATCTGGAGTGAAAATATTGCAAATTTGAGAAGTTACGACCGTGTGTAGCAACTGCACAACGCACGCTTATAAAACAGTCATTTCTTGGATTTTTTCCACCAAATTTTCAAAATAGACTTTTTGAGAGCCCACCTCATGAACACTGGCACTATCGTTTTGTTACTCCATTCCCAAAAGGTGATTCCGCGCAGTGACCACGAAATCACCTTTCGGAGCTGAATCACGCCATGACAGTGACTGAACTCATGAGGAGGGTCCCAAAAACCCATGTTGAAAATTTGGTGCCAAAATTCCAACAAATGCCTGAGAAATGCATCAAAGTTGAAAAACCCTAGTTATGCCATTATACAGCTTACTGGCATTTCCTCAGTCTGCAGTTGGCTTTGAAAAGTGCAGACGTGTTCCCAGTCCACCGAAGATGTCACAATGGACTCCGCGAGTAAGTGTGGGGTGAGGGGTGTGGGGAGGCAGGAGTGCGCAGAGGTGGAGTGCGGGTTGTGGGAGGGGGCAGGGAGATGGCGAGGGACCGTTTCTTTTTTACAGGTTACTAAATACAAAAAAAAAAAAAACGCCATGGGACTTTTTTTTAAGGACCATTTGGTGCACTGGGGTGGGCTCGAGTGTGCCAACACAGTGTTTTTGGAGGGGCAGCTCTAGTTAACGGATTCGCACCGCACAACTGCACCGTATGTTTGGGGGGAATTATGCCGACGGGAGTGGGCCTCCGTCAGCAACATGAATGTTATTTTATGGGCACTGAAGCTGGCGGGGATTGGGGCCCGTTGGCACACAAGCACTGTGGTGGGGGGGCACATGATGCCGAGGGGGATTGGGCACCCCCCTCGGCATGAGGGGCTCATTTATATTGTTTGTGAACACGGCGGCAAGCTGCCGCTTTGTTCACAAACAATATCACAGTACCAAGATTCCGCCCAGCAATGACGGGTCGCTCCCTCATTGCAGCGGAATGGCTTATGCTGCAATGACAAGGCGGCCCCTGATTGCAGCGGCTGAAACCTTACAAAGTTGTGGCATGCTGGCTGAACTAGTGTCAGCAGCAGCGTGCCACCCCATTGGCAAAAGCGGCCCAAGCCTCCAAAGGCTGTGGGGGCATTGGCTACAACAGTGCCGCGCCTCCACAACCTGCTTCTGCAGCAAGCTGCCACAATATGTTTCTTGTGCATGCGCGCAATCAACGTAAAAATAGATTAGTCCCTGGCTGATTGCTTATTCTTCTGATACTAATGTTGTGGTATTTGGTTACCTATAGCAAAATGTGTTTGTTGCTGTTTTCTTCACTGCACCCGCTTTTGAATCTTGTGTGGTCACTAATGAAGCTCAGACATCACAGAGAGAAACAAGTTACTGCTGTTGGTTGGCAGATCACTTGTGATGTCACGACTGGCACCTAGTCTTGATTAATGTTTTCAAACATTACAACAATGGCCCTTAATATTTTAAAAACATTACAGTGTTGCTGCTTTACCTTATGAAAATTTTATTTCTTTCTGCCTTGACTTTCATACTTACACACCTGCCTGGCACTTGCTGGCCAGAGATTTACTGGGTTTGCTTATTTTTGAAATAGGCACGACTGGTGCCTAATGTTTTCAACATTTTAAATAGATTACTGTTTTTCTTATGTAATGTATTTCTTACTGCCTTGACAGTCATGCTTACTGCACCCTGGTCTGGCATTTCTGCATTGACTGTGGACAGTTAATAGATAATTCAAAAGTTGGAACTTGCTGGGTTTGCTGATTTTTGTAATAGGCACAACTAGTAGAGCCTTCAGACTGGTCATGATTTTCAAACAATAATAATTTAAACAAGAATTGCTGCTTTTCTTATGTGAAAAAGCTTACTGCACTCAGGCACTGCCCTGGCATTTTTTGCTGGGCAGAGATTCAAAACTTACTGGGTTTTTATTTTATTTTATTTATTTATTGAGATCTTGGATTAACACCTTTGAGCAGAAAGCCTTTTCATAGGTTCCACGTCCAATATGACACACACCAGAATACAGATATGTTCCACAGATACAGATACAGCAAGAAACAATTGAAAACTGTCTCCAGGCATAAATTCTAACAATACACAATCTAAGCATGTACAGGGTGCAGAGGAAAAAAAAAAAAAAAAAAAGGCTAGCATTTCACTAGGTAATGGTAACATAACACGAGGATGCGTGTTAAGGAGAATTGTACAGCTAACAACACAGGCAAATAACTGGACTGTGCCTAAGTCAAAGAAAAAAGGAAGGTCTCGTACCAGTAGAGAGGGAGAGGGAGGGAGGGAGGAGGAAAGCAGAGGTGGGGGTGGGATGGGGATAGATAGATAGATAGGAGGGAAATGGAAGAATAGCTATGCAGTCAAAGTGGAATAAAGGGAGAGGAGGGTGGGGGGAAGGAGGGGTGGAGGAGAGTAGGGAGGAAGAGGTGGTGTAGGTAGTGGGGTGATGATGAAGATGTAATTAAGGTGGTAGAGAGGAAAAAGGTATGGAATGACGGAGGAGCAAAAAAAGGGAACAGTAGGTGGAGGAAGGTAGGAGGGAAAATAAATAATTTAAGCAAGGGTAGAAAGCCCATGAAAGTGTTAACCTGACCAGGGCCCAAGAAATGGACATGAAGCGTAACATTTTACTAATCAATACAGATCACAGAGATTGCAAATGGTAGGAGCAAGGTAAACGCAAATTAGTGGGAGCAGTCACAGGTTGCCAGTGAGATTAGATGCTGATGGAGTTTTTTCTTAAAGGAGCCCAGCAAAGTAGCATTGGTTATGTCAGGAGGCAGGGAGTTGTACCACTGTGGAGCTCTGTATGCGAATGCACGTTGTCCAAAGGTGGTGCAGCACCATGGGATTCTGAAAGCGTGTTTGCCAGAGCTTCTGGTACTGTGTGGGTTACGTGCAGGGGAAAGAAGGGCCATCACATCAGGGGGTAGCAGTCCCAAGGTGACTTTTTTTGTAAGCAGGCATGATTGGTATTAGAGCCTGCTGTCAAATTGTAACCAGCTAACCTAGGTATAAAGATTGTAGGTGTGTGTCAAGCATGCGGCATCAGTAAGAAGGCAGCATGCTTTATGTAAAGCCATTTTGATATGTCAGAGGGCAGTGTCTGTAGCCACACCATAAATGACAATATCATAGCCCGAGTGAGAGACCACAGAACTGTGGATGGCCGTGTTCAGTGCTTCTGGAGTGAGATTATGCTTGTTCCTGTATAAAACTCCTAAACGCTGGTTAATAGCTTTGGCTATTTGGTTGATGTGCTGGGTGAAAGACAGGGTAGAGTCGATAGTTATACCCAGGTACTTGAAATGATGAACCAGTTTAAGAGGAGAGCCAGTGTCATTAATGATGGTAAGTGGAAAGGTTTGTGTCTGCTTTGGGAGGTTGAAAACAACGTTGTCTTAGTCTTGTTATAATTAAGAATGAGCTAATTATCCCGAAACCACTTCTCTGCAGATGTAAAGGATTGCTGAAGTTGGTCCTGGAGAAGGTGAGGGTCCATGTTGCTGGTAAAAAGTACAGTGCCATCAGCATATAGAAGTATGTGGTTGCAGCAAGCTCCTGGTAGTGAATTGAGGAAGATGCTAAAAAGCAATAGACCCAAGATAGATCCCTACGGGACTCCAGACTCCAGGCCTACTATTGGACAGGGCGTTACCAATTTTTACCTGCTGCGTTCGGCTGCTTAAGCAGCTGGAGAACCAGCTTGTAGTATCAGAGGAAAGACCAATGGAGGAGCTTTGTCTGATGAGGAGATCATGGTTGACAGTGTAAAAGGCCTTGGTAAGGTCTATGAAAGTTGCCTCTACCAAGAGCCCTTGTTCCAGAGAGTTACTGATAAAGCCTGTAAACTCCAGGAGCACAGTGATGGTACTATGCTCACGCCTGAGCCCATGCTGTTGGGGACATTGGAGTTGGTAGTTATCCAGATACTCTACGAGTTGGTTGGCCACGATGCGCTCCAGGGCCTTTGGGATTAGGGGAAGAATAGAGATTGGGTGGTAATTTCCCTGCAGTGCCCGGTCGCCACTCTTGTGTACCGGGGTGACCACTGCTGATTTCCAAAGATATGGAAATTGTGACTGATAGAGTGGCAGGTTGATTATTTTGGTAAGAGATGTCAGGATTTCCTTGAGGGTAAGGGCAACAAACTTTAAGTCCAAGGAGTCCCCACTGAACCTAGCTTTCCCCAGTACTTTCTTAAGATAATGTCTGGCTTCATTTATAAACACTGCTTTGAAGTAAAATGGGTGGTCTCAGGGAGGGTTCTGGGCTGCAGTGTTCATACCCGAGGGAGTAACCACGAAGTAGTCGGGGGGGGGGGGGGAGAATGTTGCTAAAGTCTGTAAATGCTTTGTTGAAAGCATTCGCGATGGCTTTTAGGTCCACGGTAGGGGTGCCATCGATGTTCAGCATGTTTGGGGTAGTTCTGAGGTCTTTACCAGTGATGTCTTGGATGTTCTTCCAGAATGTCTTGCTATCGTTCCAGGAGGTGGAAAGGGCTTCTTTGAAATACTGGCTTTTAGCAGAATGGATAGCACGGGTACACTCATTTCTCGCTGCTTTGTACCTCTGTAGGTTAGCTTGTGTCCCCAGTGCTCAAGAGATGTGCCAGAGGTGATCCTTGTGTTTTAGTAGATCAAGAAGAGCAGGGGTGATCCAGGTATTATGGGTTGCTTTGATTTTTGTAGTTATGAATGGGGCATGCTTATCGCAGGTTGCATTAAAGAGGTCAATGAATAGTTCCAATGCAGTGTCGACGTGGCTGGCTGTATATTCCTTAAACCAATCGGTGATCCTCAGGTCAGCTTTCATTAGCTTGAGGTGTCTCGGAATGAGGACCCAGCTAGTGACAGTTCTGGCAGGGGGCTTGCAGCAGTTATCGCACCAGTAAAACTTGACAGGGGAGTGATCACTAATACAGTTGGGTAGGACAGAGGTGCCCTTGATATTATCTGGCTGGTTAGATAGCACCCAGTCCAGTAAGGAATTAGTCCCAGTTTTGTAGCTCCTCCTGGTTGGGGCTTCTAAAAGCTGGGAAAGGTGGATAGCAGAAAATGCATCCTTAGCATCAGTGGCATTAGGGAAGAGCCAGTTTATATTAAAATCTCCAAGCAATAGAAATTCTGAGTGAAGGCTCATCCCTCTTAAGGCGTTTGTGAAGGATGCAAAGCCAGGTTTAGTGTGCCTTGGAGAGATGTAAACAGAAAGCATGGCAAGTGTTTTGTTGTGTGCACCGAGAAGCAATTTAACGGCCAGCATTTGGATTAAATCACCACAACACAAACAGGGATGGGAATCCCCAGGCCCTGCAAAGTGCCCTTTATGTAAACCACACATCCACCACGCTGAGAAAGGTGATCACACCTAAATACTGTGTAGCCAGGAAGTAGGATTACTACATCAGGGCCATTAGGAGTGAGCCAGGTTTCTACTACCAAGAGTACATCTGGATTATGTCTGGCGGTCCATACTTGTAGTCTGTCAAGTTTTGGAAGAAGGCTGCAAATGTTTAGTGATGCCACTGTTAGACCACCAAGATTTCTTGGTGAGTGGTCTGAGCAGTGGGGAGGTCCAGGATTAGGATGTATATTGCCCAACAGCAATAAGAGCAGCACTATTAGGGTTTGTAATAGGAATGACTGGTGCCTTGCTATTTTCACACAAATAACTTTAGTTTTAATACAGTTTTGCTGCTTTTCCGCTTGTTATGTGAAAAATATGTATCACTGCCTTGCCTTACTGCACTGGCATTCTGTTTTGTCTCATGCTTGCCTGAACTACAATGTGCACAATGGCATTTTTTTTCCAAAACTGGGCTGGCTGTGGCCACTTAACTTGCATATGACTCTATGTGTGTTTATTGCTGTGCCACATTACTTGCTCATCTACCTGATAACTTACATAAAAAGATTTTATTTCATATTTTGGTTCAAACTTGTGCATATTTGTGTTTAACCACTACAACAATGCTGAAAACATGTTAAGTACTTAAAAATACTGTGATCTGCAGTAAAAACTCCATAGAATTTTTTTCCATTACTTGGCATGTGTGGCTAAGGGTCTCTTGCGGTGGCTAAAAAATACTGGCCCAGATATTCAAAAGGGTTGCGCCATGCACAACCCACTGATGCGCCCCGGCACAATATTCAAACAGGAATTGTGCCTGGCACAAATCCTGATCGCTGGAGCATCAGTAATGTACATAAGCGCAGGTAGGGGCGTGCCATGCATACTCTGCACATCCTGATATTCAGCCCAGGATGTGCTGAGTCCATGCATGCGCAACCCACTTGCACCGCATAAAGTTGACTCCTGCGGGTGGAATAATGCTGGCCACCTACAGGTGAGCTATCGTATTGCAGGGCGCAACACGGCAGCTGCCACCTGTGGGTGGCCACCCGAGCTCTGGCTGCACCTCCGTGGCGGCGCCACCCATGCCCGATTGCGGGCATCTGTTAAAAATAATAACGTCCAATATCCCTGATGGTCCAGTGGACCACTGTCAGCCCGATCATGGGCATGTGTAAAAATAAAGATAATCCAATATCCCTAGTGGTCCAGTGGACCGCTCTCAGCCTGATCGCGGGCATGTGTAAAAATAAAGATAATCCAATATCCCTGGTGGTCCAAGGGACCGCTCTTAGCCTGATTGCGGGCATTTGTATAAAAAATAGTCCACTATCCCTGGTGGTCCAGCAGACCCCCATCCCACCGCCACTGATCTACCGCCCGTCCCCGGGTCAGCGTGACAGCCACCCACTGCCTGCCACCGACACCGTAAATAGGGCTGTCGCCCATTGGTCCCACATGAGCCAATGGGTGTACAGCCTCGTGTCAGTCGGCGAGCAGCGGAAGCGGCTGGGCAGGTGGGGTGCTGCCGCCTGCCGCTGACCGGGTGGGGGCGGGGCAGTGGGGATCAGTGGGCAGGTAGGAGGGGTCCGCTGGACCACCAGGGATAGTGGACGTACTTTTTATACAAATGCCCGTGATCGGCCTGAGAGCAATCCACTGACCACCAGGGATATTGGATTATCTTTATTTACACATGCCTGCGATCGGGCTGACAGCGGTCCACTAGACCACCAGGGATATAGGGCGCTATTTTATATTGACTGAAACCCGCGGCTCATGGTGTCAGTCCCCGATGGCTGCTGCCTGGCAGGGCTCCAGGCGCAAGTCGCCGGGGATCGGCACACCTGCATGCAAATGGGGCCATAATAACATGCAAATGGCCCCATTTGTGCCTTGCATACATTATGGCCCCATTTGCATGTGCACTTTTGAATATCACGGTTGCTGCGCATGGCGCAACAGAACTTGCGCTAGCACATCCCCTGCTCCACTCTGGCCACTTGTGCTGGCGCAGTGCAACTGCGCCATGTGCACTGCGGGTGGCCAGAGTGCGATATTCAATGATGCTGTGTCATGGCGCAGGTCCGTTGAATATCGCCCAGTCAACGCCCCTGCGCAGCTAAGTTGTGCTGCACCCAGGCTTGTGCCACAGCCTGGCGCAGTTTGAATATCTGGGCCACTGGGTTTAGCCAAAGTGGCTAATAATTTTGAAACCCTTGGAGGAACGAAGGGAAGACACTTTTTTTTCTTTTTTGATCCACACCTGCCCATTGTTGCTCAAGAATTTTGGTCACACAGTAGCCAGAGAAGATGCAGACAGAGACGGATTAACAACCGCCATCTCCGCAGACTGACCTCCTGAGCTGAAAAGGACTACATGCCTCAGCTATTCAAAAAAAGACAAGGGCTTATTATGAATCAGGGGAAGAAAAACATCCCCTTTTTTTAAATTTAATTTAAGGTCAGGAACTTCCCCAAGATCTCTGTAATCATCATCTTGACCTTCTGAAAGGCAGGGTCAGGGTCTGCCTGCACATCACTTATCACAGCCTAAGCTTACTGCGCTGCACCTGGATGTGCCTGGATAGAGTGCCCCCGACCTGAGGGCCCTATTGGGGTCAGGTGTAGCTACAGGTATGTCCTACAGGATATTGGGGCTCAAGCTCCTCAGGAGTCACAAAAGTAATATCTTGCAATTCTGCTGTCACTGCCTTGCAGAACCAGGTGTTCCCCCTCCCCAGACCGGAGAACCAGCTGGCGGGTGTTGAGCAACACAATAAGGGCAAAAGAACCCATGTGGGAGGGGCTCATCACCTTTGTTGCAGGATTTACATTATTTTTTAATTAATGGTCTCTGATAAGTCATGGTACCAAAGAAAATTAATAATTGTGCCAAATAACAATTGTGAGATAAAAATAATAGCTTAGCCCCAATATCTTTTCCAGGCTAAAAAATTATTTTCCACAGTGTTGACTTAAAACACCTTCTCAGTGTCACACCAGAGGTCTTAAATCCCAGATTCTAACTGTGGTATTGACAATCTTTTCCCCACCAACTGTAAAATGCTCCAGGAGCTTCAGAAAACTCATTGCATGTGCATGCACCCTGGACTCGTGGAGGCACAAGCGTGCGTGCACTTGTTCTATGAGTGCGCGCACTTGCGCAATACAAGTCAATGGCACTTAGCAATGCGCAATGCCATTAGTGCTGCATATGTGCACCACAGGCACGCTTTTGAGATGCTAGTGGGAAGCTGAAAGGATGAAGAAGCACACAATCAGCCCTAATGGCGGCCGTGCAATGGTAAAAAACGGAGGTGAGGTGAAAAATCACGAAAAAAAATCTCCAGTTGCCCCAAAATCACCAGTTTGCCCTGAAACAGTAGAAACACAGAAAATCTCAAGCTGGGGGGGAGGGGGAACCGACACTACAGACGAGTGACCCCCAGAGACCCTAAACTCCCAAGAATTTAAATCTGTATCTGCCTGTGGCACCTTTTTTTCCTTTTAAATTTTTTTTTAACAGGAGACCATACAAAACACCCTAGCAAGGCAAAAGTGGCTCCCAATCCCCTCGGAGAATGAGAAAAAAAGGCAGGTTATTCAATTGGAAAGCTGAAGCTTAACAGGCACAATTTAAATTTAATGGTGCTCCCTGTAAACAGACAGCCCCAACCTGCACAGCAGAATTGCAGCCCCAATTTGAAGTCTTCAAATCTTCAGAGAAAAGAGAAGTAGCTCTATCCCCTCTGAATGGCACAGCTTAACTGGGGAGTCTGCTAGTGCATGGAATCCTCATGTGCCCACCATTCTAAAGCTTGGGCTGTGCCATTCCCCTGGTAGGGGTGCACTATACCCAGTTGTTATGATTACCTACTGACAATGTGGAGCGCTACAGAACATATTTCTTACATTCCTCTAGAAGTTGCAGAAAACTACGGTATCTTAACCAACATACCTTAACATTATAGCAAACAATAGAAACAACTAAAAAACGACAACATTTAGACTTGCTTCTGATTATTTAGAGAAAAGAAGTCTGTTGCATTGGTTGAGGTTTTACATTGTCCTGCGAAAAATCAAGTTTTGCTATAAAATGTCCCACCTTGGGTTTCTTAAAAAGTGGTACCCTAGTCTGCAGTGCTGGGAGTGGGTGCAAGTTGTGCCATTCTAGGCCTCAACTGGAGAGAGCAAACTATGAACAGAGTTGCTGAATTTTGGAAAGGAAGAAAATGGTAACCGTGCGCAAGCCAGAATATGGGCGACGCTGAAGTTAAAGCATGGAGAAAAACACCAAGGGCTGCTGATCCAAGTCCTGAAGCAAGCACTAAAGCAAGGTATCGGGCTGCTTCTGACCTAGGGGGTTGGAAGCCAGGACATATGTGGGTCACATTAGGGCCTCAGCAGTCTAGAATGAATAAGAGGCAGAAGAGCCACCAGCCAGTGCCCAAGGTAGCCGGATCAGTGGGAGGAAGCCTGCCTGCATCATAGATACCCTTGGGGAGCAGAGCTCTCGCTGTGTTTTGCAATTTGTATTACAAATACCCCATGCTGAGGGGGTTTCTGCCATTTAGGTAATTGCATGGCCTGTAGGGTTTGGGAAATTGAGCACGTTGCTCTGTTTAGAGTGCACCCACGCTAGCCGATCTGTGGCAACATCTACAGGCCTGCAGCAACTTTGCACCTGTGGTACCCAGGGACTGAGTTAAAGGAGATCCCATTTGCAGTAGAGGCTCTAGCCACAAATGGTTACCAGGGCACAGCTGGGGCACAACAGATGGCAGCCAGGGCACTGATATATTGTTACTATGGGGGGGAAGCTCTGTCCCATATGGTGCACCAACTGGGGCACAGCATTTTTTTACTGGGGCACGTGCCCTGGCGGGCCCTGGCGTAGAGCCGCCACTGCCCATTTGGGTCTATTTAAAGGGAGCTCCCATTTGGGTCTGTTTAAAAACCTGGTTCCAGGTGGGAAGTAGACTGGCCTCCCTAGGAGGGCACCAAAGAGGGCAGTGTTTAAAGTTTGCATCTGCATTAACCCTCCTTCTTGTAAGTGGTTGTTAACAAAGCTACGTCATTCCGTTACACTTGGGCCGGTTATTGACTACCCATGTGGTAGCGAAATTAGTGGTTTCCTTATGAGCTCCCGGAGAGCCAAAGCCCTTGTGGCTCAGACCGGTCAATTGGAGTGTCTTCAGCACTCGCCCCTGAACCCCAATTTACCGGACCGCACTAGGTTGTCAAAATTGGTGGAAAAGCGCCATGTGTATGGCCTGGGCACACCTTGCCACGAGGTCTGTTGCGATACTGCTCAGTCTTTTGTCACTGAAATGAGGGACACAGACATGGGGTAAATTGGGCAGGAACTCAGTTCCACCTCCTCTGACACCTTTCTCCATTGAATACTACTGGAGAATTGGACTTCCTTGGGATGACAGTTCCACCTCTTACAAATGTAGAAATCACAGTTCCACCTCATAAACATTTCCAATTTATCCGTTGGACACAGACACTCAACTGAGGGACGCATTCTCAGACATGAAGATGCAAGCTGAGAACACCTTGGAAACCATTGTCTTTACTTGTCCAAAATTTCTTTTTCATTTAGAACATCAGAATATTATGCATTTTTGCTTTGAAGTCTGAATTTACAGCACATTCTCCGTGTGGGATGCAGCACTTTTTCCATGAGGGACAGAGCAACTGTGACGGGTAAAACAATGAGGGATGGCCCTCACTGGGGACAGTTGAGAGGTATGCTTGGAAGGCCAGTCTTAACTGTGCTTACACTCGCGGGGGTCTTTGCCTGGGCCAGGTCGGCCGTCCTGGCGGCTGAGGGTCATCTCTGAGGTAGCGCAGCTATTGTTCACCCTGCTTGCGGTAAAATCCAGCATGCATGAACGCACACATTTGCCCACCATCCCCAGGATTTCAGATGCTCGCGTGGGTTCCGTCATTTCAAGATCATATAACATGCGGCCACAACAGCATAAATAACTGCTCGCTTCTTCAGACGCCTTATATAGACAAATACCGTGCTGTGATTATAATTTATAATAGGCGTAGTATAACCATTGGGATACTATTACAGATCTCATTTAAGTCTGAAAACACATAAACCCCGAGCTAAGACTGCCCTCATTACTATGATCCACTAAATCAAATTTCAGTCTGAAATATAGAGAAAGAACTGCAGGCAAAAAAAGCTGTCGCCTTCGCAACGTCATAAATTCGCGTCACCCGCTGCATGAAGCCCCCTTAGCAACCGGCATCTCTGGAAGGTTCGCAGGAGGAGGAGTGGTAGTCGTTTTTGATTGAAACGGGGGATTAAAGAATCTTCATTCATCCAGCTCCCAAAGTGCTTCGTCAGCTCCCCACAGTAGGGTAGTTTGGAAGTTTGACGGTCTAAAAGGATAAAGATGCCAGACTTCCCAGCTTCTAAAGCCTCAAGGGGCGGTGCTGGTTCAAAGAATAATGGAATGTACCAGGACCGAGACAAGCCGGCTCAAATACGATACAGTAATATATCAGCAGGAAAAGGTATTTCTCCAACCATCGTTTTATGTTTATATGCAGTATGTTGTGTTCGTTTGCTCAAATAATAACGGCACAGTTGTGAACCAGATGCGTATGTATAGTCATTGTCTCATAACGGTGCTATTATGTATTTCATGTACACGTACCTTCCAAGGGCACTCTGAAGTTTTGCAGGATATTTTGAGTAATTTTTGCTGGATATTTGCTGATTTTGCTGGAGAAAAGTTATGTAAATGCCATGGGAGTAACAAGCCTTAAAAGTGTGCGCATCAAAAATTTTAAATACAGGCCGCCAGTAGATTTTTGTTTGTTTTTTTTGTGCATTCTGCTGCATTTTGGGGCGTTTTGATGTGCATTTTGGGATGTTATCTGAAACAGAATTTGCTACCATGTTATCCCCGCACCATACCCAGTAAGTTGCACTGTAGTCCATTTCCACAGAGTTACCACAATCCAGTATGTTGCCCACATCACCCACCCCATAGCCCAGCCACCTGCTCATGTGCATGGCGCCTAGCCCTCCCCAAGCCCACTGTTTCACTCTAGCTAACCCCCCCCAGAATTCTTAACCCTTCCCCAGCACAGCAAGTTGCGTCCCACCCTCCTATATACATCCCTCCCTGCAGCCCAGCATGTTGCCCGTTCTCCCAGTCCAGAAAGCTGGCCCCTAGCGCAATTCCCCAGATCCCCTGGCCCTCCCCCAGCCCACCATGTTGCCTTTTCCCCCTGTCCACCCAGCAAGTTGTATCCAACTTCCAAGCCCAACCCAGCCCAGCAGGTTGCATCATAGCCCCCTTAACCAGACTCCACACAAAGTGCAATGAACTAAACGGGTACTGAACTCAGAACTGAATACCTACCCTCAGAAAATGTAAACAATTTGCACTCTAGTCCACAACCTCTTTCTGTCTCTTTTGTAAGTACTCATCACCCCTCTTCCCCCCCCCCACAATAGATACTTTAGATTGCAAAGGGGGGGGGGGGCATCACCAGGGAATATAGGACTGTCCAAGGTTGGAAACGGAGACACTTACTGAACTACCAAGGATGCAGACTGAATGTCCGTGGCTGTATAACTGTAATACCATGACTGCAGGCTGTCATGCCAAGTCCAACACAGGGATTTGTGCATCGTGACTTGCACTATTATAGTTATATATTTTTATCGTAATATATATGTAATTTGTGTTCAGGCCAGAATTTGACAGAGCAAAACAGGTTGGTCAGTGTCACAAAGTGTAGCTGACACCAAGATAATTGAGCCAGTAGCACTCATTACCCGACGTGTCTTAGTCGAGTATTTTTTCAGGTATGATGAGTCCCTATATTGTGCTTGTGACCAAATGGATGCTCAATTCTAGTGTCTGTACAGCTGGGATCAGTTGTAAGTTACACTAGCAGGGACTTTATAAAGCCTTGGATCTACTGTACACAGTCATTTGAAGTTCAAGGTGCTTTGAAAGTCAGCTGTTTGAAAATTTTATGCACATTTTGTCAGAGTAATCAACAGTGTACATCCCAGCATGGCTGATTCATGATCAAGCAAGCAAAAGTACAAAAAAAAAAGACATTTTTCACAGGCACTCCCAAATGTAATTAAATTTACAAGCAAAACAAAGCCCAAGAAGATTACTGCATCATAGAGCCACACTGCACCCCGGGGTCACACCATCCCTTTAAGCTGCAAGTCTACTACAGCCATTAAAGTGACCCACAAGTATCCTGGTTGAGATTGCAGTCCCTCAGCTCTGATAGCTACATTTACAGTGTGCACAAACTGGGGCAAATGTAGTTGTGGTCTATTCCATACTGTATGTTCTCCACGAGATATGTATGCGCTTCTGGGCAGCACTCTCCCAAATTCTCTGCGCAGATTACTCTAGCCATTGGACACCACACCCGGACACCGATCTTTAAAAACCTAAAGACTGCTGGCAATCTACTGCAGTGCAGCACAACCCCAAGTCAAAGATCCACAGCCCTGTAAGTGAAATATACATTCAAGTGTGATCTCAGTGAATAGGTGGGAGTTGTTCGCGGTGTACATGCTAGCCCTCGGAGACATTGTAAGAAGGTATGGGCTGAGGTTTCACTGTTACGCAGATGATACCCAGCTGTACCTTTCTTTTGCACCTGATCAGGATGGAGCTCTCTCGATCTTTAACAACTGTCTGAAAGAAATCCAGGAGTGGATGGATTCCAGTTGGCTGAAGTTGAACTCTGAAAAGACTGAGAGGTACAGGTTGTGGACCTGGGTCGTCAGATGGGGGATGTTGGTGCGCCCTCTGGAATTTTTCTTGGTGGCGCCTCTCTCCTGACCTCTGAACGGGTTTGTAACCTGGGGGTAGTTTTTGATGATGGACTGACCCTACATTCTCACGTGTCGGCCGTCGTCAAAACTTCCTTTTATCATCTTAAGAATATCGCCAGGGTTGGGCATCTGGTTCCGTCTGACGACCTTCCCACCTTGGTCCATGTCTTTGTGTCCTCGCGCTTGGATTACTGCAACTCCCTTTATCTAGGGCTTTCTGAGGTTGAAATCTGCAGCCTGCAGCTGGTGCAGAACGTGGCAGCCCGGCTTTTGACAGGTTCTGCTCAATCCTGCCATTACTCCGGTGCTGCGCGAACTGCACTGGCTGCCAATACGGTGGCGGATCACCTTTAAAGTCGTTTTACTGACTTTTAAAGCCCTACATGGACAGAGCCCGGATTATCTGAAAGGGCTCCTGTTTCCTTACTGCCCTGGTCAATCACTCCGTTCGGCCGACGTGGGATTGTTAGAGATTCCAAGGGTGAATTTGAAGTCATCTGGTTCAAGAGCTTTTGCTTATGCAGCCCCCACCCTTTGGAATTCTCTACCCCGTAGGTTACGGGAATGTACAGCTGTGGAGGAATTTAAGAAGGGTTTAAAAACCTATCTGTGGCAAAATGCTTTCTTAGATAATTGAAGTGTTTATTAGTGTATTAGCATTTGATTTTAATCTGTATTGTTTTGTCGTTTGATGTCCTATGATTTGTTTTTACATTGTTGGGCGCCTTGGCAATGGAAAGGAGCCATACAGATAAAATTATTATTGCATACCCATATGTTACTTCAAAGATTAATGCTAAAAGTTATAGGGTTAAATACCAACCACCACCACCCATTAATTTCTTGTGAAATTTCAAAATATTCTTATATTTAATCTTGTCAGGATTTATTGTGCTTGTAATATAGTTTTATGTTGTCTAAAAGGGTAAGGATTTTGCTTTGAAATGCATATGTGGTTTTGAGGTCTTGAGGTGATATATTGGGATAAATTGATAAAAGTGAAAATACCATTAACGAAAAATATATATATATATGTATAATATATATAGTGTATATATATATATATATATATATAGTGTGTGTGTATATATATATATATTATGTGTATATATATGTGTGTGTGTATATGTATATATATACGTGTGTGTGTATATAGTGTGTGTGTGTGTGTGTGTATACATATGTATGTGTAATGTGTGTGTGTGTGTGTGTGTACGTATATGTATGTGTGTGTGTGTATATATATATATATATATATATATATATATATATATATATATATATACTACCCTCATGTGGGGGTGGCGGGGAGCCCCCTAACTCCCCACCAGGAACTGGATCCAGTACAGGTGGTGCCCTCGGAGACTGTGCGTTAGTCGGATGGCCATCAAGCCGCTCGATCTGGCTGCCATTTTTTCCTGTTTTTCTCGGTGGCGGAGCATGCAGTGCCTACAGTGGGCGTGCCACGTGCATCCACATACAGCATGCCCGCCGGCTCCTCTACCTTCGTGCCCCACTGCACTGGGCCAGGCGTGCGAACACCCAGCCTCCGCTAGGTGTCAGGCAAATGCTGTCCTCTGTTCCCCACCCTCCCCGGGAGAGGAGAGCTGTCCTCTGGATGCTCGATCCTCTCTCACCCTGGCTGGCACCTGATGACCTGCTCGAACCACGAATACGGGTCGCCGGCAAGGCAGGGGATAAGGCATCACTGCCTCAGCTCTCCATGCCACTGGGCCGGCCAGTAGATAATATTTTAGCAAGTTTATACCTTGTCACATTTTGCGATTCTCTCTTCTAAAGCTGGTCTCCGGGCTCATCACTTCTGGGAGGTCCTTCCTGGAACCACGTGACAAACAGGAGGTAGGCTGACTTCTTCAGGCAGGAAGTGACTTCCCATTCACTTTCTGTAGACACCAGTTTACTTCCTGCCTGTCTGGTGGCAGGAGCTCTGCAGGACCTCAGTCACAGAAGTGACAGACCAGGAGAACAGAGAGTGAACAGTGAGTTTATTTCTTCATTTTTCTCTAACTTGTGGATTTATTAGTGCTCCAGAGCGCTAATACAGGGAACCCAGTTTCAGTCCTGCAAGCTGGACAGATGGGCTCCCTGAGCTTGTGATCCCTTGCTACTCTCATTTCTCGCGCTTGAGGAGCCAGGCCCCCCTCGGAGCATCACCGAAGCCTGAAGTGCGCCTGGGACCATGGACTTGCGTTAAGCTCCCAGGCGTCGACAGCATAGCACCAGCCGCGTTGATGCACATAAGGGAGTGAATCGGCTCATTGACGGATGCCTGATCCTTCGTTTTCATCGGCCTCAGAACAATCGGGCCGTCAACGCGACTGCTTGTTGGAGAGCAGTTTTACTTCTAGGCTCTCTGACGTCACAGATTTAGCGCGGGAAATGTAGCGCTACAGCGACAGTTCATTCAGGGGCATAGGGGAGTAGGCAGTCTCTTGTCTCGTCTACGACCAGCCTGGTCGCAGTTCCAGGGCAGAAAGGAAAGTCAGGAGATTGCTCCAAACTCATTAATTTCGGGGGGCTTTTCTAAAACTGAGCATCAAGGAGACTTCACCAGAGCACAGCAATTCAGGGACTAGTCAGAAAGCTCTTGAAGGAGCAGGCATACACTAAGCCTAGGTGGCCAAGTGCTAGTAACTTACCCCTTCAAGTTGTGTTATCAGGGGTTATGGCTTCCACTAAGGACAGGCCCCACCAGGGCAGAAAGTGCCACGAGTGCAGAACACACCTGCTGGCCACATTTGCAAGGCCGCTGTGTGTAAAATATGACGGTGCAGTCTCTCCTGCTCAGGACAAGGGGGACTAAGCTTCCGGCTCAGAATATCCAGATCCACAAGACCAGACCAGGGGTTCTGGCCAGTCCCCAACCCTAGAGGTACGTCGCCACTTGACTGGCGCTGTAGCCTCAGATCTGATAGAGAAACTGAATCGAGCCTTTGCCATCAACCCCTCATGTTTTGATGTCCTTCAGCAGCCTAGGGAATCCAGGACTCATAGGAAGGCCACACACAAGCACACCCCTTCCCCATCCTCGGATGAGGGCTCCCTAACCCCCCACTTCACGGCATGATAGGAGGAGGAAGAGACCCGAACCCAGATCCAGGAGTTCTTCCAGACACAGGGACACAGCCCATGGGAAGCACAAGCGGGACTATACATCCTTAGAAGGAGAACTCCCCAACTCGGATTCTGACTCTGAGGCCTCACCAGCTAGACTCTTCAATCTGGAAGAGCTAGATTTTTTTCAATAAGGTGTCCAAAGAGATCCACCTGAGCTCTCCCACTTCTCCAGAGCCCAAGCGAGTGAAGCCGGCATTCCGGCTAGTGTCGGCCTCGAAGCCTGTGATGGCCTTTCCTCTATCTCTGGCTATAGAGGACCTCTTAAAGGAAGAATGGCAGGGACCCGAGCAGTCCTTCCTTGTCCCTCACCGCCTAACCAAACTCCTGAAGTTTGACGAGAAGACTGCGGAGAAATGGTTCGACTGCCCTAGGATAGACCCTCTTTTATATTAAACTTTACGAAAAGGACGGTCATCCCAGCAGAAGGCGGGGCCTCCCTGCGAGACCCGGTGGACAGGAAAGTGAACACCTCTCTAAAAGGCTTTTCAGTCCACTGCAACTTCCTTCAAGGCAGCTACGGCTAACCTCTACTCTGCCAGAGCTGTGCTGTCCTGGGCCACTGATCCTGCATTCCAGCTCGCTGACGAGCCAGACAAGGACCAGCCCATTTTACAGCAGTTACAGCTCATGGGTCTAGCTTCGGCATATCCGGCTGACATATCAGAAGAGGCAGTCAATTCTCTCTTCTAAGTTGGTCTCCGGGCTTCCTTACTCCTGGGCTGTACCTCCTGATGCTGATCCACAGGCAGGAATCAGACCTCTGCAGCAGGGGACATCCAGCCCTCCACTTCCTGTTCTCCTCAGTTTACTTCCTGCCTTCAGACTGGCAGGTACTCTGCAAGCAGTGCTCTGTCCACATGGCAGAGCGGAAGACAGCAGACTGCAAGTCTATCAATTTCAATTTTCTTGGGGATTAGTAACTGACTTTTAGTGCTCCTGCATGGGCTCCAGTCTCAGCCTTACAAGCTGCACAGACTGGCCCCATTTCATTGAGGTGTTCTTTTCCCACGATTTTGGACTGGGCTAAACCAACCGGCAGCACTAGGTCAGGAATCCAGGAGCTTAAACCTGTCCTAGCACAGTTTGAGTTTGGGGACTGAATATCAGCACTGGAGTGCTTATCCAACACGCATTCCCTCACAGAGTGCAGCCCCGAGTGTTTCCCGTCGACGGCTGGCACTTTGGGATCCTCAGCTGATCTTCGGGGACATGCTCCGCTAATACAGTATGTGGATTTTTGGTGACTGGGGGCTCGAGAGGTAAATCGGGACGCACTCCCTTCCAAGGGCAGCCCTGAGTTTTTTCCTGCCGACGGCTGACATTTTGATATCCTCAGCCACTCGTTGACGAGGGCATCCTGTGGGGCTGCTCAACAGCACCGGAGTGCTTAATCAGGACGCACTCCCTTCCAAGGGCAGCCCCGAGTTTTTTGCCTGTCGATGGCTGACACTTGGATATCCTCAGTTGCTCATCGACGATGGCGTGCCCTGTTAATACAACCTCTCGTACATGAGCGCAGCAGTACAGGAGGAGCGCTATTCCCGAGCAAGCCAAAGAGCAGGCGTCTCTCCCAGGGGCCAAACTCGCATACAAGACAATAGAAACAGCACCAAAGTGCTTATTCATATGCCCCCTGGACAATCTCTGGAACCAGCGCTGCAGGCCATTGACAAACTCGGGAACTAGCGCTGTAGGCTATTAAGACCACTGCCTTAGAGCAATGACTCAACGTGTAACAGCCCCCACCACAAATGTTTCGTCCATACAAAAAGGCAGTTCATTATCTTGCCGTTAAAGGACATACATTCGTGAGAGAGCATGGTCTCGGGCAATCCCAGGGTCAAGACAGGGGGATCTGGCCCCACTTCTAAGGGCTGTCGCTGGGTCTAATTGAAGAGGGCAGTATCTGTGAAGATTGAGGACTTTCAGGAAGGCAACCCCGCTCTCTGCTTAGTCCGATAGCCATCAGATGGACAGGTCTCAGTGAGCAGCACTCGCCAGATATGAGAGCGCAGCGGCCTTAGAGACCCAGCAGTCCGTAGTTCCATCTCTGGCCCCAGTCCTATAGATAAATTGGGCACCTGCTTTGGACCCTGCATGCTTCACATACACCTCAGGTGGGGCTCACATCATGACACAAGGTTTCTCCCCCCGAAAACTAGATTTTGGGATCTGTAATAGCTCATCAAGGAGTTTTGCAAGCTCCTCAGCTGCCTGCTTATTTTTTCACACAGCATTGCTTGCTCAAGAGCTGTACACTCATTCATCAGGCTAGAACAGTTCCAATTTTTGTTTGCCAAAGTTATGTTTCTCCTCTATTACAATCAAGGGTGCTTTCTTCCTTCCTTCTACCCACTCTCTAAAAGCAACAAGGATGGAAAATTTCATACACTAGACCTGGGAAGAGGGAGAAAAATGTACATTGAGAAAGGAAGCTATTACAAAATTTCAACTGTGTTCACGCCAGCTAAAGGGAAGAAATTAGGGGCAGCAAGGATTCAATAGGCTCTATAGCCAAATGGATTCTATCCGTCACCTCTACGGATTATGATCAGGCCAGAGTAACTTGCCTGGCCCAGTGAAAGTCCATGGCCCCCTTCGTGGGCGTAATTCAGAGAAACATCGACAGCACACTCGCACTGAGTGGCCTTTTGATCATCCATTCACACACACTAGCGCAAAAATAAAAAAGATATCACTGGAGGTGATGTCCTTGGCAGAGGCATCCTTTGGCCGCAGAGTGTTTCAAGCGGTGGTGAACCCTTAAAGGCTCTTGACATTCTTCCCACCCGGGACATCTGGGGACGTACTGCTTTTGTATATCCCAGGAGTAAGGAAGCCCGGAGATGAGGTTAGGGGAGAGAAATCGAAATTTAAATACCTGTAAATTTTCTTTCTCCGACTGTTGGTCTCCGGGCTTCAGATTCCCTCCCAGAATGTATATAGTTGGCTGGCCTCACGGCCATATATGCCTTGAAATTCTTGTTTTTTGTTCCCAAGTTCTTGTAGTATTACCACATTGGACTGCTTTAGGAAGTGGAGGGCAGGATGTCCCCTGCTGCAGAGGTCTGATTCCTGCCTGTGGATCAGCATCAGGAGGTACAGCCCAGGAGTAAGGAAGCCCGGAGACCAGCCGTCGGAGAAAGAAAACTTACAGGTATTTAAATTTCGATATGTGCAGCATGGGCTATGTTCTACCAGACCTCGGCTCAGTGCAACTTATGGCTGCGGACTTTGCAGGCGGATGCCTCCTCGAAGATGCATTTGGTCAACGCCCCTTACGAAGAAGGCCTTCTGTTCGGTTCAGCACTAAAAGAGGCGGTCAAGGAATCTGGAGAAACTGCGAAAGTGCGAATGCCGCAAGCCCGAGGAAGGAATAGGCCCTGGAACTCGGGTTCAAGACAGAATTTTCGGGCTCAAAATTATTCCAGGGGGCAGAACAAGATGACCCTAGGCAGATGCTCTTGGTTCAACTCACGTAACCAACGCGGCTTCAGAGGTGGCAGAGGAGGCGCCTGGGATGTTGAGGGTGACTCCAAGAAATCACAGTGAAGGCTCACGGACTGATCCTCGCGTCAGGGGCAGACTTTCCAACTTTCTGGAGGGATGGGTCCACACCACCACAGACAAGTGGGTTTTGGAAGTAATCTGTGAGGGTTACTTCGAGTTCGATTCCTGGCCTCCCCTGTCCCACATAGTGCCCTCGCCAATCTCATGCAACCCAGTAAAGTGAGCAGCAACCCGGCAAGCCATTACAGATCTCATTCAGTCAGCAGCGATCGAGCAAGTCCCCACTTCAGAAAGGAACAGAGGGGTGTACTCGTTATTCTTTATAGTACCAAAATGCTCAGGGGGCATCTGGCCAGTGTTAGATCTCAAGTTTCTAAATGGCTATGTTTGTCACAGAACTTTCAAGATGGTGACCCTGTCCTCCATCATCTGAGAAATCCATCAGGGGACATTTTGGCCCCAGTAGATTTGCAAGATGCCTATCTGCACATTCCCATCAGGAAGGCCCGCCGTCAATTTCTGGGATTCAAAAGTAGAAGGTCGCCATTTTCAGTTCAAGAAGCTGCCCTTCGGCCTATCCACAGACCCCAGAGTCTTTTCAAAAGTCCTTGTGACAGTGGTCGCTCGCCTCCAAATGCAAGGGATCCAGCTCTTTCCATACCTGGACGACATTCTCATCAAAGCCCCAGGCTACGATCAACAAGTTCGGGCAGTGACTGAGGTCACATGGTGCGCCTCCTCTCTGGGGTTTGTGATCAGCCGGAGGAAGAGTTCTCTGCATCTGTCTTAGTCCCATCTGGGGGTGAGTTTTGACACAATCCAAAACAGTGTTCCCCACAGAGCTGAAATTCAGAGAACTGAGGGCCCTCATCCTCAAATTCCAGGCAGCCCATTCTCTACCGGCCTGCTCCTTCATGCAACTCATAGGGACGATGGTCTCCCTGGCAGACTCAGTCCCCTGGGCACTAGTCCACATGCGAACTCTCCAGTCTGCTCTTCTACAGCAATGGTTCCAGTCAAGGGGCACAATGGACCAGAGGATTCAAATATCCCACCAGGCGAAGGGATCTGTGAAATGGTGGACTCGGCAGGACAAAACCATGAAGGGTCTCAGTCTGGGGCACCCTCACCAGATCAGAGTCGCCACCAATGCCAGTCTCCGGGGCTGGGGAGCACATTCGGAATGGCTCTCGACACAGGGCAAGTGGTCTTGGGTGGAGTCCCTCTCTACAGCATCAGTGTACTGGAGATGCGGGCAGTCCACCTGGCACTACAGCAATTCAAGTTGCTACTCTCCCACCAGGATGTCCTCATTCATGGACAATCTGACAACAGTGACATACATCGACTGCCAGGGCGGCACAAAGAGCTCCCGGATGCTGCAAGAGACGCTTCTCCTCTTCCAGTGGGCAGAAGTCAACATGACAAGTCTACAGGCGGCATACATTCCAGGCCAAGAAAATGTCACAGCAGATTGGCTAAGTCAAAAGGACATCCTGCCAGGAGAATGGAAGCTCAAGAACAGTGCCTTCCAACTCACCACGGAGGGATGGGGCTACCCACAGGTAGATCTTTTCGCTTTCTGAAAAAAATTGCAAAGTTCCAAGATTCTGCTCCCTCAGCAAGGACGACAAGGCCATAGCACAGGATTCATTCTCCATCAACTGGGGTTAGTTTGATATCCTGTATGCCTTTACGCCAATTCCGATCATATCAAGGGTACTGCACAAGATTGCCGAAGACCAAGCAGAGGTGAGTCTGGTCTGCCCACACTGGCCCCGCAGACTGTGGTTTCCATGATTAGTCCAAATGTCTCTTCAGTCTCCCTTAATGTTCCAAGCAAGCCCAGACCTACTACATCAGGGACCGGTGCGACACCCATGTCCTCATAATCTATCCCTCTCAGCGTGGAGATTGAGCAGGAAACTCTCAGGGAGTTTGGTTTCTCGGAACCTGTCATAGGAAACGATGATTCAGTCCAGGCGAGCCTCCTTCTCCAGGGTTTCTTACAGGATTTGGAGAAAATTCCTATTCTGGTTGTGAGACTCCTCCTTACCGGATGACTCTGTGTCTCTCCCTGCCATACTTCAATTCCTTTAGGAGGGTTTTGACAAGGGCCTCCAACCAGCTACTTTACGAATCCAGGTGTCTGATTTTGGGGGCGCTACTGTTAGCGGACTCAGGTGAATCCTTAGGAGCTGTTCCTCATGTTCGATGGCTTCTGAGGGCAGCAACCTTGAAACGTTCGCCAATAAAACCGGTAGTACCTCCTTGGAGGGTCAACCTAGTACTCAAAGCACTCGCCAAACCACCGTTCAAACTCTTAAAGGAGGCATTCCTACTTCATCTCACTATAAAGGCCGTCTTTCTCATTGCAATCACCTCAGCCCGACGCATAACTGAGATAGCACTGTCATCCAAAGAACCTTATATTATTTTTCATCAAGACTCCGTAGTCATGTGGACAGATCCAGCATTCTTACCTAAAGTGTTCTCATTTTCACTGTAACCATGTCTTGAACATTCCCTCTTTCTGTCCTCACCCCAAAAATGAGAACGAGAATTTCACACACTTGATCCTCGAAGGACCCTCAAAATTTACATCAAGAGATCTGACTCTGTCCGTAAGACTTCAAGCCTGTTCTTTCTTACCTCAGGCCCGAACATGGGTAAGAAGGCATCAAATGACTTTATTGTTGGGTGGCTTCGTTCCGCCATCATGGCCTACCAGAAGCCTGGGATTGGCCTACCGGGACCAGTACGAGCACACTCAACCCGAGCGATGGCTGCATCCTGGGCAGACTTCAGAGAAGCTTCCCCAGCAGGCTTGTGTAGAGCGGCCACATGGTCATCCATACACATGTTTGCAAAGTTTTACAAGTTGGATGTCGCTGCCTCGGCGGAGGCGTCATTTAGCCGCAGGGTCCTCCAGACAGTGGTGGACCCATAGTGGACTATGAACTTTATTCCCATCCAGTGGAGAGATGTACTGCTTTAGTATATCCCAGAAGTGATGAGCCCGGAGACCAGCAGTCGGAGAAAGAAAATTTACAGGTGTTTAACATTCTTCAGCTATGCATACTTAATGCCGAGTCTTGGGTTATTACTTTGAGACTAATTTAAATATGCATTCAAGTGTGATCTCAAGGAATAGGCGGGAGTTAGAGCTTTAAAATACATACCCATAAGTTGCCTCAAATGTTAATTTAAAATTTTTTTTTTTTTAAATAAGGAAATTTATTTAAAGGGGGGAAAACACCTTTGTTTACATTTTTATTTCAAAAAATGTAAAATTTAAAATGACTGATAAAAAGTAGTGGAACTTAGTCTTGTCCATTTAGAAGAAATCTTCATTATTGTTCATTATTGTCAGATATGCTAATATCATATTGGCATAATCACAGTTCTCGTCGTTTTGCATCATAGAGCAGAGATATAATATCATTTGGAAGTGGTGTGTCCATCCACTTTACATTGAGATCATCAGTCCAGCCGTGCAAAGCTGCATTTATTGCATTGATAACTGCAACAAAAGAAAGCCTCCACAATTGGCACGATCTGCTGCCTCACTATATTTACACTAGTAATTTGCTTCTTTCCATACGGTTTACAGATCTACTCCAACAGAGCTACAATAGTGCGGCACTAGCAGGGAATATTTCCAACACAGTAGTCTAAGATCAAAGTTGTTTACTTTTATTGCTGTATGGAGCAAATGCTGCTGATCAACTATATCCAGATATGTCATCCAGAGCTGTGGGGTTTTCCCAGCTCACTGTGACAAATCTACAGCCTGAAGGCCTCGTACTTGCTCTGGAAAGTGACATTCTCATTTTCCTGAAGCAATTTATGGAAGTCCTATGGGGTGAGGTGATCTGATCAGATCATGCAATACTGCAGAGATGGCATTCATTTATGATGAATACTCTAGAAATCTGACTTGAAGCAATCGCTCTAAGGCATCTTCAAAATGCTCATGTACAGTCCATGCCCGATTATAATGCTTCCCACACAAAACTCCCCTTATGCTGCCAGAGGCACAAGGACCAGCCTGAAATGAGTTTGGTACTAAATCCCGACCATTAACGTCCCGACAGAGAAAATCCTGTCCCCGGAATCCCATCTTTCAGTATGTCCGACAGTGTAATTCCCGGTTTGAAAATCCCGACATAGCTGCTCTCAAATGTAACGATCTAACATAAGTTGAAAAGCATTGGTCTCATTCACATTCACAGCATGCATTTGCGTGAGTTTGCAGTGGGGGGGGGCTGGCTACACTTCTGGAAGTTTCTGTGGGGGCTGTAACTGCTGTTTCAGGTAATTCTGTTTGAGTTTAAAGTGAGGTGAGCTGGAATTGTGTTGCCAGGACTGATACACTCTTGTGAGAGTCTGGTGTGGGCCCTTCTCCCACCCTCCTCCACACCTCCCTTCCCAGAGCACAGCTCATTTATAGGGGAACACCTGCTCTGAAATTGGAGGAAGAGGCTTCAGGTGCAGCTCATGTAGTTCTACGCAATAATGCAGCCACAGGGCAGGGAAAAAGCATAGGTAGGTCCCAAATAGGAGTGCAGCATCCGCAGTGAATTGCTGATTAGTGGGACAGTTGCATATTGTGGAAGGCCTTAAACTGGATTATATCAAGTAAACTTTCTGTTAGAGGCTGGGCTAGGAGTAGTGTTTTGATGATGGGGAAGGGACCACATGTCACTAGAGCAGGTCTGTTTGGGTGGGTGGTTGGGTGTGGTGTGGCCATGATACTGGACTGGGCTTGGAAGTTTGGGGGATGCCCAGTGTGCTACCAGCTGGCACAGCTTAAGGAGGAGGTAGAGGGGATCCAAAGGCAGCCTGGGATGCGGGGATGATTGGAGAGGTAGGAGGCAAGCAGTCGCCTACATGGAAGCACTAGGTGCAGGGGCCTCCCAAGCTGGGGGAGGAGTGAAGAGAGGTGCTCACACTAGGAGAGAAGGGAAGGGGGGTACACAGGGGGCTCTGGAGACCCTTGCAGGTGGGGCCAAAAGGTAGAAATTTCTACAGCAGTAGGCAAAAGTCTGGGGGTGCTTAAAGGAAACAGAGGCAGTAGGGACTGGGGCACTGGGAAATGGGCTAAGGCTCACAAATTGTTTTAATCCTCTACGCCCATTGATAGAAGAGGGGTCTGTGGGGGGAGGAGGAGGATGATGCTACTGCTGGTGAAGCTGCGGCAGGGACTGATAGGGTGAAGGGGGCAAGAAGCAAGGGTGCAATAGAGGGAGTCCCGGACGGGATGGGGGAAGAGGGGTAGGAGGGGAGAAGAAAAAGGAGGATCAGGGGAACAAGGAGGAGGCTGATGGTATGGAACAGGGGAGCACGACAGGCAGGAAGGCGCAGGATGTAAATGGGATGATAGCGAGCAGAAAGCAAAGTAGGCAAACGGGTAGGACGGATGGATTAGTAAGGAGTGGGGAAAGAGATACAGAGAGATACTCGGGTGGGGGGGGTATAAAGAAGGCCAGGACACGGGTAGAGGAGGTGACCAGGGACAATAGTGAAGGGGCTACCTTCAACACTCAGATTGTGGGAGGTGCGAGCAGCCGGTTGAGGGGAGAATCCAGACGAAGGGATGAGGAGGGGCATGGAAGGAGGGGGAACCCGAGGGGTGAACGGGGAGGCAAGGGGGGGGGTCAGAGTACTGCTGTTGGGGGATTCCATGATCTGAGGCATCCAGTGGGAGGGGCAGGAGGAGGAGGGAAAAACCTGTCTGATCAGAACCAAGTGCCACCCAGGCTTGACAGTGCACAAGGCCAAGCACGAGTTGTGTTCACTGGCAAGGGAATGCGGGGGGACCCCAGGCATTCTAGTGCACTTGGGGACAAATGACATAAATGGAAATGGTGAACTAGAAATTCAGGCAAGGCTCCGGGAGTTGGCCAGGGTATGCCTTTCCATAGACTGTAAGATCTCCTTTTCCGAAATCCTGCTGGTGCCAAGGGCTAGTGGGGAGAAAAAGATGAAGATATGGGAGATAAATCAGTAGCTTAAGGAATCTGGTGGGGGACTGGGGGGGAGACCTGGGAGGATAAAGCGCTGTACGCTTAGGGACAGGCTCCACCTTAATTTGGAGAGAAAGGAAATCCTTAAGCTCAAACTAGCTGCGTTTATCAGCAAAAGGTGGGGTTTAAACTTGTGAGGGGGGGAGGGATCAAAAGGGGCAGTGCCAGCAGGTATGATAAATGAGGGACATGGTCTCCACTCCTCTAGGGGGCTAGGGAGATATGGAAATGGGTCACCAGGTAGGGTGCAGGAGCTGAGAAATGGGAGCTCAAGGGAGTGGAAGGAGAGGAGGGAAAGGGGGTGGAGAGTGGTCCTGATAAATGCCAGGAGCTTGGAAAATAAAATGCCTGAGCTCCAAGCGATGCTAGTTGAGGGGGAGGTAGATGTGGCAGCAGTCACTGACACCTGGGCCACTCATGGGCACGAGTGGGACCTAAATCAGGAGGGCTACACTATGTTCAGAAAAGATGGGGGGGAGGGAAGGGAGTGGTGTAGCACTGTTAGTCAGAAATGGCATGGGTATTGGAGGGGTAGAGGAGGCAGAGGGGAACATGGAGGCTATTTTGGTCATCTTGCTGACACAGGGGGTAAGAGTAAAGGGCGGAGTGGTATACAGATCACCAGCACTGGTGGAGGTCCTGGAAGAAAGTTTGGCGGCAAATCTCGAGGGACACTGTAGATTGGGAAAGGGAAGGGTAGTGGTAATGGGGGACCTCAACATGCCAGGAACAGACTGGGGGACTATGACTTCACCAGTGGCCAGAGAGCAGAGGCTGCTGGATGTCATCCAGGATGCATTTCTGATACAACAGGTGGGTGAGCCAACTAGGGAGGCCCGAACACTGGACGAGGTCCTGGCAGACAGTGATCAGATTAGGAGCTTAGAGGTGAGGGACCCGTTGGCTGGGAGTGATCATGCCACAGTCTGGTTCTTCCTGGACCTGGGGGGAGGAAAGCTGAACAAGTATGGTAGTAACCGATTTTAGGGGTGCAGACTTCAGGGAGATGGGAAGGATCCTTAGAGATTATCTGGACAGGATAAGGCTGGATATGGAAGCTGACAGCAGGTGGGGGATCATTAGGAGGGGAATACAGGAGGTTACCAGATCCTGTGCAAGGGAAAGTCGTAAGTTCGGTAAGGCCAGAAAACCCTGCTGGTGGACCCGGGAGGTACAGGAGGTGGTGAGGGAAAAGAAGGCGGCCTATAGGCGCTCCAAGTGCTTAAGGAGTGAAGGAGATCAGGAGTATGAGCTGACAGCCAAGAAAGTCACCAGAGTGGTGAGAGCAGCTAAGGCAAAAAAGGAGCAGTCCTTGGCCAGTGGGATCCGGAGGGGGGGCAAGGGGTTCTTTAGATACATTGGGGAAAAAAGGAAAGCAAGGGGACAGATCAGCAAGATAAGGATAGGGATGGTTGGACACAGGAGGTGGGGGAACAGGCACAAGCCCTAAATGAGTACTTTGCCTCAGTTTTTACCAGGGGGATGGAGGGGCTAGGTCTTGCGAGTGGAGCGGGGGCAAACAGGAGCAAGGGGTGGGACTGGTAGAGACCAGGGGCCCTGATGGGCCTGGGGAAATGGAGTGGCCACCACAGACATGTGGGGGCCCAGCAGTGCAGGGTGACAAGGGAGAGGACGTGGAGGCTGAAGTCCCAGTAGAGAGAGTAAGGGGAACCCTCGGGTCCCTTCAGATGGAGAAAGCACCTGGGCAGGGGTAGTGTTAAGGACTTAGCATTGTGTGCTCCTCCAAAACAGAGGAATACACTTGATCAAACTTGTGCCATGAAATATGTGCTCTTTCAGACCATGATCGTGCTCCTACCTATATTTATTGCTAATTTCCTGACAGTAAATCATCAGTTGTTTGATAGTACTAGAGGTTTTGTGGGATGTACTAGTGATTTGCAGTTCTATGTTGCATTAAAGAGGTGACGTGATTGAAACCTTTAAATATTTTAAATGTTTCAACAAAGTGAACTCTGAGGGTCTGTTCAATCATAATGGAAACAAGACCACTGGGGGGGCACTGCCACAAACTAACATACTAAAATGCCAGCAGAATAGGCCTAATGGTCTTTCGCGTTTGGTCAGTCCCCACCCTGGGAGCTGACCTTGCTGCCCCCCTCGCCTTCTCTGGCTTCTCCCTTCCCAGTTCCGGATATTCCCACTGCATTGGATTTTGCTTCCAGAACCCTTCCCCTGTACCTGTCCCACCCCCTCTTGAACCCTTCCACCGTCTTTGCCTCCACCAGCCCACTAGGCAGCGCATTCCATGGCTCCACCACCCTCTCAGTGAAGTAGCACCTCCTCCTTTCTCCCTGAATCTTCCCCCTTCCAGCTTCCACTCATGCCCTCTAGTGGCCCCTCCTCCTTCCTTCAAGCACCCTGACTGCTCCCCCATTTAGCCCCTCATGTACCTGAAGACCTCTATCATGTTCTCGGTCCCTTCTCTCTTCCAATGTGTACATATTTAGATCTTCCAGCCTCTTCTCATAGGTCCTATCCCCCAAGCCCCAAATCATTTTGGTTGCCCTCCTCTGGACCCTCTCCAGGAGTTTAATGTCCCTCTTTAAGTGTGGCTTCCAAAACTTCACACAGTACTCGAGGTGCGGCCTCACCAAGCAGTTATACAGTGGAAGTATCACTTCCCTCCTTCTGGAGATGATCCACCTAGCGATGCATCCCAGCATCCTGTTGGCCTTGGCTGCTGCCCTTCTACAAGTCTCCGAGTTGTTCATCTTGACGTCCACCACCACCCCCAGGTCCCTCTCAGCCATCGAGACTTGTAGCATTCCCCCCGCCCCCCAGTGGGGAACATTTCAAGAGGTAAATGAGGAGACACTTTTCACTGAGAGGGGGGTGGTAAAATGGAATGAGTTGCCAGAGGAGGTTGTCTCCCTAAAGATTGTAGACAGCTTTAGGAGAGGCTGGGACAGGGTAAACGGGAAAATTACTAGGAATGGGGGGAAGGTGGGGGGAATGAGAACATTGAAGGAGAGGGAGAGGTGGCTATTGGGGGGCTTATCCCACAGTAGTTACTGGTGGTGGTGGGGGTCCTGCAAACTCAAGTAGACTAAATAAGACCATGCATGTATGTTTTAAAGCTGGTTAAATTGAATTACTTTTCTTTAGCTAACCTTTTTCATCACCTGACTGAGGAGGCAGAGCCCAGGAAACGTAGAGAGATGAGACTGTCTGCTTATTTGTCTGTGCTACTTCACTGTACTTTTGTAATTTGTAAAATTACTTGAAGGCCACTGGACATAACAGTACCACCTGCACCTGGCCAGACTTTCTGCACTGCCTTTCACTCTCAAAGTATGGGCAAATGGTGCCCGTGGCAGTCTAGACCAACCTCTCTACGGTTTTGCACCTTCAGGGGTCGAAATTTAGTCTTGCAGTTGATAGCTAGCAAGCACGACTAGTGGTTGGGAAAATACTGGTCCCAGTCTTTTTGCACAGGCCCAACTGGCACACTTATTTAAATGTTCTTTTCTCCAAGTCAGGAGGCCCAGCTAACGAAAAAATGTTGGTTCAGTTGAAAATCTTCCAGCATGTGGCTTGCGGGCTGATGCCATTTTCAACCCCCAACCTTTTATCACACTGTGAGGATAGCCTAGTCTTGTCTCTCCAGTTCAATCTCGAGTTCCTCTGCTTCTGCCTGAATGTCCACTCCTGACTAACCTAAGCAGCCACCAGCACACAGACAGAAGTCTGTGTTAGCTGGTCTTCCAGCCAAAAGTCCCAAGTCAGAGAGACAGAGCATGCGGTGGTAGTTCTTGAATGGCCAAGCACTGAGGCCCAGTGCAACTCTTGATGCACTTGGCGGTGACCCCTTCCTCAAGTCTGTTTGAGAGGCAGTATAGCGCAGTGATTTAAGGCTCTGAGCTGCAAATCTGGTGACATCCAGCAGACCAGACCTGGGTTTGAATCCCACAGGTTCCACTTGCATACTGTGTGACCCTGAGCAAGTCACTTAACTTCCCTGTGCTCCCAGGTCACACCTGTTAAAAATGTTGTCTTCCTCCCCTGCACCACTGCCTGCAAACCTGCTGCTCCAGCAGAACGTAATTTTCTATCACAGTAGAATACTTCCCTTTCAAGGGTTTTAGTTGGAGAGAAAAAAAAACAAATGACCCTGGCTGCCTGCACATGCGCACAACGTTAACACTGCTCACAACAAGAAAAACATAGTAAAAACATGGGGTGATTGGGTATGGTTGGTTTGAATGGATCTAATAAAACTAAAACAAGCACAAGTCATTCTGGGGCATGTACTAAAGTCCCACAGCCATGTACAGTAATGCAAAATGGACCATGCTCCTAGTACTTTGCAGGAGCATAATGACACTAAATGTAGATTTGAAAACAGTGCTCCTAATGTAAGCAAATGTTCTCTGAGCATGGAGCACACCCTTATAGCTACCCATGCACCTGGGCCAGATGAGAAACATCCCAGGGTGCTGAGGGAATTGGCGGATGTCCTGGCAGTCCCTCTAGCAGAGCTTTTTAACATCTCTGAGGACTGGGTGGGTGCGCTAAGACTGGAGGGTGGCCCATGTCATACCGATCCATGAGGGGGGATCAAGAGAGGAGGCGGAAATTACAGGCCCATTAACCTGACGTCAGTGGTTGGCAAGGTGATGGAGGGTATTGTCAAGGAAAGACACGGGGAGGTTACTGAAGCAAATCTGGTACTTGGACGATAGGCAGCATGGCTTTGTCACGGGAAGATCGTGTCACACACAAATCTTGTAGAGTTCTATGACTGGGTGCCGAGGCCCTGGACCAAATGGGGGTAGGAGACAGTTGTTAAGATGGATAGGAAATTGGCTCTCTTAGCGTACTCAGAAGGTGGTGGTTGGAGGGCTAGCCTCACCCCCAAGGTGGGTTACTAGTGGGGTTCCCCAGGGGTCAGTGCTGGGGCCATTCCTGTTCAACACTTACATCTCGGACATCAGGAGAGGGATCAGGAGTGAGATAAGTCTCTTTGCAGATGACTCAAATCTGGGTGCAGTGTTTGATGGGGAGGAGGGGATGGTGGCCTTGCAGGAGGACCTGGAGGCTCTGGAAAGGTGGTCAGAAAAATGGAAACTAAAATTCAATGCAGGGAAGTGCAAGGTTCTAACATACTAACATACTAAAATGCCAGCAGAGTAGGCCTAACGGTCTTTCGTGTCTGCTTGTTTGGTCAGCCCCCACCCTGGGAGCTGACTTTGCTGTCCCCTCTGTGGCTTCTCCCTTCCCAGTCCCGGATATTCTCACTGCATTGGATTTTGCTTCCAGAACCCTTCCCCTGTACCTATCCCAACCCCTCTTGAACCCCTCCACAGTCTCTGTGTCCACCAGCCCCCTGGACAGCGCGTTCCAAGGCTCCACCACTCTCTCAGTGAAGTAGCACCTCCTCCTTTCTCCCCTCCCCCCAGCTTCCACCCATGCCCTCTAGTTGCCCCTCCCTTTGGAGCACCCTGACTGCTCCTCCCCTGTTTACCCCCTTCATGTACCTGAAGACCTCTATCATGTCCTCCTGGTCCCTTCTGTCTTCCAATGTGTACATATGTAGCTCAGCGAGCCTCTCCCCATAGGTCCTGTCCCCCAAGCCCCAAATCATTTTGGTTGCCCTCCTCTGGACTCTCTCCAGGAGTTCAGTGTCCCTCTTTAAATGTGGCCTCCAAAACTGCACGCAGTACTCGAGGTGCGGCCTCACCAAGCAGTTATACAGTGGGAGTATCACTTCCCTCCTTCTGGAGGTGATCCCCCTAGCGATGCATCCCAGCATCCTGTTGTGCTTTGCCCTGCCCTCCTACAAGTCTGAGTTGTTCATCTTGACATCCACCACCACCCCCAGGTCCCGCTCAGCCATCAAGACTTGTATCATTCCCCCCCCACCGGGTGTACACTTGTCCCGGGTTTCTGGCTCCCAGGTGCAGTACCTTGCATTTCCCTGCATTGAACCTCAGCTTCCACTTTCTAGACCATCTTTCCAGAGCCTCCAGGTCCCCCTGTAGGGCCACCTCCCTCCTCCCTATCCACCACCGCCTCCCAGTTTTGAGTCATCCGCAAAGAGACTCATCTCACCCTGATACCTTCTTTATGTCAGAGGAGGCGTTGAACAGGGGCCCAAGGACCGATCCCTGAGGGACCCCACTAATGACCCTCCTTGGGATGAGACTATCCCGCCAACCACGACCCTCTGGGTCCGGTTTTGTAGCCAATTTCGTATCCATCTGATCACTTGGTTCCCCAACCCATTTCTCCCAGCTTATCCACCAGGCCCCCGTGAGGAACAGAGTCAAACGTCTTGAACTCCACAAGGTTTGTCTGACACGATTTCCCTGGGACGAATCCATGCGGTCTATCGTCCAGGCACCCCAACTTTTCCAGGTCCCGCCCAGTCTCTCCTTGACAATGCCCTCCATCACCTTGCCCACCACCGATGTCAGGCTGAATGGCCTGTAGTTCCCTGCCACCTCCCTTGATTCTCCCCCCCCCACCCTTGTGGATAGGCACTATATATGCCACCTTCCAGTCCTGGGGCACCCACTCTGTCCTCAGAGAGATGCTGAAGAGCTCCGCCGGGGGTTTCGCCAGGACATCTGCCAGTTCCTTCAGCACTCTGGGATGTAATTTATCCGGCCCCGGTGCTTTCTCCGTCTTAAGGGACCTGAGGGCTTCCCTCACACTCTCTGCCGTGATTTCCGCCTCCACAACCTCGTCACCCTGCTTTGCCTCCCCATCTGCCAGTGATGCCCTCCCCAGACCTGCCGATCGGTAAGGGTCCCCCCTTCCTCAGTTTCACTGTCTCCTCCCATGTATGATGCAGCCCCCCCCCATTTTCCTTGGTGAAAACTGAGGGGAAGAACTCATTTAGTACCTCAGCTTGCTCCCCTAGTTCTTGTGCCCATCCCTCCCCTGTTTTAATCCTGCTAATCTGCCCCTTCACCCTTCGTTTTTCCCCAGTGTATCTAAAGAACCCCTTGTTTCCTCTCATAATTTTCCTGGCCAGGTTCTGCTCCTTCCTTGCCTTAGCCGCCCTCACCACCCTAGTGGCCCTTCTGGCCATCAGCTCATACTCCCCTCGATCCCTTTCACTCCTTGAGCACTTGAATTGCCTATAGGCTGCCTTCTTTCCCCTCACCACCTCCTGAACCTCCCTGGTCCACCAGCAGGGTTTTCCGGCCCTACCGCAATTTCATCTTACTCTAGCGCAAGTGCTGGTAGCGTTCTGCACTCCCCTCTTGATTTCCCACCTGCTGTCAGCGTCCATGTCTGGCCCAGTCCCATCCAAGTGCTCCTTAAGGATCCTTTCCATTTCCTTGAAATCCGCTGTACTGAAGTCAGTTACCTCCGTCTTTGTGCAGCCTTCTACTTCTCCTAGGTTCAGGCAGAAACCAGACTGTGGCATGGTCGCTCCAGGCCCTCAATCTGGTCACTCTGCCAGGACCACATCCAGTATCCGCGCATCCCTGGTTGGTTCCCCCACCTGCTGAGTTAGGACCACGTCCTGAAAGGCATCCAACAACCTCTGTTTCCTGGCCACCGAGGATGTCGTAGTCTCCCAGTCTGTTCCTGGCATGTTTAAGTCCCCCAACACCACCACCCTTCCACTGCCCAATCTGCAGTGGCTCCCAATGTCTGCCACCAGACGCTCCTCTGCCAGTGCAGGGGGCCTGTACACCACTCCTATTTTTATTCTCTTGCCCCACCTTATCAAGGTGACCCAAATCGCCTCCACAGTTCCCTCCGCCTCCTCTACTCCTCCTATGGCAATGTAGTTTTTGACTATTATTGCTACCCCTCCTCCCCTTCCCTTCCCCTGCCCTTCCTGAACATAGTGTAACCCTCCAGTTTCAGGTCCCAGTCGTGCCCTGCATTGGCCCAGGTCTCAGTGACCGCTGCCACATCCACCTCTCCCTCAGTTAGCATCGCCTGGAGCGCAGACATTTTATTGCCCAAGCTTCTGGCATTTAGCAGGACTACTTCCCACCCTTTCCTTATACTCCCATTTCCCCTGCTCGTGTTCCTGTGGGGATTCTGTCTTCCCCTGGTCTGCACCTTACCAGTCTGCCTTTTCCTCCAGCTACCCAGGGGAATGGAGACAGAGTCCCTTCTTTATCGGACCCCCTCAACAGCCTTTTCTCCCATCCCTCCTCCTTCACAAGTTTAAACCCCACCTTTCACTAATGAACCCCTCTATTTTCAACTTAAGGATTTCCTTCCCCTCCAAATTGAAATGGAGCCTATCTCTAGTATACAGTTCCTAATCCTCCCAGGTCTCTCCCCAGTCCCCCCATCAACCCATACCCTCTGGCCCCACACCACTCCATGAGCCACTGGTTTATCTCCCTAATCTTCCTTTTGTGTTCCCCACTAGCCCTTGGCACCGGCAGGATTTCTGAGAAGGAAATCGTGCATCCTATGTCATGACAGACCCTGGCAAGCTCTCTGAACCTAGCTTGTATCTCTAGCTCGCTGTTACCCTCAATGTCATTGGTACCCAGGTGGACCAGTATGTTCAGGGAACCTCCACAATCCTTTGCCAGTGGATCTACCTCATGCTTGGCCCTGAGCACTCTGACCGCTCCTTTTTCTCTAGTTCCTCCTGTTCCATGTCCCTCATCCTTTCTACTGGCTCCTTGCTCCTCCCCCTCCATGGGTGCTACCTGCCGCCCTCTCCTTACTGACCTTGGCCTCCCCCTCCCCTCCGATCCCATGCCTCTTCTTCCCTTCCTGAGTATCTTTCTGGCCCTGCCACTCCTCACACTACCACGACTGGTCTCCTCCCTCAGATCTGCTAAACTAGCCTGGCTCGTCCTTCCTTCCTTCTTGTCTCCATTCAGTCCCTCCATGCTTGTCATGCTCCCTTGGCTGTATCCTCCTTGTACTTCTGGTCCTCCTCCTTGCCCTTTCCTCTCAACTGGTCCTTCTCCTTGTCCTCCCTCTACCCCCTCTTGCTCCGATCCCCTGCTCCCCCCGTTTTCCTGCATTCCAAGTTCCCCCCCCGTTCCTCTTGCTATCCAGCCCTGGCTCCTGCCCCCCACTCCCTTTCCATCTCTAACTGCCCCTGTCATGGCTACATCACCCCCTCATCCTCAAGCAGAAGAGAACTGAAGTGATTACTGAGCTTAAGGTCCGATCCACCTCCCCACCTTGCTTCCTTCTGTCCAGCCCCAGCCATCTGCCTGCTTCCTTGAGAATGTCTTCCCTTTGCCCCCCCCCGTGAGGGTCCCCGGATACCTGTCTGCTTCCTCTGTAGTGTCCTCCTTTTGGGCCCCCTCTGTCAAGGTCTCTGTGTGACCCCAGAGTACTCTCCTGCACTCCTCTTCCTACGCCCTACTCTTAGTGGTTGGTGCAACCCCGTGGGAGAGCCCCTGACCTATTCCCCAACCATACCTCCCCCCTCCCCCTCAATCCCCTCAACCTCCTCCCTAAGCTGTGCCAGCTGGTAGCACACTGGGCAACCACCGAACTTCCAAACCCAGTCCAGTATCATGGTTGCCCCACACCCTGTGCACCCCACCATCCTCCCAAAGATGCCGGCTCTAATAACGTGTCATCCCATCCCCATCCAAGTAGGGTTCCTTTGGTGAGCCACCAGGTTCCCCGCTAGTCCAATATACTCCCCTCCTCACTAATCTGGTCCCCCACTAATCCTAGATACAGTCCCACACTAAATGGGTACCCCTGTTACTAGGTGCAGTTTTACACAGTAAACTTATAAGGGAAGTGTACAGCTCCCTAAGCTCCTCTCTCCCAGCCTTTAAACCCAAACCCCAGTGGCTAGAACTACATGAGCTCACCTGAAGCCTTGTCCTCCTATCGCAGGGCAGGTGTTCCCCTATAAATTTTGTAAGTTGTTGTTTGTAGCTGGGAGTGTGTTGCCAGGGCAAAATACTGGTATGTTAGTATGTTGGTATAAATGAGTCGAGCTCTGGGGAGGGAGGGGTGGGTGAGGGTGGGATTTGGCCTCCACCCGACTCTCACGAGAGTTTATTAGCCCTGGCAACACACTCCCAGCTACAAACAATAACAGCTTGCAAAAACGTACGACAGTTGGCTTTCCAGAACCTCACCACATCTTCAAACTTCAACTGCTACCTCTGCCCACAGCAAGACTTTAAAATCCTCACTGAGTCATTTTAACAGAGATTAACTGAAATGCAAACAACCTTGATTGGCTGGCTGTGTTACTGTGTTCTGCACCTGGGAGTCAGAAATCCAGGCCAAGGGTATACCCTGGGAGGAGACATGATTCAAGTCACATAGGGTGAGAGGGACCTGGGGGTAGTGGTAGATATCAAAATAAACAACTCCTGAGTCCTGTAGGAGGGCAGCGGCAAGGGCAGATAGGATGCTGGGATGCATCGCCAGGGGGATCACTTCCAGAAAGGCGGAAGTGATCCTTCCACTGCACAACTGCTTGGTTAGGCCACACCTCGAGTATTGTGTACAGTTTTGGATATCACATTTAAAGAGGGACTTAACACTCCTAGAGAGGGTCCAAAAGAGGGCAACCAAAATGATCTGGGGCCTGGGGGAGAGGACCTATGAGGAGAGACTCAAGGAGCTCGACATGTACACCCTGGAGGAGAGGAGAGGAGGGACAGGGGGGACATGATGGAGGTCTTTAAGTACATGAAAGGGATCAATAAAGGAGGACCAGTCAGGGTGCTCCAAAGGAATTAGGGTGGGGCAACATGAGGGCACGGTTGTAAGCTGGAAGGGGGCAGGCTCAGAGGGGAGAGTAGGAGAGGTTATTTCACTGAAAAGGTGGTGGAGCCATGGAATGCACTGCCCAGGGAGCTGGTAGAGGTGGAGACTAGACTGGTTTAAGAGGGGATGGGACAGGTACAGGTAGAGGGTCAATCGGACCCGGCCCAATGCAGGTGGAACGACTGGGGATGGGATAACCCAAGGGGGAGGGGGAACACCAAAATTGGCACTCAGTGTGGGTGCTGGAAGTCGAGCAGACTCGAGAGACAGTTAGGTCTATTCTGCTGGCATTTTAGTATGTTAGTGGCAGAAATGTAAACACTATCTAAATTAACTGTGACTGCCCTCACCCTGTGAGCTACCAGTGCCAGCTCTTTCTCTTGCTCGCTGGTGGTTTTTATATGACAGCCCTCACCCCTGAGCTTTTTACTTTCAGACCATCCTTGCCTATGATATCGAAGTTCCTGAGGGTTTAACCGGGGGTTCGGACAAGTTTGGTGGGAGAGGTTCATCTGATAACTCACAAGTGAGGGGTGTAAACGTGACCAGGGTTCTGCTCAGTGTCTAAATTTAACTGCTGTGCACAGTGTTTTAGCCACCACGGCAACAGACAGTGACTACAGATCTTTTAGCTCTGCTTGGTGTTTAAATTTAAATGTGCAGTGTTTTACACATTTTACAGAGAGCGGCTACAGAACTTGTAGATCTGCCAATACCCGTTTACATTGAACAGCTATGCTCAGTGTTTTAACCACCATGGCAACAGATCTTTTAGCTCAAAGTGTAATGTAGCAGATGGTTTACAGTAGCAGTGTCGGGATTTTAGAGTCTGTCTTTTATGCTCTCGGGCAAGTGGCATGTCAGGATTACAGAGTCTGGATTATGTGTCTGGAATTCGTACAGATCCGATGAAATACTGTGTCCTCAAAGCCACTGGAGCCTGCCACCAACTAACAGTCCTATAATGCCAAAGTTTTCCAGGAATAGGTGGAAATCTTCCAAATGAATTATGATATTGTGGGACTGATAAGGGCAATTGCACACAACATGATATGCCTTTCCTGCTGCTCCAACTATCAAGTGTAAGGTGAACATACTAACATACTAAAATGCCAGCAGAATAGGCCTAACGGTCTTTCTTGTCTGCTCGTTTGGTCAGCCTCCACCCTGGGAGCTGACCTTACTGTCTCCCTCTCCCTCTCTGGCTTCTGCCTTCCCAGTCCTGGACATTCTCGCTGCACTGGTTTTTGCTTCCAGAACCCTTCCCCTGTACCTGTCCCACCCCCTCTTGAACCCCTCCACTGTTTCTGCCTCCACCAGCCCCCTGGGCAGTGCATTCCATGGCCCCATCACCCTCTCAGTGAAGTAGCACCTCATCCTTTCTCCCCTGAATCTCCCAGCTTCCACCCATGCCCTCTAGTTGCCCACCCCCTTTCCTTCGGAGCACCCTGACTGCTCCTCCCCTATTTACCCCTTCATGTACCTGAAGACCTCTATCATGTCCCCCTGGTCCCTTCTCTTTTCCAATGTGTACATATTTAGCTCTTCGAGCCTCTCCCCATAGGTCCTATCCCCAAGCCCCAAATCACTTTGGTTGCCCTCCTCTGGACCCTCTCCAGGAGTTCAGTGTTCCTCTTTAAATGTGGTCTCCAAAACTGCACGCAGTACTCGAGGTGCGGCCTAACCAAGCAGTTATACGGTGTATCACATTCCTCCTTCTGGAGGTGATCCCCCTAGTGATGCATCCCAGCATCCTGTTGGCCTTTGCTGCTGCTCTCCTAGAAGTCTGAGTTGTTCATCTTGACTTCTACCACCACCCCCAGGTCCCTCTCAGCCATTGAGACTTGTAGCATTTCATAGGGCATATTTTCTTGCTGAGCTATTTCTTGTTTTTGTGAGGTATTCAACTACAGTGGCATAATCAGTGATGGGTTTGTGGATGGGTGGAAGATATGAGATAAGTCTGCTTTGAACTTTAATGATTATTACAAACTAGCATCAGCCAACCAGTAAACCTTGGGACAAGCTGATCCTCCTTGTGTGCTTCCCAACGGAGTTTCCATAGCATTTGCTTTGCCTTACCAAAATTTACCACTGATGTTGGCATATTGCCAAATGTGTTTGGCTCCTTCTTTGAATTCACCTGTCGATGTTCTGTTTTTTTTGTTGGATACAATTGTCCGTTTTGAGTGAGGAATTTCAAAAGAATCTTCTTGGAGAATGGAGCTTTCATATTTTTCTTGATATGCAACATCATGTGTATTGTATTGTTTTATGTCCAGTTACTGTTTCAATGTTCTGATCAAAGTTGTCCATCCAGAAAACTGTTAAGACAACAGAAGATTCTGACTTTGGCTGAAGTGGCAGTAACAGACCTTGGTCTTGGAAATGCTGAGAAAGTTCTACTAAACCCGTTTCAATTTCACACACTTGGTCATAACTGCAACTATTTCCTAAATGAAATGGGATGTTCATGGGCATTTTCTGTCCGGTCACATTGTGCAGCACAACTCTAACAAGTGCCTGTTTTGTAGTGGGAAACTTGCCGTGTGTGTAACACCATGAATTAAGTCTTCTGAGTAGGACTTTGACAACTGGGAGACTTGTTCACTCTCCGTATGTTTGGGGGATTTTAGTACATGCGAGAAAAATGATTGAACTGTCTCTGGGGGCTGTCATTCTTTACTCAGGAGAGCAACCACTGTTGGTGGCCATGGTAGTGAAGGTGCTGTCTCTTCAAATCTTGGATATGTTCACGCAACAAGGAAGCAGCATGCTTGATGACTTGTCATCCATTCTTAAAAGCTCTGTGACCGATGCACCACCAGCTAATGATTCAGCACTTAAAATTAGTGTGTTAGGATCAACTGTTAAGTAAAAGTGAATCCCTGTATTTATTTTTCAGCTGGTATAACGGTATTGTCGATCTCCTGATGCCCGAGATTTCATTCAGTGCATTCATTGAAACGGATTGGTGTCTCTTGAAGCACATTGTCTTCAATTACATGACAAATGGTCTCAAACCCAGTTCCATCTGACTGTGCATTGTCATCGTCATCATCACTTCTATTCTGATCATCTGGGGTCTGTCCCTTGTGATTACGTACTAACACAGTAGCAGAGTAGGCCTAACAGTCTTTTGTGTCTGCTTGTTTGCTCAGCCCCCACCCTGGGAGCCGACCTTGCTGTCTCCCAGCTTCTCCATGTCCAGTCCAGGGTATTTTCCTTGCATTGGACTTTGCCTGCACAACCCTTCCCTGTACCTCACCCTCTTGAACCCCTCCACAGTCTCTGCTTCCACTAGCCCCCGGCAGCGCATTCCATGGTTCTACCACCTCTCAGTGAAGTAGCACCTCCTCCTTTCTCCCTGAGTCTCCCCCTTCCAGCTTCCACCCATGCCTCTAGTTGCCCCCTTCCTTTGGAGCAGCCAGACTGAGCCTCCCCTATTTTACCCCCTTCATGTCTTGAAGACCTCTATCATGTCTCTCTCTCCCCCGTCCCTTTTTTCTTCCAGTCTGTATATATTTAGCTCCTCAAGCCTCTCCCCATAGGTCCTTTCCCCAAAGCCCCAGATAATTTTGGTTGCCCTCCTATGGACCCTTTCCAGGAATGCAATGTCCCTTTTTAAGTGTGGCCTCCAAAACTGCACACAGTACTCTAGGTGTGGCCTCACCAAGTAGTTATACAGTGGTAGTATTACTTTCCTCCTTCTGGAGGTGATCACCTTAGCGATGTATCCCCGCATCCTGTTGGCCTTGGCCACTGCCCCCCTACAAGTCTGAGTTGTTCATCTTGACATCCACCCCCATGTCCCTTTCAGCCATCAAGACTCATAGCACCCCACCCCCCCGGGTATACACTTGGCCCGGGTTTCTGATGCCCAGGTGTAGTACCCTCCATTTCCCTACATTGAACCTCAGTCCCCACTTCCTTGACTACTTCTTCAGAGCATCTACAGTCACCCTGTAGGTCCACCCTCCCCACCTCCCCATCCACCACCGTTTCCAGCTTTGTGTCATCCGCAGAGACTCTTTTCACTCCTGATACCCTTCTTTATGTCAGAGACATAGGCATTGAACTGGAGGGGCCCAAGGACCGATCCCTGAGGGACCCCACTAATGACCCTCCTTGGGGATGAGACTATCTTCTCTTCTTCCCGCCCCAACCACGACCCTCGGGTCCGCTCAGAGAGCCCGTTTCCTATCCATCTGCTCATCTGTTTTCCCCACTCCCATTTTCCCCAGCTTATCCAACAAGCCCCTGTGAGAAACAGAGTCAAACGCTTTGCTGAAGTCAAAAAAGAGGATGCCCACTGGCCTACCCAGGTCCAGGGCACTCGTCACCCAATTGTAGAACTCCACAAGGTTTGTCTGACACGATTTCCCTGGGACGAGGCCATGCTTTCTATCGTCCAGGCACACTGACTTTTTTCCAGTACCCCCCAGCACCTCCTTGACAATACTCTCCATCACCTTGCCCACCACCGATGTCAGGCTGACGGGCCTGTAGTTCCCTGCCTCCTCTCTTGATCCTCCCTTGTGGATAGGCACGATATGCACCACCCTCCAGTCCTGGGGCACCCACCCCATCATTGGAGAGATGCTGAAAAGCTCCGCCAGGACATCCCGACAGTTCCCTGGGATGTAATTTATCTGGCCCTGGTGCTTTCTCTGTCCTAAGGGCTTCACTTATTCTCTCTACCATGATTTCCACCTCCACTTCCTCTGCTCCCCTGTTTTGCCTCTTCAGCCCCCCCCCGACCCACTGATCGGTAAGGGTCCATCCCCCTCCTCAGTTTCACAATCTCCTCCCATGCATGGTGCAGCCCCCCATTTTCCTTGGTAAAACTGAGGCAAAGTACTCATTTAGTACCTCGGCCTGCTCCTCTGGGTCTTGTGCCCATCCCTCTCCTGTTCTAATCCTGCTAATCTGCCCCTTTTTCTCCTAGTGTATCTAAAGAACCCCTTGTTCCCTCTCCTGATTTCCCTGGCCAGGTTCTGCTTCTTCCTTGCCTTAGCTGACCTCACCACCATAGGGGCCCTTCTGGTTGCCAGCTCATACTCCCCTTGATCCCTTTCGCTCCTTGAGCGCTTGAAACGCCTATAGGCAGCCTTCCTTTCCCTCACCGCCTCCTGAACCTTCCAAGTCCACCAACAGGGTTTTCAGTCCTTACTGCTTTTGTGCCTCACCCTTGCACCGGTCTTGGTAGCCTCCTGTATCCCCCTCCTGATTATTTCCCACCTACTGTCCGCATCCATGTCCGGCCTTCTCCCGTCCAGATGTTCCCTAAGGATCCTTCCCATTTCCTTGAAATCCGCCCCTGAAGTCAGTTATTGCCATCTTTCTGCGGTCTTCCTTCCCTCCTAGGACCAGGCAGAACCAGACCATGGCATGGTCACTCTCTGCCAATGGGTCCCTTACCTCCAGGCCCCCAATCTGATCACTGTGTGCCAGTACCACGTCCAGTATCCGTGTCTCCCTAGTTGGCTCCCCCACCTGCTGGGTTAGCAGCGTGTCCTAGAAGACATCCAGCAGCCTCTGTTCCTGACCACCGAGGACGTCATAGTCCCCTAGTCCGTCCCTGGCATGTTTAGATCACCCATCACCACCCCCTTCCCTTGCCCAATCTACAATGTCTCCTAACATCTGCCACCAGACTTTCCTCTAGCTTCTCCACCAGTGCAGGGGGTGGTCTGTACACCACTCTTATTTTTACTCTCTTGCCCCCCTTTTATCAGGGTGACCCAAGTCTCCTCCATGGTCCCCTCCGCCTCCTCAACCCCTCCTATACCAATGACCTTTTTGACTCTCAATGCTACCCCCCCTTCCCTCCTCCCTGTCCCTCGGGTCCCAGTCGTGCCCCGGGGTGGCCCAGGTCTCGGAGACAGCTGCCACATCCACCTCCCCCTCATCTAGCATCGCCTGGAGATCGGGCATCTTATTACCCAAGCTCCTGGCATTTAGCAGGACCACCCTCCACCCCTTCCCTACCCTTCCATTTCCCCCGCTTGCGTTCCCCTGGGACTGCAGTCTCCCCCCAAGCCTGCACCTTACCAGTGCCTTTTCCCGTATTCCTCCAGCTTCCAAGGGGTGGAGACAGGGTCTCTTTATTGCCCCCCAAAATAGCCTCTTTCCCATCCTCCACAAGTTTAAACCCCACCTTTCACCGACGTGTCTCTATTTTTAGCTTAAGGATGTCCCTCCCCCTCCAAATTGAGATTGAGCCTATCCCTAGCATGCAGCCTCTTATCCTCCCAGGTTGCCCCCCAATCAACCTATACCCACTAGCCTCACACCACTCCCTGAGCCACTGATTAATCGCTCTAATTTTCTGCTTGTTCTCCCCACTAGCCCTTGGTACCGGCAGGATTTCCGAGAAGGAAATCGAGCATCCTATGGAGTGACAGACCCTGGCTAACTCCCGAAACCTTGCCTGTATCTCTAGTTCACCATTTCTCTCAATGTCATTGGTACCCAAGTGGACCACTATGTCCGGGGAACCGCCACAATCGCTTGCCAGTTGGTATACCTCGTGCTTGACCCTGTGCACCCTCAGTCCAGGGAAGCATTTTGTTCTAACTTGGCAGGCTTCCCCCTTCCTACCCCGATCATGGAATCACCCAACAGGAGCACTCTAACCACCCCACTGCCTCCATGTCCCTCCTCATCCTTTCTTCTGGCCCATCTCCCCCCCCAGCCGGATCCTCGCTCCTCCCACTATCTGGGTGCCATCTGCTGCCCTCTCCTTATTGACCGTGGCCACCCCTTCTGATCCTGGACCTCTCCTCCTCCTGAATATCCATCTTTGCACTGCTACCTCCCCTGTCCCTGCTCGTGACTGGTCCTTCCACCCCGCCTCCGCTAGCCTCGAGCTCTGCCTCCCCCTCCTCCGCTTCACGCTCAGCCCTGTCATGCTCTCCACCCAAACTTTCAGCTCTATTTACTGTATACTTCTTGCACGCTTTGGTTCTTCTCCTTGCCCTTTCCTCCCATCTGGTCCTTCTCCTTGCCTTTTCCTCCCACGACCCCTCCTCCTCGGCCTGCTCTGATTTTCTTCCCTCCCACCCACCATTTTCTCCATTTCCATGCTCCCCTCCGATTTCTGGCCCCGCCTCCTGTCCCCCACTCCTTTTTCCTCCTTGACCACCCCCATCATGGCTGCATCACCCCCCCCCCCAGCACTCCCCTCCTCCTCAAACAGACGTAGAGGGTTGAAATGGTTTCTGAGCCTATGGCCTGACCCCAAGACTCCTCCCTGATTCCTTCTATCCAGCCCCAGCTACCTGCCTGCTTTCTTGGGAGTGTCCTCCTTTAGGCCCTCTGTAAGGTCCCAGATACCTGCCTGCTTCCTTGGGAGTGGCCTCCTTTTGGGCCCCCTCTGTCAGGGTCCCCGTGTGACCCTCCAAAACAACTTTTCTGCGCTCCTTTCTCTATGCCCTTGTCTCTAGTGCTTGGTGCAGCCCTGTGGGTGAGCCCCTACCCTTTTTTCCCCACCATACCTCCCCCTTCCCCCCAAGATCCCCTATTTGCCTCCTAATCCCCTCAACCTCCTCCCTGAGCTCTGCCAGCTGGTAGCACACTGGGCAACCACCAAACTTCCAAGCCCAGTCCAGTATCATGGCCGCCCCACACCCTGTGCACCCCACCACCCTCCCAAAGATGCCAGCCCTAACTACGTGTGGTCTCATTCCCCTCTTAGTAGGTTTCCCTGGGTGAACCACCAGGTTTCTCACTGATCCGCGATACACCTACACAATAAACAGGTTCCCCACTGATCCCTAGATACAGTACTGCACAATAAACAGTACTACACAATAAACAGGGCTACAGTACCTAGATTAGGCCTAGACTCCAGAGGCTGGAGAGGGTGCCCAGCTACCACCAAGATCCCCCCCAACCCTTCCAGCAATGAGCTTAAGACAAGATGCTCATTCCTCCTCTTCCTCCAAGTCCTACTCCAACCAGTTTTTTGGGTAATATGCAGAGCTCCTTCCCGCTTGTTTGCTGTCCGCCAGTGGGATCCTTCCTGATGCTCTTGCTCGGCCCTCCCCGGGCGTTTAATAGAGGTCTGGGGTGGGTGGTGTGGGGCAAAATCCCTCTGGTTCTCTGGCTGCACCCTGGCCCACTCAGTGCAACCCCCGAACTGCTGCAGTCTTCCGGTGCCCTGGCCCACTCTGTGCGGGTAGGGAAGGCTCCTGATCTGCCGCTGTCCTCCCGTGCCTATGCAGTTTGGGGAAACGGTTCCATGTGGGATATGGTCGAGCAGCTCTTTTTTTTTTTTTTTTTATTCAAGTTTATTGCATATTTAGGCACATTTATATCACATACATTTCTTTACAGATCAGGTAAATGATTCCATTGATCAAATCACAGTTTGGTATTTTTTTAATCGATCAATTGTACATATTCCTTATAGGTACTGGGATTCAGAAAAGCGGGTTTTTTTCTTACTCTTTATTTCTGTGTTCCCGCTGTACCAGAAGCCTGGGAATTCCAGTCAGGGTATCCTGCGCCCCCTCCATCCCTATTCTCCCATTCACTCAACTCTTCCCCCTGCTTCCCTTCATTGTGTCAACCTGTCCTCTTTCCATATCATCCAGTGTGTCCATCTGAGCACAAAGTTCTGCGTTTTCAAGTTAATTTTGTGGGTCAGTTCTTCCATATCTTGCATATCTCTTGGACAGTGGATAACCACTGCTGTTGGGTAGAGGGTTCTGAGGAGAGCCACTTTCTGGTGATGGCTTTGTGCGCAGATGTTACCAGGATGTTCCATAAGTATATTTTGTCTCTCCCCCTGACCTCCCTGGGTATCAACCCCAGTATCATGTGTTTTGGGCCCAGTGGCTCCGTTATCGAGAAGATATCCCTCAGATTTTGTATTGTACCCTCCCAATACTGAGCTAGGTCTGGGCATTGCCAAAATATATGGAATTGATTCGCCTGAGGATCCTGGCAGCCCCTCCAGCATGTGGCTGGGCATTTTCTATCCCACTTATTCTTGACTGTTGGCATGATAAAGAACTGTACCCTAACTTTCCACTCAAATTCTCTCCACATTGGAGAGTATGTAGTTCTGTTAACTTGTGCAAAGATGGTATCCCACTCTCTTGTCTGATGGCTGTTCTCCTAGTTCTGTTTCCCATCTATTTTTAAGAAGCTTGGAATGCTCCCCACCCATGTCCACAAGTGCCCCATATCTGGCCGAAGTGTGGCCCTTACTTCTCTGCAGGCTTAGTATCTCCTCCACTACATGTCTTGGGCTCCCTAGATTCGGGGGTCCGGCCATAACAGCCATGCAGAGTCTGGATACAAGTTCTAATTTGTAGGAACTGGAAATTATCTGTTTTAGAAGGAAGTTTTCTCCGATTTGTCCAAATTCCTGGATGTTAGGCCCATCCAGAAACTGTTTTAGTGCAGTCAGGCCCAGTCTACCCACCTTCTGAAGGTAAGGTCCTGTCCTGTGGGGGAGATGGATGTGTCCCACGCAAACCATATTGGCAGCCACATTTCCTTTGAGAGTTTGTGTTTTGACCACAGTCTACTGAGTGCCGCTGAGTGTATTCCTTACAGTGAACAGTAGGGTGTTAGTATCTTTATGCATCAATTCTGGGATGGCCGCCCTAACTCAGAGAGGAGCCCCCTCTGAGCACACTACCTCAGTTGTTTTCCAGTGAGCCTTATATTTTTCCGCTGACCAGCAGGAAGCCCACCTCAGTTGAGCTGCCAGGTAATAGTCCTCTAGGCTAGGGACAGTCCTCTCCCACTGTTTTTTATTGGCTTGCATAACTGTGTTATTTATTCTGGGCCTTTTATTATTCCATATGAACTGTGAAATCATTCTCTGCCAGATTTGAGATTGATTGTGATGTATCTTCAGTGGTAAACACTGGAAGAGGTAAAGGTATCTGGGGAGAATGTTCATTGTAACTGTCTAAATTTTGGAGTAGAGGGGAAAATTTAGGCGCTCCCAACCCTTGGTATCTTCTCTAATTTGATGTAACGGGGTTCCAAAATTGAGCTAAACAATGCAGTGAGGTTTCTGGGTATTTGGGTGCCCAAGTATTTTATCTTTTGGTTGTTACATTTCGGTGGGATTAGTTGCTGTATAGCTTGGGGAGGGGGGTGGTAATGAAATTAGAGTAGTTCTGTTTTGTGTTTGAGAGAGTACCCTGAGTATTGGCCAAATTTATCAAGGATCTCCCATAGTCTTGGAATAGATGTATCTGGATTGGACAGGCACATGAGGACATGGTCCGAGTAAAGTGATATTTTGTGCTCCTCCCCTCCAGTCACTATTCCCCCAATACTTTGATCTTCTCTGATGGCCTATGCCAGGGGTTCTATGTATATTGCAAAGAGCAAAGGTGAAAGTGGACATCCCTGTCTGGTGCCTCTTCCCAAATCAAATCTCTGTGAGATTCCCCTGTTCACCCTAACCCAGGCCTGTGGGGATGCATACAGGGCTTTAATGGCCTCTACGAAAGCTGGGGGAAGCCCATCCTCTGCAGGACTATGAAAAAGAAACTCCAGGTGACCCTATCGACGCCTTCTTGGTGTCCAGGCTCATGATACAGGTAGGGATATGTTGTTTGTTAATGGTGTCTGTTATGTGTATGGTGCCTGACTCCTCTGGGGCCTGCCTTCCTCTATGAATCCTGTTTGATCGGGATGTCTTATGTTTGCTAGTAGGGGGTTAAGTCTAGCTGCCACTATGGCCGTAAAAATTTTGTAGTCAACATTTAATAGGGGGAAATAAGCAGCCACGAAGTACCTTGTCAGTAGTTCAGAGGGACGGGATAGCTGGCAGAGGGGTGAAGAAGGGAGGTACGAGAGAGAGAGAGGTAGTACTGCGGTGGAGGTGAGAGGGTGGGGGAAGAGGGATGATAAGGTATAGGGAGAATTGGTGGGGTGAGGGGAGGCTGAGCGGAGAGGATATGCTAGAGTAAAATGGTGGGGTGTGAGGGGGTATGGTTAGGCAGCCAGCATTAGTAGTGACTGTTCGGGAAACTCACGGCACTGTGAGTTGGGGGAGGGGGTGACAGGTGCCGAAAGAGCATGACGCAGACTGATTGCCGGGGCAAGTCATGAGAAGGGACAGAGGGAAGGGGTACCTGAGGCCTGCCTAGTGCTTGCTGGAGAGGGGGCAGAGAGCAGGTTGGCTGGACTCGGGTAGGTGCACTTACAGATTTTGCTGCTAAATTATCAATATTTTGTGCTTCCCTACGTTCCTGTTCCTCCAAGACACTGTAGTTCAGTAGACCTTTCCTGGTAAAACGCTTTCAATAAATACATTTATGAGAAAGGCAGAATCAAAATAATTTGTTAAGCTAATTTTTCTTGCATTCCTTTTAGCTGTTGCTGATTATGCTCGGACCAGTCTTGAAAAGGCATGGATAAAATGGTAAGTTCTGTTTATGATGTAATTCATCTTTGATTATTCCTAACTTCCATTTTTAAACTTATGCTCATTATTTTTTTTCCTTAGAATAGGTAGTAAACATGTCTAGAAAACATGGTAGTGAGCTCTTTAGTTGGAATGGAGTGATATGTATAAGCAGATCTTCGAGGCAGTCTCTTGCAGCAGGTCATTACACATGGGATTACAGCTGCAGGTGTCATTTCCTCTGGTTGTCTTCTTAGCAGTCTACCCTGGGACCTCCCCCCAGTACTACTACCTGGTGTCTACTTGGCAGGTATAAAAGGGGGAGGTCCCAGCTACTCCTCAGTTCTTTTCAAACGCAACCTGCATGCAACAAGTCCTCTTCCTTCGGAGCTCTGCTTTCCTGTGGTCGAAGAAGAGTTCTACCGACCAAAATTTACTGTAAGTTCATATACTAATGTCTTTGGATCCCTTATTTCGAAGATGTCGCTGTGGCCACAGAATCATTAAGGAAGACCTCCACGAAGTCTGTGTTCATTGCCTTGGTCCTGAACACGACTCCAGGTAGTGTCTTCTGCAACAGGTTCAACAAGGCCACAAAACGTTGAAGGATTCAGCAGCTCCTTGAGTTCCTCATGGAGCAAAAGGTTGCCCTCCTGGAGCAGCAGCAATGCTCCACAGCCAGGGAATCTTCTATGTCCTCATCTCTGTCTCACCGCTCCATGGGTGACCCCTGCACATTGACGGCACAAGGTACTGGTAAGAAACATACATCAAAGACGACAGCATGTTTCTACTGCTCCCTCATCGACGAAGGCGTCACACAAAGTGAGTATAGAGAAGGCTGCCCCATTACACCGATGATTGTGGGCTTCTCTCTTCCCTCGTCGACGGTGGGTCCTGGGGTTATACTGCAGCGTCCAAAGCTGCCTTCCCCCTTCAGTGCTGTCTGGCCATCGTCCGACGATGGCTTCAGGCTTGTCGAAGATACTGTCGTCAACGATACCTTACAGCCTGTTGACTATTGCTTGCAGTCCGTCTGACGTTTCTATTGTCCATGGCAGGGGCTCCAGGCCCATCGCTGATGACCAGCCTTGCCTCACAGGGCTTAATGCTGGTGCCCTCGTAGACGATCCTGGGGTCATACAAAAAACACACCCCTCATCGACTGCTCCACATTTGGTTCCACTGCCTGCCCCATTCCGTCAGTGATCCCCATTTACTCTGTCTAATCTGCCCCGGCTACTTCCGTTGGGCAGATGGCCATGATTGATGTCCAGGCTCTAGTGAGTACTATCTTGGACCTGACTCTGCCCCCCCCGCCCCCCTAGTGAGGGGTCGACTCAGGTCTCTGCTCCCTCTCGGCCTCTCTTGGCCTAGCGGATGGCTGTTCCCCTGTCTCCTTGGGTGTATACACTCAGGACATAGACATGGAGGACCCTTTCCTGCAGGACTGGGATCTGTCTGACCTGGAGGATGACGACATGGACCACAAGGATTCCCCTCAGTCCTCCTCTGTTCAGGGGGAATCTACCTCTGAGCTCCCTTGTTCTCGGCCAGATGACCCAACATTTTCAGACATTATGATCCACCTCTAGAAAACGTTTGGTTTCCAGTGCACTGAGCAGGATGCTTCTAGGAAGAAATTGGCTCAGTACATAGGTGTGCTGGAATGCCCCACTCTGGTTGTCCCCATCTTTGGTGGACTTTTGAAGAGGCTATATTGGCTGCATGGAAGCAGCCTTTCAAGATTCCCTTCAATCCTCGTAAGGCTGATAGGATTTATCAGGCTTTGGTGGATCACCCCTATTTTGTGTCTCTGCCCCAGGCAGACTCGGTGGTGATCAGTGCCGCACATGATGGGTCCTCTAGGCCTCAGCACATGAGAGCTCAGCCCCCGATTGAGGAGTCCAAGAAATGGGATGTTATGGGGTGGAAAAGCGTTTTTGGCTACGTTGACTCAACATATACTTAATTACATGGGACTCCTCCTGAAATATCAGGAGGAAATCCTAAAGTCCTCCCAGGTGACAGTCCAATACCTCCCGGCGGGTTCTGTCCAGGAAAAGCTGATGGTCAAAATGTCTACTGCGGCAGCTGTATGCCGCCACCTGTCAAGGGCCACTTAAAATGTCATTGACATTATGGCTCGTATGTCCTCTGCAGGAGTGTGTCCACCGACAAGCCTGGCTCGGGGTGTCAGGATTTTCACAGGACGTACAGCAATCTATCCTGAATGCTCCTTTTTAAAGGGGTTCAGCTGTTCGGTCCACAGACCCAAGACATATTGAAAGACTTACAAGACTCTGGTCCCTACCCTTCAATCGGTACGGACCATGTACCGTCCTAAAGCCAAAGCGGCCTTCAGGGGCTCCTCGAGGGCCGCCCCTACAGGAGCCGTCACATGGCTCAAAGACCACCTGCCAATAAGAGAGAACCTCAATTACGTATTGCTAGGTCCTAGAAATGCTCAGAAACACTGTTAGGTCCCCAGTGCCTCAGCAGGGCTGCCAGCCTTAGCCTGAAGGTCGCTCTCTGTCGTGGGACTAGAGACCCTACCCACGGCCGTCGGGGGCAGATTTTCCCTGAGCCTGCCAGGGTGGCAAGCTGTCTCCTCCGACTGGTGGCTCCTGCAGTTGATCACAACAGGGGACACGCTGGAGTTCACGGAGATACCTCTTCCTTTGCCACCCAGGGTCTCTCACTACCCGGCCCCCAACCAAGCATTGGTCTTGCGGACCAAAATTAATGCTTTGCTCTCAAAAAAGGCCATCGAACCAGTTTCCCTTCCTCAGAATGGTGCAGGATTTTACTCCCACTTTTTTCCTGGTTGCCAAATATACGGGGGATTTACGCCCCATTTTAGATCTGAGGTGCCTCAACCTTTACATCATATACCAAAAGTTCTGGATGGTGTCTCTTCCGACGCTTCTCCCTTTGCTGAATACGGGAGATTGGCTCTGCTCTCTGGATATGAAGAATGCATACCTCCATATTCTGATGCACCTGGCCCATAGGCAGTTTCTTCGTTTCATGTTTCAGGGTCCTCATTACCAGTTCAGAGCCTTCACTTTCGGCCTTCCTCGGCCTGTGAGTATTTACAAATGCCTATCTGTGGTTGCAGCGGCCCTCCGCAAGGACGGTCTCTGTATCTTTCCTTACCTGGACGACTGGCTCCTGAAAGCGTCCTCCAGCCAACAGCTATTGCTCATACTTTCTCGAACCCTGCAGTTGTTCGTCCAGGTGGGGATAGTGGTAAACTATCCGAAGTCCAAAATGGACTCTAACGCTTCCAATATATCTGAGCTGTGTTGGACACCTCTGTGGGGAAGGTGCATCTGCCCATAGTGCGAGCGGACACCGGATTGCTTTGGCATGCAGATTTAGAGTCCAGCAGGTTGGTCTCTGCAGAGACTACCTCTACCTCCTGGGACATTTGCGGCCATGATACAGACGGTCCCCATGCCAGGTTAAATATGAGGGTCCTTCAGTGGTCCCACAAGAGTCCAGTGAGACCAGAAGGATGCTTTTGATGCCCTGGTCCTGATGTCTTCCCTGGCTCTTCAAGCTCTACAATGGTGGAAGTCCAGAGACAACTTAATGCAAGGCATGCCATTCCGTCCTCCTGTCCTGAATCTCATACTGACTACAGATGCCTCCTTGACTGGGTGGGGTGCACATCTCCTGCACTTCTGGTCCCGGGGATCTTGGACGCCAATGAAGGACCGCCTCTACATCAGTGTCTTGGAGCCGAGGGCAGTTCCCCCTCCCCCCGGTTGCATTCAAGTGCAGTCACAGTTGTACAGTGGCTCACTACCTAAACAAGCAAGGAGGCACCCATTCCTATCCTCTCTGCAGAGAATCGATGAAGGTGTGGTGTTGGGCGATCCAGAGAAATATCCTTTTTCTGGCAGTACACATCCCCAGGGTGTCCAACACTCTGGCGGATGCCCTGAGCAGATCCACTGCCCAGGCCCATGAGTGGGAAAGCTTATCCAACGTTCTAAACGACGTCTTCCACCTGTGGGGCCAACCAGTGTTGGACCCATTTGCCACTCTGCAAAACTACCACTTCACTGCTCTCTGTTGTGCGAGGTCCTGGAACTGTGTAGCAGGACAAATTATTTCTTTCCTGGACAGGAAGATTACTTTTATGCCTCTTCACCCTTTCTGCCTGTTCAGAGAGTACTACTCAAACTGGTCCAGGATGGGGCGTCTATGATTCTCATAGTGCCATTCCGGCCAAGATAGATTTGGTTCTCTCTACTTCTACAGCTCTCTGAACCGGAGCCCATACCTCTGCTGAATGCTGGGCTTTACTGTCCCAGGCACAAGGCTCCCTGCTACACACGGACCTTCACTTCCTCCATTTGCATGCCTGGCTTCTGAGGACATAGTCCTCTCGCGCTTCCGGGTGTTCCCAAAGGTGGCAGAAGTTCTTCGGGCTGCTAGGAAGCGGTCTGCTCTGTCTTCCTATTCCATGAAGTGGAAACTCTTCTCTATTTGGGTGTCCACACTGGACTTGGATCCTTATGAGTGTTCCCCATAGTGCATCTTGGATTATTTGCTCTCCTTGCCGGAGGGTGGACTGAAATATTTTTCTGTGAAAGTCCACTTTTCGGCCATTGTGTCATTTCATTTACCTGTGGACAACATCCTTCAAACAAAATGAAGTTTTGCTGTATTGTGACTATCTGCAGTTAGCTCCAGCCTTTAAACTGCCCCGGAGAACAAAGGGTTAACTTTCTATGCGGTGCATAGAATGCTGAGCTTGAGCTCGGTTGAGGTCTCTGTCTGCAGCCCTTTGAAACCCAACTGTCAGATTCTTTACTCCGCCTCACTAAACAGTCACTCCGGAGATTTCTCCTTCAGCTCAGTTCAAAAGTCTGTTAAAGTGTCGGTTTTAAGTTGAAATTAGTCCGAATTTAACCTGCATAGTCAGTTCAGGCTCTGTCTGCGGTACCGTGAGTACTAAATAGTGGTTTCTGATTATTGTGTGGAAATTGTAAGTTTATTCGATCGGTTTGGCTGAACCGATCCCTTATATTGATTTTCTGTGCTTTACTTTAGTGTGTGGTTACCGGTCCTTATCGGTTCTAAAAAAAAAAAAAAAAAGTAATTTAGATGTTTTTTCCAACACCCGTGACACGGTTAGGAACCGATAAGGGAGTCTTGCTTGGCGGTTGCCGAAAAAAGGGTAAGTTTGAGTAGGTTGGCCATGTCTGAGAAACCCAAGAAAAAAAACAGGGCCCACTGGGTTTCAACACTGCAGTGAGTGTGGGGAAGTCTTTGCCAAGGCCGACCCCCACACCACCTGTGTTTGTCTGGGGTTTGAGCACCTCGATAATTTTCCTAAAACTACCTTAGAAAAGAGATTAGGTAGACTTAGGGAAAAGGAAGCCGAGAAGTCCGCTGACCCGGATGGCCAGCCTGGTTTGGTTCCAAATGAACCAGAAGGAGTGCCCTCTGACCAGGGCAATACTCCTTTGGGCAAGAGGAGAGCTGATCCTGAGGGATCGGTTCCTACAAAAAAAAAAGACAAGTCAGCTGGTTCGGATCCAGAGGTTCATGTTCCGACCACTGAGGAGATTGCCAGAGTGATTCGGATTGTTGAATCGCTTCGTCCGGTTCTGTCCGATCCGGCCCCGTTAGCTAGGGGCTCTGTTCGGTCGGTTCCACCAGTTCAGGAGTATGCCCTGAAGATTTTTATGAACCAGAATTTGAGGAGGAGGAGGGGGATTTTGAACAAGAAGATTATGATAGAGCAGAAAGTCTGGATGTGCCCATTGAACCGGACATCTCCCCAGACAGACCTTCTGGTGTTTCCCCTCCTAGGCTCCGAGTCCCCTTCCCACTTTTTGTTTTACAGGAAAGTGGCTGAAACTCTTCAGCTTCCTATGGAGGAAGCTACAGAGGATCACGAGGAGCCTGATTTTGTAGAGATGATGGACATCCCAGAGTCCAGGAGGCATCATCTAAGGTACAGTTTCATGCTGCTGTGGACTCCAGTGATGTGTCATCAAGAGTCATGACTACATCTGTGGCTCTTCGGAGAATGGCTTGGCTCAGATGTACTGGCCTCTCACAGGACACCCAGGCTAAGGCCATGGATTTCCCTGTGGAAGGTAATTCTCTGTTTGGGGAGCAGACAGAATTACATGAAGAAAATGGAGGAATATAAGACCACTTATAGGAGTGCACAGGCCAAGAAGAGGCAGGCAACTCCTCAAAGGCAGCATTCTAGGGGCAGGGGCAGGCCTTTTCATAGGCCTTTCTACCAAGCACAGGCCTCTTCTCCCTTTTCTCAGAGGGGGTTCTTCAGAGGGAGAGGCAGAAGTGGGATGAGCAGGGCTGCATCCACTCCTCCGCCTAAGGCCCCTGCCAAGCAGACACCCTGAGGGGTCTGTCCGGGTCAGCTCTCCTATCCCTGTAGGGGGCAGGCTGGCTTACTTCGTCCAGGACTGGGTGTCTGTTGCTTCAGACAAGTGGGTCCTGGAAGTGGTAAGCCACGGACTGGTTCTCTGCTTCAAAAAATTTCCGAAGATGAGCCAGAGCTTTTCCACCTGCAAGTCTCTCCAAAACCCTTGCTCTAGAGGCAGAGGTTTCATCTCTTCTGGCTCTAGGGGCCATAGAGAGAGTTCCTACCCTACACTGGGGCAAAGGTCCGTACTCTAGGTACTTCCTTACCCCGGAAAAGACAGGGGAGTGGTGACCCATCCTAGATCTAAGATACCTGAACAAACATCTTTTCAAACCAGGGTTCAGGATGGTGACTCTGGGAATAATCCTTCGCTCTCTAAGGCCAGGGGACTGGCTAGCCTCCCTGGACCTCAAAGATGCCTACTTTCACATTCCTATCAGGTGCTCCCACAGAAAGTACCTCAGGTTCATGTTGCCCTCAGGCCATTATCAGTTCAAAGCAATGTCCTTTGGCCTAACATCAGCCCCAAGGGTTTTTACAAAGTGCCTGGCAGTAGTAATGGCCTTTTTAAGAAGGCAGAAGATTTCCATCTTTCCTTATCTGGACGACTGGCTCACAGTGGGTCAGTCTCCAGACCAAGTCAACTGAGACCTGCTAGTGACCCAGCAAGTACTATTTTCCCTGGGGTTTCTTCTCAACCTTCCCAGGTCAGTCCTCGAACCAGTGCAGCTCCTTACCTTTATAGGGGCAGAGCTAGATAGTCAAAGCAAGAGCCTTTCTTCCCCAGAAAGGGCAAGAGTCCTTGTGGAACTGGCTTCTTCCTTCAGCCTTCAGGTGTCTCGACCAGCAAGGCACTTCCTTCAGCTCTTGGGCCATATGGCAGCTTCTACAGCAGTGGTCCAAGGGGCAAGATTTCAGATGAGGGACATTCGGTTCCATCTGAGGGCTTTTTGGTCCCAAAAGAAGGATACTCTTACCAAACTCATTCCAGTGACTTGGACGCTGATCCAAGCCCTCCAATAGTGGCAGGATCAGCACAACTTAAGGCAAGGGGTCCCATTTGTCACTCAGTCTCATTTGGTGGTCCTTACCACAGATGCTTCCCTGTTTGGGTTGGGGGGGAGCTCATCTGGAACGCTCACAGCCCAGGGACTGTGGTCCCCTCAGGAGTCCCTTCTTCATATCAGTCTCCTGGAACTCAGGGCAGTTTTTCTGGCCCTGCAAGCCTTTTCTCAGACTGTGCAGAACAAGGTGGTTCAGGTCAGAACAGACAATACCACAACCATGTGGTACATCCAAGCAGGGAAGCACTGTCCACTTGCCTGCAGTGCACGGAAGCCATGGAAATTGTGGTCCCTGGCTTATTCCTTGCAGACCTCTCTGATAGCAGTCCACCTTCCAGGAAAGGACAATGTGCTGGCAGATGCACTGAGCAGGATCTCCCAGGGCCATCACGAATGGTCCCTGACCCCTGGTGTTTGAGAGTGATTTTTTCCAAAGGGGCACTCCAGAGATAGACTTTGCAGCCCCAGACAATCACCAACTTCCTCTGTTTTGTTGCAGACCCCCAGTCTTGGGTTCAGTCCCTCTGGATGCTCTGATTCTGAACTGGGAAGGGAAATTTCTGTATGCCTTCCCTCCCTTTCCTCTTCTGTTCAAAGTTCTAGTCAAAATAAGGTCACAACCTTGGAAGGTGATTCTGATTGCTCCAGACTGGGCCAGGCAGCCTTGGTACACCCTGTTGCTGTCTCTAGCAGTCCATCTTCCCCTGTCTTTTCCCAGGAATTACAATCTGTTAATCTCCTCTCGGGAGGATTTGGTACCCCGATCTTCGGTCTCTCAATCTCAAGGTGTGGCTCTTGAAGAGTTAGTTTGCAGATTTGCATGTGTCTTGGGAGGTTCTGGATATTCTCAAAGCGTCTCGAAAACCCTCCACCAGAAAGACTTATAACTCCAAATGGAAAAGATTCGGCATTTGGTGTTCCAAGAAGCATATTTCCCTAGACTCTGCTGAATTGCCTACAGTTCTGGATTATATGGTCCATCTTAATGGCCTAGGCCTCAGACCAGCTACTCTCAAGGTACACTTGACAGCTCTCTCTGCTTTTCTGTCAGTGGGGAAGTCTTCCTCACTATCATCTTATCCTGTGTTCTGTACATTTTTCAAGGGATTGCTTCATACCAGTCATCTCTTTAGGGGTCCTGCCCCTGCCTGGGACTTGAATGTTTGCATTGCTCAACTGATGCAACCTCCTTTGAGCCTATGTCCTCAGCAGAGCTTAAGTACTTGACTTGGAAAACTGTGTTTTTGGTAGCCATAACCTCTGCCAGATGTATCGGTGAGTTGCAAGCCCTGTCAGTGGAACCTGATTTTATCTCATTCCATAGAGATAAAGTGGTCCTTAGAACCAATAGAAGGTTTTTACCTAAAGTGGTTTCAGACTTCCACTTGAATCAGTCTGTCTCTTCCTGTCTTCTTCACTGATCATTCTTCCTCAGGAGAGAGGAGGCTACACAGTTTAGATGTTAAAAGAGCCCTTAGCTACTACATAGAGCATACCAAGGGTCACAGGTTTGATTCCCTGTAGTTGTTCCTCACTTATGGAGGAGTGGGAAAGGGCAAACCTGCCACCAAGAGAACTATTGCCAGGTGGATTGTGTCTTGTATACAATTCTGCTATGAGAAACTGGGAAAGATTCCACCCTCAGGCCTGAGGGCTCACTCTACAAGAGTTACAGCTGCTTCCCTGGCTGCTGCCAGGGGATATCCCTCTTAGAAATTTGTCAAGCAGCCACCTGGAAAACAGTCCATACCTTTACCAAGCATTACTCTCTGGAAATCCAGGCTAGGAGGCGATCTTGGTTTGGCACAGCAGTACTTCAGAGCCTATTCCCAAAGTAGGTTCTCTCCCTTCCATGGAGGTATGCTTGTAGTAGTAGATGGTCAGAATACAGCAAGATTATGTTTGGTTGAAAAAATTACTCACCTTAGTAATTGTTTCTTCTAATGAAGTCTTGCTGTATTCTGACCTCCCTCTCTGCCTCCCCTCTCAGAACCTGGTTTTTGGGAAGTGGGTGGGCAGGTGCAGTGTTGCACCCCAGAGGTGCTTCTGGCACACTCTCCCTTTTATTTGGGTGTTTTATTGTATTGTTATCCTGTTTGGATTGGTTTTTAGTTTTGGGTTTCCAGACTTGAGTCTTCTTGGGGAATCCAAAACTCTTTGCCAGTTGGCGTGTTAAAAATTTTACAATTTCCACATAGTATAGTTACTGAGTTTCTCCTTGTAAGAATCTGACGGTTGGGTTTCAAAGGGCTGCAGATTTGAGACCTCAACCGAAGCTAGAGCTCAGCATTCTATACACTGCATAGAAAGTTAACCTTTGTTCTCTGGAGCAGTTTAAAGGCTGGAGCTAACTGCAAATAGTCAGAATACAGCAAGGCTCCATTAGAAGAAACACAATTACAAAGGTGAGTAATTTTTTTGTTTTGTCCCAGTTACCTTTTGATTCAAACCTTTTTAAAGGTATTCTGCACCTGTATCCCTTTATCCGGGATCCAGTTCCTCATGTGATTTGAATTTTGTGCTTGAAAATTGACTGAGTCCATTTGAGTCTGCTGAATCCAGCTACCTCTGTTATCTATCTTGGAAAACTGTTTTAGTTGCCATTACATCAGGCAGACGTGTCTCTGAGTTACACACACTAATGTGCAAACCTCCATACCTGCAATTTCATCACAACCGGTTGTCTTTACTTACTAACCCGTCATTTTTGCCAATGGTCATTTCTGAATTTACTTTAAATCAGACATTTAATTACCCGTGTACTTTGCGGAGCCTACGAATCTAGGGGCAGCCCTGCTTCATACTCTCGATGTGCATAGAACATTGAGCATTTACCTTCTCCACACTTCACAGTTGTAAAAAACTGAGCAACTTTTTGTTTCTTTCATCCGTGGAAACAAGGGCGTTAGTGTTTCAAAGCAGTGCTTGTCCACATGGTTGGCCAACTGCATACGTTTATCTATGCAAAATACGAAAAACCTCTCGAGTTGTAAAACCTCATTCTGCCAGAGGCATGGCTGCCTCTACAGCATATTTCCACGGCATTTCTGCCTTGGATATTTGCAAAGCTGCCACGTGGTCTACTGTACATACCTTCAAGCATTAAAGTCTAGACATCACTTCTAAGAAGTGGACCGTTTTTGGACAGGCCGTTCTACAAGGCCTCCTGTCCTAAAGCCCTAATGATTCGCTTCCTCCTCCTCCCACTGCTTGGGAATCTTCCCATGTGTAATGCCTCGCAGAAGATCGTACAGTTGCGTAAGAACTTACCATGACAGTAGATCTTTGAGAGTATGTCTAGCAGCAGGTCATGCAGCCCCATCCTCCTCCTCCCTTGCTGTTACATCAGAAGGATTCCTTGCTCCTGTCTTTTACGAGACTATGAGCTGTTGCCTTGATTTCCCTCCTCGGTTCCCATCGGAAGCCTAGGATATGTTTTCACATTCGATCGCCAGGATGGAAAAGAACTGAGTAGTAGCTGGGACCTCCCCCTTTATACTTGCCAGGTAGACGTCACGTGGTAATGCTGGGGGGAGGTCTCAAGCTCAACTTCTAAGAAGTCATCCGGGAGGAAATGACGCTCGTGCTGCAATCCCATGTGTAATGACCTGTTGCAAGAGTGACTTTCAAGATCTACTGTTACGGTAAGTTTGAAGTCACTCTGTAGATATATGCATTATACATTGTTTAGTTTCAGATAGCCACTTGAACTACCAGTCGATAAATCTGGTAGCCAAAATAAAATTCTAGGTTGGGGCTGGAGCCATGGACTTTGCTCAGCTCTCTGGGAGGGATGGCACAGGCCATACCTGTCATTCATGCATCCCCTGCCAAGTGACCAAGGAGCAGCATAGCATTGGCCATAAAGAAAGCTACTTGCCTGCCCTCCCAGCCAGAAGAGGGGCGTGGCTGTGTTGATCCCATTCGTCAGGAGTGGGGGCATGGGGAATAAAGGTAAATTGAAGAGGGGGGAAAAATTGGGGGTGTCACATTTTTGTTTTTGAGGACATGGCTATTTCTGTTAAAGCTACACCATATGCATTCTGTGGTTAGTTGTATCCTCATTACCATATTTTCTACTGGGAGCAGGTAGAATAGTAATCGGACATGGTGGGGCTAACGGTCAGTGTTCATTCTGTACCACCACATTTCATTGCTTTCAACACTGGCATGTTATTTTCCATTGTAACATTTTTATGTATTTAGTATTTCTGCTGTGCTTTGTGCCAAAAATGACCACAGCAGGCATTGGATTTCAGCTGGCTGAGTTTGACGCGCCAGTATGTACTGCTGCTGGAAAAATGAGGAGGACAGGCCAGCCCAGTGTTGCAGTGGTTGTGCCTCCACCAGCCACACCAGTGGCCCAAGATCTGGAGCGATCTTGGGTCACTGGGGCTGGCTGGGGGGGGGGAGAGAATCGGGCATTCGCTGGACTGCTCTTTTCTCTCAGGGAAGGAGGATTGCTTGCTCTGCTGCATGACTGCCACCAAGTGGAGGCCTGATGGTAGAATGGGAGCAGCAAGGTAAGGAGGGAGCTGTGGGACTCCGGAATGTGCATGTCTCCACCTTTACATGCCCGTGTGCACATCCCAGCAAAGGGGAGGGCCAAGAAAAACAGATGAAGGGGTTGGGACTGGCTTAATGAAGTTGTGCCCGCTCTCTTTTCTGCACAGCGCCTGCTGCCAGCTGTAGATTTGTGTACTGGGAGGGGGACTGCCTCCCTTCATGGGGGACTCAAGTGGCTCTGGGAGCAGAGACATTGTTGACAGCCACCTACCTGCAACCCACAAGAGAGAAAACCTGTTAACTTAAAAAAAAAAAAAAATTAGGACAGAACGTGCTTGTTTGGACTGTCTGAGGTGTACAGCTAGAAATGATTTTTCCAGTTCTAAGTAGCTCTGTATTTTGGTATGATGTATTTTTGTTCTTAGTACCTTTCTGTAACCGGAGTGCTTTACAGTTGAAATGACATTGAAAACAGTTTGATAACGGTAAACAGAAAATAAATGGAATAATAAAGGTGGAAACAGCAGTAAAACAAAGGATGCCAAAACAGAGTCTTTGCTAATTGAGCCAGTTGAGACTCAAGGGTAGTATATTCAGTGCTTGGATGGGTTCAGACTATTGAGAGTTCTAGGGCAGAGAATATGTGCAGGCTATCTGCTTAAAGTGATAATCAGATGAAAAATCTATTACAAGAACTATAGTTCAGTAATTTTTTTTCTTGTAGCATTGGTATATGTTAGAAATATAGACTATAGGTAGGAAGAGACCATTGGTCCATCCAGTCTGTTCAGTTATACCCTGTCGTGTGCCAAGGCTTGTTGTCCAGTGGGTATTTTTTCCTTCTCCTCCCCTCTTGACCCATGCTTGTCGTCTACCTCCCTGAGTAACTGTTAAGCCCTTCACTCTGTCCTAGGTGCAATTCAAACCATTAATGGTTTTTGCTCTCACCACCTCTGCCGGTAGACTCTTCACCCCCCAACTATTCTGTCTGTAAAGTGAAACATTCTCATGTCCCTCCCGAATTATCCCTTTTCCCCAGCTTCTACTCATGTCCAGTATTTTTGATTGGTCATTCCTGCTGAATAATTCCTCAGTAGCTTGTTCAGTCATTTCTGGAACTATAGCCACCTTTCTCTTCTGGCCTCCTGTGACTACGTGCTCAGTGCCGTAAGCCAGTCCTCATAGGATCTTCCCTGTTGGCTCTAAATAATCATGGTTACCCTGTGCTGTGCTGTCTCTTCCCCCACCAGCCAACTTCCAACCTATTTAACTAGGTCTTTGGCTGCACCCATATCATCTAACTTCTTCAGCAACCTTCTGTGTGGCAGAGTTGAACGCTTTGCTGAAATCAAAGTAGAGTACAGTTAATCCACTGCTTTTCCTTTATCCACTGCTCTAGTTGCCCAGTGAAAGAATACGGTTAGGTTGGTCTGGCAAGTCCTTGCCACAGCTCTGGGCTGCTTACTATCCTGAAACCTATTTCTCTCCAAGTAGTCCACTAGGTCCTCCTTGACTAGTCTCCATCAGTTTACTCACAGTAGATGTAACGCTGATGACCTGTAGTTACCGGTTGCTCCTTATCCCTCCGTCGTTGTTGTTCTTGTCGTCGGTTTGGTTGTTGGTGTCTGGTGCCCTTTCCCTGAGGCTCAGGGCGCCATTACAAACATTTATATGTAAAAAGTAGATCAGGCATAAAATTAAAGGGACACTGTCGGCCTCTTCCATCAATTTTTCTTACCTCTGCATCCTACTCACTCTGGTGTCCTGCAGAGTCACAGATAACACACATGGTCACTCCATTGTAGCAAAAGCAGTAATAATGGTGTTTTGGCAAAAAAGTAGAGTTTTATTAATTTCAGCTATTTTCCCTGCCATCATGGACCGCGCGTTTATATGTGTATATAGCGCCGGAGTGCCAGTATGCTCATTCATGAGCAAATTCTAGTTTTTCCAAGTTTAACAGAAAATATGCTTGTGAGTGGCACTGTCCTTGGAAATACCAGTTGTAGGAGCAAATGATGGATATATCTGAAATAATGGGTATATCTAAAAGAAATTGCACTTTCAGAAGTTGAGCAGTGACTCTGGGCATGTGCATCAAATAGAACTCGCTCATGCCAAAACACCATTGTTACTGCTTTTGCTACAGTAGGGTGACCAGGTGTGATATCTGAGACTCTAGGACACCAGAGGGAGCAGGGTGCGAAGTTAAGAAAAATGTTGAAAAAGCTGACAGTTTTGCTTTAAACAAAAGGAAAATCAAAATAAACACCACACGAGGAAGCCAGCAGAATATGGCTATTAGGTCTGTCCAGTCTGCCCTTCCCCTCCCTTGACCTGTATTTTCCCTCAACTGTGTTCCAGCCTCTCTTGAAGCTACCCAGCATCTTTAATCTAAACCACCTCCTCCGAAGCATATTCCAGTCTGCCACCACCCTTTCCATGAAGCAGTGCCTTCTGGCCACTTTCCTAAACCTCCTTGCACCCCCAAATCTTGAGACTGTCTCCTTGTGTTTCTGTTTCCCAGTAAGCTTGAAGAGACCCTCCTTATCCACCTTAGTTTTATTCCTTTTCAGATACTTGAAGGTCTTAGTCATGTCTCCTCTCCTCCCACCAGGGAGTACATGTTCAGGGCCTTCAACGTCTCCTCATAGTCCTACCTTGCTGACCCATGATTATCTTGTTTGCCCTTCTTTGGGCTGTGTCCAGCAGGTTAATGTCCATTTTAAGGTATGGGTACCAGCACTGTACATTACTCCACATGCGACATCACTAGTGACCTGTGCAAGGGCAGTATTACCTCCTCTCCCCTGTTGTTGATCCCTCTGGCAGTGCAGTCCAGTCCAACATTGTATTTGCCTTTGCTGAAGCTTTCCTACGTTCCATGGAGTGCTTCAGGTCACTAGTAATCATCACTCTAAGATCCTTCTCTTCCCTCTCTGATGTAGATACCCGGACCCCTCTCAGGCTGTACTCAGATCTTACTTGTAGGGCGCTCTTGCAGCAGGCAGTAACCGGTAGGACTTAGCCGCCAGGCTCTAGGACCACATGGAAAACTTCTAGGTAAGAGTATACAGCGGGGGACCGCCCCTGCTGTCTGCATGCTGACGTCCGACCTGTGGTATAAAAGGGGAGGTCCCCCGGCCCATCCCCAGTTCTTTTCCCACCATTGACCCGACAGATCGGACCTCTGAGGACTCCTACTTCTAGTCGACTGCCGTTTTATCGCGTTTCTTACATTTATAGTTTAATCTTTTTTATTTTCTTAGTTTCTGCATATCTTCTTCTCCAGTAACGTCTTCAGACTGGCAAACTAAGTGTGCTTGTGGCAAGCAGATCCCTTCCAAGGACGGCCAGTCCTTGTGCCTGCTCTGTGTAGGCCCTAACCATGACACTGAGGCCTGCCAGCATTGCCAGGAGTTCAGCCAGGCCACACGGAGACGCTGCTTGAAGACCCTCCAGGCTTTTCTTTTGAGACGGTGGAGAAAGGAACTCCAGGGCAAAAGCTCTTCTTCCTCCCTGGCCTCCAGGGCATCTACTTCTTCCTTCCTCAAAGAGTAGAAGTTGAGCGGGAAGCACAAGCACTAGGACAAGGACAGGGATCGTGCCCGGTCGGCATCCTGCTCCAGGTCACTGCACTTGTCGGCGGCCACTCCTAGATCCTCCTCCTGCAGGAGATCGGTCCCTTCCTCACCTGCAGCCCTTGCTCCTTCCGGGCTGCCTGTAAATCTGCCTCCCGCACTTATTACCATCTCGGGCGACAGCTTTTCTGGTCTACGGACATCCCCAGCCCCTAAGCTCCTGGAAGCAGAGCCCTTCTCCAGTGGGTTCTCAGTCAGGAGGCTTGACTGGCTCTTCGGCATTGGACCCAAGTCTCCCGGGGTTTCCTCGCTGCTTCCCACATCTGTCCCGAGTCCCGAGGCTGACGCTTGTAAGAGACGCCTGGAGCATGCACTTGCCTCTCCTTCACGGGCGACGCCACTGTCTCCGGGAGTTAGCTTCCCTATGCAGGCTATCCTGCATCGGCTGTCTCGCCTGACCGGTGTCTGTCTCCTTCTCTTCAGCCAGTGATGCCTCCACTGTCTTCACCTAAGCCCCAGCTGGCGCCGGCCTCTCCTTTAGGAGAGCCGCAACTGACGCCGGGTCCTTTGAGACGGGCGCTGCAAGGGCCATAGCCTGGTCCCCCTGGGACAAACCCAGAGCCTATGATGCCCCAGGGACCGACACCAGGCAACCCACTTCTGCTGCCAGCGTCACCTCCCTCGCCCACCTCCTATGGACTACAATGCCTTGTTCACGGCATGGTGGGAGTTCATCAGAACAAGGATACCTGAGGAGACATCCACCCCACCTCCGTGATCCTTCCCCTCACCGACCGGGCTCACCACACCGCTCCCCAGTCTCCAGATGACAGGGAGGATCGTTTCAAAAGGATCGTGGCCCACTGCGCCAGTCCTGGACTTCATCCTTCCGGGGGAATTCTCCTCTTCCTAGAGGACTCTGAAGATTCTAGGTTACCATCGGAGCCTGAGGACCCCAGGGATACCCCCAGATCCCACTCCTGATGATCACACTTTCATGGACGCCATGTGGCACATTCAGTCCCTCATGGGTTGGGACTTTGAGGAACTGGATCCAGAATGCTGACATCTGCGACCTTCCTCCTTAAGAAAGACACTCTGCTTTCAGTTATCCCTTCTCTCATTGACTCTTTGAGGATGTTAACTGGGCCTCTTGGAATCACTCGTCTTTCACCCTGGCCTTACCTAAAAAGGTAGACGGACTATCATGCACCCAGGGACAAGCCCTTTGTTGGAGGGCATCCAGTTGCAGACTCAGTGGTTATGAAAGCTGCTCACTACTGTACTAAGAAGCCCAGACACCTTGGCATGCACCCTCCAGATAAGGAGTCTCGACGGGTGAACTTTCTAGGTAAGAAGGTTTACGCCTCAGCCACTTTGGCTGTTGGGTCCTTAAACTTCCTAGCCCACAGGGTTCAATACCAGAATGCCCTGTGGGGCAAAGCTCTGGAATTGGTGTAAACCCTTCCTGTGGACCCTACTATGTCCCAACTGACCCAGCTCCTGAAGTCTGGGTCGGATGTCAGCAATCGTGTCCTGAGGGCGTCCTATGATACTGCAGTTATAGCCGGGCGGGTGGTGGCCACTGGTGTCTGTATTCGCAGCCACTCCTGGCTTAGGTTTTCTGTCTTTTGCCCCTGATGTGCAGGCCAAAATCCTTGACGCTCCTTTTAGGGGGTTGGTTCTCTTTAGTGAGGATGTTCAAAACATAATCTCCTGCCTACAGGAATCTGGACAGGCTCTGAAGGCAGTACTTTCCTTGTACTGTTCCCAGCCAAAACTCCACCAGCATCAGCCCTTTCGGAGGAATCAATGTCGGCAGTCTCTGGGACAGCAGCCCAGAGGAGCCTTCAAATGTAAGGCCACCTCCCAGGTGACAGGAGCCTCAGCCCCCAGGGCTCCTAGGGCCTGTCCTGCCACCCTGTCCATCCCAGGTTCTTTAGCATAACTCCTTACCTGACCTTGCTCGCCCGGCAGAATCTTTGGGGGAGGCGGTGGGAAGGTTGCTTCTCCCTTTACCTGGATGGATGGCGCGGGATCACCTCGGATCAGTGGGCGCTTCAACTGGTAGAAAGGGGTCAAACTCTCGACTCAGGAGACGCCCCCAGACAACCCTCCCTTGCACTCCCACTACCCTCCAGCTCACATTGCCCTTATTCAGGAGGAGGTCCAGGCTCTTCCGCTCAAAACAGCCATAGAACCCGTTCCCTTAAATCAAAGGGGAAAGAGTTTCTATTTCTTCTGTTCCCAAAGAAGACTGGCAATTTGAGACCAATTCTGGATCTCAGCCACCTGAATCTGTTTATAGAGTACAAACGCTTCAAGATGGTCACCCTTCAGGGTCTTCTTCTTCTCCTTCGACAAAGAGACGGGCTGTGCTCCCCAGATATGCAAGATGCCTACCTCCACATCCAGGTTTTCCGGCCCCACAGGAGACTCCTCCGCTTCTGCTTCACGGGAACCTTTACCAGTTCAGGGCCTGGCCTTTCCTCAGCCTCTCGAACTTTTATAAAGTGCCTAGCAGTAGTGCTGTGGCTCTCCGAGGCAAGATCTTTGTGTCTTCCCCTATCCCTGGACAGTTGGCTTCACACATTCCTCCAGAGACCAGCTGCTCCGGACAGTGGAGTTTAGTTTCATTCAGTTTGTTTCAGATGCTGGGCATCAGCCTAAACCTGCCAAAGTCCTCCCTCTTGCCAAGTCTGACTGCAGTTCATAGGGACGATTTTAGACTCTGCTCAGGGCGAAGCCTTCCTGCCTCCAGACAGAGGAGATAGCAGTTGAGCCTGTACTCGCATACTATCTTCATCATGTCAAGTCCCAGCCAGATCGTTCTTCAGGCTCTTGGGGCATATGTCTGCGGCCACAGTCATTGTCCCCTTAGCCCGTCTGCACATGAGAATGTCGCAGTGGATCCTCAGAGTTCCATGGGACCAGCGCACGGATGATTTGGAACGAGCAGTCTTTGTATCAAACCCTGTGCAGCAATTGTTGTCTTGGTGTCTGAACCTTTTTCCAACCTTGTCAGAGGGGGTTCCAGTTTGGGTGGCGTCTCCATGGCAGATTCTCATGACAGATTTGTACATTCTGGGCTGGGGCGCCCACTTGGCAGACTGTCGAACCCAAGGCACATGGTCTTCACAGGAGCAGCATCTCCACATCAAGGTGCTGGATGCGGGCTGTCCTTCTTGCCTTTTGGGCCTTTCAGTCTCATCTGCATCTGGGTCCTCTTCTGATCCCGACAGACATGTCGATTGTCTATTACCTCAGCAAGCAAGGAGGGACTCATTCATACTCCCCTGTGCAGGGAGGCCATGAGAGTCTGGCATTGGGCCCTAGAACACGACCAGGTTCTGTCAGCAGTCCATGTTCCAGGTATTCAAAGTCCCTGGCCCACAGCCTAAGCTGGTCCAGGTTGAAGATGCACAAAGGGTGCTCTAACTTCTGTGGCAAGTTCTCTTTGACAGGTGGGGTTGCCCTGAGTTGGACCTCATTCGTCTCCACTCATCGCAAAACTGCCCAATTTCTGCTCGCTAGATCCTGGACCTGGTGTTTTCTGGTGACGTGTCCTCCTTCTCTTGGGTAAGGAGGTTTCTGTATGCCTTTCCAGTCCTGCAGAGAGCCCTGCTCAAACTGCAGTCAGAGAGAGCGGACATTATTTTTTCTGTATTATTTTGATAACATACAGTTTGAAAATACAAGCAGACATATCAAGTATACATCACTGTAATCTATGAGGGCACCACTCCTCTTAATATACACACCAGTCCGTCTAATGCTTTCAGATATGTCGGGGAGGGGAGAAAATCAATAAGCAAATGTCACATGTACACATGGCTGTGTAATGAGTTCATGACATGAGCAGCATGGTGCAAAGTCCGGAACAAAAAGTCCGCGACATCAACACCCTCGAGGGAAAGAAAATACCATGCTCTAACATATTTAGTGCACTAAGCGTGCAGTACAACTGTATGACAGATATTTCTGCAGCTTACTTAACAATATGACTGAAATACTGGCGCTTGAACAATTACCTTAGAAAACTCTTTAATGCTATACAACTTTATTCCCAACTAATTTGACAGTATAATGAGTTATTCCTGACTTCTCCAGAAAGGAGAGTCTCCAGCTATTAGGAATCATAATGGGTAAATTTATACTACAACAGCATAATGGAAAAACATTTCAAGTTGCACATAATCTTCTTGGGTGCAGTGCTTTCTGAAACCCCAGGGCTTAATATAGTAAAGTTTAAAGTCCTGAACAGTTACTGTGAGGGGTTTGAAGACCAGTTGAGTCATGTAATCTAAAAGACGCACTGAACTAAAATGATCTCTCCACAATCCTTCTTACCTAGGGCCAGGGCACTCACCCATCCTAATGAAAAAGGAACAGAAAGGGAAAAGTTCAAGTGTCCTCTTCGTCCGATGAACAGTCCTTGGATGCAGCCCCAGCCCGTACCGGAGCATGGGCTTGACACCACTTCATTGCCTCGCCAGGGTCATTAAACAAATCTTCTCACTATGTGCAATCTTAAGGCGAGCTGGAAAAATTATGCCATGCTGGATAGAAACATCATGCAGCATGGCCCTCACTCCATCGAAGCATTTTCTTTTCTGACGTGTGGCGTAGCTAATATCTGGGAATAGTTGGATCCTCTGATCATCCTGTAGAAGTGATGCTCTGACGGTGTGCCAGGGCCAACAAAAAATTCTTGGTGCCAGCTCCGTCGTTGACCACCGCATTCGTTCTTGGGGCCTCTGGGTTGTCTGGTCAGTCTCGAGGTGTTGCCCTGTAGCCTTTTGGAACAGTTGGGCCTTAGGAGTTGCTTCTTCCCCCAACTGCTGCACAAACCATTCCCTCAGGAACAACAGAAGGTGGTCTCCCTCACAGCCTTCGGGCATCCCCAGAATTCTAGTATTTGGAGATCGAACCTGATTCTCCAAAGTTTCCAGGCGGGACTTCAATGAGAGCTCTTCTTGAGTACGGTGCTAACAGCCCCCACTGCAGCATCTGCACGCTTCAGGGCGTCTCTTGTTGTAGTCTGGACCTGCTCAGAACTGTTCTCCAGGGTCGACACTCGTCCGGTAGGCCCATCAAATTTATCAGAAAGAGTGGCCACAGATGCAATAAGTCGGGTGAGGTTTTTTTTTTTTTTTTTTCCTTATTCCAGTAGATTGGACATTTCTTCTATCGACACATCCGATGGATCCTCTGTTTGGGCCGGGTAGATCTCTGTGGTTGGAGCTGATGGGGGCTTCTTTGACTTGGCTCCGCTCCCTGCAACTGTTCTTTTGTGATTCCCATGTTATGCTAGTGGGATTCTGACACAATATTTTTGTTTTAGGCCAGTTCAAGTAGTGATGAGCACTTTTATGATTGTGTTACTTCCAGCTGCAGAGCTTTTATCATTAAGCGGCCATCTTTGTTGAATCACCCCGGACATGATCTTGATAGCTCCCTACTGGCGATGCCAGATATGGTTCCGTTGTTGAACAACTAGCAGTGGAACCTCCACTTCCCTGCCTCTGTGCTCTGACTTGCTCTCCCAGGAGCAGGACAATCTGATTCACCAGACATCAAGTCACTTCACGTATCTCCATGTGTGACTCTTTCAGACTTGGCCGCACACTTAGGGGTTTCCCTTAGGGTGGGTGGATGTTCTAGTGGCCATCAGGGAACTTTTTACCAGAGCCACTTACGCCATGAAGTGGAAGCGTTCTCCATTTGGGCTGCTGGCACGGCATTTGTATCCCTTTACCTGTCCAGTGAATCTCATCCAGGAGTGCCTCCTTTCCTTCTCGGAGTCCGGTCTGGTTACTCTCTATCATGGTGCACCTTTCCCCATCTCAGTGTACCATGCACCTGTCATGAGCCCAACCTCGGCGGCAGGACCTCCTGTTTGCTGAGGAGGATCCCCTTTTTACAGAACTCATGAGCAGGTCTAGGGTTCAGAAAGCATTACCAACCTTCCTTTTTCTCAGTGGGAGGTGGAAACTGTAGTTTCGTGTCCCCTTGACTCTGTACTACATTCGGTTTGAATCTCACCACTGCCATTGGCAGCCTCTTGCCCAAGTAGTTTTGTAGGATAGCAGAGCGGTCGCTGTCTTCCTTAACAAGACGTACAGTCTTTACGAAACCCTTTTGTTTAAAATGTTAGATCACATGATCAGATTCCAGGCAGAGTTAATAAGAAAATTATAAAAGTTTACTTAAATAAAAACACAGCAAATTTTATAATTTGGAAGATTTTTTTATTTTCTACTCAAACAACTTATTGGTAAGATAAAATATATCCGACTACTTGGATACGGAACAGTTGATTTACATTCACATCACATGTCTTACTCAGTTATACATGAAACCAACTTAAAACATTAGGAATAGAGTTCCTTTGTTTTGATTATAATCTTCCTGTCCCTGAACAAGGCCCCAGATGGGTTAAGAAAAAACCAGAGTATCCTACTGCAAGGAAGAAGTCCAAAGCTTCATGAGTTTGGTACAGTCTTATGCAGTAGTGTCTATGTCAATGCCCTCTGCTCTATGTTTACCATAAGATACAAAGGAAACAAAACAGTTGGTTATTATTCCAAAGATCAAGCCAGCCACATATTTGGCTGTGCCTAACATTTTCTTCAGGTAATCTGTAACAAGATAATAGTCACTATTGTCTAAAGTGCAAGGTGATGCATTTTGGGATGAAGAACCCAAGGAGGACTTACCAGCTAGGGGCAGAGCCCAGACAGAGGAGGAGAAGGATCTGGGTGTGCTCATCACAGGGTCAATGAACAACTCGGCACAGTGTAGGAAGGCAGCTGAAAGGCCAACAAAATGCTGGGTTGTATTGAAAGGGTATATCCTCAAGGAGGAGGAGGTGATTCTGCCACTGTATAGGTCATTAGTTAGACCACACCTGGAGTACTGCGTGCAGTTCTGGCGTCCGTATCTGAAAAGGGACATTAAGTTACTGGAGGGAGTGCAGCTAGGCGACAAAGATGATCAAGGGTCTGGGGACTTATCATATGAGAGGAGGTTGAAGGAGTTGAACATGTACTCACTGGAGGAGAGGAGAGACAGGGGACATGATTGAAACCTTTAAATACATGAAAGGAATAAACAAGACAGGTACAGAGGGCTGTTCAAAGTAAGGGAGGAGGCCACCAGGGGCCATGATATGAGACTGGAGCGAGGAAGGTTCAGGAGGAGATGAGGAGACACTTTTACAGAGAGGGTGGTGGCTGGGTGGAATCGTTACCTGCAGAAGTGGTATGCAGTAGAACAGTGGACTGCTTCAAACAAGGATGGGACAGGACAGGGAGGGTTAATGAAGGGGAAGGGTGGAAGGGAGGGGCAGCTGCAGAATAAGAGGTGCTAGCTGCACATTCGAGCAGACTTGATGAGAACCTCTGGGCCTTTAATCTCTGGCAAATTTCGTATGTTAGTACAAAATATAACTTCTTTTTTTTTTTCCACTATTTGGCATATACTTTTGTCCCTCCTCCCCAAATTTCCATTTCCCCTTATGACCACAATCTTGCTATTCTAATAAGGACTATCCAGCTTCGAGGTTATTCATTTCAGAGTCTGGTGTTGGAGTACTCTCCTCACTTTCATACTAACATACTAAAATGCCAGCAGAATAGGCCTAACGGTCTTTCGTGTCTGCTCGTTTGGTCAGCCCCACCCTGGGTGCTGATCTTGCTGCGCACCTCGCCTTCTCTGGCTTCTCCCTTCCCAGTTCTGGATATTCTCGCTGCATTGGATTTTGCTTCCAGAACCCTTCCCCTGTACCTGTCCCACCCCCTCTTGAACGCCTCCACCGTCTCTGCCTCCACCAGCCCCCTAGGCAGCGCATTCCATGGCTCCACCACCATCTCAATGAAGTAGCACCTCCTCCTTTCTCCCCTGAATCTTCCCCCCTCCAGCTTCCACCCATGCCCTCTAGTGGCCCCTCCTCCTTCCTTCGAAGCACCCTGACTGTTCCTCCCCTATTTACCCTCTTCATGTACCTGAAGACCTCTATCATGTCCCCCCGGTCCTCTTCTCTTCCAATGTGTACATATTTAGCTCTTCGAGCCTCTCCTCATAGGTCCTGTCCCCCAAGCCCCAAATCATTTTGGTTGCCCTCCTCTGGACCCCCAGGAGTTTAATGTCCCTCTTTAAGTGTGGCCTCCAAAACTGCACGAGTACCGAGGTGCGGCCTCACCAAGCGGGTTATACAGAGGAGTATCACTTCCTCCTTCTGGAGGTGATCCCCTAGCGATGCATCCCAGCATCCTGTTGGCCTTGGCTGCTGCCCTCCTACAAGTCTCCGAGTTGTTCATCTTGACATCCACCACCACCCCAGGTCGCTCTCAGCCATCGAGACTTGTAGCATTCTCCCCGGTGTACACTTGGCCCGGGTTTCTGGCCCCAGGTGGAGTACCTTACATTTCCTGCATTGAACCTCAGCTTCCACTTTCTAGACCATCTTTCCAGAGCTCCAGGTCCCCTGTAGGCCACCCTCCTCCCATCCACCCATCGCCCCCAGTTTTGAGTCATCCGCAAAGAGACTCATGTCACTCCTGATTCGTGTCCTTATGTTAGAGGCGTAGGCGTTGAACAGGAGGGTCCCAAGGACTGATCTCTGTGGGACCCCACTAATGACCCTCCTTGGGGATGAGACTATCCCGCCAACTACGACCCTCTGGGACCGGTCCTGGAGCCAGTTGCGTATCCATCTGATCATCTGGTTCCCCAACCCCATTTCTCCCAGCTTATCCAACAGGCCCACGTGAGGAACAGAGTCAAATGCCTTGCTGAAGTCTAGAAAGAGGACGTCCACTGGTCTACCCAGGTCCAAGGCACTCTGCCACCCAGTCATAGAACTCCACAAGGTTTGTCTGACACGATTTCTTGGGATGAATCCATGCTGTCATCGTCCAGGCACCCTGACTTTTCCAGGTCCCCTCTAGCCTCTCCTTGACAATGCCCTCCATCACCTTGCCCACCACCGATGTCAGGCTGACAGGCCTGTAGTTCCCTGCCACCTCCCTTGACACCCCCCTTGTGGATAGGCACTATGCGCCACCTTCCAGTCCTGGGCACCCACTTCTGTCCCTGGAGATGATGAAAGCTCCGCCAGGGGTTTCGCCAGGACATCCGCGAAGTTCCTTCAGCACTCTGGGATGTAATTGATCCGCCCCGTGTTTTCTCCATCTTAAGGACCTGAAGGCTTTCCTCACTCCCTCTGCTGTGATTTCCACTTCCGCTACCTCTTCTCCTGCTTAGCCTTCCCCACTCCTGCCAGTGATGCCTCCCCTCTCCCCAGACCCGTTGATCGGTGAGGTCCCCCCCAGTGTCTCTGTCTCCTTCCATGTTGATGCAGCACCCCATTTTCCTTGGTAGAAACTGAGGTGAAGTACTCATTTAGTACCTCACCCTGCTCCCCCAGGTCTTGTGCCCATCTCTCCCCTGTTTTAATCCTGCTAATCTGCCCCTTCACCCTTCGTTTTTCCCCAGTGTATCTAAAGAACCCCTTGTTCCCTCTCCTCATTTCCCTGGCCAGGTTCTGCTCCTTCCTTGCCTTAGCCGCCCTCACCACACTAGTGGCTCTTCTAGCCATCAGCTCTTACTCTCCTCGATCCCTTTCACGCCTTGAGCACTTGAATTGCCTATAGGCTGCCTTCTTTCCCCGCACCACCTCCTGGACCTCCCTGGTCCATCAGCAGGGTTTTCGGGCCCTACCGCATTTTCGTCTTACTCTTGCACAGGTGCTAGTAGCATCCTGCACCCCTCTCCTGATGATTTCCCACCTACTATCAGCGTCCATGTCTGACCCGGTCACATCCAAATGCTCCTAAGGATCCTTCCCATTTCCTTAAATCCGCCCCTGAAGTCGGTTACCTCCGTCTTTGTACAGCCTTCTACCCTCCTAGGTCCCAGGCAGAACCAGACCGTGGGCATGGTCCTCTCCCATACGGTCCTTTACCTCAGGCCCCAATCTGGTCACTGTCTGCCAGGACCACATCCAGTACCCGCTTCCTGGTCAGTTCCCCCACCTGCTGAGTTAGGAACGCCTTGAAGACATCCAACAACCTCTGTTCCCTGGTCACCGAGGATGTCATAGTCTCCCAGTCTGTTCCTGGCATGTTTAAGTCCCCAACACCACCACCCTTCCTCTGCCCAGTCTGCAGTGTCTCCTAACATCTGCCACCAGACTCTCCTCAGCTCCTCTGCCAGTGCAGGGGTCTATACACCACTCCTATTTTTACTCTCTTGCTCTCCCCCTTGTTATCAAGGTGACCCAAATCACCTCCACGGTTCTCTCCGCCTCCTCTACTTCCCCATGCCAATGCAGTTTTTGACTATCAGTGCTACCCCTCCTCCCCTTCCCTCCCCGAACATAGTGTAACCCTCCAGGTTCAGGTCCCAGTCGTGTCCTGCGGTAGCCCAGGTCTCAGTGACCGCTGCCACATCCACTGCTCTCTCAGTTAGTATCGCCTGGAGCTCAGGCATTTTATTGCCCAAGCTCCTGGCATTTAGCAGGACTACCTTCCACCCTTTCCCTATACTTCCATTTCCCCTGCTCGTGTTCCCATGGGGATTCTGTTTTCCCCTGGTCTGCACTTTACCAGTCAGCCTTTTCCCGCAATCCTCCAGCTCCCCAGGGGGGTGGAGACAGTCCCTCCTTTATTGGCACCCCCTTGACAGCCTTTTCTCCCATCCTCCCCCCTTCACAAGTTTAAACCCCACTTTTCACCAATGAACCCCTCTATTTTCAACTTATGGATTCCCCTTCCCTCCAAATTGAGATGGAGCCTATCTCTAGCATACAGCCCCTTATCCTCCCAGGTCTCCCCCAATCCCCATCAACCCATACCCTCTGGCCTCCACACCACTCCCTGAGCCACTGCCACTAGTTTATCTCCGTAATCTTCCTTTTGTGTTCCCCACTAGCCCTTGGCACCGCAGAGATTTCTGAGAAAGAAACTGTGCATCCTATGTCATGACAGACCCTGGCAAGCTCCTGAATCTTGCCTGTATCTCTAGCTCGCTATTTCCCTCAATATCATTTGTACCCAGGTGGACCAGTATGTCCGGGGAACCCCCACAATCCTTTGCCAGCTGGTATACCTCGTGCTTGGCCCTGTGCACCGTTAGTCCAGGGAAGCATTTTGTTCTAACTGGCCAGGCTTCTCCCTTCCTATCCCATTTGATACCCCTGATCATAGAATCCCCCAACAGGAGCACTCTGACCGCTCCTTTTCCTCCATCTCCCCCCCCCATGTCCCTCATCCATTCTGCTGGCCCTCCACCCAGCCGGCTCCTTGTTCCTCCCCTATCTGGGTGCCACATGCCACCCCTCTTATTACCTGGCCACCCCCTCCCCTCCAGGCCTATGCCTCTCCTCCTCCTGAGTATCCTTCTGTACCTTGCTAACTCCCCCTCACTGCTCATGACTGGTCCTTCTCCCCATCCGCTAAACTAGCCTGGCTGGCCTCCTCCCTTCCTGTCTCCATTTAGTCCCTCCTTGCTTGTCGTGCTCCCCTGGCCCAATCCTCAGCTCCCTTTACTGTATCCTCCTGTACTTCTGGTCCTTCTCCTTTACCTTTCCTCCCAACTGGTCTTTCTCTTTCGCTTTCCTCCTCTTCCCCGCCCTCCTGCTCTGATTCACTGCTCCCCATTTTCTGCATTCCAGGTTCCCTCTGTTCCTCCTGCTATCCGAGCCCCGCCTCCTGCCCCCCACTCCCTTTCCATCTCTAACCACCCCTGTCGTGGCTACATCACCCCCCTCATCCTCAAGCAGAAGAAGAGAATTGAAGTGGTTACTGAGTGTAAGGTCCGATCCACCTCCCGCCTTGCTTCCTTCTGTCCAGCCCCGGCCATCTGCCTACTTCCCTGAGAATGTTGTCCCTCTGGCCCCCCTTTGTGAGGGTCCCCAGTTACCTGCCTGCTTCCTTGGTAGTGTCCTTTTGGGCCCCCTCTGCTAGGGTACCTATGTGACCCCCGAGTATTCTCCTGCACTCCTTTCCCTATGCCCCCACCCCCAGTGCTTGGTGCAACCCCGTGGGAGATCCCCTGCCCCTTCCCCAACCATACCTCCCCCCTTCCCCCAGCTGTCTCCTAATCCCCGCAACCTCCTCCCTAAGCTGTGCCAGCTGGTAGCACACTGGGCAACCACCGAACTTCCAAGCCCAGTCCAGTATCATGGCTGCTCCACACCCTGTGCACCCCACCACCCTCCCAAAGATGCCGGCTCTAATGACGTGTGGTTCCATCCCCTTCCAAGTAGGTTTCCTTGGGAGAGCCACCAGGTTCCCCCTAGTCCAAGATACACCCCTACTGCCTAATCAGGTCACCCACTAATCCTAGATACAGTCCCACACTACACCAGTAACCCTGTTACTAGGTGCAGTACAACACAGTAAACTTCTGAGGGAAATGAACAACTCCCTAAGCTCTCTCTCCCAGTCTTTAAATCCAACCCCCAGTGGCTAGAACTACATGAGCCGCACCTGCAGCCTCTTCCTCCAATTGCAGGGCAGGTGTTCCCCTATAAATGAGCAGAACTCTGGGGAGGGTGGGTCTTGGGCCTACACCCGACTCGAGGGAGTGTGTATCAGCCCTGTGTCTCCCCTCCAAGCCCAGCAGCCAAAGAACTAGGCACAAGCAACTCCCACCAAATAGGTTTTAAATTGGAAGAAATAGGCCTCCACCAGCGCGGCCTGTTACACAGTGAAACATCCAACAAATGAGCCCATTACAGCCACAAACCAGTTTTCAAACTTTCAACAGCCCCCAAAACAATACCCTGCTAGCCCCTTAGAAGTAAGAAAGAAAAGAAACCTTCTACCAAGTAAAATCCACAAGAAACCCTGGAAAACAACAAGAAGCAGCTACCGTCCTGGAACACAACTGATCCTGTCCCTTCCAGTTTCCTTCTGGGATTTACTCCCTCCCTGTAACCCCCTATCCCTGTCCCTCTCCCCTTTTCAAGATTCTCTCAAGTAATTTGGAAGATTTTTGAATTGCAGACAATACCAAAAATAACACAGGATGGTTTACAGAAACACTATATATACTGTTCTAAGTCATATCTTGTTCTGAGGTTCAAAGTGCAGAAAAGTGTTCTTTTGAGAATAACCTTCTCTCTGGGTGAAGAAAAGTTATTTGGAAGCATAAGATTTGTTAGAATTAAAAATCTGTCAGTGAAGTCCTTGTTCCCAAATTTTGATTTAAAATCAGAATTTCTGTTTAGCATGTGAAAATATCAGTTTTCCACACAAAGTCAGGTCTTGTTCATGTCTAAGACCCAGTAATACAGATAATTTTAGGACTCAGAAGTATTTACTACTACCTTCTTACACCTGGTAGTATTTTCATCCAAATGGTAGTACTGTCATCCGTGGACACATTTCGTACCCCCCACATCTAAACCAAGTCTCAATCCCACTGGATGCCTGCGGTCACTGACTAATACTGCTGTGGAGTCGCACTGTGACCTTATTGTCATGTTGCAACCGTCCTCCTAACCAGCCAGTGAGCAACTCCTGTCCCCAACCTTACGGCTTCCTGTATAGTGCCATGCCTGCTAGCATCTCATGGTACTGCCAAATTTGTACATGTGTACCACATATTGTAAATTTGCAGGGTGGGGAAAAACTTCCTAAAAATCAGAAAGTGGGAGTATTTCGGTCAAAAATGGTAATAAAATACTCCTTCATTCCCTTATCTGTTCCCCTGCCAAAACATGACATATATTTTATATATATATATATATATATATATATACTGTGTGTGTATGTATATGTGTGTGTGTGTGTGTGTGTGTGTGTGTGTGTATATATATGTATATATATATGTATGTGTGTGTGTATATGTATGTATATATATATATATATATATATATATATATATATATATATATATATACACACACACACACATACTACACACACACACACACACACACACACACACACACACACACACACTTCAACCCAAGTATATAAACAGCTGGTTTTCTCAGCTCTGAGATGTCTAAGGAAAAAATCTTTCTCATGGTTTTAACTTTAAGCCAATGTACCTTCTCCTCTGAAAACCTTCAGAAGAATGCCCTGATTTCAAGATTGGTCCATTAGAGTCTGGTCATTTCCAAGGCCCACCCATCACTTTTATGATGGGGTGTATACTCTAGCTGTACAGAGATTGGGGTACAACAGTTTACTCTTATCCTGCAGCTGTCACTGTGGTTCCATGTCAAACCCGTGTAACATCTGGTCTATGCATTTAGCTTGAGCCCCTGACCCTAGGCCATCTTCCTGACCGCTTTTTGTTATTGAAAACCAAAAGCTCAGTTTTATCCGAGGTTATGACTTTTACGGTCATAAACTTGTCTGTTCCTTATCTAGATAAGTGCCAGACCTAAGCTGGCTTTAACAGGAATTCTTATTTTTCTTTGCTTTTTAAAGGCCTTCTTAAAACAGACAGTATCTTACCTCAGGAGTGCCTTACAGCACCCACATAGGAACATTAATAAAGGATACAGGCCTATCTTGCCACAGCACCTATTGATGGCAAGAATAATGCCCAATTGGACTTGTTCCACACCTTCTTGCAGGGTATTCTTCATTTGAAATCTCCCATTCAAACACCATGAAGTCTTGCTATATTATAACAATAGCAGTCAGCCACTGCAGCTGAACTGCCCCGGAGAGGAAGGAGTTAACTCCAGAAGATCTGGAGTTCTACAGCGCGAAGGCGCTGTGCCCAAAGCTCTATCTGGCAGTTTCAAATGAAACTGTCAGATTCTTTACTCCGCTTCACTGAACAGTCGCTCGAGATCAGCTCCTTCAGCTTGGTTCATTCTCGGTTCAGCGAGTATTTTTGATTCATTTGAACGGCAAAGTTATTATTTTTACCGATTTCGGTTTTAAAGCTCTATCTGGTAACCGTAAGTACAAAAATTTAAGTCTGTGTAGAAATTATCGGTTCGGTTTTGAACCGATCGGTTGGTTTTTCTGTATTTTAAAAGTGTACAGTGGGTTTTAGAGTGCGTTCCCGGTTCTTATCGGTTCTAAAACCGGAATTATAACGGTTTTTTCAAATACCCGTGACATGGTTAGGAACCGATAAGGGTGTCTTGCCTGGCACTGCCATCAAAAGGGCAAGTTTTGATTAGGCTGGCATTATGTCTGAGAAACCCAAAAGAAAAACCGGGCCCACTGGGTTTCAACACTGATGTCTGTGGGGACGCCTTTGCCAAGGCTGACCCACACACCACTTGTGTTTATTATCTGGGGGCTGACCACCTCCTGTCAGACTGCCAGGTGTGTAAAAATTTCCCTGCAGCCACCCTGGAGAAGAGATTGGGCGGCTCAGGGGACGAGGCCAAAAGTCCGCTGACCGGGATGGCCAGCCGGTCCAGTACCCACTGGACCAGAGGAGTGCCCTCTGACCAGGGCGAGACTTCCTCGGCAAAGGAAGGCTGGTTCAGAGGAACCAGTCCCAAGTAAAAAGACAAGGAAATCAGTAGGTCTGGAGTCCAAAATTGTGTCTCCAACTGCTGCAGAGATAGCTAAAGCCATTCAGATTGTCCAGTCACTGTCTCAGGGATCTGTAGAACCACCAACAGCTCGTAAAAGGTTGGTTCGTTCAGTCCCAGTGGTTCAGGATTTTGAACTTGATAATTTTTATGAACCACAGGAGGGGGAGGAGGAATTTGATCAGTATATGTGTGGCTGGGGGGGTCTGGACGTGCCATTGAACGGACATTTCTCCAGACAGACCTTAGAATCTCCTCCTATTCTGTCTAAGTCCCCTTCTTTCTTTATTTTTTACAAAAGGTTGCAGAAACCCTCCAGCTTCCTTTAGAGGAGGCTGTGGATGAGCAAGAGGAGCCTGATTATGTGGAAATGATGGATATTCCAGAGTCTAGGAGGTTGTCTATTCCTTTGCATAAGTCATTTAGGAAGCAAACAACAAAGATTTTGAAAATCCTCATTCTGTCCCTCCTGTAGATAAAAATGGACAGAAGGTATACTTTGTCAGGCTCGGATACAGACTTCCTTACTGAGCAGTGTAGTCATGTAGGTGTGGTACAAGCTGCAGCCTGTGACAAGGTTAATATTCTCTCGTCTCACATCCTCCTGATAAGGATTCCGGAAGATTGATGCCATGGCAAGAAACAGTATATGGCAGCTTCTTTGGGGCTCAGGCAGGCAAATTATATGGCTTATGTAGCTAGATATCAGAAATCTAGGTGGGACACAGTATTGCAGTTAGCCAAGCAGGCCCCGGCCAGCTGGCTAGTGAGTTGGAACAGGTGGCTGCTGATGGCATCGAGCCTCTAAAGTTCAATTTCATACTGCTGTTGATGTTAATGATGTTTCTTCTAGGGTCATGGCCACTTCTGTAGCTTCCGTGGGTTGGCATGGCTCAGATGCACTAATCTGTCCCAAGATACCCAGTCAAAGGCTATGGATTTTCCTGCTAGTGAGGAAATTCTCTTTTGGGAACAAACAGAAAACTATATGAAAAGATGGATGAATACAGAACTACCTACAAAGTGCCCAGGCTAAGGAGAAGCATGCCATGCCACAAGGCATGCTCCCAGAGGTAGGGGCAGGCCTTTTCAGGCCTTTTACCAATTTCAAGCCTCCTCTGCTGTCTCCAGAAGGGTTTCTTCAGAGGCAGGGTAGAGCGAGGCTCAAGTAGACGTCCCCTCCCTCAGCCTAAGGCTGCTGCTAAGCAGGCACCCTGATGGGGTGCCAGGGCCGATTCTCCTGTACCAGTGGGGCAGGTTGGCCTATTTCAGCGGAACTGGCTGTCCCTAACTCGGACAGATGGGTTCTGGAGGTAATAGGCCAGGTCTGGTTCTCAGCTTCAAACACTTTCCAAAGAGAGCCAGGCATTTTCCACCTGCAAATCCTTCAGAAGCCCTTGCTTTGGAAGCAGGAGTTTCTGCTCTGCTGGACTGCAAAGCAGTGGAAAGGGTTCCTCCTTGCCATCAGGGCAAGGGGCTTTATTCAAGATACTTTCTTACCCCAAAAAGACAGGAGAATGGCGGCCATTCTAGATTTAAGATACTTGAACAAGCATCTGTTGAAACCAAAGTTCAAAATGTTGACTCTGGCAATGATATTGCCTTCCCTGAGCCAGGGACTGGCTAGCTTCCCTGGACCTCAAGGATGCCTATTTCATGTTCTGATCAGGCCTTCTCACAGAAAGTACCTCGGGTTGGTGCCCTCAGGCCACTACCAGTTCAGGGCAATGCCCTTGACCTTACCTCTGCCAGGGGTATTCACAAAATGTCTCGCTGTAGTGGTGGCTCACTTAAGAAGGCAAGGGGTTGCTGTGTTTCCCTACCTGGACGACTGGCTCATTGTGGGTCAGTCTCAGGTCAGGTAATCCCACTTGCAAGTCACCCAGCAGCTTCTCACTTCCCTGGGATTCCTGCTAAACTTACCAAAGTCAGTTCTGGAACCAGTTCAGGTCCTAACTTTCATAGGCGCAGAATTGAACACAAGGTTAGCCAGGCTTTTCTTCCCTCGGAAAGGGTGGACAGACTCATCGCCTGGCATCCTCCTTTACCCTGCGTGGGTCTCACCAGCAAGGCATTTTCTGCAACTCCTCGGGCACATGGCTGCTTCCACAGCTGTCGTGCAGGGAGCAAGATTCCAGATGAGGGACATTCATTCCATTTGAGGGCCTATTGGTCTCAAGGAAGGACCCCTTACCAAGTTGGTCCCAGTTACTCAAACTCTGATCGTAGCCCTCCACTGGTGGCAGGTCCAGAGCAATTTAAGACAGGGGTTCCTTCATTCCCATTTCTCACTCCCTCACCCTCACCACGGATGCCTCCCTGTTAGGGTGGGGGCTCACCTAGGGCGACCTTGCCACTCAGGGGTATGGTCTCCTCAAGTCTCTGCTCCACATCAATCTTTTGGAACTCAGAGCTGTCTTTTTAGCTCTTGGTGTTTCAGATTCTGTCCAGAACAAAGTGGTTCAAGTCAGGATAGACAGTACCACCACAATGGGGTACATCAACAAGCAAGGGCACTCGGTCTTCAGCCTTGTGCTGAGCAATGAAGTTGTGGTCTCTGGCTTACTCCTGAACACCTCCCTGATAGCGGTTCATCTCCCAGGAAGGACAATGTCCTGGCGGATGCCCTCAGCAGAATTTCTCAGGGCCATCACGAATGGGCTCTGAATCCACAAGTGCTGGGGTCTGTCTTTGCCAGATGGGGCACTCCTCAGATAGATCTTTGTGGCCCCAGACAACCACCAACTTCCTTTTTCTGTTGCAGGCCTCCAGTTCTGGGCTCATTCCTCTGGGCCTTTCTGTTGGACTGGAAAGGAAGTTCCTGTATGCCTTTCCCCCTTTCCTCTCTCCTTTTCAGGGTACTAGTAAAAATCAGATCTCAACCTTGCAGAGTGATTCTGATTGCCCCCAGATTGGGCCAGACAGCCCTGGTACCCTCTGCTCCTGTCCTTGGCAGTCCACCCTGCCCTGAGCCTGCCCAGAGTCCACGACTTACTGGCCTGTGCACAGGGAGAGTGTGGTATCCGGACCTCAAATCCCTCCACCTCAAGGCTTGGCTCTTGAGGGCAAGGTGCTGACTTTACACACCTTTCTCAAGGTGTCATGGATATTTTAAAGCTTCAAGGAAGCCTTCCACTAGGCCACTTATAATTCTAAGTGGAAGAGGTTTTCCATCCGGTGCTCTGAGAGGCAGATTATCCCAGAATTTGCTGATCTTCCCATTCTACTGGACTATTTGGTCCATCTGAATTCCCAGGCCTTAGACCAGCTACCCTGAAGGTTCATCTGGCAGCTGTCTCTGCTTTTGTGTCAGCAGGGAAGTCTGCCTCCTTTCTTCTCACCCGGTGTTCTCCAAGTTTTTAAAGGGTTACTTCATACTAACCTCCTTTGGGAACCAGCTCCCGCCTGGGACCTGAATATTTGCATTGCTCAGTTAATGCAACCCCTTTGAGCCTCTGTCTTCTGCAGAGCACAAGTATTTAACTTGGAAAACGCTTTCCTAGTAGCTATCACCTCTGCCAGACGACAAGTGAGCTACAGGCCCTGTCAGTGGAAGAAGATTTTATCTCTTTCCATAGAGATAAGGTAGTCCTTAGGACTAATAGAAAGTTTTGCCTAAGGTGGTTTCTGATTTCCACCTGAATCAATCTATCTCTCCCAGTATTTTTCACTGAGCATTCTTCCTCAGGTGAGAGGAGACTGCAGCCTGGATGTCAAAAGAGCCTTAAGCTACTATTTAGGCGCACCAGAGGTCATAGGTTCGAATCCTCCAACTCTTTCTTACCTATGAGCGAGGTTGGCAGGAAACCTGCCACTAAGAGAACAATTGCAAGGTGGATTGTTTCTTGTATCCAATTCTGTTATCAGAAACTGGGAGAGTACCCCTCAGGATTGAGGCCCTCACCAGGGGTACAGCTGCGTCTCTAGCGGCTGCTGGAGACATCCCATTCTGGAGATTTGTCATGCTACCTGGAAGACAGTTCACCTTTGCAGCATTATTCCCTGGATGTCCAGTCCAGGAGAGATGCTCGGTTTAGCACAGCTATGCTTCAGAGCCTATTTCCTAAGTAGGTTCTTGCACCCTCCATGGAGGTACTGTGTGTAATCTGTTATTGTTATAATATAGCAAGACTTCATGGTGTTTGAAGAAAAATTACTCACCTTAGTAATTGCTTTTCTTCTCATGAGTCTTGCTATATTATAACCACTTCCTCCCTCCTGCCCCTCTCAGAACTCTACTTGGGTGAGGGTGGCTAATTGGTGCAAGCACTGTGTCATGCCATTGTAGTTTTCCTTACCCTCTTTTCCTTTGGGTTAGGGATCTAGATTGTTTCATTTAGGTTATTTATATTGCCCCTTCCTGGACTTGTCTTTTGGGAAGGGGGTTCATATGTCTTGTCAAGGTAGAAACGAACCATAATACCATCAATTTTTGTTATTATGGCTCTGAGTGTTTCTTTGTTCTTTATATTGTTGTTATTACTACTAGTAGGTAGCCATGGGCTGGTGTAGTTTTCCACACAGACTTTCCGTCCTTTGATGTTAGCTTCGTAAAGATCTGACAGTTTCATTTGAAACTGCCAGATAGAGCTTTGGGCACAGCGCCCTCGCGCTGTAGAACTCCAGATCTTCTGCAGTTAACTCCTTCCTCTCCGTGGGAAAGTTCAGCTGTAGTGGCTGACTGCTATTGTTATAATATAGCAAGACTCCATGAGAAGAAAAGCAATTACTAAGGTGAGTAATTTTTTCTTAGGGACCCTGTCCCACCAAGGCATCTGTTTATTTTGGAGAAGCTCGCTCTTCCTCCCTTTGAACCTGCCGCAAGTTGCAGCGCTTTTTGTCATAGAAAGTGGTGTTCTTAGTTGCTGTTGCTTCAGCTCGGAGGATTTCCGAGCTTCAGGCTCTGATGTGTAAAGAGCCTTACTTGGTTTTCCACAAAGACAGGGTATCTTTGTGGACCAGTCCTAAGTTTTTGCCTTGTGTGGTGTCTGAGTTTACTTTGAATCAGTCCATCAGTCTGTCTGTTTTCCTGAGTATTCTAATCGGGGGGGGGGGGAGGCTTTACTCCATACTCAAGATGTTCATCGGTGCTCCATTTCTACCTGGACTGCACCCACTGTATCAGAAAATCTGACCAGTTGTTTGTTTCGTTTACCCGAGGAAAGAAGGGGTTCCTGTTTCCAAACAGTGTTTCTCTAAATGGTTGGCCAGTTGCATTGTCTGTTGCTACCACAAGTACAACAAGCCTTTGCCAGGCCAGGTCAAAGGCCACTCTACCAGGGGTATGCCTGCTTTGACTGCCTCCTTCAGAAACCGGTTTGCTGCAGACATTAGTGCAGTTGCCACTTGGAGTTCTGTCCATACATTCATTAGAAACTACAGTTTGGACATTGTCTCTAGGCGTAAAGCCAGTTTCGGTCTTGCAGTCCTCCAGGGCCTCCTGTGGTAAAGTTCCCTATGACTGCTGTTGTCCTCTGTCCAATGACTGAGTCTGTTCCTCCACTGCTTGAGTTTCAGTCCTACTGGTCATTGCCTGCTGCAAGAGCCCTCTCGAAGTAAGATAGTACAGTTACACAACGCAAGAATGTACTGTAACAGTAGGTCTTCGAGAGGAGCTCTTGCAGCAGCACCGCATTCCCTCCCTCCTTCCCCGATAGCTGTTTCTCTATTGCAGCTTTTCTACTTTCCTCATTTAAGAGGAACCTCCTTGGTTCTCCTTTTCTCTGCATGCCAGAGTCTCCGGCAGGAGAACTGGGGATGGGCTGGGTGACCGCCCCTTTTATACCATAGGTCAGACGTCAACGTGCCGATGGTGGTACCTTGCTGTATACTGATAGCTAGAAGTTTTCCTTGTGGTTGTAGTGCCTGATTGCTCAGTCCTACCTGTTATTGCCTGCTGCAAGAGCTCCTCTCAAAGATCTACTGTTATGGTAAGTTCTTGCGTAACTCTGCTTTCTCGGGTTCTTGGCTCCAGTGTGCATAACTTTGCATTTCTTTGCATTGAAGCCAATCTGCCAAATCCAGGACCACCTCTTAAGTTTTTCTAGATCCTCCTCCTTGAGGTCTTGTATCACTTCTGCTGTACCCACCCTCCCAAAGAGCTTGGTGTCCTCTGTAAATGGGCAAATTTTGCACTTAACTTCATCAATGATACTAGGGATGGAATTTATAGAATAATTAAAATATTATAGCCTAGACTTTGTAAATAATAGATATAATAAAAATAAATTGTTGACTGGGATGAAGATGGAAATGAGTCCACAAAATTAGGCCCGAATAAGAATTTCTTTAAGCTCTTCTTTAAGGCCTTCACTGAGGGGGGGCCTCACTCAGGAGCAGGTTTCACAGTACTGGGCCTGCCACCTCAAAGGCATGGTTTCATGAGGTTTTCAGCCTGGCCTATGGTATCGCAAGGAGTCCCTCCTCAGTGGAGTGGAGAGTGCGTGAGGATACTTAGGGATGCAGGAGATCTGCTTGATAGTCCGGGCTCAAACCATGTAGGGCTTTATAAGTTAGTAAACTAACTTTGAAGGAGGTACACCACTTTACTGGCAGCCAGTGCAGATCGCTCAATGCCAGGGAGACAAGACTGTACCTCAAAAGGCCAGACAGCAACCTAGCAGCTGCATTTTGCACCAACTGCAGGTGCCATAGCATACCCTCACTGACCCTGAGGTACAGAGCATTGCAGTAGTTGAACCTCAAGGTAACAAGTGCATGCACTAGCAACACCAGTTCTACTAACATACTAAAATGCCAGCAGAATAGGCCTAACGGTCTCTCGAGTCTGCTCGATTTTCAGCACCCGCACTGAGGGCCGATTTTGGTGTCTCTTCCCCCCCACCTTGGGTTATACTGTCCCCAGTCCCAGATGTTCCACCTGTATTGTACCTGGTCAAATTTACCCTCCCCCTGTACCTATCCCATCCCTGCTTAAACCCGTCCACAGTCTCAATCTCTACCGGCCCCCTAGGCAGTGCATTCCATGGCTCTACCACCCTTTCAGTGAAATAACATCTCCTTCTCTCCCCTCTGAGCCTGCCCCTTCCAGCTTACACCCGTGACCTCTTGTTGCCCCACCCTCATTCCTTTTGGAGCACCCTGACTGGGCCTCCTTTATTGATCCCTTTCATGTGCTTAAAGACCTCTATCATGTCCACCCTGTCCCTCCTCTCCTCCAGGGTGTTCATGTTGAGCTCCTTGAGCCTCTCCACATAGGTCCTCTCCCCCAGGCCCCAGATCATTTTGGTTGCCCTCCTTTGGACCCTCTCTAGGAGTGTAATGTTCCTTTTTAAATGTGGTCTCCAAAATTGTACACAATACTTGAGGTGTGGCCTAACCAAGCAGTTGTACAGTGGAAGGATCACTTCCGCCTTTCTGGAGGTAATCCCCCTGACGATGCATCCCAGCATCCTGTTTGCCCTTGCCGCTGCCCTCCTACAGGTCTGAGTTGTTCATTTTGACATCTACCACTACTCCCAGGTCCCTCACACCCTCTGTAACTTGAATCATGTCTCCTCCCAGGGTATACCCCTGGCCTGGATTTCTGACTCCCAGGTGCAGAACCTTGCACTTCCCCGCATTGAATTTTAGTTTCCATTTTCCCGACCACCTTTTCAGAGCCTCCAGGTCCTCCTGCAAGGCCACCCTCCCCTGCAGGCAGGATAAGAGATTTAATCCGGCTGATGAAAAAATCCATTTCGGACTACTGCTGACACCTGAGCCTCAAATGTCAGCCCCTTATCCAGAATGACGCCAGGTTTTTCACCTTTGTGGCAGCCAAGAGCCCAGAGGAACTGAGCTGATTCCCAATATCCTTCTCTGTAGCTGACACTCTTCCTCTGACCAAGCTCAACCATTAGTACGTCAGTCTTGCCTGGGTTGAGTCTCAGCCAGCTCGATATGTCTAGTCCTGGATCTCAGCAGTGCACTTGTTAAGCATATTGACAACACCAGGTATCCTGGGTGCAAAAGACAGATAGAGCTGGGTATCCTCTGCGAAGCAGTGAAACCCAGCTCCATACTGCCTTGTCTCATGGAGGGGAACTACTTTGGTACCCGCCAATGTTTCAGAACCACGCCTGACTGTAATGAGCTATTGAATAGTCCTAATAAAGGTTCTGCCAGTTCCCTGAGCACGCTTGGGTGCATCTCATCTGGCCCAGGTACTTATCTATTTTCAGGGTTGGAAGCCTTTTTCAGATGCCTTTTCCTGTAATTGCTGCTTACCTCATTTCTGGATCCCCCTTGCAGCAGCTTTCATGCCGCTTTCCATCAAAGGCTTTCTGTTCTCCACTGTTAATTCGGAGTCGTAAAGTATGGCTGCCTTCTGCCTGGCCTGTTTGATTACCCTGTCCCCCCTTCTATTAGCCATGCTTGTCCCCCCTCTTGACTTCCTTTTTTCTCTAATATATCTGGAAAACTGCTTTTCCCTTCCTTGACCCCCTCTGCAGTAAATAGCACAGTGTCTACTTTTGCGTCCTTGACTGCCTGCTTGACTTCCCTCATATTTTCTTGGTATACACACCATTCCGTATCCCCATATGACAGGGTACATTCCTGCCACTGTAGTAGAACCCCTTTATTGTAGGTTGCAACCTTTCTATATTCTTAGCTAATAAGGTTATTCCTCTTTTTGTCTGGAGGCAGGCCACCTCCAGACAACCCTCTGTGCTTCTCTTCTTTCCATGGGTCTGTCATTATGGAGGTCAACTTCTAGTGACCCCGAGCTCCCAGAACAATGGGACAGTATGCTACTTTTGTTAGCTATACAGAGTGGCTAGCTATAGTAGCCAGAATAAAAGATGTAAATAATAGAAAGTAAAGAGCCCTATAAATAAAAAGGGTTGCAATGTATTATTGCATAGGCAAAGAGTGACTTACATTATTAGACTGTATAGTGATGTTTATAGCAATGCGGCAGCCCCTTTCCCTGTTTATTTTCTGTCCCTGTTGCAGCTATTTGCGAGCGAGGAATAGTATGTTTAACTGTGTAAACAGTGTGGAAATAAAAGTATATGGTGGTCAGCAGGAGCCTGGTAGTATGGTTTCTCCTGGTTAGTAGTGCTTATGAAATTGTCAGTAGTGCACTGACATGAGAATGTACATTAAATTATACCTCACGGGCATGCCAGCCTAGAAAACAAGCGGGTCCAAACTGTTTTCTGCAATTGCGAGATACAGGCACTCCCTCGTTTTTATGTCCTGGCTAGAAATGAATAAACCCCTTTATTGTAAAACATTCGCTGCACCAGGATTTAGTTCAGAGTACAGTGCGAGTATTAGGTATGCTCCCTGTGGAAGCTCTGAACTACAGGAGGGTAGAAACTTATTCAGAGGTCAGTGAAAGTGTCAGCCGACGGCTTGACATTTCACCCGCGAGTTCACAGTCTGGTCCCTGTATATTAAAGGAAATGCCCAAAAATACACGTTTGGCTATGCGCTAAGGGAATAGTCAGCATGGGGGAAAAAAATTGATTTTCTGCTTCAGAATGAATAATTAAACAATGAATGATAAATATCTACCATTTAAAACCCAAGCATAAACGAACCTAATGAAAGATAAAGAAGGTTAGAATACCGAAAGGGAGAAAGAAAACCCAAAATCCTTTTAAGAACCATAGTAAAATGCTTTGTCATGTGTCCTAAAATAAATCCGATAACTTCTTGGAGTAGTAAAGACAAATCTGTTCTTACCTGAAGCTGGGAATGAATGAGAAATTGTCTGTATGGGAACAGCGGCCCCTTTTTTATAATTAGCAAACTGTCCCTCACTTCCTAGAGGAAAGTTTCCCACCTTTTCATAGAGGTAATTTACTCTGGGAAGGTTCTTTTTAGAGTCTAAAAGCTGCTTCTGATTGTAGAAACCTACATAAGTCTTTCTAGCCTGTTAAAATAATTAAAGGAAGGGCTAAATCAAATGTTTATATATTTGATGATGCTTGGTCACCTCACCCAGGTGGGCGGGTATATAAAGACTACCTGAGCAAACAGAAGTCAGATAGGGTCAGTATTTTCTGACAGAATGTAGGTGAAGGACTAGGAGAGTCCAGTGCTGCACTAAGGAGAAAATTGTAAACGTTACTTACAGGCGCCCCACCCCCCACTGTTTTGATTTATTTTTACGGTGCAAAAGCTATTGTTTATGGAGAAAAAATAAACATCTTGCTAAGTAAAAAGTGGGTTGCACCAAAAATACTTGTGTTGTGTCCATCTGCATTTCCCACACCTTTACACCCCCACCATTCCGTGTCCCCATATTTCTCTTTGTATCTGGCAAAGGCTTTTCTTTTGGCCCTCACTGCCTCCCTGACTTAGAAGCATATTTGTCTCTTATGAGTGTTGTTATTCTCGGTAACTGTTCTCAAGCATAACTTAAGTAGCCTTGAGAATTGCTCCATTATTACTCCCCACCACGCCCCTGATTTTGTCCATACCAGTAATCCTGGACTAATTCCCTCCTGATCAATTTGCTTTTCTGAAACCCAGAACTCCAGCCTTTGATGAGGCTGTAGTGGTACCCGGGGCCAATTTGAACCATATGGTGTTAAGGTCACTGGACCCCAAAGGTTCCCCCAGTCTGCACTTCCGCAGTCATTTCTGAGTTGAACACCTCACTGAGAATGGTATCCTGCCTCGTGGATTCCCTGACCAAGCTGCACTAGGAGTCGGACCTGCTGCTTTACAATTTTTTAGCCAGGAAAGGCACACTAAGCCAAGGCTTGTTTGCAGGTGCATCCTGGGAGAACAGGGAAATTAAGTGACTTGCTCATGGTCACACACTAAGCATGTGGTGGCTGTGGGATTCAAACCCAGTTCTTCAGGTTTGCAGCTCAGAGCTCTTGACCACTGTGCTATACTGCCTCCCTGCTTATTTAGCAGGGCCTTACTTAGCTTCTGGAACGTCCCAGTCTAGGTCTGGTAAGTTAAGATCCTTCACCACCACTACCTCCCACTTTGTGGTGCTCTTCTCTATTTCTGCCCCCGTCTTCCTCATTCCCCTGTTGCCGTGGTCTGTAGACCACCCCCATGCACTGCTTCTTACTTGATGATGTGAGCTATACCCACAGTGATTCTGCCTTCCTGTTCTCTCCCAGATGGACCCATCCTCTACCATCATTATGCTTTCCTTGACTGAGAGGGCTCCTCCTTTATTCATTCCATTTATCTTGCTTATACTTGGTGTACTCTAGTACTGCCAGATCCTACTCGTCGTTCTTGGTGGCCCATGGTTTTGTAATGGCTACGAGGTAATCCTGCATTTGCCTCCACTGTGTGGAGCCCACTAATCTTGCTACTTGGGCTCCTAGCATTGAAGCAGACTGCCTTCCAGCTTATGCCTGTACACTCCCTCTTTTTGTCACCTCCTCTTCTTTTCCCCTTCATTTCCTGATTTTCTTGCTCCTTGCTGTCTTTGAGATCCCCTCCCCCCACTCCTTGGCACCCATTCAGAGCTCGGAAGCTGCACTGCTGCATTTTGCACCAGCTGGAAGTGGTGGATCAGGCTACAGGGTAGGCCTTTATAGAGCACGTTACAGTAGTCCGAGTACTGGGAAACAAATACCTGTACAGTTGTTTTCAGATCGCCAGGCTCTAGGAATGGACACAACTCAGCAATATTCTTAATATGATGAAAGCACCTCTTGACTATAACTGACAACTGGGGTTCCAGTTATCATTCATTCAGCGTTACTGACATGATTTAACCACCTTCCCAGTTTCTAGCTGAATACTATCAAAGATGGGTAGCCCAAGTCTACTTTTAATGGCAGAAATCTGTCGATCCAAGCCTACCAGAAGCAACTCCATTTTACTGGGATTTAGAGCCAAACAGCTTGCAAAGTCTGCTAGACTCCTTATTCCAAGTGTTTTAGATGGTACCTTTTTTCTGGAGACCTAGCCAAGAAGAGGTTGATCAGCCCCTTGTCGCAGCAATTCATGGCTCATGACTAAGCAAACTAAACTTGGCCTTCCTTTACAGCAGTTAGCACCAAGAGCCTTACAGCCAAGTATGGGGTTGGTCCTAATTTGCACTCTGAGCAACAACATTTTGTTTGCTTACTGTTTACTGCAGTATAGTAGATTGTGTCACACTAATTCTGTTGACCTGTAAGCTGACCTATTTTATGACCACAAATCCCAGAATCCCCCTGCAGCTGAAATCAGAGGAGGCTTGCAGTATATTTTGGAGCTTTTATCGTATGTTTGGTTCAGCTGTTATCTTGGGGCTAAGCACAGTCATCTGTGACTGTACTTAGCCCCAGGAGGATAACAGGAACAGCAAACAAAAGAAGAGTTTATAAATCAGTATGTACTATAGGTTATTGAATCTCTCACTGCTGCAGCCCTCCTCCGTCAGTAGCAGGGGATTCTGGTATTTTTTTTTTTGTTACAGAAAATGTCTGCTTGCAAGTCGGCAGAATTAGTATGATATAAACTATCATACTGCAGTAAACAGTAATATGTTTTACATACAAAGTGTAAGTTGGGACCAGCCCCACACATGAATGTGGGGCTCTTGGTGTCGACAGTTCTCCTTTAAGTTTGCAGTAAAAAGCCAGGCTCAAGCTGACCCCCAAATTATGGTAGCTTGCAGAAGGCTATACTAAGTCACAGTTGCTGGAAAGCTGGGATTTTGCCTGAGAAATAAAATGCTGCCAACAGCAGGTTTGTGGGCAAACAGTGTAACTCAGAATTGATTTTTATGGCAAACAAATGCCTGAATAATTACACAAACTAGCACAGCAGGCAGCAGATATACTAGCCAAAAGATAATGGTGCAGTTGTTTAAGCAAGGGGCTATTTTCACTAGTTATTGGGTTCTTACTAACATACTAAAATGCCAGCAGAATAGGCCTAATGGTCTTTCGTGTCTGCTCGTTTGGTCAGCCCCCACCCTGGGTGCTGACCTTGCTGTCCCCCTCGCCTTCTCTGGCTTCTCCCTTCCCAGTTCCGGATATTCTTGCTGCATTGGATTTTGCTTCCTGAACCCTTCCCCTGTACCTGTCCCACCTCTCTGAACCCCTCCACTGTCTCTGCCTCCACCAGCCCCTAGGTAGTGCATTCCATGGCTCTACCACCCTCCTCAGTGAAGTAGCACCTCCTCCTTTCTCCCTGAATCTTCCCTCCAGTTTCCACCCATGCCCTCTAGTGGCCCCTCCTCCTTCCTTGAAGCACCCTCACTGTTCCTCCCTATTTACCCTCTTCATGTACCTGAAGACTCCTATCATGTCCCCCGGTCCCTTCTCTCTTCCAAAGTGTACATATTTAGCTCTTCGAGCCTCTCCTCATAGGTCCTGTCCCCCAAGCCCCAAATCATTTTGGTTGCCCTCCTCTGGACCCTCTCCAGGAGGTTAATGTCCCTCTTTAAGTGCGGCCTCCAAAACTGCACGCAGTACTCCAGGTGCGGCCTCACCAAGCAGTTATACAGAGGGAGTATCACTTCCCTCCTTCTGGAGGTGATCCCCCTAGCGATGCATCCCAGCATCCTGTTGGCCTTGGCTGCTGCCCTCCTACAAGTCTCAGAGTTGTTCATCTTGACATCCACCACCACCCCCAGGTCCCTCTCAGCCATTGAGACTTGTAGTATTTCCCCAGGGTGTACACTTGGCCTGGGTTTCTGGCCCCCAGATGGAGTACCTTGCATTTCCCTGCATTAAACCTCAGCTTCCACTTTCTAGACCATCTTTCCAGAGCCTCCAGGTCCCCCTGCAGGGCCACCCTCCCCCTCCTCCCCATCCACCACCGCCCCCAGTTTGAGTCATCTGCAAAGAGACTCATCTCACTCCTGATTCCTGTCCTTATGTCAGATCGTGGCGTTGAACAGAAGGGCCCAAGGACTGATCCTGTGGGACCCCACTAATGACCCTCCTTGGGAAGAGACTATCCACCAACTACGACCCTCTGGGTCCGGTCCTGGAGCCAATTGCCTATCCATCGGATCATCTGGTTTCCCACCCCATTTCTCCTAGTTTATCCAACAGGCCCACGTGAGGAACAGAGTCAAATGCCTTGCTGAAGTCTAGAAAGAGGACATCCACTGGTCTACCAGGTCCAAGGCACTTGTCACCCAGTCATAGAACTCCACCAGGTTTGTCTGACACGATTTCCGGGATGAATCCATGCTGTCTACGTCCAGGCACCCTGACTTATCCAGGTCCCCCCTAGCTCTCCTTGACAATGCCCTCCATCACCTTGCCCACCACTGATGTCAGGCTGACAGGCCTGTAGTTCCTGCCACCTCCCTTGATCCCCCTTGTGGATGGGCACTACATGCGCCACCTTCCAGTCTTGGGGCACCCACCCTGTCCTCAGAGAGATGGTGAAAAGCTCTGCCAGGTTTCATGAGACATCTGCAAGTTCCTTCAGCACTTCTGGATGTAATTTATCCGCCCCGGTGTTTTCTCCGTCTTAAGGGAGCTGAGGGCTTCCTCTCTCTGCTGTGATTTCCACTCCAGTACCTCTTCTCCTGCTTAGCCCTCCCCCACCTGCCAGTGATGCCCCCTCCAGACCTGCCGATTGGTAAGGCCCCTCCTCATTATCTCTGTCTCCTCCATGTATGATGCAGCATCCCCATTTTCCTGGTGAAACTGAGGTGAAGTACTCATTTAGTACCTCAGCCTGCTCCTCTGGGTCTTGTGCCCATCTCTTCCTGATTTAATCCTGCTAATCTGCCCCTTCACCCTTCTCGTCTTCCCCAATGTATCTAAAGAACCCCTTTTTCCTCTCCTAATTTCCCTGGCCAGGTTCTGCTCCTTCCTTGCCTTAGCCACCCTCACCACTCTAGTGGCCCTTCTAGCCATCAGCTCGTACTCCTCGATCCTCTTCCTCCTTGAGCACTTGAATTTCTTATAGGCTGCTTTTCCCCACACCTCCTGGACCTCCCTGGTCCACCAACAGGGTTTTTGGGCCCTACTGCATTTTCGTCTTACTCTTGCACAGGTGCTGGTAGCATCCTGCACTCCTCTCCTGATGATTTCCCACCTACCATCAGCGTCCATGTCTGACCCAATCCCATCCAAATGCTCCTTAAGGATCCTTCCCATTTCCTTAAATCCACCCCCTGAAGTCTTGTTACCTGCCTTTGTGCAGCCTTCTACCCTCCTAGGTCCAGGCAGAACCAGACCGTGGCATGGTCACTCCCCGCCAATGGGTCCCTTACCTCCAGGCCCCAATCTGGTCACTGTCTGCCAGGACCACATCCAGTATCCATGCCTCCTGGTCGGTTCCCTCACCTGCTGAGTTAGGAACGCTTGAAAGACATCTAACAACCTCTGTTCCTGGTCACAGAGGATGTCATAGTCTCCCAGTCTGTTCCTGGCATGTTTGTCCCCTAACACCACCACCTTTCCTCTGCCCAGTCTGCAGTGTCTCCTAACATCTGCCACCAGACTGTCCTCCAGCTCCTCCGCCAGGGCAGGGTCTCATACACCACTCCTATTTTTACCTCTTGCCCCCTGTTATCAAGGTGACCCAAATCGCCTCCACGGTTCCCTCCACCTCCTCTACTCCCCTATGCCAATGCAGTTTTTACTATCATTGCTACCCCTCCTCCCTTCCTCCCCTGTCCTTCCTGAACATAGTGTAACCCTCCAGGTTCAGGTCCCAGTCATGTCTTGCAGTGGCCCAAGTCTCAGTGACCGCTGCCATCCACTGTTCCCTCAGTTAACATCGCCTGGAGCTCAGGCATTTTATTGCCCAAGCTCCTGGCATTTAGCAGGACTACCTTCCACCTTTTCCTATAGTTCCATTTCCCTGCTCGTGTTCCCTTGGGGATTCTGTTTTCTCCTGGTCTGCACTTTGCCAGTTGGTCTTTCCTGCAATCCTCCTGGTCCCCAGGGGTGGAGACAGAGTCCCTCCTTATCGGCATCCCCTTGACTGCCTTTTCTCCATCCCACCCCTTCACAAGTTTAAACCCCACTTTCACCAATGAACTCCTCTATTTTCAACTTAGGATTCCCTCCTCCAAATTGAGATGTAGTCTATCTCTAGCATACAGCTCCTTATCCTCCCAGGTCTCCCCAATCCCCATCAACCCATACCTTCTGGCCTCACACCACTCCCTGAGCCACTGGTTTATCTCCCTAATTTTTCTTTTGTTCCCCACTAGCCCTTGGCACTGGCAGGATTTGAGAAGGAAACTGTGCATCCTATGTCATGACAGACCCTGGCGAGCTCCCTGAATCTTGCCTGTATCTCTAGCTCGCTATTTCCCTCAATGTCATTTGTGCCCAGGTGGACCAGTATGTCTGGGGAACCCCACAGTCCTTTGCCAGCTGATATACCTGTGCTTAGCCCTATGCACTGTTAGTCCAGGAAGCATCTTGTTCTAACTGGCCAGGCTTCTCCTCCCTATCCCATTTGATACCCCTGATCATAGAATCCCCAGCAGGAGCACTCTGACCACTCCTTTCCCTCCATTCCCCCTTCCATGTCCCTCATCCTTCTACCCCTTCCACCCAGCTGGCTCCTTGTTCCTCCCCTATCTGTGTGCCACATGCCGCTCCTTATTTACCATGGCCACCCTCCCTCCAATCCTATGCCTCTCCTCCTCCTGGAGTATCCTTCTGTACCTTGTTAATTCCCCCTCACTGCTCACAACTGGTCCTTCTCCCCATCTGCTAAACTAGCCTGGCTCATCCTCCCTTCCTTCCTGTCTCCATTTAGTTCCTCCTTGCTCGTCAGTGCTCCCCTGGCCTACCCCCTCAGCTCTCTTTACTGAATCCTCCTTGTACTTCTGGTCCTCTTACCTTTCCTCCCAACTGGTCCTTCTCCTTGCGCTTTCCTCCTCTTCCCCTGCCCTCCTGCTCCCCATTCTCCTGCATTCCAGGTCCCCTGTTCTTCCTGCTATCTGGCCCCTGCCTCCTGCCCCCCACTCCCACACCCTTTCCGTCTCTAACCACCTCTGTCGTGGCTACATCCCCCCCTCATCCTTGAGCAGAAGAAGAGAATTGAAGCGGTTACTAAGTATAAAGTCTGATCCACCTCCCTGCCTTGCTTCCTTCTGTCCAGCACTGGCTATCCGCCTACTTCCCTGAGAATGTTGTCCCTCTGTCCCCCCTTTGTGAGGGTCCCCAGTTACCTGCCTGCTTCCTTGGTAGTGTCCTTTTGGGCCCCCTCTGCCAGGGTCCCTATGTGACCCCTGAGTATTCTCCTGCACTCCTTTCCCTATACCCCCACCCCCAGTGCTTGGTGCAACCCTGTGGGAGATTTCCAGCCCCCTTCCCCAACCATACCACCCCCTTCCCCAGCTTTCTCCTCATCCCCGCAACCTCCTCCCTAAGCTGTGCTAGCTGGTAGCACACTGGGCAACCACCAAACTTCCAAGCCCAGTCCAGTATCATGGCTGCTCCACACCCTGTGCACCCCACCACCCTCCCAAAGATGCCGGCCCTAATGATGTGTGGTTCCATCCCCTTTCAAATAGGTTTCCTTGGGTGAGCCACCAGGATCCCCCTATTCCAAGATGCCCCTCCTGCCTAATCAGGTCACCCACTAATCCTAGAGACAGTCCCACTGTACACCAGTAACTCTGTTACTAGGTGCAGTACAAACATTAAACATGTAAGGAAAATGAACAACTCCCTAAGCTCCTCTCTCCCGGCCTTTAAATTCAACCCCAGTGGCTAGAACTACATGAGCTGCACCAGCAGCCTTTTCCTCCAATTGCAGGCAGGTCTTCCCCTATAAATTGCAGACTTCTGGGAGGTGGGTCTTGGGCAGACACCTGACAAAAGAGGCGTATCAGCCCTGTCTCTCCCTCCAAGCCCTGCAGCTAAAGAACCAGGCCCAAGCAAATCCCACCAAACAGGTTTTAAATCAGAAGAAATAGGCCTCTACCAAGCGCAGCCTGTTACAAAGTGAAACATCCACAAAAAGAGCCCCACTTACAGCCACTAAATCAGTTTACAAACATCCAGGATCCCCAGAACAATACCCTGCTAGCCCCTTAGAAGCAAGAAAGAAAATAACTAACCTACCAAGTAAAATCCACAAGAACCCTGTGAAAACAGCAGCAGCTACTGTCCTGGAACACAACTGATCCTGCCCCTTCCAGTTCTTTCTGAGAAGACAAAGCAGCTAGCACCTCAACCTGATTCAGCCTGCCTCCACTCAATTGGCTGAGTGAGACCTGCACAGACCATTAACACCCCTCCCCACTATGAACTAACCTTTACAGCTAATGGAGTCAGCACAAGGAATCAAAATTCAAGTCAAAGCCCCAAAATATGCTTGCTGCTAGAGGAAACAGTTCTCCAATTTAATCAGCTTCACTAACACCAAATCAAACTAGGCTTGAAATTAACAGATATAGGTCTCCAATTCAAATAACCATCTCCAAGCAAATCCCACCAAACAGGTTTTAAATCAGAAGAAATAGGCCTCTACCAGCGCAGCCTGTTACAGAGTGAAACATCCACAAAAAGAGCCCCACTTACAGCCACTAAATCAGTTTACAAACATCCAGGATCCCCCAGAACAGTACCCTGCTAGCCCCTTAGAAGCAAGAAAGAAAATGCTAAGCCTATCAGTTGTGAAGGATTGTTTCCTTGTTTAACTTGTCAGGTATAGAACATGAGGGGATGCTTATCTTGATCCATTAGGGAGTAGTGGGGATGATGCGATAGCAAGAGCAGAAAAGGTTAGGGAGCCAGTTAACAGTGACTATATTAGGAATGATGTGATTTGGGGGGGCTACTTCACCCAAATAACACCAGGATACTAAACTTCAGAGCTGAGTTTTAAGATGAGTTAGATGGTTGTGGCTAATTTGATGAAGACATCACTGAGTGGTAGCCGGCCTGTCCGTGCAGTAGCTGGTGACACGGATTTGGGACTAAGTCTAGGACACTGGAGAACCAGTGGGGAAAAGAGGTTTGAATGTCAACTGGATGCTTGCCTCAAGGAGGGGAGGGATCTTGTCCCCACTGCAGTGGTGCCACCTGGAATTCACAGGAGGTGCAGGCCAACTGGGGGGTATCAGCAAGGGGAAACGGATGCGCCATTCAGTGGCATCTACACCTGCTGCATGTACGCATCACATATTATAACTGGCATCTAAGAGGAGGGAGAATAGAGAGATCTGCCCACAGCAGGATGATGTTAGATCTTACCCAAGTCGGTCTTCACCATTCATTACATCTGGGTCTAGCCAGAAGTCTGGACTCTGCTTGGGAAGATAAAGAGCTTTGTTTCTTTAAATTTTGCAGAGCTGGAGGAGCCGTCGGGACAGCGCTGCCCACTAGGCCTGCGTCTACCTGGTGCTCATGAAGTGGCCAGTAACCTACGCCTCCGCCTCCCAACCCTCGGGTCTTTTCCCTCAGTCGAGGAAGGATCTGCGAGGCAAGACTTCAGCTTCTACGGAGTAGTTAGGTTCCGCCTAGGCCTTCTCAGTTCTTTGAACTGTCCCAGTGCCGTGAGTACTGGTTGTTTTTCGGCACCGGAGTTATCTTCTGTATTTAGTTTATCACGGTGCCGGGAGTTGCCCCAATGCGTCGGTGCCCCTACGGCAACTCGATTACAGTGTCTGACCCCCCTTGACTGTTGCTTTATTTGTCTGGGTCCCCGCCATGCAATGGATGAGTGCTACACCTACTTTTCAGTGGATTATCGCACCTCAGTTGTCCACGTCGCGAGACTGGGGAGAGACCCTCCCCCCGACCTTTGGTGGTTGTCTGCACACTCAGGACGGCAAGACTAGGTCTTTGGGCTCTACCCCTAAGGCACCCCACCCCCCCAAGCTCCATACGGGTCCCTGGGGTCTGTTCCACAGTTTGGTGGGGCAGTCCTCTTGGGGGGCAATGCGACTAGTCAGCCCTCGCAGTCACGGGGTCTCTTTGAAGACACGGACGACCCCTGGTGTGTTGCTGCAGCTATACACTAGATCTGCTGCGGTGATCCCCTTGGTGCTGCGAATCAACACCGCCTCTGCTTCTGGCACAAGTGAGTGGGGTGATGCAGCCTGCGCACCCAGGCTCCCCTCCAATGTCGCTCTCGGTGCCGGAGGGCCTAGAATTCAGGGGGTAGCTAGATTAGAGATCTCCGTGATCTCATCCTCCGCCTCGGAGGGTGAGGATTGGGATGATCTTGATTGGCTACCCGCCTCTGGGGACCCTTTGGATTCTGCCTGGGCCTCTCTGAGGCCTTCTGAAGATCTTCGGCCTGTGGTGTCTTCTGTCAGTGCTGCTTTTGGCACCGCAGCTCCTGAGCCTTCTGGCGCTGACTCTGGGCACAGTGGCTCTTTTGGGGTCCTTAGTGGTACTCTGGGAGTAGCAGTGACTCGGCAGATCGCGCCGATTTGGTTTCTGGTGCTGTCGCAGATGTCAGCTTGGAGGTTGGTGCAGTCTCCGGTACCGGGTCTGTTCCTCTTGTGGTGAAGACCTCGGCCGCTGGAGGTAGTGCTTTGGGGGGGGTCCACGGTCACTCCCACGGTGAATGGGGCTCCCCCTTTCTTGTCTGCCAGCCCGGATTCATCCAGTAGGCCTCTTCCAAGGGTCGGGTTTCTTTCCATGGGGTTGGCATGGCGCTATCAGGGCAGCAGTCTCTTCGTGGAGCCCTTTGGGGCTCCAGGAGGAGTCGTAGCACAGACGCAGTGTTGCCTTCCTCTGCTTCTGGAGAGGGTCCTGCAGTTGGTGGAGATTGGGGCCTCCCGCTGGGCTCTGTACAGCTCCGGTCTCCTCACCTGGGGGTTCCCGTCATCTGTTGGGCACACTGAGGTGGGCGGGATAGGCAGCCCCCACCTTCGGAAGGGGTCTCCTGCACAGTCCCGCAGTCCTTGCAGAGGACCTTCCTTGGCTCGCCAGGCTCCCCCTGCCGGGGGCTTAACGGAGGTGAGTGATTGGGTTGGTAGGGAGCAGAAGGCATCCTAGGAGAAAAATGAGCGTTGAGAGAGGCCAAACGTGTTTGGTCTCCGTTCCTAGGGTTTCCACTAGACCATGTGGGCAGGCAGCTAGAGGGCGTACAGCCTTCACTGATCCTGTCCGGGTAGTGTTATGCAGATGGATGAGAAACAAGACCGCAATTATGTTAGATGAGATTTCTTCGGTCGACCTGGCTTGCATCACAGAGACCTGGTTGGGAGATGATGCAGGTCCAATTTTGGAAGCATCAGTCCCTGCCGGGTACTCTGTGGTACAGTGCCCGAGGAGGGATTGCAGGGGTGAGGGTGTGGCCATCTGTTTTAGATCCAGCGTGAATTTCTCCATATACCCAGTGGGTTCTGCCTTGTCATTTGAATGTGTGGCAGTGCATGGGGGTCAAGATGTGGGTTGCAGAATTCTCCTGGTTTACCACTCTCCAGGGTCGGGCAGAGAATTTCTGCAGGAGGTTGTAGACTTCATCGCTGACAGGGTGTTGGAGTCGCCCAGATGGCTTATTCTGGGGACTTCAATGACTGGATCGACGATGAATCCTCGCAATTTGGTTCTTTTTCTGTAAGTACTTTTTTTGCTCTTTGTCGGTTTTCTTCCCAGTCTTGATCCTGTGTGTCCCCAATGTGGTGCACGTCACGCCCTTCGGGATGCCCCACCCATCGCCTGTTACTGCCTGCGCCTGCCACCAGACCTCCATCAGGTGACGGTTGGACTACAGACGAGTGGCCCACCCACCCGAGAGAGGAGAGCCAACGCTCAATCCTGCTTTCACCCCCCCACCCCCGTGCCAGCACCCCGACGACCAGAGTCCATTCCTGAACCCGGGTTGCCGGCGTGGCGCTAGGTGTGGCATCCAGCGCCTCAACCCTCTGTGTCACCGGGCTGGCCTCGCAGTTTGGTTCTGACCTCCTCCAGCTGATGACCTCGCTGGGCCTTGCACAGGCAGTTGCCATGACGGCCACACCTTGGACCTGGTGTTCTCACTGGGTCTTGAGGTCACCAATCTCGGGATTAATCGGATCACTTGGTCCCATCACTGTATGGTGAAATTCTCGTTTGGGATCCCTCGATGGTCCCTCCCCTGTTGAGATGATCAGCTATCGCCTTTTGAGGGCATTTTCCCCAGAGGGACTGATGGCGGTAGTTGATTTTTCTGGTGTTAGTGCTGTGTGTGCGATTGGCTTGGGTGAAGCAGTGGCAGCCTGTAATAAGGCTGTCTCCAGGGCATGCGATGCCATCGCACCGGTCTGTACACGGCCCAGATCTTCTCACCTGAGACTCCTATGGTACAGTGGGGCTCTCAAGGCGATGAAGACCATGGGTTGGAGGTTGGAGTGTTGCTTGCCTAGGACTCTGTCAATGGTGGATAGACTGGCTTTGAGGAATTGCTGTGCTGATTATCAAAGGCCAATTGACCGTAAGAAGGCAGAGTTCTTTTCCAGGGAGATTGCTGCAGGGAACAACAGACCAGCTCAGCTCTTTCGGACTGTGGACAGGCTTCTTAATCCAGTCTGTCTACAGTCAAAAATAACTTTTTCAGTAGCACTTTGCGAAGAGTTTGCTCTGTTCTTTTTCTGACAGGATATTCTCTATTCGGTCGGAGATCTTGCCAGTGGGTCTAGATTAGTCCCGCAGGGTGGGGTCTGGATGGAGTGGGGTGCTCCTATTGTTTGGGTGGTGTTTCGGCCAGTGGAGGTGGTCTAGGTGTCCAAGGTGATTTCGAAGCTGCGGCCCTCTTGTTGTGAACTGGACCCTGTCCCAATGCATCTCCTAGTGGAACAATCGGTCCAGTGTTCGCCGGGATAGCCAGGTGTTTGCTTTTGGAGGGGATCTTCCCCGACGCCTTGAAGAAGGCGCTGGTGAAGCCCCTTCTGAAAAAAACATCTCTTGACCCTGACGTCCTGTGGAATTATAGACCTATCTAACCTCCCATTTTTAGGGAAGGTTGTTAAGATGGTAGCTGTGCAGCTCGAGGAATACCTGGAAGCCTTTGACATTTACAAGTCATTCCAGTCCGGGTTTAGGACGAGGCACAGCACAGACACAGCACTAGTCCAAGTACATAATAACCTCCTCGGTGCAAGAGATCGAGGGGAGCGGTCAGTTCTCATTCCTCTCTGTCTGTTCGAGAGTATTGTGGACTCACCGGTACTGTCATAAACTGGATCGAGTCCTTTCTCTTGGGCAGGAGGCATAAGGGTAGTGATGGGGAATTTCTCTTCTCCCCCGATGCCTCTGACCTGTGGAGTTCCTCAAGGTTCAGTCCTGTCACTGATGCTGTTCGTGGTATACATACTACTCCTGGGTAGGCTCATCAGGCAGTGCAGTCTGGGTTTTCATTGCTATGCAGATGATACTCAGTTGTACACGTCTTTTGTACCAGGGACAATGCCTTGCCGAGATCCAGGACTGGATGAACTCTAACTGGCTGGGACTTAACCCAGACAAGATGGAGGTATTGGTGATTGAGCCGGGTCGTGGGTGTGATGGGTATGCCTCTGGGGTGATGAATCAGTTTGGTCCCGCGGTCGACCCCATTGATAGTGTCCTCTAGGGTGAGAAATCTGGGCATTGTCCTCGATGACAAGCTGACATTTGAAGCTCGAGTGTCGTCTGTTGTCAAAGTTTTTTTTTTTTTTACCATCTGAGGAACATAGGCCGGATTAAATCTCTAATTCTGCCCAAGACCTGCCATCACTGGTGCATGCCATTGTAACACCCCGACTAGATTACTGCAATGCTCTGTATTTTTTTTATTTTAGTCTTTGGTAACCAGGTAAGGCCCACTAGGCACAAGTTCCTGTTTTCAGGGGCGACCTGGGAGCAGTAGGCGGTTAAGTGACTTGCTCAGAGTCTTACAGTATACAAGTGGAGGTTGTGAGAATCAAACCAAGGTCTGGTCTGAATGTACCAAACTTGTTCACAGCTCATTACTCTAACCGCTAGGCTATACTGCCAGCCCCCGTACCTCGTGGTCTGTGCAGGGAACCTTAGCCGGCTGCAGCTAGTGCAGAGTGCAGCGGCCATGCTGCTGATGGGGCTGTCAAGATTCTGTCATGTGACCTCGGTCCTGCACGGTCTGCACTGGCTGCTGGTCAGGTGGAGGATTCTCTTAAAGGTGGGCTTGCTCACCTATAAGGCCCTATACGGGTTGGTCCCTGGCTACCTGTCAGATCTCCTTATCCCGGCCTACTCCCTTTGTTCCTCCACCAAGGGCCTCCTGGCAGTTCCGAGGACCTGCCTGAAAACCTTGCGTGGTCATTCATTTGGGGTGGTCGGCCCGGTTCTCTGGAACTGGCTGTGAAGATCTTTGAGGGAGGCCCCTATAGTGGAGGCATATAGGAGGGGCCTGAAGATTCATCTGTTCAGTTTAGCCTTTCCTGCTGATGTTTTTTTAACTTGTACAAAGTGTTTAATTTTTATCTGTTTATTGATTGTTTACATAATTTAATTTAAATGTTTTACCACTCTGTCAAATTTTTAACTGTACAGTGCTCAGAGCCTCCAGGACTGGGTGCCAAACAAATAAAAAGTTACTTACTACTTTTCCCCTGCATTCCTCTCCCTCTCTTCCCAGTCTCTTGGGTCAGAGTGGCCCCATGACTTGGGAACAATTCAAGGAATTGGCGGCCGCATTCCCCCACTATCTCAGGGTACTCCACACGATAATTTTTAGCCCTCGAACCCGTGCACCATCTGCCTCTGAGTCGAGCTCCTGAGAGTCTTAGACTTCCTCCACCGAGGACGAGGATGCTTCCCTCCATTACTCTGCTGACCCGGACTTCACATCCTACCAGTGCTTCCTAGCGGAGATATTTGAGGAGCTTCATGTCTCCCATTTTGCTGGATGTAACCCAGCCCGTACTACATTCATTCCTGGGGGATTGCAGTGCTGACCATCTGGTCATACCTCCCTGGCCACAGCCCTTCTCGGAGACTTCGTACGCTGTCTGGCAACGTCCAGTTGCCCCAGCTCCTGTCCCTAGGGACTGCATGCTCGGGTGTTGCGCTGCAGTGGGATCTCCAGTGCCATGCCCCACCCCACTTTGGGAGTGGAGCTCCTTGATACCCCATAAAGGCATTGTTGCCCTCGCCATGACTGCCCCTCCAGATGCTAACTTTGCTGAGTTGGACCGATGGGGAAGGGTGTTCTCTTTGGCACACCTTCTGTTGCGCATAGTGGCTCATCAGGCATACCAGGTGGCCTACACTGTGCATATCTGGACGCTGCTAGGCTAGCTCCTGGCAACCATGCCTGATGGTGAGGAAACCCGACAGGCCATTTGCCTCTCTGCACAGGGCCTGGAGCTAGCAACACACATCTCAAGGGCAGTGTTCAATGCTAACAAGGTGGCTTCCCGGCTGGTGGTAACTTTGGACTGCATGGCTTCGTCTTTGGAGGTAGTCACCCTTGGCCTGGCATAGGTTGCGGTCCTCACCTTTTTTGGGGGGCAGTTTTTCTCTCTTCTCTTATAGGGCATGGCATGAACTGCTGGGGGTGCCTTCTGTCTCCTGGGTCTCGGGAGCCTCCACGGACCTCACCAGGCCCGTAAACAGGGCCCTCTCCTCCTGTATTATCCCTCACAGGAGGCTGGGGGAATCTTTTTCCTTCTGGGGTTTCCCTCTTGGAACTCTGACATATACGTAATCATTGGTGAAGGTGAACATTGAGTTCGGTAAGATATGAAAATTACATGCTTACAGTAATTATTGATCTTCCCAAGTATCTTCATTCATTACATCCCACCCTTCCTCCTTATAACCAGGCGCTGGGAGCACCTCCCCCCTTTCTCTCTCTACTACCTACTCCCTTGATTCTAGGGTGAGAGTTGGTAGGCCTTCTTTAGGAGCAACCTGCCCTTCACGCCATCAGGCTTTTTCCAGCCTCTTTGGACTACCCTTCTCGAGAGGCTGTACTTAAGCCTCGGTATTAGAGAGGAGAAGCCCTCCGTGTGTTTTCTTCCCTCTCTCTCTTCCAAGTTCTACTGGCCAGTTAAGGGGAGCGTCTTACCTCTCTAGTGCAGAGCTCTGGTCCACACTTCTCATGTTTTCTCCTCTGCATGGTTATTTTTTTCTCCACAAGGTTAAAAAAATATACATATATAGGGAAAAACAGGAACAAAACATGGATCATGCCCTTATATTCCTCAGCCTTGTCAAACCACTCTGGTTCTCCTCCTTGGAGACCCTTCTAAAAGTCTATAATAAAGGGAGGGAGACCCTTAGGGTCTCAGCTTGTACTTCTCTCCTGGTAGCTACCTTAAAGGAGATAGGAAAAATTTTTTACGTAGTTAACTGGCCTTCCATCTTCCTTTCCGATTATGTATTTTGATATGCTTTGATAAATAAATCTAGCTTTGGGGTGCCCTCAGATCTGTGTAGAGTTCCACTCTCCTCACCATTTACTGCTCTTGATTTTCACATTTCAAACAACATGAAGTCTTACTATATTATAGACATTAGCAGTTTGATCCAGCTCTAGAACTGCCCCGGAGTGAAATGGTTAAAACCATCCCAAAATAGAATTTTGGCACGAGAGCAGCTCTATCTGTGTCATTTCAAACTTGAACTGTCAGATTCTTTACTCCGCCTCAGTGAACAGTCGCTCCGGAGATTTCTCCTTCTTCGGTTCATTTCTCGGTTTAAAAGTGTTTTCTCTGTTGAATTTAACCTAGAATAGTTTTATTTTAACCATAAAACCGTTGGTTCAAGCTCTATCTGTGGTAACCGTAAGTAAATGAAGGTTTTGTCTGTGTGGAACTTGTAAGTTATCGGTTCGGTTTTGAACCGATCAGTGGGTTTAAAACTCATTTAAAACTAAAAGTTACTATTTTAGAGTGCGGTTCCGGTTCTTATCGGTTCTAAAACGGATTTATTACGTTTTTTCCATTGACACGGTTAGGAACCGATAAAAAGATTGTCTTCTACTAACTGCCGATTAAAGGCAAGATTTTGGTTAGGCTGGCATTATGTCTGAGAAACCCAAAAGAAAAACCGGGCCACTGGGTTTCAACACTGTGATGTTTGTGGGGAAGTTTTTGCCAAGGCTGACCCACACACCACATGTGTTTATTGTCTGGGGTTTGACCACCTCCAGTCAGACTGCCAGGTATGTAAATTTCCCTGCAGCCACCCTGGAAAAAAGATTGTGCAGGCTCAGGAGCGAGAGGCTAAAAAGTCCGCTGACCGGATGGCCAGCCGGTTCGGTGCCAACCGAACCAGAGGAGAGTGCCCTCTGACCAGGGCCAGACTTCCTCGGCAAAGAAAAGCTGGTTCTGAGGAACCAATTCCAGTAAAGAAAACAAGAAAATCAGCAGGTCTGGAGTCAAAATTCCTTCTCCAACTGCTGCAGAGATAAAAAAGCCATACAAATTGTCCAGTCACTGTCTCGGGTCCATCTGAACCACCACTATCTGGTAAAGGTCGGTTCGTCCGGTCCCAGTGGTTCAGGATTATGATATTGAGGAATTTTATGAACCAGAGGAGGAGAGATTATGAGACAGTATGAATGTGGCTGGGAAGGTCTGGGTGTGCCCATTGAACGGACATCTCCCAGATAGACCTTTAGAATCTCCCCTATGCTGTCCAGGTCCCCATCTCATTTTATGTTTATAAAAGTTGCTGAAACCCTCCAGCTTCCTTTAGAAGAGGCTGTGGATGAGCAAGAGGAGCCTGATTTTGTAGACATGATGGATATTCCAGAGTCTAGGAGATTGTCTATTCCTTTACATAAGTCTTTTAGAAACAAACAATTAAAATTTTAAAAGCTCTAATTCTGTGCCTCCTGTAGATAGAAAGATGGACAGAAGGTATACATTGTCAGGCCCTGATAGAATTCCTTTCTCAGCAGTGCAGTCATGTAGGGGTAGTTCAGGCTGCTGCCTGTGATAAAGCTAATATTCCCTTGGCTTACATCCTCCTGACAAGGATTCCAGGAAGATTGATGCCATGGCAAAAACAGTATATGGCAGCCTCTCTGGGACTCAGGCAAGCAAATTATATGGCTTATGTAGCTAGGTATCAGAAATCTAGATGGGATACTGTTATGCAATTGGCCAAGCAGGCCATGGCCAGCTGGCTAGTGAACTAGAACAGGTGGCTGCTGATGGCATTGAAGCCTCTAAGGTTCAGTTTCATGCTGCTGTGGATGTTAATGATGTTTCCTCTAGGGTCATGGCCACATCTGTAGCTTTTAGTAGGTTGGCCTGGCTCAGGTGTACTAGTTTGTCACAGGATACCCAGACTAAGGCTATGGATTTTCCTGTGGTGGGAAATTCTCTGTTTGGAGAGCAGACAGAGGATACATGAAAAGATGGATGAATATAGGACTACTTACAAGAGTGCCCAGGCTAAGAGCGGCAAGCCACTCCTCAAGGCATGCCCCAGGGGTAGGGGTAGGCCTTTTCACAGGCCTTCTACCAGACTCAGGCCTCCTTGCCTATGCTCAGAGGGCTTCTTCAGAGGCAGGGGCAGACGAGGGGTGGGCAGACCTGCTCCCCCCCCAGCCTCAAACTCCTGCAGAAACAGGCACCCTGATGGGGTGCCCAGGACATTCTCCTGTACCAGTGGGGGCAGGCTGACTTACTTCAGTCAAATTGGGCTTCTTTAACCTCAGACAAGTGGGTTCTGGAAGTAGTAAGCCAGGGTCTGGTTCTCAGCTTCAGAAAGTTTCCCAAGTTGAGAAGCAGACTTTTTCTACTGCAAGTGCTTCAGAGACCCTCGCTCTGGAAACAGAGATCTCATCCTGTTAGCTCTCAGAGCAGTAGAAGGGTTCCTCCCTGCATCAGGGCAGGGGTCTGTATTCAGATACTTCTTTACCCAAAAAAGACAGGAGAATGGCCCATTTTAGATCTCAGATATCTGAACAAGCATCTTCTGAACCAAAGTTCAAAATGGTAACTCTGGCAATGATTTTACCTTCCCTAAGGCCAGGGACTGGCTAGCCTCCTGGACCTCAAGGATGCCTATTTCCATGTCCTAATCAGAAGATCCCATAGTACCTCAGATTGGAACTGCCCTCAGGTCATTACCAGTTCAGAGCAATGCCCTTGACCTTACCTCTGCTCCAAGGGTATTCACAAAGTGTCTAGCAGTGGCCCACTCTATGGAGGCAGAGGATTGCTGTTTTCCTATCTAGACGACTGGCTCATTGTAGGCCAGTCCCCTGAACAGGTAAAATCTCACCTGCAGGTCACCCAGCAGCTTCTCACCTCCCTGGGTTTTCTGCTAAACCTACCAAAGTCTGTTCTGGAACCAGTCCAGGTACTCACCTTTATAGGGGCAGAATTGAACACAAAGCTAGCCAGAGCCTTTCTTCCCCAGAAAGGTAAGGAATTTAGTGGCTCTGGCCTCTTCCTTCACTCTGCAGGTCTCTGACCAGCAAGACACTTTCTGCAGCTCCTGGGGCACATGGCTGCATCCACAGCTGTTGTGCAGGGAGCCAGATTTCAGATGAGAGACATTCAGTTTCACCTGAGAACCTTTTGGTTTCAGAGAAGAGACCCCCTTTCCAAGTTGGTCCCAGTGACTCGAACCTTGATCCTAGCTCTCCAGTGGTGGCAGGATCAGAGCAATTTAAGAGCGGGGGTTCCCTTCATTTCCCCTTCTCATGACTTGACTCTCACTACAGATGCTTCCCTTCTGGGTTGGGGAGCCCACATGGGCAACCTTTCCACTCAGGGAGTTTGGTCCCCCCAGGAATCTCTGCTCCACATCAATTTGCTGGAACTCAGAACTGTCTTTTTAGCTCTTCAAGCTTTTTCTGCATCTGTCCATGACAAGGTGATAGAAGTCAGAACGGACAACACCACAACAATGTGGTACATCAACAAACAGGGGGGCACTCGGTCTTTGGCCTTGTGCACCAAGGCAATGAAGTTGTGGTCTCTGGCCTATTCCCTGAACACTTCCCTCATAGCAGTTCATCTTTCAGGGAAGGACAATGTCCTAGCGGATGCTCTCAGCAGGATTTCCCAGGGCCATCACGAATGGTCCCTGGATCCCCAAGTGCTGGGGATAGTTTTTGCCAGGTGGGGCATCCCTCAGATAGATCTTTTTGCAGCCCCAGACAATCACAAACTTCCTCTATTCTGTTGCAGGCCTCCAGTGCTGGGCTCAGTTACCCTGGATGCCCTTCTTCTGGATTGGGAAGGGAAGTTCCTCTGCTCCCCCACCCTCCTCTCCTATTCAAGTACTAGTCAAAATCAGATCTCAGCCTTGCAGGGTGATTCTGATTGCCCGGATGGGCCAGGCATCCCTGGTACCCACTCCTTCTGTCTCTGACAGTCCATCTTCCCCTGTGCCTCCCCAGGAATCACAATCTGTTGACTTGTGCCCAGGGAAGGGTTTGGTATCCGGACCTCAAATCCCTCAACCTCAAGGCCTGGCTCTTGAGGAGTTAGTTGCTGATTTACACCTCTCTCAGGGTGTTCTTGAGATCCTAAAGGCTTCCAGAAAGCCTTCCACTAGGGCTACTTATAGTTCTAAATGGAAAAGGTTTTCCATTTGGTGTGCTGGGAAAAATATTTCCCCAGAATCTGCTGAATTGCCCATTTTGTTAGATTACATGGTACATCTTAATTCCTTGGGTCTCAGACCAGCTACCCTGAGAGTTCATTTGGCAGCTGTGTCTGCTTTTGTGCCAGCAGGAAAGTCATCCCCTCTTTCCTCTCATCCTGTGTTTTCCAAGTTTTTTAAGGGATTACTCCATACTAATCCTCCCTTTCGGGAACCGGCCCCTGCTTGGGACCTTAATGTTTGCATTGCCCAGTTAATGCAACCCCCTTTTGAACCTCTGTCTTCTGCAGAGCTTAAGTACCTAACTTGGAAAACTGTTTTTCTAGTGGCTATCACTTCTGCCAGACGCATAAGTGAATTGCAAGCCTTGTCAGTGGAGACTGACTTTATTTCTTTCCACAGGGATAAGGTAGTCCTTAGGACTAATAGGAAGTTTTTGCCTAAGGTGGTTTCAGATTTCCATCTTAATCAATCTATCTCCCTTCCAGTATTTTTCACTGATCACTCCTCTTCGGTGAGAGGAGGTTGCACAGCCTGGATGTTAGAGAGCTCTTAGTTATTATATAGGCGTACCAAGGTCACTGGTTGAATCCCTCCAACTTTTCCTTACCTATGGTGAAGTTGGGAAAGGCAAACCTGCCACTAAGAGATAAATAGCCAGGTGGATTGTCTCTTGTATCCAATTTTGTTATCAGAAAGTGGGCAGAGCCCCCGGTTTGAGGGCTCATTCTACCAGGGGTACAGCTGCGCTCTAGCTGCTGCCAGAGATATCCTTTATTAGAGATTTGCCAGGCTGCTACTTGGAAACGGTATTACACTTTTACCAAGCATTACTCCCTGGATGTCCAGGCCAGGAGAGATGCTCGGTTTAGCACAGCTGTTCTTCAGAGCCTATTCCCTAAGTAGGTTCTGCCCCTCCTCCATGGAGGTACTGCTGTGTATTCTGCTAATGTCTATAATATAGCAAGACTTCATGTTTGAAGAAAAAATTACTCACCTTAGTAATGTTGTTTCTTCTAATGGAGTCTTGCTATATTATAGAACCTCCCCAACCTGCCCCTCTCCAGAACCTCTACTTGGTGGGGTGCGGGCAACTTAGTGTGGGCATACTTATGTCCTGTTATATTTGTCCCCTTTGGGACTTTGGGGGTGTGTATGTACGCGTGTGTGTGTGTGTGTGTGTGTGATACTTATGTTCCATTTTCCTATTATTAGAATGGTGTTAGTATTTCTGGTCCCCTGACTTGAGTCTTGGGTGTTGGGACCATCAGTGGTTATTATTTAGGTAGCCATTTGGCTAGTGTAGGTTACAGCTTCCACACAGACCTTAGTGAGTTTGGTAGTAAAGATCTGACAGTTCAAGTTTGAAATGACACAGATAGAGCTGCTCTCGTGCCAAAATTCTATTTTGGAATGGTTTTAACCATTTCACTCCGGGGCAGTTCTAGAGCTGGATCAAACTGCTAATGTCTATAATATAGCAAGACTCCATTAGAAGAAACAACATTACTAAGGTGAGTAATTTTTTCTTCCAAGACATTCTATCACATCGATAACTCCCATTCCATGCTGTTCATCTGAATGGCATGGAATGGTATTGATGTCGGAGAATGTTCACGCTGTACGAAAAGATCAGCAAATGCTGAGGAGAGTGGGATTTAGGGTAGTTACAAAGGCAACAAAATTATATTTAATAAAAAAAGGTCAAAACATGTCAGTACTGGGTAACCAATAAAAGAACTGGAGGGCATCTAGAGGTGTAAAAACTCTTTCCTATCACCTTTAAGGACTGAACCCGTATTTGTCCCCCAACACTTCCACTCCAGACAAGCAGGAGAGCTCTCAGCTGTGCGGGTGGAGGTGTGTTCACACCTAGTGCAGTTTCTTCATTTGGGGAAGTTCTCTCCTCCTCCAGACTTAGTCTGGTTAAATTCTGGATATCATTGCATGGCTCCCAGGGAGCCTTACTTGTGTTTTAAAAAAAAAAAAAAGATGGAAAGGAAGGTATATGGGGAAAGAGGGTAATTCAGAAGGAGGCGTGTGTGTGTGTGTGTGTGTGTGTGTGTGTGTGTG